>CM073453.1:7502500-10002500 GCA_037074485.1 Delonix regia
ATATAGCTTGCTAATTATTCCATATAGAGAGAAAGGTATTATTCCGAAAGCAAGCGTAGCAGCACATACATCTAATAACTATAAATCCTAGTTTGGAGTAGCTAAAAGGGCTTGTGCTTGCTTCTCATAACGAAACCCATTGGCCTTGGAATCATCAGCAGACCAAACAAATATCCCCTGAAGCTTCTTTTCACTCTTAAGCCTTTGACACGCAGTGAAGAACCCGTTCTCTGGAGCCAACCCTCCACTCCCATCACTGATGAAGCTCACCAACACCTTCCCTCCATTGTAGTTCTTGCTCTGCGTGTTGAAGTGATCAATGAATTGAGAAACGCTTGTGCCTTTCGCATACGCGTAGAATTGAAAGTTCACGAAGTCTATGAGGTACCCATATTTCTTCCACAACGCCAAGTAGTGGTTCTGAACCTGGGGATCGTCAAATGGAGCTATGGAAGCAAAACTGATGACTCGGTTGTTCTTTAGGGTTTTGATCAAGCGTCCGATGCACTCGGAGAAGGTGTTTGGGTCTGATTTGAAATGCTCGTAGTCGATGTCGATTCCGTCAAGTTTGTATTGTCTAATTATCTGTGTGAGTGATGAGACTGCGTTGGAAACCCAAGAATCGATGGAAGATGGGTTGAAGTATGCTGGTTTTCCTTGGACTGTGTCTCCTCCTAGACTCACGGCTACCTGATCATGCAAATAATTTATTGACAAGTATATTTAGATCCTAGATTATATGCAACTACTTAAATAATAAACTGTGTGTGTATACAAGAGAGTTTGAATTTTCTTCAATTGAAATGATTTTTTGGGTATGGCTTTCTTAAAGATTTGTATCAATAATATTCCCTATCCTCCACACTCCACCCTTTAACCACCCTTCATCCTCCCCTAACAGTCTTGAGCTAGATCAGATTGGTTTGAGTTTGAACAAAACTTGAAACTTTGCTTAATTTATAATTGTATTATGTTTTTTAGATTTGGGACCACGCATAGCCCGATTAATAGCTGGGTCATCTCTTTCTTTATATTAAAGTTGCAAAACAATAATTTTTTATTAATAAAAATATTTTTGTTATGATTTGAAATGAAGAATATTTAAGATTAAAAAATAAATATTTAAAAAAGTTATCCCTTGTGCAAAACCCAATCGAATATTGGAATTCACTTTGTAAGTCTTGTACAAAGTGTATATTTTTTTAATCTAAAATTCACACTCTCAATTATTTTTTAGAAATTGAAATATCTAAATCCTCATAAATAATATAGACAAAAGCAGAGTAGGAACTACCGATTAATTAAGCATGGCCATCATAAATCCTATCAAATTCAAATAAAAACAAACACTTATATTAGACACATTTAAATATTAAATTTCACATTATGTCTAAGTCTTAATAACTTGTATATACAAAATTACCAATTAACAGTCTTGTGCATCATATATATCCATTTACAAAATTTATAAGTCTACCAATAATCTACCATTATCAAACATAACATTATCTTCTTGCCAAAGTATAAAGGGATCTAAATTGAAATAACTATGTCTCCTTATAAATGGGCCAAATCAATATATATACCCAGTCAATTCAATAATTATATTACTTTAGAAATTGATTTATAAAAAAGAGTTTCAAAAAGAGTTCGTACCTTGACGTTGGACTTCTGAGCTTTAATGGAAGAAACTTGGGAGGGGCTAAGATTCTGTGAGTCCCAGAAGATGTTGAATTTTCCGTTGGTGGGAGATGGAGAATTGGCAGAGGTATAGTCTATGGCGAAAGAGAGAATGAAGTGGAATTGGACATTGGAGTTCACAGGGACATCAGAGAATCTCACATTCTTAAACTCTGCTCCTATGTATTCTCGAAAGAGGCCTGAGGACGAAATTTGTGTTGATGCCGTAAGAAAGAAGAAGAAGAAGAAAGCTTGAAGGAAGGAGAACCTGAGAAGCACCATATCTTTCAATAATGGAAGCTCAAAGTTATTGATTTCAGAAAGTAGTACGAGAATTTAGCGCAAGATGGGTGTGCTTATAAAGAAAAATAATAGATAAACAGGAATCTTATATATATTAAAAATAATAGATAGAACTGAGAGACCGAACAAGATTTAGATTTAAAAATCTAAATTCATTATATTTAAGAAGATTTAAGTTATTAAATTTTTATTTAGTAGTTCAAATTTTAATAAAAATTAAATAATTTTTAAAATTTAAACTATTCAACTTTTATTTAAAAATTAAATCTTGTCAAATTTATCTATATTTAAATTTTCAAATCTAGATCCAAAGCGGTGGAGAGTCAAAGAATGGAAAATGATGGAGTCCACAACCACCAGCCACCATTGGTGTACTTTTCTACCCAACTTGCTTGGACTCATTATCTACCACGTTATTGCCTGTCTTCTTCTTTGGCAATACTACGGTGGAAAACATTAATAAAAAGGTTAATAAATTTGACCATAATCTTTATATATTTGTCATCAAACGTATAATTAATAGAGAATATATAGTTATGGTTACAGACAAATAAAATATAATTTTAGTCCCTTATATGTAAATGTTAATATATTTTAATTTAAATTTAGTAAAAATTAAAAAATTAAATGTATTAATATTTATATTAATGAGACTAGAATAAAAATATATTAATAAATAAGAAATTTATATAATATTTAAATTTATATCTATATATGCATATGAGATGATTTGCTTAAGGACTATATTTATATACAATTTTTTTATATTTTGTCATCAAATTTTTTAATAAATGTATGACGTGTGTAAAATTTCAAAAGATCAAATCATGTGACTTGTAAAAATAATACATACATACATGTATTTATGTATATATATATATATATATACATGAGATCAGTCCTCTTTAATTTTTCTAAACCATTAAATAAAAATTTAATAATTTAGATTTAATGTTATAAAATATTAATCTTTTTAAAACATTTTTGACATCCACCTATCTAAATTATTCTGTAGAATAACATTAGAGAAAACTGCTGCAGTGAATCTACAGGGTGTGTGTGTATATATATATATATATTAAAAAAATTAACAGTAAAAGTAATTCACATAGTATATTTTTATTTAAACACTTAGTGATGAACATTTAAACATTTCATTTAAATTTTGTCCTAATAAAAAAGTGGGATAGCGAGACAAAGTGGGCTATAACTAGTCACATCAAAAGTCAGACACTCTCGAGTAGAGAGTGTCTAATGGATCATTTTATAAAGCAAATTAAGGACAGAAACATGAACGAAAAGTTCAAACCTTGTAAAAGAAATATATAAAGATTATTTATTATACATAATAATTTATTTTTAATTAATAAAATTAGATAATTATTATTTATTGTATCTTTTATAAATAATAATAAATATTTATAGATTAATTTTATCAGTTAAGATTATGCACAGAAAACTTAAACAAATATTTTAACTTCAACTAATTAATTATAAGGTTTTGCTAACCATTATTCTTAGGACTGATAATATTTATTTCCCTCGTTAATAATAATAATTGTAATTTTTTTCACTATTTTTCATAACATTTAATTAATAGTTTCTTTAATTTTGTTTTTATAACAACAATACTCTTCTTATTTTTTAAAAGAAATAATCAATCTCTATTATTTAAAAAAATTTATAATCAATCTCTAACAATTTTTATATCTCCATACATCTTAGTAGTATTTTTATATCATCCTTAATTTAAAAAAAAAATCATTTTTGTTTATCTTAAAACTAATATATTATATGAAGTTTCATAAGATGTTAAAGAGTAATATAGAAATATTATTTAAAAGTATAAATATATGAAAATTCATTATAAATTAATTATAAATTTTTTTAAAAATATATTGATAATGCCTTTTCAAATAAATAAAAGGTACTATTGTCGTAAAAAAAAATTAAAGAAACAATTATTTAAGTACCATAAAAAGTGAAAAAGCAACAATTATTGCTCTTAATGGAATAATAAAGGCTTATTATGGCACTGCTTAGCAAAACCAAAATTTTATTAGTGGTTTTTGCTATTCTATCTTTCTTTTATTACCTAATTGAATTGATTATAATGGGTAAAATAATTTTTCAGTTCTTCACTTAAAACAAAATTGTTATTTTGATTTTTTACTTATCAAAATGTCTAAAATAGTTATTCACTTATTGAAAAATGTCAGATTTGGTATCTTTGTCATGATCTGAGCCGGTAAGGCGTGATCGGTACAAGGATAAAGTGTCATTCATCCTCATAAACCTGTTAGAACCCCAAAATGGCAAAATTTATATAAATTCATATTAAACAAAGATAGATCTCATAATTCCTCATACAAATAGTTTCTGACACACCATAATAATACATTAAACATTTAACTTGTATATCAGAAAGTGACTTAACTGAATCATAAAAATACTAAAATATATAGTTCTAGCAGTAGGCAGGGCTCACCAAGAAATTAATCATCATGATTAAAATTCTAAAAGTGGACGTTCTGGATTGGTGTTGAGATCTGAAAAATGTTAAATAATGGGTAAGTGAAAACTCAGTGAGCAAGTAATTCTAATATTGCAAAAATTAAGACAAACTTACAATGGTACATCTTTCAAAATTTAAAACAAAATATCATACAAACATAATTTAGTGATATTAAACAGAGAAAAATCATTAACATAATGTAATTGGAAATCTCATACATAACCAGTCATAATTTCAAAGTATAGAGCTAGCCCAATGCTAGTGATAACAAATCAGGACAGACACTCATTCAGCCATAGGCTTTGAGTAAATATCATAATGGCCCTCGGCCTCAAACAGAATATGGAAATAAGGGTATCATACCCAACCTTATCAGAATACCAATCGCAGTGCACTACGGCTAACGTCAAATGCCGTTAGCTACAGGGTTCAAGTTTGGACATATTCTCAATATTTCAAAAACAAATAATTATCCATGTACAGATATCAGAAATTTCAAAATCGTAACACTTCAGAATTCAGATTTTAGTATTTCTAATAATTTAATATTCAAAATCATCATGAATAATTTAAAATAATATTATGCATAATTAGAATTATCTACTCACCTGAGATGAGTATACCAACCTCCTTCTATCTTTGATTATAATTCCTTTGTTAAAAATATTCTAGTCACCTAAAAAAAATATTAAATAAAATACTCTTAACATCGAGTCCTCATAATTAATTTAATTATTTGATTTTGTCACAAAGCTAATTAATTATTCTTTATTCATCTTTATCCATTTTACCTATATTTTTACTAATTATTTGGAAATTGAATTTATGGGCCACTTAAAGAATACTTTAAAATTCTTACAACCTATATTTCATTTTATTATTTTTATTATCATTATCATTATTGTTATCATTATTATTATTATTATCATCTTCATAATTACTATTATTATTATTATTATTATTATTATTATTATTATTATTATTATTATTATTATTATTATTATTATTATATTCAATTATTCCATTATGCACTTATTAAATTTTTAACATCTATCATAACACAAATTTCACTTAAGGGTTATCTAATAAATTCTAAAATTTCCATCTAACCTTAAATAATATTTATTGTTATACAAACAAGTCATTTATACTTTTCTTTCTAATTTTTTTCATGAAAAATCTAGAACAATTATTAAAAATTCATATTTTGTTCAAAAATTCAAACTAAAATTTCTAAAAATTATAAATCACTCCTTAGTTGCATAAAAAAATTTAAGAAGTCCTAAGAACACAATTTTCACTAAATTCTCAAATTACCCCTAGACCCCTAAATTGGGGTTTTTTCAATCCAAAAGCCAAATTTCACAATTGATCAATGATTTCAAGGGATAAAGGTGTGAAATTCACCTTAGAAGTGTAATTTTAACTCAATTTGAAGCAAACAACCCGAATTGAGCTCAATTTCATCACTTTCTTGCATGAATAGTGATTTTCGCATATGAATAGTACCCTGAATTGGTTTTTCTACGATTCTGAGTAAATTAGACCTAATTGATCAATGTAAATAATAGAGAAAGATGCAAAATCAATGCAGCAAATGAAGAACTATATTTAATTGGATTAAAAAAATACCAAAATCACGAATTGAAGCTTCAAATTTCAGGTTATTGGGTCGCCAGAAAATTGATGAAATTCCAGTGGTGTGGTGGCCGATGGAGTTGGCTGGGACGTCAACGAAGCTGCTGTGGCTGAGAGGAGTCATCAGCGAGGTTGAACGAGGCTGGAGGAAGCTCCGCCTGGTCAAAAAAATTTGTACACCGTAAGGGGTTTTTTTGCAATTTTCGCTAGTGGGGAGGTTGTTGATGATAGGGGATGAGTTGATGATGCCACTGGAGGGTCGCCGGTGCTTGTCAAGGTTGTTGATAGTGGCTACCAAATGTAGAAACCAAAATTTGTATAATGAACCGTGGAAATCATGCATATGGAGGAGTGGTATCTTATGAATGATTTTGCAAATTATTTGAGGATATTAAGTAGGTTAGTTGGATAATTAGGCAATAATATGGGTTAGGTGGAATTATTAGAAATAATTGAGAATTTTTAAACTATTTTAAATGGAAAAATATTATATATATATATATATATATTATCATATCAAAATTTCCCTAACAGATACTTAGTTATCGTACTTAGTTAAGTTAGAAGTGCTAAAAATGCACAGGGTAAGGTTTAGGTATTAACTTTGGTTACTATCTCAGACAAAATTTTATTTGCATACTCAATTAGCTCTAACTGAGTTCCCTATTAAGTATAAATTTTATGGGTATGACATTCTTATTTTTCAAAAAATTACTAAATTTAGTTTTTTATATTTAAGATTTAAGTTTTGATAAAATGACTAAATTTGATAATTTTTTAAAAAGTAAAGAATCAAATGTGACATTTTTCAATAAGTAAATGACTAACATAGTAATTTTATTTTTCTAAATGAATAACTATCGTGTACTATTTCCAACACCTTTAATAAACTTCATAAATTTTTCTCTAATAATTTGAATGCAATACTCTTCTTTCACATTAGTTGGATTAAAACTAGATTCAGTTTCTATTTTTTTTTTTTAATTTACACAAAATATCAACACGATATTTTATTTTAAAATGTATTATTAATGAATAATAATATAAAAATATAATTTAATTAAAATTATTATACATTTATTTAAAAAATCTTATACACATATTACGATATTATTTAAATTTTATATAATTATTATATTTTAATTGGATAAAATATATAAAAATATATATATATTGGAGAGCTATTCTTTCACCATATGACATATTCTTGAGTTTAGGAGACACTGGTCAAACGTGGCAGCTGCAATGCCTTAGGTTGAGACGGAAGTGCTTGCGCCATGGATCGCACGGCAGGCAAACTGCCGTCATCTTTAAAGTTTATTACGTCAGGTCAAGGATTTGATAAGAAAAAGATAACTTGGAGGAGTATTTTATTTATTTTTATTTAATATTTAAATATAGTGTTTGAAAGACTTCGTAAATATTTTAGATGGTAACCATTTCAAATATAATGTATTTTACGTCTATGGATATAATGTAAATATTTTGAAGATTTAAATATTGACTATCATCCCAACTTTTTAAAATTGAGTTTAAATTTTCATTTAAATAAAAGTTTAAGTTTATATTTTAACTAGATTTTTCCTAATTTAATTTTTATTTTTTTAATTAAGTCAATTTAATTTTTAAGTCATAATTAAATTAATTTATTATTTAAATTTTGAGATAAATAATATAATTAATTATTATTATTATTATTTATAAAAGTCTATATAAAGAAATTGTTACCCTTAGTTTAAAATAAGAGTGGCTCGAGTGTTATCCCATCTTCATCGTACCATTCTTCTATTGGACCTTACCTCCTCAATGGACTCTACCCGTGATGCTGCCACTGTTTGTTGAATCTCATCATTTGGTGCTTCGAAGTCCAGGCCCCTGTAGTTATTTAAGAAAAGTCAAAATCTTATTTTTAATTGGATTTGGACTTATTGCGTTTTTTGTTTCTTAATAGGGGTTCTATAAATCTTTGTAAGCATACTTAAAGGCTAATTTAGTACGAATTTTCTTTGCTTTTTTTAGATTAATGTGTTTTCCATATTGCTTCAATGAGAGCTACTCCAATCCTCCAACTTATATCAAGAATTTTAAATCATGACAAGATATTCTTTGTAGTGATTTCAATTTTTATTTTTAAAGTCTTATATCTTCATTTCTAAGAACAAGTTTTATCTGAATTTAATAAGCCTAAAGTTTAGATTTGATATTTATTTGAATGGAATTGCATGTAAGCGTTTTAGCCTCTTTAGAATAGGATTTCGCATCAATTCACCTATTTGCTTTCCCTTTAGGTGGATCAACTCCATCCTTAGAATATCCACTAGTGGCTGCAAATGTGGTTTTTCTCGAAGTAGGCTTGCTATGTATCAAATAGAACAATTTATATTGTTGCTTGTCTTATATGTGATTCAGTTTTGTTGAAATTGGCTTGTTTTTTAAGCTATATATATATAAGTCTATTAGAATTGATTAAGCTACTTCACACATTAATATATTCCTTTTTTAAATTCAATAAAAAATAGTCTAATAAAGAATATCTTCTCGAGCCTCCAATCCAACAATAGTATAAACTTAATTATGACACATAATTGATTTATCAGGGATCCTACAATGTTGTGTATAGTATATATAATTGTTTGATTCCTTTTTTTTTTTTCAATTATCTATAGTCTTGTTTCTTTGTATCAAGAAAAAAAAAAAAACCTAACATTAATATGTCATTATCTCATTGGCAACTAGGGATAGTAATTCCTACATGAAATTATGGTATAAAATACAAAACTTTGTCTTTCTTTCAGGATACTTTAAATTAAAATATTACACAAATAATATCTTTCCTGAAGCTCAATCAACAATTCAATTAGATTACATTTTTTTTATGGTGCATCTAGTTCTTTGAGTGCCATGCAAGCAAAAGCAAAATATAACATGCCCAACTAAGAATATAATCTACCACCCAAAGAATATATAACATTTTTTATGATGGTTTGCTGGTGACAATTGCTCTCTCAACTAGTTCGCACAATGTTTGAGGGAGAAGTGTAGTCCAGCGCTACCAGGCCTAACCTCCACCAGTTGTCTTCTAAAGCTCTAGTCATGTCTTAGGTTAAAAAAGCCAAAGATAAAAACTTCCAGATAATTTTGATTCTTGGGAGAGTGCTCTATTACTCCTAGGTGTTTGATGGAATTAACATTACCTCACATAAGGGAATGACCATTCTTAAAGGAATGGCATTCCATCCATAGTTATTACAAATGCCAGAATGAGAACAGGATGCTTTTCCATTTTCATTCCCACAAAAGGATTTAGCCAACCAAATGATCCCTTTAAGTATATTTGGATAAAAGGCATGGAATGGAATAATTTATTTGGAGTAACCCATGTTCAAATGTATTTTTTTAAGAATGGAATGAAATGATAAAGAACTGACTTTAAATAAGTTTGAACATGCCCTTGCTAACCTAGTGAACCCAATTTGTCTTGACTGAATCAAGTTAGTTCAAATAAAGGAGATAGGTGCACTAACAAAAAAAAAAAAAATAGGTCGCAAGGCAGAGCCAAGCTAGGTGTTGGATTGGAAAGTTTTATGTATTGTCTAACTCAACTCAGTCCAATACTATATATTTCTTTGAAAAATTAGTAGTTATTATCAATATTTCATTTTCCCTTTTTGTAAAACATTCTCAGTCTCTTCTCTTATGCTGCCACCCTCTTTGTTTTCTTCTCTCATGCAACATCATAATGGCACTCCTTCATAAATTTGAAGAAGACATCATGAAGAAGAAATATTTGCAGATGAGAAGCACTTGTATATCTGAAACATTCACTAATTAAAACATTTGTAGGTGTGAAGAACCATTCAAAGAAGAAGAAGAAGAAAAATGTGTTGACCCTAAGGTTCAATGTTATAAGTTTTAATGATGACAAATATGTAATAAAAATGTAACAAATGAGTTAGACATATAGTATCAACATGTACTTAATTGATTAAACATTACTATATAATACTTTATACTTGAATCATCCCTTATGTGATATGTAAGTACTCATATTATATCCAATAGGTTCATTTTTTTAAAATTCAATTGGACTTAAATTTATTAGTCTAATACATTTTGGTCCGCAAAATATAAGTTTGAACCAAAAAGATAAGAGAAATATGAATTTTAATAAAATTATTTTTGGACATTGGACCACTATTTTTATTATATCTCATAAATCAAATAGAATTTCAACATGAAACCTACTAAATCTGAAAATAGACTTAAACATCATTCTATTCATATATCACATGCTTAAAAAAGAGTTGAATTTAAGAAGTTATGATTGTCAAAAGTTTAGATATTAATATCATACTTTTTCCAAACCTTATGTCACAATTTCAACAATATCTCACGAACCAATAAAAATTTTGACATAAGGTTTCTTTTATATGAAAATATACTCATATAGCCTTCTAGTCATATATCACATGCATAAAATATATTTAAAATGAAAGAGTTATTAGGGTATCAATTTGAAGCTATGTATATCAATTTCTTATCTAACCTTTTGTCACTCTTGCAACAATATCTCAACAACCAAATTGAATTTTGAAATGAAACTTATTAGAATAGAAAATAGACTTACATAGCTTTTCAGTGATATATAATTTGTCTAAAATAAAGTTGAAATAAATGAGCTATGAACATTTAAAGTTACAGCTATGAAATAAAGGATGGCCACAAAGTCAATAAATGAAGCTAATTACTTCCAACAATCAAGTTGTACAAGTTTGAATTTCTCCTCGGCTCCAAATGGTTCTCTTGTTTTTTGGGTCTATAAATACATGTCTCAAGAGTTTAGAAATCACAAGAAACAAAGTGAAAAACATCTTGAGTGATTCATACTCTCAAAGGTATATATTCTTGCTAGTGAGCTTCAATTGTATTATTTGTTTTTTTTAGAGTTTTTATTGTTATGAGTACTTTTTTAATAAAAAGATTTGTTATTTCATAACAAGTCTTTTGGAAAGTAATTTTGAAAAAAAACGAAATTATTGTAAATACTCAATTTACCCCTCTCATGGGTGTTAGTTGCCTTATTCTAACAGAATGGAGATTTGAATGGAGGTGAGGAAACATTTGCATAAGAAATGTTAGCAAATTTGTTTATTTGCAAAAGAAAAAGCATGCACAAATTCATTTTTCATGGATTGTAATGGAGGTTAAGAACAAAGAAGAAGAATTCCATATCTTGTTCCCTTTTTTCCATATATCATTTCTTACTTTTTCATAAATCCAATTATTTATTCACTTATTTGAATGTAAGCATTTGTCCCTTGTTCCTTATTATACAAAGATCATATTAGACCCAACTCTAACTCAGATGGACCTGATCATTTACGAGGTCAGTCCTATTCGACCTAGGTATCATGGTAGAAAAAGGTCCGATCAAATTATCAGGCAAAGTTTCGAGTTGGTTAAAAACCCTACTTGACTCTACCCTTGTGCAACTCTAAATTCATAACCCTCGTTGCCATTTAAAATTCATTTCTTATCCTTCCAAGTGGAGCATTTAAGATGGAATAAAATGACCAAGTTGTACAACTAACATGATATTCTCTTTGGTTAAAAACTTTTATAATAATCTTATCCATAAGGGTGTTATTGAAAAAATAATTTGTAAGACCCCCGCTCATCTTTATTATACTCCCACACAATTGAATGATATATATTTTGTCATTTTACTTCTTAGCACTTCATCCAATTCCATTCTCTCTAAAGTTTTTAAATTAACACATGACAAATACACAGTTACCCAATAACAACATAAAAAGTGTATAATTGAATTCAAAAATTATACAATAATATATATATATATATATAATGATATACATATTATAATAATATTAAAAATTTATATACTTATTACATTTAAATAAAAAAACAACATAATAAAAATATAAAAAAAACTATATAAATCTTTGTTATCATTAATTCCTTTCACAGGACATTTTCTTAAGTTTACAAGATTATGGTCAAGCGTGGCAGCTGCAATGAATTTGGTTGAGACAGAAATGCTTGCGCCATGAATGACATGGCAGGCTGGCAAGCAAAATGTCTGTATTATTTGAAGTTTACTAAAGGTCAAAGAATTGATAAAGAATGATAATTTTATGAGTATTTCAAATATTTTTATTTAGTATATTATTATAATGTTTGTAATAGTTTTTAGATATTTTGGTCATTAACTATTTCAAATATATTGTAATTCAGGGTCTATGGACAAAATGCTAATATTTTTTAGATTCTAATATTGACTATATATTTTTGTTTTCAAAATATTTGAATACGTACTCATTGTC
This sequence comes from Delonix regia, assembly GCA_037074485.1. Taxonomy (NCBI): domain Eukaryota; kingdom Viridiplantae; phylum Streptophyta; class Magnoliopsida; order Fabales; family Fabaceae; genus Delonix; species Delonix regia. The sequence continues at coordinate 7,514,981 of CM073453.1, forward strand.
ATTCTATATTTGATAATGTAGTTGGTGACATTGCGCTAAGGGCTATGTTAGCACGTAGGTATATATAGTAAATATTTTTTTTTTTATAATAAAATTAGTATTTTGATATTTTACTTATTAAAATGTTTAAAATAATCTTTTACTTATTAAAAAATGTCACATTTAATCTTTTACTTTTCAAAAAAATATTAGATTTAATCCCTTAAATTTAAAGTTCAGCACTTAGTAGAAGAATTAAATTTGATAATTTTTTAGAATACAATGGATTAAGTGTAATCTTTTTTAATTAATGAAAAATATTTTTGATATTTTACTGAATAATGGATTAAAATAATAATTTTGTAATGAGTAAAGAACCAAAAATATATTTCTATCTAAGTATATATGTCATTCATATGTTCTAAAAAGTTAATTTTCATAATTATTGCTATTTAACGCTTACTTTAATTAGAGGTGTGGACAAAAGTTAGGTGAAATTCACATGTATTTAGAAAAAGACTAAGACATGAAAGAATGAAGACAGATTTCTATCTATTCACTTTTCTTTGTCTGAATATATAATAATACATTCGACTTTAGAGAATTTACTTTTAGATAAATACATATTTTTTATTTTGTGGATAAAAATCATTTTATTTTAATTATTTTAAATTAATCTTAAGACCATTATTTAAGTGAGAGTGAGAGTAAAAGAGAATATGAGCAAGAGTTAAAAAGTTTCATATTAATTATAATTAGATTAAAAACTACATATATATATATATATATATATATATATATATATATATATATATATAAAGGCTCTGCAACCGGATACTTTAAAATTTTGAGTCACGATGAAGTGTTAAATTAATCAATATATTTTTCTTTTAAATCCATGAAAAGACCTCTCCTCAATATTGTGGGCTTTAGGGGCCTACAACGCAACTAATTATAAAGTTTTATGTATAATTAATTTATTTGGGATCTTACAATGTTGTGTATAGTTTAATTCAGATCTGTTATATTTGGAGAAAAAAATATAGCTTTAATGATTAAAATTAAAAGAAATACATTATTTGACGGTGCAGTTAATATTAGTGATTGTATGTGTAGTCATTAAATTTGAATTGAATGATTCAAATATAAAGAAATTATGCAATCCGACAGTAAGCAGTTTTATTTAAAAATTATAATAAATTTGAATTCATGGATAGTTGTTTAATTTTTATTTTTACATTACGTTTTTTGGATTTGTTTGTTTGTATCAAGGAACAAAAATCCTAAGATTATTATGTCATTATCCCCTTGGCAACTAGGGATAATAATTCTTACGTGAAATTGTAGCAAAAAACACGAAACTTTGTCTTCCTTTTACAAGAGGTCAAAGATTTGATAAAGAGTGATATAATGAGTATTTTAAATATTTTTATTTAGTATATTATTGTAATGTTTGTAATAGCTTCTAGATATTTTGGTCATTAACTATTTCAAATATATCGTATTTTAGGGTCTATGGATAAAATACTAATATTTTAAGATTCCAATGTTAACTATATAAACTGGCACAACCAAATCATTTCGTGACAGGTCAAAATTATTCATGGCACGAGCACTGGGTCCATCATGATGACTCGATCTTGAGCCGGGCCAAGTCTTAGGCCACTACATTCGCCTGGGCTAACCTAGTGATATATATATATATATATATATATTTATATATATATATATATTGTATTTTTAAAAAATAACCAATTTTTTTGTCTATGTTAAATATAAATCATTTTTATTAATATAAGATATTTCATTTACTACATACAAATCATAATTTTAATTTGTTAAAAACTAATTTTAATATTTAAGTAAAAGATGTAAAAATTTTAAATAAAAAAAAAACCGATGACCTTGCCTAGCCTAACTCGATCTTGTCATCGGATCCCAAGATTGAGCCACAAAATGTGCCTTGGTTATAATCCCGAGTCAAGCCACAGGTTGAAGTCCAACCCGGTCCGTCCGTGGGATTTAAACACCCCTAGATTTGATAACACAATTGGTGGTGGCATTGCATAGTAAATTGTTTTTTTTTTTTAATTTCTTATTTATCACAAAATTATTATTTTATTTTCTCATTTATTGAAATATCTAAAGTAGTCAATAATTTATTTAAAAATGTAACACTTAGTCTTTTATTTTTTTAAAAAATACTAAATTTAATTCTTTAAATTTAAGATTTAAAATTTTATAGAAAGGATAAATTTAATAATTTTTAGAACGATGAAGGAAAAAGTATGATATTTTTAAATTTTAATAAATAAATAATTAAAATAATAATTTGTGATAAATAAAAATTAAAAGTATATTTTTCTCCAAAGATAAATGTCATTCGTAAGTTCTGGAAAGTTTGTCATAATTATTGCCAATTAACGCTTACTTTAATTAGAGTTGTGGACAAAAGGTAGGTGAAATTCACATGCATTTAGAAAAGAACTAAGACATGAAAGAATGAAGACAGATTTCTATTTATTCACTTTTTTTGGTCTGAATATAATACATTCAACTTAAGAGAATTTATTTTCAGAAATACATATTCTTTATTTTGGGAACAAAAATCATGTTATTTTAATTATTTTAAATCAATCTTAGACCATTATTTAACAACTTATGAGTCTAGTTTTTAATTTACTAGATGACAGTGTGGGACACGAGTGAGAAAGAGAAAAAGAGAATATGAGCAGGAGTTAAAAAGTTTCATATTAATTATAATTAGATTAAAAGAATATATATATATATATATATATAAAGAATCTGCAAACCTGATACTTTAAAATTTTGAGTCAAGATAAAGTGTTAAATCAACCAATATATATTTTTCTTTAAATCAACTTATTATAAAATTTAGTTCAATTAAGATTGTTGTATTTAAAGAGAAATGTACATATTCAACAACTAAGATTAAAATAAATACACAATTTGACTGTTCAAATTAATATTAGTAACCATATATAAAATTATCAATTTTCGATCAAACAATTTAAATATAAAAAATTATGCAACCTAATAATGATTAGTTTTTTTTTTTAAAAAAAAAAAAACTGTAACAAATCTAGATTTGTGTATAGTTGCTTGGTTTTTATCTTTTCTTTATGTCTTCTTTTAGTCATATTTGTTTGTATCAAGAAAATAAAAATCCTAAGATCAATATGTCATTATCCCATTGGTCGTTATCCCACTGGCAACTAGGATATTAATTCCTACATGAAATTATGCCATAAAACACACAACTTTATCTTTCTTTCAGGAAACTTTGGATTAAACTAGTACACAATAACATCTTCCAGAATCTTAATCACCAAATCATTTACATTACATTTTTTATGGTGCATCTAGTTCTTTGAGTGCCATACAAGCAAAAGCAAAATATAACATGCCCAAGTAAGAATATATTCCACCACCCAAAGAGACTAGAACCCTCCAATTTCATACTATCTTCTTTTGCCAGAAACACACTTCTTCCCTCCTTTATCAGTTCCTCATACTGTTAGCTTGCTTATGTAGCCATGGCAATCTGACAGCAACAAAATTAAAGTGAAAAAGGAATCATCTTTGTTAGTGTATGTGTGTGTGTGTGTGTATATATATATATATAACTTCTCAGCTAAACGTCTTTGTTTTATATATAGGAGACTTTTTAAGTTCATGTTTAATACCAAGTTCAATTTAAAGCTTGGTTTGAACTTGAACTTGAAACATGTGAGCTTTTTCCAGATTCAGACTATTTGGGTTTTGATGGTAATGCAATGGATTCAAGAAGATATGATTGTTCTTTGAGACTGAGAATGAGCATTGCAATTCTATGCTTCTTCGTTGCAGCTTTCTTCATTTCTCCTCCATGTGGTAAATCACAACTATATTTGCCTTTTTATATTAATGACTTGGTGGGCACAAAACACCTCATTTTCTCTTCATTAATGATTTTGTTTAGGTCTTGTCATTTTATTTAATTTTTAAACTGATTTATATAGTTTAAAAGTTGGTAACTGAATTTTTTTTATTTTAATTTATTTAATTTAGTTGCTCTGTCTGTGAAATTTTGTTGATAATCATGTATTAGATTTTGTATTCTAAATATGCATTATATATAATATTATTTTGATTCCTTACTCATTTAAATATCTAAAATAGCCTTCATTTATTAAAAAAATATCATACTTATCTATTATTTTTTTAAAAATTATTAAATTTAAGATTTACCATTTGATAAAGAGACTATCTACATTTTCTCTTCATGAAATAATTTTGTTTGATTCTTAAAAATTTAGTCAAACTTTAATTTGATTTATATAGTTTAAAATTTTGTGATTAATTTTTTCAATTTAATGTGTTTAATTCATAAAGTACTGTTAATTTTTATTGCTATAGCTGACGATATGTTATTTTTCCATTATGAATATATATGATATATGTTTATTTAGAAATACCACCTAGTGACTAAAATTGACATTAATTAAATCATGCATATTAAAAATGATAATATAATGTATGATTTACTATTAAAGATTTGATAATAGAGATTTAATAATAAAATTTCAAATTATAAAAATTAAATTTAAAATTGAGTGAAATAGTAAAAACTGATGGAGTAATGTATCATTTTCTCTTCAATTACTATGAAATTCTTAGCTTGTTCATTGGCAGATGCAAGAAGCCATGGACGAACTTTCCAGAATCCCAAACTAATCCACAGAATCCCCTCCTCCAAGCAGCCATGGAAGAAGCTGAAGTCTCTGAATCGCTTCTTAGACAACAACGAAATACCATTAATGGACTTTCCAACGTATGATAATTCATATGGCTCTCCTTCTTCTCTTCCACTACCTCCTTTCACTTCACTGGCTCCTCAGCCCACACCTTCTTCTTCTTCTCCATATCCTCCATTCACAGTGAAACCTCCAAACCTTCCCGATTCTTCCCCTATCGCAAACCCGCCTCACTATTATTACGCACACTCACCTCCTGGACCCACACTAAGCCCAAGCCTAAGCCCACCACCAAAACATGGGCCGAGCCCACCAAAGAGCAGCCCGAGCCCACCAAAGGTTTATCTGCCGCCCCTGGTGTACCCACCCCCACCGTCACCGGCAACGGCGTCGGGTCGTCCTCCGCCACCACATAAGAAGCCACAGTCTGGAAAGTGGTGCGTTGCGAAGCCCACAGTTCCTGACCCGATAATCCAAGCGGCTATGGACTATGCGTGCGGGTCAGGTGCGGATTGCAAGTCGATTCAGCCCAATGGTCCGTGCTACCAGCCCAATACAATGTTGGCCCATGCTTCGTTTGCCTTCAATAGCTACTGGCAGAACACGAGGGCGCATGGAGGCACTTGTGATTTTGGAGGGACTGCCATGCTCGTCACTGTTGATCCAAGTAAGTCTTTTAGTTAGGGTATATAGAGATTATTTGATTTTGAGTTTAAAATTTAAGGTTTATTTAAGACATTGTATGGAAATTGTTTTTGTAAAATCTCATTTTAGTCCTCTAAAAATAATTTTAGTTTTAATGGACTCCTTTAAAAATTTTGGTATTACTTTAGTATTCAAAATATTCATCTTGTTTAAATTTTAACTCATATATATTAAATTGAATAAAACACCAATTTGGTTTCCTTACTTATAAGTTTAGTCTCAATTTAATCTTTGTTGTTATAAGTATTATTATATATGGTTAAAATTTAGCTAAAGCTAAACGATTAAATGTAATTTTTTTTCATATTAGTAAGTAACTAAATTAATAAATGAATGATCAAAACATTATTTTATTATTACTAAATTTGAGATCATGTTTGAAGGACCAAAATATGATTTTACTTTTTCATATATATATATATATATATAAAAGAAAATGTAGCTCAAAACTCTATTTTATACAAAAAATAAAAAGTCATTTTGGTCCCTCAAATTTTGTCTCGAGGCCAATTTGATCTTTTATAAATTTATAATGTCAAAATAGTCTTTTTAAAAATTTAATATTAATTAAAAGTAATACTTTAAAATAGTTATTATTGATTTAATGAAGAATTATTTTTTATTAATGTTGAATTTTTTATGAACCATTTTAGCACTCTAAATTTGTGGAGGTCCAAATTGATATTAAAACAAAAAATAAAGGAAATAAAATAGTATTCTTCTCAATTTTTCATCTTTTATTTTAAATAAAAAAATTATAAATATTTTTAAAACTGAGAAAAAATTATGCAATCATCTTTTTTATTTCAAAATATAAAAAAATATTTTGTGATATTCCACATCAATATTAGCGTTGCTAGTCTTCAGTGTAATGACTTGAAATGTTCCAATGATTCATGGATTCCTGCAGGCTTTGGTAAATGCAACTTCATGATGACGTAGCTCATGGCTCTTTATGGCAAACAACTCATTGAGAGACTTCAAATAAAATAAAGCAAATCCTTATGGTTTGTATCGTGAAATTTTTTATGTAATCAACCATATATGGTACGGTGCCTACTCCTAGGCCTTTCTGTTGAAGTGATTGCCTTCTCTGTTTTACCCATGTTTCCTCAGACCGTCAAGTGTCATTTTTAACGATCCCATATATTTACACAGTTTTTGTCTTCAAGTAAAAAAAAAATTCCAAGTGTTATTATTACGATCACAACCACGATATATTATATTTTTTGTTTTTTTAAAGTACAAACTAATAATATTTACTTCCTTTAACATCCAAAACCTCTGCAATGGTTTTGAGCAAAATCTCAATTTCTGATACGATAATTTATATATATATATATATATATATTGAAGTAGGTAAATTTTTTATAGTTAATAAAAAAATAATAAATTAATTAATTGTTTCTTAAATTGAGAATTATAATTTTAATTTGACATAATTTAAAATTAAAAAATAATATATAATTGAATAATTTATTATTATCATTTTTTTACTAATTTTATATAAATAATTGTATGGACTTTATTTAATTTATTATATTTTTTATATCACAATATATTATTAAATTTACTTTTTTATTAACACTTATAACTACAATTAATTTAAAATATATTAATACATAATAAGATAAATTAATTATTTTTTAAACCTCGTCTAATGCATAAATAAATAAATTAGTTTAGAAAATAAAATTGCATCAGGCAGAAGAAAAAGTAAATAGTTGGACCGAAATTATACTATGCAGCCTTGTGTCTGAACTGGAGTTGTTTTTATTATACTCGAGTTCTTTGTGCTAATGATGAAACCACATAGTTATATCCAACTTTTCAGTGTTAAAAATTATTGCATGTACTGAAAATAATTCGTATGATAAATTATATACATATATATATATTCAGATTGCTAACTATTAAAATATACGTACTTTTGATGTCCCCGACATTAAAAATTGTGCCCTTTGTTGCACATAATTAAACAAGTGAAATGAATAAAGAAATAAAAAAAAGTGGAAACAGGGAAATTAATGATTCGAGTTTTTAATTTCTTAAAAAATTTAGCTGAATTTATGAAAGATACAAGGAGATTAGATCAAGTCTATATAATATTATTTATTATACACTGTGAGCTATTATATCAAAATAATTGATGATAATTATATAATATTATAACAATCCAACAAGCACAATAAATAATATTATACAATACTTATTCCAAATTAAAATATATTGATTTTTTTTCTCATTAGCAAATTTCTACCTCTAATGATAATATTATATTATAAAAAAGATTAAAAACACCAATAAGCCAGTCCACAAACAGTCATAGATAAAGTCAGTGCCAGTTGGCTTAATTGTAGGGAAAATTAGATATTTAGGGTTTACAGGGTGACGAATTGATTAGCCTTTGTATTTTTATACACAAGTGTTTAACTATGTTTACACTGTATTTGATTTAACGATTGAAATATTTAAAAATGTATTTGTATATTTAAATGAATATTTATTTTATAAATATTATTGTTTAATTTAACATTTGATTTTTTTAAAAAATTAATTTTGTTAATGTTACCCAAACTTTCATTTACACAAAAGTATAAAATAATTATTTTTTTGTTGAATGGATTATAACAAAAATAAATTTTTAAATAAAAATTTATAAACATAAATCACAATCATATTTGATTAATTTAAAAATCATATTAACTCAAAATAATATTAACACGATGTGAATCCAAATATATATTTAGTTGTTAGCCTTTCTCCAATATATCTCACTGGCACCTAAGGATTAATTAAATTCTGAGACAAAAGATATTTGTAGATAATTTTTTGAATTACACCCATATTCGGTTAATAGTTATGTTTATATATCATGGAAGTCATTAACATATTTATTAATAGTTTTGGAATAATACAATATTCTTACTATTTTTTTATTTCAAAAAATTAATGGCTAAAGAAAATTTCTCATTTAGAAATTAATATAGCAGGATAAATATAGGGCTCGTTAGTAAATTATATAGGATATATAAGACTTGATAAAATTTTAATATTATGTATTATTAACGTTGAAAAATAGAAAACACGATAATATATGATAAAAATATCATTTATTTATTTTTTATGCAATCAAATTTAATCAAAACCAAAAAAATTTGACTAATAATATAATGAAAGACTGTATTAAATAAATCTAATAAGAATAGTACAATATCAAAACATCTAATTAAAATAGGCTGAAATTGATAGTAGCATAGATATTAGTCTATAACTCTTGCTATTGCTTAATTGTTGTAGTAAATTAATAACATAATTTGATGACTTGTATTTAAAATTTTAAAATTGAAATCAATTATTTTTAAAAACTAAAATGAATAATTTTTAATAATTTTATCTAAAGACTACAAATGATTTTAAAATTTGATCTAATTATGAAGTATCATAATTTACTTAACAACATCAGTTGTTTAAAAATTCAACAAGGGAGTTATAAAAAAAGATATTAATTCTTTATATTTTGTAATATTAAAAAAATTAGCCTTTTCATCAATATTTGTTTATCAAAAATTAAGTTGAAAGATTATTTATTGATAGAAAAATATTTATAGAGAAACTAATTTTTTATATTTAAAAATATAAAAATTATTTTGAGATAAGAAAAATGTGAAAAATAAATCAAGATAGACTATAAATGTGTGCAACCAAATTGACAGGAATTTGTTTTAGGATAGATATATATGGGATAATTGTAATTCCATTGAAAGAAAAAGACGTCTCATCCAAAGGCAGATCTCTTGGCCAAAATAGATCATTTCCAATTATGGGAGATTATCCAGAAATTGAAAATGTTAAAAAAATTAATTTTTTTAAATTTAATATATATTTTTAATTTAATATTAACCTTTACTGGAGAACGAATTGATCTCTCGGAGTGTTTCTTACGAGTAATAATAATAATATATTAATACCGGAATCTCTGCTATAAAGTAACAACATCACATGTGGAGCTCTACGCATGAATAAAGCCCGCTTCTTCTCGAGTTGGAATCTAATGTGCTATAGTATGATGTATTAAATTTTGCCAATCGCTAAATTTAGAATAATATTATGTTATTGTTATTAATTATTTTAATTTATTTATAAAAAATAATTATATTGATTCAACAATTAATAATGTTCCATGTATAACTCTTCAAAGCTATTTTCTTATTTTACTTATTTTGTTTATATATATATATATATGTGTGTGTGTGTATAGATATTTTATCCAATCACGGGCTCAATAGGAAACAGACAAGTAGGCACTACGCGTCAAAAAGGTTGCGTAACACAAAATCAACTTGTCTCCTTTTGATTCTCTTCTTCTAACGTTGACATGTTGGATTTCCCAGCCTGCCCTCACAAATTCTACTTTATCCGTGATTTTCAGATCGCTTTCATATTGCCCTCACAATGATGAATAGGAATAATTAGAGTGAGAACGAGTGATGGAGAAAAATACTATTTTTATCATTATTTTAATTTTTTATTTGTTAAAAAATATTATATTTTATCTATTATATTTTAAAAATTATCAAATTTAGTCAATTTGTTAAACCCTAAACTCTAAATTTAAGATATTAAATTTAACATTTTTTTAAAAATAAATAACCAAATATGATATTTTTAATAAGTAAATGTTTATTTTTAACTTTTCAATGAATAAAGGATTAAATAATAATTTTGTAAAAAGTGAGAAACTAAAAGTATATTTTATTATGAATGATGTAGTGTAATTATAAAAAATTAATTTTAAATATTAAAATTTTTTTAAAAATTAATAAAAATATAATTTTTATCCCTCACTTTTCATTTTGATATCAATTTAATTTTTTAAAATATATATATATATATATATATATTAAAATGATCCTTTAATAAAAACGTAAATTAGTTTGGTTTCTGAATAAAGACTTTTATTTTTTTAATATATTTATCTTTAAATAATTATTTTGATGTTTTTAATTTTAAAACATTAAATTAATATTACAATGAAAAAGTGAGAGATTAAAAAATTTTTTTTAAAAAAATATATCTCCCTCGTCATGTAATAGTAAGGAGACCAAACTCACCAAAACTTATATTAGTGCTGAACAAGGTGCCTCACTCAAAATGATTATGGAACAACTGACAGTTAAAATAATCACAATAATCACATAACACGTTATGTTGATATAATTTATAAAAGAAAATCAGTGGAAATTTAAATTGATAAATTTGACAATTTAAAATATTTGTAGAGTAAAATAAAAAACTATAGATTATTTTGCCACATCTTAAATTAATTTAAAGGAGAATGAGGGACATGACATGAATATATATATATATATATATATATATATATATATTAATTTAACCTCTAATATATATTAACCGAATATAAACATTTCATGTGATGAATCTAATAATACACATATTTTAATTAGCAGTTTTTAGACCTTTGTATCAGATAACGTTATATTATATATATATATATATATATATATATATATAGTTGCTAAGAGTTCTTTTTTTTTTTTGGGTGTTTTTTTTTTGAAATACTATTTACATTTGAATGTACATTATCTGTTCTTACTATAACTCGAGTCTGACGCCATTTGGATAAATACAAAGAACCCTGTCACTAGACTATTCCTACTGTAACTATGATTTCGGTGTTCAAGTTGCATAATATTAAATATAAGGATGCACTTAGCATGTGGAGAGAGAAATAATAAAGCATGACAATCGCACTGGAAACACCAAATCTATAAGACTATTATCTACGTCTCTGCATCATTATATCAGGTTATAGTTGCATATTTTAGTTCATTGCCACCATCACTACTAATGTGATTGGTTTATCGGTTGAAAAGTTTAAAATCTTATTTATATATTTAAATAAGAGTTTATTTTGTAAATATTGTCGTTAGTTTAGCGTTTGATCCATTTCAAAATTAATTTTGACCTCTTAACAAAAATAATTAATTTTGTATTGAATAAATTATATAATTAGCAAAAATTAATTTTTAAACAAAAATTTTTAAACCTAAATTATAGTGCTACAAAATCATGTTTGACTAAAATCAATTTTAAAAATTAAGTTAATCCAAAATCACGTTAACCCAATACTAATTCAAACATACAAGTATCTAGAATTTTTGAATTTTTTTTGGTAAATAAATGCATATAAACTTTATTAGTTCTCTTCTTCATCACTTTTTTCTTTTCAATTCATTTTACTATAAATAAAACTTTAAAGAATTTAGAACTTTTAAAACAGGTTAATCCAACTCATGTTAAGTTGGCTCCTAGGTGTTAATAGTATTTAATCCACCTTATTTTAGTAGGTCAAAATTCAGGACCCAACCAATTATAGGTCTAAAACAAAATTATTTAATCATTAAATCAAATGTTTAATTTTCATAGCAAAATTTTATTTATGCTGTTTATGATCAAATCCTAAATATTTAAAAATAAAATATAAATAAGAATCACCGAAAACTATAAAACAGTAATCTTTTCGTAAAATAATTTCTATAAAATCTTTTAAGTGAGACATCAGTTGAATAAATTTAAGCGATTTATTTAAATGAGCTTAAAATTTGAATCAAACCATCAATATGATGAATTAGACATATCAAATAAGAATATTTGCTCGTGTCGTGTTCTAAGCTAAAAGTCCAACACTTAGGACGTTAAGTAGATGCATGTTCCGACATTGCAGTAATTGTTACAAAGTAAAACCCCCAAAAAAAAAAAAATCATTACGAATCAGAATCGCAAATTTTACGTGAGGCCAGAACTTTCACAAAACTACATATTTCCACTTATTATAATTGTACACACCGTTCTCTAAATCTTTGAGAAAACCCTTGAAGTCAATGAGTCATCACAAAGCCAGAATATTTTAATGCCAATTGCTACGAGAGTGGGATTTATAAAATGATACGTCTCTTTTCGCCCGTGACTTTCAGTACTCCTATCCCAAGGAGAGAAACCACACACACACACACACACACCATATATGTAGGGCTTCTTCACTCTCTGAGCTTCACAGTTAACCAGAGAGCTTGAGCTTCTTCTTCTTCTCTGCAATGGCGAATCATGCTGTAGCCAATTTCTGCATCTTGCTCTTGAACTTGGCTTCATTGCTCACTACCTCTCTTGCTTGTCCTTATTGTCCGTACCCTTCTCCTCCTTCTTCCAAGCCCCCAAAGTATCATCCTCCCATAGTAGTGAAGCCTCCAGTTCATAAGCCTCCCAAACCACAGAAGCCTCCTGCTCATAAGCCTCCAAAGTACCTTCCTCCTTCTCATGGCAAGCCTGCACCATGTCCTCCACCATCTTCTTCACCAAAACCTCCACACGTTAATCCACCCTCTACCCCAAAACCTCCACACGTTAATCCACCCTATACCCCGAAACCTCCACACGTTAATCCACCCTATACCCCAAAACCTCCTCACGTTAATCCACCCTATACGCCAAAACCTCCACACGTTAATCCACCCTATACGCCAAAACCTCCACACGTTAATCCACCCTATACCCCGAAACCTCCACACGTTAATCCACCCTATACCCCAAAACCTCCTCACGTTAATCCACCCTATACGCCAAAACCTCCACACGTTAATCCACCCTATACCCCAAAACCACCTCACGTTAAACCACCCTATACGCCCAAACCACCTCACGTTAAACCACCCTATACCCCGAAGCCACCTCACGTTAAACCTCCCTATACCCCGAAGCCACCTCACGTTAAACCACCCTACACCCCGAAGCCACCTCACGTTAAACCACCCTACACCCCGAAGCCACCTCACGTTAAACCACCCTACGTCCCAAAACCACCAGCTACGCCACCGTATGTGCCAAAACCACCAGTTACACCGCCGTATGTGCCTAACCCACCTGTAGTGAACCCACCGTACGTGCCGAGACCACCAGTTACACCCCCGTCTGTGCCTAACCCACCTGTGGTGAACCCACCGTACGTGCCGAGACCACCAGTTACACCCCCGTCTGTGCCTAACCCACCGGTGGTGAACCCACCGTACGTGCCGAGACCACCAGTTACACCCCCGTCTGTGCCTAACCCACCGGTGGTGAAACCACCGTACGTGCCGAGACCACCAGTTACACCCCCGTCTGTGCCTAACCCACCGGTGGTGAACCCACCGTACGTGCCAAGACCACCAGTTACACCACCGTCTGTGCCTAACCCACCGGCGTTGACGCCTCCTATAGTGAAACCTCCTTATGTGCCAATACCACCACCAGTCGTGACACCTCCTACGCCGCCTGTGGTGATTAATCCACCATCGCCACCGACGGACACGCCGTGTCCTCCACCGCCTCCGCCGGCGCAGCCGACGTGTCCGATAGACAGTCTGAAGCTAGAGGCGTGTGTGGATGTACTGGGAGGGCTGATACACATCGGAATAGGAGGGAGCAGCGCGAAGCAGACGTGCTGTCCCGTGCTGGGAGGGCTTTTGGACCTGGATGCTGCGGTGTGCCTCTGCACCACCATTAAGCTGAAGCTTCTGAACATCAATATCGTTCTCCCTATCGCTCTTCAGGTCCTCATTGACTGTGGCAAGATTCCACCGCAAGGGTTTCAGTGTTTGCCCAACTAATTGATTCAGGTATGTATATATATATCCGGATCTTGCTGTACGGTTATCAGTCACAATCTTTTTAAAATTTTTTTGTTTAAATTATTTTAATGTGTGCTGGATCCAGATTGATATATACATATATATATATATATATGGATCCAGGGGCTGTACCTCCACACATTAAAAAATTTGAACAAAAAGTTAAAAAAAATTCTGCGGCCATGCCAGATCCGCATTCTATATATATGTGTGTTTATGTATGTAGCAGATTTTTCTGAGCCTGGTAAGTTTTGGAGGTTCAGTTTTTTCAATCCTTTTATTTTATTTTTGACCCTAGTTTTAAGGTTCAATTTTAAGAACCAAACGGGGCAATTGCAGTCTTTAAAATCAGCATTCACAATTAAAGATCTCTATATTTATGTCGGAATAGATAAAAAGTATGAAAATTTTGGTTGAGTTTCAAACTATCTTTTTTGTCAAGGACAATGCTATGTTTTTTTCCTTTATTGGATTCCACTCAAGAGGTGAGTGTTATCCAACATAAAGGAATATTATTATTGACAAAAGTGATCTACAGACGCCAATCACTTTCAATCACATGTTGGAGTACAATACTTCAATATGAAAAAAGATGTGCTGTATAGTCGATCCGTCGGATCTTGATGGGTTTCACAGATAATGTGGGATCCACAAAAATCTGACGACTCTCTACACAGGAGAGAACCACTTCTCACTTCAGTATAGCTTTAGTCCAATAATAATACCCTTGCTCTGTTTTTTATTCTTTTGTATTACATGTATAACCCCTTACTCTTTATTTATTTTTTAACAACCTTTATGTCTCCCTGCACTAATCATAAATGATCCATGCTTTTCTTAGACTTAATCTTTAATCTTCTGTTTGCATTTCTAATAAATTTATCACGACCAAAACAAGCCCACCATAAAGCATAATGTAAACATCTTTTTCACATATAATTATCAATCTATAATTAGAAATCTAACATATCTAACTTAAACATCTTACGTATATATATATATACTTGAACGCGATGTTATGACTGATATTAGACTTTGCCAGTGCAGGAAGTGCATCACCTTTTGCATCAAATAAGCAATTGAAGTCTGAGATGGTTTCTGTTCTGAAGGAACAGGCTGTATTTTAGCTTTCTTTCGTGAAATTCGTACATCAATTCGATGTCCTAGCAAGAACCAAAAACAAAAGAAAAGGAGTGTACTAGATTAGAGATTGTGTTTATTATCTTTAAAAAATTTTCTTCATCAATCAATTGCTGTTGATCTTTATATTTATGTTCGACAAGCATATCTACTTTTCTCTGCAGATGTTTGTCTTTTTGCTTCTCTGAATGTGTGCATGTCATTGATAAGTGTCAACCCGTGAGTGCATTGGGACTTGTACGATTACGTGAATTAATTTAAACCATTTCTTTCGAATTTTGTTTAATATAGTAGTTAATTGCTTAATTAATTTACTTGTTGTCTCGAACAATTAAGTGTGCAGATTCATCTGTTTAAAGATAACATTGGTCAAGAATCAAAGATAATAATTATATTAGATATTAATTTTTTATCGAATGATATAAAAGCATCAAAGGACTAATTATAATATACGGTGAATTATTATATTTAAAATTAATTCCTATATATATTCATCAAGTTTTAAAATTAAAAACATTATTAAATGTTCAAATTAATAATATACTGGAAAATGAATTCTCATAACATATAAACGAACTCTTATTAATAAAAGAATTAAATAAAAATATATATTAAAATTATATATAAAAATTAAAGTTCTCATAAAAGTAAAATAGTTTTTGTCTCACTTATCATATAATTGTCATATTATTTTTTTATTTATTAAAATATTTAAAATAATTCCTCTACTGATAAATGTCATATTTTTTATAGATACTTTTGTATTTTTTGAGATATTTTGGATATTTTTAAAGAGATACTATTTTAGCCATTTTAATAAATAAAAAACTGAAATGATAATAATAAAGAAGAAACTAAATAATGCAACGTAAAATGTTATTTTAATTTATTTTAGAATTTATAATGCAACGTAAATTAATTACAGCAATTCAACTTTTCAACTTCGCAAAATTATTCTTACGATTTAGCGAGAAAATGTCTCCTGCCCATTGGTATAATGACACGTTAGAATTTAGATTTTTTTTTTTTGCATTTAATCTCTACATTTAAAGGGATATATAACATTAAATATTTATCTAATAATTTAAATTTTAATAAAGATTAAATAATTTCTAACAATTTCTTAAAACTTACACTATTATATTTTATTTTAAAAAAAACTTATATGT
Source organism: Delonix regia (assembly GCA_037074485.1). NCBI lineage: Eukaryota > Viridiplantae > Streptophyta > Magnoliopsida > Fabales > Fabaceae > Delonix > Delonix regia. Next base: position 7,531,418 of record CM073453.1, read on the forward strand.
TGTTCCTTATACTTATATTAAGTTTTTTAATTAATTAATGACATATAAATAATTTTTTATATCTTATCCACTTTTTTATTAATATTGTTAACCTTCATTTTCAAAAAAATTATATACATGTCATTAGAAAAATCCGATATAAGTATATAATAAAAATATTAATTTTATTAAATTCACCTCGGTTTAAATTACTATATGGAAAAAATCCGATTCAATGGAAAATTTACTAGACTCTAACTCAAAAATGGCACAGACAACAACATTCTCCAATATTTTTACAAAATTATATTCTCTTCCCCACATTCTTCATTTAGGTCATAAATAAAGAATTAAGAAAATTATAGGTGTCGGTGCAACCCAACACTGACATACAACTCGACAGAAAAAAACAAAAACCTTACCTTTCGTTTCCTTCCTTCTGCTACCAAACATTAACTTTTGTTTTCTGCCTCATGTAATGCTGGGAAGCTAGTTAAATGAAAGAAGATAATGAGTGGTATGATGACCAAAAATAGGAATCACTTGGGTAAAATAGATTTTACCTTGCTTTCTTTTTCTGGCTTTTCTTCTTTTTTGACTTTTTCCTCCATCGGAGAAATGCACTTTTTTCTCTCTTCTTAATCATTAGTTTGGCCAATACTAAGAAATGAAGAACAATGTGATAAAAATGAAAAAGGAATTCTTATTTATTTGGATCTCTTACATTTAGGAAATTAATTATGTCGTAAATTTAGTAACAGATAGAGAGAGAAAAAAATAAGTATATATTGATATCTACTTAATTTTTCGTTTTTTTTTTTTTTTTTCAGTTTTTTCTATTTTTTTAATACTAAATTCACTTAGAGCGTTTAGTTGCTAAATGCAGAAAATTCAGACTCCAAATCTGCCAAGCCATCTAGTGGAAGCTGGGTGGCAATAAGTAAGAGATCTAAATCCTTTAAGATTTATGGTGTAAACGTTTCTATAAAGTTGAAAATAAATAAAAAGAAAAGAGAGAGTGAATAAAAAAAAAAAAGGGATCTCATATATGCTTTTTATTTTTTATTTCACTTTATATCTTCGAAAATTAAACAAAAAATTAGAAGAACAATTTATAAAAACCATTCTCATAAATAAAAAAAAAAACTCGTGAAGTGAGAGGACCTGGTTCTAGATGTAATATGTTATGACTAGGTGATTTTAGCTTGATGCTAAGTGCCTTTGAGAGAGGCTTAGTAAGGTGATGTGACGTGAAATGGAATTCTTAGTAATGAAACACATATATTCTTAGGGGTGATAGGTAGGCTTAGTCATATAAATATGATAATAATTAATAATAGTCATACCAAGGAGTAAGCGAGTTATATGAGACTTCTATATATTTTTAAAATTAAGCTTTCTGTTAGAATGATTTAAAGTACTTTGGAAGGAACTAATTTATCTCTTCAATATACATTTTTGTATTTGTTTTTGTTAATTTAATCATATCCATGGAGTAAATTTCAAAATGGGTACGGTACTTAGTACCTACATTTATTTCATAAACAATTTTTTTTAAAGCTAAAACATAACATAAAATCTTACTATATAAAATTAAAATAAAGAATTAAATGTCTCAATCAACTATTAACGTACATCAAAACTAATAGAATACTATATTTGTATTTTTTTTTTACTATTTTAGCATATTAATTTGATTGATATGATACAATAAATGCATAATATATAAATGAATAAACTTATTTACATTATAGTTCTGGAGCAGTGTGAGTGTCATCGTACTATTGAGAAACAGACTGATAAACTCATACAAATTTTTACACTCAGATCCAAACAAGTAAATACGAGTTTCCATAAAATTTGGATTTTCTGTTAGATAATTTTTTCTCAATAAATTAAAGAGACATAACTAAAGGTGTTCAAAACCTGATCTAATTTGATCAACCTAGTCTTGTTGGCTCGAACTGGGCTGAGTTTAAAAGAAAACTGACCAATTGATCTAATCTCACACCTAGTATCAAGTTTTGTCCTCGTGCAAATATATAGATCTAAGCTGACCCTATTTGTTTTTTTATTTTTTATTTTTTTGTTTAATATATGTTATATCTTTTTTCGAAAAAAAATTACTTTTATTCTTTTAATTGGATATGGACAATTTTTGTTTAAGTCAGGATACCTTATTTATTATATAGATCACTCTTATTATTTTCTTTCAAAATTTCAAATTCAAATTTTATAAAAAGATTTTTTTAAAAATATAAAAAACAAAATTTTTTAATATGAGATTTGGTTAACTTGACTCAACCCAATCTAACTCAATTATGAACTAGGTTTTATTGGACCAAATGCGGACCAGGCCATTTGTTTTTGCCCAATATCAAAACTAGGCCAGGTATCAAGTTGATAAAAAGCTTGGCCTACCTAGTATATTTAGACATAACTATTAAGTCAAAGCTACATTTGCTCATGACCGCTGGTGCTAGAAGACATTACCATAATTGGCCATTCATAGGATTGGCCCTTGATTATTAACTTTTATTCTAATAAAAAATCTCAACAATAGGTATAATTATATTTATATGTTATTATACATTTAGTTTTAAATTATAATTGAGTTGGATACTAAATTAAAGGCATGATTCTTTCATGTCAAAATATAAATAACAAAAATACTCAATTTATTAATGCAACGAAAGTGCAATAAATTTTTTTCTTGCAAAAATCTTTTTGGGAACAAACACCGACACCCTTGACCAGTGATACATGAGTAAATTAAACAGTTTGGGCCGAAAGAGAGAGAATTGGATAGACGACCCAAGCCCGTAAAGCCCAAATCATCTGCATTAGCTCTTTATGATATTTAAAAGAACAAAATGAGAGAGGCCCAACTCGTTCACGAAAAGTCTTTCTTGTTGAAGAAGAAGCTGCAGCTATTTTTACGGAGGAGCTATTGTCTACTTCGTCGACGGAAGTAAAGCTGCGGAATTTCTTGATTCTTCCAGAGGTTCAGTAGGTCAGATCATCTTTTGGTGTAACCTTTCTTCAGATCCGTAGGGCTGCCATTCAATGTTTCAATTTCTTTGTTTTCCTTGTTGGATTTCTGCTTCAGGGTTTTCTTCTTATTTCTTTGGGCTGCTAATTTTGATTTTTTTTTTTTTAATTAAACGTTGCCGTCTCCAAATTAATGGGCAAAAAAGACTAGTTCAAGTCCTGGTCTGGTTCTCTTCCTGGTCGAATCTACCACTACTGCTACCATTTTTTTTCCTTTTTAAATTTTCGGAAGACAAATGTGCTATGTTCGTTTTCTGTATCTGTTTCGAAGTAAAGCTTTGTGGATAGTGCCCTATTTCCTATTTTAATTAGGGGTGAGAGTCCTTTGTTGTCAAATTTAAGTACCCTTTGCTGGAGATTATGGTTACCTACTTTATTAATCTGATTAATTGGAGGATGAAACAATGCACTTTATTTAGTGCAATTTCGAAAGGGCCAATCTTACTTCCTGTGGATTATTTTTTTGTCATGAAATGTTGGGCAGTATATATTTGAGGTCAGCATGGTGGGGAAGGAGTCAAGTGGTATACCTTTCAGTGCTTCAGTTTTGCATTTTTTTTTTATACTTTCGTGTCAAGTTTATTTTACGTTTGAAAGTCCAAGTAAAAGTTGGAGTTCATTCTCCGCAGGAAGTTCTAGGTTTGAATTCTTCCTTCTGTTGAAGGTCCTGTTACCTCACAATCAATATTTGACAGATAAATTTTAGTATTCAGTGACGGGCTTACTTTTTTCTTTTGGCGTTCTGCTGTTTTGTTTCCTTTGGCTATTATACTAATGCTTCAGTTCGCAACAGCAGACTATTACTATAAATGCTTAGCGAGAGGCAACCGTGAAATGACCCTATTCTTTTGATTGTAATTTGGGAACCTTGTGATCTCTTCAGCTTCTTACTTATGTTTTCGATATCTCCCTAAACTCTGGTGAACCGCAATCAAAGAAAAATTTGACATTATCTTCCAAGTGTTGGAAGTTATCTTCACTTGAAAATTTAGGCAGAACTCTGTCTAAGTGACACTTCATCTTTTGATGCCACACGCATATCCCACATGGAATGTTGTCTGTCTATTACTCGAGAGTCACGAACATAATTTCTGCACTATACTGTATGACTTTAGCTTTTAGCTTATGAACTTTTGGTCTAATTGGGCCTCCTCCCCTCGTAGAGTGCTTTCCTAGTAGTAACAAATTATCTTGTTATAGATTTTGTATTACTTAATACGGACGGCTTCTATCATTTATGTGATGTGTGAAAAAGAGACACGGGATCAAGGATCTTGGAGTACCAGTTTGGTTGCCGACTGGTATTGAATATCCAATTTCCCTGCCATCCTGTGTTATTTTTGTTGTTAAGTAATGATAGATCTGTCCCAATTTCGTATGCCAATATATGTTTGAACATTGGTGCCTTTACAATTCTGTTGGAGCTGTATATGGGCTTTTCTCATTCTTTCTAATCTTTCTATGCTCTCTGATTTTGTAAAAGAGTTGTTGATAAGAATTACAAGGAAATTTTGATAGTACTGTTTGGGTATTAATTCTAATATCCAAAGAGTCAGTGTTGTTTTATATAATAAATACATATCATTCTTAAGAGGATGGAGCATCCTTTTACATCTGTGTAGAAGATTTTTGGCTTATTTGTTGTTTGCTTAGCTTCTGTTTCTTTGACTGTATTTCGTTTCATTCTCTGCTCTCACTCTGTATAGTATTATTGGCATTCAAAGTTCAATACTGGAATGACATGATATAGTTATGATACATTAGTATAAACTCATTAGAAGTAAAATTAATTTGAGTATTCATTTTTAAAAGCTGAAGTAAACATTAAATTATTAGTATGTGATGATTATAATTCTTTTAATCTGAATTGTATTATGAAATTAGTAAATTAAATTTTGTTTTTCTTCATTTATTATTACAAATACAAAATAAACTATAGTTTTAGGCTAGCTTTTTATGTTGAGCTGGCTTAATATTTAATGGGTAATGGACCTTGCCTAAGAAATAATCTGATGGACACGTCATATCATGCTCAATTCTATTCAGTGATTAACAAGTAGATATCTTTCTGAAACTCGGGAGATAGCAAATTACAAAGCAGTACTCAAAAGAAAAGATGAAAAAAGGAAGAAGCAAAGAAGACACTCCCTAGCATTCAAGAGGTTAAGGTCTCTCCACCTTCCTTGAATTCTCAATAACCCCTGCTCATGCCTCCTTCTCAGATAATCTCCAATGTTTCTCTTCCTCTCACCCAGTAGCCCATTCTTTTCACTGCCACCTCATCGGTTAGTTACAAGGTCCCATTCCCTTTGTCCCTGTAATCTTTCAAAACTCCTTGGCTCTCTTTCTCCTCTCATAAACCTTGGATATTTAAGGCCTATTGCACCCGATCCCATCAGTTCCCATTCCAGCTAGATTCACCTTGTCCTCAAGGTGAAAGTAGGGAACTGTTGCTTAATGGTTTCATAAGATTCACACTTATTGCTATTTTCACAATTGGGCAGCTCTTTCCTCTTGATGAGGACTTCCCATTTCCCATCTGTGGGATTCTGAATTTTTCTTCTGGTTGATCTGTGTCCTGAGTCAAAGAATTAGGAATTTGATGAATAGTGTTGGTAGGCTGTACTAACTTCTTCAACTGATCAACATGGGAAACCAGGTGAATCCTAACTGTCTTTGGAAGTTCCAGCTTATAAGCAAGCTGTCCATACTCCTCAATTACTTTATGGGGGCCGTGAATCCAAGGTTTTAGCTTCTCATGCTTCTTCTTGGCAAAGCTTCTCAGTTTATAAGGCCTAAGTTTTAATCATAATCAAATGATCCTTGGAGTGGGTTTGCACACAACAGAAATTCTTTTAATCAGTTTCTGAATTTTAGCATCATTCTTCTCCTTTTCAATCAACTAAGTGGAGACAAAATTGTGAATAGCTCCACTATCAATCAAGACCAATACACTTCCGCCCATGAGCATACCCATTAATTTCATAGTTTTATGTCGTGCAATATCAGCCACTATATTCATTGATGGCTCCATGGAGCCATAGTATTCTCAGCTTCCTCTAACATTGAGTTTCCTATAACTGGCTCACCTATTTCTTCTAAGTCTTCTTCCTCAGTTAAAACAATTATATGTAGTTGCTTATTCTTGCACTTATGGTCAAGCCCAAATTTCTCTCACACTTGAAACATAATCCCAGCTCTCTCCTTCGATTGATTTTTGCCTTTGATTGCTTCTTAGCATTATTCTTGTTTGTTGAAGAATGATTATGTTTTCCTTAAACTGCTCACCTCGCTTAATATCTGGACTTTTTCCCTCTTGAGTATTGAATTGGCTCTTGCTAACTTACATTAGGCTAGTGAACCAAAAAGTAAATTTCAATCCACTCCATTAAGGTACAACAACAGCTTTAATCCCTTTGACAACCTTTGACTGTCGTGCTTTCTGTGGCACTATAGTTTGCCCCTCTACATGCTGTGCTAAGTCCATCAGTTGTTAGAGTTTTGGGTTGCATTAGTCTCATCTCTGCCCTTATTTCATAACATAGCTGTTTTTATAAGCAACTATAAGTACATAGTTGGAAACTCCCTCCAAGGCTGCTGACAGCAACTTGAATTTTTCTCTGTACTCTACTACCGAGCTCTCTTCTGTGAGTCATCAACAACTTGAACCCATCCCTCATTTGCTGACAATGGAAGTGTGACATCAATTCCCCTTTAAACTTGCACTATGATGCACATGGGCTTTGGCCTCTAGGCATTGAAACCAATTGAGAGCTGTACCTTCCAAGCTCTCTGTAGTAGTGTCCAACTTTTCCCTCTTGACCACTCTATTCACCACAGGCACAAAATAACATTCCACAATGAACAACCATCCAATTATGTCTTCCCGAAGAAGGTAGTTCCAGTTGATGGTATTTAAATGGTTCCCAGTCACCATGACACTGCTTCCTTTTGATTAATTACCCTTTGTGTTTGATTCCATTGGATTCATAGGTTGCCACTCCATAACAGACTTTCTTCTTCCATTGTTAACATTTGAATCCTGAAGTTCAGCTAGTTGTTCTTGCAGCTCCATCTTCACCACCTTGACCGACATCTCTTCCTTCATCTCTCCAAATTCCTTCTCTAATGCTTCAATTTTGCCTTCTATCCTTATCCCAACCATTACCCAGCTTCAACTGGCTCTAAGACCAAATCTGATGAAAACTTCAAATTGTGCTCAATATTATTCAGCTATAAACAAGTAGATACATCTCTGAAACTAGCGAGATAGCAAATTACAAAGCAGTATTCTGAAGAAAAGATTTAAAAAAAAAAAAAAAATAGAAAAATTAAAAGAAGAGAAGATGCTCCTCTGACATTCGAGAGGCTAAGGTCTCTCCACAGAACCCCCTCAGATAATCTCCAATGATTCTCTCTCTCTTACTCATCTGCCATTCCCTCACTGCCATCTCATCAGTTATTCACAGGGTCCCATTTTCTTTTCTGTCCCTACAATTTTTCAAAACTCCTTAACTCTCTCCCCTAACAAACCTTGGATTTTTTAGGCCTACTACAAGACCCATCATAATCCCAGCCCAAAGATTCAAAGCTCCCACTCTGGATCCTTCCCTGTCAGTTGCGCTTTTCATCATTTGGAACCGATTTTTCTATTCCTTAGCATCTCATTTCTATTTGATGGAAGCTTCAGTACCTTAAGCTTGAAAGAATATAGAGCTGAGGACAATTGATAGGAAGGCAAAAAATCTAACTATTCTGTCCTGCTTGATGTTAAAATCTCCACTGACCATCAATTTTTCTTCTATTTAGTTCCTCTTCAATCACAGTATTTTTATTCTTTTTGCCTTGATTCCCCAAAATTTAGGTGAAGAGATAGCTGTAGCATGTCGCTGGAGTACCCAAGCTCTATCTAGTCTATATAAGCCACATGGAAATTATATCTAAGCCATACTCTGAATTATAGAATCCAAAAAATATAAAAGAAATAGTATGATACTTTTGAGATATGTTGTCAATCACAATTCTACGTGTATGAGTGTCAAATATACTTACAATGCCTCTGCTTTCCCCATTTCTTCATAGTGGTGCTTCATAAGTTATTGTTCAATTCTGCCAGGCAATATCTCTGTTGTAGTTTGATCTCTAGATCTCTACATTTGCCTGCCTGCAAGTTTTTATTTTAGTATTAAATGCGCACTTTCTTAGCTTCTCGTCTAGGTCAGGGAGCTTTTAAAATTTTTTCCGCTTTCTGGTAAATAAATCCAATTATAAATCCTGAAGTTATGGGACTCTACTTAATATTGCTTTTAGTTTCTCTAGTTGCAGCTGCACTGTTCTTCTTGATCTTTGATCATGGACATCTCTCTTATTTTTTGTTGGTGTTGGTTGTATTTATAGTGATGATGCATACTGATTCAGTAAAGTAATATTCTTGCTTTTGAGTTTCTAATAGCTATGTGATTGGGACTGATTTTTGCCGAGAAGGGGTGGGGGATTTCTAATGTGGATAATTTCTTTTTGTTAATACTCTGCTTTTCTTGCTATTGTTTATATAGTTGATTCTTTTTGTTTTTTCCCGTGAGATGATAGTATATCACGTATAGATAACAGTATTTAATTTTAATTTCCATTTGCATCTTCAAGTATATTTACTTCTTAAATTTCTCTCTTTTCTCATTGAATTAATAGTCAGATATCAATATGTCCCGAAGATATGATAGCCGTACAACAATCTTCTCCCCTGAAGGCCGTCTTTACCAGGTGGAGTATGCAATGGAGGCCATTGGAAATGCTGGTACTGCTATAGGGATCTTATCAAAAGATGGGGTTGTCTTGGTTGGTGAGAAAAAAGTAACATCCAAGCTTCTGCAAACCTCAACCTCGACAGAGAAGATGTATAAGATTGATGACCATGTTGCTTGTGCGGTGGCTGGTATAATGTCTGATGCCAACATCCTCATCAATACCGCTAGGGTCCAAGCACAACGCTACACTTACGCTTACCAAGAGCCTATGCCCGTTGAGCAGTTGGTTCAGTCTCTCTGTGATACAAAGCAAGGTTACACACAATTTGGTGGTCTTAGGCCATTCGGAGTCTCTTTCCTTTTTGCAGGATGGGACAAAAATTTTGGTTTTCAACTCTACATGAGCGACCCTAGTGGGAATTATGGTGGTTGGAAAGCTGCAGCTATTGGTGCAAATAACCAGGCAGCACAGTCAATACTCAAACAAGATTACAAGGATGATATCACGAGGGAAGAAGCTGTGCAACTTGCACTTAAAGTACTGAGTAAAACTATGGACAGCACAAGTTTGACCTCAGATAAGCTTGAACTGGCTGAGGTTTTCCTGTCACCTTCTGGAAAAGTTAAGTATCAAGTTTGCTCGCCTGAGACGCTGACTAAGCTGTTGGTGAAGTTTGGGGTTACACAGCCAGCAACAGACACTGCCTAGCTGGCAGTTCCATGGTTGATGCAGTTTAATTATACTCATTTAGTTTGGATTACCTATGCATTTCCGTAATTTTCTTTCAAAATAGTTCTAAATATGTTTCGGAATTGTAAACCTTCGGTTTGTTGGTGATGCTAATGGTTTCGGAATTCCTATTTCGCAGATTATTAGAACTCAACCTTATATATTAATCTCTGCATTTGAGTTTACTTATTTGTTAGCTCCATTGCAGTCCTTTAGCATTTAGACCATGCATTTAGGGTAGCCTATCTGTCCTAGGGATGGCAACTAAAAGGTGAAAAATTCTTAGAATTGTATAACTAGATTAGGACATTGAAGTGAAAGGTTTCCAGATTTGTGGACATGACAAATGGAATATAAATTTTCTTTAGGTAAATCTGAAGGAATTAGAAATTTCATCCGAATAGGTGAAATTTCAATTATTTTTGGTTGTTTTTTAAATCTCACCTTTTTAGTGATTAGTTTTTTGGCTTTATTGTTTGACAAATGTATTAGAAAAATGCACGAACGTACACAAGCAGTAATGTGTGTGTATTTACACATGCCTACATGTGTTTAAATGCAACATGCATGCGAATACAGCTATACACAAATGCCTACACGCATAATTCCCATCAACACTGGCTCATTGACCTTGACCTTTCGTTTGTTGGTTGACGAAATATGTTAATTTTAATATTAACGAGGAATAAAATTAAAAATAGATTAATAAGCAAGATTAAATTGAGAATGAAAGTTGATAAGATACTACATTGATAATTAATTGATAAGTGAGGGGTAAAAGTGATATTTTATTCTTTTTATTTATTTATTTATTATATAACTAAATCTTTTGCTATCAAGGGGATCTAAGGAGAGAGTTGAAGGTGGTCTTTTATTTTAAATTTTATATATAATTTTATTTTATTTTTCAATTTGATTTTTTTAATTTAAGAGCTCGTCTCCTTTAAAACATAATAATTTGTCTTTTTGAGTTCACATTTTTATTTGAAGGCTTTTAGGCTGTTCGAAACAAATACTAGTTTTTGTCTCTATTTGCTACCCATGTTCAAGCATATTAGATCACCTCTAATAAGATTTATTACTGAAGATTTTCCAATAATAATTATGAATTGTTAAATAAAAATTTAATAATTTATATTTAAAAATAAAAAAATAACCTAATCATATGTGGTTATCAATAAAAAGTTTAACCGTTAAATTTTTAACTATAAATTTTTATTTTAATAAAAAAATTTCCTCCATGTCCAAGTTGTGAATGCTGACAATAATAAGTGCTGAAAGTTTCAGCACCACAATAATATAATAGATACTTTTGGACGACTCAGGTCTTTATAATACTTATTCTGCCCATGCTCATTAATAGAAATAAACGAAAAAGAATCTTGCCCAACCTTGGCGTCAAGAAGTGGTCGTCTTTATCTTTATCTGTGTGCATTGGGATCTAAATGCATTCCACTATTCTGTATAGTAATTCGTGAAGATACATTATACAAATATGAACAAGTTTATTTATTTAGACCCTGTTTACTGTTATTGGATGAAATAGTCATATTTGGCGATTGCGTGCTTTCATGCATCTCATGTGCCTAAAGGAGTAAAGTGCAAACATTATTCATCTCCATTGTCTGATTCGAATTAAAGAAAGCAAGAATTAGTCATATTCATAATTTTATATTGGCTTCTAGATATGTGAGATACTGTTCCATGAGCATCGGCCTATAGCGTAAGAAAACTGATCATGGAAATGCGAACTTTGTTATTGCGTTTGAAGCCTCTTAAAATTATGGACTCAATAAAAAGTTAATTAATCTTAAAGTTTCATAATGTTAATTTGAATAAAAATGAGTAAATAATAAAATTTAAATTGAGGTAAACAGTGGTCAATTTATTTTGTTTATCTTTGTAATTTTCTTTTGTCAACTTAAAATAATTAGGGATGATAATTTTATAGGACAAGATTGAAGAGTGTTATTTTTTATTTTTTTATCATAATTTATTTTTTCTCATTTCTGTTTTCATTTCTATACCACAGGAGAAATTTCTTCCATTCTTATTTTTCATGAAAATATAGGTCATCATAGATTTTTAAGAGAATTTCATATATTTTTTAAATAAAATGACAAGAACAATTAATATTAAAATCAAATAAAAATTGTGATTTAAAATAAAGCATAATTAACCATACAAAAATTTTCACAATTTGCCAACTTTATAAAAATTTTGAAATCTATTATTTTTTCCCTTTTGACTTCTTGATGGAACTTAAACATAATATACTTTTCTCATACCATGTTACATATTAGTTTTTTCTCATACCATATTACTTCTTTAATAAGTATAAATAATATTTAAGCAATTTAGTAGAATCCTAATTATTTTGTATTTACTGTTTACTTCTTTTCCATGTCTCAAAAGAATAAGAGTTACACACATTTATGCAAAAATATCATCAATTACACCTTTAAATATATCACTATTTTTTTGCACTTTCAAATTGTACCGTAACCAATTAAAATTCATACAAAAATAACTAGATAATGGATAAATTATTATAAATACATAATACAATATCAAAAAATTAAAGCATAAATTAAACACTCAACCCTAACCATATTTTAAGAGAAGAAAACGAGAGGGTCTATGATATTTTGAAAACAATATTACTACAACATCCAAGTCTGAAAAAAATTGCAAAAGTAATTGATGAAATTGATTTTTAGGTTAAATTGATTTATTAAGTTAGATTATTATAAATATAGATAATAAGTGAAATGATTAAAAATATAAAATTAATAATACATGTGCAAAATACAATTACAAATATTTATGTAAAAATTTCAGAAACAAGAAGCTTGCAAAATAAAAAGTGTCATTTCTGTTCTCATTCTTATCTCAAGTAATTTGAAAAAATATTTTTTCTTTCTCCATTTTAACAAAAATAAACATTTTCAAATATGAGTTCATAAATGAGACAATTTCTATAAGAATACTGAAGTTTAAAAACATTTTGCTATCTTTAAGGACAATCTAGCTACTTGTAGACCAGAATTGAGTTGTTGGAAAAATTAATTTGATAAATTATTGTGTGAATAACCAATTATCAACCAAACGGATAAATGAGACTTTTAGGTTCATCCACGTGGAAGAGCATGATTGGTCTAAGGGTATATCATGTTTTGTTAGATCATGAAGCCTAAAGAAAGTCCCGTACGACAACTGACAACACCCTGCAGAGCGCCGTGTCATATGCAAAATCCATAATAATTCAAATTTAAAGATAAAAAAAATTTAAAATTATACGCAGTTTATTATACAAATTTGTAATTATTAAATTTTTATTTAATAACTCATATTTTACATAACATTCTCCTATAAAACATGAGAAAATTTAAAATCGTGTTATGTGTCCATTCTCCATACCGTGTGCCTCTCATTAAACGACCACCTGCACGCTATTTCACTGTTCAATCAAACGACGCTGCCGGAAATACATCCCTTTCTTGCTGTGTATATATTAACTAGTCGTTTGTATATACAATTTTCTTTTGTTTAATTTCATAAGTATTAATTATTTTGGCAAAAATGTATTTTTAGTCCCTGAATTTCACTTAAAATTTCATTTTCATTCATTATATAACTTCATTTAGTTTAAATATAATTATTTAACATTGCTTTAAGTTTTGTTTTTATCCTTTAACTTCATTTAGCTCTAATTTAGTCTTTTAAGTTTCATTTTCATCCCTTATATTTATTTGGTTTCAATTTAATCCCTTAATTTTATTTTATATTTTATTTTAGTCCCTTAGTTTTATTTTGTTCCAATTTTGCCATTAATTGTTAAATACTTTTGAAACCTTTTTTTTCCCCCCCTCTTCAAACACATCAAATTAAAATGGTTTAAATATTTAGACTCTGTGTGAATAAGAATTTATGACTACCAAAAATAAATTGATAATGAATACCAAAATAGAAAAGACAAATATTAAAGCAAATTTGGCTATTGAGTCAACCAATCTATTTAGTTTGTGAAAGAATAAGAATTGAACCTAATAATAATTATTATTATAATTCATGGAGCCTTTACACATTGATAAATAAATAAATAAATGATAAAAAAATGAAAGTTGAAAAAAATAGTTGAGTAGTTTTAAAAATTAAAACCAAACTAGAATAAAATGCAATTATAGGATAAAGTTAATGGACCAAGTTGAAAACAAATCAATTTAAAGGAAGAAAATGAAATTTAAAATAAAATTAAGAGATCAAATTGGAACTAAATAAAATTGAAAGACAAAAGTAAAACTTAAAGTAAAATTAAAAATGCATTTTTACCAATTATGTTTAAAAGAAATATCAACAAATAAAAATAAATTACAAATATTTCTTTTTTTTTTTCTGTACAAAGACATAAAAACTAAATAGCAAATGACTTCATTTATTTTTATTAGTGGTCTTTATACAGTGGCCAACACCCATCCTGGCATAGAAAATTACATTTATGTTTTTATTTTTATTTTTATTTTTTAAAACTCTACACACTTTTTCTCTGTTCTCTGTCTCTGAATATTGAATAATTACGCATGAAATAATCAGCAAGTGTATATCTTTTCTCACAAGAAATTAAAGAGCCTACCCCACAAACTCATAATGTCAGCGTAACTTGTACGAAAACCATTAACAACATTATCATATTTATGAGAGATTAAAGATGATTAAGGCAAGAGTTTAATTTTGAAATTTAGAGTTTTTGTCCTAACAGACAATTAATGAATATAGATTTTAACTAGATTTTTCAGCACTTTGTTGGTATGTTAATGTTGGTCCTATGAATGAATCAGACAGGCTACCATGTTGCTGATGAGATTCACAGCGGCTTGTTTGGTTATTAAAACTTCTGTGAGAGGACAAAAATGATCATGCATGTATAATTATATAGAATCAAAAAACAAAGAGTTAATTATCTAGATAATGAGAATACCATAAATTAAAAGTAACCAAACATAAAATTCTTTAACTTAAATTCTAGTAATTAAATTTAACCTTAACGTTCCTTTCTTCAACACACATAGGCTAGAGCTAATTTGGAATGAGGTCCATTTTTCTAGCTTCTTATAAAATCATAGAGAGGAGGTGAATTTGAATTCTCTTTATTTAAAAAAATATGAACTATTAAATTTTATTAAATATTAAATAGTTTATAACAAAGTTTTAACTTCTAAACTATTAAATTTTTATTCAACTATTTATATTTTATCGTATTTTATTTATAATCAAAATTTTAGAACATTAGATCTATAAAGTCAATATGACAATTAAATTAAATGCATTAATGTTCAAATTAGTAAAAAATTAAAAGTAATAAAATTTTAATATTGAGTAACCGAATTGAAAAAAATAAAGTAATAAATAACATTAAAAATGAATTAATAGATAAAAGACTACATTAAAAAATAAAAATTAATATAGGATAAATTTAGAATTCAAGACTTTAGTCCTCATGTATGATACCAAACCGAAAAAAAGAAAGAAGCAACCTTTATGACACATCTTGAAGGACATGAAACACCTTATTTCCAACTAAATTAAACTACATATTACCATATTTGTTAAAGAGACTATAAACGAATTACCAATACAATTGTACTACTTGCTGTGAAGCCATCAAAAGGATCGCTAATTTTAGTGACTGTGATAGCATGGCATTGCAATTCCCGATTTGTGAAGAAGACATATCCATTTCCAGGTAGGAAAAAGTCACTGCACCTTTCCTCCTTTTTCATTCAAAGGAGCACAATTCTGAGCCCTTAAATAAAGGCTCTGTTTCCTTGCAATTTTGTTCATTAATGGCACCACCTTGATTCCTCTGCCTTCCCTTTCATTTCTGGGCCCGTTTTAGTTATCGTAGCTGGTCCCTTTGCATGACATTTCCCTCTTTCATAATTTCATCTCCATCAACTTCCACCGACATGAATCCAGATTTCTCGCAGTTTTGTGTAAATGTCTAGATAGAATAGTTAATATTAAAGAATTATGAAAATTTAATGGTTTACGTTTAAAGTTTGATATAATGATAAGTAATTTTTTAGTTAGATGACTTATTTTATTCCTGACTATGAAACTAAAGATACTGATATCTAAAGCATTTCGAATAACTTCTCAACCCGAGTTTTGTCAAAGTAGTTGATTAATCTTTTATTAGTACATGGACAATTATGTGGATCAATGGAGTTACAATGGGTAATGTTGATTGTTACAAAGGATAATGATACCACATTGAAATAGCTAAAATCGAAAAGTTAATATGACAATTTGTAATTTGCATTAAGTGAATTGAGTGATGTAACGACGCATAAATTTAAATATTCTTAATTTGCATTTAGAAATATCAATTAGAAAATCAACACAATTTGCAAAGGATTTGCTTAAATAATGAATCCCACCAGTGTGTGTAAATCTTATATATATCTCAAATTGATACCATTAATCTTTTAAAAAAAATGGGAGGTGTATGTAACAAATTAAGAAATACAAGTCCTAATTGAGAAGAAGAAATATAGTTACAACTAATTATAACTAAAATATCATTATACTCCTTATTTATAAGTTAACGTATATTAAATATAGATCTGAATAATATAGAATAATTAATTTATTAAATTTAGAATAAATTATATTCATATTTTTTAAAGCTGGAAAAAAATATTGAAATTAAATGTACAACCCATATTTTATACACATTATATTTTTTTAGTAAAAGTTTAATATTATTCATGAGAATATTTCAATCAAATTTAATCTGAGAAAACTATTTATTTAATTATAAAAAAGAGTAATTTAAACATATCTTTAAAAATTTAAAATTCAGTCAAGAGAGATCTAAGGAGATGGAAATCCAAGCCTCATGTTTGAGAAACGAATGCAACAAAAGTACTGCTATGTCGTTTTCCCTATTTCAACCCGTTTATTCCTCTCCCTGTCAACTGTCACACTCCTCATCTTAGCTTCTCTGCGACAATATTTATCTATCTGCTTCTCCGTCCTCTCATCAATCTGCACCATCCCACTTCTCACTCCTCATTTCTGATTTCTCAGTCAAATTCACACGCAAGCAAAAGCAAGCTTCTCTCTGTCAAATACTCACGCACTTTCTCACACACTCTCTCTGTTCTGTTTGATGCTGGTTTTTCTTCTTCCTCTGTAAATGGCCACCTCACCACCACGTCTCTTCTGCTTCTGCCCTTTCATACTCCTTCTGCTCCTTCCAGTGCAGTCAGTTCAACAATCTCCGAAGCTCAACCTCTCAGATGTCAGAGCCCTTCTCGCCATCAAGAACTCCCTCACCGACATCTACTCCTCCAAACACTCCTTCTTCTCAACCTGGGACTTCGCCTCTCCCGATCCCTGCTCTTCCTTCTCCGGCCTCACCTGCTCTCTTCTCCAACCTTCTTCCCTCCGAGTCACCATTCTCTCCCTCGGCGACTCCCCAGGCCTAGCCGGCTCTCTCCCAGCCGCCGTCTCCGACCTCACTGAGTTGACCCAACTCATCCTCTCCCCTGGCATTGTCACCGGGTCAATCCCTCCCGAGCTCGGCAAACTCACCAATCTCCGAGTCATTTCCTTACCCAGTAACCGCTTCACCGGTACCATCCCTGCTACACTCTCCTCTCTGAACAGCCTCCACACTCTCGATCTGAGTCACAACCAACTCACCGGGTCAGTCCCGCCGAGTCTCATCGAGTTAGCCGAGCTCAAAGTCCTGATTTTAGCATTTAACTCCATCTCCGGCGAGTTACCGTCAATCTCCTCTCAACTCCTGCATTTGGATTTGAAAAATAACATGCTTACCGGGATATTACCGCCGTCAATGCCGTCATCTCTCCGTTACCTATCTCTGTCGAACAACCGCATGTGGGGCCCACTCAACGGACTGGCGTCGCTCTCCTACTTAACGTTCCTCGACATGAGTATGAATCAGTTTGGTGGGCCCATCCCGGGACCACTATTCTTTATGCCAACACTCACTTCGCTATTCTTGCAACGGAACAATCTAACGGGCGGGATCCCTCAGAAGGCTCAGGGACCGTTGATCTCGTCGTCTCCATCGTACGGTCAGGGATCGATCGTGGACTTAAGCCACAACTTTTTGACGGGGGAGTTATCGACGGTGCTGGATGGGGTTGAGAGCTTGTTCTTGAATAATAACCATCTGATGGGGACGGTTCCTGAGGAGTACGTTAAGAGCGTGTGCCGCGGCAGCACCAGAACACTATACCTTCAGCACAATTACTTCACGGGGTTTCCAATGGAGACGGGCGTCGATGTGTTGCCCGATACGGCGTCGTTGTGCGTGTCTTACAATTGCATGGTGCCACCGGCGTCGGCGGTGATGACGTGTCCGGCGAGTGCCGGGGATCAGATTTCGAGGCCGATGGCTCAGTGTTCGGCGCTCAACAATGGCAGCTCCAAAGGTTAAGAATGAGTTTGGTATTTGATTTATAAGTTGGTCGTTTATACGTTTGAATTGCGTCATCAAAAGCAAAAGATTAATTAAATGGTTAATTTATTTATTAAGTTATAGATACATGTTGTACTTCTTACCATATAAATATATTTCTGTATAAAATTAATTACATATTAGTTTTGATCATATTTAGGGTTAAATAATTATGTGAAAACTAAGTTTTTGAGAACAATGTGTATGACGTGGCATTTGAAGGTTTAAGAATTGTTTTATATGTCAATACTCGATAGTGTTATTTCATTTGATATTAATTGAATTTTTTATTAAAAATATTTTTTGGTTATCTAAGTGTTACTTCATATATGAGTGAAAAAAAATATATATGCTTTAATTGAACTGTATTGATAATAAAATTTATTATTTAAATAATTTTTTAAATATAAAATAATAGTCATATAAACTCATTTTTATCAAAATCAATTTTGTAAATTATATTGAACCAAAAATTACATTCATTCAACTACAATTTAAATAAATAATTAAATTTTAAATTTATTCCTATATTCAATAACAAATATTCAAAATTTATACACAAATTCTGTTTTTCACAATTACTAGAAACCCACTTAAAACTTTGGGATGAATTGCAAACATTCTCTAAAGAAATTTATTTCTGTCCTATTTATTTTTTGTTAAAATATGCAGAACTATCTTCAATTAGGAATTTGTACAACGTATTCCCTGTGACACCAAAATATGGATATTAACTTTTTAAATTCTCAAATTCAAGAAATTTGGGCGTCAGCTTATTTGTTTGTAAAGTTACTGAACTAAATACAAAATGATATCGGTAGTACAGTTAGAAGACGCCATGTCAATATGGTATTATAAGTGTCCAGAAAAATGATAAATGTTGGAAATTAACTCCTATATATATATATATATATATATATATATATATATATATATATTACATTTTTAATTTGGCCCGTGATAGATTATTAACATTTATTCTCAACTTAGATCTCACTATTTATAAAATTTACAACTTTTACTCTATGCTTATTTTATGAGAAAAATATTTTATTGGTTTTTCACTATTTCAAAAATTAACAATTTGGTCACCCACGTAATTATGTCAAAAATAATCCCGCTTATTTGAAATTGTCAACTTCTATCCCTTTTGAAATTATTAGACAATCTAATCCTTTCATCTAAATAAGTGGAGAATAAAGTGTGACATAATGATTTTAAAGTAGAAGATTAAAATTGACAATTTCATATAAATAAAAAATAATTTTAGATATTGACAAATTTTGTATTAAATAAGAGACTAAAAAAATATATATTTTTTTTTCATATTTTATTACAGACCCCATGTCTTCCGCTTTACCAACCTTCTTTTGTAGCTTTTTTTCTGTAAGTCATAAAATTGTTGGATAAAAGTTTGATGAGATATTTTTTTGTAGGGATAAAGCAATAAATTTCAAAAAGAGTGGGATCTAAGTTGAATAAACGTTAAAAAAAATGTGAGAGCAAATTACAAATATAAAAAATTTTTCTAACATTAATATTCATTTTCAAATTTGTCATTTTATTGTGCGCTCTTCATATCATGTTAATACGTCATCTTCTAATTGTACCACTATACAGTACACTTGTCCCCTCAATGAAGGAAGGACACTCAAGTATCCATTATCTATTATTTATTACATATATTTAAACTATATTATCTTAAATGTGTAAGTTTGGTTTGATTAATGAGAGTTGTTATTTATTATTCACTCAATTTCTGGAGTGATAACTATTTATCTTTTCATATATGTGTTGAGAATTTTTTGAATTGTTTAAATATGTTAGTATCAACAAAAAAAAATAATATAATAATTAATTATTGAATTAATTGACTGTCTCTTAAATAGAGAATTCTTTTAAATTTGAGAATTTTTTAGAATAAATGAAAAAATTAATGAATTAATTGTTACCTTTTAAATCATAAATTCTTTTATCAATGAGAGCTCTCATTTAATCTCTTCCTCAAGTCCTCATAGGATGATTGTTTACCTTTCTCGTATATGTAATAGAAATTATTTGAAGCACGAGAAATTTTGGAATCAACAAAAAAATAATAAATTAATTAATTGCCTCTAAAATTTTCTAATCATGGACTATAAATATAACTTAACATATCTAAAATTAAAGTACAAGAAAACGATATATTGTTGAATAGTTTATTCAAAGATTTAAATCATCCATTGTTGTACATCACTCAAAATTATAAATAAAGTAAAAAAATGTGATTCCATCTATTTATGAGATTCCAAAGTTCTTTAGAAGTGAAAAAATTTGAGCTGCTTTATACCTAAAAAAGATCTTTTATGGTGGTACCCTCTCAATGAGCTCATTATAGTTGTTTCTCTTTTATCAATATTACATAATCAATTTTATGCATTTTTTCTAATTTATTATGCTTTGTTTATATCATAGTACATTACTAAATTTGTTTTTCTTTTGTTAATATCCACTAGCATTGTTGATCTAAAATGTATTGGTTTATAACAAAATTGACTATTTTCTCTAAGGCCCACACAATACAGACAAATAAACTAGTATATATGTAAAGTAAACTTCCTTTAATGTGAGAACTCTATTTGACCAATGAGAAACCTCATTTGAGCAAATCCCTCAACTCCTTTGCAATGACTATTAACCTTTTTCATATATACATTGGAAATTCTTTGAAATGTATAAATTTTTTAGATTTAATGAGAAAAATAATAAAGTAATAAATTAATTAATTAAAATTAACCACATCTTAAATTGAGAAATTTGCAAAGTTTTAAAAATTTTTTAGAGTGAACAAGAAAATTAATAAATTAATTAATAGTTTATGAATTCGAGAATTTTTGAAAGTTTGAAAATTTTTTAGAGTAAATAAGAAAAAATAATCAATTCATTTATTGTCTCTTAAATTTCCTAGTATGAGATTACAAATATAACTTAACATGGTTCAAAATTAAAGTAAGAGAAAATAATATAGGACAAAATTATTTATTTAATGATTTGGATCATCAATAATCATACATCATTCAAAGTCAGAGATACAACCATATGCGATTCAATCAACTTTTGGGATTCCAAAATTCTTCATAAGAGCAACAATGGGAGTGACTTCATATGACAAAGAAAATCTCTTATAATAATATCCTTTTAACAAGCTAATTGTCATTCATTCTCTCTTACCAATATTACAAAACCAATTTTAAGTATTTTTTTAAATTTATTATGCTTTTTTTATATCACAATATACTACTAAATTTAATTTTTTGCTAACACATACAAACACCATTAATCTAAAATGTATTATTTATAACAAAATAGACTAATTTTCTTCGATAAAAATATCTTATTATATGAAAAAGTATATTAAAATACACCTATTTCTCCCTCTCTCTTTATTTGCACACAAATACATGCTTAATCTCCTCCTTTTAGATTTAAATTAATCTCAATTTATGAATTATTTAAATGTTTGGTCAAGGTCCATTAGGTTTGGCTTTTTGACTCATTATAATTTAATATGATTATAGGCAGCATAATTAGGAGATGCCATGTCAATATGATACTATAAATGTCCAGCAAAATGATAAAAGTTGAAAATGAACTCCAATATTTGGAAAATTATTTTATATTTCTAATATGACCCCTAACAGGTTTTTAACATTCATTTTCAATTTAGATCTCATTATTTATAAAATTTGCAACTATAATTCTACACTTATGATATGAGAAAAATATCTTTTCGGTCCTTCACTTTTTCAAAATTGTCAATTTGGCCCTCTACTTCTGATAATGTCAAAAATAGTCCCCATCTTATTTGAAATTATCAACTTCAGTCCCTTACTTTGACAATCGTTAAATAATGTAGCCCCTTCATCTATATAAGTAGAGACTAAATTGGGATAATGATTTCAAAGTTGAGGATTAAAATTGGCAAATTTATATAAGTGAGAGACTATTTTAGGCATTAGAATATGTGGGAGACCAAATTGACAATTTTTGAATAAGTAAGAGATGAAATTTGTTTTTTCTCTTTATTTTATTGCGCAGCCCAAGTATTTTGCTTTACCAATCTCTTTCTTCTATAGCCTATTTTTTTGTTAATCATATAAAATTGTTGGATGAAAGTATGAAGAGATATTGTGTAGGGCTAAAGTAGTAAATTTCACAAATTGTGGGATCTGAGTTGCATAGATGTTAAAAAATTATTGAGGACCAAATTACACATATATAAAATTTTCCAGACATTAGTATTCATTTTCGATTTTATCTCTTCATTGCACAATTATCATATCATGTTGACACATCATTTTCTAAATGTACCAACTATACAAGGCACCTGTCTCTTTAATAAAGTTAGGGCATCTCAAGTTTCCAAATAGAATTTTTGGGACTAATTGTAGGCCAATCTAATAAAATCTAGATTGTTGAATAAAAATTTATTGGTCTATATTTTAAGAAATTGCTAGAAATTGTTTAATTTTTATTAAAGACTAAACTATTAAATGAAGTAATATATACAAATAAATATGGGCACTAATCAATTGATATGAGTCATAGATTTAAGTAATAGGCACAATCTAAATAATTATAAATTATGACCTTTCTTCCTCAAGGATTTTAATCCAATTCAAAGAACAATTCAATTTTTATTGTTGTCTAGTATCACTACAACTACAATTGCAAGCATGGCAATTGTAGATATGGTTTACAATCTAGTTTATCTAACTATTTGAGAATAAGAGATTTAGATTAAAAAACTTAATATTATCACTTAAAATGAAAAGAGTTGTGGAAAGTATCATCCTTAAATTTTTGTAATGCATCACAACTTAATATCATGCCCTTGAGGAAAACATTCACAGTTAAAAAGTACAACTGACTTCCAGATATAGCATTCAAAGATTTTAGAGCACATTTCATTGTTAGAGTTCACACAATGAGAATGAGAGTGGGTATATGAATGCGAATATGAGAGAGTTTGCCAACCTAAAATGTTGTTTAATTAGAAAAAAATAAAAATGGATATGTCTTCTTTTACGTTGTTTGATTAGTAGATTACGCATGAAAAATAATTAGGTAGAGTCTATATTTGACTATATTATCTCTCTTCATAAGACAAAAAAAAAAAGGCAAAAACCTCTCTTCTCTTCTTTGAAGAATCACAAGAGAACTGCTATATAGAAGTCATTGTAAAGGTGTAAATAATGGTGACACTCGAGCATCATCCTCGACATCTTTAACTCCTTGTACTTAGATAAGCAAATCAAGCAAGTGGTATTGTTGCTAGTGTCATTGGACATCCTTGTACTAGAACCTAGGTTAGGAGTTGATGATGCTTTGGGCAAGACCATGTCGATTCCATTGTCATCATACTCATCTTCCTCAACACTGAAAATGATGCAGGGTAGAACGATGCCATTGTTAGGCGATGGGGTATAGGGATTGCGATGGTGGCAATTAAAAGTAGAGCGGAAGGCGCAGAGGAGACAATTTTCACTCAGATGAGACAACACAAGCTAAAGAAGTTCGCTACTAGATGAGGCCTTTAATGGTGAAACGCAACTATAGCATGAAAGATAAGGGTCAAAATTGATTTTAGGGTTTTATGTAATAAGGATGATTTAGTCTAAAAATATTGTAAATGAGGACATTTTTGTCAAATAATTTTTCATTTTTAAAAGAACAATCTCATTCTTGAGTTTCAACTAAGGAAAAACTCTCCTTTATGTAAGAGAGAATAAATTCCCTAAAAAATGAGAATAGTTGTACGATGTCAATCAAACATGGGAAATAAGAGACACATCCATTCTTATTTCTATTATTATTTCCTTTCTTTAATTTTAATAACCATATAGGCTCTATAAAGTTAGCCTACTTTTATATGGATTCCTTTGCTCTAGGCTAGGCTTGAAGTCCACAATTACAATTATTGTCACAACTGCGTAAGAATAAAATTATGATTTTTGCTATTATTACATCTTTCAACATTTTCTCACAATCACCAAACCACAATGCAACTAAAATTGAAATCCATGCCTTCTGACCCTGATTCTCGCTGAACTTATAGAAAGAAAATAGACACCCCAAGAGTACAAAAATTCCTGAAGGCATTAGCTTGGAAAATAGGTTCGGTAAGGCCAAACAAGACCAGACATCGAGTACAACTAGGATATATTGGAAAGTCAAAATGAAAAATACTTGACCTAATAACAACAGCAATTCTAAGAAAATTAATGTTAAATTTCAACTTTATAGTTCTGAAAAACAACCCATAAAAGAAAATGGGTTATGACAGTCCTTAGTTGGAGACTCTTCAAGGGTAAGCTGGTGCAAATATTTCATTGGTCACAAATGATCTTCAAATTGGAACATTGATTTTTATTGATGCTACCTTGCACTGATTTCAGTGTATTGATCCCCCGAAATTAGTATCCCTATGGGTAGAAATCTACAAGCTCATCTGCTACATCAAATTAAAAAAATTGAGTTAGACAGAGCACTAACCAGAAACTGGGATGATGAGATGTAAATCCATCCAAACAACCATCTGCGTTCATATATCATCACCTGACTGTTTCCTACGTTGTATTCCCAAATATGAACTGTATTCTCTGAACCCGAACAATGAATTTCATCTTGCTCAAGATCCACAATATTTTAGTCTGCTGCACTTCATTGACATAGGAAGAAACTTTTGGTCAGGACGTATGGTATCAACAACTCTCCTTCAAGGCTAAACACGTGGCATGTGATGCACCAATCGACACCAATAAAACCTTGTGAGGTCCCAATCCATCATCCTCTGTCAGAAAGTTGACTTCAACAGGGCATGGTTGTACCTCAGGCAGCGCAGGAACTCCCAATTGAGAATCCTTAGCGTTTCCCCACATGTACAACTTACCTTCTTCTGCTCACATTCACACAAAAGCAGCTGGTTAACCCCTGGACTACATTGATTGGGATAATTGTGACAGGAGAACAATTTTAGTCAACTTTTTGTGAAAGCAAGACATTTCCTGGGTGAAATTTCCTGACAAACATCCCCTATATAGAAGACAGAAGATAATCAGACAGACCATCTGACCCAGAGCCATTCTAGTTTACAACCTAGGATACTCAACCAATGAAGAAAGCGGATCCCAGTCTAAAACTGTTTCCAATTCACTTATTTCCACTTTGCATATGACTGCAATACCAAACCATGCTGAGCCCAATAAACCCCAACTTTAAATTGGATTACACTTTTGATAAAATTCCCATACCATGCCAAAACAAAAGGGTACATCCCAAAATATTATATTTTAAAACTTTTACCTGAATGTTTCATCTTCCAACAACTATCTTAAACACTTAATATAGCACACTAGAAACATATAATTTAGTTTCATTCTTAACCCAAGCTATTGAAAGCAGCACAGCTGTCACTACACTAAGAAGTAAAGGGCCCGAAGCTGATATACTTTTAACAGAAAGGAAAAAAAACTTCCAAGCATGATTCAACAAGAATGGCATTATAAGTAACAGAATTCTGGAAATAAACCATTGTTTGAAAAACTGAACCAGACTAGAAAAAATGGGAACCAGTCTTTCCACCAGTCCAGGTGAATTGCTGAGATTTTTAGAGAAAAAGGTTAAAAAATGTATGAACCAGACTGGTCAGAATAATGCAAGTTTAGCCCTTTTTTTTTTGTGTGTCTCATTTATAACTGAATATGATGAATGAGTATTTTGTTTTTATTGATTAAGAATTTGTTTTAAATTGTAATGACTATCATTGACTATCAAATTTTACAGTATCTAGGATTGTGAACTTGTTTTAAAGTGTAATGGAGCTATTCAATGATATTTCAAATATATAATAGTATTTACTATTTCGTTATTTTTCTGTAGTAAACTGCAAATTTATTTAACAGTTATATTGTCATGCATTATATGGTTAATATATTATGTTATATAATAATACATAATATAGCACACTGGTATAACCTATTGCTTACGTTTCCATGCAATTTTATCTCAGCATATGAATATGTGAAGCAGGGCATTACACTAGAGTCTAGAAGACAGACCCACAGTGAAAGATAGAGGGTTTTTATGCATTCAATAAAATACTCTAGATCAACGAGAATATGCCAGGTAGCATGAATTATCTTACCTGTCACAGCTGCTGATGAAGAACCCCCACAAGAAATATAGATAATACGTTCACTAGTTAAAGCCTCAATCACCGTAGGTATCTTCTGATTCTGGATAGATCCATGACCCAACTGACCATGTCCACCATGGCCCCATGAAAGCACTTTGCCGTCATCTAAAACATGAATCAAAACTAAGTAATTAAAATGGTATAGATATAATAGGTATGGCAAATATAAAAGAAAAAAAAAAAAGCACTGCAATCCTAGTTTCATATCAAGATACCAGTTAATGCAAGGGAGTGATATCCACCACTTGCTATTTGAATTATTCGAACATCTTCAAGGCTGGGTATTGGTTTTGGTTTCCAACCACCAATCTTATCACCTCTCCCAAGTTCATAGTTAGAATTGGCTGACAGGAAGATATGCCAACATTGTCAGTTCTTCTAAACCATGAGCTCTCAATAAATGGATTGTTCTAGATATCAAGAATCTAGAGAAAAATATTAAAGCTCTGTAAAGTTGATAGTTACCTCCCCAGTTCCACAGTTGTCCATCTTCTGTCAATGCCATTGTGAAAAATCCCCCACAAGAAACAGCAGCAACAGGGAAAGGCAATTCTTTTACTTTAGAAGGGATACTAAGTCCGCCTGCATGATCTGGGCCCCTACCAGGACCAAGTCCCAATCGACCATCCCCTTCATCTCGACCCCACATATAAAGCTCCCCTACATGCAACACAAAGAAATCCCCCATTTTAAAGGGCAAATAGTTACAATTCAGAGAATGGTACACTAGCAATTTTAATTAGCCTTTGAGGATAGATGACCACCAGTGGCTCCAAACAAACTCATAGCCGTAAACAATTCAAGACCACAAGTGACATCCAGTATCACCACCATGATTCATTTATGCTACTTTAGGGTAACAAGGAATTGCTGACACAACAAAGGAAAAGGGCTCAGGTATATATGTTCTACTTAATGTTGGTGAATTATGGGTGTTATTATATCATTAGCTTTTGACTTCTGCTATGCACAATATAAATGTAAATTAATTCAATTAATAATTTAAATGACAAATATTTTTCAATATTTATAAATCCATCCACATATTTATATCTTACGTGTATAAATTTAGATGTTCAATTTGGTACAATATCATTAATGTCTATTAAAATTAATTCCCAAATGACAATAAAGAAAAGTAAAAATTAGCATAGTATACCTGTACCAATTAACATGAAGTCACCTCATATTTCAACAGCCAACATAAAATAAAATGCCAACTTTTTAGTAAATATATTCTTACCATGAATTTCAACGAAGCCTACCATCTTGGAAAACAATTTAGCACGTAGCAAGAAACAATGGACAGAATACAACACTCAGCATAAGTCTAGGGCAGTTGGGCCCAGTTTCAGTAACTGTAATTCCTTTCCCATTCATCATTCTAAACTTGTTTATCAAAAAAGAAAAAGAAAAAGAAAAAGGAAATCTAGTTTTCTGGCCGTTAAGTGACAAAACAAAGAGCCATAGATTGCAGGGAAAAGTATAATTAACCTAATCCTGTGACTGCAGCAGTATGTGTTCCACTGGTAGCAATGTGTCGTATACTTCCCTGCAAGGAGCCTTTTACCAACCTAGGTAATAGTTCTCTATGATATACTGAATGTCCAAGTGCACCAAACCCACCATAACCCCTGCCAACTTTGCTCGAATCAATAAAATTAAAATTTCAAAATATTCAGACCAAAAAAGGTTGAACATAGCAAATATAAGTTTTACAAGCATTTAAATACACTTTTGACCCTTGCAAATAGATAATACTCACTACCCCTACAAATTTTGATAAATATAGCTTACTTTTGAAACAAAAATGCTGATAACAAGTTGAATGTAGCATTGGTGTTGCTTCCAAAAAGAACATAAAGCAATAACGAAAAGAAGTTATAAAAACAAGCCGGTATATCTTTGCAAGAAACAGAATGGAAAATTAAATTTCCTTGCAAATCAAATAAATTGTTGGAATTATAATTCTAATATCAGGTCCCTGTTTATGAAAAACTCCTTTTGAAGTATAAATGTGTAGTAAACTGTTAAAACCATCTACTTCTTTGGAAAGATGGAATAATGGATTTATATGACATTCATGAAATGCAATAAAAAAAATTTCCAAAGGCTTTCTCATACAGAAAGAATTAGAATGCTACCTATTTTCCAGCCACCACTATTTTGCTTAACATATTATCTCTGACTGCATTAATATCTGAAAGAATTTTTTCAAATCATCCCAAATTTCCAATAACTTGTATGTTTTCACTCAGAAAAAAAATAAATTTTAAAAAAAATCGCCAAACAACTGCATGCTACTATAAGAATGTTTTCAATCATCAAAGTCTTTCACGGGAGTTTGTGCATATCCAAATGAGTTTCCAGGCATGGCGATTGTTGAAATGCATATATAGACAACTAATTGGAATAGAGAATGGTAAAAGGTATACTACTTTTGACCGAGTCCAAGACAAGACCATTCCTAATTCTAAGCATACCAATTAAATTTCTTGCGCCAAAACAAATTACATAGTCCACCATTTGCTTGTAATTTAAATACCGTGTGAACCACTAAAATTTTATCTCTGTACTAAGTTTGTTTTGAATTAAAAGGCACCTAGATTAGACATAGTCCTAAGTTCCAAATGATTCATTTCTAGCTCTCTTAAAGGATGGCCATCCTTGCCAAATTTGTTAAAAGCCAATAAGATACAAGTGATTTCTAAGATAAATAATTGAGTAAACTAACAATTTGATCCCTTAATTAATTGACTCATTTAGCTTTAATCTACAAAAATTAAAGAGTGCACCAAGTAGCCCTTAAAATTTAAAAACTTATTAAATACTAGTCCTTTTATCACACGATCCACAAATTTCAATAGAACTAATTCGTGACAAATTTCTTAGTTTCGAAAACTGACTTCTACATTAATTTTAGAGATTAAAGCTAAATAGACCCAATAATTCAAGGATTTACTCTAAAGGATTCCAATCAATACATTGCAATAATGTCGCATACACACTCTGCAGTAAGCTAATCACAAGGGCATTTAACCAATAAGATGTTTAAGTGATTCAGTGACTCTGACCATGTAAAGACCTCACCGGACGAGGTGAGTGCAACTGAATGCAGCCCACCAAGTGCAACGCATCGAACAGAATCAATGTGAGGGTTTAACGTAGGGACGAACACCGGATTCTCATGCCCCAAACCCAGTCGACCACCATCGCCTTTGCCCCAAATCCAAAGAGTCCCATCGACAATCAACGACGAATGAAAAAGCCCACAAGAAATACCAGCTTCAACTGTCTTTTTTCCACCATCGCCAATGTCTTTTCCGTCAGTACTTTTTCTTGCAATTTGGCCTGGGGTTTGGGAGAGAGTGAATGAGGCTTTGGGCACGATAAGGTTGGCAACGGGGGACGGATACAATCTGATTTCTTCAATGCCACCACCGAGTTGGCCAGAGGCGCCTCTGCCCCACGACAGAACCTGAAGAGTTGCTGTGGCGTCGGTTTGGGAATTTGGGTCTGCGTTACAGTTAAAGAGAAGAGGAACTTTTCTAGTGGCGGAGGAAGAGGAGGAGTAGGAGCGATCGGAGAGGAAAGAGGAGGAAGAGGAAAAGTGGCGACTCAGAGTAGCGAAGCGGTGGCGCATGATTCCCTTGTGCTGCAATGCTGCAAACTACTGTTTATGGTGATGTTCCTTCACCACTTCACCTAGCATTGAAAATTTTAAATACTTGAATTTTTTTTCAAATAAATACAAAATTTGATTTTATTATTTTTTATGGTCGTAAATTCAATTTCATTAATAAAATCATTGTACTTTACTAAAAGAAATAAAAATAATATTTTTATTATTAAATTTTTTAAAATAAAAAAGTATAATTTTCTAATTTTTTAAATAAATATAAGTTTTTATAATTCAATATTATGCTTTAAGGTATAAATAATTATAACGAGAGAATTATTAAATTGCACCTTCACTTTTATAAATTAATTTAGATAAATTAATTTTTTTTAAATTTTATTTTATATAAAATTAAATTTTAATAAATCCAATCAAATAAATAAATTTTATATAATTTTAAATTTGTCTGATCAATCCATCACAATTAATTTATAAAAAATTAAATTATTATAAAATATAAAAATTAAAGATTAATTTTACACTTTTTTTTTCAAATTTTATCTAAAAATATTCTAACTCAAATGTACTTGTACCATTATTTAAAAAAAAAAAATACATATTGGAACTCATTCACCATTATAAATTACTGTTATTGGTTAGTCTAAACATAGTAATACAATAAATGTAATTTTAATAAATATGAACTTTACGACGATTGCCAATGGTCCAGCTGACGCTAAACATGTATTAATTTTTTTTAATTAAATTATTATTACGTCGAGTACTTGATATTCCGAATTAATGATATGACCCCTTTCAAAAAGAAAATTAAATTCTGGCGGATTTGTTCGTTATAATATAATTCCAAGTTAACTATTTCATCGTCTCTTATAGGCATTGCAAGTCTTGTAGGAGTTCTCAGCTAATACAATGTTTATATCATTTGACAACGTCATTATCCATATCACACAAACCATGTTTCTGATAACTAGAAATGGCGAAGGCCTTTCTTCACTGATTAATCAGCATCAAAGGGAGAAGATATCTTTCAACCCATTTGTTCCATTCTTCCAGGTTCTTGTAAGAGAAGGAAAGACAAATTCCTCGGATTTATGTTTGTTCTTGTAAGAGCTTCCATGTCCCATTTCAACTGCATTGGCTTGCGACTCTAATTCCAACTGCAATTTTTCAATGAAACTATGATATTCGGATGCATATGTTGGGCACACCCCACACTCTTTCACGTCCATGCATCCTTGTTGAAGGTTATTATTATTGTCCTGAACACCATAATGAACCCTGAAATTTAATGAAACCTTTGGTTGACAAGTGTTGCTCTGATCATCTGCCACACTTTCTTTGATTTTTTCTTGTATTTCAGAACAAAGGCTTTTATCGTACCAGAGAAAAACATGATCCGAGGTGAAGTTGCTAGCATGCATGGCAGAGACTGAGAAATACTCCCCTCCATCTTCCCATTCACCGTGACTGATTTCCAAGTTGGCTTCACATTCGATTCGAATCCATTCAATTGATGGGGACTTAGGAACAACAAGGCAAAAGATGAAACCCCAATCCTCAGAACAATGAAGAGCAGAAGAGAGATCAATAGTAATGGGAGCTTGTGTT
Source organism: Delonix regia (assembly GCA_037074485.1). Taxonomy (NCBI): domain Eukaryota; kingdom Viridiplantae; phylum Streptophyta; class Magnoliopsida; order Fabales; family Fabaceae; genus Delonix; species Delonix regia. The sequence continues at coordinate 7,562,900 of CM073453.1, forward strand.
GTCCTATGTATGAACCACTCTGGAACTCTGCTACCTGAGTATATAACTTCAGCCTTATCATTCGAAAAACTGCACCTTTCCATGGCAGGAACAGATTTGATTATCTCAACCATGAGATTCAATCCAATTGCTCCGAGTGAATGTTCATCCAACTTCACACAGTTTTGGAAGTCAAAGCATATCTTGTTTGTCTTCAATAGTTGAGAAGTTGATGAAGAGAAGTTTAGTGTCTCAAGTGAAGTGCAGTCATTGGCTTCTAATTTTTCCAAGGATGAAGGAAGATCTGGCAGAGACTGAAGTCTTCTGGATGAATCCAGGCGAAGATATAGAAGCCTCAAGAGGTGCTTGATGCTCGCAGGCAAGCTTCTTAGTTCAGTTCCAACAACTGACAAGATTTCTAACGAAGAAAACATGCTAGTATTATGAGGCAGGGCTTCCAAAGATCTTAAGCCATCATATAAGAAACGCAGATTTGATGCATCAAGGTGCAAGTAATTGTCTCCGGTATGAAAATTGCCAAGAGATATCACACCACCTGACTTGCTTGGAGGATTCTGAAGTTTTCTGCCATCATAGAGAGAGAATGTTTCAAGTTTTCCTTGACTTACAAAAGATGATGGCAATTCATTCACAGCAGTCCCTGCTAGATTCAGATGCTTCATATTCTCTGAGGTGACTGAAAATTCCTTGAGTCTTGAGCAGTCATAGAGGGTAAGCTCACGAAGAGATCTTAAAGAGGTGTCACTTTTAAGGCTAGTAAGGGCCTCGCACCAATCCAGATGTAGAACCTCAAGCTTGGGCAATGATAAAATAGAAGGATGAATGTTACGCAAGCTTGTACAGCTGATGAGATTTACTCGTTCAAGATTTATGGCCTTTGAAAGATCTGGGAGCTCGATTAGACTATAGGAATCACTGAGGACAATTTTCCTTAAGTTCACAAGATTCTGTAATGGTAAAAAGAGAGACATGTCAGATCATATATCCTCAGCAAATGCTAAAAATGAAATGCTCACACACTTACTTGCTGTCCATTCCAAAGTATTCTGACATGGCTATTTGGCATTTCAAAAGAAACAAGTTTCTCAGCAGAAAATGTCAATGGCAAGGACTTCAATGGGTATTTATCCCAAAGAAGAAGTCTGAGTTCATTTGGTAAAGATTTAAGGCCTTGAGGAAGATTGAATCTGTACTCTTCAGAATCAAAGCCGTAAATTTGAAGAAATCTAAGCTTGCGCATCCTAGCAAAGACTTCAGGACTCAAGTGCAGTTCCTCAACTTTTGACATGTCCAGAGCTATGCCTTTGATGGATTCAGTTCCCTTGCAAGCAAAAATAGTACATAAATTAAAAAAATAATTAGTTAAAGTAAAGCCACACATTTTGTTGAAAAATTAAATTTCTTTTTAAAGGGTGTTAAATTTGACTCTTACTGTGTCATATTTTAATACTTCATAAATATCATTAGGATCCCATAATCGACTACGTTTTCCAGGGTCATCCATAGATTCTTCGCGAACTATCTCCCAACCCATTTCTTGTATTAAATCATGCATTGACACTTTCTCATCATCCACTATAGTTAGAATAGCTTTTTCTTCAAGACTTCTCAATCCAATAGTTGTTGAATAACCACATGCATCTAACAAATTTGTTATGTCCCCTACTTTTCTTCCTTTGAAAAAACATGCTATATCTAGAAAGATATTTTTCTCTTCAAGATCTAATCCATCGTAACTCAATTTCAGAACATACTGGATTTTCATATTAGGCATTCTTTGGAGCTTCTCCAATTGACTTTCCCACTCATTTTTACTTTTGCCATGAAGAAAAGAACCCAAAACTTTTAAAGCCAATGGAATCCCGTCAGCATAAGAAACCACCTTCCTTGATAGTTGTGTAAACTCTTTATCAAGGCAATTACTTTTAAAGGCTTTCAAATTGAAAAGTTGAAGAGCTTCTTCGAAGTTCAAAACCTTAACTTCATATATCTCATCCACTTCTTTACGAAAGACTTGCATATCTCTAGTCGTTATAATAATTCTACTACCTGGTCCAAACCAATCATGTGCTCCAGCTAAATATTCTAGTTGCTCGAAGTCATTGACATCATCAAGAACAACAAGAACTTTTTTTCGACTGAGCCTCTTCATATCAAAAGAAGTTCCTCGGTCAGACATGCCGATGTGAGGTTCTTTATCCTCTAATAATATAGAAAAAAGTTTATTCTTTAAATGAGTAATTCCATATTTCTCTGACTCTTCTCTTACATTGGCCAAGAAGCAAGAACCTTCATAAGAAGAGCAATGTTTGTTAAATATGGCAATTGCTAGAGTTGTTTTGCCAATACCTCCCATCCCCCAAATTCCAATAAATCGAACTTCTCGAGGCTTCTTGCTCAACAAAAATTCAAGACGTACAATTCGTTCATGGATTCCAATAAGACCAACTGAATGACCAGTTTGGTAAATAGAGTCCAACTTCATCAAAACACTCTTGACAATGTCTACAATAAGCGCAGCTTCACTCCTACACCACAGGAGAAAAGGAATCTTATAAACATTTAGAAGTCCTAATTGAAATTGTAAGACTAAAATCAGATATAAAATGAGCTTCTTCCGCTGTAGATAGTACTAATCTATTTTGCAAATGGATATGTTTGCTTCCATAAATATTACTTGAATTTGCATTAACCTTTAGCAATTGATGTAGGAATTCTGATTTTCCAGGAAATCTAAATCTTGCTAGCAAAACAAGGATAAAAAAAAAGGAAGATCAAAAGATTGATATAACAATTACCTATAAGCAATAGAGTCCCAGCCACATAAATTAGCAGCTTGAGTGAGAGCAGCCCTCCATTTCTGCACTCGTTCGTTGTCATTGCGTTGTTCGTGTTCTGCAAATGCTTTTTGGTAACTCCGCGTTTGCTTCCGTACATCTGTAGGGTATACCTTGTAGAACACTGGAAGAACATGACGCCCCTCTTCTCTTTTAGAGCACTCAAGAATTGTGGTGAGCTCATTCAAGCACCATGTGGACGATGCATAATTTTCAGAGAAAATGACAAGGAACAGAACTGAATCTTCAATGGCTTTGACAAGTGATGGCCAAACATCATCTCCTTTCTCAAGCCTATAATCAATGTAGGTCTCGATTTTGCTTCTGTAGAGAGCATAGTCAAGATGGCTTGTGAAATTGGTGCGTGTGTCTTCACCTCTGAAGCTGATGAAAACATCATATTTCTTTGAAGAAGCACGGGAAGAGGAAGAAGAAGCCATTATGGCACGAGATACAGTATTTCTCTCTTTTCTATCACCAATGAGTAGTCTCTGTGTTAGGTGGCGAAAGCAAATAATAGCACGCGGTTTCACGACGTTGATAGTACTGACTTTCTGAGATTTTTTTGGAGTAATTTATAATTCAGATTATAACATTAAAATATTTACCTTAAGACACTAACCCAGGTATTTCTACATAAAGTAATGATTCGAGCAGAAAAGATGGATTAAATTATCGAAAATACAGTTATCATATTTGTTTGTACCTCTCTCTTATTTGAATACCAAAATAAATAATTGCTCGAAGTTGAAGCCGACAGTGGCCTCGTTAATGAGCCAATATTTTCACAAAAATATTAAATTAATTTTTTATTTTTATATTTTATGGTAATTTAATCTTAAAAAATAATTTGTGTAAATTTAGGTCGTCATTGATTTTATTTAATGTAAAAATAATTTTTTTGGTTATTTATTAATAAAAAATAATTTATATATAATAAAAATTGTAAAAAAATAATTTAACATAAATAATTTATAAAATATCAAATTATCATATAGTATAAAAATAAAAGTTGAATTTAATACTTTAGAATTTAAATTTTAGTAATATACCACTGCATATTTCTTCAGGTAAGTTAAAAATATTTATATAAAGGCAATTGGGTTGGCTCAACGATAGTTTATTTTCAGTAATAATGAATTATTATGTAAATTTGATTACGATTGGATTTATTTAAAAACAGATTAGCCATGCACATAATCTGAGTTGGGCCTGAGTTTCACCCTAACCCTATTTTAATTTGATTCCACTAATTCAAATCTAACTAAAAAGAAAAAGAATATTATTTTGCCTTTTGATTTATTTTTAAATTATCATTATAAAAATTATCTCCTATAGTTATTTTATCTGAATTAACTAAGTTTAGTTGAAGAAACTAAATATGTTAATAATTTGAAAATAAAAAATTAAAAGTGACAATTTCTAATTAATAAAGGATTAAAAGCGACAAATTTCAATCAGTGATAGGTTATTTTAATGAGTGTAAGATTAAAATGATAATTTAATAATAAATTTCGATTAAAATTGTCACGACCCAAAATTATTAATCGTGACTAATGCATAGGTTAACCAACCTAACCTAGCAAGCCTAAAATAATATTCTTACAAAGTCTATAATATATTAATAAAACACATTAAAGACACTTTAAAATATAGTTCAAACAAAATTTCTTAAGGTTGCCAAAAATTTGATAGTACCTTTCTAATATTCAATGTTTTCCAAACTTGTACAACCAGTCATATTTTAATAATATCATAATGATATTAATAAACTAGTTTAATACTCTCTTAAATTATACATTTAGTATAGTATAAAAATAGCCTACACAAGACTTTTAACACTTTACAGTATTTATAAACTCAAAATAACCTGACATCTAGTAGCCACAACCTTGGAGTCATACATACATGATGAATAATCCAAAATGACATATCAAAATATCTGAGCTGACAAGAAAGTCCCAACTTACTTTATCTCATACTAATATATAATATGTTAAAGGGAAAGGTGTATGTTTACCATTGACTTATTCCATAAATTACAATAGAGGTTTTAGAGTTTTTAACAAATATTTAGTTAATTAAAGAAACAATTTTTGGTAAAATAAAAACACAATTTCTAAAGCTTATAATTTTGTATAAAGTGGGTATTAAGGAAAAAGTTAATATCATTATACTCATATTCTTTTACCAAATATATTTCAATAATTCATATCGTATCCTTTTATCATATATGTTTTAATTATCATATCTATATCTCTTCACCAAATATGTTTTAATAATTTATACATGTATCACTTCACCAAATATGTCTCGATATCTCATACATGAATCTCTTCACCGGATACGTCTTAAAAACTCATACTTGTATTTTTTTCTTGATACGTCTCAATAATTTATACCCGTATCTATTTACCGGATACGTCTTAATAATTTATTTCAACAAGGTGTACAACGACTGTTACTCCTGCTAACAGCTATAAGGTTCTTACATGAATTATCATCTATCATTTAAATTATAAAATTTATTGAATATAAATAAATTGTGTAAATATGATACGTAAATAAATAATTTTTATTTAAACATGTTTATTACCATAAAGTAATTTAAATAAAAATAATCTTGAAGATAAAATAAAATAAAATAAAGAGTGATTAGGAGAGAAGTAACAATAATATAAATGCTTAGGATGGAAAATAAAATAATGCAACAATTACAGAAAATAAACTTAGATAAAATACTAACATGAAACATTTATATAAAGTAAAGGTAGCAATTATAATTAATAGTTTTACTGTAACATTTCTCCTTTAATATAATATTTCTTCCTTAATTTATATAATATAACCTTTACTTTGCACTTTTCAAATAGTAAGTGCCTTTTATAATAACAATAACTCATACAATTTAGTAATATCATTTATCATTGTTTTATTTTATATATGTACATATTAGATCATATATACGCAGATAAAAAGTTCAAAATAACATAAATTTGTTTCCCCATAAAATGCAGAGTATGGAAGGAAATTTAAAGTTAAACAACAAAATACATACATTCGATAAAATGAAAAGTGTTACTTTGCTAATTATACATCACCAATGAGGATCTATAGTAGAGATCCAGAGATATCCACAAATCTACCTTTCATACAAGTTCAAATATAAACTTTTTACAAAATACTTTTTCCACAACCTCTCTTTCTCTTATTTTCTCTTCATTTTAAATGAAAAAAAAAAGAATCGTTCGTGTTTCATATAGAAATTTTGAGTTACTATATAAATTACTATTTAGTACTAAGTTATTGTGCAAGATTCTGTCGACAAATTTTTATAAAAAGTTAAAATTCTAATTTTGTCTACGATAATATTGTTTTCTTTTCATTCTAATCCCTATAAAATTATAATTTCTACCCAAGCATTATTTTTTCCTTTTAGACTAGTCCTTATGACTTGACTATGCTACATTTGCATGCTATAGACAAGTTTTTAAAAAAGTTAAAACTATAATTTTATCTATGACAATATTTTTTATTTTTAGTTTAGTCCCCATTAAATTATAATTTCTACACAAAAATCATTTTCTAATTTCATTTTAGTCCTTAGAATTCTATTTTATTTCTTTAATATTATTCTTAAAATCATCTTGGGTTTAACTAGAAGGCTTATCATTTATACTTCAATAAAGATCATATATCTCTAACTATATATATTTTTGGGATGTTACATAATATATATATACTTTTTTTTGGGTTATTACACAAGTGATATTTTTCTTAATGCAAAAGTAAGCGAAGAATTTAGAATTTAGATACTTCTGTGTTCTAATTAAAATTCTACTATGTGATCGATGCTAATTTAGCTACTTTTGTTCATTCTAATATATATATATATATAGTTATTTATTTTCAACCCAAAAAATAAAACTATATTTAGTCCTCAGACTTCCATCTAACTTATAATTTGCTCACTCATATGTTATAATTATTTTTTATATAAGCACTATCACTTGACATCTAAGTATTTAATTAGCTTTTGGCCAAAAGAAAAGGTATTTAATTAGCCAAGTTAGCTTAAATAGCTACAAGTGGTTTTTTACTGACATCTTGCTGAGAAAATATTTAATATCTCTAACACTGTAATGTTATTTTTATTTTACCAAGATGCTTAAAATTTTTTTAAACAAATAAAAAATCTGACCATTCCTACAGCGTCAGATTCACATTTGTATCATGGAACTGATATTTCCGCAATCCTGACAATTATTGCTTTTTCCAAATTTTTTGCAGAATGCAGAGGGCAACTCCCCGCATTCTGCATGCCCCAGTGGGGGATTCCCCAACTATGCGCCCCACACTCTACCCTCTTTTATATATATATATATATATATATATATATATATATATATGTAATTTTAAAATTTTCTTTATGTGATTTAAAATTTATAAATATATTTTAAATATTTTTGAATTAAGAATTGGTTCAAATATTAAGAGTTACGTTTAATTAGAAGATTAAATCTTTCGTTTATTAAAATTATTTTCAAAATATTATCTATTAATTGTTTATTAATATGTAACTAAAATATTAGAGATAGTAAGGTAATTTAATGAAACATATCTATATTAATACAAGAAAATATTGTATATAGTTTCCTAAAAGATAAGGAAAGGTCTACCTAATTTATATCTGTAAAATTTCATTACCTTAGTCGATTTGATTAATTGATTAAACTATATGTAAAAATTTGTTTATTCGAGAATAAATAGTACAAAAAATTAAAAAAATATTACGATAAATATTTTATCTTATCAATTTGTTTATCTATTTATCCTCAAATATTTTCATATTAAATATTTAACTACACTCAAAATATTTGAGGATAGATAGTAAAGAAAAACATTTTGAGAGTAATATAATATGTTTACAAGATGAGAATATTATGATTGTTTAACATCTATGTTTAAGAAAAATATTTTGTAAATCAAAATTAATGAACTATTAAACTATAGTACATGTTTATAAATTTATAATAATATAACTTTTTCTAATAAAATTTTACGGACACAAATTAGATAGACCTTTCCTTATCTTTTAGGAAACTATATTCAAAATTTTCTGGTATTAATATTGAATGTTTCATTAAATTACCCTACTATCTCTAATATTTTAGTCACATATTAATAAACAATTAATAGATAATATTTTGAAAATAATTTTAATAAAACATATTTAATCTTCTAATTGAAATTAATTCTTAATTCAAAAATATTTAATCATGCAATATTAGATTTTTATTTTTAAAAATAAATTTAAGCATCTTAGTAGAAAAAAAAGATGATGCAGTTCCAAAAACATTACATATATTTTTCTGGAAAAACCAGCTGCAAGTAGTATGGCACATTGATCGAAAACTCATTGACTTTGTGTATGTTCGACGGGATCGTGGCCATATGTGGCCTCTAAGTTTGAGCAACTTTTATAACACTAAACGCATTGTTAACTGGCAAAATACTTTTAGTGTGAATTGACAATATTTATGTGAAAACAATAATAAATTACATACGAAGGCCAAATTAAAGCCATTGTGAAAGTCTAGGAGTCATTAAAGTGGTAAAATTGTAAAATCCAAATTAACATCGTGCAGAGATAAAATTCACGTCAGCTTTGATTTGTGAGACATAATTCACTGGTCAATTTGGCATGAGTAACATCAAAGACTTGTTTAAAAACATACGAAGTTTGTAAAAACTTGTTTGACAAAAAGGGATAAGAGCATAAAGACTCCAGTGAAATTTTGATCAAAGTATATGTGCTTAACAACACACTCTAACCAATTCTAAATTATTGATAAATAGAACCCCTGTATTAAGATCAAATCCAAAAATTCCTCATCTTCCAAAATTAGGATGACATAATAAATGAGTGCTTGGTTATACTCAACTATGGTAAACAAGGTTAATACGGCGAACACAATTTAAGCCAATTTTGCATTCTCCCTGCATTAGGATGCAAAAGAAGACTGCTGAATAGATAATTATGGTATTCATCATCTCAAGACTTCACTCTCAAGGCAGGCTTTGTAAGGAATTTGGAGTTATCACGACTCAAAGAACTACTTTCTGTCCACTATAGGCCCCTGACTAGCTCTTTTTGTTTGTCCATTTTGCTTGAAAGAAATTGCCAGAAAACAGAGTAAGCTTCGCCTAACAGATAGAACCTGTCAACAGAAGTAACTCCACTCCATGATAAAGTTTAATTAGCACAAGAGGACATGTGAGGAGTAGAAGAAGTAAGGGTCTGTGAGCAGAGCAAGAAGGGTCTCGCAATTCCTAAGTCAAAGAGGACATGCAAACCCATCACCGGCATTAGCAGAACTTCGTGATTCTGATTATGCCAATTGACGCTACATGCGAGCAGGCACTAATGCTTCAGCGAAGAGAGAAGGACAGAGAAGTAAGCTGAAACTACTAGAGAGAAGGACATTCCTCAGAAAAAGTAAGTTTCTGCCTAAGAGGGGTTCCAGGTGTTTTGTTACGTGGACGACTTCACATGAAAGAGGCAATGGCCGGATCTTATTAAATAATAGTAAAGCTCTACAATTCGGTTTCTGTAATCTAATTTAGCCTTACTACTGTTGTACAATGTTCATTTCAAACATATTCCTTGATTTTCAACCAGGAAAAAAAAAAAAAAATTAATAATCTTATTGAAGAACTTTGTCTGAAACTGCTAAGAGTTTAGAAAAAGTTATTGAAAAACTTTTACTATTTAATTTAGTCCTCATACTTCCATCCAATTTATGTAAAAACAATAATAAATTACAAACGGCCAAATTAAAATCAATGTGGAAGTCAGGAGTCACTATGGAGGTATAACAGGATGCACGGAAACGTCCCCGGAGCATGCGTATCCAGAGCATCTTTTTGATGCTCACTGATGCGTTTCGAAACGCCTCCGAAACGTCTATCCCCAAAAAATCCAGATTTAATCAAGACCTAGCAGATCGAGAAGGAAAGTGGCGAAAAAAATTGCCTTTCTTCGAAGCTTAATCTGTGCCTTCAACTCTTATTCGATTTGTTCAGCTACTGCATCTCCAATCCGTTCTTTCTGCTGCGCCAAATCCTTTGTGGTCCGTTCGTTCCTTCTATTCGCCTTGTTCTGTGCATTATCTGGTGTATAGAAACATTAGAAGTAGAGAAATCCTTGTTCCTTTGTTCTGTGTATTGTTCGCCTTGTTCGTTCCTTGTGTCAGCATTTGAGCTCTATCCGTGGGGGTTATAGTTGCTCGTCTAGTTTGCTCTGTGCATTAACCGTTATAATTATGTGCATTATTTTTTTTATTTAGTGCATCAGGAAGTAGCTACCTCAAAATTTTTCTAAAATATAAGTTGCTTAGTCAATTTTTTAAACTCTACATTTTTTAATGTGTTGATTTGGGATATATATCACGTACCCATTTTTTAAAATTTAAAAATTATCATATTTTGCATATTATATCGGATATGTATACTCGTACTTGGGGTATAATTTAGGAAGTAGATTCAATGAAGTTCACCGCAGCTCTGATTTGTAAGATAAACAAATCATTAGTCAATTTAGATAAGTAAGAAAAAATTAACATCAAAGACTTGTTTAAAATCATACGGAGATTAAGACTGTTTGATAAAAAGCTAAAAAAGCATGAAGATTCATTTAAACATTTGATCAAAGTATGAGGGCTAAATATATGATTTTGCCAATTTTAAATTATTGATAAATAAACCTGAGTTCAGATTAAATAATAAAAATCCCTATATTACTCCAAATTTTCAATTTTTAAAATTAAGATAACATCATAAAATTGGTGCTTGGTATACTTCTACTCTGGTAAATAACCTCAAAGTGGAAAACACAATTCAAGCCAATTTTGCATCCTGTCTGCAATAAGACCCAAAAAGAAAGAAAAAAAAAAAAAAAAGGCTGCCATCTATTTGTTCACCTTTTAAGCACTTCACTCTCAAGAGAAGGCCTTTGCAAAACACGTTACAATTCTCCTACTTGAAGCTTAACAACTGTGACTTATCATAACAACCACTAACTATACAACACACCAAAAATTAAAAGAAGAACTAGCTCTCGCATAATTAAACATCAATGGCAAAGTAAAGTTTGGGAAAAGCTAAAAGTTTAGATCCAGTCCTTTGGGTTGATACAAGCATCTAAAAGCTTCCATTCCTCGCTTCCCTCCTCTGGTTTCTGCACACGAGACAACACGCTTTCAGTAGGAGCTTCAAATATCCATCTAATATAGAATGTTCAAAGAGTACCAAAACCTTACGTGATCATATTCCCATCGAGAAGTTAGTGGAAGAGAAACAAGAATACTCTCTATTCTCCCTCCTGTTTTTAGTCCAAACGTTGTACCCCGATCATAAACCTGTAATTGAGAAACAAAAACAAAAATTTCATGTCTAGTTGAAAGACGTGCAGAACAATACATTTATCATCCTAGAACTAGGTTTAATACCAAATTGAATTCAACATAACGTCCCCTTCGCAATTGTTGCCATGCTTTGTGCCTATCTGTAAAAGCCAAATCCTTCCTCTTCTCTATAATCGGTATATAAGCAGGAATGACAGAATTGGCACATTCTGCAACAAAGTTTGGGCAAGCATGAGACAAAGCTATGTCTTCCTAATGGGAAGCATCAATTCATATATGCAATAATGCCAGCAATTACCAGTGGCAAAGGAGAGTAGCATCTCCTGATCATAGTCATTCAGATCATCAAAAAATATTCCACCAAGCCCTCGCCTCTCGTTCCGATGCTGAATGCAGGATAAACAGCAGAAACATGTAAACAACCAGCAGAAGCAGATGCCACACACTTCTAATTTCATAAACAAAACTTACCATAATGGATCCATCATAACCTTATTAAAGTGCAACATGGCATCCGTCTCAATAATCCCAATTTAAGCAAGGCACAATCTTATGACATGAGATGTTAATTGAACTAAGTATATGTTAAATTATGAGCAAGCAAAAAACACTCCGTTGTATTAATCAATGCATGACAGGTGAGAGACAAAAAACAATGAGACTAAACTTACTGTCAGATATGCTCAGCGATATGTAAACTCTAAAGTCTAAACTAATATAAAATTGTCAAATACTGTAAACCTATATTGTCAATAAAGTGCTGCACTATATGTCTTGCATTATGAACCAAGAAATCAAATCAACCCCAAAAATTAACAGTCCTACAAAAGTCAAATTTAATCACTACGGCCACCCATATATTCACAAAAATGCTCAATCAAGAACTCTTAACAGCCAAAGTTGTGAGTTTTGCTTGAGAATCAAGACAGATTTTTTAAAAATTTTTGGTCAACTGATATCATAAGATGTTAAGACCTTAGGACAAAATATTTAGGAGCATCACATACATCTTATCGCAAACATGTTACAATTGTAAAAATACTCAAGATACATCATTAGCCAAGTAGGTCCTACATCATCTTGTTATTTATTTTTCAGTGATAAAAGGAAAGTTTCATACCAGGAGGAAGGAAAAAGAGCTTTATTCTAAGGTTCTGTAGATCTCTTATTCATAAACATAAATAAGCCCTCATTTGCTCTTATATGTTTCATCCACAATCATAATTTGATAACCAATCAACCAATACACTACTGCACGATATAATGAATCAGAGGCATGACTTATAATGCATCCAAAATTTTAGAAAGTCAAAAATTGAATACAGCAAAAGCAGGTAAATAAACCCACAATGTATTGTTAGAGAATATGGAGCACCAGAATTACTACAAAGATGAAGTCCAAAATATTAGGTTGCTACAAAATGTAGGCCAAAAAGGTTAGGAAATGAGCCAACATTTCATGCTCACAGCACAATTATTCAAGACTAAATCTGAAAGCCCTGTAATTGACATTATAATAGCTTTTACTGTCCATGAGTTTTTAATGTACTAAGCAAACGCCTATCAGAATGAGAAAGTTTAAGATTAAATTCAATTCAAATTTATAATAGAAAGCATAAATGGTATAAACTCAATTAAACAGAGTGAGCTACACACTTCAATCCGTCAAGTTCATGAACTAATTGATGGTAGGGTAAAAGTCCAATATTATAATGACAAAAATACAGATCATGAGTGCATCTAGTGTGCAATCAAGCAAATTTTTTGAGATTAGATAATAAATAAACTAGTTCAATAATGATAGGCAACTGTTTTATAACTCTCATCAATGCTGAAATAAAAAGTTTTACAGCTGTTAATTATTGTTAGTGCCATTTATAACTCTTGTTGCAATAATTTTTTTAGTATGTTTATAAGCCAAATTCAGCTTTGGATTATGAAAAGAAAATGACAAAAATGAATAAAAGATATGAATTTCTTATTGCCAAAAGCATCAGCAAATGATTAACCAACCTACACTACCACCTGCCCTAAGACATTCATCAGCTCACCTTCATCACTTTTAATCATTTTTCCTCATGCCACTAGCACCAAGACAGACATCACCATTTCTGTGCCTACCAACTAGACCAGAAATACCCTTATCCCACTACTAGCACCGTCTCTTTCATTGTTAGTATTTGTCTGCCATCACCGTTTGGCTCCTCAACAATCAACCACCATCACTATACCACACCAACTCCACCATCAGCCCAGACATTAGTGTCTTTGTTCCATCACCACCTATTCATTGCCAGTATCACTCCACCATCTTGACACACCCCATTCCACAATTTCCAATGATATCACTTACAATTATTATCCTTCTCATACCACTTCCCCCACATCCCCTCATTACTCTATCTCATAATCACCCTCATTGACTTTATCATGCAATAACAGCCATAGACTTTCCTCTATCGCTTGAAGATATATAAAGTTCTCCAAACTTTAAGATTACATACAGTTTAAATTATTCATGTAATATATGCTCCTTCTTTGAACGTTGAGTAATTGATTTCTAGTGTTCAGTGTCAGATTATTAAACAGGATGTAAGACTACGAACAAATACTGCACTAAAAGCTACAATCTGCAAAAGAAGATTGTAGAACTTTACCTTGATATAAAAGTAATCATCACACCATTTCTTGAAGCGTGGGTAGAATGTAGGATCAAACTTGTCACAAGTCTGTTTTTGAATCTACAATAGAAGCACAATAGAGATAGACTAAGTGAAAGCTTTGCTTTTTGTTGCCTTGAAAGAATAAAAATAGCAAATCAGAATTATAACAATACAGTTTTCTTTTAGGGAAAGAATAATATAAAGTCACTAAGCATGGTCTAGTGGGAACGGGTTTGGTTAGCTAGCAAGAGGACTACAGTTCAATAATCTGTCTTTTCATGTACTCCAAATAAAAAATGAAAATAACATATCCTACAGACGTAACTGACACTGAAAATTACTCTGCAGAACTTCTTAAGGGTTCTATATTCAATTTTTCTATGCAGAAACCTCTTTAATATGCCAATCAGGATCCTGGAGGACAAAAAAAAAAAAAACCAGGAGGGAAGTGAATATTTATATGTAGCAGAATTAGAAAAAGGTAAAACAGAAGATGTAAAATTTCACTACCATCCAAGTTTCCAAAAGCTTTATAGATTAAGTTTCGGAAAGCATCCAATGGATGGTTTCTGTTTCCATGTATTAGGTAAAAATCTAGATAAAATAAATTTATTAGTGACTTGTATGCAGAAACGTTATTTTAGAAATATCCCCAGAAATTAATTTTGTGCTGACCATTTCACTTCCACCTATTTTAGGAGAATCCAAGTACATAAATTAAATTAAAAAAGAAAATCAGTTGGAACATGAAAATTCAAAACAATATTTAAATTACTCACTTAAGAACAAACACACCAAGGAGAAGTTACAATTAAAAAAAGAGCTGCTTTGAATAAAAGATTAAACACGTCAGAAACCAATGTATCCTTTCTTGAACACATACTGAATGGAAATGCTTGACATCCTCCTCAAAAATGTAAGCAGGAGTTAAGTCAGTTCCACCACCAAACCACCACTGTCTTGGTGCTCCAGGAGCATCTGCAGCAGGATGCAACAGTATGACTCTTAATTGGACCCCAATATAGCAGCAATTCCAATGCATAAATATGACAATTGCAGCACACACTTGGGAATACATGCAATCTAAAATTTCCTTCCTTTCATTTTTCGTTGGTCAAGGGAACTGTCAAACAACAAGAGCTCTCTGATGATAGTAGACACAATATTACATGTGAATACAGGAGGAAGGAGTTTGGATGATTTTGATTTGTTAATTGAAAATCCTTCATTCGCTTTCCCTCCTTATAACAAATTCCAAACAAAGGAAATGTTTCAATGAATGACTGTATGAATAACTCTTGCATTACATCTTTGCTCCTTATTGCAGTAAGAGAAATGGGGCATAGGCAAAAGTACCTGCTTGAATGCATGCAACTACTAATGACAAAGTTAAAGTCACACAGTCAGTCTAGTTTTGTCATGAAGATCAATGTGCTGGAAAAAGAAATTAGGAAAAAGAAAAGAGGGGATCGGGGGGTTGGGCAGCGCCAGAATATACCTTTTGGGGCATCAGTTTCAAAATACCGATAATTGAAATGCAGTGTTGGGGCAAATGGGTTCTTTGGATGTAAAACCTGGATAGGAAAATGACAGGGAAAAAGGGCATACTTATTAGATAAAAAAGTAGGGGTAACTCTGATGTCCAACAACGGATAACAAATTACACCTCCACTATGTAAATGCTATCTCAAATTTCAAAATCTCAATGCTCCACTAAGCAACTTTGATATAGCATAATTTAGCCAAAAAAATTTACCACAATTAAGGGATAGGGTTTATGAAATTTTCAATTCAAAGCTTCCAATAATTCAATCCAAACTCACCGAGCTGATTCCAGCCGCGAAAAATGGAACCGGACCGGGTTTTTGATCAGGTGTGGCAGCTGCTTTGGCAGCACGATAAGCCTCAGGCGGCATCACACCATAAACAACAGAGACATTAACCCCAGCCTTCTCCCAAACGGCGCCGTCTTGAAGAACCCTACTAATGCCTCCGCCACCACCGGGCCTAGACCAAACGTCCTCCTTAAACTTGCCTCCGCCATCGACGGCTTCAATTGCACTGCACACACTGTCCTGAGCCTCCCTTATCATCTTCTCGAAGCGAGCCCTCACAGAAGAAGAGGAAGAAACGGCGTGATCGTGACCGTCGGATTCTCTGAGAAAAGTTTCGGGACGTTCGGATTCAGGCGTCTCTTTCTCCATAGAAACGGTGGCTCTTACTACTCCTACTTTAATGTGTAATCTCTGAGAAGGCACAAATTTGGTTTGAGTTCGAAGATTCAATCTCTGCCCACGCAGGAATACTGGAGCGGGATGAGAAGATGAAAATGCAGAGGACGAGGTGAAGGGTATGGTAGTGAAGACGGAGTTAGGAGATGGGACAATGCAGGAGGAAGAATGCATTGCTTGGATGGGGTTTTGCCAATTTTGGCACTTTCACAGGAGATTGGATTGTAATGCAGTCTTGTGGAGAAAGCGTATAACTCAGATGCACGGTGACTGGCTCGTTTACAAGTTTAGGACAATCGAAGATAAAGAGATCTGAATAATGATAAGGTGGAAGTGTATATCTAAAAACAAATGTTTCATTGACCAAATAAAACAAGCGTATGCATCTAGCTGTTTGGAGCAAGCCAAGCTTGTAAATGGGAGTTGAGGTATATTTTTTTTATAGAAATATTTTTTTTCATTTTCTAATTTTATTTGAGATTCTACTTTATTAATATAATTGAATTTCAATTTCATTTGTTGACTTTATTTTAGTTTCATTTTTGGTTCATGAACTTCATTTAATTTAATTTTATAACTTTATTTCAAGTGTTATTTATTTATTTTTTAGTTTCATTGTTTTAACTTGGTCCTTAATTTAAAAGCCACTCAATTATTTATCTCTTTCTCTAATGCCATCAAATTATTAAAATGCCAAATAAAAATGTTTTGTTTGAATAATTAGTGACTTAGAACTGTCGATCAGAATAATTTATGATGATCGCATAATGTTATCATTGATCCAATAAGGCACAATACATAACAAACATTGTTATATCCAAACTCGTTGAATTTATTAATATTTATAATTTAATTTATTTTAAAAAAAATTTGGTGATAATTTCTTTTTCAAATTGAATTTTTATGTTTATGCAAAAATTTTAAGTTTTATTATCCCTACCTCATAATCATAACCACGCTGCATCGTCTTTTTTATTTACGCAAAATACTTAAAATGAAATTTGTCTTATTCAATCATAAGAATACACTTTAGGTGACCCAAAAAATATTATTTTCTTTTAAAAACAAATGTGCAGAAGTTACCGCGTTCTGCACTATGCGTAGAGGGCCACATCCCCCTATGTGAATGGGGTCGTGACCTTACTTATTTTTTTATTAAAAATGTTTTAATTTTTATAATTAATAAAAAAAAATATAAAATATATTAAAAATAATTTTTTATTTAATTTAAATTTATTTTTAATAAAAATTAATTAAAAAATTTTAAAATAACATTGATAATTAAATTATTTAATTTTAATTAATAATTTTTAATACAATTATTTATCTCACATAATGAAATGAATTTTATGAGAAGATTTTAAAAAAAATGTAAATAATTAAAATAATTGGGGGAAGATTTTAATCACTTAAAATTTTTTAAGTAGTGATTTTCAAGTGGAAATTATGGGAAGAAATTTTTTTATTATACATTTGGACTGTTTAAACATTTTAAAGGTAATATTAATAATCAAAATACTTAATATTTAATTAATAAATATTTAATAAAATTAATATTTAATCTTAAGTTAGTAAACCAATTATTTTGATCATCAACATTATTTTTGAAAATTTACTAATTTAAGATTAAATATTAATTTTATTAAAACTTTATTAATTAAAGATTGAATATTTTAATTATTCATATTACCTTTAAAATGTTTAAAAAGTCCAAATGTACAATAAAAAAAATTTCTTCCCATGATTTCCACTTGAAAATGTTAAAAAATTTTAAGTGATTAAAATCTTCCCCCAATTATTTTAATTATTTACATTATTTTAAAATTTTTTCATAAAGTTCATTTCATTCTGTGAGATATATAATTGTATTAAAAAATTGTCAATCAAAAATTAAATATTTTAATTATCAATATTATTTTTAAAATTTTTAATTAAAAATTAAAATAATTTCTATATACATTTAATATTTTTATTTAAAATAAATTTAAATTAAATAAAAATTTATTTTTAATATAACTTTTATATTTTTTATTATTAATTATAAAAAATAATATATTTTAAATAAAAAATAAGTAAGGGCATGTTCCCAGTTCACATATGGGGACCTGGCCCCCTGTGAAATTGGGGGTCCTGGACCCCCTTCTATTTAATCTGCAGTGCAGAATACAAGGGCTTAATTTTCGTGTCTGCACATTTATTTTTAAAAGAAAATAATGTTTTTTGGGTTACATTAAGTGTATTGTCGTGATTGAATAAGATAAATTTCACTTTAAGTATTTACGTAAATAAAAATGACGATGTAGAATGTTAGTGATTTTATAATTTTATTATAAGAACTAGGTCAAAAACCGTCATATCCACTATCATGATAGTGCCTTTTAAGTAAGCTTATTAGGTTTCAAGATAATGCACTAATTGAAAAATTTTCTAGTAGTGGTGGTATGCGAGGGTTTTAAGCTCTAAATCTGTAAATTTGACACTTCAGCATAGAAAAAACATTAAAGGAAGATGAAAGAAGAAATAGGAAGAAGAATGTCCTCTTACGGCTCGGACTAAAATACCCTCAAAATTCATTTAAGTTTCAGATTAGAGTTGTACAAATTTAATTTGGGTTTAATGTAGTTTTACAAACTTAAATTTGTTCATCCATTGTTCAAATGAGGACTTGAAAAACAAAATAATTTTGAAATGGAATCTAATGCTAAACTTAACAAATTGTTAACTGCAAAAATAAACATATTTACGTGTTTTGGCAGAAAAAAAACAGTTACTTGTTTGCATTGAAGGTAGTAAAAGTGATTTTAGATCAATTTATTTTTTTAATATTGTTTTAAGTTAAATATAATTTCATTTGATTGTGATTTATATTTCAAAATTTTTATCAAAAAATTTATTTTGTTATCAATATAGTTTAGTTAACATAAAGACAAATTTCTTTTTTACTTTTGTATAAATATAAAATTTTGAAAACTAGATTATTTTAGATAAAATCAATCTTCAAACCAAATTTGTAAAGCAAACAAAATAAATTTCAAATATATCAAACACAAAATCGTTAAATTGTCTTTATTTTGTTGTTATTCATAAATGGCGTTTCGAAAATAAAAACAAAATAGATATGCTGTACAGAAACTTAAGGGAGAAATTTTCTACATTGTAATCAGTAGAATTAAAATTAAAAATTTTCATCAACATCAAATTTGGTCTCCAAATATCTTGATTACCCATTTCTCTCGACGTCTCCCGCACTCCTCTGCAAATCGGCACTGCCCTCCGTTTTCTTGTCTCTCGTGCAACTTTCGTTTCCCGCGCTAAAGTTGCGTTCATTTTTCTTCTAACATTCTCTATATCAGCAAGCGAATCCATGTACTTTCTCTTTTTCTGGGTTTTTTATGGGAGTTGAATGGTGTTGTAATGTGGGGTTCGTTTATCTTGCAAAGTTAGTGGCGTGTGATATGGCTTTTTTAGCTAAGTGGGAAAAGTGAAGAAAGGATGTTTCTTTTTATGGTGTGAACTGTGGTCTCTATTTTGTTTTCTGACATTCTCATTGGTCTTTTTAGAATGGTGCTTGGCCAAGAAGTCTCAATCTCTCTTGATAGCGTAAGAGACGACAACCTAATGCAGCTAAGGAAGCTCAATGCTGTACTCTTCCCTGTTCGCTACAATAAGAAGTACTATGCTGATGTCCTTGATTCTGGCGAATTCACGAAACTAGGTTCAATCCTCTGTTTCCAACTGGTTTAAATTTAACACTTCTAGTGCTATTCTTTCTTTATACAACTTTAGTTTCTGAAGGTTTAAGTGTGGAACACCCTATACTTTTTCTTTTTTAATCTCTAGTGGATTTTCATGAATTGAATTGTAATTTTTGTTGTTGTCTCACAATTTGACCCTCAATTGGCAATGAAATTGAGTATGCGAATCTTCCTTATTCCTCTAGGTTGCTGCTGTATCTCTTTCGTTTTCTCTGTATTTTTTCTTCTTTGTTTGCTTCTTGTTATGGGTAAAGTAGGATTTTGTCAATGCTTTCTGCTGAAGATTTTAGGATTTTGTTTCAATACATAGACAAATGCTTTTGACCTAATAAGAAGGTATTTGCTTGGAATCCATTTAAAAAAAGTTGCTGCCTTTTTTTTATTACATTTGGTATGTGAAGGCTTTCTGATGAGTAGGAAGATGAGAAGGATGTTAGATAACAAAAAGAAAAAATTGATATGTAGGCAAATAGATTCTTGGTTGCTTCTTCCTTTTATTTGATGCTAAATCATAAATTCGGCAATTGTATGTTACAAATTATGTTTTCTTATAAGACAATAGCTGAGCCGTGGCATTGAACCTGACTAACTTCTGTCATTTTAATTTAACTTTAGGAAATACCTATGTTTTAAATGTTCAAACGCCATTGTTGAGTAGGAATAAGAAAACCTAATTATCAACTTCTCTTTTAATCTCTTTATCATTATTCTTTTTTGAAACTATTGATCTTGGTCTTTTGAATATTGTGTTCGTTTGTATATTTTTATTTGAGGTATTCGTAGTTCCTTGCACTTGAATTCTTGTTAAGATTTCATTATCGATTCTTTTCATAATTTTTTGGCTAATGATTTTAGTTCCACTTTCAGGTTAGGTATCTTAAAATATAGTTAAACATTGCTTTCGCGGTTTCACCTGGAGATTCTGCAAAATTTGGTTCATACTTATTTGGTCTGGAGTCTTTGTTGTAATCTAAATTCAGACTATTATTCTTTTGCTGTTATCTAAATATTATTTGCAATTTGGCTGGCCCTACCATTAAGAGCTTTAAATTCAATTAGTAGAGAAGTCAAAATGAGTCAGTTTGACCTACTTTGATTTGGGCTGCCACTTTAATATATTAGGCTTCGGTAGCCCTAATGCATTTTAAAGAGGGTTGAGGGTTAGGTGGGAAAACTTGTCAAGAAGTAAATATAATATAAAATATGAAATTTTTTTATTATTCTCTAATTTTGCCAAATGTCTTAATTGAAGTTAATAATTATTAAAAAATTCATAAAAATTTTAGAAGCTAGTCAAAGACAATTGAGTCAAGTCACTTTATCTAACTAGTTTTTTGAAATTTAATTGCCTTCTACAAATATTAAAATAATGAAAATTTTCCACCCTAGGCTGGCCCAGTTCAACCTTGTTTAGCTTGCCGGTTTGGAGAGTTTGACAGTTATAAACGGCTCTAGTTCTGTTGTCCATTCACAGCCTTGGAGATTTTAATTATCAGTGTAAAAATATGTTCTTGCTATTTGGTACGCCTTCAACATCCCTCCCTTTAAGGGGGTTGAGTTGCTGAGCTCAGAAAAGGTGGTAAGGCCAAAGTAGTTGGTGCTGGTGCTTCTATTGTAACATTATATATCTGCATAATATGAAAGTAAGAAAGTATAGATGTTCTATGACCTCTGGTTATCCATAAAAGTAATTTTTAACCATTCATCTTGTCTACTGAACTTCAGTTTAGGTCATAAGTGGTTTCCTTTTTAAACTGTTACTGCTTCTGCTCTGTGCATTCTTTGCCGCTGTATAGTGTTCATTGTCATTTTGTCACCTTTTGTTGGTTCAACTTCAATGCTATATACAGTACAGGACGTCATTTTCATATATAAAAATAAATTTACAGTGTTTTATTTGATTTTGTTCTTTCTTTTTCCTTTTCCTTGGTGCAGCCATTAGACCATATACAGGCTCTGTCTGTACTTCTACGTGGGTACCATCCGTCTTAATTACATTCATGTGACAGTATGTTTCATGAAGACTCAAGCTGTCTTTTGTGGCAACATCAGGGCATTTAATTTCTTTAAATGTAACCTATTTTATTTGTATTAAGTTATTCACCAATGCGAGTCAAACGTGGACATCATTGCTGTTATGTGATGCCTAATGTCTTAAATAATTGTAGTACACTATAGTTCTATGCTTCTTTCATGTGTCGAGAACCCTTATTCATGCTGATTGTTGCTTTGCATCCATGTGGAAGATACATTATAGCTCTAAAGTTAATTGTTATGCTTGTTTCTTTCAGCTTATTACAATGATACTTGTGTTGGTGCAATTGCATGCAAGCTTGAGAAGAAGGAAGATGGTGCGGTTAGGGTCTGCATCATGACTTTAGGTGTTTTAGCGCCTTATCGTGGACTTGGTGTCGGTAAGCAAGAAATTGGCATTTGTGAGTTGAAATATTCTCTTTGGTTATAACTCTTTCAATTGTGCATACTTGCCAAAATACAGTGCTACACCAAAAAAAAAAAAAATTGGTCTAAAGTTTCATAAGAAAACATTTGAACGTACATATGGCTATAGTCATTGTTCTGAGATTAATCACAACATCTAACCTTGTTCGTCAACATGCTTATGTAATATTTTGTAGTTTGCTGGTTCTGATATGATTCATGTGAATCTCGGGTTTATGCAGGAACAAGGCTGTTGAATCATTTTCTTGATATTTGCTCCCGGGAAAACATGTCATTGGTTTATTTGCATGTGCAGACAGACAATGAAGATGCCATAAACTTCTATAAGAAATTTGGCTTTGAAGTGACAGAAACGATCCATAACTATTACAGAAATGCCAAATCACCAGACTGCTATGTTCTCACCAAGTATATGGCTGCAAACCAGATGAAGAAATAACATTTTTGGGCAAACATCTTTAGAGAAAGTCCCGGGGCATGTTTGGATGGGGGATAATAGAAGGGAAGAGAAGGTTTCGTTGATTTATTTTTCTCATATGGGAGTTATTATTGAGGAATGAAAAATAATCAACATTTACAATTAGCCTTTCAAAATTCTTCCTCTTTGAGAGATTTTGAAAAGAGTTTCTCCAAACATACCCTTAGAAAATTTAGTGAAAGTTAATAGGCCGTCATTTTCATAAAAATTCTGAATTGATGTCTATTAGGCCGTTGAACACGTTTCATTATCAGCATATCTTGTAATAGGTCTTCATGAGGAAGCTTCTCCCACATTATGGGATACAAAATATTGGCAGTAGTTGGTTGCCATTTCTTTAGAATTTTAGTCAAAATGATGTTCTGTGGCTTGATTGAGGCTTTCAACTGCTTTAGAGCAGTTTGACTCATCAAGACTAGGTATAATAGGTAGAGTTTTCTTTTTTGACATTTTTAGAAATTGAACCACTCCTATTGTTTCCTAAAGTTTAAATAACTGCTGCAATTGTTTTCTTTATATGGCAAGCTAGGAACAGTCTGATTTTTGAGAATATTAAACCTGATCCTTCTGCTACGATTCTGAGGATCAAACATCTGGTATCAGAATTAGTTATTAGCCGGTGTTACGAAGGTTTCAAGTTCACTAAGGTTCAACCTCTGCCCCTTCAAAGTTTTCCTGTCCTTAGGATTTCCGCTAATGGTTGGCCCATCTCTGGTAACATCAGAAGGAAAAAACACAGGCATTGTAACTTTCTTCTCTTATTATTTCATATATTTCTTAGTAATTGCCTCATTAGATCCTGGAATTGGTTGGATGATTATAAAGGTGTATAGATGGCAGGCTGGGCCTGGCAAGGCCAGGTTGATCACAAACCCGTGGCTCGGCCTGGCAGTATATTGGGGTCAATTTTTTCACCCCGGACCCAGCTGCCCGGCTTGGTGAACCCAAGACATCACCGGGCCGGCTAATACGTTTTAGGTGGGGCCGGGTATATTATTTTCATAACTCAAGACTCTAACCAAACAAAGGTAAAATAAACAATGAAAACAAAAACGAACAAAAAACATGGAAATTATCACTGTAACCGTAGCATGCACTAAAGGAATTAAATTACAACCTCAAAAAAGAATATTAACGAAACAGTTTCACCATTTCTGGACACAAGATAATTCACAGTTTCATCAGAGATGACAAACACCTAGAAAAACAACATTTAGGCCATTTATACTCATCTCATTCATTCCCAGAACACAGGACTCAAGCTTTTCTGCTCACTTTCCTCTGTTCTGCACGTTTAAGGACAAGGATCCTCTCTCTCCACTCAGTCCTCTGTTCTGCTGTGTTGACTACGTAAAATTTTGGCATAAGAAAGATTATCATTCCCTCATTGCTTTAAAGTGATAATTGCTATAAAAAGAAGACTAGAAGGGGCAAAATTTACCTGCTTCCTGTATATTTTTTCTTCAACAGTTCTATATGTCATTAGTCTATAAACAAGAACATCTTTATTTTGTTCTCTTGTAATTTGCAGCATTCCTTTCTTCCTCATCAGGGGGAGCAAAGTAAACATGATCCAATTCCTTTATTAGTTAAAGATCAATATAAGGGTTCCAATCTATTTGATCAACGTAAGTATCTGAATCAGGCAGAGAAATATCACAAGGCAGGTTGTTAATCTTCTCCCATAAAGGTATACCATCCAGCCAAAACTCTAGGCTGGCAGCAACACCAGATGGCAAATTTTCCAGGGTTATTGCCACCAGGTCAAGGAGTGGCCGAGCATCAATGATCTAGTCATCCCATGAAGAAAAAGTAATTTAGTAGCAGAGAGGATTGGCCTAATCTATTGTAAAACCTGAATTTGGAGCCAAAAGATGTAAGAACACATTCACTATAAACCCCCCGCTTTGGCAATTTCGAGTAAGCAGTCTTCAATGGAATTCTAAAGCATTATATTCAAGTTCAACTCTTGCTCGCCAACTGATTCACTGGATGCTTTAAGGCTTTTCCGGAGATGCCGGCAAAGGTCACCAACAAAACCAATCTCCACCAACCCTCCGCCAGATCTAATATCTAATTTGCATAGCTAAAGCCGTGGCTACTTGAATGACACTAGATTTAAGTTGGGGATCATGCATAACATTTTTGTGTTCCAGATGACGTATTACAGAAGCCAGAATTAACAGCTGATTCCCTAGGGAGTAAAAAAGCAAAAGACTGGAATATTACAACACATCCACTGATTTATTTCTCACATGTATCTGGGTCAGAAGTGGTTGAGAAAGTAGCACCCGAATTATCAGTAAAATATGCCATGCTGGATAGAACCATCATTGCTAACCCATGCTGAGGAGCCCAATGCTGTCCAGAATCAAAGTAGACAAACATTGGATCCAGTACACGGCGCATTGTTGTGCTTTCCTTTCCTAATTCAACCATTCTTTGAATGCATATTTGAGCCCACATTTCAGGTTTCTCAATTTCTTCCCTATAACAATTACACAAGCAGAACATAAAAGGAAGCTAACAAGTGCAAACTGTAAGGGAAGCAAGCAGCTGGACTTAAAACTGCTAATCGATGCTCTAAGAATCTCTTTGTAAACTCTTGAATAACCACTACCTATCCAGACGGGAAGGATCCTTTATTTCTGGTCGGGGCTGGATGATCAAGCAGCTCGAGCGATTCTCAGTATTAACAACTGCACCATCCCAGCCTTCGCATCGGACAACTTCGTCCACTCAATTATGATGAGGCTCAGCCCTTACGTCAGTGTCTTCACCATGCCTAGCTCTCTCATAATTGTCCAAAGCGGCATGGACAATCTGCATATTGAATGAACCAACATGACAGGAATAATGCCAAAAATTATGAGCAGGTATTCACTGCATAAATTTAAATGCAGCAAATGATCAAAGAAAAATGTACAGATAATGATCCTACAGGAGCATTATGATTTCCAACGGCAGCTCACCATTTTTTCCACAAAAAGTACACATTTCGAATACAAGTATGTAAATTTAATGTAACGGCAAAATTTTCCCCAAAATCTATGACAAAGACAAAATAGAACATATATGATATCCCTCAAGCAATATTGCTTACTTCATCCATGACATTTTCACCCATGTTAATGATATTTTAAGTCCAATAATAATTTAAAGCATATAAGATTAACAAAAGCGAAATAAAAGGCTATAACGGTTTCATAGTTGAGCAACTGAATAACTCACCCCATCAAAATCAACAAGAATGTGTGAAAATTCAGCCATGCCCATGAACCAAACCTGCCAATAACGAAGGCAGTAAATAAACCATGCTCTGACAATTTAGAGGATAAAAAGAAAAAACTACACGACGAGGAAACTTTAACAGAAATAGATATTTGAAAGCAACAACACCTCAGTTAATTGAAATTTGCTGTATTTTGAAGCTCAAAGGAAATCAAATAAAGCATAAATTACCATTACTGAAAGGCATTGCAGGCTTGCTGCCATCAAACAGTGCTTTTCATGTGATTCGCCATTCTCCCGTGATAGAATGCATACTTTCCTCACCAACTTTTCAATGTTATGAGTATAAGTGGCATCTACCTGTACAATTATCTGGCCAATATATGAACAGAGAAACAGTATGACAAAAATGACACCACCTACTTTACTATGATGAATAGAGTGGTATAACACAGATCAATTCATCATTAACAAGTCATTATCTCCGCCTCTCCCTTCCCCACGAGAAGAGGATAAAGTAAATTGAAGTATCAGCTATTGGCTAATTTGACCTGCAGAGTTATGTAATATCCTAGATATACTTTCACTCACTTCAGATTACTATGATACTAAAATACCCTTTCCATATTCATAGTACAGATAGATCCAAGTAAAAGAAAATAAATCATTTCAACAAAGTACTGCCATGAAAAAGTCGCATGAGTGAATACCAAAACTATCTCAACTTCTTTTGATTGTATTATTTACCTGACTATAGATAAATGTTGTTAGAATTTGGCATCCAAGTGTCTGAATGTCATCATGCTTAGAATAGCCCATGAGCTCAGAAATCACATTAAGCACGTTGACAGCAAAGTATGCTTGCAATGTGCAAAAGGCATTAAAGCAATACTTACAAGAAGAATCACATAAGAACTATTTTGTTATGATGAGCCAGCATATATTATACAAAAAATATGGCAAACCTCTTCTCATATAATACAGATGCTTCCTGATTATCAGTCATTGAATATCAGAGTACGCTCATCACATCAAATTAAGAAAAGAAACAGCCAACTGTTTTGGGTTATCATATCCCATAGATAAAAAAACAACATTTTTATATGAAGAAATTATATAACATATTGGAATTTGGAGGAAGTATTGGAATATCCAAATGAATTGCTGAACTGAATCAAAGACAAATGGTAGAAACAGAAGAATATGATAGAGATTGATAATGCAAAACGCTTACATTAACAATCCTTATTCTGTAAATGGCTTTTGTTGTTCCATCAATTCGTAAAATTCATAACCTTTGGACAATAGAGATTCCTGTAAAAAGTATTAGTCATCCTTAAATTTACTGAGAAGAAGAATATGATAGAAGTGAAATGGTGATGCGAAAACGTATTAATTGACTATAATAATAAGTTCATGGAAATTGCATAAAAATTTTGGTAAGCATTACCTTTGCAAGTTCAGATACAACAATACCTTATAATAGATACTTATCTCTTCTAGTGTGCACAAAAACATAATTCTAATAAACTTAACAAAGCAAAAAATCCTAAACCAACTTGAACAAGATTAAGCATCAGAAAACACTTCATTCACACAATGTGAACGTTTCAAAATATGGCAAATAATTAAGTGAACTAGAATTAGGCTGGCCAATGTTTGCTATTACAACTACAAATTCATAAAAAGTGTAATACCCATTAAAAAAAAAAAGAAGTGAAAGAACTCGATTAGAGACAAATATAGATGCAGATAAAATTTTATCTGAGAAGGTAACCAAAGTTAGTACTTAAATCACACCCTGTGCATTTTTAACACTTGTAACTCAACTAAGTACGGTAACTGAGTATTTGTTAGGGAAATTTTGATATGATAATATATGTATATATATAATAATAATAATAATAATAATAATAATAATAATAATAATATTTTTCCATTTAAAATATTTAAAAAAATTCTCAATTATTTCTAATAATTCCACTTAACCCATATTATTGCTTAATTATCCAACTAACCTACACCTAATATCCTCAAATCATCTGCAATAATATCATATACTTAATCCTCCCTTCCTTAAGCTTTTTTTCTTTGTTCTGGTTTCTCCTTCTAGCAGTCACTTTGACCACTGCTGGTGAGCACCGGTGACCCTCCAGTGACATCATCGGCCTATTCTCGATCACTGACAACCTCCCCATTGGCGAAAATCGCATAAAAAAAACCCCTCACGGTGCAAAAATTTTTTCGACCAACTGGAGCTTCTTCTGACCTCATTCAACCTCGCTGGTGGCTCCTCTCAACCACAACGGCTCTGTCAACCTCCCAGTTACCTCCACTGGCCACCACATCGCCTGAATTTCATCAAATTTCTAGTAACTCGATAACCTAAAATTTGAAGCTTTAATTTGTGATTTTGGTGCGTTTTTAATCCAATTAAGCATAGTTCTTCATTTTTTTCATTGATTTAGTACCTTTCTCTCTCATTTACTTTGATCAATTTGGTCCAATTTGCTCAAAATCGAAGAAAGAAAAACCAATTTGGGTACTATTCATCTGTGAAAATCACTATTCATTCAAGAAAGTGATGAGATTGAGCTTAATTCGGGTTGTTTGCTTTAAAATAAGTTAAGATTAAACTTCTAAGGTGAATTTCGTGCATTTCTTCCTTGAAATCGCTGATCAATTATGAGTTTTGGCTTCCAGATTGAAAAATTCCAATTTAGAGGTCTAGGGACAATTTGGAAATTTAGTGAAAATTGTGTTCTTAGGACTTTTTAAATTTTATCATGCATCTAGGGAGTTATTTAGAATTTTTATAAATGTTAGTTTGAATTTTAGAACAAAATTTGAATTTTTAGTAATTTTTCAATATTTTTCATGAAGAAAAAAGAAGGAAATTAGAAGGAAAAATATGAATGGCTTGTTTGTATAACAATAAATATTATTTGAGGTTAAATGGAAATTTTGAAATTTATTAGATGACCCTTAAGTGAAATTTGTTTTATGGTAGGTGTTAAAAATTTAATAAGTGCATAATGGACTAATTGAATAATAATAATAATAATAATAATAATAATGATAATAGTAATAATAATAATAATAATAATAATAATAATAATAATAACAATAATAATAATAATAATAATAATAATAATAATAATAATAATAATAATAATAATAATAATAATAATAATAATAATAATAATGATAATAGTATTAATAATGATAATAAGAATAACAAAATGAAATATAGGTTATAAGTATTTTAAAGTATTTATTAAATGACCCATAAATTTAATTTCTAACATTTAGAAAAGAAATAGGTGAATTGGATTAAAAAAAATGAATGAGGGATAATTAATTAGGTATGTGATAGAATTAAAATAAATGAATTTATTTGTAAGGATCAGATGATAAAAATATTTTATTTAATATTTTTATGTGACTAGAATATTTTCAACAAAGCAATTATAATCAAGGATAGAAGGAGATTGGTATACTCTTATCAAGTGAGTATATAATCCTAATTATGCAGAATATTATTTTAAATTATTCCTAATAATTTTGAATATTGAATTATTGGAAATATTGAAATTTGAATTCTGATGTGGTATGATTTTGAAATTTTTGATATTTGTATATTGATAATTATTTATCTTTGAAATATTGGGAATAAGTCCAAAATATAACTCTGTAGCTAATGGTAGTTGACGTTAGTCATAGTGCACTGCGATTGGTATTCTGATAAGGTTAGGTATGATACCCTTACTTTTATATTCTATTTGAAGTCGAGAGCCATTATGGTATTTACTCAGAGCCCATGGCCATATGAGTATTATATGTTATCACTAGCCTTGGGCTAATTATGTACTCTATAATTATGACTGGTTCTGTAGGATATTCCCAATTACATTCTATTGATGATTTTTTTCTCTGTTTAATATCAATGAATCATGTCTGTATGATATCTGGTTTTAAATTTTAAAAGACGTACCATCGTAAGTCTGTCTTAATTTCTATATTATTAAAATTACCTGGTCATTGAATTTCCATTCACCCCATTATTTAACATTTTTCAGATCTCAGCATCAATACAGAACGTCCACCTTTAGAATTTTAACCTTGGCGATTAATTCCTTAGTGAACCTAGCCTACTGCTAGAGCTATGCCTTTTAGTATTTTTATGATTTAGTTCAGTCGCTCCCTGATATACAGGCTAAATGTTTAATATATTATTATGGTGTGTCAAAAACTATCTTCATGAAGAGTTATGAGATCTATATTTGTTTAATATGAATTTATAGAAATTCTACTATTGTGGGGGTTCCGATAAGTTCACGAGGATGAATGACAATTCATCCTCGTGTTGGTCACGCCTTACCGACTCAGGTTGTGATAGAAAGAGGCAGTTTTATGCCACTAGAGCAAAGATTAACATTATAAAGACTGCAAGAATTTTCATATCAAAAAATAAGCAACAACTGTGGAAGGACCAAGCTACAAGCTCCCAACTTCCTCTCACATGAATATCATCTTCCCCATTATGCTTAAAAGTAGGAACCTAGTGAAAAAACTAAGCATTACACTTAATGTTATAAGAATGATAGTTTATCCATAAAAGAAAATTGTATTACCAAATACATAATCACAGTCAAGGGCCATAGCACCTTGGGTCCTTGTAACACCTGGATCGTTGGAGACATCTACAAACGTTAATCATGATATGAAACAATGAAGTTAAAGATTAACTAATCCAAATTAACAAGTGAAAATTAGAGTTAGAGCTTACCTGATACAATGCTTTCGATCTTGTCAAATTGGTTATAATCATGCTTATAAAAGTTAAACATATTGGGGCAAGCTAATTTTTGGCCCAAATGAGGGCTTAAGTCATTTTGGGGGATAACGAGCTCTTAAACACGTCAAGCACACGCCCACAAGTGCTGAAAGCAAACTCTGAAGCCATAGTTGACATAGGAAGGACCAACACATCACGCACAATCTTGGATAGCACCTTATACTTTGTAGCATCGTCCCTCCACCATGCAAGGATATCAAAAGAGGCAACATCACGAACTAATTCTTGTTCAAAATACCTGTCTAACTTATATTTATGATCTGTGGAAACAATTCACTACTTCAATGCCTCCTACTTATACTTGCAATTTGATAAGCGACTTGTATTCATATTATCCGAGGTAGCACTGGCATTTTTCGAGGTGGTTTCAGCATCAACTGACTCTTATACAACTCTCGCGACATAATGCTCGTATAAGCGATTCAATGCATCTATAATCCTACCCTTCATGGCTTTACACACATTAAAATTAGAGTATAGATCTTCAAAGGTGGAATATACATAGACAATGTTATATTGTGGATTAAAAACCAACCCTATTACCAGCAAAGGGTTCATATTGTCTAATATCCCTAAGTACTTATCATACTTGGATTGCATACTACTCACCATTTCTTTTATAATAGGATCAGGATGTGTTATGTTTGAAAACAACATATCCTGGATGTTTATGATGTTATCAAAGGAAGTATTCAAGGTCACATATAGTGATCCAAATAACCTCAAGGAGGTATCACAGAATGTCTTTAAAAACTATGCGAAGACCATTACTTTGCTCTAATCTATAGAATTTGCTGGCCTAACTTGCATAACATCATTAGTGAAGTATGCAACGTAACCATCATCCTCATCTTTCATCCTTTCAAAAACTTTCTGAAATTTGATAGCACTGTCTTGCATAACGTGGGTGGAGTTTCACCTAATTGCAACATCCAGACACAAAATGCTACTTGATTCAATTTTTTCTTTTTCCACGGAACTTTTGAAATGTTGCAACCATGTAGCCGAAGACTGAACATACCTTACCACATTCTGAATGATAGAAATAGAGCTATTCATCTCCTTCAAACTATCGCTTACAACAAGGTTCAAAATATGTGCACAACAGCGCATGCGTAAAAAATCCCCATCACACATTAACCCACCCTAACTTCTAAGTCTCTTTTTGAGATAAGTCACAGCTGTGTCATTTGAGGATGCATTATCCACTGTCAAGGTGAATACCTTATCAATCCCCCACTTTAACAAACACTTCTCAATTACTTTCCCTATTGTGTCATCCTTATGATTTTTGATAGAACAAAAATTCAAGATACGCTTTTTAAGCCTTCAATCCTCATCTATGTAATAGGATGTGAGACACATGTAATTCAGAGTTTGCACCAACATCCAAGTATATGTGGTGAGACTTATACGAAATCCTACCATTCTAAAGGAATCCTTAAGTGTCTTTGCCTATTCAAGGTAGATCTTATAATAATTCTTAACAACTGTCATTCTAGATGGAACTAGAAATTGTGGTTCCAATTCATAACAGAATTCCTTAAATCTATACTTTTCCATAGACCGAAATGGTACCTCATCTTTAATAATGTACTTTGCTAAAGCCTTACGATAACCCTCTACGTTGTAGCTATAAGGGACCAAAGTTTTAGATTGACATCTTCTTGGTTTAAGAAATGCTAACATAAATTGTTTACTCTCTTAAGCCTGATTTAGATGCTTCCTACACCTCAACAAGTGTTTTTTCAATGAATTTATGTCATGCTTGTTTGGATCATAAGCATAAGAAGCACCATAATACTTATAAGTAACTCTTATATCCCCTCATATTTCTTTTAAAGGGAGTTTCACGAAATGATCCCACATATCAAATTTCTTTGGAGGGTTTTTCCTTTTTTCACTTACACCTACTATTGTTGACCCTGTAGCAGGTGTTAATGTAGAGGCAGAGGTAGCTGCAGTTATAGCAATGCCAGTGGCACTCTAACCAGCGTATGAAAGGTTGAATGTCGAGTTAGATGACATATTGATGCCTTGTGATGGACCTTGCTTTGGTTGACTTGTTGGGTTTAGGTTTGACATGTAAATAACCAACATAAATACTAAATTTGCATTTCTAAAAAGATACACATGTAAATTAAAGAAGCGTTACCTTTGAGATATTCATCGAATAGCTCCCATAATAAACATAATGCTTGTTGTAACAATGTAACATTTAATCAACAAAAAATGAGCCACCTAATAGAATGTCCCTAATCCTACCCGAACTTGATAATTATCATTTATCACCTTATAATCTTATACTTTCCAAAACTGCTAAGCAAGCTTTGAATCTACCCTAAACCACTACAAAGATTGGTTCTGAATTGAATTCTCATTACAAAGATTGTATAAAGCTAGTGAGCTAGTGTCAATATTTTGGAAACAAAAGCTAAGTAAAAAAGAACCATAAAATTAATGTCTTATAATTTTAGGTCAATATATATTGTCAAGTTAATGAGTATATTCCTTCTTCATATCAAATAAAAACAAATCCACCATTGAAAGGCTCTTCAAGCTCCCAACTCTAGTATTATAGTCTAGTTTAGCAAATACAAGCATGATCAGTAATGCAAACCTAGAAATGACTGCTCAATCAACTGTAAATATTAAGAGAGACACACACACAAGACTCAGGATTTTACTTACCATATGAAGTAGTTTTTGACCCTTAAATGCTCAATTATTTAGTGGGCATTAGAATTCCATTGGGTCTAAAAGATTAGTGTATTAGGTGAATTTAGCTTATACTATCTTAAGGCTACTTTCATTGGATTCTCCCATGGCTTATACTTTTAGTGGCATGGATTCTCTTTAACTTCATGCGTGAGGAAGGTACATATGATTGTATTTGCATAGCATAGCAGGGAGTCATTTTCAAGAAAGCTCCAATAAGTAAGGAAAGTTCGTACAGTTATTTTATGAATTTGAATTATATATATATACCACATTATTCTATTGTGCAAAAAAAGAGATAGCTACAAACGTTATATACCTAGCATGAAGTGAGGGTCTATCCCCCTGCATCAGCTGGAATGGAGGTTGAAGGCTTGAAGCCCCCTCCACTAGCTCTTTCTTTTCAACCTTACATTCAATCTCTTGGAGATAAGAAAATCTAAATATGGCCAAAGTAAAAGGAAAAAGAGGGCATTGGAGTTAATTCAATGAAATCAATCAGAATAACTGGCAAGTTATAGTCATACTAGAAAAGAACTTTAATTTTACATTGCATTGGTTGAATTTAGGAATTTTTAAAATTATTAGGAGAGGATGGTATGGCTTTTATTGATTTTGTCCAAGAGATTTAAGGTTGAGGGAACAAAACACCCTATAAAAGTAAGCAAAGCAACAAAATGGAAAAAGACCAATTATATTGGAGGTCAACAATGGACCACAACATTATTTACAGCATAAAGATTCTTATATGTGGCATGACAATTAAAAGCTGTCAAAGATATTAAAATGGTGTCATATTATGTTGCTTGATATCTTAGATACCAAACACATGCATTATAAATACCTTTTGATATCTAAGTCTCTAAGAATTCAAGATGAAAATCAGGGATTAAAGGGTCTGGTTTAGAATGGAGGTAGTTTTTAGAGTTGACGAAAGGCCAACTAGAAGAAAAACATGAATACATGATTATATAAATATATGAAGCAAAATATATTCAGGATTTTCCTCACAGGATTAGGAGATTAGTGATATAGGTTAAAACAGAAATATGACCTGAGGGAGTGTGCACTGAGTCAGAGAAGATACCGGTGAAACTCTGAGGCAGTGACAACCACCGTGGCCAGTAGCGATGACAGCGTCAGCTAAGAACATATCGGATTAAAAAAAAAAACCTAGCCCTTGAATGATTATTCTTTCTAAATGCAGAATCGAACAATGAGCAATGATGAATGAACTTGGACAGTAGAAATCGCTGGCAAAGGGCAAGGTGACGACAACAAGGGCTAGGTAAGGTTCAACAGAGACAGAGACATAGAGAGTCAAGAGATCAAGATTCAAGAATAAGAAACGAACTTGGTAGAAATCACCGACAAAAGCCGAGGCCACGGTAATGGTGACGCGATGTCGGATGATTGACAGTGATAGAGAGATCGAGTAGCCAAGGGGAGAGAGTGCTAGAGAAGGTATCACGCAAGACACAGTCGAAACTTGAAGACTTGGCTAGCAAAAAGGAAAAGCAAAAAATTATAATAATATAATTATTATAAAATATAAAAATATGTAAAATTTTTTAATATATATAAAATTCTGGCTCGGGGTGAGTAAAATGGCAAAAATGACTAACCCTAGCCTGGTGACTTGGACCCAGTCACTCCATCCTTCTTTTGCCCTGCCATTCGGTTTGAGCTGGCCTGATCAGTCGGGTCTCCTGGGTTGATTAGGTCTTTGTGTAGCCCTAGATGATTATTCTTATCAAAAGGACAAAGTCTTCCTTCTTTCCTTGAAAAAGCGGGTCTTCTGGGTATTGCATCGAAGGACTTTGCTTTGACCCATCATGTTAAAGCTCATCTTGCTTGTTTGGTATGCTCAAAATATAAGAGACTTACCTCTTTGCAGTGAAGATATTTTGGTCCTGCTTGATCTTTTAATTTCATGCAAAGATTTATCTGATGGATTTGAATATTTTGTAGTTCCGTTACTTATTTCCTTTTATTTAAAAAACATAAAAAACTGCTATCACTACAAGAAGTTTGGTTATCTAGTTTTGTTTGACAACAATATGTGATTTCTCTTGAATATATGAAAATATATGTTTTTAAAACTACATAAACAAGTAAAATCAATTTTGAACTTTCTCTTTAGAACTTCAGTTTAGTATGAAGCATTAATTAGACAAAAAAAAAAAATCAATTTGTTACAACTACAAAATTTTGTAAACATAATGACTGCTATATAAATCGATTCAACAACTCGCAAGTAAACAAAGAATTGGGTAAAATAATTTTAGCAGATTTAAGATTAATAAGATGTGGTTATTTTGAATGCACTGTCTCATTTATTTAGTTATGAGGGCTGAAAATATAATAATAATTTGTTTGTGCTGCATCCCCTAACCCACTTTTTAATATCAAGAATTTAGAATAATTTTCATTGACAAAAAGTCTATTTTCCGTTTATTAAAATTTCACCTAGTATTTAAACTCGTTTGATGCAGAATGAACAAATTTAATTTTATCAATACTTGACTTGTATCAACGAGGCTACATAGAGACATCAAAACTTTTAGTGCTTCAATTATAAATATAATTTTTATACATATTTATTAATAATATTATAACATATATAATTTATTTTAAAATTTTAATCATATAATATTAAGTTATAGAAATTATATATTTATCACATTATAATTAAAAAATATAAAACTAAATATATTTTTCTAGTAATATAGATAGAGTCAATTTGGAACTTATATTCTGTTAGAAATAATAAATAATTTTAAAGATTAAATTGAAATTGTGTTGGAGTAAAGATGTAATTCTAAATCTTATATTAAATAAATTTATGAGCTTTTAAATCTACCTAAATGAAAATTTATACCATATGTTAATAAAAAAATAAAAAAAAACTGAAATATTTTGAGCGAATTCATATAATATTTCTGTTGAACATGTACCTAGTAGTGACATTTCATATACCCAACTTTTGCAGAAATTAATTTGGATGTTCAAATTAGAAATAGAGTTTGATTAGTTTGTGATTTAGATTTTCGGTGACGGTGATATTGCCCAATTCTTTAAATATGAATGGTTCAATCAAATATTTTATATTGTGCACAGTTTCTAAATTTAATATAAATTGCTAAATCATACATTTTTAAAATATCGGTCATTGCAAGTAATTAGATTCTTTATATTTATTAAAAAATATATAAATCTAACTATTAATATTAGAAAAGAAATATAATTTGATGATCCAATTAAAGATTAAAAATTATGTGACAAAAAATTTAAAAATTAACGGATTAAAATTAGAGACCAGATGTCATAAAATATTAAAAAAAATTAATTATATGCAGTTAAATTTTTTTTTTACTATTTCAGATCTAAAAGAAAATGGGGGTTTTTTTTTTTTTTCTTTTTGCAAGAAAGAAAGATAAATGGGAGATTCTAACTCTGTATTTACTTTTATTCTTTTTTAAAATTTATCGTAAAATTTATCCGAATGCATGGCATAGATTTTCTATGAGGTGCCACGTGGACATGGATCTGCTGTAACCAACAGCAAGGTAATAACAAGAGGAAGGAAAAAAAATCATATCCGTTATCCGATTCACTACGCTACGTGTGTAGTGATCGTTGGAGAAGCAGATACAAGCCTCATCTGAAGGTCACGGAGTTGGGCCACCTTTCTTCATTTTCCACCATGAGTTCGATTCCCACGCGCCTGCATGCGTTCCCAAGTAGTGGCTTAGCTTCACTCCATATCTTGCTTCCTTGGCTTATTGGTGCCTGCAATAATAGATATCATCTCAAGCCCTTAACCCCGTTACTGCATTCCAAAACAACACAAGAAATCTCTCTCTCTCTCTCTCTCTCTCTCTCTCTCTCTCTATATCTCTCTAAAGTAATGGCTACACAAGCTCTGGTATCTTCCTCATCTCTCACCTCGTCGGTGCAGGCTGCGAGACAGATTGTGGGAGGAAGATCGACCCAGTATCCGTTTGGGTCTACCAGAAAAGCTTCTTTTGTGGTGAAGGCGGCTTCTACTCCCCCTGTCAAGGTCTATCATCTATCTGACTATCTCTCTCTTCCTTTCTCGCTCTCTATGTGTTTGTGTTAATGCGTGTGTGAGTGTTTTGAGCTACATATAGATGGATACTGAAAGGGCCTTCTCTATTGTGGTGGTTATTGTTTTTGAGTTCAGCAAGGAGCAGATAGACCCTTGTGGTTTGCATCAAAACAAAGTCTTTCTTACTTGGATGGCAGGTAAAATTTTATATCGGTGACAGAATTTGTTTGAATTGATGTTTTCTGAGGGTAAAATCCTAATACAACAGTCTCAGTTGTACTTTTAGTTATGAGTAAAGCAATAGATATAAGACTCAATTGATATTTTAAATCCTCCATATACTGTATGGTCTTAATTTAGTCTTATATAATTTTAACATCTCATTTTAGGCTTTTAAAAAGTAGCTTTCATTTTTCAATTTCATATCCCGAAGTCTGTCAGACCTTGCAATCTGGCATTGAAGAGATGATTATGAAGCATGCATGTCATCTTAAATTCCTTGCCTTATGCCATATCCATGTTTTAGAGCTTGGTATGCGACCATATCAAATTGACATTAATGGCAGGGAGTTAACTTAAAGATGAAGTTGAACAACAAAAGTATATTCTGAGGGATTAAAATAAGGCCATAATACTTCGGAGGACTAAATTAAAATAGCATGCATCTTTAAAATACCAAGAGAGAATTTCACTGAAGTTGCTGGAACTGACTTTGTTGTGGCATATATAAATTTCAGCCTTCCAGGTGACTATGGATTTGACCCTCTAGGACTGTCAGACCCAGAAGGAACAGGAGGGTTCATCGAACCCAGATGGCTAGCATATGGAGAGATCATCAACGGGCGTTATGCAATGTTGGGTGCAGTAGGAGCCATAGCACCAGAAATCCTAGGCAAAGCTGGTCTAATCCCTCAGGAGACAGCACTCCCATGGTTCAAAACAGGAGTGATACCACCAGCAGGAACCTACAACTACTGGGCCGACCCATACACACTCTTTGTGTTAGAAATGGCACTGATGGGCTTTGCAGAGCACAGGAGATTCCAAGATTGGGCCAAGCCCGGGTCCATGGGGAAGCAGTACTTCTTGGGCCTGGAAAAAGGCTTGGGAGGGTCTGGTGACCCAGCTTACCCTGGAGGCCCATTCTTTAACCCTCTTGGGTTTGGGAAGGATGAAAAGTCAATGAAGGATTTGAAGCTGAAGGAAGTGAAGAATGGGAGGTTGGCTATGTTGGCTATCTTGGGATACTTTGTACAAGGCCTTGTGACTGGTGTAGGACCCTACCAGAACCTTCTGGATCATTTGGCTGATCCTGTGCACAACAATGTGTTGACCAGCCTCAAGTTCCATTAAATCTATGTATTATATGTTACAGTATTCTCTCGTGGATCTTTTGTATCTTCATCATCATCATGTGGACATCCTGTAATTCTCTTCCTCTTGTAGTAGCTCTTGGAGAAATGACATGTTAAAACTGGAATTATTTGACCACATACTGCAAGTTTTTATTGTTTGCAGCTTCCATCATTAAGCCTTCTGATATTTTTACTTTAGCCTTCTGGCTGGCTATAAAACAAGCCAAGATTATTCTGTCGTTATTTTACAAAGAGAAATAATTTTAAATTTTTTGAACTTAAATAATTATTTAAATTTTTAAATTTAAAAAATATGTCAACTTTCACAATGTAAACAATGCCTCATTTAATCTATTTTTCTCATTTAGGTAATAAAATGCCACATTAAACTTTGTAATTATTGATGTGGCAAATTCTCACTAAACTTCAATGTTAATATATCTACCAAAAGAAAAGAAAATTAAAAAGAAAATTAATTTTAATTTCACACCAAATCTCTATAAAAAAATAAATAAAATGACCTATTATATAAAATGCAAAGGTTGAAAAACTTGTTTTCAATTTTAAATGTTTAAAAGACTATTTGTAAGTGACTCAAACTTTAAAAGAAATTTTTTTTATGATATTTTTTAAAATATACGTATGGTACATTGTAACAGTGAACTCTCTCAAAATTTAATTGAGTTAATATTTTTGGTATTTGAAAATACCTTAGTCATTAATTTTGTACCTAGAAAACTCAGAAAATGGAAATATGGTCAACTTGAATATATGAGTTTGGGCCATACGAACTTATTAAATCAATGTTGTTAAAGTCGTGATTCTAGGTCCACTTGGAAAAGGGAGTTGAATCGTAATTTAAACTTATAACGTATAATCATAAGAGTTTACCTCCACTTGTTATTTAAGCTATTGAACATAACCATATCACAAAATCACATAAATTTTCATATATAGGTACTTATTTTATAATTCATAATCCATATTGATATTTTTCATTCAAATCAATTTATAAAGTTCAATAAACTTCATAATCCATAATATATAATCCATGACACATTATACATAATAATAAATCATTTAACATAACAAACTTTTCTCAATAAAAATTATCAATCCCACGACTATCATCACTTCCAAAATCTTGATTATCACTTATATAACCTCTACCTATCTCATTCTTATTCTCACCATTATTATTATCTTCTTTCTCATCTTGGAAGTCATCATCGAAATCCATATTGTTGGATTATTTACTAGCATCAATACCACTAACATTAGCATCAATTTGAACTACCAAATCACTCATTTCTATTATCATCGCAAGAGCATTAACTTGAATAGGTTCAAGGACATCATCATCTTCCTCCACATTACCTTTATTTCCCATCTCCTCATTTATTAATTCATTATCAGAATGAATATTATCAAATTATAAACATGAGTTCTTGTAGTTTGCTTATTTTTTAACTTTAAATTGCACATCACAAATGTCAAGTCATTCATCTTCTTTTAGTGCAAGTGATTTCTTTTCTTGGTAGAATCTAAACAAAATAAACAATATTAATAAGTATTCTAACCCTTGAAAAAATTAAAATGAAAATAAAGAAAGAAAATAATTTATAATTTTACAATTACTTACCTGTTAAAAAACACTCCTATTATGTTCACATCCATAAGAGCTACAACATAAGCTAAGAATGCGAATTGCTAATCTTTCAAGTTCTAGGCATCCATCTTCATAGGCTTCCTAGCTACTTGTGTTCTTAATGCTTATGCAAAACCATAACTAAACATGCCATTTGCAAAATGGAATTTAACCAATTGGAACTCAATTTTTTCTCTTTCTCTTTATCTTTAACTAATCTTGCTACGCATCCATACAGTCCTTGCTTAACCATGTAATCTGCTTAGAAGTCAGTGTTGAAGTGAAAATGAGGATTGAGGTAGTATGCAGCTGCATGTAAAGGCCTATTTAATTGAACATTCCATCTTTAATCAATTATGTTCAATACAGGCTCATAAGCTGCAGTAATAAACAAACAATGAAGTCAAAATATATTAAAGATAAAGACACTAACATAAGGTATACTAGTTTGTATTTACCTCCTTGAAACATTATTAAAGTTTATCTTAATGTTTGCCTTGCACTTTCCATTTCTTCATATATGAATCTCATTGCTGGTTTTTCATTTGAATCCACTAAGTGAAAAAATTTGAGCAGCAGCTTTGAGGTAAGTAATAATATTCTTCCACAACCTGTTATCCATAACATTTCTTGCTATTTCCTTCCCATCTTTGGTAGCAAAAAATTTGCTAACTTTCCATTCCTCAAAATTACATAGATTTATCAATGTTGTTTTATGCTCATTAAGACAATTCAATGTCAAATAAACTGTGGCAAAATGAGTCACAGCTAGCCTAATCAAGTCTCTCCCTTTTGTGAATTTTCTCAACATATTATGAGCATTGATCTTATATAAATGTGAGTTGTAATTCTTCTGCCCCTACTTATGGTTTCTTTATGTAACTTTATTTTTTTTTTTTCTAAATCCTCTAACATCAAATCAATGCAATGTGCTGCACATGATGTCCAATACATGTGATTTCTTTTCTCGATCAATTTTTATCCAGCTGCTTTGTAATTTACAACATTGTTTATTATTATTTGCACCACATTCTCCTCTCCCACTTTCTTAACAACTTCATCAAACATCCTAAACACTTTGTCAATAGTTTTAGAAATATGAAAAGTGTCCAGTGAATATAAAAACATGGTCCCTTTAGAACTATTAACTAAAAATTACAAATGGAATGCCTTTTACTATCCGTCCACCCATTAGACATAATGGAACAACTTTTTTTTTTTTTTTTTTCCATTTTTGCCTAAACTCCTCAAGCATGGAATTTGTGTTCTTAACTTCTATATTCAAGTATTTTTTTTCTAATCTCATGATAAGATGGAAGCTTAAATCCTTAGTCATATCTTCCAATAATCTCACACATCTTAATAAACTTAAAATTTTCTTACACAATTAAAGGGAATGACACGTGTGTAAAAAAAAAATCAAGTTACTTGTTGGTAAGCTTCTTCCTTAATATCTTTCTTGAACATGTGATTA
This sequence comes from Delonix regia, assembly GCA_037074485.1. Lineage (NCBI taxonomy): Eukaryota > Viridiplantae > Streptophyta > Magnoliopsida > Fabales > Fabaceae > Delonix > Delonix regia. Next base: position 7,605,106 of record CM073453.1, read on the forward strand.
ATGGTAGATTGTAAGCTACCTTGAGCCACTGTTATGTTTTTTTAGAGTTCTCAATAAATTCATGAGGTATTGGGAATTAAAATGTCCTTGAGTGCCTGAAGTTTCCTTCTCACCAACATTAACCCATTCTTTTCCTTTTAGATGATGCACATTTGGCATTAATAACATGTTGTAACACTTATGCCTTAACATCATCTGAAACACTAACACATGGTCTAATATTTATTCTTGTGCCAGCTAAATGATGTTTGAACCTATAGACTCCTCCACTATAAACCTTGCCACAATAACTACATTGAACTTTTTTAACATTCCCACTAACATCCTTCCCATGTTTCCACCCTATATTAGATTTATTACTAGGAAAATTCTTCTTTCTAACAATTACATTTTTTCCAGTAGGGCTTGATGGGAGCACTTGCACTTGAAAACATATTTTCTTTGGTGTATTATAGAAAAGAAAAAAGCTTATATTAGCTAAAGAGAAATCTTAATAAAGCTAGCTAAAACAAACATGAATAAATGTAGGAAATAAGTTCATAGTTCACAGTTTACAATATCAAGTGCATACTACAATAAAATTTATTTGTGAAAGTTTTGGACAATTGTAGAAATAAAAGAGCTAACAATCTATTTTTATTAAGATTAGTTCTCATTTGCCTTATGGTTATGGTTTTTTTTTTTTGTAAATGGATATACATACCATGCTTCTTTCTGACACTCAACTTTTGTTCATAGCTAAATTTTCTACTTGATCAAACTAAAACTTAAGGCAGGGGCAAGGAAAGTGAATATGCAGAATGAGTGAAGCAATTTGTTTTCTTTCCCTATTTTTGCATTGGGGGTCTGAAGTCTCATGTCATTCAAATTTTACTTAAAGTACAAATTATTTTTCTAGTTTATCCAATAAGCTAATTTTGAGGTAAGTCCCACCAATCTCTCTTTCTTTCCATTTGACTTATGCCAAATTTCTTTCTTATTCTTCTTTGGCCAAAAAGAAATACGTTCTAATTTTAGAAATCTAGATAGCATAAAAAGTCTCAACTTTTCCATTTGATAATAAATCCAGCCATGTTCTTAGTGCACCCATTTACTTTTGTTTCACTGGAAGTGTCCAATAACATTAGAAGCCACTTAAACAAGAAACAACCATTCCACCAAATTAAAAAAAAAAATGAAATCACAAAAAATTATAGTAGCAGTTAATAGTGATATAAGGTTGATCTTAATATTGTCGTTAAAATGATACAAGCGCAAACATAGACAAGTTTGATTATAGTCTAAAATCATATGATGTATACCTTTGACTTTAAGAACTCTAAGACTACGAGAGGAAGCAAAATCTTGTCTCAATGACTTCAATAGGTTCACTTCACTTACAGGGAATGAAAAACCTCAGTAAGTGTAAGAACAAATTATAGAAATTGCAAAATTTTTAACATTGGAATGGAATTGGCCGAAGAAATTGCAAAATTGATTCTAGCATTCAATATTATTAGTGGAACTAGCTGGAGATATTCAATAAGCTTAGAAATTGCAAAATCAAATAAAGGAACACTGGAAGAAGGAACAAGCTAGATACTTATAGTTATAGATTACAGAAGAAGACGATTATTTCAGTAGGTGTCTTTTGGAGTGCTAACAACGACGAAGAAGGTTGTTCACTAGCACAACTCAACTTTCAAGCTACTAGCTTACTATTTCAACGCTGCTGGCCGCAACAGGAACCATGAACGATTGCCTCGGGCTCCAGTCTTGCTCCTGCGTTTGTTCTATGTGAGTGAAGTGAGAGTGAGAGAGTATGTGATCATATTAGAGAATTAAGTTAGCTAAGGGATTTTTAAGTTTTTTCTTCAGGTTAACAAGACTTTTTGGGCTGGGCTTCTACCAACTAAACAAAAAATAATTGGGTCAAAGGATTTTGGGCTAAAAAATATGATGTTTTCCAAGTTAGTTTACTTATGCAAACTCTACAATTTTACTTATTCTATGTGAGTCAACACCGAGTCTAATTGAGTTTGCATCGATTTCGATTCTAACTATGATTTAACTCAAAATCCCTATCTAAGATGGTAAAATTGGCAATTCTAATGAGTTGAATTGCAATTTTGATAACATTGCACTAAATAATAAATATTATTCTAAAATTTAAAGAAATTAAATAAAGTAACATACCTAAAGCATAATATTATTTAGTTACATTTCATCCAACAAATTTATATTTAAACTTATCATTCTCTTTAAATATGTTCTTTTTCTTGTGTTTAAGATACCATGTAGGCAATGTTGCCTTCTCATACAATTCATTTTGGCCATTTGATAGACATACTCCACTAATTAGGTTTAATTTTGTCAATTAACAACACCATGTAACTATTATAATCTCATGATTTTGCAAACTAAATTATCTATTTGAGGATTTTTTTTCTAAGATTTGTAATACCAAACTCAAAATCATATGAAGATTGATTTAGATCTCTTGCAATTAGATTTTAGATTCAAATTTGTAGAAAAATTAGTTACGCTATTTGAATTAATAAGAGACTTATTTTAAATAAAATAAGATTTCTGAAGAACTAATTTGTTACAATATATTTATGAGGGACTAAATTGTTATAAAGAAAAAAATAGAGGACCAATTTGATACTTTCTTTTTATTAGAATGACACTTGAGCATAAATAGAATATGCTTTCCTTTGCACCAAAAAATGCCAGCTTCCAACACGTGGAAATATTGTTTGGTATATCATTGTTATATGGAAATTCTATTATTTATTTTATTTACGTTTTCCCTGACCCTTTTGTCTTTTAATTATTATGTTTTTTTTTTAATTGCATACTTTCACATGCTCTTAGCTCTAACTTGATTTCCTATTATATGTTTATTATTTGTGATTTGCAAAAATATTTACATAGTTTTGGAACATGAGAGTGAAATTTAGGTGAGCTAATATATGAACATAAGTGATGTAAGCATGTATGAAATGCCAATTGAAGTAAATTTTAGGTACAAGGTGAAAATTAACCTATCATTTTTTCTTTATTTAATCAAAGAAGAAAAACTTATTTATGGATAAGCTTTATATATAGTTGATGTTTAATGTGAGATGTTATAATTGTTGGAAAATTGGTAGTCTGAGTCACGTTGAAGAACGTTGTCCTTAGAAATATTTCTTGAATATACGAATTTTTCCCAAGATTAAGTAGACCTTTATGAGATATAACTCATGAGCAAAAGCTAGCAAGAAGAGAGGAGAGGTGAAGTAGTGATTTTTATGTATGTAATTTAAAGATATACTTGGTAAAAAATAGTTGTTAACTAGCTATTAGAAACTAGTCGTTAGAAAATAATGTTATATAATATCTAACTCTCCCAAATAATATGAGACTTCTTTTGAAATACCCATACTCATATTTTTAACAATCCCTAACATATTCAAAAGAATCATTAAAAGAAAAAACTTTAGTTTGTAAAGAAATCTCTGGGTTAAATACACAAGTATAATAGTTTTGAATCTGGTATCTTTTGGACTGTGAACCAGACTTAGGTTGATAAGACGTAACTCATAGAGTTATGGTGAAGTTTAAAACTTCTATGAATCATTAACTCTTGTTTGCAAGTTGGAGATCTTATTAGCCATATTATACCCCCCCACAATTCTTGTTGTTATAACGATTTTGCACTTTAATCAGCTACGTGCACGCCTGGTAGTTCATGAGTGCTCTAGAGATTTTGCCAAAATCTCATAGGAGCGGCCCCACTCCACACTTATATAGGTGAATTCATCAAGTGTATCTACTATGAATACACCACCCATAAGGGATGTGAAAATTATTAAGAGCTTTATGCTAATCCTCTCAATCAATGCATTCTAGCACTTTCTCACATCATAGGAAGGGACAATAATTAATAGTGCTAGTAAAATTAACAGTTAACTTGTTATTACCCATATGAACCTTCTTCATGGGATCTCTAATCACAAAGGTTGGGTTACCATCACTAATAATTTCAAATTAGCTTAAGTCCAATTCGCCTTGATATTTCAAGGATTAATTTCCTTGCCAAAGGTTTTGTCAGAGGATCTGCTAGATTCATATCTGATCTCACATAATCGACTGATATCATATTATCTTTTAGCAGTTGCTTAACCACATTATGTCTTAAATGAATATATCTACTTTTACGATTGAAAATATTATTTTTAGCAAAAGTTATTTCTGCTTAGCAATCACAATGCATTGACATAGAAGGAGTTGGTTTTACTCTTAATGGTATGTTAGTTAAGAAATTTCTCAGCCACTCTGCCTCATTACCAGCCAATTTCAGAGCAATAAACTCTAACTCCATAGTGGATCTCATTATAATAGTTTGTTTGACTTATCTACAGGTTATTGCACCACCACCAAGGGTGAATACATAACCACTAGTGGATTTGGTCTCATCTGAATCTAAGATCTAGTTAGCATCATTGTATCCTTCTAATACAGTGAGAAATCTACTATATATGATACCATAATTCATGGTACCTCTTAAACATCTCATTAATTTAACCAACGCAACCCAAATGATCACGATTTAGGCTATGTGGGTTTCTACTTAATCTGTACATTTTATAAGCTATATTAGGTCAAGTGAAGTTCATTAAATGCAACAGACTCTTAATAATTTGCGCATACTCAGATTGAGCAATGTGTTCCTTTTTATTTTTCTTTAGTTGAATGTTAGGATCATATGTAGTGTATGTCAATTTGTTATCATAATGACTAAACTTTCTCAATAATTTTTCAACATAATGTTCTTGTGTCAACAATATACCATAATCATTTATAATAATCTTAACACCTAGAATCACTTTAGCTTCACTCATTCCTTTCATATCAAACTTAGATGCTAAAAACAATCTTGTATTCTCTTAATGTAAGAGATATTAACATGTCCTAATCTAGCATGCCACAAATCTACAGGGTCAATTAAATAAGTAGAAGAAGTTGTATTCTTATTCATAATTTTAAAAATACTGAGTATAAAGAATCCCAAATTATATTACCTTTGCCAACAAAGACATTGTTCTTTGTCATTATAATTTTGTCAAATTCAAATGACACTTTAATCCTAACCTTTCTTAGTAGAGCCATAGAGATCAAATTTGCTTTGATGATAGGTACATGTAGCACGTCATTGAGGGCCAAGGTCTTGCCAGATGTGAGCTTGAGAAAAACCTTACATTTTCCAAGAACATTTGTAGTTCTTGAATCACCATGGTACATATGTTCTTCACCATCTCCCATTGTAGTGTAGGAGGCAAAGGCATATTTGTTTGCACAAATATGCCTAGTAGCACCAGAGTCTACTACCCATTCTTTCACATTGGCTACCATGAGAGCTTAAGAAATGATTGTAGCAATTATGTCATCTCCTTAAACCAAATTTGTATTTAGCTTTGGAGGCTTGTCATTTCTTACTCTTTTCCTACATTGAATAGCATGGTGACCTAGCTTCCCATAGTCAAAATAATCTCCTTTCTTTTTAAAGGTGAGATTATATTGCTTAGGCTTATAATCAGTTTTCTTTTTATTATGCCTTTGTTGTGCAGCTTTTCTTGTACCAAGTTTGCCTTTGTGGTCATTTCCTTTGCTTTTGCATATTTGAGTTGTTTCCGATTTTTATCTTTTATTATGATGTGAGTGATTAAATCTGCAAGCGACAGTTGCCTTTGCTTGTGCTTAAGTTGCTGCTTGTAATCACTTTATAAATCTGGTAACTTTTCAATTAGTATGCTAGCAGCATACTCATCAAGGAGGTTGATTTTCTTAGCTTGAAGTTCTTCCAATAGTTTGTGATATTCATTGATTTGCATTTTAATGTTTTTTTCATCAGTCATATCCTATTTGTAGTGGTTACTAATAACAAATTTTTGCTTTCTAGCATCCTCGGCAGTATATTTAAGAATCATTGATTCCCAAATTTTGTTAGCTTCCTTGTATGTGCAATACACATTGAACAAATCATTAGACAAAGTACAAATTATTGTATGTTTACATACCTTGTTTGCATATGTCCAAAGCTCCAATGTTTTTGTATTAGATGTTGACGATGGCATTAGGTTAGTAAGGGCTGAAGCAACTCCATGCATATCCAAAATAGAGAAAATCAACTCTTGCCATCTTTAAAAGTTTTGTTCATCACACACTTAGATTTTTGATATATCTAGAAATGACTTGGCATAGGGAACAAATAATATGATTAGAACAATCATAGCTCTTTAAGTAAAGGTTGTAGCGGTAGATGACAGTGCAAAATCATTAGAGGTATTGGTAACAGCATTGGTGGTGTCCATATTACTAAGGTTGTTGGAAAATTGGTAGTCTGAGTCATGTTGAAGAACACTGTCTTTAGGAATATTTCATGAACACATGAATTTCCCCCCAGAATTAAACAGACCTTTCTAAGATATAACTTAAGAGTAGAAGTTAACAAACAAAGAGGAGAAGAGAAGTAGTGATTGTTGTATATGTAATCTAAACATATGCTTGATATTTCTAGGAGAGAAAAACTAGTTGTTGGAAACTAGCAATTAGAAACTATTTGTTAAAAACTAGCAGTTAGAAAATAATGTTATATAATATCTCATTATTCCAAATAATATGAGACTTTTTTGGAAATACTCATACTCATATTTTTAACAATAATAAAATCATAATTTGTAAAGATTTGTTTAAGACAATAAAAAGGTTATAGTTGTAAAAAAATTTTACTTTATCATATTTAATAAAAAAGCTTACTAGCATATATCTAAAAAGTGCATTTAAATTTCTCTTTGTGATTTATATTTTAAAAAACTATCTCTTATCTAATTTTAAAGGGAGGTTTGATAGTCAAGGAAATGTGTTCTTTAATTTGAATATTTATATACTTGAAATTTGAGAATAACACTTAGAAAATAAATTTTTAAATATATTAGGTTAATGAAGTGAGCCAAAAAACTTTAAATTGGCTGCCACATGAACTAATCCAAGAAATATATGTACTGCATATAAAAAAATGAGAAAAATTCAATTTTAGTCCCTCATTTTTTGCTACAATATTAATTTGGTTATCTAAAGATAGAAAGTGTCAAAATGGTCTTTTAAAACTGAAAAAGTGAATGGAATTGGTCCTTACGAATGACTAAATTAATATTTGGAGGACCTATATTTTTTGAAGGATTTCATATTTGGAGGACCATTTTAATACTTTCCATTTTGAAGGACCAAATTGATCTTATGGCAAAAAATAAGGGACCAAACTTGTATTTTTCTTAAATTTTTTTTTTGAAAATAAAACCCTATAAAAAATGGCACTTATATTAGCAAATTAGAAAATAACATTAAATTTTTTTCTAAAATAAAATATTTGATTGCTCTAAAAAATAAAATTGGGTTAAAAAGTTGGAAAGAGAATCTCTTCCAACAATTCAAAGCTACTAAAGATTTTTAAATAAATCTTACATCATTAAATTAAAATTTAATAATCCAAAATTCATTAAATTATTTATTTAAAATAAATTAAAAAATTATTTAATAAATTTTAAACTATTAAATTTTAATCCAATAATCTAATACACTAGATCCACAGGTTGGGAAGCTGACATTTGGATGAGTTGGAAGTGAAAGTGGTCATAATCAACCAGTCAGAAGATTGGGCCTACAATAATTGAACATTAGTGGGACGGCCCATTTCATACCATAGGAGTCGATTCTCTCTAAGCGGCCCATTAGTACTCTCTTCTTCACATTCCTCGTTCTCCATTTGTCTTTGTTCGCGTCCGGACGATCTGGTGCGTTGAGATCTCTATCGGCAGGATCCATGGTGCGTAGTGCGTACTCTCTTCTCCATCTCTCTCTTTCAAATCACTGAAGCTTATAGTTTCTAAATTCTGTTTGCGGACAAACGAGGCCATAGCTAGATCTCATGGTTTACAGTTTTTGCTTCTTATTCTGCTACTAGTTGCTTTCTCTTTTTTCTTTTTCATTTTCGTGTTATTTATCTCAGAAGAATTGTAGAAAGCAGCTGATCTTTATAAGCGTATGGGGGTTAAGTTCTTCTACTCGTGTCGTTTGATTTCGTGGAAATTATTGTGCCTGTAGTATGATAAGTAATTTGTGGGGGGTTTTTTTTTTTTTTCTTTTTCTTGGTTGGTGTTGATTATGAGTATATTTGTTTTCGTTGCTGCTGTTTCCTGTAGATGAGTTGAATATCCATCATAATTGTGCTTATTCATTTCCCTTTGTAATTATTGCTTCGTGGTAATATGATAATTATGCTCTATGATCTGCTTCTGGGTTATTCGTTAGCCGATCCGGGACACCTTTTCTATACTTTTTCCTGAGAAATAGCGGATCTGATGTGAAAACTGTGGTATCTGTTTTGCATTAGTTTAGATTGGAGCTTTGGCATCTGAGATTAAATCTTATTCTTCTGTAGATTTGGTTTTGATTCCATCAGTAGAGTTAGCCGATTCAAGAAAGACTTTCCAGCATTTGTTGTTATTTCATTCAATCAAATGGAGTTACCAAGCCTAAGGAAATCCTCGACCCACTGGGTTTTCCTGTCTATCGTTGTCGTTGCCCAATTTAGCAATGCTTTTTATCTGCCTGGAAGCTACATGCACACTTATTCCAATGGAGATCTTATATATGCCAAAGTTAATTCATTGACTTCTATTGAAACTGAGCTTCCCTTCAGCTACTACAGTCTCCCTTACTGTAAGCCCCCTGGGGGCATAAAGAAAAGTGCTGAGAATCTTGGAGAACTCCTTATGGGAGATCAGATTGATAACTCACCTTATCGTTTCCGAATGAATGTTAACGAGACAATCTACCTGTGTACTACACACGCATTGAATGAGCATGAGGTAAAGCTATTGAAACAAAGAACACGGGATCTGTATCAGGTAAATATGATCCTTGATAACTTACCAGTTATGAGGTTTGCTAATCAAAATGGGGTTAAAATTCAGTGGACAGGATTCCCTGTTGGGTACACTCCACCTGATGGTGGGGCAGATTACATCATTAACCACCTCAAATTCACAATCTTGGTTCATGAATATGAAGGTAGTGGTGTTCAGATCATTGGAACTGGGGAGGAAGGTATGGGTGTTATTTCTGAAGAAGACAAGCAGAAAGCATCTGGATATGAAATAGTTGGTTTTCAGGTTGTTCCTTGTAGTATTAAACATGATCCTGAAGCCATGACAAGGCTCCACTTGTATGATAAGATCTCACCAATAAGCTGCCCAGCTGAGATTGACAAGTATCAAATAATTAGGCAGCAAGAGAGGATATCATTTACTTATGATGTTGAATTTGTTAAGAGTGATATAAGATGGCCGTCACGTTGGGATGCTTATTTGAAGATGGACGGTGCTCGAGTGCACTGGTTCTCAATCCTAAATTCACTGATGGTGATTTTTTTCCTAGCAGGTATTGTTTTTGTCATCTTCTTAAGAACTGTAAGAAGGGACTTGACAAGGTATGAGGAATTGGACAAAGAGACACAAGCCCAGATGAATGAGGAGCTTTCAGGATGGAAACTTGTTGTGGGTGATGTATTTAGAGAGCCTGATTGCTCAAAGCTTCTCTGTGTGATGGTTGGTAATGGGGTTCAGATCACTGGAATGGCTGCTGTTACTATTGTTTTTGCAGCCCTTGGTTTCATGTCACCAGCTTCCCGAGGAATGTTACTGACAGGGATGATAATTCTATATCTTTTCCTGGGCATTGCTTCTGGTTATGTCAGTGTACGTCTCTGGAGGACCATTAAGGGAACTTCAGAAGGGTGGAGGTCAATTTCCTGGTTCTCTGTGTACTTTTTCCCTGGAATTACATTTATTATATTAACAGCACTGAACTTTGTACTCTGGGGCAGCAACAGTACTGGTGCTATTCCTATTTCCTTGTATTTTGAGCTGTTCTTCCTCTGGTTCTGTATTTCAGTGCCACTTACCCTTGTTGGAGGGTTTATGGGGACAAAAGCTCAGCCAATTGAATATCCTGTGCGAACTAATCAGATTCCAAGGGAAATTCCTGCACGTAAATATCCATCATGGCTTCTTGTTCTTGGTGCAGGAACCCTTCCATTTGGAACCCTATTCATTGAGCTTTTCTTTATTCTCTCCAGTATCTGGCTTGGGAGGTTCTACTATGTATTTGGTTTCCTGTTGGTAGTTCTTCTGTTGCTGGTCATTGTTTGTGCTGAAGTGTCAGTGGTTCTCACCTATATGCATCTTTGTGTTGAAGATTGGCGATGGTGGTGGAAGGCATTCTTTGCATCAGGCTCTGTTGCCCTTTATGTCTTCTTGTACTCTATCAATTACTTGGTTTTCGACCTCCAGAGTTTGAGTGGACCTGTCTCGGCTGCCCTTTATCTTGGATATTCACTACTTATGGCAGTTGCAATTATGTTATCCACTGGCGCCATTGGCTTCCTAATGTCATTTTACTTTGTGCACTACTTGTTCTCATCAGTAAAGATAGATTAAGGTTCTCATTGCTATCAGTCATCAACTAAGCAAAAGGGGGTCTGGCAAGCAGGAAGGGGAAGTTTTTCCAATCTCTGTAACTTTTGCTGAGTTCTTTTTGTAACTTGATTCCATAACAACATAGAGTGGGGCAACAATGTTGATTGCCTTGGTAGTTGTGAATTGATTTTATTTTGCGATGTGATCTGCAATTTGTTCCCCACCTTCCCTTTCCCCTAAGTGGTTTAGTAGTTTGCTCAATTGACTAGTGTTTGAGCTCTCGTTATTTTTCCTAGCGTGCTTTAGTTTATTCAAGTTGCTCTTAGCATTATAATTGCTCAGACGGTGATCCCTTATTCATCCAAATACTTTAGGAATGTTAAATCGATACTAGCCTTATGATTTCCACTTGTGCTTCTAGACTTAGCAAGGGAAAGAGCCTTAATTTTCCATAAAGTAAATTTTGTGTACATTCACTGCCCAAGACTGTAATCTGTTAATCGTTATTTCATTTTGTGGTTAACATCTTATTATTTGAAGTCTTCGTTTTTCTGGATGTGGTGACACGAAATGAGATATTTTTGGGATGACAGTTCATGTTTGTGTGTGTGTGTGTGTATATATATATATTGGCCAAATGCTACTAGCTGATTTTCCTTGATAAAATATTCGTGATATTTAAGAAAATTAAGGGATATCTTGTAATTTCTATTCAGATGGTCATTGATAGAACTATACGTGTGACTGTGTTATTCGGACAAAAATGTTGAGTGTGATAAAATATGCATGATATTTAATAATAAGTAAGTGATATCAATGTGGATGACCATCTTAGTTTTTAATGGCATCAATTTATTAAATCAAAATTGTTGATCAAAACAAGATACTGCAAAATATATGTAGTAAATTGGGCATTTTGAGTTTAACTGCACTTCTTTTAAACTGAAGATACGGGAAGTGTCAAGACTTTGAGCCCCATCCGGAAAGTGCTGAGAGAATTCAAAATGGCTTCCAACTTAAGAAGCTATTTTTGTCCAACTCTTATACCAAAAAAGAATATTTATTTGTTACAAGTATATGCAGAAAGAATATAAATATTTATGTTCTCTGCGAAAGGAATTCCTATGATGCAAATGTACAATGGAAATCTCCACCAAATATTTTCGCTCCTCCTTGACCTTAACTGCTGCAGAAATATCAATTGCTACACATAGAAGTAAGTTGATGGATCGGTCACATTTGTTGTATCTTTACAAAGAATAGATCGGGCTTCTATCACTGAACGAGGAGGCTCAAGGTCCTTCTCTTGCAGTGCATTTCCTCGTAAACGCTGCATTTGCGAAGCAAAGGTATCATCCAATATCTACAAAATGAAACAATGGAATGAGTTGCAAGGGCAAAAGCAATGTAGCAAACCAAGGAAGGACCAAAATTATAGGTGAACAACATATCATAGCTGAAATTCCACTCCCTCTCGTAGATAATAATAGAGTATTTGTGGATAGGAATTCTCTCATGTGAGGAAACTATAACACATTGTCATTTCAGTCACATTTCGTCGTTCGTCTTCAAATAAAAGCAGCACTTACCCCAAGAGCATAGTATGATCCGTTGTACCATATCCTGTTCTCCTTCCTGCCTTCCAAAAACTTTAAAACAATCTGCCACAAATGTAAAGAGAAGAATTAGAGCTGGGAAGTATTTATATATTAAGCAGATTATGTTTATACAAGCTTTTATGTCTTCACCTGTCCCATTCTGTCCCATAATCCACGACATGTTGCAATGAATATCTGACTGGTAAAGACCTCATGCAGGTTGGAGATTGAATCGATAAGTTGTGAATTCAGTGATTGCATTCTCTCACGGACTTCGGCCTCCCCATCTTCTTCTGTTGTATCCTCCAAAATCTTTTTCACTCGTGTGCTTCGGTTAGCTTGCATCTGAGTAAACCATAACTCTTAGTACTGTGTTAGTCACTGCTTCACGTATCGATACTAATTCAAAAAATCTGGAATGAATAAATATTTTAGTTCTGGAAAGGTACAACTTGTTTCAATTTAGTTCCCTAAGATTGCAACATTTCATTTTAGTACTCCAAAGAATATTTACATTCAACATTGTCATGACATAAAGCCCCATTGATAGATAACTGATAAAAATAGGTAACATGGCCTAACATGAAGCTAATGTAATTGTTAAATGCTTGGTCCTAAAACGTGACATTGGATGGTTGGCCAATGATAAAATGCACAATTTCACGTTATCTAGTTTGTTAATTATCTGTTAATGAGCTTATCACGAGGAAAAAATTGAGGAAAAAGAAGTTCTTAGGACTAAAATGAAACATTAAACTTTGAAGAACCAAATTCCGATAATTTGTATGTATCATTGGAGGACCAAAATCTATTCATTCAACAATTTATTGAGACTGACAATGCTCTTGGATGAGAAAGGAAACTAAAATAGGAGATTGGATTGAGTGAGCTTACATTGTTGACGAGATTCCCTATTACTGCTTGCAAATAAGTTTTGTATTTGGTTCTTAAGAGAACAGTGACTCCATTTATCTGTTCACCGAAAAGTGACTTCTTATCTCCCATGGCTGGCAGACAGGATGCCCAGGACTTTAAAATTTCTTCCACCTTACAATGTAGGACATCAAGAATTCTCTTGATAGTGTTCAAAAAAATCCCCAACTGAAGAAATGAAAATATTGTAAGTGAGAATATGTGGGAATTTAACGAAATTCGAGTATAGGATGAGTTCAACTCAAGAGCCTCGCCTAGAAGTAAGCATCAGAGTACTCACTTGACTTGGAACCAAATAGACAGTCATTGACTGTCTTCTTGCTAGCTTTTGAACTTGCAAGTTAAGTCTCTTGGGGATGCTATCTTTCAGAGGTGTTAAGATATCATTGTATTGCTTCTCAAGGGCTTTCACGATTGCTCTTTCAACATTTGCCACAGCCTTCCAGAAGGACAAAGGAAAACGCAAAGTCAAATTAGTATGACATGTAAAATTTTTTCCACATTTATCCAATCTATGCCAAGTTTTAGTAGTATGCATAGTACTGGTGTACGTGTCTGTGTGTGTGTGTGTTATTTTTTCTTTTTTTCATTATGATTCCATGGTTATGAAAGCTTTAATATTTTCATTTCATTTAGAAAGGGTGGAAGCAGAGGGAATTATTTCGGGAGGAATGATATTCGGTGAACATCACTTCATGAGAAGAAATGAACAATATGGGAGAAACATAATGTGCTTTTACAACTATAGCAAATAAGGACTAAAGTTTATTATTATATGCAGATGGCTTAATGACATTATCGTGTCAAAAGTTAAGAACTCACATTTTCCAAATAAAGTGAATACTGAGGCCATCTGTTGATTACCACCTCATACTGAATAAGGTTGTCTCTGATTTTCTCATACATTTCCTCAGCAAATGGAGAAGTGGAATGGTTTGTGGTAACTCCAGACCATGGCACCTGTATCATTAGTGAGGAGAATAATTTTAATCCTATACTTAATTTACATTACTGCTTAAACTAATTGCGAGAATGATTACCTTTTCTGCTTTGCAAAGATCAAGTAAATTGAGTTGCATATCTTGTATCCACACCATGATGTAGTTGTGGAACAAATTTCTGGAGTCTACACCCCCCTGTGAGGGACTGAGGCAGAAAAATACGTCATGTCAGACTATATAGGAAACTTCTAAGCCTGTTAGATAGCTCAGTACTTCCATGGGAAGGATCTGACATATTGTTGCTATTGCATGCCATAGTTCTAAGAGAAGTTTCATTCTCATACCTTATATTCCATAACTCAAGATCCCGTTCAAAATCAGCAGTTGCAACTAGAAGTTCATTTACATGTGGCTGTGGACAAGATGGTGGCCAAGAAGATAGGAAACTTCTAAGCCTGTTACAAAGCTCAGTGCTGTAAACGGCTGCTGTGATGTTTGTCAGGTCAATTGAACTGAAAATCAAGTGATATAAGTCAGTCAGAACATCTACAACGCAATCAAAAGCAAAACATTTGGAGAAGAAAAAGTATAAATTACAAGCTACTATTGAAGTTGTTGTTATGATTGTAGGATGCACAGCGAACTCTTTGAACTAATTGTCCATTTACCAATACAAAGCTCCTGTGCAAAACTTTGTCAAATACCTTGGGAATATATTCTGACTGTGGATCTTCATGTCTGCCTGAATTTCATTGCTTATATAGGCACATAGGTTTTTCATCTTTAAGTAAGCCGTTGAGATGGTAATGGAATCCATAAGGTAACCTTCAGAGTTGCTTGACACAAATTCATCAGTCTCTGCCATGTACTTCCTACATCTCTTCTTAGCTGCAGTCTAAGAACAAATAATTTTCGTTTAGACTTCTTTACGCAGGGTTAAAAAAATTGCCAAACCCAAAATCCAAAAAATGCTTCACAGGCTTCTTAAGCTCGTTGTAATCTTCTACTTAAATATAAAATTGCCAAAACCAAAATGTTTTCTCTAAGAACAAATAAATTTTCGTTTAGACTTCTCTATACAGGGTTAAAAAAATTGCCAAACCCAAAATCCAAAAGATGCTTCACAGGCTTCTTAAGCTCGTTGTAATCTTCTTCTTTTAAAAAAATAAATGTTTTCTTTAAGCCCCACAGCAGAGACAAATGTGTGTGTATGTAATTATAAGTAGGATTTTGAACCATTCGGTTGCCGCCTGTATTAGGTGGTTTTCCCACTGGTTCTTGGAAGAAAGAAAACCTGTTTTCGTGTGAACTGCTATTTCAATCTTTATTACACAATATTACGTTATTTATAAATTGTAAAGAGCCAGAGGCTAAATGTCACATGGAAAAGAAAAAAAATCAGTTTGTGCATCTCATGGCAGGAGGATAGCCGTGTGTGTGTGTGATCAATGCATTTATGCTCGAAGTTATGATGAATAGGGGCATAAGTTATCAGGAATGGCAATCTCATAATTACCTGCAAATAGTTTTTAAGAATATTCTGAGCATCTATAGATAGAATATCATGTAGAAGAGTATAGACTTGTACAGCAGGAGCTAGTGCTGGTGCCGCAGAATTGATAGTCTGACCCAAATGATCGGTTAAACCTGTTGGTGAGTTTTCATCTAATGATTTGTAGTTCTCAAAAACATTACCCAGAAGGCTTTCAATTTGAGTTTCGCAGTCTAAAAGCATATTTCGCTGCGAGAACAAAACAGTAACTTTGTTAGTAGATAAAATTTCAAACGGAGAATTACACAAGAAACAAATGATGAATAACAAAGTTAGAGAAAACAAACAAAAGTAAAGAGGAAATATAGTTTGATGCTCAAAAAGGCTTAACAAATGAATATTATTGACTTCTATGATTACATTCTGGAAAGTAGTGGTAGAAACATCAAATTAAGAAAATTTTGGAGTAAATCCACTGATGGAGAGTGTAACAATACTATTTGCGATTTAATTGCCATGAATTTGGAGCACTTTGGATCTCGGAATTTCGCACAAAGTAGTACTGGATTGCACTTTCTACTATAGGTTAGGCTACATAGCTAGGTTTGGGTTGCTTGTTGGAGTAGAATTAGTTGTGTTGACAAAACCAGACTGTACTGCTGGAATATTATCAGATAAACAATAACAAATTGAATTTAATGAAACTGTTGTCTTTGTCAAGTTGGTTTTGCAACAGTAACAAGTTGGTTATTTTCAGTAGTAAATTTGATTTTAAAAAAGAAAAGCCTCTTTAAGCTATATATAAAAATGGCTGAGTGCATAATTCATGAAGAAAGCAATATACAAGTATCTTATATTAGAAATAGATATTATGCGTATTATTTTAAACAGAGAAAACGTGTGGTTAAGAGAAGTCCTATATATTTCTTTTGTGCAAAAGTAATAGATCAAATAGGCGAGTAATAGGTTGTTGTAATCTGAAAATAACACGGCGGTGTACCTGTTGTATTGAGTTGATAGTAAAGATTCAACCTGGGGGAGACATGAATTACCTTGAAGAGAGCAAAAATTCCCTGCCTTGGCCTAGTACCACACATATTTTTATCTTTTTAAATAACATTTACTCTTCTTGTTTTTGTGTTTATTCTTGTTTTCAGTTGCAGCAACAACATGTACTGACCAGTTCTACAGGGAATCAGACCCTGGTCTGGTCCCATCCTATTATGTAACTGTTGGAGTCGTGAACCACCCTAAGAACCACCGTAAACCACCCCAAGTACGTTTAGGCCGAAGTAGTCAAAACCAAACCTGTTAGACTGGTTGAGTGATTTGTTGAAAGAATAAAATCATTCTGTTGTGTCTAACCTATCCTTGTCTTGTGGTTGTGAAGCATTTACTTTAAACGTTCTTTACCTGGATTATGCCTATTGTGTGATAGCAGTGTCATTAACTTTATCATTTTATTGCATGCAATATCAAATGAAACAAAATTCTCAACTAAAACATGGATAATATCTAAAAAAAGATGTTATGGCTATTCATCACAAGTAATGGTCAAAAGACAGAAGACAGGAGGGTTGGAAACCTTTTGATGGAAAATGGTAAATTTGTCTTTGGCATAGAAAATATTAAGTATAGTTGATTATTGCATCTTAGGATTTTAGTTATTTTTTAGTTTATATCTTTTATTTATTATTTTAGTTATTTTAATGGGCTTCCTATAAATAGCCCTAATATAAGATGTTAGTCATACTTGGTTAATGTTTGAAATAGAATCAGTTTCAGACAGTTTCTCCTAAGGTTTTCCCTTTCTCTCTGTAATCTCCGTCCTTCTCCTTCATTGCCCCTCTTTGATGGAAATAAAGCTTTTGTTAGGCATAGAAAATTCTAGCTATAGTTAATTATTGCATCTTAGGAATTTAATTGGATATTTCCTATTTTCTGTTTTAGTTTATATTTTTTATTTATTATTTTTAGGCTTTTGTTGATATAATTACTTATTATTTTAGTTGTTTTATTTCCTAGTAATGGGCTCCCTATATTTTTGAAATAGAATAAGTTTCAGACATTTTTTCCTTAGGTTTTCCCCTCCTCACTTTCTCTCTGTAATCTCCCTCCTTCTCATTCATTCCTCCCCTTTTTCTTTGTTGTTCTACATGACCTTTACAAAGAATTATGACACTCTAAAAATGGGTTATTGCCCATCTATCAGTGCCTCGGTTCTTGAACCACTAACTTCCAAGCAAGAGGTAAACATATTTTCATTGATGGATACCTAAGGCTTGCCTCTTCTGCAAGTTTCAGAAGTCCTGAATGAATGATACCATACAGAACAATTTAAATGTAAATTCAGATCACAACAAATAGTTAATTAGAGTTGAATATAAATTAACTCAAGGTTTGATTCACATTGTGTTTCTGTTTCCTTTGAGCAGTAGGAGCTAAACAACTACACATAGTGGTTGTGTCAAGGGCAGTAGGGAGTTCTAACTCTCACTAGAAGTTAAAATAAGTCACAGCCACACTGGTCCACCAATGTTAAAACTACAAAAAGAACTAGCAACAAAAAATAAATTATTAAACGTATTTGATTCAATAGGTTGCAGCCAAAGGGAAAGATGTAAAATAGCCTACCTCTTGTCTGGTCAAACTCTTCTCGGTTCTGGCCTTTATTAGGGGTAAAAGTAACTCCCTCACAAGCTCCAGGCAGTCCTTTGTTGGAGTAGCAACATTCATGACATGTAACAGATATCTACAAGAAGAATGGAGGGTAAGATATTTGGAGAAAGACAGAATGGGCTGAGCATAATTTTCATCTTTTAGAGCTGCATAGTCAGTTGATTCTTTCTTCAATTTTTGTGAACAAACATTTATTTAGAGACCGAGTTATTGAAAATTTCACTTCTCAAGTACCTCAACTTAGCATATGAATCAGAAACTCCATAGTATTCAGCAAATGCATCCAACAACCACTTCCAAGGACCATTTAGCTGCAAGTTTCGAGAATGGAAATGCTGGGCACGCATGGCACCCTCCAGCAAGAAATCATAAGCTAGGGTTTCTACAACTGGACCGCTCTGTAACAATTATAAAAACAAGACATATGAAAATATGGGACTAAATCCCGTAGAGAACTGCCTATCTTTGTAGTGACCATCCAAAATGCTGATATAACTACCGTGAAACTGTGATAAGTATCAAAATTTCTAAACTTAACTTCGATTCATCAAATTAGGGCAATGTTCTCCCTTGAAATTGAAATTGAAAACAAGACTACAATGGATAGGCATAAGTCTCTATGAAGCTTATCCCCAGAGGGAAAATAAAAATCATAAAATTTGACGTAGTAATATATTTAATATGTATAGGATCAGGTTCCAGTTTGTAATAACATCATTTGAATATATTCCGTGTAAGATGAATGATAAGTTGTTTTATTGATGCCAGTCATTGTTTTATTTAACAATCTTATCTTTATACTGTTTCTCAAGTCTCAACTGGAAGGCTGTCTTCCTAGGTCAACAAAAAGAAAAACTGTATTTAATAGACAAGATCATTGAGTTTAAGTTGACGTGGTGGAGATAGGACCTTTATATGATTGTTCTCATCATTCGTTATTGTACTACCAAGGGAGAGCTGAATCTTCCCAACGCACTCATGCTCATCCTGATATATTGGCCACCACCGAATTCTGTCACTCTGCACATTCAGGACAATGAATCACATATATGTAAATGGTGTAAAGTTAAGAGTAAATCTACAGATGATGTGATAGTCGATCACATACAGGATTATCACTAAGGGATGAAACTGGAATTCTAGCTTGACCATGGACTGCTCTTTTTGAATCTTGGATTTCTATAAGTAAAGCATCCCCCTGGCTCTCTGGGAAACTGAATCAGACATAAGTATAAGACACTACGGAGATTATTAATAGAAGTACATGCATTGGAGAATCTCAACAATTAAACCGTCATCTTTTTATAGCTTCCAAGAAACATCGGAAAATTACATGTTAAAGTGAAATGCATAGTGAACACTTACTAAGAAATAAAAACACGTATTGTTTATTGATAACTTCCAAATCGTCATACTGAATGTAAGAATCTTAAATACCCCAGTACGTTACACCCAGGTATCAAAGATACCTAGAAATACAAGGTAACAGTTTTGATTTCATAGACAACATCCAAGATAGACCAGTCTCAGAGCATGTAAACTGTTCTAAAACCATCATGTTGTGATACATTGGAATCCGGTCAAATGATCTCAAAACGGTCAAAGAGTTCATGTATAATTTTCTTTACTATATATTGACAATTTAGAACAACTTGTGCAGTCAGAAGCGGAAAAAGTACAAAGGCAACTTACAAATCAAGGTAGTCTCCATTTCCAGGGCGCAAAAGAACAGCAGAACCTGCCTCTGATTCCGTTTCTTCTGTGGCACTTTTAAGTTGGATCAAACATGATAATGACTCTACAAGAATAACATAGATATTTTATCTCATTCACTAATGTAATAACTGGAATTATGTTTCTTTCAAAAGTCTACTCAACCAAAAGCTCAAGCTTTTAGGTGAGAGGTAAAGAATTGCTCCTAATAATCTCGAATAGTTTACTTTCAATACATATAGTCCATATCAAGGTCAAAATAATTCTAAACTATGGAACAAAGTGAAAGGAAATGTAGGAACATTATGCTGAAATGAGGAAATATTGCTACACTCGTGAGTATAAAAAAACAGATTTTGAATTGTCACATGCAAGTACCTTCGGATGCCAATGAGAAAGGGGCCAACTTCCTGGAATTTATGCCATTCTTCACAATTGATGAAACGTGTCGTACATAGTCCACCCCAGCTTGCATGTAATTAGCTCCTCGTTGTGAAAATGTGTTCTTAAGTTTTCGCCTTGGTATAACCCGAATTTTCCTCACTACAATTATCCATTAAGAATGTCAGTGGAGTATTACATAAACTCAGGACGTTATAGCTTAACAGGACTTGAATAATTCTCATGTGGCTTGAAGAGGGTCCAATTTTAAGACCAAAACCATAGTTACATAGGGTTTTTTTCTTCTTTTTTTTTTCCGAGTGAAAAAGAGATGAACATATATGCCATCTAAGTGGACCCAAGAGCAGACAGAATTATTCTGAAGTAGAGTTCCTTTAATGACGTTACCTTCCACTCTTATTTTACCAACAACCTTCTTCAACTTCAAAGGGCATATTTGTTCTGAGTTCCTTGAGTTACTGCCTTCAGTTTTCTTTACACCTTGAGGTTGCAACAATAACTCATGTAATCTATAGTGAATGAATTACAGAGAAATAGGTTGAGAATAATATACATAGCCAAAGGAAGTAAAAATATGTCGAAATTTGTATTAATTATAAAAGGAAGGGAACCTACCCAAAGGCACTTCGAAGAGCCAGGCATTCATCTCGTAGAAATTCCGGTGCCTCAGTGCAGCCTTTTGCCCACGCTTGCAGGCACAAACGTATACAGGCATCATAAGTGATAAGGGTTTGCCAGGCATACTGACTGTTGCAACTACTGTGATAACATGCCGTAATAGGTTGAGAGCATATCAGATTTTAAGTTTCAAAATAATAATGAGAAATTATCTTATAGCAAAGCATTTGACTAATTCAAATTTTAGCTTCATGACGCATATTAATTAGTTACATCAGAGTTCATACTGCTCTTACAGGATATTTTGAGTTCCTAACCTCACCAGAATTAGGTCCAATAGTTTGATGTTACTTTCTTACAGTGCATAGTAAGTTTAATTGCAAAGGTTTGTTGTAGTTTGTTTATCGAAATGAATCAACTACTTGAACAGATATACCAATACGCTAGAACAGCATTTATAGAACCATAAGGGAGACTGGCGAGCCAACCCGGATGCCAATATGTATGTATTTTTTTTTTTTTTTTTTCTATTGCGGAGTTTATACTAATTTTCACTAAAATGCATAATTTATGGGGGAAAATAAGCATGCTTCAATTTTTCTGAGAAACAGTCATTTGACTATCATTAACTAAAAAGTTGACATTTGACAGCACCTGGTATTGTAATATGGTAAATGAGTTTTCTTTTCTTTATCTTCTGACAATGTTTTGTCCATTCTGCACAATACAATATCAAGAGGACACCAAATTTCGTTAGGAAGAAGAAAGGAAATTATAAAAGAAAACTAAAATCAATAAGTTGTTCAGAGAACATGGCTGCAATGGAGCTAACAATAGCAATACCTTTCACTGATTTCGTAGGCTCCTAGAGTCTTGGTCTTCCATTCATGTGAATTTACACTTGTCCCATCATAATCCACTGACTCTCTTGATGGCCAAGACCCATTTGGAGTTTGTTCATTAATCACCAAACCTTCACCGATTTCAGTGGCTTTCGTAGTCTTGGTCTTCAACTCATGTGAACTTACACTTATCACATCATAATCCACTGACTCTCTTGATAACCAAGAACCACCGGGAGTATGCTCATTCATAACCAAACCTTCAGAATCTCTCTGCTGCGAAACATCAATATCGATGATTGGAGGGGCACTTGGAGTTCCCAATTCCGCAGGGTCCTTAAGGCTATTATTGACATGCCTCAAGTGGACTTGCTTTAGAAGCTGATTACCTCCACTTGGGGTCAAAGTCTTTTGATTTTGAGCACATTTCCTGTAACCCAATTCTCCATCTGTAAACCTTCTCACACCACTACCCGGTACTTCAATAGTGAGATTCTCATTGGACAAGCCATTCTTCAGAATTCCGTTGCGCCCTTCTGGTTTAGATTTGGGTTTAGCCACTTTATACCCAAACAATTCTTCCTCGTCATAGCACTGTGAAATTGGCTTCTCCAAGTAATCGAAATTGTTTGATCCTAAAACCTCTTCATCGGAGAAATTCTCATCCTCACCATCCAATACTGAATCGATGCTTTCCTCACTTTCGCAGTCGTTAAAGCCAGAAGAAGTAACGAAGGCATGGTTATGAGGTGCAAGCAAACCAGAGTGGAACTTTAATGGAGGCAGAACAGGAGAACTCAGACTATTGCCACTGTATATAAGAGGAGATTTCGGGAATCTTTCGCTCGAAAGTTTCTCCGTTAAAGGAGATCTTATTCGAGGCTCTTCTCCTCCGGCTTCTGTTCCCTGTGGGCAACAAGAAAAAATAAAGTTAATTAGGCAATATTAATCAGTAGTACCTCAGAACAGAGTCACATCGTATAATTGATTCTCAAATACGATACTTTAAAACTCCATCTGATCATTGTATTATTTAATTTTGTTCTGTAATTATATTTGTCTATAAGATGTCCAGTATCCATCTCAACATTGACAATTAGGGCATAAATATAAATAAATAAATATATAAAGCAAGCATTCAGGTCCCTGGAATAGGTGTGATTTGAAGGACTCCAGTTCTCCGAATTAGCACATAAAGGAATTAAATTACAGAATTCAAAAGTGCCCAAAAGCAGAAAAGCCAGAGTTTTGTTGAAAGGAACAAAATAACTCAAAGTACAAAGTAAAAAAGGTGAATGCAATCCAAAGGGATTTAAGAACAATCAGGTCCCTCAGTAATAAAGGAGAAAGGGAAAGCAATCGTTCGGGGTTATTGACTTGGTTTGATTTGAAGAATCCCAGAATAAACATCAACCAATAGAAGGTTCAAACAGAATCCCAGTTATGCCCATGAAAAGAACATAAAAGCTACAATTGCCTTCAAAAGAACACAAAAAACTCAAATGCTCAAAGACAAAATCGCAAAGCATTAATCAAGACCCGTTTGAAAAAGGACATAGAAAAGGTCGAAAAACAAAGCAAAAATAGCAAAGAAAAGGAAGTTGGAGAGATTCAGAGATGATGAAAAAGAACCTGTTTGATCCATTTGATTGCGTTTTCGTCTAGACCTTCGGTGAACATCATCTTTTTTGCTTTCAAGAGAGAGATCTTTGGACCGTAAGAAAGCGAGATCGCGAGAGAATCGAGCTGCTTCTAGCTTGTGGAAGAGAGAGAGGAGAAGAAGAAGAGCGTGTGTCGGTCCTGAAGCTGCCAGCAGCGTCTTCAAATTGCAACGGCTAGTTTGACCTTTTTATTTCAAACGAAGGACACTTTATAAAGTACAACCAGAAATATGACTTTAAATATGGCACTTACTTTAAATTAAAGATATGGAAATTTCTAGTTTAGTTGATTAGGTACTACATTTATTGTTCATTACTTAAAAAACTAATCTCGGAAAAGAATTAAAAAAATTATAAAAAAAAGTGTAGTTTTGGTTCCTTAGATTTATTTCATTTCTTTATATTATATTATATTATATTATATTTTTGTCACTTAACTTCGTTTTATTTTAATTATTTAGTTTAATTTTAAAATTTATTTAGTTCTAATTTATTATTTTAATAAATTTTAATTTTTACTTTTGCTTGTTAATTTTATCTTGTTATAATTTATCTCTTAATTAAAAAAAACTACTCAACTTTTTTTCTCCTTCTAAGACCATCAAATTAAATATAAAATAAGATCACTGAAAAATAATCTGGGTTAATAATTTCGAAATAAGAAAAACAAAGATAAAAACAGATCTACTTTGCAAGAGAAAACCACATAGAATTACAACTCCAAATAAAAATTACTATATTTTATGGGATTTACTCATATTAAATGAAAACTAAAGGATGAAAGTAAAATGTGAACACCCTATTTAGAAAATATATAAAAATAATAAATAAATAAAAATGAAAATAAAAATAAAAATAATAGTAATAGTAATAATAAAGATAATAAGAAAAATAAAAAAAATGATAAAATACAAGATGATAAGATAAAATTGGAGAAACAAGATTAAAAATTCTAAAATAAAAAATAGAAAGCAAAGGATCAAGAAGCAAAATTGAAATGGAAATAAATAGATAAAATGATAAAAATAAAATGACGAATAGAATTAAAATTACGAAACCAGAAAAAGGAAGCTTCAGAAAATCCTTTACATTAGCTAGCCGTAGCCTCCATAGGTCTGCATACATAATATGGAAATACTATAGGATACCTTTCATGTTTCCCTCCCGCTACACTGGATGACAGAGTGCAAAAAGAAGACACATAAATGGTGCTTGAGAAGAAAAGAGACCTACTCCCTCGGCCAAAACGAAAGGCAAGAAGGGTAATCTCTGTTGAAGGTTGGAGCGTTAACTATTCGGTATGTAAGACTAGGAAGCTCAGGGAGAGGTTAAGAAGGACGTGTGAGGGGCTCGAGCAAAGAGGACAGATGTGGAGAGAACAGACCTGAGCACTCCATAGTTAAACTTAGCTCAACTCAGTGAGCTCGTACTCGTAGAGCTTATATATATATATATATATATATATATATATGTTAAAAGTGGATGTTACAATGTCTTTATTATAGCTGTAATCCAACGGAAGCAAAATAACGACATCTAATAAAGGTGGTCTATGATTATGGTCTAATATCCTTATCAATGCATGATAAAACAGGAGTAAGAGATGATAAAAAGGAAGCAGCGTGAGAGGAAAGAGGAGGATGGGGTATTCCATTCAGAGATAAAGTGAGAGACAGAGACTAGACGAGGGAGAGAGTTGAAACTCGATTAAGGCTATCAAAACGTCTCTGCCACGGGTTAATGTGTGGGCTAGTGGGTGATGGAGCAAATACAAAAGAAAGAGAAAAAAAAATAGAGATGACAAGAGAGGACTGAGAGAAGCTTGAGTAGGAGAAAATGAAGTAAGTGAGACTGAGAGAATGTGTTCGAGGTTGAAAGTTAGAAGCTAAATGACGATGAGGTAGTGACGAGAAAACAAGGTATCCAGAATTGAAGCAAGGGGAAGAAACATAAGATTTTGAGTGAGAAACAATCCCTATTTTTTGGCATGAAGAACTAAGGAGAAAAGTTAAGAGCAAAAAGGGGAGAGAGAGAGGTGGGGAGGACCACGCCTTGCTCTATTGCACGTGATCAAGAACAGAGAAGCAATGCTTGATAATTGAATCAAAATAAGAATGAACGGGAAGGCTAGCCAAGGGATGAATGTGTGAGAAAAGAAGAAAGCTTTAGAGAGGAAAATGGTGAAAGAAAGCCTGAGAGAAAGAGATGTTAAGAGCATAAAAGACCTTTGTTCTTTCAATAGACCGATGAGGTAAATGGCTGGCTATGAAAGATGAAAACAACAAAGTGAAGGGAGAGATGCATGGAAGTGAGTGCAGAAACACCAAACAGAATAGAAAGGAGAAAGAGGACTAGGCGAAAGTGTGAAGGTGCTCTACTGTGGGAGCCATTGAAGCAGAGCTTGTGTGTGTGAAGGGAAAAACGAGGGAAACAATCGGTGTAAAGCTCCAAAAGTGTGACTTGCATTTTACATTCATCAAACAGGGTTAAACAAAGAGTAAAGAGCTCAACATTCCCTAGATTCTTGATCTGCGTAAGAGGTGAGTACTTCTCTAGGTTTTGTTCAGTCCATTTGTGCCCTTGGGTGTTATCACAACACGATTTCCAAGAGACTATCCTTCTTATTTTTCCTTTACATTATGTGATTCTGGTTAACATGATGTTGCCTGAGTTCAAATTTAAGTCCACATCTAACCGAGATGGTGTTGGGTCTCTGCATGTTTGTTCCTCTAATAAGCTCCTTACCTCTGGACTGTGTCGTTAGAAGTGAGGATACGTTGTTGCCATTACAAGCTAGCATGATGTTTGCATATTCATAGTTCAAAACTCAATTACGATACGTTTCATGGTGTTTGGGTCTCTTCATGTCTACATGTTGTGTAAGTCCATGTTAAATGTCGGCCTAAGGGTATGAATGTCAACGCTTGCTCTTGTTTTTTTTTTTTTTTCCCTCTTAGTCAAATATCTCAGATGTTATGTATGATGTTGTTGTGCCTTATATTGTTCCAATCTAATTCATTTTAATTTATTTTATTTTTAGTTTATTTTATTGCATTTGTTTATTTATTTGTTCATTTATATATTTTTATTTCCTTCTATTCTATTTCTTGGCAAGTCATACATTCCTATGGTGATTTTGTTATTGCAAATGCTTGTTTTATGGTTGGAGATTTGATAGATTAGGATTTGCTGGGACGTGATTCACGCCAAAGGTTAATCAATTCAAGAAAATTTGATGTGATTTTTATTGAAATACAATTCAGGATTTGAACAAAACAATATCCTCAAAATTTTGTTTTGAAGGAATTTTTTTTTTTTGCTTGTAATTTGTAAATCCTTTGGAAGATTAAAGCAAGAATCCTAACCTTGATAAATCCAAAAAATATAAATATAAAAAATCCTAAAAATAAAAGTAAAAATCACAAATAATTTTTTTTTCGCATTTCAGATTACTACGTGAGATCGTTAATCTCCTTAAGTACCTGAGAATTAATTAGTATAAACCGCATGAAATCTTTAATCTCCTCAGGTCTTGAAAGTTAATATTTGTTTTCAAAAATACAAAGTTCGAATAATTCCAAAACTAAAAGCAAAACGATTTATTTTGCTTGTTATTTGTAATTAAAAATTCTAAAAAATACCTTTTCATTATAATCTCACTTTCGACATTCAAATAAAATCCAACAATTCAAAAAAAAAAAAAAGAGAAAAAGAAAGGAGTAAGGAAGTGATATTAAGTTAATTTCATACATTAAAACACACCAATTGAATTTCAATCTTGTTTTGTGTATGAAAATTTGCTTAACTTCAACTCTCCTATTTTTTTTTTTTGCAAAAATAAAAAATACGAACCAATTGACACATCTTTCTATGCCAAACTATGTGAATTTTGTTCCCTATCACAGGTTATGTAGGCCCTAGGCTTTGATCA
This sequence comes from Delonix regia, assembly GCA_037074485.1. Classification (NCBI taxonomy): domain Eukaryota; kingdom Viridiplantae; phylum Streptophyta; class Magnoliopsida; order Fabales; family Fabaceae; genus Delonix; species Delonix regia. The sequence goes on from CM073453.1 coordinate 7,632,418, forward strand.
TTGGTCAATTTCGCCTTTGTAAATATTTCATTCTTCTTCCTTTATTTTAATTTCTTAAATTCTTTATTATTTTTCTTTTTTTGCGTGTGATTGACAAGAGTAATCGAAATTTAAATTAAGGCCATACATGTTTTACGTAAACAACTTTGGGTAACCATTCCTATAACGGGTGCTGTGGGGTGCCTAACACTTTTCCTACGCACAACTGACTTCTGAACTTGACTTCTGGTTCATAGCGCACCTTATTAATTTAATTAGTTTTCCAAGATTTTTCTTTAAAAATTTTGGTGGAGACTCTTAAATTTTAGTTTTTGTTACTTTAAGCAAAAATTAAGATAATTCATTTTTCCACACTTTGCAGTCACATTTCGGGTGTAACAGTTTGGTGACTCTATTAGGGACTATTGAGAGTCAAACCCATTCAAGTTGATTACTCTTTTATGTGTTGTCTGCCTTTTATGCTTTGGTTAGATAACATGTTTTGATTCACATGCCTTATTTAACACTTGTACATAGGTGTTTGTTTAAATGTACTTGTATATATTTAGGATAGACAACATATGGATGATCTATTTGTTTGTTTATTAAGTGTATATTTGTTTCTATTTTAATAATATGTTTGGCTATATGAACAACATGTTCTAGGCTAAAACCATAGGGTAGACAAATCTTATATATTTAACTGCCCTTTCGTATTTAATTTGTTTAGCAGATGAGGGGTGGGTAGTCTTTAGGCAAGAGGTATGATTCTTCTCACACACTTCACAAATACACATTACCTCACACACATTCTTTTTGGGTCTTATACTTGGGTTTGAGTGCGCCTTAGGTTAGTCAAAGTTTCTATTGGTTTCCACGTGTGGCTTTATGCCTTCTAAGGTTACCATGAAAACTTCACTTGGATTCTGCCTTGCTATATGAACTTAACCTATGTGGGATTTTCCTCCCCTTATGGTTAGGTTTGTATTGCAAGATCTTCATTCTTGTGGCGGAGGCAATCCGAGAACCTTTATCCCCTTAGGATGATAGATCCACCTTTTTAACCTACATGATGATAGTCAAAACTTAGTAATCCTACCTGTATAGTTAGCATATGGCATCCTTAGGTTTAACATCCTCAACTTAAAGTTTCTTTGAGTTAAGACATAGGAAGGCATTTCTTTTTCTTTCCTTAACATGTAACATGCATACTATTATATTATGATTGAATTTATAAGTGGGCAATTCAGTGTTGCTCCGCATTGAAGTGGTTGATGTGATATCATTGCATTATAGGACACACATTAATTACAATAAAAGTATGCATTAGTAAAACCATCCATAGCCTATAAAGGGTTTCCAAACCCTGTAGCTTCTTAATCATGTGTTACATAGGCATTCTTGTACATGAAAAATTCTTTGAAAAAGGAGACCTTTAGAATGCATTATTACTTTACAAATAAAAACGTTGTCATAATAATGAATTAAATGACTGTTTAGTGCATCCTTAGGTTAAAAAAGCTTTTATTAGTTAACTGGAAAAAGGACCATTTCCTCTATCAAGTTAATGGACAATTCCTCTTCCTTGTGTGATCCTTTATCTCTCTAGGAAATTGAATTGTTTTTTAACTTACTCATTAACCTAATAATGTAATGATCATAGTTGTAAGTCCACTATTAACATTGTTTCCTTTAATTTTACAATTAAATATAGTGGTTGTCACCAAATCGTTTATGCAAGTAGTACTGCCTTTATGCCATGTTCCATGGATTTATGAATCCTAAAAGGGGAATACGATGGTTTAGGGACAAGAATTAGTGATTCATTAACACATTAATAAATGTCAAGGAACAAATGATAAGAAAACTTTTTGTTGTATTACTATCATGAACTCTAACCCCTTCAACTCCTTTAGCAGTGATTTGTCAAAAATGGGTTGTTAGGCATACCTAATCAAAATAGCATAAATAGATAAATTGTAGAATCCATACTTGACAAGGGTGGTACTAACTAGGTAGAAGATTAGATTAAAGCAGAAATGGAATCTATGGAAAGTTTGATTTAGTTGAGTAAGAAACTCAAAGGAGGTCAACTAAGAGATTTCCAAAGAGAGTACAGGGATATACTAGATTTGCTTATTATTTTAGTCAAACCAGAGGCACTCTCTGTTTTAGGTCAATATTGGGATGATTTGTTAAGGTGTTTTACATTTCCAACCTTCCAAATAACTCTAACTTTAGAGGAATATGAAGCTCTTTTAAAAATGCCGATGGCCAAAGATGTTGCAGTGTACATGTACCCTAGATATTTACCATCAAAGCATACTGTGGCCTAGATTATAGGAGAGAGGGTTAATAAAATACAATTTGTCAAGAAAAGGTTGATCGAAGGAATTTCAAGAAAGTATGTGGAAAAGCAGTTGGAAGTCTCAGTTGAAAAAGTTAATTGGATCACTTTTCGAAGGATTTTGGCTCTGGCTATCTATGGTCTAGTTTTATTTTGATTTGTTATAAGAATAGTTGATTTAGCAGCTATTAGCATTTTCTAGATGGTAGAAAATTATCATGTGAATCCTGTACCAGCAATTTTGGCCGAAACATTTATGACTTTAAGCTTCTGCCATCAAAAGAAGGGAGGTAAGTTGAAGTGCTGCTTATAGCTATTGACTATATGGGTTATTAATCATATATTTGGGAAAAGGTACCAAATTGGTGTGAGGTTTGAAACTACCCACCACCCTATTAAGGATTACCCCAATCGTGAAGGGTTCATATCACAAATTCCTGATGGTGAGATGAGATTAAGGGAGATAGATCGAGAAGGTTAGGAATAATATTTTAATGAGTTAAAGGATGACTTAATTATATGGAAATTGGTATGGTAAGATAGTGATGACATACTATACTGTTGTGGAGAGTTTTAAAATGTACCTTTTATGAGTCCCTAAGGTTGCATCAATTACAACCTTTCATTGCTTATTGCTAATTCAAATATGAACAAGATGTCCCTTAAGAGGAAGCCCTTCAAAAGATCCAATTTTACCATGACGATCTTAAGGCGAAGGAATGGAACTTGCATGTGAAAGAAGCGTGGGCTAGAGTTATGTACAAAGGAAGGCTTGAATTGGGTAAACGAGCTATTATGACAATGAAGGAATACAAGGCATGGCTCAAGGAGCGATAGGAGCTAATCCTTCATTTAGACCTCATAAGCCTTTGTTAAGTAATAATCTAAGAGAAGTGGAAAAGCACTTGGCTAAATCTGTTGAGGATAAGAAATCAAAATTGAAAGACTTGGAAGAGCAAAAGGAAAAATGTTCTAAAGAATTAACATAACTACAAAGAGAATATATTAGTATGTAAGAAGAGTTGGTCTAAGCCAAGAAACAAAGAAAGAGAGAAATAAATGTTGAAGTTCGTGATTTAAAAGCAAAAAACATGAAGCTCAAGCATGCAGTTAAGGAGGCCTAAAGACAAGAAATATGCAACACAACCAAGGTGATGAGGGTCCTCAGCGAGGAAAAAATCTTAAAAGATAAGCTAAACATTATGTCTTCAACAATGAACTTTGGCAAGAAATTCGAATGCTCACCCAGCAACTTGAAAGTAAAATGAGCGAGTTGGCAACGGTCAGGAGTGATAAAGCCATAATAATCTAAAACTTAATAGAATAACTTAATCAACAAGCTAAGATGACAAGGGCCTGTGAAGCTCACTACGCAGAATGATCGACATAGCTAAAGCAATGGATGGATCATTTTAGGGGATCACCTAGCCAACAATATAATACTTAAATTTGTCGATGTGCTCAACAGGGAAAGTGACATGAATAATCCGTTGAAGACTTCCAATTGTATTTGAATTTTTTGAATTATGTACTCGCATTTATGATGATTTGAATATTTGATGAATAGTTAAATCTTGTACTAAAGAACTATGTAACAGTTGTACTTAAAAGATTTGGTTCTTCTACAGAAAATCAAATGAAATTTCTATGTGCTTATATTCTTTCTCAGTCCTTATGATGCCAATCATGTAAGGATATTAATTCCCTTTTGTATTTGGTTTGTTAAATTTGATCCTTGATGTGAATTTTATAATCCCCTCAGAAGTCAAAGGGTCCCATTATGCCAATGATTATTAGGCTAAAGCAACCTTTTTGATAAATCAATAGACTAATCAACATTAATTTAAATAACTTCTTTTGTTTAACCTTTCTTTTTGTGAAATAGAATAGGAAAACAAAGGAAATAAAATTGCATCTTTGAAAAAGAAACCATCTAATCAGACTAAGTAGCCCATCAGAGTTTATAATTCTCGAGCAAGGAGTAAGCTAATGGATGAGCATCCATTGGACGAAAATCCTAGGGGTGAGAATGATAGAACAATGTTGGATACCTGTATAACTGCCATAAATAATTAGGTTTCTGAAATGATAAAGTTGATGAAAGTAGCCTTTGCTACAAAGAGCCACTTTGATGTTTAAATATGAATTAGTCAATCACTACCTATTATGGAAGAAAGGGTAGGCCAACTTATAGGTATTTTGGTTAGTGTAATGCCTATACCTATTGTGAATGAATCACGCTCAATGCATGGGGTAAATGAGGTCCAAGCTTAGGGCAGGGTACCAAACCCTCCTGTGCAAATGGCCAACAAGCATGGATATAGCAAATGATGTACTGGAATAGTAAGAGCATAAGATTCCCTAAGCGATGACCCAACATATACTTTTCAAATTCCTATAGCAAAGGATAAAGAGGGAAGTAAAGCCAATGAAGAGGTATGGAAGGAGGAATTATCTGTGGTGAAGGAACAACTATGCATATTACGAGGACTTGCAACCTGAGGATCCCTTAATTTGGAGGAACTTTGTTTGACTTTAGCAATTTCTATGCCTAACATGTTCAAGATACCAAATTTTGACATATTCGATGGGAGCTGTAATCTAGTGTGATCACTTAAAGTCTTATTACATAAAGATGTCAATTTGGTCTAAGGATGAGAAATTTCTCATTAATTTTTTTCCTAAAAGCTTGTCATGATTAGCTTTACAGTGGTATATGCAGTTACACCGGTCAAAGATTCGCAAATGGAGGGACCTTTTTGAGATTTTTACAAGACAATATAAGTTCAATCACCAAAATGCTCTAACAATGAAATAAGTGAAAAGCATGAGAAAGAAGTCAGCATAATTATTCAAAGAGTATGCCCAAAGATGGAGAATGGTTGTGTCACAAGTTCAACCTCCAATGGTAGACTTAGAATTTTGCTTATATTTTGTTCGCTCCCTACCAGATCCATTCTATGGTATAATGATGGGAACTCATGTTAATGATTTCACTAATTTGATTGAGATCAGAGAAAGAATAGATGCCAATATCTAGGATGGAAGACTCCCGGCTACTCAAAGTGATGGGAATCCCAAATGAGTCCTCAATCAAAGGAAGAAAGAAGGGAAGGTGAATTATGTTCAATCTTCATGACCGTTTTCATCATAACAAGAGGTTTCTTATCAGTTAGGAGGTAGAAACCGAAGTCTAACTAAGTCGGGATTTGTCCTTAACCAATAAGGCAAAGGCCAAAGGTCTACTCGTCTAAAAGATAATTGCCCTTGGCCTAATTTCTCTTCAAACAATGTTGAATTATACTAAAAGCTTCAAGAAGCATAGCTCATAGGCTTGAGGTATTATAAGCCTCTTCAGCCCTCATATCCTATTTGGTACAATTTGAATGAAGAGCTAACCTAAGCCTTTTCTAAAATGCTTGAATCAACTGAAAATGGGATATGGTCGTACGAGGAGAAAATTGAAATAATAAACATAGGAAGTGAAGAGAGTAAGGAAGAGATTAAAATGGTAGATAATCCGAAGAAGGATTAAATGATTGAACTCTATAAGGAATATATTGATGTCTTTGCATGGTCTTATCAAGATATGCTTGGATTTAACCCCAAAATAACTTCTCACAAGATTCCCTTGTATTTGAACATGGAGTCTAAGAAGCAAAAATTATGAGGAAAGAATGTCGATATGTCTTTGAAGATTAAAGAAGAGGTAACAAAGCAATTAGATGCTGGCTTTCTCCAGATGGCTAAGTATCCCCAATAGGTAGCAAACATTGTCCTTATTCCTAAGAAAGATGGATGAGTTTGAATGTGCGTTAATTATAGGGATTTAAACAAAGCGAGCCCAAATGATGATTTACTTTTACATCACATTGATGTATTAGTTGACAATACAATGCGAAATCATCAGTACTATTTCATGGATGGCTATTTGGGATATAATTAAATTTCCATGTATAAGGAGGATAAGGAGAAATCTACTTTCATACCCAATGGGGAACTTATTGTTATCGAATGATGCCATTTGGGTTAAAGAATGTCAGAGCAACTTATCAAAGGGCCATGGTAGCACTCTTCTATAAAATGATGCATAAGGAAATTAAAGTTTATGTCGATGATATGGTAGCTAAATCAGTTGAGGAAGATAGCCATGTGGTAGTTCTCAGAAAATTGTTTGAAAGGTTATGCGAATATAAACTTAGGTTAAATCCTGATAAGTGCGTTTTTGGAGCCACATTTGGGAAGTTATTGGGTTTCGTTATGAGCTAAAAGGGAGTAGAGATAGACCCAGACAAAATTATAGCAATTCGAAAGATGTTGCCACCTCAAACAGAGAAAGAAATTCACAATTTCTTAGGTCAATTAAACTATATAGCAAGATTCATCACTAACTTGTTGGTCATCTGTGAACTAATCTTCAAAATGTTAAGGAAAAACAATATAGGTAGATGGGATAATGATTGCTAGTAGGCTTTTGATAAGATAAAGGAATACTTGCTGAACCCACCAATCCTAATTCCCTTAGCGCTAAGGAGACCTTTAATTTTGTATTTAACAATTTCACCCGGTTCAATGGGAGCTATATTAGGTTGTCATGATGATTCAAGGAAAAAGGAACAACAATCTATTAATTAGGCAAAAAGTTTAATGACTGTGAGAAGCATTACTCAATGGTAGAAAAGACATATTGTAAGTTAGCATGGACAACCCGAAGGTTAAGGTAGTATATGTTGTACTACACTACATGGTTGATTTCCAGAATGGATATGATCAATTATATCTTTGAAAGTCCATATGTTGCTTGAAGAGTTTCAAAGCAACAAATAGTTTTATCTGAATATGATATAAAGTACATGACTTGAAAGTTAATCAAAGCAAGTGTCATAGCTGATCATCTGGCAAAAAACCCTTTTGGAGGAATATCAACTATTAGACTTTCATTTCCCTAATGAAAATATCTGTGTTATAGAAAAAGATGAAGATGGTAAGGAAGATGAAGAAAATAAATGGACGATATATTTTGATGGTGCAATCAACACACACAGAAATGGTGTGGGGGCAATAATAGTGTCAATAAAAGGAAAACAATTCCCAGTGGCCAGCAAATTGGAATTTGATTGCATAAATAATATAGCTAAATATGAAGCTTGTGTCAATGACCTTTAAGTTGCTATCTCTTTAGGCATGACGAACCTCGAAGTCTTTGACAATTTCACTCTCATAATTTACCAAGTAAGAGGAGAATGGAAAACTAAGGATTTAAAGTTAGTACGCTGTCAAGAATTCTTAACACAGTTAATCAAACAATTTAAAGAGATCAATTTCCACCACATGAGTCAGAATAAAAATCTATTTGCAAATGCTCTCGCCATGTTGATAACAATGATTCATCTTGAGTGTGGAGTTTAAGTTCAACCAATCCAAATTGAGACACGAGGAGCTCCAGCACATTGGTTGAACATAGAAAAGGTGTTTGATGGACATCCATGGTTCCATGACATAAAAATGTACATTAAAGATAGAACATATCCAGCCAAGACCACTGAGAATGATAAGAAGACTATTAGGTGCTTAGCCATGAACTTCTTCGTAAGCAATGATCTCATGTACAAGAGGGGTTACGATAGCATGTTGTTACGATGTATTAATTCAAGAGAAGCACGGAGGATCATCGCAGAATTGCATGAGGGAATATGTGGTACACATGTAAATGGTCACACGATGGCTAAGCAAATTCAAAGATGTAGATATTTTTGGATAACCATGAAAAAAGATTGCATTGAGTATGTGAGAAAGTGTTATAAATGCCAAATTTATTCAAACAAGATGAAAGTTCCCCAGTCCTATTTCATAATTTAGTGACTCCTTGGCCATTTTTAATGTGGGTAATCGATGTAATTGGCCTAATCAACCCTAAAGCATCAAATAGGCACCACTTTATAATTGTAGCCATTGATTGTTTCATGAAATGGGTTGAAGCCAACTTGTTAGCTAGTGTCACTCAAAAAGCCTTTGTCAAATTTCTAAAAGTAAATATTAACTTATTGGTATGGACTAACTAAGAGAATTATTATAGACAATGAACCAAAATTGAATGGGCAGGGGTTAAAAGGTTATGTGAGTAATTCAAAATCAAACATCATAACTCGATGCCTTTTCATCCACAAATGAATGGGGCAGTTAAAGTAGTAAATAAAAACATTAAGAAGATCATTGCCAAAATGACTGTCATATACAAAGATTGGTATGAAATGCTCTCGTACATTTTACATAGATATCGCACCACTGTGTGTACCTCAACTTGGGCAGCCCGTACTCCCTAGTTTATGGGATGAGGTCTATTACCCCTATTGAAGTATAAGTACCCTAATTGAAGGTGATGATTGAAGCTGATCTAGAAGAGAATGATTAGATAGGAACCTGTTACGAGCAGTTAAATATGATTGAAGAGAAACAACTTATAGCCATGTGTCATGGGCAGTTGTATCAAAAAAGGATGGCTAGACTTTTAATAAAAGGCTTCGCCCAAGACAATTCAAGGTCGTTGACCTAGTCCTTAAAAAGATCTTACTAAATCAAGAAGATGGATGAGGCAAATGGACTCCAATGTATAAATGACCTTATGTCGTCAAACATTTCTCAGGAGGCACTTTAATATTGATAGACATAAAGTGTCATGAATTACTAAAATCCATCAATGCAGATGTTATCAATAAATACTACGCCTAAAAAAAAGAAAAGAAAGGAAAATATGGCTTGCTAGGTTAAAAACCTGAAATGGCGACTTAGGCAAAAGTTAAAGCAAAAAAAAAAAAAATGAAAAGAAGAATGGCTTACTAATTCACAAAGAAGGTGGCATGGATAGAATTCTAGATGAGATCCAAAATATGAATTGGGATTAGACTTGAACATCTAATTCTTCTTATCGTTGGGAATTAAAAGGGTGATTGAATATGCAAGAAAGGGTAAGAGACACTTCAATTTGAATTTGTAAAATGCATATCTTTGGTAACAAGGCAAATCACTCAATAGGGCTACATAAGACCAAAGTAGAGGGCTTTTCACGAAATGATTGTTCATATTTAGTTTTTTTAGATATTTCCATATTATTTGTCATTCTTGTATCCACGAAAGTATTGTACCTTCATTCTTATTCTATGGGAATCATTCATTCAGTAATTTCTCTTCCATTTTGATGTGCTTCATATTCATATTCCCATGTTGATTACCATACGGATGCTCTGCATGAAACAAAGGATGTCTAAGGATCGATGATTAACTAGATAGGAATGTAAAGTGATACATTTAAGAATCCCTTTTTATCTCTCCAATGACCTTTAAAGTCTCATGGTGTGGAAAATAGACAAAGATATCACCCAAGGGCAAAGATGGGTGTTATCTCACATAAATTCCAGTGACAAAAGTCAACGATAAATATCATAAGCACAACATTAGCCTGTTTGGATTACAAGATTAGTTAAACAACTCAGCTAAGGATGGCGAACACCAAGAATTTGACTAGATAAGGGTATTTTAAAAAGGGGCAACGTATTTCCTAAGAAAAAAAAACATATTTTTGAAAAATAAAGGAAACATCCTAAAGAAATGATTTTGTGAACCTATAATATATATATATATATATATATATGTCTATAATTTTCCTTTTTCTTTAAAGGTTTAGAGCTAATAAGGAACAACCTTACCATGTGAAAACAAAAAAGAAAAAAATGAAAAACTTACATTCTCACATGTTGAGGCTTTCTATAAGAATCTTACATCTCATTTACATCCAAGCATAACATAAAGGAAATCTTGCATTTTACATGCATATGGCATCCTACTTGTATATAGTTAACATCATTAAGCACATACTATTAGGGGATCAAAATCCCACATTATAACCCTTGAAGTCGAATTTTGGCTAGCACCTTAAAGCCCAGTAATAGCAGGCACTTTTAAAGCCCAATTCTGATTGGCACCTCAAAGCCCTATAATGACAGGCAGTTCAAAGCCCTGTGAGACAGGCACCTTCAAAGCCCAGTTCTGACCAGTACCTTTCAAGGCCCTATAATGACATGCACCTTAAAGCCCAGTTTTGACTTGAACCTTAAAGCCTTGTATCGATAGGCACCATAAAGCCCTGTAAGACAGGCACCTTCAAAGCCCAGTACTGGCTAACACCTTTCAAAGCCTTGTAATGATAGACATCCTAAAGCCCTGTAAAGACAGGAACCTTTCAAAGCCCAGTATAGGTTGGTACCTATCAAAGCCTTACAACGGCAAGCATCTTAAATCCCTGTAATGGCAGGCACCCTAAAGCCTAGTTCTGGCTGGCTCCTTTCAAAGCCCAATAATGGCAGGCACCCCCTAAGCCCAGTTTTAACTGGCACCCTCAAAGCCCTATAATGGCAGACATCCCTAGGTCCTATAACGACAGGCATCCTTAGCCCATTGCGCTAATGACTTAAACCTCTGGCTCGTGTCGAATCATATGTTTTCCTTTCACCGAGTAATTTCTGTGTTCACATCTTTACTTGCTTTTAGATAAGACCATCTCTCCATAACTTTCAAACTGTCTTATCTAAAAGACAAGTAAAGAAAGGGCAACTGTTAACACTTTATTTAGATAATATATATAAATAATAAATAAATAAATAAAAATGAAAATAAAAATCAAAATATTAGTAATAGTAATAGTAATAATAAAGATAATAAGAAAAATACAAAATGATAAGATAAAATTCGGGAAACAAGTATAAAAATTCTAAAATAAAATAGAAAGCAAAAGACTAAGAAGAAAAATTAAAATGGAAATAAATAGACAAAATGGTAAAAATAAAATGATGAATAGAATTAAAATTATGAAACCAGAAAAAGGAAGCTTATGAAAATCTTTTACATTAGCTAGCCGTAGCCTCCCTAGGTCTGCATACATAATATGGAAATGTTACAAGATACCTTACATGCTTCCCTCTCACTACGTTGGATGACAGAGTGCAAAAAGAAGACACATAAATAAGGCTTGAGAACAAAAGAGCCTTACTCCCTGGGCCAAAATGAAAGGCAAGAAGGGTAATCTTTATTGGAGTTTGGAGTGTTGACTTTTTAGTCTGTAAGACCAAGAAGCTCTGGGGAGAGGTTGAGAAAGATGTGTGAGAGGCTTAAGCAGAGAGGAAATATATGGAGAGAACAGACCCGAGCACTACCTAGTTAAACTTAGCTTAACTCAGTAAGCCCATACCCATAGAGCTTATATATATATATATATATATATATATATATCTCTCTCTCTCTCTCTCTCTCTCTCTTATATAAGCGACGCATATGTGAAAAATTATCTGAATTCTTGGGGCACCACTGCAAATATTGCTAAGACCAAAATGATGATGACCAAAGTGTCAATATAGGGGATTAAATCTGGTCTATCTGTTATGGCATTATAATAGTCTTCAATAATTTTATCTCCTAATATTCTGGGTAATTTTCTATAGAAAAGGTCTAGAAAGACTTTACTGTCAGCATATGTTTTTGATCTTGCTTGATAATAATATTTACTAAATTCAATATATATATATATATATATATATCCATCTATGTCTTCAAGATCTAGTGTACATATGCCTATTTGATATAGATACCTAATTGCATTTTTTTGTCTAGTTGTTTCTTCTGCTCCTACACTTTTTCCTAGAAATTCTGCTCTTAGCACTTGTTCATATTGTCTTACTAAAGTAGCATAAAGTTCTTTTCTAGTATTATATGATGCTACGTGCCTAGTTTGTTCTCTAAATTCTTGGCTTCGGCTCTTCCACCAGTCATGCACATTTCCTACAAAATTGGATTCAATAATAAGGCTAGAGGCTTGGGTGTCTACTCCTCTATTGGCTAATGCTATAAATTGGGCTTTGGCCCATTCTTTTAATTTTTTCTCATTATCTTTCTTACAGTCTAGGTCTAACCATACTCCTAAGTTCGGTATTAATTTGGTTTCAAATTGTTCTAATCTAGTAGGGTTGGTTTGGTTTCCTGATGGTTCATATGTGGTATTGAATATAAAACTTAATTCTAAGGTATTTGTCCTAGTAGATTCCCTGTGTCTCAAGGTATCCCTACTTGCCTCGTCTTCTCTTCTTTCCCTAATACTTGTATTTGGGTCTGTTTGTGTATAATCTGGTCGAGTTAGATCTGGAGGTCTAAATGATGGTTGTTGTTGGGTTACATTACTTTGCACTAAACTGCTTTCGGTTGGAGATTGTTGTTGTGTTTGATTCATATTTATTTCAAAGGATATATTTAGATCTTGGTAGTCTTCTTCCTGTATATTTAACTTATTTTCCCATTCCTTCTTTATAGTTTCTATTCCTGCTTCACTTCCCATTCTAGCTTTTATTTCGTCTTGTTCTTTATCTTCAATTTCGGATACTGTTAGCATATTTATTTCTTTTCATTGGGTTTTTCTTGAGAGGAATCTTTCCATAAAGCCTGGAATATCATATCCTAATTGGCAAGCAAATTCTGTGACTTGATAATCATCGTTTGTCAAAGTAAGATTATCTTCAACTTTTTCATAATAGTTTTCTTTCTCTTTCGTTTGTTCTATTATTCTTTTTTTAGTTATGGGAGTAATAGTTCTAGCTTTTATTTCCTCATATAGTGTCCATAGGTTTTTATTCAAAACTTCTTGTCCTTTATGTAATTGGCCTACAATTATTCTAGTTTCTTCCATATTTTCACTTAATGGTTGTTCCCTAATTTCTTTTTTAGGTTTTTCGCCAAATAAAGCTTCTCTCATGACTACCATAGTGTTAATTTCATTTTCATGAGTTATTTTGACTGTCTTTGCTTTAGCTCTATCTTTGACTCCTAAGACTATTTTTACTAGACTAATTAAGTTTGCTAAGTCTGTTTTTATATTTTCTACCTCTTGTTTTATTAAGCTGATGTCTAATTTTAATTCATAAACCCTTTCTTCAATAGGTTTTGCTAATTCATGTAATCATTTTATAGTTTGGTCTGGGGGTACAACTTCTAATATTTTTCTAGCTTCTTTAGGTAATCTTTTCATGGTTTAATCTAAATCATTGATTTCTATATCTTCAGCAATGTTGGTATTAATATAACATCCTAATTGCTTCATTAAATACATATTAGTCCAATTATTTTAGTTAAATGACTCATCACCCTCTCCATCCAGTATGAATGGGGTAGCAAATACTACAGATTGATTATTCTGGGTAGGAAAATATGAATGTTTTGGAATATTTTTCTCATCTATACAATGCATCTTGGGTTCTATCTTATTTAGAGAATACATGAGCAATAAGTTATGAAAAGCATAATAAAAAGAACAAGCAGTTACAATCATATAGAATAAGGGAAACTAAAGATCCATTTACATTTCATCATCATAACCATGCTCTGATACCATTATCTGACAATCTGGTAAAACTACTATTTAACGCAAGTAAGTTTAAATTATAACCTAATTTTTGACTAATTTAAAGACAAGTTTGAAGGAACCTTGTCTTCTTTCATACAAGGGTCTTTTACAGTACATATGTACAGACCTTCCTTTTCATCTTTAAACCAGCACAACCCTATTTCATTTCCTACATAGGGTGTACTCAGGCTATAATTTAAACATGTTTTTGGTAAATAGTAATCTTACCAGTAATCAATCAACAGGATCATATCATTTTTATGATTTTCAAAAATATAAATTTCACCTTAGTTTCCCTAATAAGTTTAGTGCGTCATACCTTAGAGGCTTGTAGATATTCGTCAATCTTTAAAGAGGAAGAGAATAAGAGAAGAGGAGATTGATGAGCACAATAGTAATGGAAATGGAAATATTTTATTGCTACTAAGGGAAAATATACATTAGATGTTGAAATACAAGGAAAGGACTGGGTGCTAGAAGTTTGAAGTCTCTGGAAGCTCAAGAGAGTTCAAATTTTGGAGGCCATGTGTTACAAAGAAAAACTAAAGAGCTTAAATACATGAAAACTACTATTAAAGATGCTTATTCTCCGGTCCTCATCGTTTCGTACTAAAGTTGAAGTAATAATGATCCTTTAGTCATGTTGTGTGCTTCTTTGGACTGCTTTTGATGTCTCTTTTTGTTGGTGGCAGGCAGTAGTCTTTTTCTTTTATTGGCAGTAGTCTTCTTCTCTCTCTGTCGGCAGTAGTCTTTTTTGTCGGCAGTAGACTTTTTCTCTCTCTGTCTGCAGTAGTGTCTTTTTTTTTTTTTTTTCACGGGGTACAGAGGTCAATAGAACTAGATAATTGAGTGTAGTCATCATCGTTTTGGTCCTGGCAATATTTGCAGTGGTGCTCCGAGAATTTAGATAATTTTTCACTTATGCATCGCTTAGTTAGTTCAACATGGTCCATATTATTAGTTCGTACTCGGTCGTACCAATTCTTAAATTGTTATACTGTTTGCTATTGCGGCCGATGGAGTAAATACATGTGGTTGGACTGGTAAAGTAAGTCCATTGGGCTTCATCTTTGGTTAAAGTACGAGTTAATTCATTCATGATAATGTGCATTTCTTGGGCTCTTAAACGGGATAAGGTTGAAAATATTTGGTCATCAGGAATGGGTTCTTTCTTTTCTTCATCAAATTTAAATGGCTGTTTGGTAGTACCGAATCTAATGAGATTTATTGGTGGATAAAATTTGTCAAGTGCAAATTCAACAATGGTAGCATAACACCTGATATATACTTGATATTGGGTAATGATACCAAAATATGTTTAGAGGTTTCAATTAAGGATTTAGGTAGAAGAGATATTTCTGTCATAGTTGGGGACGGATATATGGACTGGATTAAACCATAACTGAATAATGTCTGTACTATTTTAGGATCAGTTCCAAGATAAATAATGGCTTTGTTAATGGCATAATGGGAGATGAACTTAATGGTTGAGCAAGATGTTGAGGGATTCTATAAGCATTAAAAAATAGTCAAAGTGTTCTTGGATTTTAGGATTTGGAGTCTTAGAGGGTTTTGGACTTGGCCTTTGAATTTCTTTAGTTGGGGTTATTGGAGTTAGGGCTAGAGTTTTTCGTGTTGGTGGATTGAGGATTGGGCCTATGGGATTAGAGGTCTCAGCTTCTTTTCCTTTTTTGGCCTTGTCTAAAAAAGAGTCTTTAGGAGAAGATGTTAATAGGCTTTCTGGAGGTGTTGGTTGGCATGGAGATATTGGATTTTGAATAATGGGTTGGCCTGAAGGGCTGGCCCGGTTAAATGAACCATATTTTAATTGATTTTCTAATTGGTTAATTTTTTCACCATACTGGTTGAGCTTATCAATAATTGACTTTAAAGTACTTGAAATATTTGTAAAATAGCTAGAATTCTGATTTTTCTCCATTCCCACACTTACTTCGAGCATGGAAAGTCTGAGAGCTAGTTGTTTTATTGTTGGATTAGTGGACTCCCTTGCAGAGCTAATTGCTTGAACATTATTTGTCTCATTAGTCACTGGCTCAATCTCTGCTCAAATAATCAACAACTAAGTTATTCTTTCCTTTAATATATTCAACAGAATAATCATAATAAGCTAAATCACTTTGCCATTTAATGAGCATTTTATCAGATAATTTAGTTGACCTGATTCCTCTGTCTATCCAATGTTTTATTTTGTATTATCTGTTCTAATTATGAATTTGGAGTTTACTATAAGAAGTTCAAATTTTTCTACTGCTTTTACTAAGGCTAAAGATTCTTTCCAATTTGAATGATATTTAGCTTGACTTGGATTAAATTTTCCACTAGCATATCGAGTAATTACTTCTTTTCCTTCTTCATTCTCATAGTATAAGGCTGTGCCCCAATAAGTTTTTGATGCATCTGTATATATTATCCATTTTATATTCTGAGTAGTGGGAATGCTTAATTTGGGTAATTTTTGACACAAATGTTTAATTTTTTCTACAATATTCTTACTATTATTGTCCCATTTCCATTCAGCTGTTTCACCAGATAATTTAGTTATTTTGGAAGTATATTTAGATAAATTGGGAATATAGTTTCAGGCTTGATTTACTAATCCTAAAAATGACCTTAATTTTTTCTTAGTTGTTATTTCAGGAAAGTTTAAGACTTTTTTACTAATATGTTCTTGTAATTCTATACTGTCTTTAGAAATATAATGTCCTAAGAATCCGATTCTTGATTTTCTTAATTCGGCTTTCTTTGGAGATATATTTAATCCTTTTTCTTCTATTAACGATACGAACTTTTCTAAATGTTGTTCATGTTCGGTTTGGCTATTAGAAAAAATTAAAATATCATCAATATAGATTACTGCAAAGTCTCGAATGGGTAATAATAATTTCATGACATAATCTTGGAATATGCTAGGACTATTATGGAATCCCATTGGCAATACATTCCATTCATAGAGTCATTTTGATGTACTAAAGGTTGTATATTTCTTACTGTCTTCTTCTAGTTTAATTTGGAAAAATCCTGATTTACAATCAAATTTACTAAAGATTAGTTTTCCTTTGATCAAGTTAAAAAGCAATTCAATTTTTGGAATTGGATATCTATTTCTGATAGCTATTTCATTTAGTTTTTTATAATTTATTACCATTCTAGATTTTCCTCTTCTTTCTTCACTGTGTTTTATGACTATCATTGCAGGTGAGGAATATCTGGATTTGCTTTCTCGAATTAAATCATATTGTTTCATTTCATTAAGGTGCATGAAAAATTTTTGCTATTTTCTTCTGTCTAAGGGTAAGGTTTATTATTAATTTCTTTGCTATAATCTAAGAGTTCTATTTTTGCTGTAGGTTTTGACTTCTCCCAATGAATAAGGGGATTATCACTATAATTTGCTTTCCGTCTTTGCTCAATAGTTTTTGCATTAATAATATGAATTTTCCTTCTTGCTCCTAGTATTGGTTCTAAATTTGGGACAAATTGGACTTCGTCATTAGTTGATTTCTTTTTCTGAAATACTATATCAGTCCTTTTTTGTGGATCTAGAATCCTTATAGCCCATCCTTGGTGTTGACAAGGTGTGGTAAGAACTAAAACTTTTAGGGTAAAATGTAAAGGCATATATTGTTCTAAAAAATCCATTCCTAAAATGATATCTGGTGTGGCTTCATTATATTGGTATACTAAAGGTATTGTTAATTCATATTCTCCTATTTGAATCATTACTTTTTCTGCAGATAATTCTAAGAAGTGGACTTCTTTTCCGGCACTAGTCATTTTTATGGTATTTCCTTTTTCCATTGTTCTAGAGGTAACACATTATATTTGGCTATTGTCATATTTGCTCCAGTATCGACCATAGCATGATATTTTCTTGATTGATATTTATTATAATTGAATTTCAATAAGATATAGTATAGCTTCATGTTAAACCAATTTTATTTTTCCTAGAATAACAACTACTTGGTTAATATTTAAGAGGATTCTGTCTTTCTAGATTCTATAAGGAGTGACAAGATTTAGAAAATCTTTTCCTAGAATTAATTTATGGCTTGCTGTTTCTTTTATTTCTTCGTCTACCCATATTTTAAGGTTAATAATTTCTCTTTTCTCAAATCTGAGTGACATATTGGCCTTTGTTCCTTGTTTAGGAATTTCTATATCATTATTGGTATATTCTAATTGAATAAGACTCATTTCTTGTTCTGGATCTATGATTGCTATTATCTCGGTCCATAATCCTTCTCGTTGTATTTCAACTAAAACATAATTTTCATTTAAAGAAGTTGTCAAATCTATAATTGGAGTTTCTGGTTTCATTTCAGTTAAATTTGTGGTTAAGGGTATTTTGGCTAACCTATTTCTCTCCAGACTAGAAAAACTTCTTTTTGATACTGGTCTTGGTTCTTGATAGCTTAAACTTCTTAAACTTCTTGAATGCGGGTTAATATTGATATTTATGTCTGTAGGTGTATTTATCCTAATACTTCGCCTTCCTATACTATTTTCGTAATGGACTCGTCTCTGTTCATAATCATTTGCCATTTCTCGGGTATTATCTAATTCTAATTGTAATTGTCTTGGGATAGTAATTTTGATAGGATCTAATTTTAATTCTTCTAAGACTGGCATAAATTCCTTTCCTATTGTTATTTTACCTTGATTTTTCTTATAAATTTTATGCTCGTTTGAAAATACGAGTCCTGCCATCCCTGTGATACTAATGATTTTACTACCTGGCGACATTTTGATTCCTTTTAATTTATGATATACCATTAATGTTTGATTCATATTCATTTCTGCTCTAGAGATAGCAAAATTAGTATTTAAAGTGAATTTTAATTTTTGGTATACTAGGTTTCCATTTGAAGCTCCTAATATACTGTTAGGTATACTATCAATAATTCAATTGTCTATTATTAATAATTCGATCGGAGTATCTATTCCTGATTGAAAATAAGCTTTTATCATTAGTTGTATTCCTGGAATATAAATTTCTGTGATATCATCTTTTATATCTAATTTTTCAATTTCTTGATCAATTATAGATTTGCTAATTAATGGAATTCTTAAGACTCCCTCTGTTTGTGTTGCTTCTATAAGGTATTTCTTTTGTAGCACTACACAAGCATATTTTTCCTTTTGTTTTGTTTTTAATATTTTTCCAATTCGTGATATTATACTTTGTTTAGATAAGTCATCTGTAGACATATCCAGTTCCTTATTTCTAATTTTATCATATTGGTCTTTTCTAAATTTTATCCGTCGTTCTATTATTCATTCTTTAGGATTTCTATATTCTTCATATTGGTCATATTCTTGTAGTTCTTCTATTTGGTTGGATGGTTCTCCTTGCATCATATTTATTTCATTTTCTTCTTCTAAGGATTCATATTCAGTTTCAGTATCTGTATTACTTTCTTCTGAATCTGAAATTCTTTCTATCTTATATATCTCTATACTACTCTTATAGGCTTCTTCTATAGGGAAGCTGTAAAATTCGATTGGTGTTAATTGTTCTAATTCTGTTGCTTCCATAGTGCTTATTATTTTCTTTTTTCTTGGTCTATTACATTTAGTGAATATATGTCCTAATTCTCCACAATTATAACATTGACATTTTTTTGAATATTTTTTGTAATTAAATTTTTTGCCTTTATTAAAATATTTTCTTGGTTTATATTTACGAATAAATTTTTTTTTTGGATATTTACAAAATTTATAGCGTTTATGTTTTTTATAAGGCTTAAAGTAGGGTTTTAAAGTGCTATTTTTTTATGGGATTTATATGTTTTGGGGCTTACATTCCCATTAATGTGATATTTTTAATTTTTCACATTTGAGAACTAATTTATTAATTTTATAATATTTATATATTTTTTATGCTTCTTTATATTTATTAAATAAATATTTTTTTAAATAACCTATTCTACTGCCTAAAATATCAATATATATATATATATATATATATATTAAAAGTTGATGTTACAACGTCTTTATTACAGCTGTAATCCAACGGAAGCAAAATAATGACATCTAATAAAGGTGGTCTATGATTATGGTCTAACATCCCTATTAATGCACGATAAAATAGGAGTGAGAGTTGATAAAAAGGAGGTAGCATGAGAGGAAAGAGGAAGAGGGGGGATTCCATTTAGAGATAAAGTGAGAGACTGAGAGTAGACAAGGGAGAGAGTTGAAACTCGATTAAGGCTATCAAAATGCCTCTGCCATGGGCTCATGTGAGGGCTAGCGGGTGAAGGAGCAAATATAGAAGAAAGAGAAATAAAAAAAATAGAGATGAAAAGAGAGGGTTGAGAGAAGCTCGAGTAAGAGAAAACAGAGTGAGTGGGACTAAAAGAGAGTGTTCAAGGTTGAAAGTTGGAAGCTAAATGACGATGAGGTAGTGACAAGAAAATAAGGGATCCAAAATCGAAGCAAGAGGAAGAAACAGAAGATTTTGAGTGAGAAACATTCTATGTTTTTTGGAGTGAAGAATAGAGGGGAAAAGTTAAGAGCAAAAAAGGGAGAGAGAGAGGTAGGGAGGACCACGCCTTGCTCTATTGCACGTGATTAAGAACAGAGAAGCAATGCCTAAGAACAGAACTAAAACGAGAGTGAGAGGGAAGGCTAGCCGAGGGATGAATATGTAAGAAAAGAAGAAAGCTTGAGAAAGGAAAACAGTGAAAGAAAGCCTCAGAGAAAGAGATGTTCATAGTAGAAGAGACCCTTGTTCTTTCAATAGAGCAATGAGGTAGGTGGCTGGCCTTGAGAGACGAAAAGAAGAAAGTAAAGGGAGAGATGCGATGAAGTGAGTGCATAAACACCAAACAGAACAGAAAGGAGAAAGAAGACTAGGCGAAAGTTCAAAGGTACTCTGCTGTGGGAGCCATTGAAACAGAGCTCGCGTGTGTGTGTATGAAGGGAAAAACAAGGGAAACAATCAATGTAAAGCTCAAAAAGTTGTGACTTTGAATTTTGTATTCATCAAATAGGGTTAAATAGAGAGTAAAGAGCTCAACATTTTTTAGATGCTTGACTGCGTAAGAGGTAAGCACTTCTCCAGTTTTCGTTCAGCCATTTGCGCCCCAAAGTGTTTTCACAACACAGTTTCCAAGAGATTATCCTTCTTGTTTTTCCTTTACGTTATGTGATTATGGTTAAGATGAGGTTGCTTGAGTTCAAATTTAAGTCCATATCTGACCGAGATGGCGCTGGGTCTCTGCATGTTTGTTTCTCTGATAAGCTCCTTACCTCTGGACTGTGTCATTGGAAATAAGGATACATTGCTGTCATTACAAGCTAGCATGATGTTTGCATATTCATAGTTTAGAACTCAGTTAGGATACGTTGCATGGTGTTTGGGTCTCCGCATGTTTGTTTCTCTACATGTCTGCATATTGTCCAAGTCCATGTTAAATGTCAGCCTAAGGATGTTTTTCTCTTTTTTTTTTAATAGTCAAATATCCCAGATGCTATGTAGGATGTTGTTGCGTTGTTCCAATTTAATTCGTTTTATTTTATTTTATTTTTAAGTTTATTTTATTGCATTTGTTTATTTGTTCATTTATATATTTTTATTTCCCTCTATTCTATTTCTTGGCAAGTCATACATTCCCATGGTGATTTTGTTATTGCAAATGTTTGTTTTATGGTTGGAGATTTGATAGATTAGGATTTGTTGAGACGTGATTCACACCAACTGTTAATCAATTCAAGAAATTTTGATGTGATTTTCATTAAAATACAATTCGGGATTTGAACAAAACAGTATCCTTAAAATTTCATTTGGAAGGAATTTTTTTTTTTTTTTTGCTTGTAATTTGTAAATCCTTTGGAAGGTTAAAGCAAGAATCCTAATCTTGATAAATCCAAAAAATATTAATATAAAAAATCCTAAAAATAAAAGTAAGAATCATAAATAATTTCTTTCACATTTCATATTACTGCATGAGATCGTTAATCTCCTCAAGTATCTAAAAATTAATTAATAGAGGTTGCATGAGATTCTTGATCTCATTAGGTGTTAAAAGTTAATATCTGTTTTTAAAAATACAAAGTTGGAATAATTTTGAATTTAAAAGCAAAAGGGTTTATTTTGCTTGTTATTTGTAATTAAGAATTCTAAAAAATACCTTTTCATTATAATCTCACTTTCGAAAATCAAATAAAATCAAAAAATTCAAAGAAAAATTTAAAAAGGAGAAAATAAAGGAGTAAGGAAGTGATATTAAGTTAATTTCATACATTAAAATAGCCCAACCGAATTTCAATCCCATTTTGTATATGAAACACCAACCAATTGACACGCCTTTTATGCCGTACTACATGGACTTTGATCCCTATTACAAGGTATATAGACCCTAAGCTCTGATCTTAGGTTAAGTTCACCTTCGTAAATATTTCATTATTCTTCCCTTATTTTAATTTCTTATATTCTTTATTATTTTCTTTTTCTTGCGTGTGAATGATAACAGTAATCAAAATTTAAATTAAGGTCATACATGTTTTACGTAAACAACTTTGGGTAACCATTCCTATGAACAGGTGTTGTGGGGTGCTTAGCACCTTCTTCATGCACAATTGACTTCTGGTTCGTAGTCCACCTTATTAATTTAATCAGTTTTTAAAGATTTTTCTTTAAAAATTTTAATGGTGACTCCTAAAATTTGGTTGTCATTTTTTTAAGCAAAATTTAATACTATTCTTTTTTTCATGCCTTGCAATCACTTTTCAAGCATGACATAAAATTTAAGAGAAAATTAAGTGACCAAGAAGAAATCACATGAAATTAAGATATGAAAATAAAGCTTAAGGTAAAATTAAAGGATAAAATTGGAATAATATGAAATTTAAAGATAAAAGTAAAATATAATATATAGTTAATGGGTTGAATTATAACTAAAAGAAACTAAAGAATATAAATAAAATTTGAGAGAAAGTTAAATATTAAAATTGTATTTTTGCCAAAAGGTTATTAAACGACTTACTAATTTACATAAATCATTGTTTGGAAAAAATTAGCGTAACCACACAAATGTAAAATATGCTAATAAAATATTAAGTTGGCTTTTCTCGAAGCATATCGTTATGAGTTTGAAAATATTGGTTCAAATGACAATTTTTTGGAAATATAAATGTTAAGAAACTCGATGGATTTACTTTAAGAAATTTAGAATGCTCATTAATTTTAGAAAAGTAGATATTGTAATTAAATTTAATTAACTCTTTTGGAATCTTAAAGTTTTTTTTCCCCAGGAATGTAAATTGTAATGATTGAAAATAGAAAAAAAAAATAATTTGCATATATAATATTTTTTCCATATTGAATCTTTTATGTATGCAATGGATGTATTTAATATTGATCTACATATATGACCTTTGAAACATGTTTTTGAGTAGAACTAAGTGCTAGAATATGATCTTCAACTTGTTCTAACATATTTGAGAGAGAAACACATCTTATTGAGCCAAAACTTGCATATTCTCTATCATTTGAGTTCTTATATCTTCATCTTGTATATCTACTTTTGAGAGAGCTTGTTTGAACAATATTATTCATCTTTAATCTTTGTAAGACAAGGGTGGTGTATCCTTGGGAGAGAAAACAATAGTGAGGCATCTCTTAGAGTGAGAAACAACTTTAGTTTGAGTTGGAAGTTATAGAGGCTTACAAGTACCTGATTAAACTTGTGGAATTAGTGGAAAAATCTTAAGTTGAAGCTTGGGGACTGGATGTAGGCTTAGATTAGAGCCAAACCAAGATAAATATTAAAGTTTGCTTTCTTTTTCCCTCCACTATTTACAATTTGAGTTGTTTCACAGATGCTTTGTTTTTGTATTAGTATGTTGCATGAAGTGTTGTGATTTTTTGTTGGATACATTCTTGTATATCTACTTCCAAGTAATCCAATTTTTAAGTGATTGTATGATTGTTCTAACTTACATGAGAACAAGCTTTTGAATTGAGTTAAACTATATATCATTGAATGCTCTGTTTTTAGAAAAGAAACTTGCAATCTTCATACTCTAAGCATCAATAAGTCTCTGTTAATTGATATAATTATTGTTTTGTTTTATATTCTTCTAAGTAACCTTCATATCAAGTATTTTGCAAACTAATTTCAAAAAGAACTGAAATTTTTATAAGCATCCAATTCACCCCCTCTTGGGTGTTAGTTGCCTTATCTAACAAGTGGTATCAGAGCTAGGACTCTTGTTTAAAGGACTTAACCATCTCAAGAGTTTGTATGGCAACCATTAAATGCTTTGTAATGATAGAAGGTTTTGATATTAATAAACCCCCTTTCCTTAATTCAATTTGTTTGATTTTTGGAAAGTTAGAATGAAATTTTATATTCAATCTCTTGATGTAGACTTATGGGAAGTAGTACAAGATGATTTTATCTCCAAACCAAGGAAAAAATTGAATGAGTATGATAAGAAGTTATTTTCTTTGAATATTATAGCAATGCTTATATTATATGGTACTTTAAATGAATATGATTATGTTAGAATCAAATGTTGCTCTAATGCTAAAGATACATGGGATTCTCTTCATACTTTATATCATTCTAATAATGTTGTTGAATGTTGATAGCTTTAAAGAGATTATGCAAGATAAAGAAACATGCCCTATGCCTCTTGAAGATGATTAATCTAGAATTAAGGGAGAAGATAGAAATTCTCAAGGACACTTCATCAACAATGAAAAAAAAGGAAGAATCCCCAAAATGAGCTTACCAAGCAAGGATTGGAAAATCCTCAACATATGACTTGAAGGCATATGAAAAATCCAAACTTGATAGTAGCTCATCTTTTGAAAAGTTATCACA
The DNA here is from genome assembly GCA_037074485.1 of Delonix regia. Lineage (NCBI taxonomy): Eukaryota > Viridiplantae > Streptophyta > Magnoliopsida > Fabales > Fabaceae > Delonix > Delonix regia. The sequence goes on from CM073453.1 coordinate 7,657,037, forward strand.
TGCATTTGATAAGTTACAAGAGACAATATCTTTGAATATTCAATGTTTAAGTTGTTGTGATTCAAAAATTGAAAGTGCTTTTGTTATTGAAAATTCAACTTGTACTTTTTCCAAGATTTTAAGAGAAAAAGGCTTCAAAAAGAATCTTGAAACTTATAACTTAGGTTGTTATCCCAACAAAAGACAAAAGTTTTCTAAAATTGTATCTTAATAGGCTTATATGCATATTATTTGTAATTATTGCGGTCATATAGAACATATTTCTCACTTATGCCCTATTAGAAGAAATTCTTATGTGAGAAAGAAACACATTTGGGTTTCTAAATATTATAGAAGTCATTGTATTAACATATAAGAACCCAAGTTGAGATAGTACCAAAATGTCTTTCTAATGCTTCAAGTATGTTAAAAAGTTCTCAAAATGATGGACAATGATATACGAAAGAAGGCTACAAAGGATAGCTTCTCAAGTACCAAAAGATAGAATTGCAAAGTTTAAAACTTATAAGAAGAAGTAATGGGTAAGAAAATGGAAGCCTTTAAATGCCAAGGTCAAGGTATCAAGTCATCAAATCTCTTATTTGACTATATTTAATATTCATTGAAGTATATTCCTAATGGCCTTAGGTATGAGCATTGCACTAATCAAATTCATGCATATAAATTGTCATTGATGTATAACTTGATCATGATTCATAACTTTGGATTGCGAATTTGAACTTAAAAGATAGTGATATATAGATTTAACTTAAAATCTTATTTTGACCTATAGTCATTATTTTGCTTATATGTTACAAACCGTATAATAATTTGTTATGAAACTTATTTCATTAGAAAATAGACTCAAAAGGATTTTCAACAATATGTCATTCATTTAAAATGGAGTTTAAATGAAAAAGTTATGACTATCTAAATTTGAGTGATGAGATATGGATTTTGTGAGGAATTGTTTTCAGAACTTTGGTTATTGTTTAGATCATATCTCCCAAATTTTATTGATTTCTGAAACAAAACTTCTTGCATTGAAGTATAGACTTAAAGAGATTTCCATAATAAGTCATGCACTCAAAATTAATTTAAAATAAAAAAGTTATGACCATTTAAATTTGGGTCTGTGTCACTATAAATGACCAGTCGACTGCCCTCTCTGCAAGTCAACTAGGACACCATTGATTTGAGCTAACGGTTATATTTTGAAAGGTAGTCAACTGGGAGACCCTGACAATCAACTGGCGTACTGTAGAATCAGGCTAACGATCATATTTTAGCCTACAGTTGACTAGAGGTCCCATGACAGTTAACTGAGGGACCCTTAGTAGTCGACTAGGGAATAGACCTGATCATTCGTCCGAAAGCCTGGTCGGCCTGATGAGCCTGACTTGAAGAAAATAGATATGAGCCCAGCCTAAAAAGCCAGGCTTGAAAATAGGCCCAAATTAAAAATTGGGCTGGGCTCAGGCTTTATTTCAAAGCCTGGCTCGACCTAAATTATATATATATATATATATATATATATATTATTTTGAAGAAGATATACTTGCTTTTCTTTTATATTAAGTCCATTAGTCATGTCTTTAACTTATGAGATTCTTCTTATGGTTGTATAATGATAATGTAAGACAATTTAATTTAGATCCTTCACTTTAACTAGACTTTTATTGGTAGACATAGTTTTTTTTTTTATCTTGTTAGAGTGAAAATAATGCTTTGCAAAAAAAATATTCGGCTCGAACTGGGCCCGGGCCTAAAAATTAAAAAACAAAATTGGGCTTAAGCCTAGGCCTAGACAAGAAAAAAAAAGCCCAATCAAAAGCTTGACCTGTTCTTTTAAAAGGCTCGACCTATGATCAAGTCTATTGGGGAACCCCTAGCAGTTGATTGATAGCATCAGGGTAGCATTTTCAAAAGCAAATAATAGCTCTTTTGTGTATGTAATGGCTATATTTCATATTAATCTTTATATATGACCTTTCAAACATGTTTTTGAGTAGAAGCAAGTGTTATAATCCAGTCTTCAACTTATTCTAACATATTTGAGAGAGAAACAAATCTCATTGCTCCAAAACTAACATATTCTCAATCATTTGAGTTTTAGATCTTCATCTTGTATATCTACTCTTGAGAGAGCTTGTTTGAACAATATTATTCACCTTCAATCTTTGTAAGATAAGGGTAGTGTATCCCTTCGAAGGAAAAGCAAGAGTGGAGAATCTCTTAGAGTGAGAAATAACTCTAGTTTATATTGGAAATTGTAGAGGTTTACAAGTGCCCAATTAAACTCGTAAAATTAGTGGAGAAATCTCAAGTTGAAGCTTGGGGACTGAATGTACGCTTGAATTGGATCCGAACTAGGATAAATCTAAAAGTTTACTTGCTTTTTCCCTTTACTCTTTACAATTTGAGTTATTTTGTTGATGTTTTGTTTTTATTTTAGTATGTTACATGAATGATTTGATTTGTAGCTAGATGATAATATGTGAAGAAAATGTTTGTTTTCAAGTCTTTGTTTTCTAGTTTTTATCCAACTTTACTTTTTATTTTTCTTTAGTATGCATGGATGATTTGTTAGCCTGAACAAAGGACCTAGGAGGAGTAATTTGCAAAAAAAAAAAAAAAGAGAAAGAATGATACTTGGTATGGTTATTATTCATATGTAGGTAAATGGAAGTGGAGTTCTTAAAGCCAAATTGTTCATTTATTTTCATGACAAAGCTGTGGTAATTACTGCAACAAAATCCTATACTAATTTTGATTAGTAAAACACACTTTTGGGCTTGTGAAAAGTGGGCTGAGTGATGTGGGACTTTTGAATGAAGCTAAGGGAACCTAATGAAAGGAAACAGAGAGTAAGACAGATAGAGCCAGTAAGCAAGAGAGTACAATGGTCTCTAATCCTAGGGATTTCTCTTTAGCTTTGTAATGGAAGCAAAGGGAATATTGGCAGTAGAAGAGGAAGATCAAGTTAAGAGACAAAATAGTACATTAATTGGATCAAAGGATCTAGAGTTTGATAATTAATTTCATTATTATTGATCTCTATTCTAATTTTTAGTTGTACTAGCGTATGGATAGTCTGAAGACTATTTTGAATTTTATTGTCATGGACTAAATTTTCTTAGCTATGGTTGTTATTTGAACCAGAATTTACATAATGCTTTGAGTTGTTGTCATCATATTTTGTAAATTGCATTAGTGTTTGATTAATCTTCTTATGAATGATTATGCTATTTATTGATTGGTCACCAATAAAGAGTAAATTAGCTTGAATTAGTGCTAGAAAGTTCAATTCAAGTGGGATCTAGCTTGAGTAGTGTAAACTCTTCAAGTAATTTATGGATTTACATTTATATAGGAATATATAGGTTGTCTCACATAACCCATTCAATATTGCATTTAAATTTGACTTCTAGAATTAGGGTTCTTATAAATATATGTTGAATTGTAAATTAGGGAGGTTAGCATAGCAATTTTGGTCTTTTTTAGGGTATTCTTTCACCACCAATCTCGTACGATATCTTTTGACATTGTCATTTCCATCGCATTTAATTTTGTAAACCCATTTGTTCTCGATGGTTTTCCTTCCTTGCAGTAGTGGAACAAGTTCCCATGTTTTGTTTTTATGCAAGGTTTCATTTCTTCTTACATTGCTGTCTTCCATGGGGTAGCATATGGACTTGTTATAACCTCTTGAAATGTTGATGGCTCTCCTTTCTTTGTGAAAAGACAATATGTATCATGGCTTGCCATAACATAATTTGAATGCCATGATGGTGTATTCCATTAATAGATTGACCATCAGACTTCCATGCTAGCCTTATTTAGTCGTTGTTTCTCATGCTATGGTTCCATTTTAGAAGAATTATAGTCTCCATTTTAAATGATAACAGTCTCTTTTGTAGTATCATTCTTTTCTTTTTTATTTTGAAGCTCGTGTTCTGTAAATATTACATCTTTGTGAACTACAATCTTATTGGTAGTGAGATCCCATAGGCAATACCGCTTAATACCTTAAGCATAACCCAGGAATACATATTTCCTAGATTTTGGATCTAATTGTGATCCTTCTTGAGGTTTGTACATTACATATACCGAATATCCAAACACATGTAAGAATGAATAATCAATAGGCTTACCACTTCACAACTCTTTGGAGTCTTCAAACTAATAGTTGAGTTGTTGATGGTGATTGGTTTATCACATAACTAGCAGTTTTAACAGCCTTTGCCCAGAAAGACTTTTTTAATTTTGTAATTTTTGAAATAACTTTTGTTCTTTTTAAGAGAGTTTTATTCATCCTTTTAACCACAACATTTTGTTGAGTCACATAAGCAACTGTGAACTACTTCTAAATACCTTCTTGTTTACAGAATGCCAAGAAGTCACTGTCTATGTATGCTCCTCCATTGTCTGTCTTGAAGCATTTGATCTTTCTTTCAGATTCAAATTCCACTCGTGATTTAAGTTCCTTGAATATTGGAAATACATCAAACTTCTTCTTGATTGGGTACACCCATACACTTCTAAACTAATTATCAATGAAGGACAAAAAATATTTTGCACCTCCTAAAGATGTAATTGGTGATTCCCACACATCAAAATGAATCAAGTATAGTATGTGTTTACTTTTAGTAATAAATCTATCAAATTTCAATTGATTTTGCTTACTTTCAACACAATGCTAATGCAATGGTAAACTTACATGCTTAAGTCCTAGTAGGAGACTATGTTATGGAAGAATCTTCAATCCTTGTTCTAACATATAACCCAGTCTACAATGCCACATTTTTTATAATTCTTCTTGGTAAGTAGAAGTAACAGATGTTGCTCCTTGTTTCAATGTATACCATTGAAGCATGAATAATTTTGAAGTGCTCTTTCTTGCCTTCATGACCACGAGTGCACCATTAATGACTTTCATAAACCTTTTCTCAATTTAGGTTATGAGTTCGAGGTTATCAAATTGGCCGATAGATAATAACTTTTTCTTTAAACGCTTTACATGTCATACCTGTTGGATAGTATGAATCATGCCATCATGCATCTTCATCTTGATAGTTCCTATGCTAGCAATCTCTATAATGTTATCATTTCTTATATACACATATCCATCAGAAATAAGCTTGTATAAATAAAACCAATTTCGTTGGGATGTCATGTGCTATGTAGCGCTTGAATCCATTACCCAAGTTTCTGAAAATGGATATCATGTTGAATAGACTACTATTTCAACTTATAAGATTCTATCAACTTCAGAGGTATCAACGATACATTCTTAAGAAGTTATTCCTGGAGCCTTTTCTTCTTTTTTCTTGTTGTGCCAATAGTCTTTCTTCATATGCCCCTTTTTACCAAAATAATAACACTTAATGTTTTTCTTACTTTATGACTTTGATCTTCTTTGGTTTTGACTCTCACTATAACCACGTTCTTCTGATCTTCCTCTCACCATCAATAATGCCTCTACTTGCTAAGAAGTAGTTGACTTGTGCTCTTATTTTTTTTTTGTTAGTTGCACCTAGATTCCTCCTCTAGAATAGAAGGTGCAATATCATTGAAAACAAGATTATCTGTCAGAGGCAATTTGTTAAGTTGATGATGAGTTTATCATATTAATCTGGTAGACTTTGCAGTAGGAGCTCTGCACGTTCATTTTCTACTATGTTGCAATTCAACAATAAAAGTTAGGAGAATAAAGTATTTAGATTGTTGATATGCTCTGTTACCATAGTGGACTCAGACATGCGAAGAGTGTACAATTTTCTCTTAAAAAATATTTTGTTATGGATTGACTTGACCTCATACAATTTTTTGAGTGTGTCCCAAATTTCTTTTATTGTTTGCTTTTTAGCAACACTTGACAAGACTAAATCTGCTAATGCTAGATGCGGGTTAGCGATAACATTATCGTCCATCTCCTTTCACTTGTCATCATTGATCATATCTAGTTTCTTACCAATTGCTGCATACAATTGTCCTTCCTCAACATCGCCATCATCTTCAATTTTCACAGGGAGAAATTACTCTCATTGAACTTCTCAATCTCAAATCTTGTTGTCATAATGTTAATAAAATAGTGCCAACAATCAAACCTCAGATACCATTGTTAGGAATCGCGACACTAGACAACAATATTAAAAAATGAGAAAATAAGAATTGGCATAAGATATTTATGCAGAAAACCTTTCTGTATGAGGGAAAAATCACAGGCAATAATGGAAAGATTTTTACTAACTCAAGAGATTGTACAATTTTTCTTTAAATGTGAGGAGAGAATAATTAAACTCTCTCTCTCTCACAAAAACCAAAAAACACACAATTCTCTCTCTCTCTCTCTCTCTCTCTCTCTCTCTCTCTCTCTCTCTCTCTCTCAAGTAGAAGAACTACTACTTACTCTCTCAACAAAAGAGATATCACTATTGTTACAACTTTTCACTCTAATACCGAAGCCCGTAAGAAAAGACCAAATTTATAGGCATCCTCTTCAAAATTTTTCAACAATTTTATTTTCCACTTTGTTAAAAGATGCTAACTTTATCTTTCACATTGTTAAAATGCGTCAACTTTATCTTTTACATTGTCAAAAGGTATGAACCTTATCTTCTATTTTATCAAAAGTTATCAACTTTATTTTTATCAAAGTGATAATAAAATTTTTATCATCTTTTTTTTTTATTATAAAAAAGTAGTCATCAAATTTATCTTTATCTATTTTACAAAATGTATAACAATATCTGAAGGAACAAAAAAAACTTTCACTGAATGCATTTATGATTTTTGTTAAAGACGTTGTAAACCCAGGCAACAAACATTTTAAGTGGGGTAAGATCATTAAGGCCATCATCCCGTGGAACTCGTGGCACAGTCGTAACAAATATCTAGATTTTTGCTGGATGAGAGTTTTAACAAAGAATTACTGTCTACCAGTAAAGTAACCTTAAAAGCAAAGTTATAGTTAATTGTCGTTTAAGCTTTTCGGACATTGTCATCGGGCGTTGGTTATACCGTGTACTAGGGTTAAAGAAGGAAATGAGTAAACGACCTCGTTATAGGTCTGCGTGTAAAGTCCCAAGTGTTTGTCATCGACACACAAGTCCAAAAATGAACACCTTGGTTCATTTCTGCAAATCTTTTTATGTGGTTTTATTTTCTCCTGTTCATTCCATTACTTTTACTAGTTACTATTAAGTTTACTGTGTATAAGATATGCTTCAAACTATTAATCCTTTTTATCAAGACCGTCATCCTATACTTATGGAATCAAAAGCCAATTTTCTTGTACAAATTTCTGAGCTTGTAAATAGCACAGTGTGATCTAGTATAACATTGCACATTTCATTTTCTGAAGTATCCTCAAGAATTTAATCGTTGTCAACTGCAACTATACTTTCTTTTCTTTTCTTTTTTCTTTTTAGGTTTTCCTTTTTTCTATCATTTGCATGGAAAATCAGGTACGTAGCAATGAGTAATTTGCCAATTCCGTACAGATTTCCATTAGTGACAAGTTACTTGTAACACGTTTGTTTTCACTTATTACCCTTTTATTTTTTAGTTTATTTTTCCTGTCGAAAGTACAAATATCTAATTGGTTTGTTGCTGAAGCAGTTTTACGGAATCATTTTTTTACCATTCTCATGTTTATATATTATTTCTATAATTTATTTTCACTGGTAAAGGGAAACCAACCTCAATTTGTTTCTGTCTGTTAAAACTTCTACAACAATGCCTCAAGGCCAAAGACGTTTTGCGCAGGTTATTTCTATGATTTTGGGTGCACCTCAGATTAGCTTGAGAGTTGAAAAGTTGATTTTCTGGTATTAAATTAGGTTAGAATATATTGACTCCTGATGCAAGGTCACGGAAGGACTATAGGGTCCTTTCTCGTGGTCATAAGGATGATGCAGGAGCCTAGTTCTAGTGGCACTAATATGAATCAGCAGAGTCCCTTAAATCAAATCCAAAATCTAGTAGATGCTCGGTTGTCAGATTTTATGGGATCTTCAGGTAAGAGTACATGTTTATGTGCTAGCGGTCTCAGTATTCTGAGCTTCAGTGGATGGAATACCGGTGAACCTAGTTCTGGGCTGAATCTCTATAGCCAAGTCAATGATGATGGGCTAAAAGCTGAACATGGATGGTTTTCTCCATGTGGTGCTAATGGTGAGGATAGTCTCATACCTATAGAAAAGCAATGGGAATCAAACAATGTAACTTTTCTTGGTAGCTCAAATAGTAATTTCCTTAGAAATCAATCCAGAATTCAGCCTTTCTTCTTGCAAGGTTCCAACTCGAATCGTACAATCCAAAACGTGAAAATGGGTCCCATTGTCAGCACTGCTAAAGTGCTAATCATGGGAAGAGAACTAAAGCTTGTAGCAGGGACATAATATCCACAATATTTTATTATAAATTAATCAAAAAATCAAATGAGACATAATAATGAAGTGAATATAGTGTGAGACATAATAATAATAATAATAATAATAATGTGGATAAGGTGTAAAACATGATCATGTTTAGCCATAATGATGAGTGTTGGTTTAATCATGATGAAGACAATGTCTAATACGGGCATAATGATGAAGGTTAGTATAATGATGATGAAGATAACGCCTAATAAAATAAAATATTGTAAAAAGGTTTTCGAAGACAATTGAGGTGGTGATAAGCATCTACATATGGGCTTTGGTCTTGAATGCATGGTTTAACAATTCCTTCATTTTGTTGCAATCAATCACACTATCCTCATACTCTCTCCGCTTCTCTTGTATTTTCAACATTATATTTGCATTCTTAACTGCGGTATAAAATTATAATCCAATTCCATGAGTGATATCAAAGCATTGTTTTTGAATTCCTAGTTAAACCCAACAACCTTATTATCATATTTTTTACATCATATACTAATTTTCATAGTCTTCACTTCTACCTCTGATCTATTTGTCTCCAATTATACCCAAGTTTTTATTCCCATATTTGGGGGAGAAGTTTATGATTTTTGGAGTACAAAAATGATGATATTATTTATCTCTCAAAATTTATGGGATATGGTGGTCGAAGGTTTCCAGGAATCAACCCCAAAGGAGCTGTCAACATGGACAACTACAAAACAAATGGAGTACAAGCAAAATATGCAAAATGACACAAGAGCCTTACTTTTTATCCAGCGAGAGGTGAGCAAAATGATCTTTCCTAGAATCATGAATGCTAAGACAACAAAGGAGCCATGAAAGATCTTAAAGGGCCAGTACAAAGGCTCATATATAGTAATCACTATAAAAAATCAATCTTTATGGAAAAATTTTGATAATTTACTTGTGAAGGAAGGTAAAAATATTCAGGCATTATTCTCTCATGTTTCTAATATCATCAATCAAATAAAAAATTATGGAGACATGATAGAAAATAAGAAAATTATTTAAAAATTACTGAGATGCCTTCTAGCTAAATTTGATCATGTGGTGGTTGCAATTGAAGAAGCCAATGATTTGTCAAAACTTACTCTAGTGGAGCTAATGAGATCTCTCCAAGCATATGAGGAGAGAATGTAAAGATTTAAACAACCATTAGAGCAAGCCTTTTAATCCAAAATAATTTTTTTGAAAATAAAGGAGATAAAAAGAATGATCGTGGTCAACATCTTCAAAATAAAGGTTCATTTAATTACCATGGAAGGGGGAAAAGGAATTACAAAAATCAAGGGAGCAAAGAAAAATTAAGCTCTTATTGCAATTTTTGCAAGAAAAATAATCATGATACAAATGATTATCGATTCAAATGCAAGAAGTGCAAAACACACACTCATTTTGAAAGCATTGTTGGTTTCAGCAAAAAGAGGAAGCAAATTTCACAAAAAGAGACCAATCTCTTGGTCATTTATTTTATTCAGTATTTTCCTTTTACCAAGAATCAAGGGATATTTGGTATTTAGATAGTAGTTGTTCAAATCACATGACAAGCAACAAAAATTGCTTTTTCAATCTTGATGAAAATATAAAATCCCAAGTTATACTTGGTGATGGAAAAATATAAGAAGTTGAAGGCAAAGGCATTATTGTTGTAAAAACAAAAAAATGGCCAACAAAAATATATTGATGATATTTTCTATGTTTAAGGCCTCACACAAAATTTATTAAGTGTTGTCCAGTTAGTTTTAAAAGGTTACAAGTTGATTTTTAATTATGATAAATGTATCAAATTTGATAAAAATAAGATGTAACTAATAACTACTGTTAAAATAGCCCCTAACAAAATATTTCCTTTAATTATGCCATTTGGGCAAAAATATGCTATGAAGAGTGAAAAATTGATAAATTGACACTATGACATTTAAGATATGGCCATTTAAATTTCAATGGCCATGAATTGTTAAATAAAAAAAAAATGGTCCTTGGGCTTTCTTCTATACATTTTGAAAAGAAAATCTATGAATGAAGCATTTTTAGAAAAATGCATAGGTTTTCATTCCCAAAGTCTTCCTGAAGAGTTAAAGCCCCACTGGAATTAGTGCATGTAGATATTTGGGGTCCCTTATGAACTCCTACTCCTAGTGGTAAGAGATATTTTCTATTTTTTGTTATTTTTATACTCGCATGATCTGGGCTTACTTTATCGAGCAAAAATCATATGCATTCTCCTATTTCATTCATTTCAGAGCACTTGCTAAAAAGCAAAGTGGTCACTCTCTAAAAATCTTAAGAGCATATCGTTAGGGAGAATTGACTGATTACATGTTTGTCAAGTATTGCAACAAGCATAACATCAAGAAAGAGCTCACAATTTGACATACAACTCAGCAGAATGATGTTGCAGAAAGAAAAAATAGAACTATTGTTGAAATGGCTAATACAATGCTACAAGGCAAAGATCTACACAAATTTTATGGGCAGAAGTGGTCAACACAACTATTTATAATCTTAACCAATCTCCTATAAAAGTTGTTCTAAATAAAGCTCCATATGAAGCAAGGTTCAAGCTAAAGTCGAAAGTTGATACTTCAGAGTCTTTGATTGCATTGCTTATGTTTGATAACTCTATGAAATAAAATTATTCCTATCATTTCATGCTCTTTCATTGTCCTACCTTGTTAGTTTTAGTTTAAATTTAAGTACTCCATGTCTATTTAGGAGATGTATTTTTGGTAGTGAGGTTTTAGGTTATTTAGGTGTTGATTCATGTTTAATTGTTAGATGTTAGTCATTTGTGAGATATTAATGTGATTTTATATCTTACCTAGGTTGTCAAGGGGAAAAAGTAAGGTTTTGACATCAAGTAGGTAAACACTTAACTTTAAGGCAACTTTTGAGCCCCTAAATGTCAGAATTTAGATATGGACATCTCACAGCAAGTTGTAGAGCTTATCAAAACCTTACCATCAATTGATAGTTTATTGAAATTATATGCTAGAGTGCAAAGTTATAGCTAAAATACTGAAGCTAATTCAGGAGACTCATTCTTGCACCAAAGCTTTATGATCTAGTGCCAAGGCGCCAGAGTCAGTGTTTTGTCAAAGATCTAACACCAAGGCACTAGAACACATACACTAACCAAAAAGCTAGCGCCAAAGTGTCATGATGCAGCAAAAGAATGGTAGATTAGTCTTTTGACATTTTGGGATAATATAAAATGTTTCCTTTGGCTTTCTTGGTATATGGCAACCTTTTGAAGCAAAGGGAGAGGTTTCTCATAGCTTCAAGGCTTGGGATATGCTAGAAAAGGCATTTCAAGAGGAGTTTCAAGGGAAGAAACTGAATAAAGCTTCAGAAAATAAAGTTCTCATCTTCTTTTCCTCTTCTTTTATTTATGTTTTCTAAATTGTATTAAATTATAATCATGAGAATGCTTAGCTAAACCCTTTTCTCTAGGATTGTATATCATAGGCATGTAGATTGTTAAACTTTGTTACTTGAATTTCATTGTGTATGAAATTATTCAGTTTAAATTATATTTGTTCCCTTGTTGATTGGCCACCAATTAGGGTTTACGTTGAGGATTTGAGGATTTTTTAAAGAGAAGCCCAAATTCAGTCATAACTGAATACTGCATGATTGATATTAAACTATTACTTGAATTTAACTCAATTTGCTTTAAGATAGACACATACCTATTGGACGTGCAGGGTCATGTTAGCTGGACTCAATGCATCTATTTAAGTGGTTCTCATAGAAATATACGGAATTAATTTAGATGTGATAGAATTTACAATAGATCGATGGATTCTTATAATGATGTTAGAGGCTAAAATTACTTCATAAATCAATGAGTTTAAGTTTAGAAAGCAACTAATTCACAATTGAAGTGCCTTGGTAATCCATAATCCTAGGTAAGCCTTTTGCTTCGATTTTCATCTCATTTTAAGTTTTGCATTTGACTATACACAATTATCTTATTTTTAGATTGAATATTTGATTGCTTAAATTAGGTAATTGCATAAGCATTAGTAATTAGCTTCAATAGTAACTAGAATTCCTGGAGGACAATACTCTTCTCACACTTTACTACTTGTTGGTAGTGTATACTTGTATTGTGGTAATTTACTTACAACAATGTTCACATCCCAAAAAGAAGTAGAGATAAGCTAGACAAGAAAGGACAAAAGTGTATCTTTATCAGCTACAGTGATAAATCTAAGAGTTATCATCTCCATTGTCCTAATTCAAAACAATTGATCATTTTAAAGGACGTAATCTTTGATGAACATGCCAGCAGGAAATGGAGTAATGAAAATCCTAATGGAACTTAATATCTTAAAGTTAAGGAGAATGTAAGAGATTAACCAAACCCTAACACTAGTCTACCTCTAGGACTGAATAGCTAGTCATTAGATTCATCACCTCTAAGAAATATGCAATCATTACAAGATATTTATCAAACTTGCAATGTTGTGTTCTATTCTTGTGAGCCACAAAAAATTGAAAAAGCAGTAAAACAAGAAAAATGGAGAAGAGCCATGGATGAAGAAATAAAAATAATTGAGAAGAATCAAACATGGGAACTTGTGCAAAAGTCCAAAGAAAAAATATCATTGGGCTAAAATAGGTATACAAAATTAAGTACAATGAACATGGATCCATCTAGAAGTACAAAGTATAGCTTGTGGCAAAAGTATATTCCCAACAACCCAGTGTTGACTTCAACGAGACATTTGCTCCTGTATTCGTATGTAGACGATAAGAATAGTTCTTCCTCTAGTCGCGAAACTGAAGTTACAGGTGTATCAATTATATGTAAAGTCAGCATTTCTAATGGAGAACTTGACGAATAAGTACGCATGGAGCAACCTCAAGGATATGTTGTTGAAGGAAAAGAAGACAAAGTTTACCGTTTGAAGAAAGCTATCTACAGATTAAAGCAAGCACCAGGTGCATGGAATAATAAAATAGATAGATATCTTGTTAATCATAGATTTACAAAAAGCCTAAGTGAGCCATCACTATATGTGAAGATATAAGAAGATAGTTTTCTCATTGTGTGTCTGTACGTGGATGATTTTATTTACACAGGCAGCAACAACAAAATAATTAAAGAGTTCAAACTAGTCATGATGATGGAATACGAAATGACTGATCTTAGTCTCATGAGATATTTTCTCAGAATGCAAGTCAAACAAAGGCCTCGACAAATATTTGTCTTAGAAAAGTATGCAAATGATTTGTTGAAGAAGTTCAAGATGGAAAACTGCAAGCCAACTTCCACTTTGATGGGTACAAGTGAGAAATTATCAAATGAAGATAGAAAAGAAAAAGTGAACGAGACAGTTTATCGAAGTCTTGTTGGATCGTTAATTTATCTCACAAACACAAGACCAGACAAGGTGCATGCCATCAACATTATGTCAAGATTCATGAGTAAGCCTAGCAAATCCCACTTCACAGCTACAAAGAGATTTGAGATATGAAAAGGGAGTAAGAAATTTTGGTATTAAGTATGAAGTAGAAAACAATAGCAACTTAATTGGCTATACAGATAGTTACTAGGCAGGCAGTGTTGACGATCGTAAGAGCACAACTGGATACGTCTTTCTTCTAGGTTCTAAGGTGATCTCATGGGCACCAAAGAAGCAAAAGATGGTTGTACTTTCATTTGTAGAACCTGAATATATGGCCACGCATGCGAAGCAGTTTGGCTTAGAAGAATTATGAAGAATTTACTTCAAACTGTCAATGCACCAACAAAAATCAACTGTGACAATATGTCCACTACTAATATGATCAAGAATCCTATTTTTCATAGTTTCACTAAACATATGATCCGACATCACTTCATACAAAAGCTTATGGAATAAGAAGAAATTGAATTAGAATTTTGCAAAACCAAAGATTAACTTGTAGATGTTTTTACAAAGTCAATCACTGTGGAGAAATTCATTAAGTTTAGAAGGATGCTTAGAGTAACAAGATTTTTTTGATTAAGGGGGAGTATTAGAAATTAATCAAAAAATCATGAGACATAATAATGAAGTGGATATAGTGTGAGACATAATAATAATATGGATAAGGTGTGAGACATAAAAATGTTTAGGCATAACGATGAAGGTTGGCATAATGATAATGAAGATAATGCCTAATATGGGTATAATGATGAAGGTTGGTATAATGATGATGAAGATAATGGCTAATAGAATAAAATATTGTAGACATTTGTAAAAGACAATTGAGATGGTGAGGAGCATATATATATATATATATATATATATATATGGGCTTTGTACTTGAATGCATGTTATCACAATTCCATCATTTTGTAGCAGTCAATTACACTATCCTCTTATTCTTTCCCCTTCTCTTGTATCTTCAACATTATATTTGCATTCTTAACTATGGTATAAAATTATAATTCAATTCCATCATACTCGTGGAATAGATAGAGAGCAAACATCATTTGGCAGTGCTTCTTGTGATCATATAGGAACTTCATCTGGACACTCTAATTAAATGGCTGAGGGAGAAAATGTAAGTTCAAGTTCTTTAGTTAAGTAGGGTTCTTCCTGCATGACTAAGGCTATTGAAAGTGCTTTTGGGCAGCTGTGAACTAGAGGAGCTTCAAGCTCTTTTCTAGAAGCTGAAAATAGTTACTGGCCCATTGGGACTGCCAATCCTAAAAATGCTTCCAGTAGTTTAAATGTTTTGAGGCCTTATGAGGATATTTGTATACTAATCCTCCATAACAAATAAAGTGAGGGAAATGACTTCTGATGCGTTCCCTTTGATGGCTGTCATGGGAAATGTGAACAAACCTCTGAGAAACTTTGATAGGAGGATGAATTATGCACAACATCATGAATCTAAGCCTCTGAATTATTCTTCTTCACCTAATTGTTACCCATTTAATCATTATCTAGAATTAATGTTAATAGTTGGAGTTACAACAGCCAATTCTAACGCTCTTAACTGCCAGTCACATGTTATGCACATGCCTGGTTTGCTAGGGAACACACATCCTTTTCCTTGGAATGCAACTGCTAGTTCAAGGATGTTTTCTTGAAAACAAATGATATAAGTTATCTTGAATGTTTTCCTTGTTATTTCAGAGTCCATAGGTCAAGTTTATATACATTGAGATCCAATAGATTTGTTGAGAATGAGTCAAAATATATCTATTATAAATCTGTTATGGCTTCTCTACCATTGACCAGTTGACTGTTCACCACTGACTAGTCGACTACTTACTATTGACCAGTCGGCTAGTCACTCACAAATAGCTCCCAGTCGATGGTCTCAAGGCTGACAGTTGATTGATGCTTGATTTGAGGGTAACCAATCGACTACTCACTCACAGAGAGCTCCCAGTGGATCAAACTTAGGCTGGCAGCTGACTGGTCTCATCCAAGAAAGTGATCAGTTGTTACTGGCTTGTGACTAGTCAACTGTTCACTCACAAAAGAGTGTCCAGTCGATCAGAACTCAAACTAGTAACAGATTGGGGGTTTCTTAGAAGGTGACAAGTTAACTACTGGCTAGTGGCCAGTCAACTATTCACTAAAAGAAAACTCCCAAATCAACTTTTCTCAACCTTTAAGACTTAAGATTAATTTTTCATTCATTTTAATTTATTCATATTAACTCAATACCATTTACAAAGGTTCCTAAGATATGATTAAACATTGAAAACAACTAGAACCTCAGTATTACATGAGAAAACTTTTCTTCTTGTGTTATTATTATTAAAACATTGATCTCTCAGCAAATGGGTTCAACAAGTATTTGGTGCTCATAACATTCATTTTGCCTCCTTTTTTTTTCTGGTTCTCCTTCTTTCACACAACTATACTATTGACGACTTCCTATTGTTGTGTTATGAAACCAATGTTGGAGGAGTCATTTTCATTGGTTGATTGATCTTGATGACGTATCTTATGTGCATGCCAGTCATTTTCCTTCTATTTTATCTTTGTGAATCTAAGGATGGAAATGCTTAGTTAGCAATATTACAGCTTCCCATGCTAAGCTTTCATTTATATGAGATAACCATGTATGTAGTTATAGTGTATGAGTTTGTTGTGCCTGTTGAGTATCGCCATGGAAACAATGTCATGCTCAATATCAAGTGTAAGCTTTTCTTAGGTTTCATCATGGGATGGTTGGTTTTAGCTGCTACCCATGGTAAAGTTGGCTAGATTTTGTGGGTGGTTGGTAAAATATGACTGCATGTAAAAGTAAAGGATTTAAATAATAATCTAGGATTATTCCTATTTGTGGGTGAGCAAATCTCGCAACTTGACCCCTTTGTCTGAACTGTGAGTGGAAATGGAAGTGAAAATGTATGCAAAAGTAGTTGTCAAAATAATGGTCCGTACATTGTTTATGAGTCAAACTTGGTCTTGGTAGTTAGTGCGGGCAATCTTCAAGTGGGACTTTGTGATACTCTATGCTGATCATTGAGAATGCTAACTTACGAATTTTTGCTTGACACTTGTGATTCAGGATTATTTACTCTTTGATCCTTTCATATATCATGGTATGGCTTAAATGCATGATAGGCACAAGAAACATGCGCCTTGATGTTGACATACAGGACACTGAAAAATTAAGACCTGGTTTTAGGAGTCATTTTAAACATCTAATAATAAAAAAATCGCTTAAACTTATGAGGGAATTGAGAGGACATACGAGACCTAGTCCCATCTATCTCTTTTAACATGGATGAATGCTCATGTGGTTTAGATGCCATATCTGGATTGCTGGAACCAAATATAATATTAGAGGTTATGAAAAGTTTTGGAAATATTACTGTAACATTTAATTGGGTAATGTTTAATATCTAAATATTATTTGGATTCATGTATAGGGTTTGAAACAAATGTTATCTGAGTGCAAGATGACTTTCGTAACCGCATTGACTGCTCGACATTCTAAGGCTTAATGATGCTAACACGAAAACTTCCGGTAGTAAAAGTTCAGTTATGTAATTATGCAATAAACACCTAAATCTACTCCCTTACTCTTTATTTTTCAATAACCCACACAATAATATTAATTTATAACTTTATTAACTCACTTTTATACTTTATTTATTTTTTCAATAACTCTACAACTTTTTAATTTTATTCTTACTTTCAATTTATAAACTAATGTTTTTGGATTACTAAAAAATAAAAAGCAGAGGGGATAAATCAATTTTATAGTTACACCAAATATTGCACATATTTTTTATTATTTGATATTTTAATGTAACTTTATTATACTCACATATGTATTATTTATATAATTCTATATTTAATTTTTGCACCCCTTGATACAATTTTGTAAATAATAGTTTATATTAAGTTTACAAAACACAATCAAGTTCAAATGTCAATATTTTACTTTTAATACTAGACCTAAAATAATTATCCCTAAAGATATAATAGAAACATTTTGAAATTTTGTTAGATAAAATAATATTTATAGGAAAGAAGTACGAAATTGATCATTCACCTTTACACTTTATAATAATTTGGTCCCTCACAAATTATTGTGACAAATCAAAACCTCAAAAATTTTATTTTAAGCAAAATTAGCTCCTCATTAATACAAATAGAGGGACTAATTTTGTACAAATTTAAATTTGTGAGCGACTAATTTGTCACAATTAATTTGTAAGAAACCAAATTGTCATAAAGTACAAAAATGAAGGACCAATTGTGTACTTTACTTATATTTATAATGTACTATATATATAATTATCTTTTTTTTTTTTTCCAAATGATAATTTTGAATATTTATGATCATCTAA
Organism: Delonix regia; assembly: GCA_037074485.1. Lineage (NCBI taxonomy): Eukaryota > Viridiplantae > Streptophyta > Magnoliopsida > Fabales > Fabaceae > Delonix > Delonix regia. The sequence continues at coordinate 7,675,247 of CM073453.1, forward strand.
TAAACTTTTACTCCTTTAAAATGTTGCTGTCAACAAGTGATTGAACTATTATGATATTGTTGAACGATGATACATTACATAAATAATGACTAGATACATATCTATCTCGTAGGTATTTAGATAGTGGCATTATTGATATTAATATGAAGAATAATTTTTTGTAGATTTATTTAAATTTAAATGTTTCTAGAACTACGAGAAAGAAAGTCATAAAATTATTAGTGAGTTAATCTAATTTAATTTAAGCCAAAAGTTTAAAGTGAATAATTTTATTTAAAAAATATATAATATTAAAGTACAATTTTTTAAACAAGATCTAAAAAATTTTGAAAAGAATTTTTTTTTTTATTAATTACAATGTGGAACTTAATCGCTTCGATAATGTCATATTCTGCACATTTATTAGCTACAATGTGAAATTGCTACTATTAAATCTGCTAAGAGTTAGTTGTCACTCATACTTGCGTTAGTACCAAGTTTGACGTATGTTATCAACTTGCTTCAACAATGTTTTATAGCTTATATCTATTAATTACCATGTAAAATAACTATCATTTAAAGTTCAAGACCAGATTCCTCCTTACAATATATAGATTTTACAATTATAAATCTTGACCATTCGATTTAGTTGTTAATGAATCTTGACTATTAGGTTAAAAGATTTATTTTTTATCAATTGCGATAAAAAAAAAATTACTGATTTCAATAAGCCAACTTTAAATACAAGCCGTTAAAATTTTTACAGTAATCAATACTAATCATCAAATTTTATTGCAGAGTTATTAATATCGGAAATCTACTTCATTAAAGTTCCAGTAGTTACTTATCAATTTTGGTTATACTACTCTCAAGTTTTATGTATGAGATGAGAGGCATAAATTACGGGATGATAGAGCAAAATCCTCATAGCTCCTTTGAAAACTATACTTGAGTTTCTATGCAATCTCTAGAAGACTACAATGATTTAAGCTACAGTATGGTGGATTCTTCATACTCAATGGCAATAATTTTACATTGAAACTAATATACGTAAAACTTGATAGTAATATTAGTAAAAGTGACAGATAACTATTGAAAAATGTAATAATGATTATAATTTCACATTGTAGCTAATAAATGCACAAAATATATATTGCCAAAGCAATGTGGCAGTCTATAGCAATATAAGTGACAAATAACCTTAGGAATACACACACAACGCACTTTTGTCGGAATATCACGTTATAACCTAAAAACAAAAAACGCTAAATTATATTATCACCTTTTAATTTAATTCATTGTTTTAAATTCATCCCTCAAGTTTGAGTTGTTTTAAAATCATCCCTTAAATTTCAAATTATTTTCAAAGCTCATATAGTTTAAGGAATAAGATGAATTTGAAACTTAATATCATTATGAAACGCTTTAAACTTAAAAAACTAATTTGAAATAATAAATAAAACCAAGGGATCACAATATTATTTTTAACCAAAAAGTTATTACAACATTTCACAATTTTGTAAAAAGTCAATCCAAAGATTAAATTCGATTACAATTTATCCTTTCAGTTCTAGAAAATACAACCAAGGATATAAATAATGTTTTAAGTTATCTACATACAATACCTCAATTGTGTTTCAAGCATTTGACCAATGAATTCAGGCTTTGACTAACCTTTCATGTCTCAGTTAACAATTTTGTTAAGCATAATTTTTGAAAAGGACTAAAATATTTCTTAGTTAAAAGTTCCGTATACATCTTCATAATTGAAAGTTTATGTACATTTAACACTACTGGTAAAGAAGGTCAAAGCATTTTACCCTTTCAAAACAACCATATCCAGATAAAAAAGCCAAACCAACCCATCAGAAGAGGTTATACAAAGACGAATCAACCTTACTTAAAAAGGTAATAATTGAACTTGGTACAAAATCAGGAGGTCACATAATCTTCAATTGCTGGCACCATATTTTGCCGACATATAAGCAAAATTCTCACCTTTGTCCTCCGGTAACAGAATCAGGTCTCATCTTTTATCCCCTGCATCAAAACAATAGTTCCCAGTTTAAGTGTTCTGTAAACAGTAACTAGTTCATCCAAATTACTAGTCTAATATCTACATGTCGCATCCCCGTGCTAAACAGAAAACCCAGTGGTTTCAAAGAAAGAAGATCAAAGACCATCGATATTTAGGCAGGCCACTTGTACTGAAGGTACACAGAGCCTGTTTACGTCAATTGATGAGGAGGGTCAGGGTAAGCATAATAAACTGACTACATAATCATGTGAAAGAATGAGGATTTCATAAGTTACTGACCCTAAGAACAGAACTAAATTTTAAGTCCTTGTTTTGCATTATCCATGTTTGAATTGCATCTAGGATGTTCCAATTAATTAACTCCCACACTGACAATAATCCAGTGCAAAAATATCACCTCCCTTAAAAACTTGCATAAATCGTAACTTATCCACTTCAAGAAGTACAACTTGTAAACTTAACAATCATGATGTTGCTTAGCATTAAAATAATAATAACAAAAATAATAATAATGATAATAAACAAATAAATTTTGGCATGAACTTGTAAATTTAAATGGCTATTAGCCTATTACATTCCTAGAAGCCACTATAAAAGTGGCATTTGTTCATGAAAATAAATCATCATTAAAACTACATGCATTAATTTACCTTCATGGGCTATAATGTTCCTCCATTTATCCTTGAGATCAACTGGGGTGCGAGTGCCATCAAATACATGACAACCAAATTCTAAAATTTTCCTCCAAGGGATATTCTGGTTGTTCACTGAGAATTTTAATACACCTTCCTGCAATGTCAGAGCCATATTTGATACTGTGGATTCAGATAAGAAAATATTTTGCAGTTACTACATGTCATTCAAGGACAAACACATGATTATCTCTATTTAATCTCTTAAATGAATATTCTATAGATTGATCCTTTTATGTCATTATTGATTGTTCTGATTATTTTTCTTTTGGAGCGCAAAAGTTCAAAACATTTTTTAAAAGTAAATATTGTTTACTAGAATCTGCACAAAAAACTACAAATACATAAGATGGGCAGACATAGCACAGATCTCAGTTTGTTCGACCTATGAACATCAGTGTTTGAGAGTCATGAAATATAATCTATAAACTATTCAAATCAATTCAGAAGTAGAAATATTAAAATAGATTGATTGCCGAAGGTAGCCATCTGTATGGGTGTCTGAATGATGAATTCACTCCCTCCCATACAGATAAATTGGTGAACAGCATAAGCAAAAGAATTTTTCAAGGTTGTTGCGTAAATCTTATCATTATGCTCATTCTTGTTTTGATCCTAAGTCTTCTATACATAATTAGCAATTGATTGACATGTTCTTGTCCAGCTGCGAATTGTCTGTCATGAAATGAGTGAGTTTTACCATATCAAGCTCTTGTTTTAAAAAATGGGAAACCGTTGGGCCTAGTAAATATTATATCTTTCCAATTGTAATTACCTCATGTGTCTACACTTGACAAACTCTGTGTGCACATGTGTGTGTGAGAGAGAGAGAGAAAGAGGATTTTCAGACATAGTGAAAGTTCAAATGCAGGAACATGTATAAGATATTTTGCTACACTTATATATCTTAAGCTATAACTGGTCTGAACTCCAAGCACACTTTACATTGTTACACAGTTTACTAAATTATGTCGATGCAGTAACCATAATTCAGTCAGTTCTAGAAAGATAGAACGAGCTCATGAAACTTATACCTTCAATTTATTTTCTTCTTCAGTTGTCCAAATTAATCTCTTTCGCTTTCCACTTAATAAAGTCAGTTTTTTGCTGCAACGATGAATAATAAATAAATTCTACGAATTTGAGAGCAAGTCAATACCAGAAAAGTAGATAATAGCTTCACATAAGATAATTCCAGTCACTTGGTGATATTTTTCAAATAACATATTCAATGAATTTACAAAAACAAGCATAATTGTATTCATACATACATATAGAAATGAATTACCAACCCTTGCTTAGAAGACACCAGTGCCTGTCTCACAGTTTTGGAACTAGTAACTTCCTCATTTTCATAACAAGCATATTCACCCTCAGCATTCCTATTCAGCAATAATGATTTCCTGACAGAGGAAACTCTCTGAGGATATCTTTTTGCCCTTTGTTTGTCACGTATTTTCTTCACCAAGAGAGCCTCGGAACCTGAATCATTAGTGTCACTAACAGAACTTGCAGTTTCAGGCATCTTTAATTCATTCTGTAGCAACTTTTCTCTATCTTGCAATGTGGCCTTATTATCTACAGATACTGCAACATTTTCTTGTGTCCCATTGACAGATGCAATATGAGGTGAGTGCTCATCTGGGTATTTTCCCAATTGGGAAGCATTCAGAGCCTTTGCTTCCTCTCCATCCTCAACAATCCCTTCATGAATGTTTTCACCATTATATCTTGGATCCTCTAGCTTGATCACCTCTTTTCCTTCAACAAATCTGGTTTCATGTGTTTCTGAAATTTTATGAACATCAAATTTCTCCCTGTTCGTAGATTTGTGAACTAGCTCCATATGTACTGGTGTCTTTTCTTCCCCAAAATGCTTAGAATCCCCAGTACTGGCTTCTCGAGCATTGGCTTGAGTTTCATCTTCAACTGCTATTCCACGTTGATCAGCAGTAGCTGTCACTCCTTCCATTTCTTTTTGTTGATCTTCCACTCTCTGCATAGGCTGACAGTGGACACTGTCCTTTCCCAGCCTATTATCAGTATCTAAGCAGGTCCTATTTCCCGTAAGGGATGACTCTTTGGGCTCTTTTCTCTTAGCTTCCCCACATTTCTCTACTAATTTATTACTTGTAATCACGTTGTTATCCAAAAACTTTGACAAATCTTTCTTTGCTATCAAGGCCTTATTCCTCAATTCTTGGACCTCTGCCAGTGCTCGTTTTAACCAGCAATAGGAGCAGTAGAAGTTCCCCATATCATCAAATTTAGGTTCACAACCGATGCATTTTGCATGGACAGAAACAGGGCAACCTCTTTCACCACAAACTAATAATTCTCCACCTTTATTGCAACTGATGCAAACTTTTCTATCCAACATGTCTATACAAATGTATTCATGACTAAAATTCTCGTGAACGATTCTAGTAGAGCTCTCATCCATGCCATTATCCACATCCAACTCTCTAACATCTTGCGGATCATGATTACACTCAATTGATGTTTTAGGCACAGCTGCATCATCTTCATCCTGGTTCAATTTTACCAATTTTACGAAATGAGTCATTTGAAAACAAATTATTCACAATACATAATAGGACGTCATCAACAGAGTCCACAGTAACCCATATATTATACCGACTCAGTAAGCTGGAAGACAAGAACAGAACAGATTTCCCAAAACCTCAAATACCCTCAACGGTAACAAGTGACGAATCAAGATAAGAAAAGAGCATCAACAAAACAAAACGAAATTACATTACCCGACTCACGCAAGCTCATGGCAGAAACACCCAACCAACAAACGCAAAATTCAACAGCATTTTCACTCAAATATGTGTTTCTACAAAGCCAAACAGAATCGAAATTGAATTGCAAAGTGATCCCAAGCAGACATTATGAATCTAAACTCCCAGGAATCATGAGAATCAGAAGCAGAACCTGACTAACGATGAGAGGCATTGCCCTGACGGTTGGGATGGGGGATTTTCTAGAAGTTGCAGACGGACCTCCACCGAGAGTCTTTCTTCTCATCGCTATATACGTACGATTTCCCGTTCACCGGCGATATAGAGGAGAAGCCTCATTTCCAAAACCTCAACAAGCGGTGCGTCGGTTATTTCCTCATCTTACCTTTTTTGCGTATTTATAATATATTCAAATGTATAATATAAATTTTTAAAATAAAATAAATAAGAAATACATTTATAATTTAATTTAATTTTAAAATTTTATATAATTTTTTATAGTTACAGAGGCTGATCTTATTTTAGTTGATATTATTGATTGTACAAATATTTACAATATATTGAATATATTTTAAGTTTTTACAATTTAATTTGTTTTAAATTACAATTATAAAATATTCACAAATATTTTTTTATAGCATCTGAAATTTGTATTAAATATATTTTCAGTATATTTATTATTAATTATATAATAATCTAATCTTTTTATAAAAGAATAATATTAAAATTTAATAATAATTTTTATAATTATTATTTTATTTTTACTTAAATTAATACTCTTTATAGATAAATATTATATAATATATTAATAAATTTAAACTTTAAATATTATACGATATTTTATTACATATATAATTTACATCACTTCTGCTACATTTTCATTTAATAATGTTGTTATCTAGAAAAGAAATCTCCGTGAGCATCCTTTGTTTTGAATTGTGTATAAATTTTATTTCAATTTCTTAAAATTGGATTATAATAAGAAAACTTTAAAATAATCAGTGCAGGAAAATAATAAAGAGAAATAAAGATAGTAAAGCCTCGCTCAGACGCTCACACCAAAAGGGAATCTGCAAAATACCACTGAACAATTTCTCAACATTATACATCATGACAATATGATGGCCCTTTATCATGCATCTAGGAGAATTAGAGTTTCTGGATTCTCAACACTTGCCAAACACATAATAAGTCGCCCGAGGCCTCGCTTTGCGGACATCCATGGCTTCCGTAGTCGCTCATGATTTCGCCCTTTTTCCACCGTATTCATATGGGGTGAACAATTGTCTGGCCGAATCAAGTCCAGTTTTTATATGACATGAGGTCTAGCTTAGTTTAACTCAATTAGATTGAATTAATATATTATGTTAAAAATTTTATTTAATAAAAAAAATATAATATCCAACTTAGTCTTAAATAAAATTAATATAACCTAGTTTAGTTTAACTTAATAAGTAACTCAATTGGATTAAATTAATATATTATTTTTAAAAATTTTATTTAATGAAAAAATATATAGTATAAGACCGAGTCTTGAATAGAATTAGTATTTTAAAATTTTAATATTTGAAATATATATATATAAATGAAATAAAAAGAAAAATTAAAATTTGAAAGTAACAGTGATTAAAATTTGAAGAGAATTAATATTTTAAAATTTTAGTTTAAATAAAAGTTATTATATATAAAATAAAATAAATTTTGAAAAAATAAAAAATAGGATACTGAGTTGGGCTTTTTGATGTACATACATAAAAAAAAATTTTTAAAAAAACTCTTAAAGTACATAAAGTATTATATTATGATACTATATTTTTAAAACTCAAATTGAATTAATTCGAGTTCTAGTGTACTTTTTTGAGTCTCGAGACTCACAGTACACAGACAATGAGAGAGGAAAGGAAAGAAAAGAAAGAGAGAAATGGACGGAGAAAGAGGGTAAAGGGAAGGAGAGAAAGAAAGAGAGATATTAGTAGTATATGAGTATTAAATAAAAACAAATATTTTTTAAATGAATTATATTTTAATAAAAATTAATTTTAATTTTAATTTTAAAATAGTGAAAAATATACTTTTGGACCATTCGCTTTTCATAATTTTTTTTTGTTCCTTACTTATCAAAATATCCAAAATAATCACTTGATCATTTGAAAATGTCATACTTGACCCTTTACTTTTAAAAAAAATTACTAAATTTAGTCTCTCTACTAAATTCTAAATCCTAAATCTAAAAAATTAAATATAATATTTTTTTTAAAGTAAGGGACCATATGTGATATTTCTAATGAGTGCGAGACTATCATAAAATCTGATATTTTTCTAATAAGTTATTCCGAGTCAATAAAAGTGTAGTATATGGAAGTAAGAAAAAATCTAATATGCTACACTTTTATTGACTCGGAATAAATTATCAAGTATGACATTTTCTAATGAGCAAGTGATTATTTTGGATATTTTAATAAGTAAGGAACTAAAATAATAATTTTATGAAAAGTGAATGGTCCAAAAGTATATTTTTCTATATTTTATTCTATTTTGAAATATTAAAATTAAAATTAATTTTGCTAAAATATAATTCATTTAAAAATTATTTGTTTTTATTTAATACTCATATACTACTAATATCTCTCTTTCCCTCTCTTCTTCTCTCTCTCTCTCCCTTTCCCTCTTTCTTTATCAAATTTTTTTAATTAATAATGGGACTCCCATAAAAAAAAGTACAGTAATCACTCTGAGACCCAAAAAAGTACATCCGAGTCCCAAAAGTATAGCATCATGATGTAATACTTTATGTATCGTAGGATTTTAAAAATAAAAATTTTTTTTGATGTACTTGTATCAGAAAGCCTAATAGGTTGGGTCTTATGTGACCCTGAGACCTAACTTGACCCGGTTATGTGACCTGACCTAACCTTGTAAAAATTGCAATTTTTTTCATTTTGACTCGCCCTAACCCAATTCGGTATGACTAGGTCGTATTAGGTTGGCCAGGTCTATGAATAGCTTTATTTTAGAGTCCATGCATGCTTAAAAAAATGGCACCTTTGTACTTAACTTACCTCAATGCATGTTGCTTATATGTTCACTCTTAGCTTTAACTGTATATAGTCTATCTTTTAGTTATTATTGTACTTTAGTTAGTTGCCTATCTTTTCTTCTTTGTTGTTATTGGCTAAGGTTACCTTAATCACTTCCTTATTTATACTTGCTCTAAGATTCGCATAGTGCTAATTGCAATTATAGCTAAGTAAAAAGATTTAGCAAAAGGTATAAACTGGTCTATAAGTAGCTCCAAGGGTAATGATTCTTCACAATCCTTAGAAGACCCCACTGAAGTCTTCTCTACTTTCATGGCTTCCATAGAGACCTTTTCCTTTAAGTTCTACCAGTGTATGCTTAACCAGGCTTATTGGAACTCTTACCTCGTGGGAGTACTTATAAAAAATAAACATACTCCTTTGTATTGTCTTGATTTGTCTCTACAACACGCTTGGTGTCATACGATAATACATAATATCCTTTAGACAAGTAGTTCAAGTGTTCACAAAAATTAAAGTCAACCAAGGGATAAAAATGAAGGAAATATAGTAATATTGTAACTAAATAGGAAAGGCAAATTCTGGTTAGAGAGGTACCATTCATATGATAAATTTGTCAACTTTGAAAATTCATAATAAATACAAGGAAGTTCTGAAAATTGTGAAATTTTTTAGTAACTAGAATAACATGATAGATAATTTTTTACCAAATTTTAGTTCAAAATTTGTTTATTTGTCCCCTCAAATAAGTCTATGATCATGGTTGCACAGAATTATGCAGAATTAGAATTTTGTTACTGATATTTGGTGCAAAACCCACTTAAATAAAATCCAAATGACATGAAACTTTCTAAAATACTTCATTAGTTCCTCAGGTGTCACCAAACCTCATGAACATCAGAAAACTATTCTGCATAATTTTGCATACTTTGAGCTTACAACAAGGGCAGCTATTTAACTCAAAATTCAATAAAAATTGGTACAGATAAACTCTGATATATTAAAATTTAATCTACCAAAGATCTTAAATTTTGGAGTCCATCTACTTAATTTTTTACATTTTCTCTTTTCTCACAAAATTTCATCTTCATAAAACTAAAACTTGACTAAATGAGTTTCAATATACCAAATTTTGAGTTTGGCCTCATTCACTTGTACTTATGCTTCAAGAAGCTTTTTATTGCATATTAAAATTTGCTCAAACTCTTGGTTGGTCTTTTCTTCATGCATGTGAGTACACATACAAAAATAAAAGTCTTGTGCTACATTATTATATTTTCTAAGTTTCATGACACTAGATCTTTGACCCTTGAATTCTTGTTACATACATCAAAATATCATAGCTTTCAACTAAACAAGCCTCTTAACTTTGCTCCTCTAAAAGATCTAAGAGGTTATTTTGTTTTGCTTATCCTTACTAGATCCACATGAAATGGTTAGTTAGAGATAAGATGAGATGAAAAAAATCTTAATAGTTCACTTCATATTCCATACACAGTATGACACACATAAGCAAAGTAATGCACACATCATCATAACATAAACATAGATCATGGAATCATGCTAGAGTACCCTTGACTTTGGTTCATGACCATATCATATTAAATATTATGATTAGGATAGGATCATCATGTCTATGTAGAGGATCACATATTTTGTTATCTTTTGTTATTATTGATTTAGTTTGTTATACTTAATATTTACCAAATTTTGTTAGTTGTATCAATATCTTTTTTTTTTTTTAATTTCTCTTTGTATAAATATACTTAGGGTTATTTGCTTACATAATTTTACAATTCAATTATCTCTGAAATTCTACATGGGTATCAGAGCCTCCATAAGTAAAATGACTACATCATCTCCTTCAACGACCTTCACCATACTTTCTCCATCAAACTTACTAACAAGAATTACTTAGCATGGAAAACACAATTCTTGCCACTTTTTAATTGCTAAAATCTAATCAGCTTTGTTGATGGATGGAAACCTTCTCCACCAAAGATCATTGTTGACCTAAATAAATATGAAGAAACTATCCCTAACCTTGCTTATCAAAGTTAGTTTGAAAAGAATCAAATGCTTCTTTGCTAACTTTTTTCTTCTTTATCTGATGAGGTATTTCCCTATGTCATTGGCATGACATCTTCTTATGAAGTTTGGTCTACCTTAGCCAATAGCTTTAGCTTTATTTCACACAATAGGTAACTTCAACTCAATATAGAATTGCAAGAACTTAGGGAAAAAAATGATATGTCAGTTTCTGAATATCTTTTACAAGCTAAATCTTTAACTGATGAATTAGCTTCAATTGGTTGTATCATGACCAATGCTAAGTTCAATGCCATTGTTATCGTAACATAGTAAGTGAGTATCACAGTATCATTACTGCTCTTAATTTAAGGTCAGAACCATTTTCCTTTAATGAACTTCATAGTCATTTGCTAGCTCATGAAATTCTTCTTAAAAGTTTCTCTGAACCGCCTATAGTAAACTTCACTTAAAGGACTCAACCCACCACTCCACACTCTGCAAACACTAACACTAAACCCATCAAAACTCTAATTATTATCCACTACGTCACAACCACGACCCTCACCAAATCTGCAAATTAAAAAATCATATAGTTGATTGTTGTCATCGCCATTATGAACCTTTGCAAAAACTATGGTCCTCAAGCAAATCTGGTGTAAGCTTCTCAACAACGCCTTGCTGCTCGTCAAAAAGATCCATTTGGTGCATGGCTAGTTGACTCAGGCACTAATTATCATGTTACACCTGACTTAGTATCTTTGGATATCTCTCATGATTATATGAGAAATGACAAATCTAAGTTGGAAATGGTCAAGGTTTGGAAATTTCATGTATTAGTACTAGTTTCCTACCTCAGTCTCCTAAACCCTTTCTCTTAAACAATCTTTTACATGTTCGTTCCATTTCACAAATATATTATCAGTTCATAAGTTTTGTGTTGATAATAATTGGTTTTTTGAATTTTGGCCCTCTATTTTTCATGTCAAGGATCAAGCACAAGGGAAACCCTACTTATGGGACAAAATAGGCAAGGTCTCTACATCATGCCCAATAATGTTAAAAAGGAGGCTAAGGAGGTGTTGCATCATTCTTTTGATGATTTGACATAGTAAATTAGGATATCCTCACTCCAAATTAGTTTCCAAAATAATTAAAGAGAATAATCTTGAGTCCACATCCATTTCTCTTTCATCTAAGTGTTTTGCGTTCTATATGGGGATAATGAATAAGAGTTCTCTTCCTCCAGTTTCGCATCATAGCAATTCTCCTTTAGAACTTATTTTTTTGGATGTATGGGGACCTAGTCCTATTTTGTCTACTTTAGGTTTCAAGTATTTTATTTTTTTTTATTGATGACTTCACCAGGTTTACTTGGATTTATTTTTTAAAAAATAGAAATGAGGTGTTCAATTGTTTCCTTTAATTCCAATCTTTAGTTGAGAAACAATTTAATTTTCCCATTAAAATCAATTCGATCAAATTTTGGTGGTGAATTTCATAAATTAAACTCTGATTTTAAAAATTTGGGTATTATACATTGTATTGCATGTCCTCATACACACAAACAAAATGGTGTCATTGAATAAAAAAATTGACATTTTGTTGACACCGGCCTCACACTTCTTGCTCACAACAATGTTCCTTTAAAGTATTAGCCCTATGCATTCCAAACAATGATGTTTATCATTAATTTGTTACCAACTTCATTTTTGCAAAGTCAAAGTTCTCATATCAAATTATTCTCTAAATGTTTTGATTTTAATCAATTACATGTTTTTGGTTACACCATCTTTCCTCTTCTTCGCCTATATAATAGCCATAAATTTTCATTTAGAAGTAAAACATGTGTATACTTGGGATTTTCTCCTAATCATTATGGTTATCTATGTTTGGATAGGGATACAAGTTGCATTTATATTGCCAAGCATGTGGTTTTTAAAGAAAACTAATTTTTATTTCAAATAAATTCATATGCAATAACTATTGCTCCTTCTTAATCTCATCCGTGGCTTGAAATATAGACCAAACCTTTTCTGTCTCAATTAAGTAATTTTCTTGTTTCAAATTTAAATTGTTCTCCTAGTCCTACCAATATTCAAAATTAAAATCCTATCCAAATGCAAAATTCAAACTCTCCTATATCTCCTCAACTGATATCCCCTGTTCAAAATTCTTTATCCCAACAACCCAAAACAACCCTTTCTTCCACTCCATCTATTTTTTCTACATCTCCTCAATCAATATCACATCTTCAAAACTCTTTATCCTAACAACCTGAAACAACTTATTCCTCAAATCAAGATCTTAATCTCTTTGTTGATCTCTCTAACTTCTTTCCTTCACGTGATCACTTGATCCAACAATCCCCATAACCTATCACACACATCCTATGACCCTTTGCTCCATGACATTAGCTAAATGTTAGGCCAATTCTCTTGAACTCTTTACTGCCACTAAGCTTACTAAACCAAAACTAAATTACCTTGAAGTTGAACTAACTACCTATTCTCAAGCCAAGCCTTACCAAGAATGGCAAGATTTCATGAATGTTGAAATTGCTGCTTTAAAGTCTACTAATACTTGGTCTTTGGTTCCCAAGCCTCCCAATGCTAATGTTGTAGGAAATAAATGGGTGTATCACATTAAGAGGAAGCCAAATGGATCAATTGACATATATAAGGCATGCCTTGTTACCAAAGGCTATCACTAGCAATCTAGCCAATTCAATAACTAGATATGAAGGTTACTACAATTCTGACCATCCTTGCATATGCTACAACTCAACAATGGCCAATTCGACAACTAGATGTGTCCAATATCGTCTTGCATGACTTTCTTGATGTTGACATTTACATGGATCAACCTCATGGTTTTATTGATGCCTTTAAACCCTATCTTATGTACAAACTAAAATGTTCCTGGTATGGTCTCAAGCAAGCTCCTCGAGCTTGGTTTAAGCGGCTGAGTTCTTTCCTCCTCACTTTGGGTTTTACTTCTTCAAAAGTGAACAATTCTTTATTTATCAATGTTAATGGTACTACTGAATTTTTTCTCTTGGCTTATATTGATGACATCATAATTACAAGTTCTTCCACTATAATAATTCAAAAGTTGGTTCAAGCTTTACATCAAGAATATCCAATGAAAGACCTTGGTGTTCTTTCTTATTTCCTAGAGATAAAAGTTGTTTGCTCTTCTCAAGTACTCTTTCTTAGCCACCAGAAGTATTGAAATCTGATTTATTTAAACAAATTGGCATGACAGATGCAAAAGGATGTAGCACTCTAATTATAGTTAAACCTCCCTTGAACAAAAGTGATGGAATTCTTCTTGAATATGGTACTCAATTTCACCAAACCTTTAGTGCACTTCAATATGTAACCATGACCCCTCTGGATATTTCTTTTACTATAAATAAATTATGTCAATACATGCATGTCCCTACAAATATTCAATGGAAAGTAGTAAAAAGAGTCATTCATTATCCACCATCTTTAATAGTCTCTTTCTTACTTCTAATTCTAATTGTCAACTTCAGTGTTTTACTTATAGTGATTGGCACAAGTGAAATGATGATAGAAGGACTACAAATGGTTATGCAATGTACTTGGGCTCTAATCTTGTGTCTTGGGTTGCTAAGAAGCAACCTATCATCACTTAATCATCAAATAAAAGTGAATATAAATCCATTGCTAATGGTACTGTAGAGGTAATATGGATTCAATCCTTCCTCAATAAATTAGGTATTTCACTTCCTTCTCCACCTATCCTCTGGTGTGATAATATAGGAGCAATTTATCTTTCCTCTAATCTTGTTTTTCATGCTCAAACAAAACATACCAAGCTAGATTATCATTTTTTTTTCGTAAGAGAGTTTCTTTGGGTTAGTTACAAATTAAGTTTGTTGCCACTGCAGATCAAATTGGAGACATTTTTACCAAGCCTTTACCTACTGATAAGTTCTTGTTCCTTCGTAGCAAGCTTTGCCTTCTTCCAAAACTAGTAATGGCTTATAAAGGGTGTGAACACTCATCCTAAAATAAATTAAGAATAAAAATTAATGATAAATTAATTAATCAATTAATTAATTCATTAATTAAGCAAATATAAAATGAGTGAATTACAAAATAAAATCCAAAATATAAAGATAAAAAATAAAAACAAAAAAAAGATAAACAAAATTAAAAAAATAAAAAATATGAAAAACAAGATAAAAAATCAAAATATGGAAAAAAAATAAAAAATAAAAAATAAGAGAAGCAAAATAAAAAGTAAGATTAAAATAAAAAAATAAAAAAAATAAAAAATTTGAAAATAGAAAAATAAAAATAAAACCCAAAGCCATCTCATTTCGGTAATGGAGTAGTAGATGAATACTCTTTGGCAATGCGCCCAAAGCCACATTTAGAAATACCACCCATGTTGCTAAAAACAAAAGAAGACAAAATGGAGGGAGAATTGAAAAAACAAAGGTACCTCTTTAGCGTTTTACTAGAGTGAGGCATAGAGCACTAGAGTCTGTAATGCTACTCTTTACCTTAGCCACCCATTGCCATTAAAACAAGGCAATAAATGCAAGGAGAAAAAAGAAGAAGTAGTAGGGAGAAAAAGGGAGCTTTGAGAGAGGAAAAGGAACTAGAAAGGAGTTTAGCTCGAAGGGGAGGAGGTCAAGAGTGCGACCAGAGCCCAAGAACGAGGAAAGAAGGAGTGAAAATAAAGCTTCAACACCTCTATTTGCTAGACTAAAAAATAGAGGTGGAGCGCTACCGCAAAAAGGCTAAAACAAGGGAAAAAGGAGCCCGGGAACAACATGAAATCGATAGAGATATGGTAAGTACTTAAAACTAAGAGAAAAAGAGAAGTTGAAAGAGAGAGAGAAAGTAAGAGAGTGAGCATGCTAGGAGAGAACTCTCCGAAAGAGGAAGAGACGTGAGATAAGGAGATAAGAGATTGAGAGAAAAAAAGAGAAGGGGGCTGATAGGTGAGTGAATAGAGAAGGAGGGAGAAAACAACAAGAAAGCAAGAGTGAAACAAAAAGAATAAGAGACTGAGGTGAACTAATGTGAGTTTGAGAGAAGAAAAACAAGAGAGCTGAAGAGGAAAAGAGAGCCAAACAAAATAAGATAGGGAAGAGCTGAAAAAAAAAATAGAAATAAAGAGAAAGAAAGGGAGAGGCACCAAGTGAGAAACACAGGGAAAAAGTGCAACACATAGAAGGGCAGAGGATGGAAAGAAAATTGACTGAACAGAATCAGTGAAGAAGGTTGTGCACAATCCTTGTTTAGAGAACCATGAAACAAAGTTGAAGTAGCTACTTGAATTACGCTGGCTATTCTAGAAAGTGAACGGCACTACTAAGGTTGGACAGAGCAAAAGAGAATAGAGGTTAGAAAGAAATGTAGATAAGAAGAAAGAGCCTGAAAGAGATCAAGGAAGAAGATCCATTTTTTTTTATCATGAAGAATGGAAGGCTAAACCGGTGGAGAAGGGGAAAGGAAACAAAGCATGGAGAAATGCTAAAAGAGAACATTGAAGAGCTGGAAATATGAGCATAAACCCCTATTTTTGGACTCCGAAAACATAACAAAAAAGGGGCAAAAGTCAATAAACAAAAGTGAATCATCGCAGCTTTAAATAACCAGGTGTGCACTTCCTTTTTTTTTTTTTTCTCCTTTCATTTTGTTGAAGGTAATGCTTGATTCTGTTCTTCTATCATGGTGTATTCTTATCCTTTTATTAGCTATGTTAAACTGTAGGTGAGTTTTCTAAGTTACTATGAGAATACATAATTGTGTAAAAGGGTTCCTCGTCAGCGAACATTAACAACATGAATCTTCTAGCTCTATTTTGGCTTATAAAGTTTCTTCTATTATGCTGGCATATAAACAAGCATATTAATATAGGATCACATGCATTGTGGGGTCTCTGAATAAGATGTGTCTAAGGATGAGATGAATGCATGATATATTTAATGGGTTCTTAGTGCATTACTTTTCAAAATGATGATGACCAAATATAATGTCATAGTCATAGTTGGCCTTTCCCTCTTGACAAGTGTATATAAGCATATTTAGTACAACAAAATCAATTTTGTATTTATGTTGGGTTTTAGTCAAGTGAGGGTCCATGAGGTTTTTAGTTTGTTTCTTCTTTTTTTAATAAAATGAAAAGGAGAAAGAGTAAAAAATGAAAGAAGAGCATGTCACAAGACCTAAATAAACAATGATGGGATAATGTTTTTTTGTGTCAAGGCACATTCATTATCAAAATAATTTCTTTCAACTTTTATTTATTTATTTTCCTTTATTTTTATTATTTATTTACTAATTTTAAAAGTTGCCATGAGATTCTTAATCTCCTTAGGCATTAAAGATTAACATCCAATTTTTCAAAACAATGCAAAAAAATAATTTCTAAGTGACAAAATTATTTATGTTATTCCCTACTTTGTTAAATGTTTTTTACCAATCCCTATACATATAGGATTTATTACTATTATTGTTATTAGTTTAAATGTTGACCATACTTACTTCTCTATTTAAAATTTCAAATTGCATCATAAATTACTTAGAATTATATCTTATTACATTACTAAGTGCTAATAGATCAAAGACCCACTTAGTTAACTTTAGTTCCATTTTGTTTCTCCACTTTCTAGCAATAATTTCACCTAAGTCATGAAGAGAAATTTGTTCACATAAGTCTCTAAATTACACATGTGGTGAGGAAGAGATAAAACTTCATGGTCTTTGCCACCATTTTTAGTGATTGATGCACTTCGAGGCATCTATTCTTCTATTAAATATGTATCAGACCTCATCTAGCATAATGTTCATAGATAGGATGTTGATTTCCCTTGACAGATTTATGGCCTTGATACTTGCCATCAATTTACATCCCTTCTAATCCTTCATATAAGTCAATTTGATACCCTTGTTTGGAAAGGTAATAATGAAGACATTTAAATGGTCAAAGATGGATATAATCTTTTGTTATCAAATTCCTTTAACTTGCCCTCAAATGTCTTTACCCACTAAAAGCATTTATGGAAAATGAAGCTTTTCTTTGCGCATGTTGGTTTTTTCTTAGAGGCTTTTTACTAAAGCTCTTCTTATTGGTAAGACATTACAACAACACCACCTTCTTATGAATGCCATATGT
The DNA here is from genome assembly GCA_037074485.1 of Delonix regia. Taxonomy (NCBI): domain Eukaryota; kingdom Viridiplantae; phylum Streptophyta; class Magnoliopsida; order Fabales; family Fabaceae; genus Delonix; species Delonix regia. Next base: position 7,692,933 of record CM073453.1, read on the forward strand.
CCTTTCTGTTATGAAGCTAAGGAGACTATCAACCATATTTTTATCTTATGCCTTTTTACTTGTGTTGTATGGTTTACTTCATCCTTTGGGCTTAGAGTTGATGAGTTTTCAGATCAAGACATCTGGCTCCAAAGTTGGTTATTTATAGACTTGGACAACCTTGAACATTATAATTTTTTTCACTTCCCTAGTTGTTAGTTTATGTATCATTTAGACTATAAGGAATGAAATAGTGCATAAAAGCAGGAAAGTCACTCAATCAGAAGCAATTGTCATGATTAAAACAATGATTTCAACAACAATTTAGCTTGGTATTCCTTCCAAGATTCCAAAAGTCCAGCATCTCAACCTTGCAATAGGTCTTTTCTTTCAATGTCTCAGTTGATTGTGGTTAGTTTATCATTATTTAGAACACTTGGAAAAATAAAAGATTTAAAAAATACAGTTTACAAGTCATAATTATGATGGATGGTTATTTGATCAAATATTAGAAATAGGAAGAAAACGTTGATGTTCTGAATAATGTTATGGTGCTCTTTTATGGATTTCAAACTAGGATTAGATCTCTCCTCATAGTTATATTATTTACATTCTTTATTGTAAAAAGAGATGCATGAAGATCCTCAATAATATTTCCTCCATGCATCATCACTGAATTTTGCTTCGAAAGGACGATGAGAATCTTCTTAATTCTTACTCTTCTTTTAAAATAGGCTTATTGAATCAAAACTAACCTTTAGTTGTTATCTTTGTTCTGTTTATAAAAAAAACATTATAAATGTATTAAAATTGAGTGCACAATAACATAGCTAATGTTAGTTCAAACTTAAGGAAATAATTTATATGCAGTTTATAAGTCCTCAATTGTGTTATATTTATATATGTTTAACTAGGGATTTATCGTAAATTTTGGATAAATTCAATTAATCAGTGACCAAATAATGTTAATTTTATGCATTTCATATGTTAAACTATTTTGTTGCTTTCTTGCATTAAATTCATCTAATTTTGGATTGTTTTGATGGAAATTGCTAGAGAATTGTTTTAATGAAAGGGAATAAGGGTTTGGAGGCATGGAAGAGGAAGATTCAAGGATGTTTGGAAGATTTTTGCAAACATCTTAGAAGTAAAAGTAGCCAAGGAAGAAAGTTGAAATGGTAGTGAACTTAAGATGGTGAATACTTAACTTTGATACCACTTTTGGATCTAAAAAATAAGAAATTGAAGACGATTATTTCACAAAAAGTTGTAGATTTTGTCGAGCTTTACAAGTACTAATTTGCTAAATTTGACATTGATCACAAAGTTATGGCTAAAACACTAAAGCTGCATTAGTGAACATCTTTTTGGCACCAATGTGGTGCTTAGGTGCTTCATGTAATGCAAATTTCAAAGATTTGGAACCAAGGTCCCTAAAAGTGGCGCCTTGGCACAACATTCAACCTTATTGTGGAAAATTGTATATTTTGACGAGGGAGGTGTTATAAATAAAGGAGTACTAGGATTTTTAAGGTCTGAAAAGCTAGGGATGAAGGTTGGGGCACAAAATAACTCGATTGTTGAAAGAAATTTCAATTAACTTATTCTTCCAATGTGTTTTCTTTGAAGGAAAGGCCAATGGTAGCTTTCATTTGACCTATCTTGAAAACCTCCAGGAATTCTTCCATGGAGGACTCCTTCCACTTCTTTTCCTTCTCTATCTTTTCTCATTTATTTTATTTCTTTATGTAACCTATATTAAAGCTTGTTTCTAGTTGTTTTGCTAGATGATTGAGAATATTAAGTTAGGATTTATAGACTTTGTATCCACATATGTTGAGAGAGATTATTTCTATCCTCTTGTAATTATGGGTTGACTTATGAATGCATATTGTTATACAAGGTTGACATCCAAGATAGGGGTGAATTTGGTGTTAAAGAAAAATTTTTAAAACTTAAAAACTTTTAAAGAATTTTTCAAATCTAAACTAAGTAGAAAATAGAATATATACTCTTAAAATTTAAATGCAAAATATAAAATGAATAGGGGAGAGAAAAATAACACAAGCATTTATCCTAATTCAACTTAAACTCAAGCCTACATCCATTCCCTAACACAATCTCTTGAGGTTTTTCACTATATCAAATAGATATCATATAATAACTAGAGAAAAACTCCCCCTTAACCCAAGCCTACAACTTATTTTCCTCAAGGATTGCACTCTTCGAAATTACACTCTCAAAAGAGAAAGTTATAAAAAAAAAAAAAAAAACTCTAAGAAACATAGTATATTGAACAATAAAGCATAAATGCAAGAAAGAAATGAAAAGAGAGAATTTCTTATGATAAAAGAACTCAGGAATGTTCTTATGTCTTTTAAGAGACTATAGGTATCATATTTATAATACAAGGTCCAAGAGATTTGTTAGAGACAAGAAGGAAGTCAAATTGTATAAAAATAGCCATTGAAAAGTAACAATAGTTTTTTCTGCCACTGTGCCAATTGACTACTAAACTGATGTCAGTTGATTGGTCCTTCTATATCTTTATTTAAATTTCAAAATATGACCCCGACCTTAACAGTCAATTGTTGGTCATGGCTAGTCAATTGATCACTCGCATAGAGCTCCCAATTGAATGATATTGAGATTGGCAGTTGACTGAGCTTGAATTAGGCGTTACCAGTTGACTAAGAACTCACAAAGAGCTCTCAAAAGACTGAGGCCCGAGCTAGTAGTTGATTAGGGCAACATAGATGCATGCTAATCAATTGGGTATAGAGGCCAGTTAACTGGGAGCTCTTTGGAACATTCTAATTGATTAGGACAGGGGTTTGACATTAGATTAGACATAAGGCTAATCAACTACTAACTTCTGCCAATCAACTGGGAACCTTCTAAAGTTCCCAATATCAATAGTTTAATTAGTTGGACATAGAAATAAAGACCATGAGTGCTTGATGAAAAATTCTATTAGCTCAAAATTACTTACAAAGGTTAGAGGAATAAATATTCAAAGTAAAACTACTAGAACCTATTGCTTACTATGAAAATATTCCATGGAGAGTTTTTTATCATCAAAATTCTACTTTTATCAGCAAATGAGTTCAACATATATTGCTTCTTATTTAAGGCTTTTATTTATTTTAATCAATTAATATGATTGCAAGTGGACTAAATGGTCTATTATGTTGATTTCTTTTATAATATCTTTCTATGGATTCAAGTGTCTATAATGTGTTTAATGAAATGTTTTATTGAGAATTGAATGGAATACGTTTTAAATATTTGGGATCAACCTTTAACGTATATTCATATTTGTATTTTTAATGATTTCATACTAACAACTTGTTTGGTTGCAAGAAAGAAAATGGAAGGAATGGGAATGAGATGAAATGGAGATAATTATTGCAATGACATGGAAAGAAAATAATTTGCAGTGTCTGGTAGCTAGTTAAGCATTAGAAAAGGAAAGATAATGTGGGCAAAAGACATAAATACCCCAAGAACAACACAGACAAAAGCAATCAAATTTCTTGGTAAAAAAATGCTTTCATCATCCCACCTTGGCTATTGGTCTCTCTTAAAACCTTGGTAGTATACAGCAACTTGGAGGTTGTTGTCGTCATTCTTAGGCTGTGGGTTTAAATTGTGCATGGTGGGGTGGCGATTGTTGCAATTGTGGGTCCATTGTTGGTGATCATCATTCTCTCTCACAGCTTTGCATGACAGCAACAGATTGACTAGAGCTCTCTAACCTTTTCACCTCGGCTACTGGCTTTTACAGTGAGCCAAAAAGGTTGAGCTTTTTTGGAGATTATCACAAATTAAAAAGGGTAGTTTTGTCTCAGAATTTTCATTTCAGGGGAAGATCCCCTTTTCCTCTGCTCCTAATGGAAAGCTCACTACCTCATTGAAAGTAATGGCCATTGGCAGGGGCATGGAAGCCAGTGTACAGCAGTTGCAAACAAACCCACGAGAGGGAACGAGATGATTTCCCAATTCCCATTCCATCAAGCGAATTCCTTAAACCAAACAAGCTGAAAACTCTTGTCCAATTAAAATATGACAAATATATTGTTTTTCAATTATATTACAGCACATGTATGATTACTACAATATATATATATATATTTCAAATTAAATTATGCACTTGTCATGTTATTATTGATTAACTATATACACTTGGCATGTGTTAATTAAAAAATCTGATGACAAAAATATAAAGAATTATATGTATATCTTATTCTCATACCTAGTGAGAATGTACATAAAACCACTTATAGCAATTTCTTGACATAATTCTTCATGACAACAAGTATAAGAGTGAATATTTTAATAATAATTTATTACAAAATAATAAATTAAAAATGAATATTTTAATATTTAAAAATATTTTTAACTAAAAATAAGATTAATATTTTTGAATCAAGAGTATTTGGATCATTCTTGTAGTTTTTCTTTACATTTCTATATTGTTTCCATCTAACCAAACACAAAATATTCATAAAATTTCATTAATTTTTATGTCATAGCAAATGCAAGTATAAATATCAAAATTCTATTCCATCAATCTCTATTTCTATTAATATCTTTATAAAAAAAATTTCAAGGTATCAAATATTGCCTAGTCATCTTATTTAAAAACCATTGTACACTATCTTAATAAACCCATCATGCTTTGAGATTCAAATACAAAGTTAAAACCTAGTAATATAAAACGATCTCAAGGCTAGTTAAATAATCTCCGTTTGATAGCCCGAGTTCCTTTAAGTATCCAAGTGTCTGTAATTATTCTCACTTTTATATTTTATATAAAAAAAAACTTCAAAAAATTATTCGCGTGAAAAGAAAAATTGAAATGGCAAATGTCAATTCGATTTTAAGAAAGTGAACAGCGTAATTCCATATCGTCATCCAATATCAAATCGCCGTAGCCCCAACTAGCCATCATTAAAAAAACAAAAAAAGAAAAAGAAGCCTTATCGCCAAGCCGCTTCACGTGAACCCGATGAACGTTGAATCCCAATACGAAGCCCTAAATGTACTGTTAGACAGTGAGCTGGGGATTCTCTTTCAGTAATCCAGAATCTGCGAAGCGAAAATTGAAATCAATTTATTCTTGTTTATCGTTGATTTGGAAGATTGAAGTAATCGGATTTGAAGTTGAAGTTGGTGCAAATATCTCCCTATTTACTTAACGATGGTCAGTTGCGTTTGTACTCTTCTCTCCTTCAGCTACTGTTAGTTAGCTTTCTGTTTTCCTTTGTTTCTTACTTCGAAGGCACTACCAATCAAGCCCTTGGGCACTCCTGATTCTCACTCTATTGTGGTTTATATTTACGTAGGCAAATAAACTAAGCCCACTAGCCCCCTAATTTGTTCGTATTTAGATGTTGATACATGCTATTCTTTTCTGAAAGAGCATAAAGAGAAACCCCAAAATATTTGAGACTCGGTATTTTCTGTTTTTTTGACAATAGTTAAGTCGAGGTGGTGGGAGAGACCGGTTTAGAAGGGATTACCCTTCAAGATTTGAAGATAAGAACAACAATGGGCGTAGCAACAGCGACAACCCTCCTTCCAGGCACCTGTGGGTTGGGAATCTAGCACACAGCATTTTAGAGAATGAACTTGCTCGACATTTTTTACAGTTTGGACCACTTGAGAGTGTTGCATTCCAGCCCGGTCGCAGCTATGCTTTCATTAATTTCAAGAGGGATGAAGATGCAATTGATGCCATGAAAGCACTTCAAGGTTTTCCTGTTGCAGGCAACCCGCTTAGAATTGAGTTTGCAAAGGCGGTCAGTCCTGCCTACCTTTTTCTTCCAGATGCTTTTTTATGCCTGTATGTACATTCTCCGGCAATTCAATTCAATTTATTTTATCAGGGGCAAACTAGTGGCTAATTTAACTCAGCAAAACTTTGAAGACAAATGTAGGAATTCAATTCACTATTTATGATGTATAATAGACCATCAAATTAAAGTACTCCAAATATGCGCATGACAGAAAAAGCTGCAGAAGAGTTGCTACTTTCCATTTAACAAATGATTCACTGCAAGCAAACCAGGGTACAAAGTATCAATTCACTTCACCATAAGAGTAGATTTAATATCGTTATCTGGAACCATATTGGATGACTAATACTACCTTCCTCTAGTCGTGAGCTAATTTTCTTTGTAGCTGAATCTAGGGGCACAAAATGTGTCAGCTCTCCTCTTGGTAATTGATATTTTCGTTTGGAGACCATAGAATTTGGATGAGATTTTGAACTCTCAATGATTTCACATGTCAAATCCATAAAAGGGAAACATGAAAAGAGGGTAATAATGTGCTTTTTGTTGCCTCAGAGGTCAGAGCTCAGAGGTCAGAGCTCAGAGGTCAGAGCTCAGATTAGATACTTTTATAATAGTTATGCTTAGACCTGAAGGGCATGCTTGTATAATAAACTTATGAATTCGACCCTGATTGAACCTTTCATGTCAAGGTACTAGCTGCAATGAAACTAACATGGTCTGTAAGTATCATCATTCTAATGAGGTTATCTTATAAAATTACAGTGTTCATAAGAATTTCAACTTAATGGACTATTTACAAGCTATTTTCTTACCGGGAAAATTGGAGCTTTTAGCTACTTAGTGAATATACAGATATATATATATATATATATATATATATATATATATATATATATATTTTTTTTATACTGTCTCTTCTTTGAGCTTCTTATACTATACAATTGATAGCCTTTGTATGCTCATAGGCTGTAGCTAAGAAGGAAAGAATTTCTATGAAAAAAAGAAAGAAACTTCACAACATTCAATAGATATTTTATGCCCTTGGCTATTCAGCTTCAAGCAATAGCCTCATTTACTTGCAAGAAATAACTGCAGAAATAATTAAAAACAGGACAATTTCCAAGAGCAAGGAACTTTTCATTGTGATAATATGCATCCAAGCAATGAGCAATGATCATCAGTTTGACTCCTCCATTAACCAACTCCAGAGTCATCTTACACTTCCAATAAAATCATTTATAACCCTAAGGGATGATTAATGAGAACATGCAGATTCTCTAAGGCTGGCAGATTGTATATACTGTGTTAGCAATTCAAGTCCTTTGATTACAGTGCCATAACTTTCATAAGGGGGGTAAAATGGCTTCTATTCAAGCACTTTAGTATTGTTGAGGAGATTGAACAAATTTTATGGGTTTTAAATAAGTTGATAAAGCACATCAATTCAATTAAAAACCTGCTAAAATGTTCCTGTTGTTAGAGTAAAATAATAGTCAGACGTGATAAAAAACAAATGCAGATCAGAATGCTTTACAAGATGTAAAATGAAAAGATTCAAAATCTTTCACAGCCTGACCCCAGTGCAATATTGTAATTAATTTGGAAATAATTCAATTCCTTAATGTCTCTATATAAAGTTCGGAAAATATGGAGTGTGTTTTGTTGGGATCATATTGAAGTTTCATTGTAATTTATGACCTGCTGCAAGTGCATTTTGCTACAACATGTAGCTTGCCATTTAATTAGTTCTTTCTGGCTTTCTACGGCATGCATGGTAATGTACAGATTATTCACTCTTCAAATATTCAATCTATTGATATTCATATGATGCCCAATCATAGAACCTTGTGAGAAAACTATATGGAGATTCATATACATTTCAAATCACAATCATGAGGGCTTTGATGTTTGATCAATACCTGCTAGCTATTTCAATTGTTGGCCAAACACCATGAAATGTACCAGAACACACTCTTCCAACAATTTGAAAGCACTTTTAAGCTGTACAACCGCATGGCCTAACAGAAATCCTGTTGAGTACTCCAAATGGAATCTTATAAATTATAGAAATCATGGATGAGGCATTGATATAATATTTAGAAACCATTGAGACCCGGGGCTTATGAAGTGGAAATCTTTCCCAACCAAAGATTCTCCCAGAATTTAATCTGTGTATAAGGGTGACCAAAGGCAAAAAGATAGATACACTAATGAGAGATAAACTTCTACAAATTTAAGTGATCAGGGATGCAAAGTTCAAGGACTCGCAGTAAGTGTTGTCAATGGCATATGGCGGCAAGCTTAGAAAATGCCATGATGCCATGGCAGATAGCTGGCGGGTGCCATATTGAGGCATGGCAGCTAGATTAGAAAATATTTTAAGAATGAGAAATTTTACAAAATACACATAAAAAGAGTAAAAAAAAAGCGACAGAGTAGAACATAATCACATACAAGTCTCTATTGAAGATTGAATTATCATTCTTTTTTACCAAATTATCAGTCCTATTATTTCTGTCATTATTAACAGTGGACTTAAAACCCTCTTATTCTTCATTAGAAGGTTGCAGCTTTTAATGGCAATCATCTATGTCATGGAGAGAGGAAGGACAGAGACAGAGTGGGAGGTTTTGGGAGAACATTTAAAATAATGAAGGAAACAAAATAACATTAGAGGTTACAGGAATTCTGTAGTGACATGAATGAGAATTTCAGCCAGGTCTGTTATGATTTAAGGCCTGAGAATCCTTCAGAGGAACTCTCTGGTTGAGGGCAGATGTGAAAAATCTCGTCAACCTACCATTTTCAATATGGAACCTGCCTTAGTTGATGGCTGGCTCAGCCATAGCACTGCCATGGCACCACCACTTGAGGCCACCACACCTAGGTTTCATTGCAGGGACTGGGGGGCCCCTAAACTGCTATGGGGGCCGCCATTGACAACACTGCTTGCATTATCTATTTGTAGCAATAAACATTATTCACTTTAAAGCAACGATTATTATACACTCTTGGGCATTTTGCATTAATGAGCTATATTTGTTGAAGCTCAATATCCGCAATGCAATTTTTTCTTGTCATAAAAATATTGGCAATCTTATACTAGCTTCAACTCCAGTGATCTCAACTAAGCTGTAGAGATCAACCCAACAATGTCCATACTTCAATTTGATTAGGGAGTCATAGATCCCTTATACTTTGACCTTTCTGCATTTACAACTTTGAAATTCACATTCAACCTCCCATAGTTCCATAATTAGATTAGTAGCTCTTTCCATCCACTCTCTATACAAATTAATTGTAGAAATTGGTCATCTACAACTTGTGAGAGGCTTAATTACTATCCTTCTCAGTTTACATTTTAAATTGACCAAAACCAGTTGAAGCTTTACAACCCTACCTAATCTTACCCGATGGCAATTTTGATTGCTTTAAAATTGTGCATTATCCATCTGTGTACACTAACCGGGTGAGTTGGTGTTTGAGTGTCTTGTGTGAGGCTCAAGTAATACGCTTTTTACTAGCAATTTGGACTATCAAGTAATAGAAGAGGCTTATTTGCTTTAATTCTAAATGACAAAGGTATGATTGATAAAAACGAAAAAGGGGCATATGTGGCAATAGATCAAAGTAAAAGAGGAGCTATTATTATTCGTTTGATTGCACCCCTTTTGCTTTCTAAAACTAATCCACATTTTATAAAGATGTGCTCTAGGGATCTTTAGATATTCTTGCTTTAGTGACCTGAGTACTTACATATCAGGTTTTATATTAATTTCAAGGGCCTTTTATTTCTTTGTTGTGTTGGCTTTGTAAGGTAAAGGAGAAATAGATACACATCTGCTGAATAAAGAATAAGTTGAACTGTTGAAGCAGTCCTTGTCCATTATTATATGCTTTTTATATTGTTTAGACAAAAAAAGAATATTATATTAGATAGAGTGCAAGAAAGAGGACAAGATATCCTTAGTAGGGAAAACAAAAGACAAGATAAAAAAGAAAAAAATACAAGAGACCGATTAATTGCCTCACTGTCTTCCAGAGTAAAACTTAGAAAGACCAAGTGTGAAACGCCAAGGTGGGGTCCAAAACGATATAACAAGCTATCACATCCCCACAAAAATCAAACCATGAATTTTTCCCCTAGGGCTTTAAAGTAGCACAGCCGGGATGAAGACTAGGTGCTCTACCTCTGGTTAAAAAATGAACGAGTTGCTCAGGCTTGGGTCATTTAATTAATGAGCCTTAAACTTTGTTCAAGCTTCGCTCATTAAGCTCATTTGCTGTTAATGTAATCTTTTTCCACGAAATCTGAACTTAAATAAGCTCACACAAATCAAATTGAAACTTAAATTGCCTCATTTATATATAATAATAATAATAATATTCTCACATAAATTTTCTATATTATTTACTCTATACTATGTGAATAATATATTAATTGTTGTATTTTTAATCTTGCTCTTTCTGAGCCAAACCAAGCTGATCATTGGAAGTTTCAAGCTTGATTCATTAACAAATGTGCTTCAAACCAAACTCAAGTTATTTCATTTGTTATATGAGTTGAGCCTGAACAACTCACTAAAAACATGGCTTATTTACTGCCCTTTCTTCCCCCCGCCTGTCCAAAAAAATAAAGCAGCATTCAAGTTTTTTTTTCTTTCCATTATGGAAACCTTGAAATGAACCAAAAGCTTCCCGACAGTAAAAGGAAAACCTTCCTTGTCTACTTGCCAAACATTTGAAACCAAATGTAAATGAAAATTTTCATAAAGATATATAACTATTTGCCCTCCTGGCATGTGCATTTAATAAAATTATGAGCAATCTCTGTCATAATCATTTACGTGGAGTCTATGAATCTGCTGAATGAACAGATCACCTACTTGATCACTAAACTATAGAAGGGACCAATTTATTTTCTATGCGTTAAGTCTCAGATAAAATGACAATTGACTTCAATGTGCTAATTTTTTTCTTGGAAATTAGGACTAGAATCTAGCACAATCCCATGTGATTGTAATGAAGCATCCTCAATTGCTTGTCCATTGAGCCTTCCTTTTGTTGCAAGATAGACTTGATTAACGTTATGTAACATGTCATATGGGCTGCGTCCTATATTCTGCTCAAGGACTTAATCTTACATCAACATTCAAACTTGTGCTTTTTCAAGACACTTATAGTTCAATTACTAGCAGTTGACCTGTTGTTCATATAATTGCCAGTCCAATGTGCATATGAAAACCACCTATGTCTTGATCCTTTGTGGAAGTTCTCTTAAAATATGACTGGCATCATTCTTTGATTCTTGTCTTGGTTATAAAAGAATTCACTAGCACTCAGGTAACAAAGTCAAATGCTATATCTAGTGTTAGATTTGGTTAAGCAAAAACTTTCTTGCCAGATCGAACTAATTCCATATATTTTCATCTTTTCAATAATCAGCCATCATCGTTGATTGATTTAAGATATGTATCTACAGTGTTTTCTCCTAAGCCCTAAGTATATGCTCTTTTGTAGTAAGTATGGAAAATATCCTTAAAAATAATGGTATTCTCTGCTGTTTTATCTCTACTTTGAACCCCTAAAAAGAACAAAATCGTCCTGACTTCCTTGATATAGATGTGGAATTAATTACATTTCATCACCATGGGCACCCAAAATAAGAGATTTACTGGAATGATGACAGAACAAAGTTAATCAAGCAACACGGTCTGTTTCATCCCAAAACCGTAAAGGATCTTTTTTGGATCTTTCAGACTATATTCTTAGATACTGTTTTGGTTATAAATTTTTAGGGCTTTTTTTTTCTTAAGTAAAGTTTATAGATGGAGGGCGTTGAAAATAAGGGAAGGGGGTTGAACAGCAGTCCAAATCTGGTCTGTTTTCCTCATAGTGTATAACCATATGTAACTAAATCTTCTGTCATTGCTTTCTGACCTTCAACTTATACTGTAATTTCTATAAGGTAATTCATAACAAAGTTCATGCTCATGTTTGGTCTGACAAATCTTCTTAATGAAATTTTAAGTCTTCCTTCTGATTTGAAATTCAAACATCATGAATGTTTCTTTGTCTTAGCCATTGTGGAAGGTTAGGTTCCCAATAATAGAGGAAAAAAATTGTTTGATTAAGGTAGTTAATTTCAATGGCATGCTTCAAACTCAGAGGTCTAATAAAGCTGTTTCTCTGGAAGTTTGTGTTGTGTGCTTCTGGAGGTTGGGGAATTGAGAAAAACTAGTTGACTTTTTTTTTTTGCACTGAGAAGTTGCTACTTACGTGGCAGCTTTGGATTAGACTTTTGTCATATTCATTAAGCAGTGGTTTGTCCAATTGCTTTAGATCCCTTTTTAACAGACGTGTTTTGAGGTTTTGGGACCAGAAAGGAGGATTAGATCATTTGGCAGTGTACAATTTTTCAGCCTTGGTGGTGTTTATAGCTGGAATGTGGGGGTCTAACAGAATGAATTGCTAGAGTATTAAACTAGATTTCTCCCTCTGCACCTTCTATGGGATAGAGTAGTTTTTCAGGCTTCATTATGGATTTAAGCTTACGGCTTTTTTAAGGGGTTTCTCTATTGGATTCACAGTGGGATTGAAGAGCTTTTTTAAGCTTATAATTTTTTCTTTGGTTTTTCTTTATTTTCCCCCTTGGTTTTATGTTTATTCTCGGAGGATTTCTTATCCCCAGTCATTGCACATCTTTTGTAAATTTCTATCTCTTTATCAGTTCTTTTTCTACATATAAAAGAAAACTAACTAAAAGGTGCATCACAATGGGGAGGCAAAGATGTGCAAAGAGTGAGAGGCTTATTTTACCTTAATAAATTCACTCTACTGTCACAAAGCTCATCTTTTCTTGTATCATGACTTTTAATTTCTTCTAATCTCAGAATCCTATGTGTGCTTTCCAGAATAAATAAGAGCACTGACTAAAATACTGTTACTTCTCAGAAACAAAATATCCCAGGTTTCCCTCACAATTGAATTAGTTGATGTGACACTAGGTTCCTTTTGTTGAGGCAAGAATTGACAATTAATGCATTTGTGGTTAGGTAAGTTGCATCTCGTGGAATTTTATTGTTTTCTTGATATAAATGTACAAGATTTTCTTAACTGCCATGGTAAAATCCATATCTGAAAGAAACTTGATGAGTATGAGTATAATAGTTGACAAGTTTTGGGCATTATGTTGTAAAATATACTGTGCGAAAATTGACCCTTTTTGAGAGTTACCAAGCTAAATTTAAATGATTGAGACTGGTAGCTCCTGAGTTAGTTAATGAGAGAGACAGTAAGCTAAATTTATAGTTTAAATTCTGTTTCTTGATGGCCAAAGGGATTACATACTACATAAGTAAAAAAATTTGGTTTTCTTTCTGCTTCATTGTATTTAAGGTAACTTTTCATTTGATTTTTTTGAATATTTAAGGTGCAAGTACCATCTAGTCTCAGACTATCAATGTAAATATTTACTAAAATTAACTTCTTTGCATGGTTTGTTCATGTCATTCCTTAACAAGAACATATCTCTTATCTTATGAACTGATCTCTGATTCTGGTAATTGTAAATTGTTAATGGGGTTTGTAGTAGGTTGTATGAGATTGGTTGGTAATTTGTTCTCTTGAGCTTGTTTAGCTTGGTCTGTTTCATTACCTTTGTCTGTGGTAATAATCTTTTGTTTTGTGGCCCATGCTTGGTGCACTTTAACAATATTTTCCTTAAACTTTCTAGCTGATATAAAGTTACACTCAATAAAGGGTATTAATAAAATTTAACTGAGTCAATTTGTCTACATAAATCTCCTTTTGACATGACTAGTCCAGATTGGAATTATGCTGTACTGTAATTTAATGATATAAAGAATCAGTTGGTTTTGTAGGATAATGTGGTGACATAACTATGTGTAGGTAATATGCATGAATCATTCCCGTATAGTTTTATAAGTAGATGTCCTTATTTTTCTGTTGGAAGTTTAAGCAATCTGATGCTACAGTGGTGAAGTAGAGAATTTTCTTTCTTTGGTCGACCTGTCTGCTCAAGATTAGAATTTGTCATGGTGAAATGAAATTTATAATTCCTTGTAAATGATGGGCATGAACATATTGATTGTCTACTCATTTCAATCTTGAGAAGTGGAGTGCATTGAACAACATATGGATTTTTTAAATGGATAGGACGTAAGCAATGTGGAATGTTTGCTTCTATCAAACTCTGTTAATTTTGACGACCTCAATAATAAGGATATCAATCTTGACAACCTTCAATATGCAATATCTTGAGCAACTTATAGAGTATAGAAGCTCTACATCTACAATAGAAGTGTGAAATCTTCTTCTTTTTCATGTTCTTATGTGTATATGGTCAACGATTGCTTATATTCCTTGAAAACATCTTGACTTGGATAAGGTACAGTTCCAGATGGGGAAGGTGGATTTATGGTTGTTTAGGTTGTGTAATTTTTTTTTCAGTTCTTCATAATAGGAATCTTAACATAATATGGAGTTCAAAGTAGGTTTAGGCAGGGAGATCAACTTTTCTGATTTATCTTGGTTGTTAATGCCGTTTTGAGTTGGATGAAATATGGAGGTCATAATGGAGGGTTTGAAATTGGGGTGACGGAGAATGTGATTTTTTTCAATTGTCACCTAACTTTGTGGATGATAATATATTGCTTCTGAATAAACATAGGGATAGTATTTCTAGTTTTATGTTGCTTCTACAGGTTTTTAGTGATTATTTAATTTTACTATTTTACTATGGTCCAAATGATTTTGGGGGTATAGATGTGGTCCTCAAGTTATTTCTTGCTTGGCTGCATTATCTAGCTGATATTTTATTATGACGATTATGGCCTACTTGCATAGATTATTGTCTTCTCTTGCTTTCTTTTTAGTTTTTTTTTCCCTTGTCATGATATTTATGCTTTTATTTTTCCTTTTGTTAATTAAAATTAGAAGATATTATCGAGTATCAACTCAACTCAAAAGCTTAAGATGTCAAGTCAAGGCCCATGATTGATTTTGTTAACATCTCTGACGTGCCCTCTCAGATGGAGGTTATTTTGGTTGCAAGTGTGGACAAACCACATGATTGCTACATCTTGTGTGGAAACTTGAATTATAATTAAGGAAATATGCCCAACAAGGATCGAACTTTTAACCACTTAATCATAGAGGCATTTATACCATGTGAAGCTAGGCAATTATGTAACTCAATCCAGCTGGCAGTGCATTCGGAATATACATGTTCACACCTAACTAGTGTTTACACTTAATGGAAGTATTTGAAGGTTTATTTTTTTGTTTTCCGTGCTACGAAATGTAAAGCAAACCTTTTCCTAAATTTTACCTTAAGGTATGGGAAGATCCTTAACCATAAAAGAGATGATTTTTTGTTTTCCTCTCTTTTGGTGATTCTTATGGTTTCTGTATGAATTGTAAAATTGTTTGTCAGTTTTCTAAGCTCCTTTAGCCCAAGGGTAGTTGTGTTGTTCACTTGGATGCTGATAGGAGCCTCCTATCAGCACAACACACAACACACACCACACTGAATATGGCAAATATTTGAGGTACTGATATTAACGTTGGATATGCTCTGTGGTTAAGAGCTTACAACACAAACTTTCTAAGTGAGTCTCTACCTCTGAATACGCAGAAACATTTACTGCCTCACTTTACAAGAACTCACTACATGAACAATCAAAATACTACACAAATATACTCAAGGAACTGAACACACTTGCCAACTTTCGAGAGGTTGGCTCTCCACCAAAATCTGAACTCCTTTCTGTTTTTCCTTAAGTTCTGCTGTCAACTACTTTCTGACTGCTCCCTCCTACCTTTCCATGATTGCTTCCTCATTTTGTTCCTCCACTTTTCTGCATCTTTGTGTACAACTTTTGTATCTTTTGTTGGACCAGCATTCCTCCCCTTTCTTGCTAACATTCCCACCTTTCTCTCCCTCTTCCACTTCTTTTTGTTGCCTCCTGTGTGTTTGGACAGCAGGGGTAGGCTGAGTGGTCCCATTGGATGCCAAATATACTTGGGTGTCTCCTTTCAGTTGGTTTTTTATCTCATTAGCAGCAAAGTATGCGTTCTGTTTACAAAGGGGGTATCAACCCCAATTTTGTTCAGGTCTTTTTCTCCTTATTTAAAAGTGATTTTTTATGTGTACTCAAGTTGTGACACTCATCCTCTCGGAATAATTAAATATTATAGATTTGTCATAGATGTGAAGGTGTAATATATCAAGCCCCCATTAGAAGCATTGTATACTTTGTGTGAGATGAGCTGCGCTTACCAAAAATAATGATGTGATCATTTCTCACTTCCCAAAGTTAGATTGGATGTCAACAGTCACTTAGATTTGTGGCCCAAAATAAAATAACTTACTTCCATAATTGTCAGTTTGTGATGTGAGCCTGTTTTGGAATGTGCAGTTTTTTCTCTAATAAATGTACTGAATTCTGAGTGCTTGGAAAATATATGAATTTCTCATTCACTGAGATTCTAATTACAGGATAAGCCATTGCCACTAACACGTGATGAAGATTACTCTTGGGATGAACGAAGCTCAGCTAGAAGAGGATCTCCTTTCACTCAAAGAGAGTTTAGAGGACGCCATGGTAGCCCTGAGCCTCTTTATCCTGACAAATCCAAGCTGACTGATAAAAACCCAGAGCCCAGTGAGGTTTTGTGGATAGGATTTCCATCTCAATTGAATGTGGATGAATTTGCTTTAAGAAAAGCTTTTTCTCCATTTGGTGAGATTGAGAAGATTACTACATTTCCAGGTCGTAGTTATGCCTTTGTTCGTTTCAGGAGTCTATTGTCTGCACGCAGAGCAAGAGATACTCTGCAGGGAAAGTTATTTGGAAATCCACGTGTACATATTTGTTTTGCTAAGAGTGAAGCTGGTTCATCTAGCAGTAGGAGGACTTCAATTAATACCCCTTCCTCCCCATTTTACACATCAAGTGGTCGACATGGATCTTCTGAGAACCTGAGACAGGATAGAAATGTGGACTTCAGTGGAGACCATGGTGTCAGTTCTCCCACTTTATTACCAAACTGGGACTCTGGAGATTCTGATGCATATGGATTTAATAGGAGGGGTTCTTCATGGGCTGGTGGATTCAATTCATATGAACAAAGGAGAGTTGAAGAAAAGGTGCCGCCACTCAGAGTATTACAAGAAAGTTATGAGCATCCAAGTAGTCCTTTAAGAGATAGACCAGCTCATCTGGGTAATTTTCCGCAGAGATTTCCTCAAAAGCATGCATTATTTGAAGATCCAAGGGACTTGCCAGAAGATGTTTACTATCAACATGACACAAAAAAGATGAAGACTGGTTCTTTTCCTCCTGAAAAGGAGCTTCCAGAGTATCCTCTCTCTGAATTAGAAAGACAGAAACGTATTCTCCCAAGGTTAATATCTGATTTTCCTCAACATGAGGCCCTTGATAAAAGCATTGATGCTGGACCTGTTGTGCATAGACAAACTTTTGATCCCAAACCAAATTCACCTTTAGCTCGTTCAGATAGAAGTGAGCACTGGAAACCTTATGATAGTTTCCACATGGGTCCTGGTGCTTTGCAATCAAATTCTATTGAGAAGAGAAGACTCACTCCTGAATCTAGTAACTCATCTTTAACTGAGTGGAAATGGGAAGGAACCATTGCTAAAGGCGGAACACCTGTTTGTCGTGCTCGCTGCTTCCCCGTGGGAAAAGTCCTGGATATCACGTTGTAAGTAGGAAATTTCTTCTGTTGGGTATGCCTTGTCTTGACTTCTCTTGCTTGCTAAGAGTGACATTGAATGTATGCCCATTTCTTATCATGATATAGCCCAATCAAATTGCCACTAAAATATACTTTTCTACATTAAAATGTCTTTTGTCAGCTCTAACTGCTAGAGGACTTCTAATGTTTTCCCACTAACGGAATTTTACCATAACTCCAAGGAGATGGAACTTGTTATGAAAGGAACGCATTACAATTTTTCAGTGGAATAATGATTCCTACTAAAGTCAAGGTTTGTGGTGGTTTGGGTTTTTTAGTAAATGAGCTGATTTCACTTGAAAAGTGATTTAGTGAGCTTGAAGTGGCTCGTCTTTGCTTGGAAGTTGGAACTTAACATATCCAGTGATGTTTATGCATTGATTTAACTTCTTTACCAATATCAATATGTATTTCTTTTTTTATTATGTACCCAAGATTGAATGTAGCATTATATTAACTTATAAGAAAAGAAATTGTATATATGTAAAGGATAATAGAAAATACTATATACTTAATTGAGTCAGCCAGCCAACTAATAAGCCAACTAGTTGAGATTGAGTGTTGTCTATGATTTGGTGGGAGGCTGGGAGCAAAGCACTGGAAGCATCAAGAATACTTTTATAACATTGCTAGATTCTAATACAGGGTTGTTTACATTACATCTCTTCGGGATCCTTATATTGGATTCTTAAATACATGTATGGGCTTTTAATTACCTAATGCCCGATTTAATTTATTAATAACTGCTGAACTATAAATTGCCTCATTTTCCTGCCTACGTTGGGAGGCTTTATAAATCTGGCCTAAGTTGGTGAGATTTTAAGTTGTTCTGGACATTCACAATGATTTCATAATGGTATGTTCAGCAATTAGAGGGGTTACTGACCAAATGTGAATTTCATGGATTGCTCAAATCCTGTTGTCACTTATTTTTGAAAGTCATATATATAGCTGCACTCATAATCTATTTGCCCCTTAATTGTTCTGAGTTGGGTTTTAATGTCAATACCATGACTTCAGGCCTGAGTTCTTGGATTGCACTGCGAGGACTGGTCTGGACATGCTTTCAAAGCATTATTACCAAGCAGCTGGTGCTTGGGTTATTTTCTTTGTGCCTGAAAGTGATCTTGACATTGAATACTACAATGAATTCATGCATTACCTGGAGGAAAAGCGCCGGGCTGCAGTTGCTAAGTTAGATGACAGAAACACCTTATTTCTTGTACCTCCATCAGATTTCTCAGAGAAAGTATTGAAGGTACCTGGAAAATTGAGCATTTCCGGTGTCGTTCTAAGGTTGGAGCAACCTGGTTCAAGTCAAGCGTCCATGCACAATCAAAACGAAACAAAAGATGAAAATTTATTGTCCTATCATGGAGATGCATTGTATCCAAAGCCATTGATGTCATCAGCTCCTAGCCCCCCACCATATACATCTATTCCTGAATTGGGTAAATCTGGAATGAGCAATCTTTCTTTCCTCGGAAATAAGATTACAGCAGCTCCACCTACATCAGTTTCTGGTTCAGTTCATGCCATGGTTGGTGTAACTGGGTCTCATGATGGAGGAAGGGCTTATGATTATCCTGTTCAACAGCAGAACCGTACATCTGGGTCAGCCTGGTCTTCTAATAATCTACAGACCTTGATCTCCAATAGAAATTTACCATTACAACTATCAAATGATGAACCTCTCAGTCAGGATCATCAGCAGAACATTCAGAGGTCAGTGGCAGATGTCAATTCAAGTCAACGAGCCAGTGAAAACAAGTCATCTCTTCAGGAAATAAGACCTCTGGATTCTTTATCTGTGCCTGGGGGATCCCTGCAACAAGAGCACCTTGCACAACTAGCAGCATCTCTTCTTGAGCAGCAGAGGCAATCAGGAAGTGCTCTGAGTGTATCTACATCAGATGATCCCAGGCAAACTAATAGAGTTAATGGGTCTGACACCTCCTCCAGACTATCCCAAAATTATGGCATCCAAAACCACTCACTGAATCCTGAGCATGCAACATCTCAGTATGGACAAGTTCTACAATTTCAAAAGCAACAACAGATGTCCAATGTGCCTCAAGTGTCACAGATGGTGCAAAGAGAGCCACAAAGAGTGGCCAATGGAAATCAGCAGCTGCTGAATAGTAACTTGCAGGAAGATGCAGAAGCGGATCCACAGAAGCGTCTTCAAGCAACATTACAGTTGGCTGCAGTTCTTCTTCAGCAAATTCAGCAAGGGAAAGGAAGTTAAACATTGCCTGGCGAGTCTGCTGTTTATTGCTTTTTCAATCACGACTGATCTTAGAATATTAAATGAGGATTACCCCTTGTAAATGGTATGGTTAGAGTTTCAGTTTATGCAGGACTTTAAGGCAATCTGTGATTCCTGTTAGTAATTCTGGTTCTTGTGTTTCTAATTATCTGTTAACTGGTTCCTTGATCTCCCTCATCATTCATGCCGCTTTGAGTTTCATATTTAGGGACTTAATATGGTGCTAATACTTCTAGTATCCATTTAATACGCTAGTATCTTACATACCCAGGAATATTTGAGTTTCTATAGCCTGTTAAATATCAGTGTAATTTATTTATAGAAATATCAGTGTAATTATGATATTTATATTACTTTTTATTCAAGAATTTATGCATTTGATATTTCTGTAAAATTGAATTTTTTTTTGGCAGTTCTGGAAATTTGATGTTAAAAATTCAGAGATGTGAGATCTATTATTTATTTATTTATTTACAAAATGGAGGCATATTATGCCTACAAGGATCGTAGATACTTTGTACATAAAATATATGTATGTAATTCAAATTTAAGAAAACATGTATGTCAGAAAATATCTTTTTGATCGTGTTACAAATCCAAGCAACATTATGTTTAAGCTAACTCTAGGGCTTCTGTGCCCAAGATTGCCACATCGGCATTTCTTTTCTTAAAATGTACCTTCTTCAAAATAATTTCCTTAAATAGGATCCTATACGACATACGAAAGTCCGCAGTAAAAACTGAATCTTTGAGATTGGACCTATAAAAATTGTAGGTAAATAATTAGCAGATGGCATCCTCAAAATATCCTATCTAATCTATTTAGGCTTTTTCGCCTTTTAGTTTTTTAATATTATTATGATTTTAAATATCATAATGAAAAGTAATATGTAAAATCAATCAATATTATACAACTGCAGACATAATCAATAATATGTTTGTTTGGATTGGATTAGATTAGCATGTGTTATACAAGGCAATCAACACCTAAAAGAGGTGAATTGAGTATTTACAAAAATTTTGATTCTTTTCGAAATTGCTTTACAAAATATTTTGATATAAAGGTTACTTAGAAGAATATAAAAACGAAACAATTATATAAATTAAGAGATACTTAATGTTGATGCTTGAAGTATGAAGATTACAAGTTTTTTTCCCAAAAATTGAGCATTCAATGATATATAGTTTAACTCAATTCAAAAGCTTGTTCTCATCTAAGTTAGAATAATCATACAATCATTTTAATAATTGAATTACTTAAAGTAGATATAGAAGAATGTATCCAGTGTTGGTAAGATCGGCAAGTGCACTGAATCGCTCAAGTAATACAGTAGTGAGAAAGTATCGTCCTATGAGGATTGAATGTTAAAAACTAAAGTTAATTATCTTAATTAAAATAAAATGAATAAAAAGTAACAATATCAAGTCTTAGGAGTTTAACAACGTAACTAATCTAAACAAGTCAAATTAACTAATGAAATTAGAATTAGAATTCAACACTATGGAGAGAGATAATGACAAAGAGAGATTAATAACTTGCAATTAAGAAAAGTGCTAAGATTGTCCTTTATATGCACTCTACTTATCGTTCTCATAGCAATGTCATGACAACATTGCAGCAAAACATAATGTTAACCCCGAGATCGAAGTGCATAGAATTAGAAAGTGAGAAACAAAGGCTTAGAAGCATTTATATTTAGATTAATTTGACTGGAGGTATGAGTTTTTTTTATATTATTTATTTGTTCTGAGCAAATTAACAAGTTTGTTTTATGTTTAAATTATTTTATTTTGGTGTCAAAACTATTAAACCTCTAACTTGCAAAATTTAAAAAAATTTTAGATTTGGGTTGATCATATTCATGCTTTTTTTTTTTTCCGTTATTTTAAGCTCGTATACTTGATCGTTATGAAAAATTAATTAGTTTTGACTTTTAAAACGTTAAAAGCATAGCTCGAAAATGCAAGAAATGGCCAGGTCTCGATTTGGGTCCTAAATACGAAAATAAAATTGCAATGTTTATGCAGCTTTTCAACCACTTAACATTGAACCGCCACACTACCTTATGCATGGGTTTTGTTTTCAAATATATTAAAGTTTAGAAATGCATGCTTAGAGTTTTTAATTTAATTGATGTTCAATGTTTTGAAAATTTAATTTTGAACAACTTAAGTCTTATTAGGCAATATTTAGAGATATGTTGTCTAATATTTTGTGAAATTGAATTTTTATGTCATTTAATTAAATGCTTAATTTCTTGAAAATTAATTTTGAGCAATATTCTATGGCATCTTTGGATAAATTTTAAATAAACGGATATTTATTTAATTAATTTGTCACATTTGGGTTTTGTTGACTGATTAATTAATTAGTTGATTAAAATCCCATAATGAAAATTGTTTGTTTATACATTTTCCACGACCATTTACAAGCATTCAAGAAAATTTTGATGTTATGTAATTTGTATAATTTTTGCAAAATTATACATTAAATTATAAAATTACATGAAAGTAAATGACATCAAATTATAATTAATTATCTTCAAAGTGATAATCATCATTCCACAGGAATGTTATCACATTAATATGATTAATTAGGATGAGATAGTGAATTTTTTTCCTTTTCTTAAATTACCCTCAAAGATTGAGGAAATGGAATATTATTTACTAGTTTCATCATATTTTATGTATGATCACAATTAAATAAAACTTAAACTACAGGAAGTTTTATTTGCTATTAGGCTTATGTTTAATTTACATGTTTACATTGGTAGAACATGTTATGTGAATTTTTCAAAGTTACCTCAATTATTGATACATGCATGTAATGTTTATGCAGCTTTTCAACCACTTAACATTTCTAATTTTCAAATTCTCGAACTTAATGGGGATAATTACAAGATTTGGAAAGAGAAAATTCTTCTCCAATCAGGGTGGATGGATGTTGATTGTGCCATTAGGAAAGATAAACCTCCTACACCTACTGATACTAGCAGTGCATCTGCAATAATTCTTTATGAGCGTTGAGAGTCATTTAATCGCCTTAGTATGATTTCTATCAAATTAAATATATCTGATAGTATACATGGGTCAATAGGAGAGCATAAAAACATTTGTGACTTGTTGAAAACCATTGATGAACAATTTGAATTCTCTGAAAAGGTTTTAGCAAGTACCAAAATGTCAAAATCATTCACCATGAAGCTCGCTAACTTAAGAGGTGTGCGAAAGTACATCATGCAAATAAGAGATATTATGGCTCAGTTGAGAACACTTGAAGTTGAAATTCTTGATTATTGCCTGGTGTACTTTATTCTGAATTCCCTATCGCCTCACTAAGGGCCCTTCAAAATCTTCTACAACACATAAATAGAAATGGTCAATCAATGAAGTACTGACCATGTGTGTTCAAGAAGAAGGAATGCTCTTAATGGAAACAAGAGAAAGTGCACATATGGAAACTTAAAGGAAAGACAAGAAACAAGTCAAGGGAAAATGGAAGGGTAAAGTGCCCATCAAAGATGTATTAAGAAGGAGTCCAATTTTTTTTTTACAAGAAGAAAGCACACATGAAGAAGGACTGCAACAAATTCAAGGCCTAGCTTGAAAGAAAAAATAAACTCATTCTCATTCTTTTGTTATGAATATAATATGGTATATGTTAATAGTAACACATGATGGATTGATTCTAGTTCTACAATCTATATTTCAAATACCTTATAGAGCCTTTTAAACCAAAGGAAGCCGATGGAAAGTGAGCAATACATCTACTCAAGAAACAAGATGGGCTCATTGGTTGAGGCTATAGTAACTTGCAAGTTGGTTTTGAATTCTAGTTTTAGTCTGATTTTGAATAAGACCTTTTATGTACCAAATTTTTCTAGAAACTTGATTTCTATTTCAAAGCTTGGAAGCCTTATGTATGCTTAGGTTTGTATGAGATCTGACATTGCATTTACTATTGGGATGTTATATACATATCAAAACGATCCAAGGATGGATCACTGGAGAGCTACACAGAAAATTATAAGGTATATCAAAGGTACAAAAGATTGCATACTAAAGTATAAGCGAATTGAGAACCTTAAGGTAGTTAACTACTTTGATTCAGATTTTGCTAGTTGCATTAACTCTCGGAAATCAATATCCAGATATATATTTATGCTTGCCAGTGGAGCTGTATCTTAGTGGAGCATAAAGCAATCTTTAACTGCTACTTCTACTAGGAGGCTAAGTTCGTGTCATGTTTTAAGGCAACATCACATAGTGGATAGCTTAAGAGTTTTATTTCTAGTCTTGGAATTTTGGATTCTATCTCAAGGCTATTGAGAATATATTGTGACAACTCAACTGTAGTTTTTCTGGCTAAGAACAACAAAAGTGGAAGTTGAAGCAAATACATTGACATTAAGTACTTAGCTATTTGGGAACGTGTCAAGGAAAATAAAATTTTCATTGAACACATAAGAACTGAGTTGATGATTGCTGTTTCCTTAACAAACGACATGCTAATGAAGTTAAAAAATTATATAACTAGAATGGGACTTGGTACCACATTGAGTATTTGATATATACATCATATGTAATTAAGCTCTTATTCATTTTAATATAAGTTGTTTTTTCTCATTTTTATGTGCACATTTGTATTTAGAGAATAAATAACATTAAAAGGACCTATAATAAGCATAAGGCTTATTCATTAAATTATGATAGGATGAGAAAGTGATATGCATTGTAATACACAAAAGGTAATACTCATTTATAGAGGACTTATTGTTGTGATTCGTGCATTTAGTTTTTTGCTTTTAAAATGTGTATGGAGGAGGATATTGAAATTATTGAGTGTAATGGACTAAGTAGAAGAATGTTAACCTTGCAAGTTATGGTCCATTTCCAGACTATCATTATGGACTATTATTGTAAACTTTCTTGTTGGCCATGATTCATTCCCTAAGTGCAATATTCTATTATTGAAAACTTTTATTATTACATATATTTTTCCTACCCACTTGCATTATTCAATAGTAACCGTTGATGGAATAGTTGTCTCAATCTCTCTTATATATATTGGTCTCTAAATCTGATTTCTTATTACTTGAAAGTTACACACTATCTTAGAGAGTGAGAAACCAAGGCTTAAAAGCATTCATATTTAGATTAATAGTAATAGCTAGAGGTATGAGTTTTTTACATTATTTCATTGTTCTAAGCAAACTAACAAGTATGTTTTATGTTTAAATTACTTACATAGGGCTCTGATCTAAAGGGTGAAGAGTGAAGACTGAGAGATGAGAGTGAGCTCTGTTCGACTTCAAGTATTCGATGGATTGGAAACTTTCCTCCTTCATAAGTCAATCAAAACTCTTTATTTTAGCACCTTGAAAGTTATAACAATTAAATAATACAATTATTATATTAATTATAATATATAAAATATTTAAATATATAATTAATGCCAAGCCATACCAAGTAAATTGACCAATTGGTGACCTTAAGACTTGGCCTAGCCTAGCCTCCCTTACCTGGTGATTCCCTTCGGTGTCCCAACCTGTGTTCCTTTCCCCTTGGTTGGCTGACCAAAATTAGTTAGGGTAAGACAAATTTTTCTTAAGGGTAAATGTTAAGTAGATTCATGGAAAGTATTTTTTTTTATTACTTTATTTAGATATTATTCAAATTAAGTTATATTATTAATAATTTTAAAGATACAGGCGTGATTGTTTGATGGTAGCTGGAAAAAAATATTTCATATGATAGGTGATTTTTTATTCCATTTATTTTCAAATTCTTCAATATTATAAAATAAGAACTTTTTTTGGGTTTATGAAGTTGCTAATCTTTATAAATATGATGTATCATAATCAGATCAGATAAATAGAGTAATTTATGCATGTATACCAAAAAAAAAAAATGCCCTTTAGAAACATTGTTTACTGTTGTTTTTGTAATTTGCTTTGGTGCATGTTTGATTTTATTTCTGTTTAGACAAAGGAAACTAAATTTATAAAAAATATCTTTGCTATGAGATAATTTAATAAAAATTGGATATTTTGATTAGTTATCTTATTATTAATTACTTTATTTTTCTGTGTATTGTAATTACATTAAAAAATTATACAATAAACAACTAATAATTGTACATAATCTTTTATTATGGGTATATAAATCTTTTCATATGTAATATTTGTGTAAACGTTTATAAAAATATTCATAATATGTATGTTCAGTAAAATTACATTTTGAATGTGATCCCATTCTAATCATTAATGTAATATATCTTTGAGTAATTAACATGTAGACATAATTAATGATGTATTCATCTTCTATGTACAAACGAAGGTGCATATTTTTCTGCCACAATCAAAATATATATTAACGACATTTTTCATACTCAACATATGTATTAAGCAGCATGTTAGCATTAACCATCATATAATCCTCCCATAATTCCCACTTCAAAATATTTTAAAATTTTACAATACTTTAAAAACTTTTAGTTAATAAAAATTTTTAAGCCAAAATTTAAAAAAAAAAATTGAATCAAATGATTATATCAATTTTTGTGATGTCATATCTTATCGTACATAAATTATAATATTAATTAAGTATTATAACTATAAATTGAAAAACTAGTTGTAAAAAAAATAAAGAATTAAAGAATTAAAATGCAATCCAACTGATTCACAGTCAAAATTTTCGACTGATCATAATAAAATTCCAACCAAAAAATTTTTTCTTAGACTTATAAATTTTATTTTATAATTTTAACTTATCTTCTTTTCATCTTGTCAGATATGTAGGCCAATAGGATTAATTCATATCACCGGTGCCCTCAAATAGTTACTGAGGCCGAAGAATTGACTTTTTTTTTTTTTTTTGTATATATCGTCGTCCTCCTAATTGATGACACACATAGCAATTTTCCAATATTTTTTTTCAAAAAAATTGAATATAATTTTTAAAATGCAAGCATTTCGAAATTTCACTGCATAAAAGATCGATCAAACCAGATAGAATTTCGAAATTGTATGTCTTCTCCCCACTCCTTTTCATAGTTCATCCAAGAGAAAATTGAAAGTAAGAATGAGAAGTTGTTCATATTAGAATTGCGCCTGATAAGATAATTAATTTATTGTAATTTTTAAATTTTTTATCTTATACAAAAGGTGATTAATTTATTTTATTTTATTTCATCTTAATAATTTATTTGTTTGTTCAAGAAAAAGAAATCATATACAAATGCAGCAATTTATTATTTATATAGAATAGAGACGTAATAATATTCTGAGTTAAAATTAAATTATAAAATCTTAGTATAAGATATTGAGATATTGTTAAGTATAAGATAAATTGTGTTTATATTATAAATGATCTACTTAAAAATAAAATCTTCTTAGATTTCAATTATATTATACATTATTTAATTGCTTATGAGAGGATAAATAAGAAAACCCAAAAGATAATATATTATAAACTATCTATTTGTTTAACAGATATAAATAAAAAATAACGAAATAATTACATTATAACAAGTTATTATAAGAAATTCAATTTTTAATTTATTTTTTAATTATATTTTCCAATTAATTTAGTACTACGTTTATATATAAAGTCTTATATATCATGATATTGATTATGTGACTCTGAAAAAATTTTTGATGAGCGACGGATTAAAGGTTGGGTTACAGATTTTTACCAAGTGACTTTGCCCACTTATGACCAATTAGTTTAGCAATTTGCAGGGTTTAGATTGTCTGCCGTATCTGTCTCCATTTTATATCATTTTCATCCTTAGATTTAATTCTTGTCAGATCAATATATCATATTATTCGTTAAATTATAGCTGCTCCCTCACTTAAGTGCAAACAATCTGTGCCCAAATTTGCAATCAAATATAATGTTAATTACAATGTTAACATTTTACTACCTTATACTACTTTGGAAAAATCGAACAAAATTTCTAATTTTACCCTCAATTTTTCTACAAATTCTCCCTTCAATAAGGAAATCTTTAATGTCATATGCAATGAAATTCAAAATACTCCCTTAACCCATCAAAATTCTTAATTTCCTAGAAAAGTAGACAATTTATATTTATACATTTTTAATTTTCCTATAAATCCCTAATTTCCTAGGCAATAATAGTCGATAACCTCACTAAACAATCAAAATCTTAAATTTGACATATACAATGGGAATGGTAATTTTGTAAGGCTTGGGTCTCCTTATCCCTACCATTATTCGTAACTCTCATCCTCATTTTCACTTTTTACTGTGGAATATATATTTTTTATCCATCCCCATTTTTTATGAGAATACAAAATCTCACAGTGACCTCAAATATTTTTTAAAAATTACAAAAAAAATTAATAAATATGAAAAAATAAATTTAAAGCTTATGTTTTTTGTTTATGTTATCCAATAAGCTCTAATCAAATTAGCAAAAAAAACTAAAAAAAATTCAAATGATAATTTTTAAATAAGTCCTAAAAATTTCAAAAACTTAAATAAATAATAACTTTAACATATTAAAAACATTAAATTCAAGTTCATCATGTGTGAAGTTTTCATTATTATTTCTTCTGTAAGTTGGGTATTTCAATATATTTTGTTATCATCATCTTAATATGTCAAAAAATTGTATATTTGAAGCATCAATCAGGCATATTCATCTAAATAGTAAGTTAACTTTAACTTGATATTACTAGTTAAAATAGTTTCTTTTACATATTAGAAATAATTACACTTCTAATTTTTTGTCTTCGCAAAAGAATTTATATTTGTTAAACTTGAAGATATAATAAAATTACTACTATATATATTTTAAAATATTTAGGCCAAATTGTAAAGGACAGGGAGCCTATGGGGCCAGGAGTATGATCTTCGTCCCCATCCCCAAACTACTTTCAGAAAAAAAAAAATTTCCCTCATTTTTATTCCCGCAGGAAAAAAAAATCTCCAAATACAGATTTCCAAATAACCCCATGAAATTTCCCAAATATGGAGACATTTTGTCATTCCTTATATACCACAATGTACATTTCCCAAATCTCTCCCATTAGTTTATTGAAATCCCAATAGAGACCCCACTAAATTTCTTCCACAATTCATTATTTTCAACCAATTCATTATAAATGTCCACTAAAAGCCAATGTAAATTCTGAAAATTAATGTGTAGGTTGACTATTTGTGAGGAAAAACAGCATTTGAGCAATTAAATATGCAGTTAATGGCTTAGTTTTGAGTTGAAATTTCCTTAGTTTGGTTTTCCTCAATTTCTCTCAAATTTGATAACGGTGAATATCACTTGAATATGTAAAACCCATTTGAATAGTGAAATGAAACTCACCTACTCCATATCTATATTACTCTAAAATTAAGGGAA
Source organism: Delonix regia (assembly GCA_037074485.1). Lineage (NCBI taxonomy): Eukaryota > Viridiplantae > Streptophyta > Magnoliopsida > Fabales > Fabaceae > Delonix > Delonix regia. The sequence continues at coordinate 7,722,151 of CM073453.1, forward strand.
ATTGAGGAAATCCAATTTCAGGGGATCCATTCTACTTAGTTTTAGAATCTATAATCAAGTGCAGATTGAGAAATAAGGGACTTTTGGATTTAATTTGGGAGAAAAATTGGTTCGCATGTTCGGCACATGCAATTTCCGTACAATTTTCAAGGAAACAAAAGTGTACCATAACAAACGAAACAAACCACAAGGTGGTAACCTATTTTAGCCTAACATTTTTTATACATAAATAATTCATGCATGCATGAGTATAATAATAATAATAACTCTGGTAATAGTGACGGATTGTCTTTCTAAATTGAAAAATTTTCCCTATGTCTGAATTTAGCGGCCTGATCATCATCTTCACTCAGCACATCATCTACCTAATCGACGAAGTAAAAAATTCAATGGTAAAAGAGCAGAAAAACAAACAAGTTTTTACTCAATGGCCGCGATGGGGGCCATATATTGCTTATATATGAAAGTTAGATAATTCAAATTCAAAAATATGTAAAGGTCACAAAAATCCTAATCTACCCTACTTTATATAATGGTCTTAAATACAAGTATAAGAGCAGCATCAGTTACAAGTTAATCTTGGTACAAAATCGGAAGGCTCCCATAAAGCCTTATCAACCCTTAATTTTTTACTCCATTTTAGATTCAAAGCCACCTCCTTCAATCCTAGAGACGAACTAAGCTTTCTCATTGGTCAATCAACCGTACTTCAAAATGGTCATATATATAAGAGCATCTTCAGTTATAGATTGAACTTGGTACAAAATCTGGAGACGTCATATAAATCTTCCTTTGCAGCTGTCCTTGCTCCAGTTCATGCCAAAATAAAAACAAAAGCCCGGCCTGGCAACAAAACCAGGTTTTTAGCAGCTAATTCCGACATCAGAAGGTTTTTCAATTTCTTAAGAAACTGGCAATGTCAATTTCAATGAGAGATAGACAATGTGTGAGAATTGCTAGATCCACCATTCAAGTGGGAGTCCACGGCTCAAGCAGATTCCATGTATATCAATTTCTTAAGAAATCAAGAAGATCCAAACCAGAGCCTCTACTCCTTAATATCCTGTCCCTTGTGGGTTTTTGACCATGGGTGTGCCTCGTAGGAGTGAAAATGGAGAAATAAAAACTGCAAAGATGGTTAGATATCATGTACGTCTAGACATATAACCCTTGTTTCAATCCTCCCCTTCCATTCATCTCAATTTCAATCCACATAATTAAAACTATAGTATGTTAACATCTTATGATAAGGGAAAGGAGAGAAGAGAGAATAGAAGAAAGAGAGATAGAAATCCAATGGAGTCAGTTCTCATACATTCTTTCTATCGTTACATGCTATATATGAGTTAGTTGGACTAACTAACTGAATTCCCGTTACTAACAGTATTAACTAATAACCACTTTCTCTCTACTTAGCTTTTCTGCCTAACATGTTACTTATGGCCAAAGTGGACAACTTTTGCCATTACACTTTAATGGATCATATATTTAGAAGCCTAGAACTATTTTACCATGTAAAAGTCTGCATCTCGACTTCATCTGATCATAACCAAACATGCAACAAAAGAAAGCCCATATAAAAGGAAGTGTTTTAGAACCTAGCAGGTAAATCTTCCCTTGGCATGCTTCAAGTAGTGAAAAAATAATTAAAGGGAGAAACAAAGTCCACAAGCATGAAATAGAAAAACTTGATTGGGATTTGAGAAGAACATTGTGCTTCCCCATAGTCCGCAGAAATCTCAGTCTCCCTAGTTTAATGGGTTCCTGATTCCTAAAATAATATTTAGTATCCCCAGGCTAAACAGAAAAACATATTAATTCAAAGAAAGAAGATCAAAGGCCAATGATGCTGAATAGGCCACTTGTACTGAAGCTACCAAGAGCCTGTTTCAAAAGACGATCAATCCTGGTGGGTCAGGGTAAGCATTATAAACTGTAGGTAATCATGTCAAAAGGAGAGGATTCATATATCACTGATTGACCCTAAAGGCTAAAACCACAACTAAATTGTTTATTCAGTTTTGTATTTTCCATGTTTTAATTGCATCTAGGATGTTCTAATTGATTAACACCAAAACTAAGATAGATCCAGAACAAAATCATCACCACCCATAAAAAACGCATGAATTCCGGGTATCGACTTCCAAAAGTGAACCTTGTAATTGAGCAAGCATAAATGTTGTTCAGAGTTGAAAAATAATAAATAAAGGCATAGACTTCTTCTATATTTAGATGGTTATCATCTTAAAAGCAACTTGTCCATGAAAGAAAAAAAAATTATACTTTCAAGAGTATCAAAATATTGGGGTCACCCAAAAATTAGTAGAGAAATACTCACCTAGATATATGCATTTGAAAATAAATAATAGCAAAACTACAACAAGTAACTTACCTTCCTTGGCAGTCATACTCTCATATTTTTCCATTTATCTTTCAGATCAGCAGGGCTACGATTGCCATTAAATACATGACTACCAAATTCTAAAATTTTCTTCCAAGGGATATTCCGTTGTTCCTTTGCAAACATTAACACTCCCTCCTGCATTGTAAGAACCAAAGTTGATGCTATGGACTAATGAGATTCAAGAACAAGAGCAAAATTCTCTCTACTTCAATGAATATTTTATACATTGATCTTTCGATATCATTAGAGATTATTCATGTTTCTGAACTCACAAGTTCAGAACAGTTTTTGAATACTATAGATTGTTCACTAGAATACACTCCAAGTACATGAGATGAGGGTAAAATAGCACATATCTTGGTTTGTTCTGCCTACAGAACCCCAGTGTTTGACAATCACTAAGTAATATTAGTAAACTATTCAAACCTATGGAGAAGTAGAAATATAAAAATGGATTGATTGCCAAAGCTACACAGGTGTCTACACGGTGAACTCACTCCCTCTAATCAGATAAAATGGATCTACTAATTATATTGTATTCATTCTTCTTTCCATCCAATGTCTTTTGTTTTTACATATAATCCAGAATAAATCAGCAATTGATTGACATGTAACTCGTCTATAGTGCCAACCGCCATAAATTTTCTACCATATCCAGCTCGTGGATTAATTATGGGATATGACCCAGCAAATGTTATATTTTCCAAATTTAAAGTCCTTCATGGGTCTACATCTGACGAACTAATACACACACCTGTGGGATTTTCAGATACACTAAAGGTTAAAATGCAAACACATACATAAAATTTTCCGTTATGGTTAATTATCTGAAATTATATCTGAATAGTTCAACATTGTTGCACAAAGTCTGCCAAATTATGTCATAATGCAGTATCCCTAATTCAATCAGTTCTAGAAATATAGTTTATGAAGCTTATACCTTCAGTTTATTTTCCTCTTCAGCCGTCCAATTAAATCTCTTACGCTTTCCAGTTTGTGAAGTCAGATTTTTGCTGCAGCTGAGAATAACAAATAAATTCATTAACTGATATTTATTTTTAAAAAATATCACCATGTTAATGAGATTGGGATCATCTTATCAGGAGCTATTAGCAGACAGAGAGAAATGAATTACTCACCCCCACAAAGTTTCAGAAGTGGCAACTTCCTCATTTTGGTTACAAGCAATTTTACCCCTAATGTCTGTCTTTTGCATCCGCTGTTTTAGATGACTTTTCTTCACTGAGAGAGGCTCAGAATCTGAATCATTAGTTTCACTTACAGAACAATCAGTTGCAGACAACTTATTTTCAACAAATACTTCATCACTTTCTTGTGTCCCTTTGGCAAATGCAATATCAGGTGACTGTCCATCTGTATAATCTCCAAAATGGAAAGAACTTAAAGGTTTTGCATCCGTAACAATACTTTCATTATTATATCTTCGATCCTCTGGTTCAATGCATTCTTTTCCTTCAACATATCTGGTTTCATGTGTTTCAGAAATTTTATGATTACGAACATCAAATTTCTCGCTGTTCCTTGATTTATGAGCCAGCTCAGTAAGTACAGGTGTATTGGCTTCTCCATAATGTCTAGAATCACCAGTATTGAAAACTTGACCATTTGGCTCACCTTCATCTTCAACTGCTAACCCATGTTGATCAGCACTAGCCATCAAACTTTCCACATCATTTTGTTGATATCGCACGGTCTTGAAAGGCTGACTATGGACACTGTCATCACCCTGCCCATTATGATGATCAAAGCTGCTCTCATTCCCCACAACAGAGAACTCTTTGAGCTCCTTCCTCTTAGATTTCACATCATTCTGTGGCAGTTTATCACTATTAACTACATTTGGACGGAAAAATTTAGACAGATCTTTCTTTGCTAAAAGGGCCTTTTTCCTATATTCTTTAGCCTCTGCCAGTGCTCGTTTGTTCCAGCAATAGGGACAATGGAAGTTCCCCTTATCATCAAATTTAGGCTCAGTGCACAAACATTTTGCATGGAGAGTAACAGGGCAATCGCTCTCAGCGCAAATTAATACTTCTCCACCTTCATTGCAACTTATACAAATCTTTCTGTCCAACAAATCTATACATATATATTCATCAACTAAATTGTCTTGAGGGCTTCTTTTAGAGCCTGCATTTATGTCATTATTTATATTGACTTTCGAACCCTCCTGTCTAACATATCGCAGATCATGATTACTCTCAATCGATGTTTTAGGCTCAGCTGCAACGTCTTCATTCTGCTTCAAGTTTAACAATTTAACGAAATGGGTCATTAAAACTAAATGATACACAAATTATGACGGGACTAGAACAGAACCATAAAATAACCCCATATCATAGGAAGACAAGAAGAGAAGGAATAAGCCAAAAGCTAAAAAGCATAACGATAAGAAACGGGCATCGTCAAAACAGAATGAAATTGCATTCCCCAACTCCTGGAAGTTCATGGCATAAACACCAACCAGACATACCAAAAGCTAAGCCGCATTACCACTAAAAGTTGTTTTTATTTTTTCCTCACCAGCCAAACAGAACAGAAATTGAATGGGAAAAGTTCTGTTTTAAAGATAAAAACTGGAACTTGAAATCCTAGGAAACATGAGATTCAGAAGAAGAAACCGATTTACGACTGGAGGAATTGTAGAAGAAGCAGCCCTACCTTCATGGAGAGTTTTCCTCTTCATCGCACTTTCCATTCGATATTGATGCAGAAGAGAAGCGTTGACGTTTGCCTAATCACCAGTATACTATCGGGATTTAGAGACTCAGTGAGGATTTGGCCACCGAGGCATCCTCTTCAATTTTTCAATTTTTCGCCATCTTCCCCTGTTTGTTAATAATAGTTTTGAAAAACAAAAAAGCTAATGCACCTCAACAGAAAATTTTTTTTATAATTTTTCATAGTTATCATTCCCTATCAAAATAATCATTAATAATGCTATTTATCTTTATTTTATTAAAATTTAATTTATGATATTTAAACTTTAACATGTAAAATTGCATAGAGAAAATTTATATTGGAATTATGCAAACTTGAATCAATATAATTTGTAAATTTAATTTTGATTGAAGGTAAGTTTGTGTGATACTCATTAGTATTCTAATTCATTTAATACAAAAATCATTTTTTTTTTTAGTTTTTGTACAAATAGAGATTTAAAACATAACTTAAATTCAACACAAAACCAAACAATACCTTTTATAAAATATAATTATGTTTTGATATACAAACAATTTTTTTTAATTTTTTAAACACTAAACTAAACAGATTGTCTAAGACACTTTAAGAACCCGAGCGAAAAAAATAAAGGTAGGATAATTAAATCCCAAAAGAGAAGGGAAACAAAATACTAATTCTAAAGTCGATGAACTTTTTTCCAATCAAGGATCCTACCAACGATATATGTTTGACCCATAAAACATCAGAATACATTCTTAATCAAATCAATAAAGGCTTGAAAAATACTCATATCATGTAACGTGCTTATTCAAAATAAAAACTAATATTACACAGTAACAAGGAACTCAATAGAACTAATAGTTAAATCAATAAAAATAGAGAAAATACAAGTAACAGACACTTGTAAACAGAGAAAAGCCGAAAGTTTCAGAGAATAAGATCTTCAAAAAGGAAACGAATCAAATTACTTCCACACCCAGCTCTTCTGACTTCCAGAATTTAATAGGCATCACGTACAGGCCAATTGGGTTTACGTTTTCTGTTACTTCTGCGCGATTGCCCAATTTCCTCCTGCATTCTTTCACATATATCCCCATATGAATTGACGTTAGTCATAACTGTATTTCACGCCCCTTCCATCGTAGCATTACCCCTCTCATTACAAGCGACCTTGTCCTCAAGATCGAAGTTAGGAAAGGACTGCTAGAGGTAATCAACGTTCTCCCAAGTAGGTTGCTTAACTGGTAGACCCTCCCATTAAACTAGAACTTGCAATAGGTAGTGATTATTAACCTAAACAGTATGCTGTTGCTGAATGGCGAATGGTTGAAGTAACGAGTCCTCTTCAGTAGTGAGCAACGGTATTGGAACATACCGTGAGTCTGGGTTTCCAACACATTTCTTAAGGACCAAAATATGGAAGACCGAATGGATTTTGCCATATGCAGGCAAAAGGAGTTTGTAGGTGACCTATCCTATGCGTTCCAATATCGGAAAAGGTCCAAAATACCTCATGCCAAGTTTTCTGATTTTTGTGAAGGGCCACCAAATACTGTTTGACAAATACCAAATCTCCAACCAGGTATTCCACCTTTGTTCGATTCTTATCAGCATACTTTTTCATTCGAGTATAAGCCTTGATAAGGTTGAGCTGCAACGAAGCTAAAAGAGCATTCCTTGCAGAGACTAGGTGGTGGACGACCATACAAAACCTAGAATGGTGTCATACTACTCGTATTGTACCAGAACTTAGCCCAAGGAAGGAATTTATACCATGATTTTCGATTGTCATAAACGAAACATCATTGAGGATTGTAAGCTAAAATCATCTTTAGCACAGTACCTTGGAGTTTGAAGAGCTACTACCAGAATGCATTGGTAAAAACCTTATCATGATCTAAAAATGACAGCGGGGAATGTTATGAAGCTTAACTGCAATTGTGAACACCATATCTAAAAATAAATTAATTAAGAATAAAAATTAATGATTAATTAATTAATCAATTCATTAATTCATTAATTAAACAAATTTAAAAATTGGCAAATAAAAAATGGAAAATCCAAATAATAAAAAGATACTATCAAAAGGGAAATTGAAAAATTAAAAGTGGCTAATTGGGAGGTTAAAAAAATAAGCTATAAGAAGCATATGGCAATTAAAAATAAAAAATATAAAAAAATTAAAATCAAAAATAAGAAAAAAAAAATAAAAAAAAAATCTAAATAAAAAAATTAAAACCGAAAAAAAGAAAAATACAATAAAAAATCATAAAATCAAAATAAGGGAAATGAAATCAAGAATTAAAAAAAGAAAGAAAGACAACATAAAGATAGAGTAGTTGAAGAACTAGAAACAAGAACAAATTAAAAGGAAAAAAGAACAAAATGAAAACCATGCAAATCAAAACAGCAAGAGCAACACATGAGATGGAGGAGTGCTCAGGTAGCAGAAAAATGTATGCCCTACTCCTTACAAAGATGGCCACTCTAGGTAAGGGGCATTGGAGAAACCAGATGAAAAGGGGTAGAGTAGAGTTGATTTTGAGATTTTTGACATCTGAGGCAAAGTATGGCAAGAAATGTGCAACTTGGACAGGGGAGTAAAAGCTAAAGAAACTAAAAAGCAGAAGTCAGAGGAAGGCCATGAACAAAGATAAAGTTAAAGGGGAGAGGGAGCTGTTATTTTTTTCTCAAGGGGAGAGAATATATGTGAGAAAGCACGTTAAAAGAAAGAGGGAGGAAAGAGTTGGATATAAAGAATAAGATGGAGAAAAAAAAACAACTGAAAAGGAGGTGTCAAGAATATGACAAAATAGAGCTTGAAAGGATAAGGAGATAGAGTGAGAGCTAAGAGAAAAGAACATAAACAAAAAGTAGATATGAAAAGAGATGGAGGAGAATGAAACAGATTCAAGAGAGGATGAACCATGCTATGGTGATCAACTTAAAATTGAGAGACATTGATAAAAAAGAGATAGCCTAAGCCCCCTTGATTTTGTAGAGCAAATAGACATTAAATAAAAGTAAAATTATAGCAAATAATTTGAGATGACACATGGAATTTTATATGAAAAAACCCCAATAGGGTTAAAAGCATAAACAAGGAAGAAAGGACTTCACTATGAGAAAAATAGAATGTACACCTTCTCTATATAGCAAGGATAATACAATATTTTTATATCTCTTGTTACTAGGAGAATACTAATCTCACAACTCTGTATATCTCACAACTCTCTAATTGTTTCTTTTTTGGTTGTGAGAAATGATGTTTTGAAACTTTCTATTTATAAGGAAGGATGAAAGGCTTCAATGCAATGTTTTAAGGACTAAACTGCAATTAAACATTTTCTTTTCATTTTTTCTTTGGTAGGTTTGGTTGATCACTAACCAAAATAAAAGTCTTTGGTTGGTGCCTCCTTCTTTGACAATCTCCCACTTGAAGATTTGATTGAAAATCAATCAATCTTTATACTATTCTTCCTTCCTTGCCATCTCCTATTGCTTACGTTTCTGCTAGGCCAATAGAAGATTTACACCATATGAACTTATCAGTGTTCACTGGTTTTGTCATTGCATCTGCTAGTTTATCTTTAGTATAGATTTTCTATATATCCACACTTCCTTCTTCCACTTTTTCTCAGATAAAATAATATTAAACGTGTATGTGTTTAGTTTTAGAATTGAATGCTAAATTCTTCGCTAAGTGGAAAGCACTTTGATTATCAACACTTAAACACTAGTAGATTTGCTATTGTCAATATCACTTGCAAAATCTAAATCTGTATAGCCTTTGATGGTAAAATCTGATCCTCCATAATGCAATGCAATATCTATGGTCCCTTTAATGTATTTTAAGACCCTTTTTATAGTATTTCTATGCTCTTGACCAAGATTCACAATATATTGACTAACCACTCCCACCACTTGTGCAATGTCTGGTCCTGTGCAAATCATAATGACCATTAGGCTATCTACTAGTAATGTGTACGATATTTGTGACATTTCCTTCCTCTCTTCTTCACTGCTAAGACTCATATTAGAGGATAACTTGAAATTAACAGGAAGTGGGGAAGAGATTGACTTACAATCTTGCATATTGAAGCGTCGCAAGATCTTCTTTAAAAAATTCTTTTGAGAAAGCTAAATCTTCCTGTTATTTCTATCTTAGTGAATTTGCATCCCTAAAATCTTATTTGTCGGTCCCAAGTCCTTCATATCAAATTCCTTAGCCAATTGTGCTTCTAATTCATTAATACGATCTTTGCCAAAACCTGCTACATGTATGTCATCTATATATAATAACAAAATAATGAAATCATTTTCACTAAACTTCTTGATATATGCACAGGAGTCTGCATTAAGTATGTTGTATTCAAAGCTCATGATGAAGGAGTCAAATCTCTTATACCTACCACTCAGAGCCTATTTAAGACCATATAGAGATTTGTTCAACCTGTAAACCAAGTTCTCTTTTCCTTTTTCTTCGAACCCTCCTGGCTGGAGCATATAAATTTCTTCTTCAAGATCTCCATGAAGAAATACAGTTTATACATCTAACTGCTCGAGATGTAAGTCAAGTGTAGCACATATTGCTAAGACTACTCAAACCATTGTGAGGCGAACAACCATAGAAAATATCTCATTGTAATCAACGCCTTCTTTTTGAGCAAATCCTTTTACTACCAATCTAGCACAATATCGTTCAACTTGATCATCATTAGTTCTCTTGATCTTGTACACTCATTTGTTCCTTATGGCCTTTTGTTCTTTTGGTAGTGGAACAAGATCCCATGTTTTATTCTTATGAAGTGTTATAATTTCTTCTTATATTGTTACTAACCATAGAAAAGCTTTTGAGCTTTCTATAACCTTTCAAAAAGTCGATGGCTCTCCATCTTATGTGAGTAGACAGTATGCAACATTCCCTTTCATAATGTAATCTGAATGCCAAACCAGTTCTTTCCTCTCCCGAGTTGACCATCGAACTTGTAGAGTCACAAGATCATATTATTCTTATTCATCATACTCTGGTGCTACTTTAGAAAAATCTAGTACTTCTATTTTATTTTCTCCTCCTTCAATCTGCATTGTAATGGTTTCAACTATTTCTTTTGAAGTGCTATAGCCTTCATGTATATGTTGTTTCTCTTTAAGAAAGATAACATCCCTACTAACTATAACCTTATGGTTAGTGAGATCCCATATGCAATACCCCTTTATTTTATCAGCATATCCCAAGAATAAGTATTTTCTAGAATTATGATCTAGTTTTGTAATTTTTTGGGCATTGTACATCACATATACTGGACTTTCAAACATATAGATGTTTTGTATAATTAGCTGGATTCCCAGTCCATATCTCCATTGAGGTCTTCAAATCAATTGCGATTAATGGTGACCGATTGAGCATATAGCAAACTATCTTGACTGCTCTTGTCCTTTCCAATAGAGTTTTATTCATCTGCTCTGCCACTCCATTTTGCTGTGGAGTGTATGCCACCATGAATTGCCTTTTGATACCTTCTTATTGACAGAAAGTATTAAATTCATCACTAGTGTATTCTCCTCCATTGTCTAATTTTAGGCATTTAATCCTTTTCTCATATTCACATTCCATATATACTTTGAAGGTTTTAAAAACTTCAAATACATCTCCCTTTCTCTTGATACACTCAACATCTCCTGGAGTAGTCATCGATAAATGACACAAAATACTTTGCTCCTCCTAGGAATAAGACTAGTGCTTGCCAAACATCATAGCGTACTAGGTCTAAAAAAACTTTATTTCTTTCTTTAGAGCTATTGAACTTCAACCTATACTGCTTACTTATAACACAATACTTACAAAAAGGTAGAGAAATTTTTTTAAGTCAGGGAAAAAGATTCTGTTCTGCAAGAACCTTCAATCCACGTTCTGACATGTGGCCAAGTTTACAGTGCCAAGATATCATTGATTCCTCAACTGCTAGATCAGTTAATGTAATTGAGACTTCTCCTTGTTGTTGTGTTTCTCATTTAAGCATATATAGGTTGGTTGCTATCTTTTCTGCTTTCATAACTACAAATGCACCTTTAATAACTTTCAGAATGTTATCCTGTATTTGGGTTTTATACCTATTACTATCAAATTATCCTAAAGACAATAGATTTTTTTTTTTACCCTTCATATGTCGGACCCTCTAGATGGTGCAAGTTGTACCATCATACATTTTTAATTTGATGATGCCTATTCTAGCAATCTCTAAGAAATGATCATCTCTCATAAATACATATCCTCCAGAGACAGGTTTATATTGATGGAACCATTCTCTCCATGAGATCATGTGCCATGTTGCAACTAATTCTATAAGCTAGATATCAATAAACATTTTTCTGCTTCCAACAACTATTGCTGCCTCACTATATGAGACTTCTTCGTCATTTGAGGTACTTGTAACACGTCCTTGAATACTTGATGACTCAATATCTTTGTCTTTGGCTTCTGTGTTCTTATTCAAATTCTAACACTTATTTTTATAGTATCCCCTTTTGTTACACTTAAAACACTTGATATTTCTTCTTGCTTTTCGATTTTGATCTACCTCGATTCTGACTCTTACTTGAGTCACATTTTGTTGATCTTCCTCTCATCATTGCCAACGCTTCCGCTTGTTGTGAATAAATCAACTTGTCTTCCTCTTTTTTGCGTTAATTTTCTTCCTCCAGAATAGTTGATGCAATGTCATTGAAAACTAAATAGTCCCCAAGAACATTATTGGTCAGGTTGATGACGAGTTAGTCATAGGAATCGAGCAAATTTTGAAGTAGAATTTCAGCACGTTCATTTGTCTCTATTTTGTGAACCAACGATGCGAGTTAAGAAAATAGAGTATTTAGAGTGTTAATGTGCTCCGTCATTAAAGTAGTTTTAGACATCCGTAGAGTGTATAATTTTTTTTAAAGAAATTTTGTTATGTAGTGACTTGGCCTTGTACAATTTGATCAAATGATCCCAAATTTCTTTCATCGTCTTCTTATCCTCTATGTTGGACAATATCTCATCTACAAGTGTTAAATGATAATTTGCAACTGTATTTTCATCCATTTCGTTCCATTTATTTTCATTTGTGAATTCCATCGGCCTTTCACTAATAACCGTAAGACAATTATTTTTTCTCAAAATAACCTTTATCTTTAGTTTCTACCGTGAGAAGTTACTGTTGTTGAACTTTTTAATTTTAAATTTTGCTATCATTGCTTCAATCATAGTTTATTTATGGGCAAAAATAATTCCCACTATTTTTTGTGAATAGTAACCAAATGTATGAACAGTACCCATATGTATGAATAGTTCACCATACATGTAAATAGCCCCATTACATTGGGTTAAAATAATTTTACTTATTTTTTTATGTGGAGGATCCACTATAACAGTGGTAACTACAGAGCATACGATAAGTAGATAATAACACACCCAAATAGGCTTTGATTCCAATTGTAGAGCAAATAGACACCGAATAGAAGCAAAATTATAGCAAATAATTTGATAAGACATACAAAATTTTACGTGAAAAAACCCCAATAGGATAAAAACCATGAACAAGAAAAAAAGTGTTTCATTATAAGAAAAATAGAATTGACACCTTCTCTATATAGCAAGGATAATATAATATTTTTTATATTTCTTGTTAATAGGAGAATACTAATATCACAATTCTTTATATATCTCACAACTCTCTCTCTCTATATATAGGATTGCTCATTTCTTGGTTGTGAGAAATGAGATTTTGAAGCTATCTATTTATAAGGAATGATGAAGGGTTTCAATGCAATTGTTCAAGGACTAAACTGTAATTAAACATTTTTTCTTCATTTTTTCTTTGATAAATTTGGTTGGTCACCAACCATAATAAAAGTCATTGGTGTCCCTTTGATAGATTTTGCACTATAAAACAGAGACAATGAGAGACCAAGAGAGCTGAAAAACCAAGGTAAAAGATAAGAGGTGGCTGTGCATGAAGAGAGTGAGATCAGGAGAGCAAGGATGGAGGAGCGAAGGATAGAAAATAAAAGAAATAAGAGAAGAGAATAAAGAGAGAAAAACCAAGGAGAATCCACAGAGAAAAGGTGGAAAACCGAAAGTGAAAAAGGGAAAGAAAGGGAAAGACAAAGAAAGCTGATAAGAAGAGATTTTGCCTCTGCCCAGATGAAATAAAACAGAGAAGAATGGAGGGGATAAAGACCGAAAGGGAGAGGGAGAAAGCAATTGCGAAGGAAGTTAGGAAACTGCTCTGTTCTAAGGCGAGAGATAGAGACATAATCAGAAAGGAAGAAGGAAGAGCACACACAGTAAGGTAAGACTCGTCCATCATCAGTTATAGGATTGCTTTCCTTTTGATTTTGCCGTGAGTTAACGTACTGTGTACATGTACATGGTGTACAGTTCAAATGTGAATTCTAAATGGTTGGTGAATCTGATCCTCGTTTTTTCTAACATGCACTTATAAGCTTCTAAATGGGGCCCAGTGCCTTACATGCAAATGACATGAATAGGTATTTAATATGTTTGGGCTTATCTCGGTTTTAATGTGTTTAGGAGTACTAGCAAATTGGTAGGGATGGCTGCATTTTTCTAAACTCGTTCCATGATCCAATGCTTCATGATGCATCATGACTTACCAATGGCTTTTGCTCTTTGTAATAAGCTGATATTATTTTATTTGGATTGTTAGTCATTAATTATTAGAGCTTCATATTATATTTTGTTAATGTTGCCGGAGAAGCTTGGAAAAATGCAAGAATCTAATTTGCTTTGATATTGAGGCCTTTATAAACATGATGGAATGAATGTCATGGTGCTTGGCTGGACATTCACGTGTAATCACATCATGCTAGGTTCTCTCAAAATAACTCCATTTAATCTCCATTTTATCTTATGGTATATTACGTTTACCTGTTTTTTCTGATTTTTTTAAATTTGTTATATTTTATTTTTAATTCATCTTACGTATTGTTTTGTTTTTTCTATTTTATCATTGTTTTATTTTAATCTATGACATCTTTTATTTTGCTTCATCTCTTAAGTTGTGGCATAAGAGTCTCCTCATATTTAATTAGGGAGTTAACAGGAAAAGCCCACGGGAGATCCCAAATCTCTTCAGGCTTTCAGAGTTAGTATATTTAAAAATAAATAAAATAATTTTGATTCACAAATATATTCATTTTCATTTTATTTCCCATTTTATATTTAATTTTTAAATCATGGTGTGAGATTATAAGCCTCCATAAGCACTGGAGAGTTAACTAGTAGGAGCTGTGTCAAATTTTTTCATCTCTTTAAGTTTCAAAAGTTAATCTATATTTTTCTTATAATAAATAGATAAACAAGTAAGTAAATGATTTCCATTTTTAAATATATTTATTTTTATTTTATCTCACCTCAATTCTTATTTCACTATATTTTATTATTTAATTTTTAAATTATTGTGTGATATTATTAGTCTCTTCAGACACATAATGAGCTAACCATTAGAAACCGTGTGAGACTTTTAGTCTTCGTAAACTTTAAAAGGTACTACATAATTTTTTTCTTATAACAAATATATATAAATATAACAATTTCAATTTATAAAAACAATTTCTTTTAACTTATTTATTTATTTAATTTTTAAAAGTTGTCGCGTAAGATTATAACCCTAATTTACAAAACTGCATGATGATTTACTTTTTGGTAAAGGGCACATCGTCATTCCCTCATACATTGACTTGAAGAACCAGATATTAACTGAGTTTCACGCCTCTTCAGTAAGGGGACATGCAGGTGTCATTAAAACACTTTGCCAAAATTTCATCTCAATTCTTTTGGCCTAAAATGAGATGTGATATCTCTAATTTTGTGTGTTCCTATACCATTTGTCAGCAAGCTAAGGTTACTCACACTCATCTGACTAGTCTGTAGCAATCACTGCCAATCCCGACGCAAGTGTCGACTGGTGCTGCCATGGATTTCATCACACACCTACATCTTTCGTTTGGATAGTCAGATATTATGGTTGTCATTGATTGCTTATCCAAATATGCCCACTTCTGAGCTCTAAAATCAAAATTTAACAGTGCTTTCGGAACTGCCAAATTTGTGGACATTGCAGTTAATCTTAATGACATTCCCCATTCTATCGTTTTTTGATCATGATAAGGTTTTTACCAGTGCTTTCTGGCAGCAGCTTTCCAAACTCCAGGATACTACGCTCAAGATGAGTTTCGCTTACCATCCTCAAACGGACGACCATTCAGTTGTCCTCAACAAATGTGTTGAAATGTATCTCTGATGTTTCGCTTATAACAATCCAAAATCTTGGTATAAATTCCTTCCCTAGGCTGAGTTCTGGTACAAAACGAGTGGTATGACACCATTCTAGGTTCTGTATGGTCGTCCACCGCCTACTCTCTGCAAGGGATGCTCTTTTAGCTTGGTTGCAGCTCAACCTTATTAAGGCTATACTCGAATGAAAAAGTATGCTGATAAGAATCGAACAAAGGTGGAATACTAGGTTGGAGATTTTGTATTTGTGAAAGTGCAACCATATCGACAGCATTCAGTGGCCCCTTGCAAAAATCAGAAACTTGGTATGAGGTATTTTGGACCTTTTCCTATATTGGAATGCTTAGGATAGGTCACTTACAAACTCCTTTTATCTGCATATAGCAAAATCCATTCGGTCTTCCATATTTTAGTCCTCAAGAAATGTGTTGGAAACCTAGACTCACAGTATGTTCCACTACCATTGCTCACTACTGAAGAGGACTCGTTACTTCAACCTTTCGCCATTCAGCAACAACGTACTGTTTAGGTTAATAATCACTACCTATTGCAAGTTCTACTTTAATGGGAGGGTCTACCAGTTGAGCAACCTACTTGGGAGAATGTTGATTATCTCTAACAGTCCTTTCCCTAACTTCGATCTTGAGGACAAGGTCGCTTGTAATGAGAGGGGTAATGCTATGATAGAAGGGGCATAAAATACAATTATAACTAACATCAATTCATATGGGGATATATGTGAAAGAATGCATGAGAAAATTGGACAATCGCGCAGAAGTAACGGAAAACATAAACCCAGTGGGCAAGTACGTGATGCCTATTAAAGTTTGGAAGTCAGAAGAGTTGGGTGTGGAAGTAATTTGATTTGTTTCCTTTTTGATGATCTTATTCTCTGATACTTTCTGCTTTTCTCTATTAACAAGTGTTTGTTACTTGTATTTTCTCTACTTTTATTGATTTATCTATTAGTTCTATTCAGTTCCTCGTTACTGTGTAATATTAGTAGTTATTTTGAATAAGCACATTACATGATATGAGTATTTTTCAAGCCTATATTGATTTTGATTAAGAACGTATTCTAATGTTTTATGGGTCAAACATATATCCTTGGTAGGATCCTTAATTGCATTAGAGTTAGTATTTTGTTTCCCCTCTCTTTTGGGATCTAATTATCTTACCTTTATTTTTTCCATTTGGGTTCTTAAAATGTCTTAGACAATCTGTTTGGCTTAGTATTTAAAAAGTTAAAAAAATTTGTTTGTATATCAAAATATAGTTTTATTTTATAAAAGGTATTGTTTGGTTTTGTGTTGAATTTTTTTAAATTATAGTTATCTTTTAAATTTCTATTTCTACAAAACTAAAAAAAAAATGTGATTTTGTATTAAATGAACTAGAATATTAATGGGTATCAAACGAACTTACCTTTAATCAAAATTAAATTTACAACTTATATTGATTCAAGTTTGCATAATTCCAATATAAATTTTATCTATGCAATTTTACATGTTAAAATTTAAATATCATAAAATTAAATTTTAATAAAATAAACGTTTACTATAAAGATAAATAATATTTTTAATGATTATTTTAATAGGGAGTGATAACTTTGGAAAATTATAAAATAAAAAAAATTCTATTGAGGTGCATTAGCTTTTTTGTTTTTCAAAATTATTATTAAAAAACAGGGGAAGATGGCGAAAAATTGAAAAATTGAAAAATTGAAGAGGATGCCTCAGTGGCCAAATCCTCAGTGAGTCTCTAAATCCCGATAGTATACTGATGATTAGGCAAACGTCAACGCTTCTCTTCTGCATCAATATCGAATGTAAATTGCGATGAAGAGAAAAACTCTCCATGGAGGTAGGGCTGCTTCTTCTACGAAGCCCCGGCAACCTAACGTGACCGCAATTTCTCCACTCGTAAATCAGGTTCTTCTTCTGAGTCTTATGTTTCCTAGGATTTCAAGTTCCAATTTTTATCTTTAAAAAGGAAATTTTCCCATTTAATTTCTGTTCTGTTTGGCTGGTGAGGAAAAAAAAAAAAACTTTTAGTGGTAATGCGGCTTAGCTTTTGTTATGTCTGGTTGGTGTCTGTGCCTTACACTTCCAGGAGTTGGGGAATGTAATATCATTCTGTTTTGACGATGCCCGTTTCTTATCGTGATGCTTTTTAGCTTTTGGCTTATTCCTTCTCTTGGCTTCCTATGAACCTAGGTGTTATAATATATGGGGTTATTTTATGGTTCTGTTCTAGTCTCGTCATAATTTGTGAATCATTTAGTTTTAATGACCCATTTCGTTAAATTGTTAAACTTGAAGCAGAATGAAGACGGTGCAGCTCTGCCTAAAACATCGATTGAGAGTAATCGTGATCTGCGTTATGTTAGACAGGAGGGTTCGAAAGTCAATATAAATAATGACATAAATGCAGGCTCTAATAGAAGCCCTCAAGACAATTTAGTTGATGAATATATATGTATAGATTTGTTGGACAGAAAGATTTGTATAAGTTGCAATGAAGGTGGAGAAGTATTAATTTGCGCTGAGAGTGATTGCCCTGTTACTCTCCATGCAAAATGTTTGTGCACTGAGCCTAAATTTGATGATAAGGGGAACTTCCATTGTCCCTATTGCTGGTACAAACGAGCACTGGCAGAGGCTCAAGAATATAGGAAAAAGGCCCTTTTAGCAAAGAAAGATTTGTCTAAATTTTTCTGTCAAAATGTAGTTAATAGTGATAAACTGCCACAGAATGATGCGGAAGCTAAGAGGACGGAGCTCAAAGAGTTCTCTATTGTGGGGAATGGTAGCGGCTTTGATAATCATAATGGGCAGGGTAATGACAATGTCCATAGTCAGCCTTTAAAGACTGTGCGATATCAACAAAATGATATGGAAAATTTGATGGCTAGTGCTGATCAACATGGATTAGCAGTTGAAGACGAAGGTAAGCCAAATGGTCAAGTTTCAAATACTGGTGATTCTAGACTTTATGGAGAAGCAAATACACCTGTACATACTGAGCTGGCTCATAAATCAAGGAACGGGGAGAAATTTTATGTTCATAATCATAACATTTCTGAAACACATGAAACCGGATATGTTGAAGGAAAAGATGTCATTGAACCAGAGGATCGGAGATATAATGATGAAAGTATTGTTAGGGATGCAAAACCTTTAAGTGCTTTCCATTTTGGAGATTACACAGATGGACACTTACCTGATATTGCATTTGCCAAAGGGGCACAAGAAAATGATGAAGTATTTGTAGATAATAAGTGCACGGTGAAAGATCGAGAAGAGATAGTCCAGAATGAATTTAAGGTGTCTGCAACTGATTGTTCTGTCAGTGAAACTATTGATTCAGATTCTGAGCCTCTCTCAATGACGAAAAGTCATGTAAAACAGTGGATACAAAAGACTGACATTAAGGGTAAAAATGCTTGTTACAAAAACGAGGAAGTTGCCACATCTGAAACATTAAGACTGCCAAGGAGGTCTTCTTTGCAGGGGTGAGTAATTCATTTCTGTCTGTCTGCCAATAGCTCCCGATAAGATAATCCCATTAACATGGTGATATTTTTCAAAAATAAATATCAGTTAATGAATTTATTTGTTCTTCTCAGCTGCGGCAAAAATCTGACTTTACAAACTGGAAAGCGTAAGAGATTTAATTGGACGGCTGAAGAGGAAAATACACTGAAGGTATGAGTTTCGTAAACTATCTTTCTAGAACTGATTGAATTACGGATACTGCATTTTGACATAATTGGGCAGACTTTGTGCAACAATGTTGAACTATTCAGATATAATTTCAGATAATTTACCTTAAGAAACAATTCTATGCATGTGTCTGCATTTTAACTTTTACTGTATCTGAAATCCCACAGGTGTGTGTATTAGTTTGTCAGGCGTAGACCCATGAAGGACTTAAAATTTGGAAAAATATAATATTTGCTAGGTCCAACAGTATCCCATAACTAAACCACGAGCTTGATATGGTAGAAAATTTATGGCAGTTGGCAGTATAGAAAAGCTACATGTCAATCAATTGCTGATTTATTCTGGATTATATATAAAAGAAGAAGACATAGGATGGAAAGAAGAATGAATAAAATATAATTAGTAGATTCATCTTATCTGATTAGGGGGAGTGAGTTCATCGATTAGATACCTGTGTAGCTTTGGCAATCAATCCATTTTTATTTTTCTACTTCTGCATAGGTTTTAATAGTTTACAGATATTACTTAGTAACTGTCAAACACTGAGGTTCTGTAGCAGAACAAACCAAGATATGTGCTATTTTACCCTCATCTCATGTACTTGGTTTGTTCTGTGTATTCTAGTGAACAATCTATAATATTCAAAAACTGTTCTGAACTTGTGAGTTCAGAAACATGAATAATCATTAATGATATTAAAAGATCAACGTATAAAATATTCATTGAAGTAGAGAGAATTCTGCACTTGTTCTTGAACCTCATTAGTCCATAGCATCAACTTTGGTTCTCACACTGCAGGAGGGAGTGTTAATGTTTGCAATGGAACAACGGAAGATCCCTTGGAAGAAAATTTTAGAATTTGGTAGACTTGTATTTAATGGCAATCGTAGCCCTGCTGATCTGAAAGATAAATGGAAAAATATGAGAGTATGACTGCCAAGGAAGGTAAGTTGCTCGCTTTAGTTTTGCTATTATTTATTTTCAAATGCATATATGTAGGTGAGTATTTCTCTAAATTTTTGGGTGACCCCAATATTTTGATACTCTTGAAAGTATAATTTTTTTTCTTTCTTTCGTGGACAAGTTGCGTTTTAAGATGATAAACGTCTAAATTTAGAAGAAGTCTATGCCTTTATTTATTATTTTTCAACTCTGAACATTTATGCTTGCTAAATTACAAGGTTTACTTTGGAAGTCAATACCTCAGAATTCATGCGTTTTTTATGGGAGGTGATATTTTGTTCCGGATCCATCTTAGTTTTGGTGTTAATCAATTAGAACATCCTAGATGCAATTGAAACATGGAAAATACAAAACTGAATAAACAATTTTGTTGTGGTTTTAGCCTTTAGGGTCTATCAGTGATATATGAATCCTCTCCTTTTGACATGATTACCTACAGTTTATAATGCTTACTCTGACCCACCAGGACTGACCGTCTTTTGAAACAGGCTCTTGGTACCTTCTGTACAAGTGGCCTACTCAGCGTCATTGGCCTTTGATCTTTCTTTGAATTAATAGGTTTTTCTTGTTAGCATGGGGATACGAAATGTTATTTTAGGAATCAGGAACCCATTAAACTTGGGAGACTGAGATTTCTGCAGACTATGGGTAAGCACAATGTTCTTCCCAAATCCCAAATTGAGTTTTTCTTTTTCATGCTTGTGGACTTTGTTTCTCCCTTCAATTTTTTTTCCACTACTTGAAGCATGCCAAGGGAAGATTTACCTTCTAGGTTCTAAAACACTTCCTTTTAGATGGGTTTCTTTTTGTTGCATGTTTGGTTATGCTAAGATGAAGTCGAGATGCAGACTTTTACATGCTAAAATAGTTCTAGGCTTCTAAATATATGACCCGTTAAAGCGTAATGGCAAAAGTTGTCCACTCTGGCCATAAGTAACATGTTAGGAAGAGAAGCTAAGTAGGGAGAAAGTGGTTATTAGTTAATACTGTTAGTAACAGGAATTCAGTTAGTTGGTCCAACTAACTCATGTATTGCATGTAACGATGGAAGGAATGTATGAGAACTGACTCCATTGGATTTCTATCTCTCTTCTATTCTCTCTTCTCTCCTTTCTCTTATCATAAAATGTTAACATACTAAGTTTTAAAAATGTGGATTGAAATTGAGATGAATGGAAGGGGTGGATTGAAACAAGGGTTATAAGTCTTGACGTACATGATATCTAACCATCTTTGCAGTTTTTTATTTCTCCATTTTCACTCCTACGTGACAAACCCTTGGTCAAAAACCCAGAAGTGACAGGATATTAAGGAGTAGAGGCTCTGGTTTGGATCTTCTTGATTTCTTAAGAAATTGATTCAAATTGTCTGTCTCTCATTGAAATTGACATTGTCAGTTTCTTAAGAAATTGAAAAACCTTATGACATGAATTAGCTGCTGAAACCTGGTTTTGTTGTCTGGCCAGGCTTTTGTTTATATTTTGGCATGAAGTGGAGCAAGGAGAGCTGCAAAGGAAGATTTATATGACCTCTCCAGATTTTGTACCAAGTTCAATCTATAACTTAAGATACTCCTGTATATATGACTATTTTGAAGTAGGATTGATTGACCAATGAGAAAGCTCAGTTTGTCTCTAGGATTGAAGGAGGTGGCTTTGAATCCGAAATGGAGTCAAAATTAAGGGTTGATTTGGGTGAGCCTTCTAATTTTGTAACAAGATTAAGTTGTAACTGCAGCTGCTCTTGTACTTGTATTTAAGACCATTATTTATAAGTAGGGTAGATAAGGATTTTTGTGACCTTTACATATTTTTGAATTTGAATTATCTAAATTTCATATATAAGCAATATAAGGGCTGTGGCCCCCATCGTGGCCATTGAGTAAAAACTTGTTTGTTTTTCTGCTCTTTTACCATTGAATTTTTTACTTCATTTGCAAATTAGATAGATGATGTGCTGTGTCAAGATGATGATCAGGCCGCTAAATTCAGACATTGGGAAGATTTTTCGATTTAGAAAGACAATCCATCACTATTTCCAGAGTCATTATTGTTATACTCATGCACACATGAATTCATTTGTGTATAAAAAATGTTAGGCTAAAATAGGTTACCACCTTGTGTTTTGTTTCGTTTGTTATGATATACTTTTGTTTCCTTAAAAATTCGATGGAAATTGCATGTGCCGAACATGCGAACCAAATTTTCTCCCAAATTAAATCCATAAGTCCCTAGTTTCTCAATCTGCACTTGATTACGGATAACAGAACTAAGTAAAATAGATCTCCTCAATTTGGATTTTCTCATTTTTCCTTAATTTTAGAGAGAAAGATACAAAGCATGTGAGTTTTGTTTTACCACTCAAGTGGGTCTTACGTATTCAACTGGAACATACTCACTCTATGACTATATTGTTTCAAATTTAAGAAAAATTGAGCAAAATCAAATTGAAGAAATCCCAACTTAAAACTAAGCCTATAACTGCAAATTTAATTGCTCAAATGATGTTTTTCCTCTCAAATAGTCAACCTAAACGTTAATTTTCCGAATTTACAATGGCTTTTGGTCGACATTTAGAATGAATTGGTTGAAAATAATGGATTGAGGAAGAAATTTAGTGGTGTCTCTAATAGGATTTCAATGGACTAATGGGAGAGATTTGGGAAATGTACATTGTGTTGTATATGTCGAATTTAAGATTTTGCTTGTTTCGGGAGGTTATCGACCATTATTGCCTAGGAAGTTAGGGATTTACAAGAAAATTAAAAGTGTAAAATTTTAAATCGTCTATTTTTTTAATGAAAATTAAGAATTTTGATTAATTAAAGGAGTATTTTGAATCTCATTGCATATGAAATTAAAGATTTCCTTATTGAATGGAGAATTTGTAGCAAAAGTGGGGGTAAACTTAAAAATTTTGTTCAATTTTTCCAACATAGTATAAGGTAGTAAAATATTACCGTTGTAAATAACATTATATTTGATTGCAAATTGCTAAACTAATTGATCGTAAATGGGCAAAATCACTTGGTAAAAATCTGTAAGCCAACCTTTAATCCGTCGCTCATCAAAATTTTTTTCAGAGTCACATAGTCAATTGCATGATATATAAGACTTTATATATAAACATATTACTAGATTAATTGGAAAATATAATTAAACAAATAAATTAAAAATTGAATTTCTTATAATAACTCATTATAATGTAATTAATTATGCCATATTTTATTTATATCTTTTAAACAAATAGATAGTTTATAATATAATATTTTTTTAGTTTCCTTATTTATCCTCTTATAAGCAATTGACTAACGTATAATATAATTGAAATCTAAGAAGATATTATTTATAAGTAGATCATTTATAATATAAAGACAATTTATCTTATACTTAACAACATCTCAATATCTTATACCAAGATTTTATAATTTAATTCTAACTCAAAATATTATCACGTCTCTGTTCTATATAAATAATAAATTGCTGCATTTGTGTATGGTTTCTTTTTCTAGCTTGAACAAACAAATAGATTATTCAAGATGAAATTAAATAAATAAATAAATCATCTTTTGTACAAGATAAAAAATTTAAAAATTATAATAAATTAAGAATAAAGTACATTTTTAGTCACTCACTTACATGAAACTGTCATTTTGTTCCTTCATTTATTGAACTGTTTAAAATAATCTTTTACTTATTAGAAAATATTATATTTAGTCCTTTACTTTTTTTAAAAAATATCATATTTAGTCCTTTAGATTTATAATTTAACATTTGACAGAATGACTAAATTTAAAAATTTTTTGAAAAATAAAAGATCAATTGTGACATTTTCTAATTAGTGAAGAATTATTTTAAATATTTCGATAGATAAAAAATTAAAATGACAATTTTGTAATAAGTAAATAATCAAAAGTATATTTTCTTCAATAAATTAATTATCTTATGTGGCGCAATTTTAATATGAACAACTTCTCCTGCTTACTTTCAATTTACTCTTGGATGAACTATGAAAAGGAGTGGGGAGAAGACATGCAATTTCAAAATTCCTTTTGGTTTGATCGATCTTGGATGAGCTATGAAAAATGTAGTTAATATATATTTTGAGTAAAAGAAATGAGGTAGAAAAATATGCACCTTCCTTTCTAATGAGTTTGTATATGGAAGATGAATACCTCATTAATTATGTCTACATATATATATATATATATATATGTTAATTACTCAAAGATATATTACATTAATGATTAGAATGGGATCACATTCAAAATGAAATTTTACTGAACATAAATATTATGAATTTTTATAAAAATATTTACGCAAACATTACATATGAAAAGATTTATATACGCAAAACAAAAAGATTATTTACAATTATTAGTTGTTTATTGTAAAACTTTTTAACATAATTATAATATGCAGAAAAATAAATTAATTAATAATAAGATAATTAATCAAAATATCCAATTTTTTATTAAATTATCTCATTGCAAAGATTTTTTTTAACAACTATAAACTATATTTCTAAAGGGCATCTAAGATATTTTTTTGGTATGCATGCATAAATTACTCTATTTATCTAATCTGATTAATGGTACATCATATTTATCAAGATTAGCAATTTCATAAACCCAAAAAAAGTTCTTATTTCATAATTTTGAAAATAAATGGAAAACAATTCATCTGTCATATGAAATATTCTTTATCATCTGCCATTAAACAATCAGGCCTGTATTTTTTAAATTTTAAAAAATATAATTTAATTTGAATAATATCCAAATAAAGTAATAAAAAATACTTCCCATGAGTCTAATTAACACTTACCGGTAGTGAAGGAGGAAAGTTTCCAGGTCGTCGAATACTCGAAGTCGAACAGAGCTCACTCTCGTCTCCCGGTCTTCACTCTTCACTATTCACTCTTCAGATCGGAGCGCTAAACCTTTGCTGCGCGTCGCCTTCGACCTTCGAGTCCGACATCGTCTTTTCCTGCTGTCCTGGGTGAGTGGGTGTTCTCTTTTCTTCTCCCTTCCCTCACGTGTATGTCTCTTCGTGACTGTGTGTCAATGTGCAGCATTCGTCTGAGAGCTTCCGCCGGCGATTCCATATTTCGAGGTTCGTATTTCTTCATCTTCGGTTCTCCGGTAATACCTTCATTTGCAATAAAAAAAATGCTTTTGGAGAAAAAAAGAAGGGGTAATATGGGGAAAAAAATCAATGGCATTAAGTTCAAAACTTTTTGGTCTTTATCAGAATATTTCAGATACGGCTTTAAGCTTGTAAGTTTGTGGATACTGGAGGAACGATCTTCATGTACCAATGATTCCTCAATATTGCTTACTCTGATTGCGACTTTTGTTCTAAATCTTAGCCGAAGTTGCTGGATTGTTGAAATGTATGCCTGTTTCTTGTTGGGTGGCAGATTTGATCTACCGGTACACTGCTTGGTTGCGAATTGAATTTTAGTCTTAACTTCATACGAAAATTGACTGCGAACCAATTAATGTATCGATACATCTTGGTGCCAAAGCATTGCCATGAATTTTTATATCCATATAATTTTATATATTTAGATTATGTTCAAAATTACTTGCCTTAGAATTTTTAAAATATGGGCTATACGTTTATAGTTCTTTATATGGTATGATACTGGTACCTATTGGTTTAACCATCTGATAACATCCGAAAATTTTATATTTCTATTGTTGCATGTTTCATTTGAGTGCATTCTGCTGGTTAAAAAGTGTACTTGGATCAATGACGCTACCTGGGCTTATCTCATGTGGTTGAGATGGTGGAGCATTTGGGTTGAGTCTCTAGGTTAAAATCATGGTAAGGACTTCTCAATGTGACAAAAAATACCAGCTTGCCATCAGTAGTCCAGTTGGCATTAGCAAGTGTACAAGTCAAGTTGGTCTTAGAGATATAATTCAGAGATGCATTAAGATGGACTAGAGGTGTTTCTGGTACATGCAACAAAAGAAAATGGCCTTGTTTTATTTTTGAATTTTTTATATTAGTTTTGTAACTTTTCCTGAGAAGTTAGTATGGTCTATTTTAGTATTCTCTTTCTATGTTTTAAGTTATATTTTATCCAAGTAAATCTGAAACAGGGTACTAGAAATTTATCAATGATTTTGTTCCAAAGTCAAGATAAAAAGGTGTTTGAGATTGAGTAGATGTAAAAATTAACCAAGACTCTTGTATTTTCAGTTGATTTTTCTTCTTTGTTGATAATGCTTAATGCTTATGCTGTGAACTTGGATGTGGTAGCTTCTTCTGCATTACCCTCCAGAAACAAATTGGCAGGTGAAGGTACTAGGGTGTTGTCAGGCCTTCTTTCTGCATGTCGTTATAATTTTCAAGATTTTCTCCACCTTTTTTTTCAGTTAGGTTATGGTATTACAATATGCTGATGTCAAATTTAGTGGTTAAAATTATTTCAATAAATAGTACTTTTTTATTGTATTTCCACCTTGCAATCTAGAGTATCGGGACTGAATATACTCAGAAGATCCCAAAATTGCTTTTATTTTTTCCAGGTTGAACTTTCTCTTCAGTACAATCCAAAAAGCCTGAGCATAGCTTTGTTGTGTGTGTCATGTACTATAGAGGCTTTGTTTACTTTGTTGTAGTAGACAATATTTTTTCTCTCCAGTGGCCTGGTTTGCTGGCTGACTTAAAATTCAAAAAATATACTTTCAATTTATATTTTCTATGTTTTAGTATTATGATTATTATTATTTGATAGTAGAAGATGACTTATCAGAAAAGAAATACATGGTTGAAAATATGACATCCTCATTGGGACTCCAGGGTAAGGAAAACCAAAAAGAGATGGAAGGACATATTGATAGGATCCAAGGGAGCCTAAGAACCCACCCTTGAAAATTAGTTTGCAAGGGGGAAGAACTACACCCCTTAAGTACCCCATCAAATATCCCATACTACTCAATATGGGACTTAGGTATCTCATACTACCCAAGTCCCTATCATAGCACTGCCCTTTAAAAGCCAATGTCCCACTATAATCTACAGCACTTCACTCAGCTTTTTGGCCAATCAGAACCCTTTCTAGATAGCCTTCTCCATGATGTCGACGACAAGCTTTGATACCAATTGATAAGACCCAAGGGAGTGTGGGGAACCCACCTTTGAAAACCAGCTTGCAAGGGGGAAGAACCACACCCTTTAAGTATCCCATCAACCATCCCATACTATTCGATATGAGACTTAGGCATCTCATACTACCCAAGGCCTTATCACATACATTTTAACAAACAAAAACTTGCCAATCCCTCTACATGTCTGACAGAGAAAGCTTTCTATATACATCATTCAATGAATACCACAAAGAAACCATACAAGCAATATTGTTCCATAGCTTTAACAGAGGCATCAGCATATATTTGTTCTTAATATTTAAGATATTTATGTCAACTGTAAGCACCAACTATTGTCAAAGTTGCATATCTATGTAAAGCTTGGCCTCCCTACTCCTCCCAAAGATTTGGATTTAAAAAACCAAAAAAGCTCCAAGACTGCAGGACAGGTCCAGTACTTACCAAAAGTACCATAAAGTCTACTAGTGATTCCTAGCAGCTTAACTATGTAGGTTATATAGCCACTACTTTAGTCTCTGAATCAGTGTAGCGCATAGCACAATTTATGGGAGTTCTTTGTTTGGTAGCTTTCAACAAACCAATTGTATTAATCCTGTTGAATTCTGCAGTCTTTCCTTATGATTTGGTTGTAATCGTTATTATGATACATTTTTTGTCTTTATAGAGTCTGCCATATAGGAAATGATATTCTTACCCCATCATTGGCCTTCTGTTGTCTTTGTCTCTATGTTGAAGCTAGGGACATGGACTATTTCATGGATTGATGGAGGTTGACAGATTACCATATTTGAAACAGGAACTCAAACAATGTCAACAGCGTACATTCAAAAATTATTTACAACTTCTTGATTTTGTTATAATTTCAAGAGAGAGAGAGAGAGAGAGAGAGGTGTTTTCTTTTAACTGAAGAGAACAAAGAGAGATAAGAGGATTGAGATAATTAACAACATGTTCAAGTAATCAAATTGAATTGAAGTTAATGAAGTAATAATATAAGTATGAATTGAATCTTATGCCTTTATTTATATTTTCCAGAGATTAGAGATTATATATAAATCAACTGAAAACATTAGTTTTTTAATTTGTTCCAATTATCGGGATTTATTAACGTTTGATATAGATAATATGATTTCTGTGGAAAAAGGTCCTGAACACATTGTTATCGCGGACAGTACATCAACACTTGTGCTCTTGTTTGTGACTTTCTCGTAATGATGGGGGACTAAATTGAAGATTGCTTAAATGTGCATTTAAATTCTTTATTTTTTTTGGGGTCCTCTTTTAAAGAAGTTATTGTATGTTTCTGATACATTAAATTAGTGACTTTTCTTTTTTGGTGGAATCTGATTGATGTTGCATGAAGGATAAGAAAGATGGAGCCGGAGGTAGTGGAGGCAGAGCTAGTGTTACCAACCTATCTCAGTTTTAAGCGTGTTCAAACACATGAGAAATACCCTAAAGGCCAAGCCAGGGGCAGGCACTGGAAACATCTTAAGCAGATTCTTCAAGCTGAGAACTACCCAAATTACTCACCTGATGAACCCAATTGTGAGCTTTTAGAGCAATTTCCATTTTCTCCTATGAAAGGAAACCTTTTTCTTCATCTTCTCATAAGCTTTGTGTATGCATTGGATACCTTGTTTGGATCATCCAATAGCTACTCCCTGTATTCTCAATCTTTTTCCATTATAATTTTTCTTTATTCTTTAGAATTTGAAATGCTTAAGAGTTTTTTGGAGTGATAAACAATTCTATTGTTGGCTAAGCTAATGTTAAAATCCTTCTTGAATTTATATTATAGGGTCAAGAAGAGTCTTAAAGAAATGCAATATCTGATTCTGCAGTTAACTTTCGGTGACAATATGTATGTGTACCAGAGTTACATACTAAATGTTAATCCTACAGCCTATGACTATTTCCTAATTTTAATTGTTTGTTCTGTTTCCCTGTTATGCAATCAATATCAAAGCTTCTATTAAGTTTTTTAATTTCTTCATAGGATTCTCTTGCAGATGTAAATATTGAGTCACCCCCTTCTATGCATCCCTGCAAGCGAATTTGTGATATTACAGGCTTTGAGGTATGTTGATGTCTTTGTTAGCTTTTGTCTCGTATTTCTCTGGACTCTTAGTAGTAGTCCGTTTCCTGGTCCAAAACTATGTAAAAGGCTGTCATCATCATCTTTTTTTCTGCAAATTGTAAATCTAACAAGATTTTATCTCATATCACTGTTTCATATTTGAACGTCCTATTGAATCTTTTGGTAGCATTTAAATCTCAAAAAATGACATTTTCTTGTAGCTAAATTTTGATAATTACTTTTACTACTACTAGTAGCAGTTGGAAATGAGTGGAAAGTGTTTAGTGGATGAATACACTTTTTGTCACCTCTTAATAATTCCATTTTTTATTTAATGCACTATACCGCACATTGCAAATGCATTAACTTGATTGGTTCGGACGATGGTTCTTAGGCTTTGTCTTTGGTCTGTTTAAATACCTTTCTTAACGTGTATTTGTTCTTATATCTTCCTTGTTATTATGATGGCTCAATATATGAGTAGTTAGCCTTGCCGCGTGACTCAATATTCATATCTGCAAGAACAGGTTTATGATATCACATTGTGCTGTTTGTCATGTATTTGTTTAGCCCTTTTATTCAATCTTATACGGCATCGTTAGCACTTGTATGGAGAAGTGATTAATGAGTTGACTCTGCAGGCACCCTACTATGATCCTAGGACTAATCTTCGGTATGCGAATACTGAAGTTTTCAAGACTATCAGATCACTTCCTAATGAGTATGTGCAGAGGTACTTAGCTTTGAGGCACGCTGCAGTTGTTCTGAAATAAACATGTAAATCGACCACATTGCTCATTTTTCCCACTTCCTTTCAAAATTTCAAAATTCTCAATTCTTGTAGGATGTGAAATAGGTTTGTTTATGGGACATCGTTCTGAAGGATAACATTGCAGATAATTACTTATTCATAATCGGCAAGTAAGAAATGAAATATTTGCAATCTATTTATTAGTTGTTGAACCTGTATGAAAGCATCTAATTAATTGCTTCTCATGGGAGATTCTCTTACTCATGATACTTAAAATGACTAATAACTACTGGTTTTCTTAATTGTTCCAGACCTCCAGTAATTTCAGTAAGCCGCTTAGTTCTATTCATGTGAAAATGAACTTTTGATCCTTATATTTTCCCATAATTTTTAATTTGGTTCCTACACTTTATGTTCCTGTAATTTGATCCCTATAGTTACAAAACACAATTGTAAAAAACTGCTTGCTCTTGGTGTAAAAACTTGAGAATCAAATGTTCATTTAAATTTTTTATTTTATGCGGACTTGTAATTGGATATGTTTGTGTTTTCCGTTAAAGCCCGGTAAATGTTTAACCGTTCGGTTTAAATTTGCCTTAAGCAACACTCATTTTAAGAGCAATTTTGTTCAAATAATTTTATTTTTTTTCCTCGTATTTGATTTATCACCATAATATTTAATCTAGAGTGAAAAAATGAAATCAAATGAAATGAAAGAGTATAAAAATGACAATAAATAATGAATATAATGTAATATGAAAGAATAAAAAATTGCAAATTAATTTGTTAGCCGTTGAAGTTATCTAAACTAGTTAGTTAAATATAGGTCCATCCGTCAAATGATAAATGGTAATGAGCCAACCTACCCTACCGAAGGGGAATTTGTCCTGTCGGGTCAAATAGAAATGAGCTATTTGTTGCTGTGATTAAGGATATATATGATTGAGGAGAATGGAGGGAGAAAAAAAAAAAAGGAAAGAAAACATTTAATTTAGACCATACTTATTTAAACATAGAATAATTTTAAAAAATATATTTAGATCAGGAAGAATAAATTGAAAAAAGAAATGTCCAAATTCATTTTTTTCTTTCTTCTCCTTCCATTCTTCTTATATAAGCATATTCTAAATTCTTGCCAAACTGTCAGAGCATTTTGTATTTGTTTTCCCTTTTTTGTTTTTTTGACTGAAGAGATATATTCATTCAATAGAAACAGGAAAGTACAAGAAGCCACGGAGAAACACTGGCACAAAACAGGGCAGGAAAAAAAAAAAAAAGAACAAATTGAATCATGATATCTAATCATAATTTAAAAAATTTGCTTGACCCGATGATCTTGCCTAAAGAAAAATGTCTAATAAAAAAAACCTGAATAAAAAAGTATGATTTTTAAAATGGGTAATGTTCAAATTTTTTTTCTTTTAAAGCTCAAACCAAGTTTGACAAGTACGAATTAATACTTTTTTAATTAATAAAAACTTATAATATAAAATAAAACTTAGTGTAATATAATATTTTGATAAAGAAATAAAAATTAATATATTTTATTTAAAATATTTATATTAACACAACAACTAATTTGTACTTACAACTTTTCTATATATAATCTTACATATAATAATTATTATTATTTATGTTATTTATCACAAATCTTAAATAACAAATTGATTTGACATTTTTTTAAAATGTTTGATTAGTCTAATTGGCCCAACCTAAAAAATATAAATAAAAATTTAAATAAAATAACTCAATTAAAATATGAACTTAAACCTTTTTTTAAGTTCAAATTTAAATATAATTTTTAAAAGTCCTATCCAATCCAATGATCAATTATAACACCGCATAGCAACAGACTAGAAAACAACAAAAGACGACCTAAATCAAACAGGACTAAATTGAAACACAACCAACAGTAGCAAAGGTTGCAAATGAACCAAGGGATTAACCAACTCCTTGATCTTCACTAATAATGTCCGTCATAGAGGATGGCGGGTTAAGACCCCCACCAATGAAGGCACATCCTCTTATCAACGTGCTTAGCAAGCCAGTGTAGGACTTAATTAGCTGATCTGGCTCCCCATCTGAGGGAGCAAGAGCTAAACTTGTTTAGGAGCACTTGAGCATCCTCAGATAAATGGGTAGATGACTAAATTGGGCAAGCATTTCCTGAAGTTATGGAATCCGCCAGGCTTTTATTGTTAGACTCCATGATCACCTTAGAGAAGTTCATGTCCAAACCCATCTGCATTCCTATAATGAGTGCTAATAACTCTACTACAAATCTGACGTTGCAGTACAAGTAAAATTACACAATTATAGAATTGTTAGCCACAAGAAGAGGACTGAGGATGAAGGCTTCCATCAACATTCAGTTTAACGCAGCCATCAGATGGAGGCGTCCAACTACTTGCCTGCAATGAAGAGTGTATTTATCAGGAATGGGCTCTTGTCAGCCATCTGAACAATTCGTAGCTCGGTTCAAGGTAGCAATCGGATCCAACCTTCCATTTTCGAATACACAATGATATATATCTTTTCATATGTACCAACAAATGAAAGTCAAATAAAACTTGTCACTGTATTCCTGGATTTGCTCCTATAATTGGAGCGGATCCTTCAATATAATATATTAAAATAATAATATATTAAATAATATATAGGAGCGAATCCCAACTTTGTCACTGTTCTACCAATTGTAGTCACACAAATAGCCTTTTAACCACTTATCAAACTGAGAAATGTTGTGAGAATCCAAATTAATAGTAAAGGAGCTTCCAAACCAGATTAGTTTAATCCATTCACAGAGAAGCAAGATATGTTCTATGGATTCAGTGTGCAAGTTACAACATGGACATACTGGGGTAGTGGCACATCTTCTACGCCATAAGTTCTTTTTAGAAGACAAGGAATTAATGCAAGCCTGCCAAATAAAGTGTCTGATCTTTGGTGGCACCATGAACTTACACACTACAAGCCACAGTTTAGAAGAAACATGATATGATGATGACGCTCTAGTTATATGTATTACACTCAAATTCTTGGTAGCAATTTTGTAACCTGCTCTCACTGAATACTGACCATTAGTGGTTCCTGTCCACACCAGTTGATCATCTTTGTTAGTTATTAGCAGTGGAGTATGTTTAAACGCAGAAATTTCCTCCCATGGAAGATAGTCTTCAAAGCTAGATAAATCTCACTTTTTATCACCCAATTCTTCAAAAGGCGGCAGAGATGATAGTTTATAATCTGGAAGTATTGGGATCAATGGGTCACTCCAGAAATTAGTTTTAACTCCATTACCAATCACCTAACAAAGATTATGTTGCAGCAAATCTCACCATTCTATAATGCTAAACCAACCCAAGAAGCTTTGAAGCCTTTTTTCGCCTATAATAAATCCACTTTAGGGAAATACAAACCTTTAAAGATTCTCACCCACAAATCATTAGGGGAAATTAAGATTCGCCATGCCAATCAAGCTAACAAAGCTAAATTGAAATTCTTAAAATCTTTGAAACCCATTCCACCATCAAGCTTTGATGTAGAAAGCTTCCACCAAGCATGCCAATGAGTTTTGCCTTCTGTTCTATCCTGGCCCCACCAAAAATTAGCTAAAATGCTATCCAAGTCCTAACAAGATTTTTTTGAAAATTTAAAGCATGACATGGGAAACGTCGGAATCACATTAGCCATTGACTTTATCATGACATCCCTACCTCCTTGAGAGAGATAAAATACCCTTTCCAGCCTTGTACCTTCTTCAACACTCGATCTCTGACAAATGTTAAAGTTTCAGTCTTGGATCTACCCCACAGCATACGGAAACCCAAATGCTTGCCTAGAGAATCTGCCTCTGGAATGCGAAAGAGATTTTTTATAACTTTAGATGGCGTACGGACAAGACTTGGTAAAATTAATAGATTGTCTCAAAGCTTTGCAATAGTCATCCAAAATTTCCTTCATCACCATATAGTTAGACCTAACAGCTTTCATAAACAACAATGAGTCATCCACAAAAGAACAATGGGAAAGAAGAGGACATCCTCTATAATTTTATACCGATTAGCTTCTGTTCATGGATATGTATATTGATCATTTGAGATAGAACATTAGAGATAATTATATATAGGTAAGGCGAGAATGAATCTTCTTATCACAATTGACCTGATGATACACCTTCTCTGTATTCTTACCATTAACCAATAAATTAAATTTGACAAATTTAACACATTCCATTATTCGGTGAACCCAATTAGTAGAGAAACCCATTTTCAGCAATACACAATATAAAAAATCATATTCAGTTCTATTATAGGCTCATTCATGTCAAGTTTAATTGTCATTTCATGCTTCCCGGTGTTCTTGATTGTTTTCAAATAATAAAAAGCCCCATGCACAATGATAATATTATCTTCAATTTGTTTACCAAAAACTGAAGCTCTATGGTTTTCAATAATTACCTTACCATGATAAACTTCATTCTGTTGCTCATAACCTTCAAAATAATTCTATAAAAAAAAATTACAAAGACTAATTGGTCTAAAATTACTAACTTGTTCCAGAGTGTCAATCTTTGAAATCATAACTAGATTTGTATGATTTAATGGCATCAAAGAGACATCATCAGAGAAAAAACTTATAACTATGGTACTTACTTGTTCACTAATTGTTTCCCATGCATTGTGAACCATCAGGGCCTAACGTCTTCAATTTTCCCATCTCAAGTACATTGAGATAGCTAGTATTATTCCATTACATCCTTTGTTTAATTGCTAAATTTTTCTTCAAAGATTGGATTTATTAGATAAAAATTGAATAGTTCAAAGTTACAAATATTAAATATAATTGTATGTGATCATAATAATTAATATGACTTCATGCAATGAATATGAATTATTAGATTATAAGACATGTTTTATATATCTCTTCAGCTCTAACATGATTCAATCAAATGCTAATATAACAACAGTTTAAAATAATATGCTTTTTTTCTTTTTTCAAAATGGGAGTCTTGGTAATTGAAATCAGAAAATAATGAAACGCATTAGGTAGTTTTGTTGGAAAAAATGCATTTAATCTAATATTGATCAAGGGTGCAAATTTTATTTCAACGTGTATTTAAGTATTGATAAAGATCGGAGTATTTGATTTAACTACCACAATTTATTCTATTTAAACTTAATTTGATTTACTCAATATACTTAATTATTTGTTATTAAAACTGACTTATGGCCATATAAAAGGTGAATGACCACGTATATGACAAGATATTAAAGATAAGTGATATTTGAAGTTCTTTTAAGTTGATATTTTTGAGTTAATTTAGATTGAAACTACATTTTTCTTTGGAGAATGGATACTGCAGATGAATTGGAGTTTCCTGTTGTAATCCAAGATTATACACATCTTCTTTCGACCTGTAACAATTAGAGATGGATGGAAATGTAATCAACCATTTTAGATTTTTAAAAATTTAATTTATGTATATAATTTTATTTTATATTCTTAATTTGATTATTTAATTTATAAAAATTCACCTCTTGGATGGCAAAAAATTGTTTTATTTAATTCAAATATTTAATACATAAATTTTCGCCTCCTTTAAAATTAAATCATATATCCATTCCTAGACTAACAATGTTACCTGTAACTAAATCAATGACGAGATAATATGGAAGTTCAATCTTTAACTAGGGCTTCTATTTCCTTCTCTTCTCTACATAGGTTATTAGAATTTTAAAAAAATTCATTTGGCCCGATAAACTAAATCTTCAAAAATATAGATATGAGTTTGAAAAATAAAGTTTGATTTAAAAAAGTCTAATTTACAAAATAGGTTGGATATAGACATTTGTAAAATTCCACTCAAACTTGAAAACCATGAATTAATATTTTCTATAAGACAAAGTTTATTATTTTAAGAAAACTTGATTAAATCATTAAAAAAAGAATGTAACTTAAAAATTAATAAAACTATCTTAATCTTATAAATGCAAAATATAAGTGTACAACCAATAATAATTATTAATCACATTATTCATATTAAATTTTAAATAATAAATAAATTTAAAATAAAATTTTTGTACAATCATAATTTTGAGTATATTGATAAACCCAATTATATTGTACCGATATACTTAAAATTATAAATATATAAAAAAATGATACCTAAATTTAATTATATTTTTAAAAAATTCATTTAATGCAATAAATATAAACCCAAAAAAGTAATAAAAACCTAATTATAAAAAGACACGAATCTAACGTGTGATTAAATACTTGATTCTCTTTCTTGATTGAAGTCTCAAGTTTATTATTTTTTTAAAAAATGAATTTCTTAGAAAAAATATAAATTTTTTCCATGCTCCGACTCGGAGGTTTGAACTTGAATAACCAACGTAACAAACATACTTTTTTCACCAAATTAACTCCTTCAAGTCACTTGAGTTCTTTTTGTAAACTACAGCATTTTCTTTATCATAATACACTTTAAGGTATAATAAAGGTATTTTTTTAAATAATTCTTTTGTGGTGTCTATGATGTATCGAAAAAGCAATGTTTCCTTTCTTTAGTCTAAAAACTTTATACTCAAACAAGTAAGCTAATAGGTATTTTACTTTTATATTTTGTGACAATTTATATTTTTATAAATTAATATAATAAATTAATTTTTTATAAATTATATTTTATATAAAGTTAATCTTTCGTTAATATAAAAAAATTAATTTTGTGCAAATTTAAATTTGTGAGAGATTAATTTTATATTTTAATATAAAAGTGGAGCATTAATTTTATATTTTTATCTGTAATATATATATATATATATATATATATATGATGTCCTCTTTGTACTAGTTATTATTTGAACAATTTTTAAAACGCGCATTCCCATGACGTTTTAATACATGTAAAATTTTAATTTCTCCGCACTTTTTAGCAATATTAAACTTCAGTTATTAAATAAAAATATTATCCCTTTTAATTAACTGAATTAATCCCTTCAGACATACAATATATTCCCATAAATCACTGGATATATATATATATATATTATAATTTAGTCTATTCCTAAAGTGATTTGGATCCATTTCAGCTTTATATTGTTAGATAAGTTTGACAGAATATAATTATGTTAATTAATATAATTTCATGTCATTATTTTAAAAATATAAAATATAAAATATTTTCATTATCCAAATTTTCTACTGTCCTCTATTCAGATCGAGTCCATGTTTAGACTACATGCGTTCCCACTTTCCAGTATTCCCAATTTTCAAGGAGTTTTGCATTGAAAACTGTAGCTACCCAACCCATATTTTATTTAGAGTCTTAATAAACCATCGAAAATTTGAAATATTTATCATAAGTAATTTTAAATTAATTTTTTAAAATTGATTATGTGCAATGGATAAAAAAAAAAGGTGATCATAATAAATTTATTGAGATACCATGTATTCTTTTTTTATTTTAATTTTAAACTATATCAAATTATATTTTTAATTTTTTATTAAAAAATTTAAAAAATAATTAATTACTTAATTTTTTATTTTTTATTCATTTCAAAAATATTCAAATTTAAAAAATTTTCAATTTAACATATAGTTAATTAATGTATTAATTAAAAAATTATAAATTTTCTCATCAATTACAAAAAATTTATACATATTATTAATTTTATTATTATTATTTTTAATTATAAAAAATTTACGTACATCAATTTTTAATACATTTATAAGAAAGATAAAAAGCTAAGGGTTTAATTGACTGAGTTTTTTAATCAATTAAAACTCTTTCGTTAAAGAGTAATATTTTACTTATATATAATAAATTTTAAAATTATTTTTAAAAACTTAAAAAATAACTTTTTTTATTTTAAAAGATATTGCCTATATTAATGAAGAGTGTCCGATTCAAGATCTCAAAGTGAAATTTTGTAAAGTAAAAAAAAAAAAAGTAATCATTTAAATCCATTGAAATAATTATAAAATTTAAAACTTTTGTTATAAATATCTTAAATTAATTATTTGAAATTTAATTTAGTCCAAAGAAAATTATTTCAAATTTAACAACGGAGGCAAATCATTCAAAGAGATCATAATGGTGAAAGGCAGAGGATAGGCAAATGCATTGGAAAAAGAAACGAAGTGATTCATTGTCTGCTTTGTTGTATCTGTGATCTGAAGGCAAAATCACATTCTCAACGGTGCTCGTCTCTCCACATTCTCTGGCCCCATGCCCAATCAAACTCTCAATCAATCTCTTACTTTTTTTTTTATTTAAGGAATGTGTTTTTTTTTTTTAAGTTATTTTTTTTAAAAAAATAAATTTTTAATCTACCGTTTATTACAAAAGTTATTATTTTAAATTTTTTATTTATTAAAATATTTAAAATAATTTTTTATTTATTAATAATTATTAGATTTAATCATTCATTTTTTACAAAATTATAAAATTTATTTCGTCAAATCTTAAATTTTAAATTTAATATTTTTTTGATATGTAAATAGCCAAATGGAGAAATATCTAAATTAATTTTTTACTTTTATACTTTGTGATAATTTAGTCTCTCTTAAATTAATAGTAACAAATTAATTCTTTAAAAATTTTATTTTATACAAAATTAGTCTATCATTAATCTAAAAAGAGAAATTAATTTTGTATAAATATAAATTTATGATAGACTTATTTGTTATCTTTAATTTATAAAGAATTAAATTATTATAAAATGTAAAAGTGGAACCAATTCTTTACTTTTCTCAAATCAAAAGTGATATTTTTCGATGAGTGAAAAATTGTTTTAAGGATTTTAATAAATGAACTATTAAAATGATTAAAAAAAAGAAGTGCTGAAGTCGGTTCAGAAATGATATTAGTTAATGGATTTTTTTCAAAAGAAAAGAAAAAGAGGTATTGGATGCGCCCGTTAATTGAATAAGAGTTCAATCATACATAAAAGTTTCATTTACATTTAATTGATCATATTAGTATGGGAATTTACCTCTATAAGTTCTTTTAATTTCACGACAAGATTTATGGGACGGTTAAATTTTGTTACTGAACTATTCAACTAATATGAGTGTTTTTCTGATGCCAAAGAATTCACCTTTTAATTTTTTTTTTTTTAATTCTTTGATATCCTAAAAGCATTCATGTCCTCTGTTAATCATAATTTATTGATAATGTTAATAATATTTAATTAAAAAATAAAAATAGAAAAAAAAGAGAGAAGAAAATAGTAGTGTTTGAGATCTAAAAAATAACAAAGTAAAGTCATAAAACTTACAATTTAAGACTAAAAGGACTTATGATTGGGACTGAAATAATGAATCATGAAGTAAAACTATTAGATTTGATATAATGACAAAGAATTAGGTAATAAATGAGTTTAAATTTTTGCTCTGTCATAAGGTTATATATAATATATGCAATGAGAAAAGACATTACTATTAAGTTAAATTGTCTTCAAAAATTATATATATAATATTGACTAGTCGCAACAGGAAAAAAAATGATTTAATTCTCGAGACTTCAATTTAAAGAAACATATAACTGTCACGATTAGTTTTTATTTAAATTAAAAAAATACTGATAAATATATAAAAAGGTTCCATACGTTGAATTCATAATTACTCCTTTGAACGGTGTAGCATTTTCAATTTCGAAAAAGAAATTTGACACAGCATCTTCTTCTCAATTCCATTATAAAATAATGAAAACATAACTTCAGGATTAAACTAGTATTAATCATGATTAAAACTTAAACTTTAATTTGGGAGGGAAAATTAAAAATATAAGAAAAATGAAAAAAAAAAAAAAAAAAGAACGGTGCAAAATGGTTTCGAAATGGCCAAATAACTAAACGGTTCACGATCGCTCCTTGCGGCTCCGCCAATATTTTCACGTGATCCCACCGCAATTTGCAGCACTCTTCCCAATCCTTAAACGACGTTCACTTGTAAAACGTTGCGCTATAATTTATCAATGGGCGATCTTGCTTGGCCAATTTCCTTTGTCGTTTTCACTATTTCTTCACAAAACTACAAAAGTTGTAAAAGGCGGACCCAACTTGTCTCTTCCATCTCTATCAAGTAAATTAGTCT
This sequence comes from Delonix regia, assembly GCA_037074485.1. Taxonomy (NCBI): domain Eukaryota; kingdom Viridiplantae; phylum Streptophyta; class Magnoliopsida; order Fabales; family Fabaceae; genus Delonix; species Delonix regia. Next base: position 7,762,298 of record CM073453.1, read on the forward strand.
TATAAATATTTTTATTTATTTAAATGGAAATGAAGCATTTTTCACTAAAATTTCAGACCACACTCTTTCGAACTCATATCTTTCAGGACAAAGCAAGAGAGATACATACTTCAGAGTACAACACAGCTTGATTCAATGGCAGCTATGGCTGCGATTGGTGTTTTGAAAGTACCATTATCGTCTACCTCTTCATCATCATATGGGTCTAGTCTAAACAAGAAAGCCATTTCTCGGAGTCTGTGTTTCTCGGCATCACAGCTTTCTGGTGAAAAGATCAACACGGTTTCGGTGGGCGGAGGAAGTCGGGGTCACCCCAATCCAGTGATTGTTACTCCAAAAGCTGTTTCTGATTCGAAAAACTCCCAGACATGTCTGGACCCAGATGCTAGTCGTGTGAGTTTTGCTTCTCTATATTTATTATGGACATTACAATTTTAGTAGAAAAAACTAATTTACATTTAAGTGAAAGAAAATTCGTAAGCAGCATTCTGACTTTCCTTTAGAAGCGACCATTAGTCAAAACCTCGAAAATCTGAACAAGAACAAAGTGATAGCAGATTAGAGAAACGAAGAAGAATGCAAGATTCATTGCTCTAAGTTTTAGGAAGGAAACTGATTTACATTGAATTGAAAGAAAATCCGTAAAATACCGAGGAGTATTCGTGTTTGTACGTATACACTGGAATAGTAGAGTTAATAACAAATTAACTACCTAACTGAATTCTATCTAGAATCTAGTTTTATTTTCATCTATTAATGGACTGGTTTCAATTATTTGACCAGTAAATTGGGCTCTATAATTGAATTTTGTAAGAACCAGATCTGACTGAATTGTGCTATATTTTGTTATCAATACGTTCAGAGTGTACTAGGCATTATACTTGGAGGTGGTGCTGGAACCCGTCTTTACCCATTAACTAAGAAGCGGGCCAAACCAGCTGTTCCTCTTGGAGCTAACTACAGGCTGATTGATATCCCTGTAAGCAACTGCCTAAACAGCAACATATCCAAGATCTATGTTCTTACACAATTCAATTCTGCATCTTTGAATCGGCATCTTTCCCGCGCGTATGCAAGCAACATGGGTGGGTACAAAAATGAGGGTTTTGTTGAGGTTCTTGCTGCTCAGCAAAGTCCTGAGAATCCAAATTGGTTCCAGGTGATATTATTTACAATCTTAGCCCTAAGTGTGTTATGTTATTTATCTTCGTCTTTGGATATTTTATGGCCTTCATCATTATTACTGTAAGTGAAGTGTTAAAAACTATAGTTTCATCATTCCAGGGCACTGCTGATGCTGTGAGGCAGTATTTATGGCTATTTGAGGAGCACAATGTGTTGGAGTTCTTAGTTCTGGCTGGTGACCATTTGTACCGAATGGATTATGAGAAATTTATTCAAGCACACCGAGAAACTGATGCTGACATTACTGTGGCTGCATTGCCAATGGATGAAAAGCGTGCCACTGCATTTGGTCTGATGAAGATTGATGAAGAAGGACGTATAATTGAATTTTCTGAAAAGCCAAAAGGAGAACAACTGAAAGCCATGAAGGTAAACCCATTCAATATCCTTTTAATATTATTTTGATCTAGTAGTTTTTAGAGTTACCTATCATATTGGTTAATACTTTGCGTCAACATTCTCTGCTAGGTTGATACTACCATTTTGGGTCTTGATGATGAGAGAGCGAAGGAAATGCCTTTTATTGCTAGCATGGGTATATATGTTATCAGCAAACATGTGATGTTAGATCTGCTCAGAGAGAAATTTCCTGGTGCAAATGACTTTGGAAGTGAAGTCATTCCTGGAGCAACTTCCATTGGAATGAGAGTATGTCTTACTTCCAATCTCAATCCATAAGAAAAATTTCCTGTTCTTTTTATGTGTGATATAACCTTGGACTTCGATATTTCTTAGGATAAAATTATGTTAAGATTTTCTAAGTGCATAATTTTTTATGTTGACTATTGAGCTAATAGCTGCTCTAAATTATGTACTATGTGAATTGTGGAGGAATTGTACAAATGGGTATATATGTCCATCCGTTTAAATGATTTCCACGTTATGATATTCAACAGTTACAAAGTAATTTTTGACAGAAACTTCATACAATTTTCATACTGAAACTTGGCTGTCACAAAGTTTTAGGTTCTGCCATCATAGCTTTAATGTGCATTCTCTAAAGGTTTGATTACTTTTGTGAACCTTTACAGGTACAAGCTTACTTATATGATGGCTATTGGGAAGACATTGGTACAATTGAGGCTTTCTATAATGCAAATCTTGGCATCACTAAAAAGCCAGTGCCAGACTTCAGGTGTCTCATTATAACACTATTCATTATAATCATCCTATTGCCATTGTCCGTAAATGGTTTTAGCTCTCTCGTGATGTTTAAATGTCTGTGATTTTGGGATATTAATTGCAGTTTCTATGACCGTTCATCACCAATCTACACGCAACCTCGATATTTGCCTCCATCTAAGATGCTTGATGCTGATGTCACTGACAGTGTTATTGGTGAAGGTTGTGTTATTAAGGTAATACATCTTGAACCTTAACAGCTACCTGATCAGTTGTAGAGGAAGCTAGACTAATTTAACATTATTTTACATAATCTATTGTGTAGAACTGCAAAATTCACCATTCTGTGGTTGGGCTGAGATCTTGCATATCAGAGGGTGCAATTATTGAAGACTCATTGTTAATGGGAGCAGATTATTATGAGGTATATTATTATTCCCTGAAGTAACTCAACTACTCTTGAAGTTGTACCAGTACAACATAACCTATTCAAGTGGTTGAGATAAGGTTACAGTGATTGAATCTTGCATGACAATCAACACTAACTGCAATACTGTTTTTCTAATTGTCTTCTTCCAGACTGACGCTGATAGAAGGTTTCTGTCTGCCAAAGGCAGTGTTCCAATTGGTATTGGCAAGAACTCTCATATCAAAAGGGCAATCATAGACAAGAATGCTCGTATTGGGGATAACGTGAAGGTTATTATAGCATCAACTAGATTTTTCTTTTTTCACCGAGTAACACATTCTTACAACTAAATGATAACTGTATTGAAGAATGAACTAGAGAGTGGCTTTCTAGCACAAAAGGGAACATACTCTGCTTTCATAGAACATATTTGTATGCTTTTCTGCTGGAAAGAAATCTAACTTGATTTCATTTCTCAGATCCTCAATGCTGACAGTGTTCAAGAAGCTGCAAGGGAAACTGATGGGTATTTCATAAAAAGTGGTATTGTCACAGTGATCAAGGATGCATTGATTCCCAGTGGAATAGTCATCTAAGAAGCTCTCTGTTCATAGCAGTGGGTGTGACAGAAGTCCTGCTTTGACTTTGGAGAAATGCTTTGGGGTTAATGGTGTATATTTTTGGCTAGTAGCTTGTAAGTAATAGACTACCTTTGAGTAGTTATGCTGTAATGCCCTCTAATCAATCAAATAAAAGCTTTTTGGCTGTCATGGACTGCACGGTCTATTGCATTTTTAAGATGGGAATAATGAGGTTCTAAAAATGAGGAAAGAAACAGCTATTTGTAGATCTCCCACCTGGGGTGTTCATAGGTTCGGTATATTAATAATATATTTTTTAATATGATCTTACATAAATAAAATTGTTATCAATAATATTTTCAAAAAATATGTTCACTTCAAAAATAAGAAGAATATTATTAATAATAATTTTATTTATAAAAATTAAATTGAGAAATATTTGAACCAAATTTATATGGCATTTTATGAAGGACTAAATTGATAAATAAATTTTACAAGAAATTAAATAGAGAAAATTTCATGAGGGAATAAAATGGGTTTTGCTCTAAAAAATGAACTAGAAGTACATGTAATTTGCAAATAATTTAAGATTCCAATACCACTTCGTTCCTATGTCTCATAATTGTGAATCCAAATCTGGTGTAGTGATAGTATTCATATTATTTGAACCATTGAATCTATAAAGATCGCAGCACGTGGTCATTAGAATTTATTCACATCTGATGGTCCTAAAAGCACAATATCTATAATGTACATCATTGGAACCCATCTCCATAATTGTACAATCTAAGGTTGGAAAAAATAGCACAAGGAAAGAAGATCCAAGTCTATTATTATTATTATTTTTTGTGGTCATTGATCCAAGTATATTCTTTATTTTTTTGGACCAAAGGTTAAAAGGTAAAACCACTTAATACGGATGGTACTCATACAACCCGAATGTCTATTTATACATACTCAAACAAACATACTTAGCCGATGTGGAGATGTGAAAGCACCCATAGGGGTCCCCACACAAGCGAGCAACTGCTCCCACATAGGCGCAACACACGCACATGAATGCTTTTTTTAGACCAAAGTTCGAAGGGTAAGATCCAAGTATATTCAATGAAATACAATTATGAAGTATTACCTATTGAGCATTGCTGCTGGTTTGGCCCAAGGATAAAGAATAACTATAATGAGGAGGAGAGCATTAGGAACAACTGACAAAATCATATAATTAGATCTTTTAAGGACAATCCACGTAGCTTGTGTAACTAATAATATCCCCCACTATTACTAAGAGAGAGGAATTGAATCAAAAGCCTCTTCGAGAAATGATATTTAACATATTTTCTCAATGACAAGAGAATAATTTTTTTTTTCTCCTCTTAGTCAGTATTATTATTAAACCAATATGCAGGGAGAAATTTCCCTGAAACACACATTTGAAAAGGAAGAAATTATGAACTATGCAAGTTAGCATAATCTAGTCAATAAAAGTGGATCTTCTCAACTTCTTAAAAAATTGATAATGCGAAGTTAAAAGAAAAATGGACACAATGTGTGTAAATCTATACACACTGTAGGGTTTTTCATTCAAATATTTTCTTTTAAAAAAATTGACAATATCAATTTTCTAAAAAATTGAGAAGATTCAAACCTCAAGTAAACCATTCAAACTTTTAGAGTTAGATGGCCTTCACCACAATTGGACTCTTAACATAATGCTTCCCATCAGACCATATCAGCTTCCCAAACCCATAGTTCTTTGCACTTGTGAGTTCTTCAACCTTTAGGGTCACTTTAAAGCTCTTTTCTTCACCAACCCTTCTAAACTTCAAGGCATTTGGCTTAACAGAAATGGAAATTCCACTTGGGTTCTGAATATGAGCTACATAAGTGGCTAGAGAACCTACATTCTTTAAGGTTCTCTTAACTGTGATTGAGCCATTGAGGTACGGGACTGTAATAGAAGGATGGTTGAGGTTGAGGACACTAAGCATTTTGTGGCATTTATAAAAGTGGCCTTCCGTGAAGGATGAGATTTGTGAGTCACTGTAACCTAAAGCACATAAAAATTCAAGGAAATCATTGATTGTTGCATCATAAACAAGGCCAGGATCCACAGCTTTGTTGGGATTGATGTGACCTGCCCCATAACTAAATGGTGTTGCCTGGAAGTTTGAAGCATTAAGCAGTGGTTCCACCTCATTGTCATGTGTTGTAGCTAAAAATAGCAAAGTAAAATCCTATAGTGTGCTTGAATTAGATGTGATGAAAATGATACAAGAAAGTATGATTCAAGTTCTGTTGAAATTTGTTTCCTCTCAGATCTTTAGGACTCACTCACATTCATGCCCCCTCTGATTTTCTTTTCTAGAACCTTTCCTTGATTACCAAAACTGGTCATGAAATCTATACACTCCTAACACTAAAAGCATTTCTTTCCTAAAACTCTGAATAGCCAAAACCAATGCTCTACAAATCTCCAAAAGATTAAGCCAATGCTTCAACAAAAACTCCATGATACATTTTAAAGGAAGTATCATTGTAATTTATTATAAACAGTAATTTGATAGTACAGTTCTCCAAAGACATACTTTGTTTTAGTTTAGTCCCTTTAAAGTTTGAATGTATCATTTTAGTTATATTTCAATATTATCAACCCATTAAGTTTATTGTTAGAGATAAATGACATGGCTTAAAAAGAAGCTGATAAGACTATGAAATGTCCAGTGCTTTAAGTGTTAAACTCTGGCATGTTTCTATCACAAATAGACATGTGAAAGACATATCAATTTCATGTTAAGCCATGTCAACCATTTCTGTTAGTTATTTGTTAATGGACATACTGTAATAATTACATAATACTTTCTGAATACTTATATGTGAAGGTTATACATCAACTAGCAAAACTAACAGTATTTGTTTTAGGACTAACCTAATTGCAAAAGAGTATACTCACTTCAAGAAAGTTCTTGTTTTGGCTTAAACTAGAAGGGTATGAATGTATATTTTGAATAACTCAGGGGAATGCAATTTCACTTTAATTTTCCTCTTATTATGACAGAAATAGGCAAGAGTAACTTGTCACTGACCAGTGGTCATGATTGCTGATTTAATAGCAGCAGGAGTCCATGAAGGATGAAGAGTTCTCAAAAGGCCAACAATGCCTGAAACATGAAGGCATGACATTGAAGTTCCTGAGACTGAATTATAAGGAATTCTTCGTTTGTCATACTCTTGATTAGTTGGCCCTTGTGCTTCTGTGTAGGCTGTTATAACTGACACTCCTGGTGCAGTTATATCAGGCTGCAAAATTCAAATTAGTGTTAGTTGAATATCAAGCACAAAAAAAAAAGGTTTAATTTTTGCTGCTAATGATACCTTAAGGATTTCTGGTATGATAGAATTTGGTCCCTTAGATGAAAAAGCTGCCATGAATGGGGCTGGCTTTATTTGCAACTTTGTTGATGGATGAGTAATATAAACCACTGGGAACCTAGCAATAAACATAAAACAGTCAAGTTTAAGTTCATGTTGAAATTTTCTAACTTTGGAAAGAATTACAACTAAGGACAACATGTTTAAAATATTTACTATGAATAATATTAAATTTTAAAATTATTCTGAAGGATTTAAGGACTAAATTTTTTTTAGTCTACAAGACCCTACCATAAGACTTTGGGAATATATAACTAAAAAGTTTCAAAATAGGATCCTAGAGTCCTAGGGCGAGATCCTAGAGTTTCAAAGTTCTTTAAAGTAAAATGCATTGTGATAACTAGGTTCTTTAGAATAATTTTAAAATTTAAGGTCCTTCAAAGTAAATATTTTAAACTTATGGTCCATAACCGTAATCTCCTTTTAAGTTTTTCTCCAACAGTGATATTTTTCAAGTGAAGCTAACTACCTAAGTATGTCTGATTTAGATATTTTAAAATTATTTTTAAGGACTAAATTTTTTTAACTCTCTAAAACCCTATCCTAAGACTTTAGAAATACATAATAAAAGTGCCTCAGGACAAGATCCCAAATCTTTTAAAGTAAACATTTTAAATTTATGATCCTTAACTGTTATTTTCTCTTAACTTTCTTTCTAGTACTGATATTGCTAAAGTGAAACCAATTACTCAAATAAGTCTGGTGTAGATAATTTACTTAGTTGAGTTAATATAGGTGAAGAGTGAAACACCATTGCTGTAGGTGATATGAGAAGTAGGAAGGAGATGGGGATCAGCTATAACTTCATTCCCATTGATCTCATCATTAGCAAGAATCATTCCCACAGCACCAGCAAGTAAAGCTTGTTCTCCCTTGTCCACTCTTGCATTCTCACCTCTCAGGCATACCACTATCTTTCCCTTCACCTTTATGGGATCCAGTGTTCCTTTATGGCACAGTCGCCTGCATCATTCAATCACATTACCATCATTGAACACTTAGCATTTTTAACTGTGAATTGTTATTTTGGTGGTTAAAGGAATACTTTAATTTGCTCACTCATTAATTTGAATTTTTAATTTGGTTTTTAACTTATCAACCCATTCTCAGTTTAGTTTTTTTTTTTGCTAGTTTCTATTTTCAATTCAGCCTTTTTCTTATAAATCCAATCTCAATTTTATCCATCAATAATCTTAAAGCTAACAAATTTAGTACCTTAATGAGAGAATCCAAATTAAGAATTAAAATGAGGGACTAAATTGATAATAGACTAATAAGTTAAGAAGCACCAATATGTATATGACACAATACGATACGCGAAATATGTCAATTTTAAAAAATTTTTTGATACAGGTGTGTGTGTGCATTTGTGTGTGTGTGTGAGGGATATTATGTGAAATATGACAGAAAAAGATGATAAAATAATAAAACAATATCACGCTTAATAAAAAAAAAGGGTCAAAAGTATTTTAGCATTGATTTGATACTATTTCAGTGCATTTTGAAACATATCCTGCCAAAAATACTTTCTAATACATATGCATGTGTATTGTATCGGGTATCGTATCATTTTATCCATGCTTCTTAGCTAATAATTGAGGAGTTAAAATGATGATGAAAATTAGTGAGGGACTAAATTAAAAATTAATTAATAAAGGAGGGACCACAATTAGAATAAAAATTAATGAAGGATTTAATTGAAAACTAACTGATAAGTGAGAGATCAAAATTATTTTTTACTATGTTATTTTTAACCATCATATTAAATCGACAGACACCGTGGCTAAATGTGAAACAAATATAGCCATTAAATGTCCAATTATCACTAATCTTGACAAAACACTTTGACACAAGTGGTGTAGTGCCCTGTCATGATATACTTTTTTGACAATTGAACATTTAGCAAATATACTAACTTAACATTAGGTCAGGTCACCTATCTTTCAATAATTGAAGATAAAATATTAGATAAAAAAATGAAATATTCAAATTCTGAGAGATCAAATTTACACAACATATTAAATTGTGAACGGACTCTTAATGATATAATACTAATGGAGCAAGAATATAATGGAATTCAATATTATTTTAGATATATACTTACGCATCTTCAACTGTTGCAGTAGGCTTTTTGGCATCAAGAGCAGTGATAAGTGGGTAAAAGTTGTGAGGCAACCTTGCAGCTGATAAGCCTTCGCCCTTCAATAGTGGAAGCACAAAAGTTTGGTATTAGCTGTCACTATATTGTTGCAGAGAAAGGTAGATGCAATTATGCATTCATTTGGCCTAACTTTTAAGTGGTAAGATAAGATCACCTCCATGCCTATTACTTTGAAAAAAATATTAACAAATTTTGACACGTTTATGTGAGATAATTAATTTGGTGTATAAAATCTAATAAAATTATTCAAATAGATTGTAAAGACTATTACAAAAATAATTTTATTCAAATTGAAATATCAAATTAACTATCACATAAATACGTCATGATTAATTAATATTTTTTCATTTCCATATGGCAATATAGTACATGAACATTTTTGCATGCTAGCATGTTGGGGCCCATAAGATAAAAGAGGCACTACCATAACTTTTTTTTTTTTTCTATCCAAATGTGTACAAAAATTATAATCAAGAACGATATGTTTAAGATATATAGTATAAAAGATATTAATTTAAAAATAATTTCGAAAGATTTAGACTCTTTTTTTCTTTTATAAAGAATCTTATTAAGAATTCAAAGAACACATAATAAAAAAGTTCCATAGAGTCTCAGAATTAGTGGATGGTTCAAGGTCTAAGATTATTTAGAGTTAAAAAACTTTTAATTTTTATATCTTTCAAAATGATTTTCGAATTGAAGGCCCTTTAAACTTTTAATTATTAACCTTAAATTTTCCAAATAATAACCCAACCAACAAGTTAGTATCTGAATAAAACCAATTGAGTTTAGAGTTAACTTGGTTCCAGCACTAGTATGGGTAAACATAGGTTGGATTCAGGGTAACAAAACTTTAGACTCAATCTATTCTTTTTTTTTTTTTTCTTTATGGGTCACTAGCTTGGCCCAAATTATCTTCTAATCCTTTTTCTAAACTTGACATTTAATTTGATTCGGTTAATAACTCAGTCTTTTTTTAGACTTGGAACTCGGTTTAGTGTAATTAATCATCAGGTCAAGATGCGTCCTTTTTTTTGTAATTTTAAATGCATAAAATTTATAAATGAAATAAAAAATAATTAAGATTAGAATTAATATTTTAAAATTTTATCTTATATAAAATAAAAATACATTATAAAATAAGATAATTTTAAGACCAAAATGTGAAACTTAGGTAGATAGGAAGGGAACAAACCTTGAAAGAGAGGTTGTTGCCAAGAACAACGTAAGAGGGAAACTGTCTATCCATAGTGCTGGCGGCGACGGTGATGTACCAAGGAGCCAGGTTTTCCACCGTTGCATCTGCAGGTCCGCTGTTCCCGGCCGAGCACACCACCACGATGCCTCGCTTGGTGGCATGGAAGGACCCTATCGAAACGCTGTCGTCGAAAAGGGCAGTGGGCTCTCCTCCCAACGACACCGATATGACATCAACCCCATCCTCTATGGCTCAGTCGAAGCCCGCCAATATGATACCTTTGTACTCAATGAATAAAATTGTTCGTATCAAATTTTAGTTGTAATAACTAAGAGATGCTTATTTGTGGCAAACTATATTTTAATATATATGAACATAAGTTAGTTTAATCGTAAAAGAAATGCAAAATTTTTAAAATATTAGAAAATTAAAAAAATATTATTTTAGTTTCAATCATCATTTTAATTACTTACTCATTCTATTTTTTTAAATGATTTTTTATTGATTAGAAATTGTTCATGTGAGTTAATAGAATTTTAAGAAAACATATGGTAACAACATAAAAAATAGAAAACAAAAGTAACAATTTCCATTTAATATGAGACTATTCTAAAAAATAAAATAAGTAAGGGACCAAAATAATAATTTAGTTATAAATCAGAAATCAAAATAATATTTTTACATTACAAAATATATTTTTTTAAATTTTGGACTAAAATGAAAGCATTACATTTTAACCAAAACTAATCACAAAATTTATTTTTGATAAAATTACAATTATATAATATTTGGTTTAAATTTGATTGACATTCTAATTATTTGATAATATTAAAAAATTTATAGATCATTCTATTACAATTAGATAGTCTTTCTCTTATTTTATTACATCAAACTTTCAACTTCTGTTTGTTTCATTTTTTGAAATTTTGAAACATAGTCTTAAACCAAGAAAATATTAAATTTTAATTAAAATTTATTAGACATAGTAATTTTTTATTCCAAAAATCTTCACTATGACATCAGGTTGGACTGAAAATTAGAATATAAAAAGTCATATGGTAATGACATATATAATTTGTTGCAATTTAGCATCTTCTTTTAAGCTCAAAATTCAATAATATATTTGGTTACTTCTTAAAATTTTATATACCAATTTTGTCATTGAACATAAATAGATTAATTTTATTTAAACAATACTAGTTTATATTTAAATAATTCAAATACTCAAACCCAAATAAAAAAATATTTTGGCACATTTAAATAAACTTTTGATTAATTTTTGTCCCATAACCATATAATTAAACATAAAAGCCTTTACTTAAATGGTTAATTAATCAATCAAATTTCTAGTTAATTTTTAAACCACAATAACTAAATAAATAATATATATATATATATATATATAAGTATATAAAATATAGTGCATTTATTATTATTACCTTGTAAGCCGCGACTCGGGCTCCAGGTGAGCCACCCTTGGCGGCTCCATAACCTTGACCGAACACGCTCACATTAGCCACAATGTTACCAGCTGCCATTGAGAGAGTGTGCGAGCCATGACCTTCCATGTCACGTGGCGTCTCAAATGACGAGTTCAGCGGCCCAGCCACGGAAGCATACCCTTTGTTGAAGTACCTCGCTCCAATTAGCTTCCTATATATAAGGGCAATCCATTTTGGAAACTTAATTAAATAATAATAATAATAATAATAGTAATGAGCTTCTAATTATTTGAAAATTATTATATCATTAGTTGGAAAAGTAGAGGTGCAACGAATTTGATTCACTTGAATTATGATAATTTTAATTTGTTTTGAGAGATTACTATATTTATGTTATTTTGTGTGTCACTTTTAAATAATTTCACGAACTTCTAAAATAATAAATCCTCCAAATTCAAAATATTTTTAAAAATTAAGTTTTGTTATTTATTAGTGACTTTATCTTTGTCTTACTCAAGAAAATAAAAAGAAAAATTGGAAAAGTTATTAAGTCCAGTCATTAGGATTAGGGCCATGGCCCTAGAAGTATATCCCATACTCTTAAAGAATTAGGGCCAAATTAGCAAATTGACATATTACTTTTAAAATTGAATTTTTTGGTTGAACTTGGTTATAATATGATACAGTATAATATAAAAAATTTTAAAAATTATTAAATTTAGTAATTAAAATAAGGGCTAACCTACCGTATCAAATTCTAGAATTAAATCATAAACCCTTAAAGGATGAGATGTTATCAAATTCAAATATCAAATTTAAACAGAGTTTTTTAATTTAATTTTTGAAGTTTTTTTTTATTTTCAAAATAGTGGAATAAAATATTATTTTAATTCTTCACTTATTAATTAATTTTTAATTTAGTCTCTCACAAATTTTTATTATTAATTTGGTCCCTCCTTTATCAAATGCTCAATTTAATTCCTTACATACTTCAATCATTAATTTATTTTATTTTATTTTATTAAAATTTAAAAAACTAATTATGTTAACTTTTCAAATTAAGAAGGGGTCAAATTAAGAATGAATTGATACGAGTGAAATTAAATTAAAAATAAAAATTAATTAAAAAATAAATTAAAAATTAACTAATAAGTGCAAAATTAAAAAATATTTTATTCTGGACTACTAAGTAGGTCAAGATCAAGCAAATGTGATAGCTCTAATGGAGATAAGATCAAGCTAGGTGAAAACAAAATCAAAATGGCACCTGTTGCAGTGGAAGTTAGGATCAAAGGCATTTTGGCAGATTCCTCTCCACTTAGAAGGAACTGGTCCATACCCTTCATCACTAAAGCTCTTAGATTCAGGCCAAATCCCTACATAAAGAAGAACAAGGAAAGTCAGATAACATAACCACCAAAGAAGCAGCACATAGAGACATAATATTCTTCTGGTCCCTATCTCAATCTTAAATTGCAAAATGGTCCTCTTTTTGTTCTCATTGCCCACACCCACTTTACCTCTCTCTTATTGGATTCCATTGGACCAATTTAACTTCTCTCAGGTCCACCTTGTAGAATAATAAGCACGCCCTTTTCGATTTTATTTATGAGAAAAATATTAAATTAGTCTTTCTATTTTCATATTTTATAATAATTTAGTTTTTTATAAATTATTGTATAAATTAGTTTATCATAATTTTTATTTTATGAAAAATCAGTTTCTTATTAATTCAAATAAAGGAACTAATTTTTTATAAATTTAAATTTATAAAAAATTAATTTATATAAATTTAAATTTGTACAAAACTGATTTATTATAGTTAATTTGTAAGACCAAATAATCACAATTCTTTTGTAAGATAGTTAGATTGATGCCTTTAATGACACCTTTTGGCTGTGGTGGACTGACTGTTTTGTGGTAAAACTGTGATGCAACTCCTAGTCTCATGAGCTATCATGTATCATAATCCATTATTATACCTTATTCTGTTCAAACTAGTCCCACCACACTATATTACAATTTGACTGTCATTATTGATTAAGATCCCTGGAAAGTTTGAATTGAGTGGGATGTCAATTTTAGTGGACTAGAATATTAAAATAATTATTCAGTATATGAATACTAATAAATAATAAATACATATCAAATACATAATTTTTTATACTTTACATCAAATACAGATAATTTCTTCGAATTTAAAATGGACAATAAACTCATAAACTTTTAAATTTTGTATAGATAATTCATAACTAGTAAATTTGTTAATATACTAATAGGAGATAGACATGTCAGATTAAATAGACTCATTAAATTTTATTTATTGTTTAAATAATTCCCTTGAACTTTAAGTTATGTATAAATAATAATGACAAGAGAAATACTTGCATATAATTTTGATTTTTAGAGGGATATATTAAATTTTAAAGATCAAGAACTTATTTATAAATGATTCAAAGTGCAGGAGATTTTTGTGCAATTTAGTCATATTAAAATTACAAATTTAAATCAATTATGGATGAATTCAAATATTTGTTTTTGAGTATTTAATATCTATATAATATCAGCGAATATATAATAATTTAAAAAGGGTTTAGACAATTTCATGTGATATATATGTTGTCTTATATCACGGTCTTTGCTTATGTCTTGATTCTCTGGTTTGATGCTTTGATTAATGATTTTTTAACATTTCATGGACTAGAGAATAGAAAGCCTTTGGGTCATTGGATCTAAATTCAATGGCCCTCAATTTTCTTGTAAAATATATTTTTTTTAAAAAATAAAAAATATATATTAATATTTTAAATTTTTTTTTTCATATAGAATGATATCTAATTAAAAATAATAGATTTTAAGATATTCAGAATAAATTGTAAGATGTTAAAAATAATTCAATTTTTTTATTTTTTTAACTACATATCATTTTTCTATAAAAACATTTAAAATATTAATATATATTTATTTATAAAAATAATTAATTTTAATTTTTTTAAAAATATGTTTTAGAAAAATATTGAGGGCCATTGGGATCCAGGCCTTACAGGAGAAAATCTCATCTGTTCTCACTTGGACTAACAATTATTGAAGCTTCCTTCCTTATAATTATTTTAAAGTGCATGTGAGAAGTAAATATAAATATAAAATATTTTAGATATCTTCGACTGGATAGCAAGTATTTTAATATCCAGTACCTATTAATCCAATTTTTAGGCCGACTTTTAGGTATTTGGAATGACAGAATTTTCAAGTTTTGATATGGGAAGTGGACATACTTTTCTTCAAATTCAAGTAGATTTATATAAAAATTATACATACATAAAGTTTTATAAATGTCAACTTTTTCAGTAAACTCAACATGTAGAAAGAAAATTTTCGAACTGTTTCAAGAAAGATGATTAATGTTCATGATTTAAACATATTATTAATATATAAAAAAAGAATGATATCTATTTATTAAGAAAAACACTACTTTTAAACTTAGCCTAATTTTGGTCATCAATAAATTAAAAGTTATCTTTAACTTTTAAATTTAGTCTCAACATGATCCTTACAAATTAAAAGTCTTTATATAATTCTTCATTTTTTAAGATTTGACTCAAAATATTTTTTTTAATTTCATTTATAAATGGATTGCTTTGTTTTAGATTTTAAAAAGTAAAAAATTATTTTAAAATTTTCAATCTATGAATGATTAGAATAAGACTAAATTCAAAAATAAATAACTATAACAAAACTTTTAATTCATAAAAGATTAAAATAAAACAAAATTTAATAATAAAAGACTAAAATAATATTTTTTGCTCTATTTATCATAGAACTTTATAATAATTACTTGAAAATTATACCTATTGTCTTTTCTAAATAATCAACAAATGCTTTGAATTTGGTTACAGGCATTGAAAGTATAGATAATCCTCCCCATGAAATAATATAACATTAATATATATATATATATATATATACACACACGCCATTTTTCTAAAAGTCATGCATGAATATTGACAAATGATATTGCTGGCTAAAGAAGAGGATTGGTCTAAACAACCATATGACGGCCAGATTTGAAATAAACAATATAGAAATATCAAGAGATTAATCTTTTTGAAAAGATCAAAAAGTTCTACATTCGAGAATCGGTGGGGACTTAAAATAATGAGATAACTTTTTTATTTGTACATGATCTATGTATGTATTAGTCAACGATCTAGATTAAAAATAATAATAATAAAAATATTCAAATTCTATTAATTGCAGGTTGAGGAAGATGACCTCATGATATAGACTAATTTAATTTGGATTGAGATTTAAACTTACATCTTTTAGAAAAATTCTACTTTTGTCCTATCATAATTTTGGTTAATTTTTATTTAATCCCTATAATTTAAAAAAGTATAATTGAGTCTTTATAGATTAGAAATATTTTGAATTAGCCTCTACAGTGAAAATTATAAAAGTATTTTTTATTAATTTTTTTAATATAACTAACTATATATTATCTTAGTACTTTAAATATATATAATTTATGCTAATAAGAAGGAGAAAAGTATTAAATCGGTCAATTATTTTTACAATTTGTAATAATTTGTCTATCATAAATTAACTATGATAAATTAATACATAATAAATTATATTTTATGTAAAATCAGTCTCTATTAATTCAAACGAAGGAATTAATTTTGTATAAATTTAAATTTGTAAATGATTGATTATGTATAAATTTTAAATTTGCAAATAATTGATTTGTTATGATTAATTTATAAAAGACTAAATTATCATAAAATATAAAAGTAGGAGATCAAATTTATACTTTTCTTTAATAATAAAAGTAAAAGTAAATAACGAAGTAAAACTAACTCCTAAATATAACACACTATTGAACAAACTTATTGTAATATGAACTAGATTGTAAATTATTTAAAGTATGAGCACCTAATTTTAAAATTTTAGAGTACAAGGACTAAATTTAAAATTAAGTGAACTAAGAAGGACTAAACCTAGAAAATTTCCCAATCTTTTAATATTAGAGGCAAGTGCAATATTACTAAACCAAAATTAATTGATAAAATAATCACAGTCTAAACAAATGAGGAAACTCACCGGTATCAAGGTTTCCTATGATCACATCTCCACCAAATCTGGCTTTCTTCCAGATTGAGCTGTACGGGATCACCCCATTATGCTCCAACCCCATGAATTCCCATGACCTTGTTGTGTGCAATTTTCTTCCTCTGTTCAAGAACACTGACAATACCTTGGGATGCCCTACGCAGAAACCATGAAAATGCATCAGAAAACAGAACAGAAACAGCGAGAAAACTGAGGAAGAAGAAGGCTCTGATTCTCACTAGCTATCTCAGCTGCTACATCCTGTTCCAAAGTTGCAGCGAAGCCATTGATGTGCCTCGTGTAAGAGTAAAAAATGGATTCTCTGGCTGTATCAGAACTACAATGGAAACAAAAGCAAGCATTTTGAGTTACGAACAATTCTGGGGTTTGACCATATGTGTATATATATTCTGAGTTTTGATTATATTACCTTCCCAAGAAAGATCCCAGAAACTCATAGTGGGACTCTCTGACCAGATTGAAATCAATGGAAGACAATTGTGGGTCGTGCGATTGGGATCCCAAGTACACTACATATGACTGCAATCACTACAAGATCAATGGAACAGAAAATCAGAAAGTGCTTTTCCAGAAACGCAAGAATTAGGGCTTCTCTTATGGGGTTGAACTGCTTACCTTTTTGGCAGCAAAACAGGGTATTTGCAGAAGACAGAGAAGAAGAATATGGAGGAGAAAGTGAAGCGTAGGATTTGGTAATCTCATTTTGTTAAAGCTTTGGGAAGTTTTCCTCTTGGCTTGAGGCCTTCAATGCAATATATAAATATTTGGAAGATGAGTCCTCTGTCTTATATAGAGGGGTATGAGTATGCAGGACTAGATAGAATACAGAGTCCCCCATCTCACTAATTTGAGTTCAATCCTTCTAGTGGGTATTACTATCATTTTAAATATATAAAATATATATTTTTAAAATTACTCGAAGAAGGACTAAGGGAAGTGAAAGAATGTTCTAAGCATAATAACAATATAAATATATATAAATAGGCAAAAAATTTGGTCTGCTGTTAGAAGAATTTGGCTTCCTTGATAAATTACGTTTGAAAGATGAATCCTCTGTTTTTATTAAGGGCTATAAATACACATGATTAGTCAGGGCACAGATTCACCTCTCCCTAATTTGAGTTCAATCCTTCTAATAAAACATACATACTTAAAATCAACTAAAAAATGACTGTACAAAATGAAAAGATGCATCCTACACTAATATTTTAGACATTGTGAATATATATAAAAAATATAACTGTCAAAGTGGGTCAATTCGACCCACCCGAACTGACTTACCTAAGTTGGTGGATTAAATGAATCAATCCATTTAATTCACTATAAGGTGGTGGGTTGAAAATATCAACCTACCCCACCTGGTGAGTTAAATGAGCTGACCCGTTTAACCGATCAAAAAATTTTAGAAAAATAAAAATAAAATAAAAAATTATAAAAATTCAAATGTGACTTTTTAAAAACATATGACTTGTTTAATCAATCAATTTCTATATTAATATAAATAAACAAAAAAAATAACTAGATAAAAAGCAAGTTTAAACAAATTAAAACAAGTAAAGTAATCCAATAATTCAATGATTCATTAATAGTAAGAATATGATTATGAGCAGAATATTTAAATCTGGCAAATTACAAAATAATAGAGACAATACAATACATACATTATGGTTAATTTTTTTAAATAGAAAAGTGTAGTAGACTGGAGCGCTAGATTGAGTGAATGAAAAATTTAAAAAAAAAAAACGGGCAACTCATTTAACCTGCGAGTTGGCTCGTTTAACTCGCGGGTTAAACAAACCAAATTTATAGAAGTATACTAAACGAGTTCTTAAAGAAACCCCTCAATCCAACCCACCTCTTAGATGGGGTAAACGGGTTGGATCCGGTGGGTCGAACCTGTTTTAACAGCTCTAATAAAAAATATTCAATTTGTAAAAAGTTTGAGAATATAGAATTTAACTTCTTTTTAATTATGTATACAAATTGCACGCTGTGAAATTATATAAACTGCTTAATGCAAACCTCTAATTAAGTTATTAAATTGTATTAATTTCAAATTTTAAATATTACTAATTTTGATGCCCAATTTTTAAATATAGATCATTAAATTGATAAATTTTTGTAGTTCTATTTGACAATAAAAACATTGCATTTGAAAATGTCTTAATAAAAAATAATTTTAAAGGGATAAAAACAAGTGGTCATTTTGGCAAATAATTAATTATAGGATATAATGTGAGCTACTTAGCCCAATAATGTTTACAGAAATTGTTAAATCAACTCTGATTCGGACCCACAAAATGAAGTTTCTTTTGTCGACCTAATTATAACTTTGAATGCCAACGCACGCAACACAAAATGACAATAACAAAACCCTCGTACCAAAGACAGCAAGCCATTTTTAGCCTAATTTATCACACAATGTCAAGGTTTACATCAATTATAAGGTTTGGTCTCCTTTGAATTGCACGGTCTATCTTTTTTAAAATATAAAATTCAAATAAATATTTTATATAGCAAAGTTTTACAGGTTAAAGTTGTATACGTTCATATTTTTTTTTGTAAAGTTATTTGTATTTTATACTTATTTAAATGGTTAATTTTCTTTAAGCAATTGTTTGTTTGCTTTGTTCTGCGTTTATTTCTTAAAAGTGCAGTTTATGTTTTAGAAGATGTTCTTCAAAGGTATCACTATTTTTGGAGATAGACTTTTAGCCACCAATTTTGATTGTCGTAGCTGTAAAAAGCTGTACTATTAATTTTAACCAAACAAGACTAATGATGGTTGCAATTCGCCTATGAGATACTCATTCAAGAAAGGCATGGGGTTTTGCAGGACATTTTCAAATTTTGGTGCACCAGTAAATGGAAAATGACCATTATTGATCCAAAAAAAAAAGAAGAAAAATCCTTTTCAGTAAGTGCGTGATGGAGCATGAATTTGAATTTATTATCTTTTCTTAATTATCTATGTATTTTTATCATTATATCACTCTTAATAGCTATAGAAAGAGTGACAAGATCAAAGAGACTAGCCAGGTCCTCTTAGTTTGGATTTGCTAAGGTATTTAAAGTAAATTGTTCATCGTTGGATCATGCAATTTCTTTAAATATGAATTATTGGATCAAAATTTTAGATAATGTAGGGTTATCAATCTGATTTGAACTATTAAATTGCATATTTCATGTGATATTAAAAATTACACGTAATTAAAAAGACAATTTTTTTTTTACCAAGGTCACTAAAATTTATTTAAATTATTAAATTTACATTTTTTTAATTTTAACCATTAAATTTATACATTTTTTTTTCTAAATATAACAAATCTAAATTAGTGTGTGGTTGCCTTGTATCGTTTTTGCTGATTGAGCTCCCAAATCTTATGATAGTTCTTGTCTGATTGAAGTTAGACTATGTCATCATAATTAAAAGAACAAAGCCGTCTGTTTTAACGGGGATATGAACTAAAATCTTGAGCTCTTGAAAGCGTAAAAACAAAGGGAAGAGTACTCTGTAAGAGTGGATAGAATTTCTTCTGCTAGAATTATTCAATGCAATATTCTTCTGTTTGGTCTTTATCCCTCCCGTGGCATCCAATTATTTCTCTTCAAATTTGTCCAATAGTAAATAGTCCTGCCGTCCCAGCACAGTTCACGATACATCTATATATTATTCATCATACCTATATATATATATATATATATATATATATATAATATTAATTAAGCTAAAAAAATGAACTAACTGGTTCATTCTTGATTAATACATGTTATAACTATCTAAATAGTTATTTACAGATCAAATGAAATTTTTTGTCATTTAGTTTGGTTATAAATATAATCTTGTTTTATGTGCAGCTATACGTGAACTAACTAGTTTATTCTTAAGTAATAAGGTCCGGATTTCTTACTAAACTGTCCAACTAGAGAATCAAATAGAAAAATAAAAATTAATAAAAAAGCTGGACGATTGAGGTTCTATAAGGAGATCCAGACACAATTAATTCATGTTGGAAATATCTAAATAGTTATTTTTAGATCTAATGCCATTCTGTCGGGTTTATGAACTTACGTGTGATGACCTATTTATAATTAGGCACAATGGCCTAACAAGATAAAAGGAGACCTCAAAAAGATATGTTTTAGGTAAAATGCTAAATTTAACCTTAGAAAACATAACGATAGAATCAATATCATGTATAAAAAGACCATTAGTTAGTATGGAGGATGGGAGAAAAAAATAATTGAAGGACTAAACCAATGTATATGCCATATTTGAGGATAAACTAGCTGGTTGATTCACTATTAAAAAAATGAAATGATAAACACAGCTCTAGAAGCACTTTACCCGAAAAAAAAACCCAAGAGAGGAATTAATTAAGCAACAGTCAACCCAATATAATTGATTCTGTAAAGAAAAAAAATTGGTAATGAAAGCAAATAGTACAAAACAAAATATAATACCTTGACTAGGTATAACTATTAGCTTTCAAGAATTTAAGTTGAACATGAAATTTGAAATGATTTAATTTTTATGATTAGGAAGGTATTTCAAAATACTTTCAATAAGTTTAGTCCACTTCTCTTTTTGGATAAGTTCAATTCTCGAAGCAATTAAGGTGTTTTATATTTATTAAGAAATATATGAATTCAATAGTTAATATTAAAAAAAATACATGATTTAATGGTTTAAATTAAACTTAAAGATTGCATGTAATAAAAAATTTTAGAATTTGACCACACACAATTTAAGACTTTTAATCTAATGATTTAAATTTAGGAAACGACATAATCTAATCATTCTTGTAATATTATCATCCAACTGAATGACTTGTTGGAAATTCGAAATTGTATTATATTGTCAACCGGTAATTGGGTAACTCTTGCAGTAAGAATAATACAGTAAAATTACATTAATTTATAAACCTAACGTGACAAAAATTATATTTATTATTAAATTATTCAATAAACTTATGATAATTAATACTTTTATTCAAGCAAATTAACACTATGGTTCTTTTGAATACGAAAACGTTTTCACATATCAATCTTTCATTGAAAAGCATAATAAAAATACTTTTAAATTGTTATCTAAATTTCATTATGAGTTATATGAACATATTAAACATATAATTAATAGGCTAAAGTAAGTCAGATAATGTTGTTGAAATTACCTTCACTTTACAAATTGGTTGTTCAAACAGCGACCCACACAGCCTTTTAAGTATAGTTATTATCAAGTTCCTCAAAGATGAAACTTTTCCCAAGAGGGATATAATCGCACTCATTAAAATTGACACCTTTAATCATGGACATGAAGATGACCCCCTTCTAGCAGAATTTTTTGAGTCACCTAACTTGCAAAATGAATAAGCTGGCAAGTGGTGTCTATCAAGAATAAGTGCAAGCTGCAATGAATCAATATATATAAGGCCTAAATATATATATATATATATATATATATATATATATATATTTATATTTCAAAGGACAAGATTTAAATGGGTATAGATATATGATTTATAAACTATATCACTTATAATTTTGTGGGGACAAATTTTTGACAAGTTTTTCGGCCGAATTAATTAGAAATAAAACTAATGAAAAGTATAAGTAAGTACTATTTAATGACACTTTTAGTTACTTCCAGATATAATTTGGCTAATATTGCAAAAGATTATTTTAAGACTTCAAAATGAATCATACGAAAAAAACAAGAGATGCAGATTGGAGATGTTGCAAGTTTCTGAAGAAAAATAATCCAAAATGATTGGTACAAAGTAACAAATTTTTAAGATTTCAATTGTAACGCCTCTAGAATATCCTAAATGATCGAGTCTATAATATGCCTCAAACCTTAGAACGTCTAGAACAAGTTGCAAGCTAATAAAATGCCTTAAATCTAAGAATCTTGAGAGACGAACTTCTTATCTTGAGTGCTAGACCATCCAATAAATTAGGAATCTATTCATCCAAATTTTCTTTTTAGTCTCAACATTTTAGAACATAGTATGTTCTGTATGATAATCTCTTGAAAATTCAGAGATAATAATGCATCTTGAAGCCACTTGATCCTTTTTTCCTGGTATCCAAGAACTTATCAAGATAGTTAACCGTGTCGTGGGTCAAGATATCTATACAATAGGAGCAAAAAGACATAGATTTTATAGTCTTTTCGACACTATGATTTCTTCAATGATGAAATCATCGAGGACAAGGTCGAAGAAGTCCACATTACAGTTTATGTTCTGATTTTGGTATTTTTTCGCAAACAACCGTCTGTTTGAATGCTCTTTCAGAAGAATCAAACTCAAATATCTATGGAAAGTAGAAGGACTTGGTTTTTAAAATAGAGGACAGTGTGGATCATGATTTTGCTGAGAAAGTGAAAAATATGTAAGTAAAAGAAGGGGAGAAATTGCGTGCGAAAGACGAAGATTTGAACTACCTATAGAGTTTTATTTAGTTTAAGTGTATGACTAGTTATTGGGGTTTCTCTCTACATGCAGCTTTTTGGATACCTGTGTTTGTTTTTATTATTTACCTTTTGTCTTTCAAAATGATATCCATGAAAAGATAGATATATCATCGTAAATTTTAATTGAGATAATATACAGATTTTGTAATAGAATTAAATTCATTTTAGACAATTATAGATCCGTTTTGTATATCAAGTATTTATAATCACTATTTGAATTAACAAATCCAAGTCTTTTACTATAATAAAGTAACTATACACATCTAACTGTCCATTTTTTAAATCAAACTACTTATATAATTGATTTTTAAAAATTGTATTGGATATTGTATGAAAATACACCTATAAAAGGTGCGTATTAAATAAGAGTATAATAATAATTTAAAGAATTACTAGTAAATGCTTGTTAACCCTATATAAATAGGCAAGTGTCATATATAATAAACAATTGAATTCATTCTATTAGTCTAGAGAGACTCCTATATACTCAATAAAACATCTCACATTACACTGTAATTGAACATGGAGATTTAGATTGTAAAAATTTTGAGATATATCGAACATACCATAAGTATCTTAATTGATCATTGATCCTAATTTTATCAGATTTGGCTTTTGTTGCTAAGGAAAAATCTTAAGGCTGCTTGTTCGTCTGATTTAATCTTTTTTCTTGTCTCCTTTATTGGTATAAGAGCATTGTTTAGATTGGTTTTTTGATATATATGTATGATTTATTGGAATATGAGATTGTTATATATGGCTATGTTTATTAGGGTTTTGAAATAAAAAAATTTTGAAATCTTTTTGAAATTGTCTTTGTTATTGAACAAGTCTCAGAACTTTGCCTCCCTTCACTGTTGTCAGTAACGATCCCATAGTCGAAAGAGGCTGCTGCCACCGGCGACTCACGTCACCAACACTCCCTAGTTGGAAACATCAATGTTCCCTCCTCAATGAGATGGTTTTTTCGATACTCCTTAGCTCTCTACTTCTTCGAACAAAGAGAGGAAATTTGCTGCCCTTACAATCCTTCTCCATTCCATCGTCAGCAGCGCTGTGCCCTTGTTATTAGCTAAAGGCTGATGGCAAGGAGGCATGGAAGAACTCGAAAGGAGCTCCATCGATGCATCCTCTGGCCCTTTGATGATGACGACGAATGCTGCCCTCCATCGCCAGTCAACACAGTATTTATGTGCACTTAACAGGTTATAGCATGGCCAGAGGGTGGTGGCAGCCCAAAGAGGAGGGAGAAGGGAATTAGGGTTACGCCATTTTTTTTTATTGTTTGAAAATGATAAAAAATTCAAAAACACTAACTTTTTTGTTTTCTGAAACCCTAATTTTTTTTTGATCTTTGGGCTTTTTCATTCTAAGAATTTAAGGCCTTTACAATTATGAGGAGATTTTTGGACCTTTAATTCTTAAGAGATTTTGGGCTTAAACTTTGAAGAGGATTTGTGCCCTTCCAAATTCATGAAGAATTATTTTTAGTTTTTTTTTTAAAGAAATATTGGGCCTTACACTTTTTTAAAGGCTTTAGCCTTAACACTTTTACAAAAAATTTTCTTTTAATTGGACATATGACCCATTTCAAATAGAATAAGAGGCTTAATTTTTTAAAGTTCTTAATTAATGAACATTTAAATATGTTCCAAAATATAAATTGTGTATTTATATTTTAATGGAATTAATTTTTTTGGGCACAAAATTATTTATATTTTAAAGACTCATGCATGCTAATAGTTCAGGGTAACCATTAGGGCCTAGCGTCTTCAATTAAGTATTAGTAAAGACTCGAGTATTTGACCCAACTACCACAATTTATTCTGTTTAAAACTAATTTGATTTACCCGATATACATAATTATTTGTTATTAAAATTGACTTATGGCCATATAAAAGGTGAATGACCACATATATGACAAGATATTAAGGATAAGTGATATTTGAAGTTCTTTTAAGTTGATATTTTTGAGTTAATTTAGATTGAAACTACATTTTTCTTTGGAAAATGGAATTCAAGATTATACACATCTTCTTTCGACCAGTAACAATTAGAGATGGACGGAAATGTAATCACCCTTTTTAGATTTTTAAAATTTTAATTTATATATATAATTTTATTTTATATTCTTAATTTAATTATTTAATTTATAAAAATTCACCTCTTGGATGGTAAAAAATTGTTTCATTTAATTCAAATATTTAATACATAGATTTTCGCCACCTTTAAAATTAAATCATATATTCATTCCTAGACTAACAATGCTACCTGTAACTAAATCAATGGACGTGATAATATGGAAGTTCACTCCTTAGTTAGAGCTTCTATTTCCTTCTCTTCTCTACATAGGTTATTAGAAATTAAAAAAAAAAATCGTTTGGCCCAATAGGCTAGATCTTCAAAAATATAGATATAATAAAGTTTGATTTAAAAAAGTCTAATTTACAAAATAAGTTGGGCGTAGACATTTCTAAAATTCCACTCAAAGCATAAAACCTTGAATTAATATTTTCTATAAGACAAAGTTTATTATTTTAAGAAAACTTGATTAAATCATTAAAAAAAGAATGTAACTTAAAAATTAATAAAACTATCTTAATCTTATAAATGCAAAATATAATTGTATAACCAATAATAACTATTAATCACATTATTCATCTTAAATCTTAAATAATAAATAATTTAAGATAAATTTTTTATGTATGTATAATTTTGAGTGTATTGATACACTTTATTATAATGTATTGTTATACTCAAAATTATAAGTATACAAAAAATAACACATAAATTTAATTATATTTAAAAAAAGTTTGTTTAGCTGAATAAACATAAAGCCAAAAAATAAAAAATAAAAACCCAATTATAAAAGGACACGAATCTAATGTGTAATTAAATACTTGATTCTCTTACTTAACTGAAGTCTCAAGTTTTTTTTTTAAACTGAATTTTTTAGGAAAAATATAAATTTTTTCCATGCACCGACTTCGAGGTTTGAACTTGAATAACCAACGTAAGAAACATACTTTTTTTCACTAAATTAACTCCTTCAAGTCACTTGAGTTCTTTTTGTAAACTACAGCATTTTCTTTATCATAACACACTTTAAGGTATAATAAAGGTTTTTTTTTAAATAATTCTTTTGTGGTGTCTATGATGTATCGAAGAAGCAATGTTTCCTTTCTTTAGTCTAAAAACTTTATACTCAAACAAGTAAGCCACACACAATATATAAGAAGAGTATTAAATAAGTATTTTACTTTTATATTTTATGACAATTTATATTTTTACAAATTAATATGATAAATTAATTCCTTATAAATTATATTTTATATAAAATTAATCTTTCATTAACACAGAAAAATTAATTTTGTACAAATTTAAATTGGTGAGAGATTAATTTTGTACAAAGTTATATTTATGAAGGACCAATTTATTACAATTAATTTTTTAGGGACTAAATTTTTATAAAATATAAAATAGAGCATTAATTTTATATTTTTCTCTGCAATATATATATATATATATATATATATGAAGTCCTCTTTGTACTAGTTATTATTTGAACAATTTTTAAAACGCGCATTCCCATGACGTTTTAATACATGTAAAATTTTAATTTCTCCGTACTTTTTATCAATATCAAACTTAATTAACTGAATTAATCCCTTCAGACATACGATATATTCTCATAAATCACTGGAAAATAGATTGACCTTTCAATTATGATCAAATCACAAGATATATATATATATATATATATATATTGTAATTAATATAATTTCATGTGATTATTTTAAAAATATAAAATATAAAATATTTTCATTATCCAAATTTTCTACTGTCCTCTATTCAGATCGAGTCTATGTTTAGACTACATGCGTTCCCACTTTCCAGTATTCCCAATTTTCAAGGAGTTTTGCATTGAAAACTGTAGCTACCCAACCCATATTTTATTTAGAGTCTTAATAAACTATCGTAAATTTGAAATATTTATCATAAGTAATTTTAAATTAATTTTTTTGTCTGCACACGGCACAAGCTTTTAAAATAATATATTGTTTTACTATATGTGAATATATTTGAAATTAATAATATTTTTAAATATTAGTAAAAATTTGAATTTAATATTATATTTAATTTAAGAAAATTATAATAAATTATAAAAAGTTTATAAAATTAATTATATGAGATGAGTAAAAGAGTAGTGACCATACTTATTGAGAGGATATTATTATAAATTATTCAACTATGTATTTTTTTTTATTTTAATTTTGAACTATATCAATTTATATTTTTAATCCTTTATTAAAAAATTTTAAAAATAATTAATCACTTAATTTATTTTAAAAAATATTTAACTTTAAAAAATTTTCTATTAAAAAAATAATTAATTTATTTATCAATTAAATAATTTAGTAATTTTTTTGTCGATTACAAAAAATTTACACATATGATTGATTTCATTGTTTTTTATTAATTACAAAAAATTTACATATTTCAATAAAATTTTAATATATTCATGAAAAAGATGAAAAGCTAAGAGTTTAATGGACGGAGCTTTTTTTATTGGTTAGAGCTCCTAGGTTAAAGATGCATGTTTTATTTATATATAATAAATTTTAAAAACTTAAAAGAGTAAATTTTTTTTATTTTAATAGACACTGCCTATATTAATGAAGACTGTCAGATTCAAGATCTCAAAGTAAAATCTTTCAAAGTTAAAAAAAAGGTAATCATTTAAATCCATTGAAATAATTATAAAATTTAAAATTTTTGTTATAAATATCTTAAATTAATTATTTGAAATTTAATTTAGTCCGAAGAAAATTATTTCAAATTTAATAACGGAGGCAAATCATTGAA
Source organism: Delonix regia (assembly GCA_037074485.1). Lineage (NCBI taxonomy): Eukaryota > Viridiplantae > Streptophyta > Magnoliopsida > Fabales > Fabaceae > Delonix > Delonix regia. The sequence goes on from CM073453.1 coordinate 7,790,299, forward strand.
AGAGATCATAATGGTGAAAAGCAGAGGATACGCAAATGCATTGGAAAAAGAAACGAAGTGATTCATTGTCTCTTTTGTTGTAATCTGAAGGGAAAATCACATTCTCAACGGTGCCCCTCTCTTCACATTCTTTGGCCCCATGCCCGATCAATCTCTCGATCAATCTCTTTCTTTTTTATATTTAAGGAATGTGCTTTTATTTTATTTTTATTTCTTCATATCAGAGTTATATTTTTTGAGAAAAATATATTTTAGTTTCTTATTTATTATAAAATTATTATTTTGATTCTCCACTCATTAAATTGTTCAAAATAATTCTTTACTCATTAAAAAAATTATATTTAGTAGTTTATTTTTAAAAAAATTACTAAATTTATTTTGTCTTAAGCTTTAAATCTGATATTTTTTTGAAATGTAAATAACCATATGGAGAAATGTCTAAATTAATCTTCTACTTTTATATTTTGTGATAATTGGGTCTCTTATAAACTAATGGTGACAAATTAATTTCTTAAAAATTTTATTATATGCAAAATTAATCTATCATTAATATAAAAGGAGATATTAGTTTTGTACGAATTTAAATTTGTAAAGGATTGATTTGTTATTGTTAATTTGTGAGGAATTAAATTATTACAAAGTACAAAAGTGAGATACCAATTCTTTAATTTTTTTCAAACCAAATGTAATATTTTTCAATGAATGAAATATTATGTTAAATATTTTAATCAATGAACGATTAAAATGATAATTTTTTTTATAATTATTTTACTCCTTTTTTTTTTAAAAAAAAAATATAAGTGCTAAGGTTGGTTTAGAAATGATTTTAGTTATTGGATTTTTTTTTAAAAGAAAAGAAAAAGAGGTATTGAATGCGCTCGTTAATTGAATAAGACTTCAATCATACTTAAAAGTTTCATTTATATTTAATTGATCATATTAGTATGTGAATTTACCTCTATAAGTTCTTTTAATTTCACGACAAGATTTATGGGACGGTTAATTTCTGTTATTGAACTATTCAACTAATATGAGAGCCTTTCTTATACCAAAGAATTCACCTTTTAATTGTTTTTAATTCTTTGATACCCTAAAAGCATTCATGTCCTCTGTTAATCATAATTTATTGATAATGTTAATAATTATTTAATTAAAAAATAAAAATAGAAAAAAGAAAGAAGAAAATAGTAATGTTTGAGATCTAAAAAATAACAAAGTAAAGTCATAAAACTTACAAATTAAGACTAAAAGGACTTATGATCGGGACTGAAAATTTGATCATAATGAATCATGAAGTAAAATTATTAGATTTGATATAATGACAAAGAATTAGATAATAAATGAGTTTAAATTTTGGCTCTATCATAAGGTTATATATAATATATGTAATGAGAAAAGACATGACTATTAAGTTAAATTGTCTTCTAAAATTATATATATATAATATTGACTAGTCGCAATAGGAAAAAATTGATTTAATTCTCAAGACTTCAATTTAAAGAAACTTATAAGTGTCACGATTAGTTTTTATTTAAATTAAAAAACTGATAAATATATAAAAAGGTTCCATGCGTTGAATTCATTATTACTCCATTGAACTGTGAGATATTTTCGATCTCGAAAAAGAAATTTGACACAGCATCTTCTTCTCAATTCCATTATAAAATAATGAAAACATAACTTCAGGATTAAACTAGTATTAATCATGATTAAAACTTAAAATTTAATTTGGTAGGAAAAATTAAAAATATAAGAAAAATGAAAAAAAAAAAAAAAAACAAAACAAAAGAACGGTGCAAAATGGTTTCGAAATGGCCAAATAACTCAACGGTTCACGATCACTTCTTGCAGCTCCGCTGATATTTTCACGTGACCCCACCGCAATTTGCAGCACTCTTCCCAATCCTTAAACGACGTTCACATGTTAATCGCTGCGCTATAATTCATCAATGGCCGATCCTGCTTGGCCAATTTTCTTTGTCGTTTCCACTATTTCTTCACAAAACTACAAAAGTTGTAAAAGGCAGACCCAAATCATCTCTTCCATCTCTGTCACGTAAATTAGTCTTATAAATATTTTTATTTATTTAAATGGAAATGAAGCATTTTTCACTAAAATTTCAGACCACACACGCTTTAACTCATATCTTTCACGACAAAGTTAGAGAGATACATACTTCAGAGTACAACACAGCTTGATTCAATGGCAGCTAGGGGAAATGGATTTCCTCTCGTGTTTTTTTGCAGTGAGATCACAGCCATCCCTCCTATGTGTGGCGACATGAAGCCATGTAATTTGCCGACGCGAAACGCACTGTTTGGCAAATTTTTTTTTTTTTTTGAAATAGGTGATGAAGACGACGCCGTTTTGAAACTTGGAGCTTCGTCTTTGTCTTCTTCCTTCTTTGCATCATGATGTTGGCACTAAAATCAGAAGAAAACGTGGCAGTCTCTATTGCATAAACGAGAAGATGGTTGAGGTATGTAGTCTGAACCATTTTGTTGCAAGAAGACAATGACAATGAAGGCATGAGACGGTAGTCGAAGATTGCTCTGTTTTTGGTGTTGAAAGTAGTATCCATAGTTGAGCTCTGAATTTGGAGCTTCGTCTTCTTCCTTTTCTACATCACGTTGTTGGCGCTAAAATGAGATGAAAACGTGGCAGTCTCTGTTGCAGAAAAGGACTGGATGATTAAGGTGTGTAATCTGAACGATTTTCTTACAAGAAGGAGACGAAGATTGCTCTATTTTTTGTTTCAAATTGTATCCACATTTGAGCTCTTAATTTGCAGTGAAGACTTTTGGTTACATTGTGGTATGACAGAACAAAGCAGCGCAAGCTCAGTCCATCATCAAGTCCATATACACACTAAGAGCTCACGATGGTTTTGGAGGATATATTGGAATGGAGTTTTGGTGCTGTGGTTGTGCAGAACTGATCAAAGAAGGAAAACCAAAAAGTTTTCATATGAGAAATAGTGCTAAGATTAGTAAATCCTTAGTTGTTAGGAGAAGGTTGTGCTAAATTGCTTGGTCTTTTATTCAATCAATAAACCCTTGGTTGAGGGACAAAGACAATATGTATGATCCAGTGGAAGCAACCCTTGTTCCTTTGAGTGACATTATTTGTTTATTCATTTATCAAGTTTGGAATAGAAAGTTATATTAAGCACTTAAATAATTTTTTAGGGTTAAATATGTATTAAGCATTGTAGTTTAAAATATGAAATGAAATGAAGAAATTTGATGTTTTGATTTTGAAAGTGGTTGGCATTGAACTTTTATGTGGTTGGACATATGGGTTACAAAATTCTGGGTGATGAAAACATGGTGTTAGTATACACTAATTAATGTGAAATACTTGTAATGTACATGGTTACCTATTAAGTTAAAAATGCTTTTGTAATTATGAAAAAAGAAATATTTACAATTAAATATAAAAACTATTGTAAGGTTTTCAGTTGTATTTATAGTTGAATCTTATGAGCTATAGGTGACAAATGGATAGCATAAAAATTGATACTAGCATGAACAAGTGTAATTTTTGTAAACTTCTGTTTCTGTTTTTAGATTTCACCATTTTTCTCTCCTATGATTCCTGATCAATAACTGAAAGCTACAATAAGTGAACTTTTGTTTATGTTGTTGGCTTATTAGTTTATACACTTGTAGCATAAGTTTTATCACAATTAGACATACTTTTAAACTGTGTCGTTTGACTTTTCTAGTCAATTGCCTTGTCAACCTGATGCATTAAACCTGAATATATATTAGAGAATTAATGTTCGGGGCACTTGGAAAGTGATGGCAGCCCAAGCAATGTAAGTATATAATCATGAAAGAAAAATTAACTAACATGAAAGGATATTCTAAATTTAATTTAATTGATGAATTCCAAGGAATTAAGTACCTCCAATACTAATTTGACCAACGAGGATGATGTTGAAGTTGTAGGCAAGCCCGCAGTTGGTATGAAATTTAATAATGTAGATACAACTTAGCAATTTTGGAGTAACTATGGTTTTCGAGTGGGATTTGGAGTAAGAAAGCAATACTTTAATAGGAATAAGAAGGATGTAATTGTGACATCTTGTAGGTTTGTTTGTTGTATGAAGGGTGTTCAGAAGGTAGACAAGAGAAACACTCTAGCTACAAATCATAGACTTGAAACGATAACAGATTGTAAAGTTAGGGTGACCTTTGTATTAAGGAAGGGAAAATTGATAATCAATGAGTTTATAGACAGTCATAATCACCTTCTCCACCTTCTAGAGATGACACATATGTTGGCTTCCCATCATAACATATCTGAAGTTCAAGGCCATGAGATTAAATTGGCTGAAGACTCAAGATTACCATAAAAAGCTACACTTCAGGAGTGGGAGGTAGATCCAACCTTGGATTTATTCGGTTGGATGTCAAGAACTATCAGCAGTCCAAACAATAATGCAAAATGGTTTACGAAGAAGTGGATTGTCTACTGCAACACTTTCAGTGACAGTTGTTAGATAACCTTTCATTTTTCCATGCTTATCAAATCGATGCGGATGAGCAGATAGCAAACATGGTTTGGGCAGACGCACTTATGATCATGGATTACGGATATTTTGGTGATGTGGTATTGCTTGGTACAACTTATTGTACAAATCGTACATAAAGACTACTTGCATTGTTCTCTGAGTTCAACCACTATAGGCAAGTAGTTGTGTTTTAAGCAACATTAATGTACGATGAAATAACCAATTCATTCAAGTGGTTGTTCGAGACATTTTAGGAAGCCTATGGGAATAAGAAATCACAGACCATGTTTACCGATCAAGACCAAGCGATGTTAAAAGCATTAGGTGAGCATTTAGTTTTGGTACGATGTATTGACATATTAATATTAAATACCAATGGCTAGTGTTCTAAGTCAAGTTTCTTACGGGTGAGGTGATGCCAGAGAATCGTCACGGTCTTTGTACATGGCACTTAATACAGAATGGGATCAAACATCTTGGCAATTTGATGAAAGATGGATCTCATTTCCTAACTGACTTCAAGAAATGCATGTACTAGTATAAAAATGAAGGTCACTTTGAGGCAGGTTAGGAAAAAATGTTATTAGACCATAGTGTTTAGGATAATACTTGGTTGAAGTTCGTATATACACTGCGTGAGAAATGGGCTGCATGTTATATGAAACACACATTCACATTGGGCATGCGAAGCACGCAATTGAGCGAGAGTTTGAATTCTGATTTCAAGGTGTCCATGAAATCGAATGTGAACGTTACCTAATTTTTCAAACTTTTCAAGCAAGTAGTTGAAGAAAAACGGTATAACAAGTTGAAGGCAGAGTATGATGCTCATCACAAGCTTCCACATTTGAGTTACCAGCATTCGTCCATTTTAAATCAAGCCGCACAAATCTACACACACTCAATTTTCACCTTGTTCCAACAAGAGTATGACTTACTTTTTGCTCTTTCAATATGGCAGAGAAAGGAGGATCAACTTGTAAGAGCTTATGTTTTATCCATGGCTAACCAAGAAGGTGAATGTATGGTCTTATTTGATCATGTTCAGAAGTTTGTGTCTTGTACTTGCAGGAAGTTTGAGATGTATAGGATATTATGTACCCATATCTTGAAAATTTTCATTGTGCTAGAAGTTGAAAAGGTGCCAAATCATTATATACTAATGCGATAGACAAAAAATGCATGTAACGACGTACATGATGTGAGGGGAAATGAAGTTGATGAAGACCCTATGTTGGAGAGTTCACAGTGGTACAAGCACATATGCTCTAAGGTTGTTAGACTAGTATCTGAGGTGGCTTTGTATGAGGAATTGCATTCTGTTATGGACAAAGGGATAGATGACTTATGCAAATAGGTGATGGGTGTTTGTCTCGGGCATCATATTCATGGTGGGGAACCTAATAGGCCCATCACCTTAGAATACGATAGTGTATGTCAAGTAAAGGGATTGAAGAAGAAAGTTAAACTCGTGAGGTGAAAACAACCAAAGAGTTGGGTCAAGCTTTAGCGTTTAAAAAAAAAGAAAAGCTGCGACCACAACATGTTTACAATATCCACCATATTGGGTACGTATATTGAATTAATTTATCCGTTCATAAAGTTGTTGCTTTGATTCCTTCTAAACAACTATAACAAAATTTCTTGTAGGGTAATGACTCGTCTAATTCATTATTGTGCGAGGTGTCATGCTCAGCACCTTCGGCACCTTATGATGACTATCAGAAAAATGGGAATCATTTTAGTTTCACAAGTTTTTTAATGGTATTTGTATTACAAGATACATTTATGTGTTTAGTATCTAGTTCTCACTTGTTTACTTTTGTCCTTGCATGATTTTAGGAGCCATTGGACATTCCTATGCAATCACTTGAAGATGAAGACATGTAGAGTTAACTATACACCTTCAACATTTTTTGAGATAACCATACACCAATAGTAGTTCATTTTTTGGGTTGAGTTTCGTCCATTATTTTGTTACGAAGGCTTAACAATTGTATTTTTTGCGCTTATTCACCACTAGTATACGTTATAGTTATAGGCAAATGACACCTGTATTTTTTTGGAACCATTGAGTTTTGCATAGATGTAAGCAACAAACTTATATGTATTACTATTCAATGGTGAAATACAAATACATTGTTCAAGCAGTATCTTAGTAAAGTAACATTGCCTATTATGACATTTACAGTAGCATTGCATTACAATTATAATATCACTATACCATCTTTGTTCCCATTTCATTACAGTTATAACAAAATTCACACTAGTGTCTATGGTTGTTTTATGTGTCTTCAATCCCAGATAACTTGTTGCATGTGTATTCTACTTATTTTAAATTGCTTTGGTTCCATCATGTGTGTTCAATTTCATTTGGTCCCTTCATGTGTCTTCCATTTCATTTGGACCCTTTATGTGTCTTCAATCTGCTTTGGTTGTTGTATGCATATTCTTCTTGTTTTAGGTTGCTTTGGTTCCATCGTGTGTCTGCAATTTCAGTTGGTCCCTTCATGTGTCTTCTATCTGCTTTGCTTACTACATGTCTCTTTATGCACCTAATCAGAAACAGGGAATTCTGCACCCACTTATGAACAATTCAGGCCAGCCACATCAATGTTCAGGAATAGATTTGGTAATTCAGCATCCATCAGACATAATGAAACAAACCTTAGAAACAACACTGACAAGAGTCTTAAACAATGTATCATAATTTTTAGTTCAAAGAACTAAGAGTTTAAGGATAGAAATAACATGATAAGACATAAGACTTACTGCCCTTTCATTGAAGACGTATTGCCCTTGAGATAAACACTAACACAGGACTCCATGTTAGTGTCAAAAATAGTCCAATACATATTTCTCTGCAACAAATATGGCATAAACAAAGGACCTAATAACAAGTCCCAGCAATAAGCCACCCATGGAAATGCATCTTACAAAGGCCCCAGCAATAAGCAATAGCACATGGAAATATTACTCTATACTTAATGGCATGATGATTCCTTGCAATGTTGACTTCACCCATATAGGGAATTGCATCTCACATGGAAAATGGTAAATGTTACTATGCAAGAAAGTAATATATAGTTTATTTAGTGAACAGGAAGTTATAAGCAAGCAGTGGATGTTTTAGATAATATTACTAACAAAAAAAGTTTGATTAGGTCTATGTCTACTAATAAGATTGGCACATACTAATTCAAGTAGGGTGAAGACAGTAGTTGGTTGAATTCTTCTTTCCAAGTAAGGCCCTAATCAATGTTGGTAATGCAAATTAAACACATCTAAGTAAGGCCCCATCAATGAATTATTCTTTCCCTTTAGCTATGGTATAACTTTGGGCATATGGAAGCCTTCATTCTCAAATTAAACCCACCAAGTAAGTGAAGCTAATAATTCATTTCATAACAACAAACATCACTAAACAATATGAAACTAATGATGCAGATAATGAACTAAACAACAAACAAGCATAACATATATATATATATATAAGAAAAGCAGGGAACAACCATCACTAAAATTATGAAGACTACTCTATGGTTTCGAATTGCATATATTTTGGTTGGGTTTGACTTCTATCCAATTTCATAGCTATACTTGCAATGGAAAAGGAATTGTCACTTATAGCCCATTTTAGTTATACTTGCAATGGATGTGTAACTCCTACAAGGCATGTGCATATGATGAGTTCTGTAAGTTGAACACATTAGCTAAGAGGTTTTGGGAATCAAATTTTTTGCAGTCAGGATCACACCTAATGAATATGGAAAATTTAGACACACAACCACCATTTTTTGCAGTTAGGATCACACTTCATATTACAAGTCAATCACACTCAATACATATGAAAAATTATATATAATGGAAGGACATATTAGAATGAATTTCACCTCAACTTAACGAATTGAAGGTTATAGCATTACATAATACACCAAGAAGAAAATAAAACTGCAAAAAACTTCATTTTCAAATGAATGCCACTGGAAGACAAAGTTGACACACATACACTGGCTACCTTAGCACCACTTCTGCTTTGATTTAAAGCCAACTAACCGATCAACTCCTCCGGTTGTCTCATTACTGCTGTATCTATTATATTGACAACGGTGGTCAAAGATGCATTATCAGCAGAACGAGTTCATGACGGTAGAGAAGGAGGTGAACCTAGTTCCATTGCCCCACTGCTGCCAACATAATTGACCAACGTTGTCCAAACCCACATGGCAGTAGCAGCACCCCACGAACCCTATGTCGGCGTTGCTAAGTGCTCCCTAAGGAAGACCAACGAAGCTGAGGAGTACATGGCTTTGACAAACGTAAAAAGTGCACAGTGGAACAATGTCATTTGGCAAGGCGGAGAAGGAAAAAAAAAAGTCCAAAGTGCACCATTTTGATTAAGTCAAACGGTGAATTTTGGCATCTTTGTCAATGTGGCTCAATCTCAACCCAACGCAATGGACAACTGAGATTTAACAAGAGAAACCCATGGGAGAAAGCCACGAGAGGCGATCCAGATCCCAACTATGGCTACAATTGGTGTTTTGAAAGTACCATTATCATCTACTTCATCATCATCATATGGGTCTAATCTAAACAAGAAAGCCATTTCTCGGAGTCTGTGTTTCTCGGCATCACAGCTTTCTAATGAAAAAATTACCACTGTTCCGATGGGCAGAGGAAGTCAGGGTCACCCTAATCCAGTGATTGTTACTCTAAAAGTTGTTTCTAATTCCAAAAACTCCCATACATGTCTGGACCTAGATGCTAGTTATGTGAGTTTGGCTTCACTATTTTTATTATGGACATTGCAATTTTAGTAGGAAAAACTAATTTACATTTAATTGAAAGAAAATTCATAAGCAACATTATGACTTTCCTTTAGAAGTGACCATTAATCAAGACCTCGAAAATCTGAACAAGAACAAAGTGATAACAGAGTAGAGAAATGAAGAAGAATGCAAGATTCATTGCTCTAAGTTTTAGGAAGGAAACTGATTTACATTGAATTGAAAGAAAATCCGTAAAATACTTTGGAGTATTCGTGTTTGTACGTGAAGTGAATTAAAGAACACAAATATAGATTTAGAGTAGGAGACTTACATTGATCTCTTAATTGCGGAAGCTTATCGATCTCTAATTGGAATCACTAATCGAATGAGATGCCCACAGTGTATTTGGTGCATCTCGAGTTTTCACAGCCTAAATCTCCTCTCGAATGCGACTGTAGAATACTCACAGGTATTCTACCTACAGTGTATCAAGTATACTCTCTAATTGTGAGTTTTTTATCGTATAAGAGTCTAGTCCGATTTATAGAAGGCTAGTTAGGGTTAAGGTTTAGTAGTAATTCTTATAATTACTATTTTACCATTATTTAATGAGCCCACCTTATAGGTGCACACATTATAATATTTTAACAGACTTACACCTTAAATATTATACGATATTCTAACAGTACATATACATTGGAATCATAGAGTTAATAGCAAATTAACTACCTAACTGAATTCTATCTACAATCTGGTTTTATTTCATCTATTAATGGACTGGTTTTAATTATTTGGCCAGTAAATTGGGCTCTATAATTGAATTTTGTAAAAACTAGATCTGACTGAATTGTGCTATATACATTCAGAGTGTACTAGGCATTATACTTGGAGGTGGTGCTAAAACCTGTCTTTACCCATTAACTAAGAAGCGGGCAAAACCAGTTGTTCCTCTTGGAGCTAACTACAGGCTGATTGATATCCCTATAAGCAACTGCCTAAACAGCGTATCCAAGATCTATGTTCTTACACAATCCAATTCTGCATCTTTAAATTGGCATCTTTCCCCCGCGTATGCAAGCAACATGGGTGCGTACAAAAATGAGGGTTTTGTTGAGGTTCTTGCTGCTCAGCAAAGCCCTTAGAATCCAAATTGGTTCTAGGTAATATTATTTACAATCTTAGCCCTAAGTGTGTTATGTTATTTATCTTCATCTTGGGATATTTTTATGGCCTTCACCATGATTATTGTAAGTGAAGTGTTAAAAGCTTTAGTTTCATCATTCCAGGGCACTGCTGATGCTGTGAGGCAGTATTCATTGCTATTTGAGGAGCACAATGTGTTGGAGTTCTTAGTTCTGGTTGGTGACCATTTGTACCGAATGGATTATGAGAAATTTATTCAAGCACACGGAGAAACTGATGCTGACATTACTGTGGCTGCATTGCCAATGGATGAAAAGCATGCCACTGCAATTGGTTTGAAGAAGATTAATGAAGAAGGACGTATAATTGAATTTTCTGAGAAGCCAAAAGGAGAACAACTGAAAGCCATGAAGGTAAACCCATTCAATATCCTTTTAATATTATTTTGATCTAGTAGTTTTTAGAGTTACCTAACCAATTGGTTAATACTTTGTGTCAACTTTCTCTTCTAGGTTGACACTACCATTTTGGGTCTTGATGATGAGAGAGCAAAGGAAATGCCTTTTATTGCTAGCATGGGTATAAATGTCATCAGCAAACATGTGATGTTAGATCAGCTCATAGAGAAATTTCCAGGTGCAAATGACTTTGGAAGTGAAGTCATTCCTGGAGCAACTTCCATTGGAATGAGAGTATGTCTTACCTTCAATTTCAATCCATAAGAAAATTTTCCTGTTCTTTTTATGTGTGATATAACCTCAGACATCGATATTTCTTAGGATAAAATTATGTTAAGATTTTCTAAGTGCATAATATTTTATGTTGACTATTGAGTTAATAGCTACTCTAAATTATGTACTATATGAATTGTGGAGGAATTGTACAATTGGGTATATATGTCAATCCATTTAAAGCATTTCCATGTTATGATATTTAACAGTTACAAAGTAATTTTTGACAGAAATTTCATACAATTTTCATATTGAAACTTGGCTATCACAAAGTTTTAGGTTCTGCCATCATAGCTTTAATGTCCATTCACTAAAGGTTTGATTACCTTTGTTAACCTTTACAGGTACAAGCTTACTTATGTGATGGCTATTGGGAAGACATTGGTACAATTGAGGCTTTCTATAATGCAAATCATGGCATCACTATAAAGCCAGTGCCAGACTTCAGGTGTCTCATTATAACACTATTCATTATAATCATCCTATTGCCATTGTCCGTGAATGGTTTTAGCTCTCTCGTGATGTTTAAATGTCTATGATTTTGGGATATTAATTGCAGTTTCTATGACCATTCATCACCAATCTACACGCAACCTCGGTATTTGCCTCCATCTAAGATGCTTGATGCTGATGTCACTGACAGTGTTATTGGTGAAGGTTGTGTTATTAAGGTTATACATCTTGAACCTTAACAGCTACCTGATCAGTTGTAGAGGAAGCTAGCCTAATTTAACATTATTTTACATAATCTATTGTGTAGAACTGCAAAATTCACCATTCTATGGTTGGGCTGAGATCATGCATATCAGAGGGTGCAATTATTGAAGACTCATTGTTAATGGGAGCAGATTATTATGAGGTATATTATTATTCCCTGAAGTAACTCAACTACTCTTAAAGTTGTACCAGTACAACATAACCTATTCAAGTGGTTGAGATAAGGTCACAGTGATTGAATCTTGCATGACAATCAACACTAACTGCAATACTGTTTTTCTAATTGTCTTCTTCAAGACTGACGCTGATAGGAGGTTTTTGCCAGCCAAAGGCAGTGTTCCAATTGGTATTGGCAAGAACTCTCATATCAAAAGGGCAATCATAGACAAGAATGCTCGTATTGGGGATAACGTGAAGGTTATTATAGCATTAACTAGATTTTTCTTTTTTCCCCGAGTAATACATTCTTACAACTAAATGATAACTGTATTGAAGAATGAACTAGAGAGTGGCTTTCTAGCACAAAAGGGAACATACTCTACTTTCATAGAACATATTTATATGCTTTTCTATTGGAAAGAAATCTAACTTGGTTTCATTTCTCAGATCCTCAATGCTGACAGTGTTCAAGAAGCCGCAAGGGAAACTGATGGGTATTTCATAAAAAGTGGTATTGTCACAGTGATCAAGGATGCATTGATTCCCAGTGCAATAGTCATCTAAGAAGCTCTCTGTTCATAGCAGAGGGTGTGACAGAAGTCCTGCTTTGACTTTGGAGAAATGCTTTGGGGTAAATGGTGTATATTTTTGGCTAGTAGCTTATAAGTAATAGACTATCTTTGACTAGTTATGCTGTAATGCCATTTAATCAATCAAATAATAGCTTTTTAGATGTCTTGGACTGCTTGATCTATTGCACTTTTAAGATGGAATAATGAAGTCCTAAAAATGAGGAAAGAAACAGCTACTCATAGATCTCTCACCTGGGGTGTTCATAAGTTTGGTATATTAATAATATATTTTTCAATATGTTCATTCACAAATAAAATTGTTATTAATAATATTTCAAAAAAATATGTTCACTTAAAAAATATGAAGGATATTATTGATAATAATTTTATTTATAAAAAATTAAATTGAGAAATATTTGAACCAAATTTTTAAGGCATTTTATGATGGACCAAATTGATAAATAAGTTTTACTAGAAATTAAATAGAGAAAATTTCATGAGGCAATAAAATGGGTTTTGCTCTAAATAATGGACTAGAAGTACATGTAATTTGCAAATAATTTAAGATTCCAATACAACTACATTCCTATGTCTCATAATTGTGAATCTAGATCTGGTGATATGATAGTACTCATGTTAATTGAACCATTGAATCTATAAAGATCACGCGCGGTCATTATAATTTATTGACATCCAATGGTCCTAAAAGCATAATATCTATAGCAAACATGATTGGAGCCCATCTCCATAATTGTACAATCTAAGGTTGGAAAAAATAGCACAAGGAAAGAAGATCCACAATATCTATAACGTACATCAAACCACAAGTAAGCCATTTAAACTTTTTAGAGTTAGATGGCCTTCACCACAATTGGACTCTTAACATAATGCTTCCCATCAGACCATATTAGCTTCCCAAACACATAGTTCTTTGCTCTTGTGAGTTCTTCAGCCTTCAAGGTCACTTTAAAGCTCTTTTCTTCACCAACCCTTCTAAACTTCAAGGCATTTGGCTTAACAGAAATGGAAATTCCACTTGGGTTCTGAATATGAGCTACATAAGTGGCTGGAGAACCTACATTCTTTAAGGTTCTCTTGACTGTGGCTGAGCCATTGAGGTACGGGATTGTAATAGAAGGATGGTTGAGGTTGAGGACACTAAACATTTTGTGGCATTTATAAAAGTGGCCTTTTGTGAAGGATGAGATTTGTGAGTCATTGTAACCCAAAGCACATAAAAAGTCAAGGAAATCATTGATTGTTGCATCATAAACAAGGCCAGGATCCACAGCTTTGTTGGGATTGATGTGACCTGCTCCATAACTGAAAGGTGTTGCCTGGAAGTTTGAAGCATTAAGCAGCGGTTCCCCCTCGTTGTCATATGTTGTAGCTAAAAATAGCAAAGTAAAATCTATAGTGTGCTTGAATTGGATGTAATGAAAATGATACAAGAAAGTATGATTCAAGTTCTATTGAAATTTGTTTCCTCTCAGATCTTTAGGTCTCACTCACATTCATGCCCCTTTTGATTTTCTTTTCTAGAACATTTCCTTGATTACCCGAACTGTTCATAAAATCTATACCCTCTTGACACTAAAAGCATTTCTCTCCTAGAAACTCTAAATAACCAAAACCAATGCTCCACAAATCTCCAAAAGATCAAGCTAATGCTTTAACAAAAACTCCATGGTACATTTTAAAGGAAGTGTCATTGTAAGTTATTGTGAATAGTAATTTGATAGTTCAATTCACCAAAGATATACTTTATTTTAGTTTAGTCCCTTTAAAGTTTGAATGGATCATTTTAATTCTATTTCAATATTATCACCCCATTAAGTTTGTTGGCAGAGATAAATGACATGGCTTAAAAAGAAGTTAATAGGACTATGAAATGTCTACTTGTTTGTGAAACATGCCTTAACAAACCAACAAGACAGTATAGTGTTGCTTCAAGTGTTAAACTCTATGGCATGTTTCTATCACAAATAGACATTTGAAAGACATATCAATGTCATGTTAAGCCATGTCAGCCATTTCTGTTAGTTATTTATTAATGGACATACTGTAATAATTACAAAATACTCTCTAAATACTAATATGTGAAGGTTATACATCAACTAGAAAAATTGATAGTATTTGTTTTAGGACTAACCTAATTGCAAAAGAGTATACTCACTTCAGGAAAGTTCTTGTTTTGGCTTAAACTAGAAGGGTATGAATGTATATTTTGCAGAACTGAAGGGAATGCAATTTACTTTACTTTTCCTCTTATTATGATAGAAATAGGCAAGAGTAACTTGTCACTGACCAGTGGTCATGATTGCTGATTTAATAGCAGTAGGAGACCATGAAGGATGAAGAGTTCTCAAAAGGCCCACAATGCCTGAAACATGAGGGCATGACATTGAAGTTCCTGAGCCTATATTATAAGGAATTCTTCGTTTGTCATTCCCTTGATTAGTTGGCCCTCGTGCTTCTGTGTAGGCTGCTATAACTGACACTCCTGGTGCAGTTATATCAGGCTGCAAAATTTAAACTAGTGTTAGTTGAATATCTAGCACAAAAAAAAAAGGTTTAATTTTTGCTGCTAATGATACCTTAAGGATTTCTGGTATGATAGAATTTGGTCATTTAGATGAAAAAGCTGCCATGAATGGGGCTGGCTTTGTTTGCAACTTTGTTGTTGGACGAGTAATATAAGCCACTGGGAACCTATCAATAAACGTAAAACAGTTAAGTTTAAGTTCATGTTGAAATTTTCTAACTTCGGAAAGAATTACAATTAAGGACAACAAGTTTAAAATATTTACTATGAATACTATTAAATTTTAAAATTATTCTGAAGGATTTGAGGACTAAACTTTTTTCACTTTACAATATCCTACCATAGGACTTTGGGAATATATAACTAAAGTTTCATAATAGGATGCTAGAGTCCTAGGGCAATATCCTAGAGTTTCAAAGTTCTTTAAAGTAAAATGCATTGTGATAACTAGGTTCTTTAGAATAATTTTAAAATTTAAGGTCCTTCAAAGTAAATATTTTAAACTTATGGTTCATAACCATAATCTCCTTTTAAGTTTTTCTCTGAAAGTGATATCGTTCAAGTCAAACTAACTATTTAAGTAAGTCTGATTTAGATATTTTAAAATTATTTTTAAGGACTAAATTTTTTTTACTCTCTAAAACCCTGTCCTAAGACTTTGGAAATACATAATAAAAGTGCCTCAGGATCGTATCCTAAATCTTTTAAAGTAAACATTTTAAACTTATGATCTTTAACTGTAATTTTCTCTTAACTTTCTTTCTGGTACTGATACTGCTAAAGTGAAACTAACTACTCAAATAAGTCTGGTGTAGATAATTTACTTGGTTGAGTTAATGTAGGTGAAGAGTGAAACACCATTGTTATAGGTGATATGAGAAGCAGGAAGGAGATGGGGATCAGCTATAACTTCATTCCCATTGATCTCATCGTTAGCAAGAATCATTCCCACAGCACCAGCAAGTAAAGCTTGCTCTCCCTTGTACACTCTTGCATTTTCCCCTCTTAGGCATACCACTATCTTTCCCTTCACCTTTTTAGGATCTAGTGTTCCATTTTGGCACAGCCGCCTGCATCATTCAATCACATTACCATCATTGAACACTTAGCATTTTTAACTATGAACTATTATTTTGGTTGTTGAAGGAATACTTTCTAATTGATTTCAATATCTAATTTGGTTTTTAACTTATCAATCCATTCTTAGTTTACTGCTTATGCTAACTTTTATTCTCAATTTAGTCATTTTCTTATAAATCTAATCTCAATTTTATCCATCAATAATCTTAAAGCTAACAGATTTAGTACCTTAATGAGAGAATCCAAATTGAGAATTAAAATGAGGAACTAAATTGATAATAGACTAATATGCTAAGAAGCACCAATACAGATATGACACAATATGATATGCGAGATATGTCAATTTTAAAAATTTTTTGATACAGGTATAGGTATATGTGTATGTGTGTGTGTGTGTATATATATATATATATATTAATGATTAGAGATTGGTGATGAAGGGATATTATTTGAAATATGGTAGAAAAAGATGATAAAATAAAAGATAAAATGATAAAACAATGTCAAACTTAATAAAAAAAAGGTCAAAAATATTTTAGCACTGATTTGATACTACTTTGGTGCATTTTGAAACATATCCTACAAAACAAATTTCCAATACATATGCATGTATATTGTATCGGGTATCGTATCAAATATATATTTGATATGGATGTATCTCCTATTTAAAAGTATAAGTGCTTCTTAGCTAATAATTGAGGAGTTAAAATGATGGTGAAAATTAGTGAGAGACTAAATTAAAAATTAATTAATAAATAAGGGACTACAATGAGAATAAAAATTAATAAATGATTAAATTGAAAACTAACTGATAAGTGAGGGATCAAAATTATTTTTTACTATGTTATTTTCAATCATCATATTAAATCTACAGACACCGTGGCTAAATGTGAAACAAATATAGCCATTAAATGTCTAATTATCATTAATCTTGACAAAACACTTTGACACAAGGGGTGTAGTGCCCTGTCATGATATACTTTTCTGACAATTGAACATTTAGCAAATATACTAACTTTACATTAGGTCAGGTCACCTATCTTTCAATAATTGAAGATAAAATATTAGATTAAAAAAATGAAATATTCAAATTATGAGAGATCAAATTTACACAACATATCAAATTGTGAACGGACTCTTAATGATATAACACTAATGGAGCAAGAATATAATGGGATTCAATATTTTTTAATATAAATACTTACGCATCTTCAACTATTGCAGTAGGCTTTTTGGCGTCAAGAGCAGTGATAAGTGGGTAAAAGTTGTAAGGCAACCTTGCATCTGATAAGCTTTCCCCCTTTAATTGTGGAAGCACAAAAGTTTGGCATTAGCTGCCACTATATTGTTGCAGAGAAAGGTAGATGCAATTATGCATGCATTTTGCCCTAACTTTTAAGTGGTAAGATAAGATCCCCTCCATTCCTATTACATTGAGAAAAATATTAACAAATCTTGATACATTTATGTGAGATAATTAATTTGGTGTACAAGCTCTAATAAAATTATTCAAATAGATTGGCAAGACTATCAAAAGAATAATTTTATTCAAATTGAAATATCAAATCAGTTACTATATTTTTTTTATTACTCTATGACAATATAATACGTAAACATGGTGTTTCCCTCGACAATAATTTATTAATTATTTTTGCATGCTAGCATGTTGGGGCCATAAGGTAAAAGAGGCACTACTAAACTTTTTTTTTCCAAATGTGGTTTCAAAAATTATAATCAAGAACGATATGTTTAAGATATATAGTATAAAATATATTAGTTTTAAAATAATTTTAAAAGATTTAGACTCTTTTTTCTTTTATAAAGAATCTTATTAAGAATTCAAAGAACACATAATAAAAAAGTTCCATACAGCCTAAGAATTAATGGATGGTTCAAGGTCTAAGATTCTTTAGAGTTAAAAAAGTTTTAATTTTTACATCTTTCAAAATGATTTTTGAATTGAAGGCCCTTTAAACTTATAATTATTAACCATAATTTTTCCAAATAATAACCCAACCAACAAGTTAGTATCTGAATAAAATCAATTGAGTTTAGAGTTAAATTGGTTCCGGAGCTAGTATGGTAAACATAGGTTGGATTTAGGGTAACAAAACTTGAAACTCAATCTTTTTTTTTTCTTTTTTTTTCTTTATGGGTCACTAACTTGGCCCAAATTATTTTCTAATCCTTTTTTCTAAACTTGACATTTAATTTGATTTTGGTTAATAAATCAATCTTTTTCTAGACTTGGGGACTTGGTTTAATGTAATCAATCATTAGGCCGGGATGGGTCCTTTTAATTGTAAATGCATAAAATTTATATTTGAAAATAAATAATAATTAATATTAGAATTAATATTTTAAAAAATTTATCTTATATAAAATAAAAATATGTTATAAAATAAGATAATTTTGAGACCAAAATGTGAAATGTAGGTAGATAGGAAGGGAACAAACCTTGAAGGAGAGGTTGTTGCCAAGAACAACGTAAGAGGGGAACTGTCTGTCCATAGTGCTGGCGGCGACAGTGATGTGCCAGGGAGCCAAGTTTTTTGCCGTTGCATCTGTGGGTCCGCCATTCCCGGCCGAGCACACCACCACGATGCCTCGCATGGCGGCATGGAAGGACCCTATCGAAACACTGTCGTCGAAAAGGGCAGTGGGCTCTCCTCCCAACGACACCGATATGACATCAACCCCATCCTCTACGGCTCTGTCGAAGCCCGCCAATATATCTGCGTCGAAGCACTCATCCCCTCCTATCGGCGGCCAACATACCTTTGTACTCAATGAATAAAATTGTTCGTATCAAATTTTAGTTGTAATAACTAAGAGATGCTTATTTGTGGCAAACTATATTTTAATATATATGAACATAAGTTAGTTTAATCGTAAAATTAATGCAAAATTTTTAAAATATTAGAAAATTAAAAAAATATTATTTTAGTTTCAATCATCATTTTAATTACTTACTCATTCCATTTTTTTAAATGATTTTTTATTTAATAGAATTTTTCATGTGAGTTAATAGAATTTTAAGAATACATATGGTAACAACATAAAAAATAGAAAACAAAAGTAACAATTTCCATTTAATATGAGACTATTCTAAAAAATAAAATAAGTGAGGGAACAAAATAATAATTTAGTTATGAATTAGAAATCAAAATAATATTTTTACATTACAAAATATATTTTTTTAAATTTTGGACTAAAATGAAAGCATTACATTTTAACCAAAACTAATCACAAAATTTATTTTTGATAAAATTACAATTATATAATATTTGGTTTAAATTTGATTGACATTCTAATTATTAGATAATATTAAAAAAGTTATGGATCATTCTATTACAATTAGATCGTCTTTCTCTTATTTTATTGCATTAAACTTTCAACTTCTGTTTAATTCATTTTTTGAAAATTTGGAACATAGTCTTAAACCAAGAAAATATTACATTTTAATTAAAATAAATTAGACAAGGTAATTTTTTATTCCAACAATCTTCACTATGACATCGGGTTCGACTGAAAATTAGAATATAAGAAGTCATATGATAATGACATATATAATTTGTTGCAATTTAGCATCTTCTTTTAAGCTCAAAATTCAAGAATATATTTGGTTACGTCTTAAAATTTATATACCAATTTTGTGGTTGAACATAAATAGATTAATTTTGTTTAAACAATACTAGTTTATATTTAAATAATTCAAATATTATTGCTCAAACCCAAATAAAAAAAATATTTTGGCACATATAAATAAAATTTTGATTAATTTTTGTCCCATAACCATAAAAATAAACGTAAAAGCCTTTACTTAAATGGTTAATTAATTAATTTGACTTATAGTTAATTTTTAAACCACAATAACTAAATAAATAATAAATATATATAAGTATATAAAATATATGCATTTATTATTATTACCTTGTAAGCCGCAACTCGAGCTCTAGGCGAGCCACCCTTGGCGGCTCCATAACCTTGACCGAACATGTTCACATTAGCCACAATGTTACCAGCTGCCGTTGACAGAGTGTGTGAGCCGTGACCATCCATGTCACGTGGTGTCTCAAATGACGAGTTCAGCGGCCCAGCCACAGAAGCATACCCTTTGTTGAAGTACCTTGCTCCAATTAGCTTCCTATATATAAAGACAATCCATTTTGGAAGCTTAATTAAATAATAATAATAATAGTAACTAACTTCTAATTATTTGAAAAATATTACATCATTAGTTGGGAAAATAGAGGTGCAGCGAATTTGATTCACTTGAATTATGATAATTCTAAATTGTTTTGAGAGATTACTAAAATTATGTTATTTTGTGTGTCACTTTTAAATAATTTCATGAACTTCTAAAATAATAAATCCTCCAACTTCAAAATATTTTTAAAAATTAAGTTTTGTTATTTATTAGTAACTTTATCTCTGTCTTACTCAAGAAAATAAAAAAAAAATTGTAAAAGTTATTAAGTCCAGTTATTAGGATTAGGGCCAAGGCCCTAGAAGTAAATCCCACACTGTTAAAGGATTAGGGCCAAATTAGCAAATTGACATATTACTTTTAAAATTGAATTTTTTGGTTGAACATGTTGGTTATAATATGCTACAGTATAATATAAAAATTTTAAAAATTATTAAATTTAGTAATTAAAATAGGGGCTAACCTACCGTATCAAGTTATAGAATTAAATCATAAACCCTTAAAGGGTGTGATGTTATCAAATTAAAATATCAATTTTAAACGGAGTTTTTAAATTTAATTTTTGTGAGTTTTATTATTTTCAAAACAGTGGAATAAAATATTATTTTAATTATTCGCTTATCAATTAATTTTTAATTTAGTCTCTCACTAATTTTATTATTAATTTGGTCCCTCCTTTATTAATTAATGCTCAATTTAACTCCTTACAAATTTCAATAATTTATTTAATTTATTTCATTTAATAAAAATTAAGAAACTAAATATGTTAATTGTTCAAATTAAGGAGGGACCAAATTAAGAATGAAATGATAAGAGTAAAATTAAATTAAAATTAAATTAAAAATTAATTGATAAGTGAAAAATTAAAAAATATATTTTATTTCAAACTACTAAGTAGGTCAAGATCAAGCAAATGTGACAGCTCTAATGGAGATAAGATCAAGCTAGATGAAAACAAAATCAAAATGGCACCTGTTGCAGTGGAAGGTAGGATCAAAGGCATTTTGGCAGATTCCTCTCCACTTAGAAGGAATTGGTCCATACCCCTCGTCACTAAAGCTCTTAGATTCAGGCCAAATCCCTATATAAAGAAGAACAAAGAAAGTCAGATAACAAAACCACCAAAGAAGCACCACATAGAGACAAAATATTCTTCTGGTCCCTATCTCAATCTTAATTGCAAAATGGTCCTCTTTTTGTTCTCATTGCCAAACACCCACTTTACCTCTCTTATTGGATTCCATTGGACCAATTTAACTTATCTCAGGTCCACCTTGTAGAATAATAAGCACACCCTTTTTTATTTTATCTATGAAAAAAGTATTAAATTAGTCTATTTACTTTTACATTTTATAACAATTTATTCTCTCATAAATTATTATGATAAATCAATTCTTTAAAATTTTTATTTTATACAAAATCAATCCCTCACTAATTCAAATAAAAGAATTGGTTTTATATAAATTTAAATTTATAAAAGATTAATTTGTACAAATTTAAATTTGTGCAAGATTAATTTATTATAGTTAATTTATAAGACTAAATTATCACAATTCTTCTCAAAGTTAGTTGGTTTGATGCCTTTAATAACACCTTTTGGATGTGGTGGACTGTTTTGGGGTAAAACTGTGATGCAACTCATAGTCTCATGTGCTATCATGTATCATAATCCATTATTAAACCTTATTCTGTTCAAACTAGTCCCACCACAATATTAAAATAATTATTCAGTATATGAATACTAATAAATAATTTTAGGGTTTAGGGTTATGTATAAATAATCTTTTAAACTTTATGGGTCATATATAAATAATTATTTTATATGACACTCCTCTGTTAGTAAAATAATGGACTAATGACAACAGAAATACTTGCATATAATTTTGATTTTTAGAGGGATATATTAAATTTTAAAGATCAAGAACTTATTTCTAAATGATTCAAAGTTCAGGAGATTTTTGTGCAATTTAGTCATATTAAAATTATAAATTTAAATCAATTTTGGATGAATTCAAATATTTGTTTTTAGTATTTAATATCTATATAATATCAGCGAATATATAATAATTTAAAAAAGGTTTAAACAATTTAATGTGATATATATGTTGTCTTATATCACGGTCTTTGCCTATGTCTTGATTCTCTGGTTTGATGCTTTGATTAATGATTTTTTTACATTACTTGGACTAACAATTATTGAAGCTTCCTTCCTTATAATTATTTTCATGTGCATGTGAAAAGTAAATATAAATATAAAATATTTTAGATATCTTTGACTGGATAGCAAGTATTTTAATATCCAGTACCTATTAATCCAATTTTTAGGCCGACTTTTAGGTATTTGGAACGACAGAATTTTCAGGTTTTGATATGGGAAGTGTAAATACTTTTCTTCAAAATGAAGTAGATTTAAATAAAAATTATACATACATAAAGTTTTATAAATGTCATATTTTTCAGTAAACTCAACATGTAGAAAGAAAATTTTCAAACTCTTTCAAGAAAGATGATTAATGTTAATGATATAAATATATTATTAATATATCAAAAAAGAATATCTACTTATTAAGAAATACACTACTTTTAAACTTAGCCTAATTTTGGTCATCAATAAATTAAAAGTTATCTTCAACTTTTAAACTTAGTCTCATTATGATCTTCTACAAATTGAAAGTCTTTATATAGTTCTCCATTTTTAAAAAAATTGACTCAAAATGATTTTTTTAAAATTTCATTTATAAATGGACTACTTTGTTTTAGATTTTAAAAAGTGAAAAATTATTTTAAAATTTTCAATCTACAAATGACTATAATAAAACTAAATTCAAAAGTGAATTACCATATCAATACTTTTAATTTGTAAAAAACTAAAATAAAATAAAACCTAAAAGTAGAAGACTTTTTTTTTTTTTCGCTCTATTTATCATAGAACTTTATAATAATTACTTGAAAATTATACCAATTGTCTTTTCTAAATAATAAACAAATGCTTTGAATTTGGTTACAAGCACTGAAAGTTTAGATAATTCTCCCCATGAAACAATATAACATTAATATATATATATATATATACACACACACACCATTTTTCTAAAAGTCATGCATGAATATTGACAAATGATATGGCTAGCTAAAGAAGAGGATTGGTCTAAACAACCATATGACGGCCAGATTTGAAATAAACAATATAGAAATCTCAAGAGATTACTTTTTTTTTTTTTGTACACGATCTAGGTATGTATCAGTCAACAATCTAGATTAAAAATAATAAAAATAAAAATATTCAAATTCTATTAATTGCAGGTTGAAGAAGATGACCTCATGGTATAGACTAATTTAATTTGGATTGAGATTTAAACTTACATCTTTTAGAAAAATTCTACTTTTGGCCAATCATAATTTTGGTTAATTTTTAATTTAATCCCTATAATTTAAAAAATCATAATTAAGTCTTTATAGATTAGAAATATTTTGAATTAGCATCTACAGTGAAAATTATATAAATATTTTTTTATTAAATTTTTTTGAATATAACTAACTATATATTATCTTAGTATTTTAAATATATATAATTTATGCTAATAATAAATAGAAAAATATTAAATCAGTTAATTACTTTTACATTTTGTAATTATTTGGTCCCTCAAAAATTAATCATGATAAATTAATACATCTGAAATATTATTTTATACAAAATTAGTCCCCACTAATTTAAACAAAGAACTGATTTTGTAAAAAATTGAATTTGTAAATGATTGATTATGTATAAATTTTGAATTTGTGAATAATTGATTTGTTATGATTAATTTGTAAAAGATTAAATTGTCACAAAATACAAAAGTTAAAGACCAAATTTATACTTCTCTTTAATAATAAAAGTAAAAATAACTAACAAAGTAAAACAAACTCATAAATTTAACAAACTATTGAAAAAAATTATTGTAATATGAACTAGATTGTAAATTAATTAAAGTATGAGCACCTAATTTTAAATTTTTAAAGTACAAGTACTGACTTAAAATTAAGTGAACTCAGAAGGACTAAAACTAGAAAATTTCCCAATCTCTTAATATTAGAGGCAAGTGCAATATTACTAAACCAAAATTAATTAATAGAATGATCAAAGTTTAAACAAATGAGGAAACTCACCAGTATCTAGGTTTCCTATAATCACATCTCCACCAAATCTGGCTTTCTTCCAGATTGAGCTGGACGGGATCACCCCATTATGCTCCAACCCCATGAATTCCCATGACCTTGTTGTGTGCAATTTTCTTCCTCTGTTCAAGAACACTGACAATACCTTGGGATGCCCTACGCAGAAACCATGAAAATGCATCAGAAAACATGACAGAAACAGAGAGAAAACTGAGGAAGAAGAAGCCTCTGATTCTCACTAGCTATCTCAGCTGCTACATCCTGTTCCAAAGTTGCAGCGAAGCCATTGATGTGCCTCGTATAAGAGTAAAAAATGGATTCTCTGGCGGTATCAGAACTACAATGGAAGAAAAGGCAAGCATTTTGAGTTACGAACAATTCTGGGGTTTGACCATATGTGTATATATATTCTGAGTTTTGATTATATTACCTTCCCAAGAAAGATCCCAGAAACTCATAGTGGGACTCTCTGACCAGACTGAAATCAATGGAAGACAATTGTGGGTCGTGTGAGTGGGATCCCAAGTACACTACATATGACTGCAATCACCACCAAGATCAATGAAACAGAAAATCAGAAAGTGCTTTTCCAGAAACGCAAGTAGGGCTTCTCTTATGGGGTTGAACTGCTTACCTTTTTGGCAGCAAAACAGGGTATTTGCAGAAGACAGAGAAGAAGAACATGGAGGAGAAAGTGAAGCGTAGGATTTGGTAATCTCATTTTGTTAAAGCTTTGGGAAGTTTTCCTTTTGCCTCGAGGCCTTCAATGCAATATATAAATATTTGGAAGATGAGTCCCCTGTATTATATAAAGGAGTATGAAGATGTAGGACTAGATAGAATACAGAGTCCCCCATCCCACTATCCTTCTAGTAGGTATTACTATAATTTTAAATATATAAAATATATATTTTTAAAATTACTCGAAGAAGGACTAAGGGAAGTGAAAGAATGTTCTAAGCATAATAACAATATAAATATATATAAATAGGCAAAAAATTTGGTCTGCTGTTTGAAGAATTTGGCTCCTTGATAAATTACGTTTGAAAGATGAATCCTCGATTTTTATTAAGGGTTATAAACGCACATGATTGGTCAGGGCACAGATTCTCCTCTCCCTAATTTGAGTTCAATCCTTCTAATGAAAAATAAATACTTAAAATCAACTAAAAAATGACTGTACAAAATGAAAAGATGCATCCTACACTAATATTCTAGACATCGTGAATATATATAAAAAAATATTCAATTTGTAAAAAATTTGAGAATATAAAATTTAACTTCTTTTTAATTATGTATACAAATTGCGCACTGTGAAATTATATAAACCGCTTAATGCAAACCTCTGATTAAGTTATTAAATTATATTAATTTCAAATTTTAAATATTACTAATTTTTGATATCCAATTTTTAAATATAGATCATTAAGTTGATAAATTTTTGTGGTTCTGTTTGACAATAAAAACATTGAATTTGAAAATGTCTTAATAAAAAATAATTTTAAAAAAGGGATAAAAACAAGTGGTCATTTTGGCAAATAATTAACTATAGGATACAATGTGAGCTACGTAGCCCTGTAATGTTCACAGAAATTGTCAAATCAACTCTGATTGGGAGCCACAAAATGACAACATGAAATTTCCTTTGTGGACCTAATTGCACCTTTGGAATGCCAACGTACCAACACAAAACGACAATAACAAAATCCTCATACTGAAGATGACAAGTCGTTTTTAGCCTAATTTATCACATAATGTCAAGGTTTACATCAATTATTAGGTTTGGTCTCCTTTGAATTGCACGGTTTATCTATTTTAAAATATAAAATTCAAATAAATATTTTATATAGCAAAGTTTTACAGGTTAAAGTTGTATACGTTCATATTTTTTTTGTAAAGTTATTTGTATTTTATACTTATTTAAATGGTTAATTTTCTTTAAGCAATTGTTTGTCTGGTTTGTTCTGCGTTTATTTCTTAAAAGTGCAGTTTATGTTTTAGAAGATGTTCTTCAAAGGTATCATTATTTTTGGAGATAGACTTTTAGCCACCAATTTTGATTGTCGTAGCTGTAAAAATCTATACTATTAATTTTAACCAAACAAGACTAATGATGGTTGCAAGTCGCCTATGAGATACTTACTCAAGAAAGGCGTGGGGTTTTGCAGGACATTTTCAAATTTTGGTGCTCCAGGAAATGGAAAATGACCATTATTGATCCAAAAAATTAAAAAAAAAAAAATCCTTTTCAGTAAGTGTGTGATGGAGCATGAATTTAAATTTTGGTGCACCAGGAAATGGGAAATGAATATTATTGATCCAAAAAAAAAAAAAGTAATGAAAGCACTTCGTACAAAACAAAATATAATACCTTGACTAGTTATAACTATTAGCTTTCAAGAATTTAAGTTGAACATGAAATTTGAAATGATTTAATTTTTATGATTAGGAAGGTATTTCAGAATACTTTCAATAAGTTTAGTCCCCTTTCCTTTTTTGATAAGTTCAATTCTCATAGCAATTTAGGTGTTTTATATTTATTAAGAAATATATGAATTCAATAGTTAATATTAAAAAAATACATAATTTGATGGTTTAAATTAAACTTAAAGATTGTGCGTAATAAAAAATTTTAAAATTTAACTGCACACAATTTAAAACTTTTGATCTAATGATTTAAACTTAGGAAACTACATAATCTGATCATTCTTGTAATACTATCATCCAACTGAATGACTTGTTCGAAATTCGAAATTTTATTATATTGTCAACCAATAACTGGGTAACTGCTGCAGTAAAAATAATACAGTTAAATTACATTAATTTATAAACCTAACGTGACAAAACTTATATTTATTATTCAATTATTCAATAAACTTATGATATTTAATACTTTTATTCAAGCAAATTAACACTATGGTTCTTTTGAATTCGAAAACGTTTTCACATATCAATCTTTCATTGAAAAGCATAATAAAAATACTTTTAAATTGTTATCTAAATTTCGTTATGAGTTATATGAACATATTAAACATATAATTAGTAGGCTAAAGTAAGTTAGATAATGTTGTTGAAATTACCTTCACTTTACAAATTGGTTGTTCAAACAGCGACCCGCACGGCCTTTTAAGTATAGTTATTATCAAGTTCTTCAAAGATTAAACTTTTCCCAAGAGGGATATAATTGCACTAATTAAAATTGACTCCTTTAATCATGGACATGAAGATGATCCCCTTCTAGCAGAATTTTTTAAGTCATCTAACTTGCAAAATGAATAAGCTGGCAAGTGGTGTCTATCAAGAATAAGTGCAAGCTGCAATGAATCAATATATATAAGGCCTAAATACATATATAAATTTCAAAGTACAAGATTTAAATGGGTAAATATATATGATTTATAAACTATATCACTTATAATTGTGTGGGGACAAATTTTTGACCAGTTTTTCTGCCGAATTAATTAGAAATAAAACTGATGAAAAGTAAAAGTAAGTACTATTTTAATGACACTTTCAGTTACTTCAGATATATAATTTGGCTAATATTGCAAAAGATTACTTTAAGACTTCAAAATGAATCATGCGAAAAAAAAACAAGAGATGCAGATTGGAGATGTTGCAAGTTTCTGAAGAAAAATAATCCAAAATGATTGGTACAAAGTAACAAATTTTTAAGATTTCAATTGTAACGCCTCTAGAAATTCCTAAATGATCGAGTCTATAATATGCCTCAAACCTTAGAACGTCTAGAACAAGTTGCAAGCTAATAATATGCCTTAAATCTAAGAATCTTGAGAAACGAACTTCTTATCTTGAGTGCTAGACCATCCAATAATTAGGAATCTATTCATCCAAATTTTCTTTTAAGTCTCAACATTTTAGAACATAGTTTGTTCTGTATGATAATCTCTTGAAAAATCCAAAGATAATAATGCATCTTGAAGCCACTTGATCCTTTTTTTCCTGGTATCCAAGAACTTATCAAGATAGTTAACCGTGTCGTGAGTAAAGATATCTATACAATGGGTGCAAAAAGACATAGATTTTATAGTCTTTTCGACACTATGATTTCTTCAATGATGAAATCATCGAGGAGAAGGTGGACGAAATCCACATTATAGTTTATGTTCTGATTTTGGTATTTTTTTTCGCAAACAACCTTCTGTTTGAATGCTCTTTAAGAAGAATCAAACTCAAATATCTACGGAAAGTAGAAGGACTTGGTTTTAAAAATAGAGGACGGTGTGGATCATGATTTTGCCGAGAAAGTGAAAAATATATAAGTAAAAGAAGGGTATAAATTGCGTGCGAAAGACGAAGATTTGAACTACCAATAGAGTTTTAATTAGTTTTAGTGTATAACTAGTTATTGGAGTTTCTCTCTACATGCAGCTTTTTGGATATCTGGGTTTGTTTTTATTATTTACCTTTTGTCTTTCAAAATGATATCCATGAAAAGATAGACATATCATCATATTTTAATTGAGATAATATACAGATTTTGTAATAGAATTAAATTCCTTTTAGATAATTACATATCCGTTTTTTATATCAAGTATTTATAATCACTATTTAAATTAACAAATCCAGATCTTTTACAACAATAAAGTAACTATACACATCTAACAGTCCATTTTTTAAATCAAACTACTTATATAGGTGATTTTTAAAAATTATATTGGATATTGTATAAAAATATACCTATGAAGAGTGTTATTAAGTAAGAGCAGAATGATAATTTAAGGAATTATCAATAAACCCTTGCTAATCTTATATAAATAGGCGAGCTTCATATATAATAAACAATTGAATTCATTCTATTAGTTTAGAGAGTCCCCTTCTCAATAAAACATTTGACATTGCACGAATAAAGAAATTTAAGTTGTAAAAATCTTGAACTACATCCAATTTACCTTAAGTATCTTAATCAATCATTGATCTCAGTCTTATCAAATTCGGCTTTTGTTGTTAAGAAAAAATCTTAAGGTTTTTTGTTCATTGGATTTAATCTTTTTTCTTGTTTCCTTTATTGGTATCAAAGCATTGTTTAGATTGGTTTTTTGATATATATGTATGATTTATTGGAATATGAAATTATTATTTGAGGTTGTGTTTATTAGTGTTTTGAAATTAAAAAATTTTGAAATCTTTTTGAAATTGTCTTTGTTATCAAACAAGTCCCATAACTTTGCCTCCTTTCACTGTCGTCGGTAACGATCCCACAACAGGAAGAGGCTATTGCTGCCAATGACTCGCGTCACCAACACTCCGTAGTTGGAAACATCAATGTTCCCTCCTCCATGAGATGGTTTTTTAGATTACCTTAGCTCTCTACTTCTTCGAACAAAGAGAGGAAATTTGCTGCCCCTACAATCCTTCTCCATTCCATGGTCAGCGACACTATAACCTTGCTACTAGCTAAAGGTTGATGGCAAGGAGGCACAAAAGAACTTGAAAGGAGCTCCATTGATGCATCCTCTAGCCCTTTGACGATGATGATGAACGCTGCGCTCCATCGCCAGTCAACATAGTGTTCATGTGCACTTGACAAACTGCAGCATGGCTAGAGGGTGGTGGCAGAGAAGGGAATTAGGGTTATGCCATTTTTTTAATTGTTTGAAAATAATAAAATATTCCAAAACCCTAATTTTTTTTTTCTGAAATCCTATTTTATTTTGGATCTTTGAGCCTTTTCATTTTAAGAATCTAAGGCCTTTACAAATATGAGGAGATTTTTGGACTTTTAATTCTTAAGAGATTTTGGGCTTAAACTTTGAAGAAGATTTGGCCCTTCCAGATTTATGAAGAACTATTTTTGGCTTTTCGTTTTTCCAAAAGAAATGTTGGGCCCTAAACTTGTTTTGAGAGACCTGGCCTTAACATTTTTATAAAAAATTTTCTTTTAATTGGACATATAGCTCATTTTAAATAGAATAAGAGGCTTAATTTTTGTTAAAGTCCTTAATTAATAAATATTTAGACATATTTCAAAATATAAATTGTATATTTATATTTTAGCTCTAAATTAATGCAATTAATTTTTTTGGACATACAATTATTTATATTTTAAAGTCCCATGCATGTTGATAGTTCTGGGTAACCAACAAGGCCTAGCGTCTTCAATTTTCCCATCTCAAGTACATTGAGATAGCTAATATTATTCTGTTACAACCTTTTGTTTAATTGCTAAATTTTTCTTTTGAGATTGGGTTTATTAGATAAAAATTGAATGATTCAAATTTATAAATATTGAATATAATTGTATGTGATCATAATAATTAATATGAGTACATGCAATCAATATGAATTATTAGATTACAAGACATGTTTTATATATCTCTTCAACTCAAATATGATTCAATCAAATGCTAATATAACATCAGTCTGAAATAATATGCTTTTTTTTTTCCCCAAAATGGGAGTCTTGGTAATTGAAATCAGAAAATAATGAAAGACACTAGGTAGTTTTTGTTGGAAAAAATGCATTTAATCTAATATTGACCAAGGGTGCAAATTTTATTTCAACGTGTATTTAAGTATTGGTAAAGACTTGAGTATTTGACTCGACTACCACAATTTATTCTGTTTAAACCTAATTTGATTTATCCAATATACTTAATTATTTGTTATTAAAACTGACTTATGGCCATATAAAAGGTGAATGACCACGCATATAACAAGATATTAAAGATAAGTGATATTTGAAGTTCTTTTAAGTTGATATTTTTGAATTAATTTAGATTGAAACTACAATTTTCTTTGGAAAATGGATACTGCAGATGAATTGGAGTTTCCCGTTGTAATTCAGGATTATACACATCTTCTTTCGACCTGTAACAATTAGAGATGGATGAAAATGTAATCACCCTTTTTAGATTTTTAAAATTTTAATTTATATATATGCTTTTATTTTATATTCTTAATTTAATTATTTAATTTATCAAAATTCAACTCTAGGATGGTAAAAAATTATTTCGTTTAGTTCAAATATTTAATACATAGATTTTCACCTCCTTTCAAATTAAATCATATACCCATCCATGGACTAACAATGTTACTTGTAACTAAATCAATGCACGAGATAATATGGAAGCTCACTCCTATTTCTTTCTCTTTTCTACATTGGTTATCAGAATTTTCAAAAAAATTCATTTGGCCCAATAGGTTTGATCTTAAAAAATATAGATGAGTTTGAAAAGTAAAGTTTGATTTAAAAACCGTGAATTAATATTTTCTATAAGACAAAGTTTATTATTCTAAGAAAACTTGAATAAATCATTAGAAACAGAATGTAACCTAAAAATTAATGAAACTATCTTAATCTTATAAATGCAAAATATAAGTGTATAACCAATAATAACTGTTAATCACATTATTCATCTTAAATTTTAAATAATAAATCAATTTAAGATAAAATTTTTGTACACTTATAATTTTGAGTATATTGATGCACTTTGTTATAATGTACCGATACTGTCAAAATTGTAGAGCTGTCAAATTGAGCCAACCCGACCCACCCGAGTTGATTCACTTGAGTTGGTGGGTTAAACGAGTTAACCTGTTTAACCTATCATAAGGTGGTGGGTTGAAAACCTCAATCTACCCCACCTAGTGAATTAAGCGAGTTGACTTGTTTAACCCACAAAAAAATTAAAAAATAAAAAAAATTATAAAAATTCAAATGTAGCTTTCATTAAGTACATATTTTGTTTAATCAATTAATTTCTAAATCAGTATAAATAAACAAAAAAACTAACTAAATAGAAAGCAAGTTTTAACGAATTAAAATAAGTAGAGTAATCCAATAATTTAATGACTCATTATTAATAAAAATATAATTATGAGCAGAATACTCAAATTTGATAAATTACAAATAATAAAAACAATACAACATATACATTATGGTTATTTTTTTTAAATAGGAAAATGTAATGAGTTGAGACACTAGATTAAGTGAGTGAAATTTTTTTTTGAAAAAAAGACAACTCATTTAATAGGCAAATTGGATCATTTAACTCACGAGTTAAACGGGTTGAGTTGATAGACGTATATTAAACGAGTTTTGAAAGTAATTCCTCAATTTAGGTGGGTTGCACGAGCTCGATCCGGTGGGTAGAACCTATTTTGATGTCTCTACAAAATTATAAGTGTACAAAAAATAATACCTAAATTTAATCATATTTAAAAATAGTTCGTTTAATCGAATAAACATAAAGCCAAAAAAGTAATAACAACCCAATTATAAAAAGACACGAATCTAACGGGTAATTAAATACTTAGATTCTCTTGCTTGATTGAAGTCTCAAGTTTTTTTTTTTAAAAAAAATGAATTTCTTAGGAAAAGTATAAATTTTTCCATGCACCGATTCCGAGGTTTGAAATTGAATAACCAACGTAACAAGCATACTTTTTTCACTAAATTAACTCCTTCAAGTCACTTGAGTTCTTTTTGTAAACTACAGCATTTTCTTTATCATAATACACTTTAAGGTATAATAAAGGTATTTTTTTAAAATAATTCTTTTGTAGGGTCCATGATGTATCGAAGAAGCAATGTTTCCTCACTAAAAAAACTTTATACTCAAACACGTGAGTCAGACACAATAGTGGTAAATAAGTATTAAACTTTTTACATGATAGATTAGTTTCTTATAAATTATATTTTATATATTTGTTAATTCAAAAGAATTAATTTTATATAAATTTAAATTTATAAAAAATTAATTTTGTATAAATTTAAATTTGTAAAAGATTGATTTATGAAAGATAATTTGTTAGAAACTAAATTTTTATAAAGTATAAAAGTTGAGCATTAATTTTATATTTTTTTACACAATATATATATATATATATATATATATATATATATATATATAGACGAAGTCCTCATTGTACTAGTTATTATTTGAACAATTTTTAAAACGCGCATTCCCATGACGTTTTAATACATGTAAAATTTTAATTTCTCCGTACTTTTTAGCAATATTAAACTTAAGTTATTAAATAAAAATATTATCTCTTTTAATTAACTGAATTAATCCCTTCAGACATACTATGTATTCTCATAAATAACTGGAAAATAGATTGATTTTTCAATTATGATCAAATCACAAGAGAGATATATATATATATATATATATATATATATTGTAATTTAGTCTATTCCTAAAGTGATTTGGATCCATTTCAGCTTTATATTGTTAGATAAGTTTGACAGAATATAATTATGTTAATTAATATAATTTCATGAGATTATTTTAAAAATATAAAATATAAAATATTTTCATTATCCAAATTTTCTATTGTCCTCTATTCAGATCGAGTCCATGTTTAGACTAAATGCGTTCCCATTTTCCAGTATTTCCAATTTTCAAGGAGTTTTGCATTCAAAACTGTAGCTACCCAACCGATATTTTATTTAGAGTCTTAATAAACCATCGTAAATTTGAAATATTTATCATAAGTAATTTTAAATTAAGTTTTTTTTTTCACATGGCACAAGCTTTTAAAATAATATATTGTTTTATTATATGTTAATATATTTTAAATTAATTATATTTTTAAATATTAGTAAAAATTTGAATTTAATATTATATTTAATGTAAGAAAAATATAATAAATTACAGAAAATTTATAAAATTGATTATGTGAGATGGATAAAAGAAAAGTGACCAATAATAAATTTATTGAGAGGATATCATCATAAATTATTCAACTATGTATTTTTTCTCTTATTTTAATTTGAACTATATCAATTTATATTTTTAATCCCTTATTAAAAAATTTTAAAATAATTAATTATATTTTTGTTCATTTCAAAAAAATTCAATTTTAAAGAATTCTTAATTTAAAATATAGTTAATGAATTTATTAATTTTTTTTTGTCGATTACAAAGAATTTATACGTATTATTGATTTCATTATTTTTTATATTTATTATAAAAAATTTATGTACTTTAATAAATTTTTAATACATTAGAAAGATGAAAAATTAAGAATTTAATTGACGGTTAGAGGTCGAGGCATACTTTATTTATATATAATCAATTTTAAAATTATTTTAAAAACTTAAAAAGTAATTTTTTTAATTTTAAAAGACACTGCCTATATTAATGAAGAGTCTCAGATTCAAGATCTCAAAGTAAAATCTTTCAAAGTGAAAAAAAAAAAAAAGTAATCATTTAAATCCATTGAAATAATTATAAAATTTAAAACTTTTGTTATAAATATCTTAAATTAATTATTTGAAATTTAATTTAGTCCAAAGAAAATTATTTCAAATTTAACAACGGAGGCAAATCATTCAAAGAGATCATAATGGTGAAAGGCAGAGGATAGGCAAATGCATTGGAACAAGAAACGAAGTGATTCATTGTCTCCTTTGTTGTGATCTGTGATCTGAAGGCAAAATCACATTCTCAACGGTGCTCCTCTCTCCACATTCTCTGGCCCCATGCCCAATCAATCTCTCGATCAATCTCTTTCTTTTTTATATTTAAGGAATGTGCTTTTTTTTTTTTTTTTTTTTTTTTTTATTTTATTTCTTCATATCTGAGTTATTTTTTTGAGACAAATATATTTTTAGTTCTTCATATATCACAAAATTATTATTTGTATTTCTTACTCATTAAAATATTTAAAATAATCCCTTCCTCATTAGAAAATATTAAATTTAGTAGTTCATTTTTTTTTAATTACAAAATTTATTTTGGTAAACCTTAAGCTCTAAATCTGATTTTTTTTTTAAACATAAATGCCCAAATGGAGAAATGACCAAATTAATCCTCTATTTTTATACTTTGTGATAATTGAGTCTCTCATAAATTAATAATAACAAATTAGTCTTTTAAAAATTTTATTTTATGTAAAATCAATTTATCATTTATGTAAAAGGAGATATTAATTTTATACAAATTTAAATTTGTAAAGAATTGATTTGTTACTGTTAATTTGTGATTATAAAGTGCAAAAGTGTGAACCAATTCTTTCCTTTTCTCAAATTAAATGTGATATTTTCAATGAATGAAATATTGTTTTAAGTATTTTAATAAATGAATGATAAAATGATAATTTTTTTATACGTATTTTACGCCTCTTTTTTTTTGAAAAAATATAAGTGCTGAGGTCGGATTAGAAATGATATTAGTTATTGGATTTTTTTCAAAAGAAAAGAAAAAGAGGTATTGGATGAGCTCGTTAATTGAATAAGACTTCAATCATACATAAAAGTTTCATTTATATTTAATTGATCATATTAGTATGGGAATTTACCTCTATAAGTTCTTTTAATTTCACGGCAAGATTTATGGGACGGTTAAATTCTGTTACTGAACTATTCAACTAATATGAATGTTTTTTCTGATACCAAAGAATTCACCTTTTTTTATTTTTTATTTTTTAATTCTGTGAGTGTGATATCCTAAAAGCATTCATGTCCTCTGTTAATCATAATTTATTGATAATGTTAATAATTATTTAATTAAAAAATAAAAATAGAAAAAAAGAAGAAGAAAATAGTAGTGTTTGAGATCTAAAAAATAACAAAGTAAAGTCATAAAACTTACAAATTAAGACTAAAAGGACTTATGATCGGGACTGAAAATTTGATCATAATGAATCATGAGGTAAAATTATTAGATTTGATATAATGACATATATAATATATGTAATGAGAAAAGACATGACTATTAAGTTAAATTGTCTTCTAAAATTATATATATAATATTGAATAGTCGCAATAGGAAAAAAATGATTTAATTCTCAAGACTTCAATATAAAGAAACTTATAACTGTCACGATTAGTTTTTATTTAAATTTAAAAATTGATAAATATATAAAAAGGTTCCATACGTTGAATTCATTATTACTCCATTGAACTGTGAGATATTTTCGATCTCGAAAAAGAAATTTGACACAGCATCTTCTTCTCAATTCCATTATAAAATAATGAAAACATAACTTCAGGATTAAACTAGTATTAATCATGATTAAAACTTAAAATTTAATTTGGGGAGGAAAAATTAAAAATATAAGAAAAATGAAAAAAGAAAAAGAAAAAAGAACGGTGTAAAATGGTTTCGAAATGGCCAAATAACTCAACGGTTCACGATCACTTCTTGCAGCTCCGCTGATATTTTCACGTGACCCCACCGCAATTTGCAGCACTCTTCCCAATCCTAAAACGACGTTCACTTGTTACTCGTTGCGCTATAATTCATCAATGGCTGATCTTGCATGGCCAATTTTCTTTGTCGTTTTCACTATTTCTTCACCAAACTACAGAAGTTGTAAAAGGCAGACCCAAATCATCTCTTCCATCTCACGTAAATTAGTCTATAAATATTTTTATTTATTCAAATGGAAATGAAGCATTTTTCACTAAAATTTCAGACCACACTCTCCAACTCATATCTTTCAAGACAAAGTGAGAGAGATACATAATTTATTGATATCCTAGAAGGGCAATCACAGACAAGAATGCTCGTATTGGGGATAACGTGAAGGTTATTATAACATTAACTAGATTTTTCCTTTTTCCCCGAGTAGCACATTCTTACAACTAAATGATAACTGTATTGAAGAATGAACTAGAGAGTGGCTTTCTAGCACAAAAGGGAACATACTCTGCTTTCATAGAACATATTTGTATGCTTTTCTGTTGGAAAGAAATCTAACTTGATTTCATTTCTCAGATCCTCAATGCTGACAGTGTTCAAGAAGCTGCAAGGGAAACTGATGGGTATTTCATAAAAAGTGGTATTGTCACAGTGATCAAGGATGCATTGATTCCCAGTGGAATAGTCATCTAAGAAGCTCTCTGTTCATAGCAGAGGGTGTGACAGAAGTCCTGCTTTGGCTTTGAAGAAATGCTTTGGGGTTAATGGTGTATATTTTTGGCTAGTACCTTTGAGCAGTTATACTGTAATGCCCTTTAATCAATCAAATAAAAGCTTTTTGGCTGTCATGGACTGCATAGTCTATTGCATTTTAAGATGGGAATAATGAGGTCCTAAAAAGGGAAAGAAACAGCTATTTGTAGATCTCCACCTGGGGTGTTCATAGGTTTAGTATATTAATAATATTATTTTTAATATGATTATTCACAAATGAAATTATTATCAATAACTTTTTTAAAAAATATGTTCACTTTAAAAGTACGAAGGATATTAATGATAATAATTTTATTTGTAAAAAATTAAATTGAGAAATATTTGAACCAAATTTGTAAGGCATTTTATGAAGGACCAAATTGATAAATAAGTTTTACAAGAAATTAAATAGAGAAAATTTCATAGGGAATAAAATGGGTTTTGCTCTAAAAAATGAACTAAAAGTACATGTAATTTGCAAAGAATTTAAGATTCCAATACCACTAAGTTCCTATATCTCATAATTGTGAATCTAAATCTGGTGTTATGATAGTATTCATGTTATTTGAACCATTGAATCTATAAAAATCGCATGTGGTCATTATAATTTATTCACATCCAATGGTCCCAAAAGTACAATATCTATAATGTACATCATTAGAGCCCATCTCCATAATTTTATAATCTAAGATTGGAAAAATTAGCACAAGGAAAGAAGATCCAAGTCTATTATTATTATTTTTTTTCGTGGCCATTGATCCAAGTATATTCTTTGTTTTTTTGGACCAAAGGTTAAAAAGTAAAATCACCTAATGCGGGTGATACCCAAACAATTGAATGTCTATTTATACACATTCACACGAACATTCTTAGCTGATGTGGGGGCATGAAAGCATCCACAGGGGCCCCCACATAAGCGAGCAACTACTCCCACATAGGCTCAACACATGCACATGAATGCTTTTTTTGGACCAAAGGTTGAGGGGTAAGATCCAGGTATATTCAATGAATCATAATTAGGAAGTATTACCTATTGAGCATTATTGCTGGTTTGGCCCAAGGATAAAGAATAACTATAATGAGGAGGAGAGCATTAGGAACAATTGACAAAATCATATAATTAGATCTTTCAAGGATGATCCAAACAGCTTATGTAACCAATAATATCCCCAACTATTAGTAAGAGAGAAGAATTGAATCAAAAGCTTATTTGGGGAATGATATTTAACATATTTTCTCAATGACAAGAGAATAAAATGTTCTTTTTTCCTCTTGGATAGTATTTTTATTAAACCAATATACAGGGAGAAATATCCCTTAAGCACACATTTGAAAAGGAAGAAATTATGAACTATGCAAGCTAGC
Organism: Delonix regia; assembly: GCA_037074485.1. NCBI lineage: Eukaryota > Viridiplantae > Streptophyta > Magnoliopsida > Fabales > Fabaceae > Delonix > Delonix regia. The sequence goes on from CM073453.1 coordinate 7,829,140, forward strand.
ATAATCTAGTCAATAAAAGTGGATCTTCTCAACCTTTTTAAAAACTGATAATGCTAAGTTAAAAGGAAAATGGACACAATGTGTGAATCTATACACATTGTAGGGTTCGTCATTCAAATATTTTCTTCTAAAAAAATTGACAATATCAATTTTCTAAAAAATTGAGAAGATTCAAACCTCAAGTAAACCATTCAAACTTTTAGAGTTAGATGGCCTTCACCACAATTGGACTTTTAACATAATGCTTCCCATCAGACCATATTAGCTTCCCAAACACATAGTTCTTTGCACTTGTGAGTTCTTCAACCTTTAGGGTCACTTTAAAGCTCTTTTCTTCACCAACCCTTCTAAACTTCAAGGCATTTGGCTTAACAGAAATGGAAATTCCACTTGGGTTCTGAATATGAGCTACATAAGTGGCTGGAGAACCTACATTCTTTAAGGTTCTCTTAACTGTGATTGAGCCATTGAGGTACGGGACTGTAATAGAAGGATGGTTGAGGTTGAGGACACTAAGCATTTTGTGGCATTTATAAAAGTGGCCTTCTGTGAAGGATGAGATTTGTGAGTCATTGTAACCCAAAGCACATAAAAAGTCAAGGAAATCATTGATTGTTGCATCATAAACAAGGCCAGGATCCACAGCTTTGTTAGGATTGATGTGACCTGCCCCATAATTGAATGATGTTGCCTGGAAGTTTGAAGCATTAAGTAGTGGTTCCACCTCGTTGTCATGTGTTGTAGCTGAAAATAACAAAGTAAAATTCTATAGTATGCTTGAATTGGATGTGATGAAAATGATACAAGAAACTATGATTCAAGGTCTGTTGAAATTTGTTTCCTCTTAGAACTTTAGGACTCATTCACATTCATGCCCCCTCTGATTTTCTTTTTTAGAACCTTTCCTTGATTACCAGAACTATTCATGAAATCTATACCCTCCTGACACTAAAAGCATTTCTCTCCTAGAAACTCTGAATAACCAAAATCAATGCTCCACAAATCTCTAAAAGATCAAGCTAATGCTTCAACAAAAACTCCATGGTACATTTTAAAGGAAGTGTCATTGTAAGTTATTGTAAACAGTAATTTGATAGTTCAATTCTCCAAAGACATACTTTGTTTTAGTTTAGTTCCTTTAAAGTTTGAATGTATCATTTTAGTTCTATTATAATATTATCACCCCATTAAGTTTGTTGTCAGAGATAAATGACATGGCTTAAAAAGAAGCTGATAGGACTATGAAATGTCCACTTGTTTATGAAACATGCCTTAACAAACCAACAAGACAGTTTAGTGTTGCTTCAAGTGTTAAACTTTATGGCATGTTTCTATCACAAATAGACATTTGAAAGACATATCAATTTCATGTTAAACCATGTCAACCATTTATGTTAGTTATTTGTTAATGGACATACTGTAATAATTACATAATACTCTCTGAATACTAATATGTGAAGCTAATACATCAACTAGCAAAACTAACAATATTTGTTTTAGGACTAACCTAATTGCAAAAGAGTGTACTCACTTTGGGAAAGTTCTTGTTTTGGTTTACACTAGAAGGGTATGAATGTATATTTCAAGAACTCAGGGGAATGCAATTTACTTTAGTTTTCCTCTTATTATAATAGAAATAGGCAAGGGTAACTTCTCACTGACCAGTGGTCATGATTGCTGATTTAATAGCAGCAGGAGTCCATGAAGGATGAAGAGTTCTCAAAAGGCCAACAATGCCTGAAACGTGAGGGCATGACATTGAAGTTCCTGAGACTGAATTATAAGGAATTCTTCGTTTGTCATACTCTTGATTAGTTGGCCCTTGCGCTTCTGTGTAGGCTGCTATAACTGACACTCCTGGTGCAGTTATATCAGGCTGCAAAATTCAAACTAGTGTTAGCTGAATATCTAGCATAAAGAAAAAAAGGTTTAATTTTTGCTGCTAATAATACCTTAAGGATTTCTGGTATGATAGAATTTGGTCCTTTAGATGAAAAAGCTGCCATGAATGGGGCTGGCTTTGTTTGCAACTTTGTTGTTGGACGAGTAATATAAGCCACTGGGAACCTAGCAATAAACATAAAATAGTCAAGTTTAAGTTCATGTTGAAATCTTCTAACTTTGGAAAGAATTATAGTTAAAGACAATAAGTTTAAAATATTTACCATGAATAATATTAAATTTTAAAATTATTCTGAAAGATTTAAGGACCAAATTTTTTTCACTCTACATGACCCTACCATAGGACAAACTAAAAGGTTTCTGAACAGGATCCTAGAGTTTCAAAGTTCTTCAAAGTAAGATGCATTGTGATAACTAGGTTCTTTAGAATAATTTTAAAATTTAAGGTCTTTCAAAGTAAATATTTTAAACTTATGGTCCATAACCATAATCTCCTTTTAAGTTTTTCTCCGATAGTGACATCATGCAAGTGAAACTAACTACACAAGTAAGTTTGATTTAGATATTTTAAAATTATTTTTAAGGACTAAATTTTGTTAACTCTCTAAAACCCTGTCCTAAGACTTTGGAAATACATAACAAAGTGCCTGAGGATAGGATCCCAACTCTTTTAAAGTAAACATTTTAAATTTATGATCCTTAACTGTAATTTTCTCTTAACTTTCTTTCTGGTATTGATACTGCTAAAGTGAAACTAACTACTCAAATAAGTCTGGTGTAGATAATTTACTTGGTTGAGTTAATGTAGGTGAAGAGTGAAACACCATTGCTGTAGGTGATATGAGAAGCAGGAAGGAGATGGGGATCAGCTATAACTTCATTCCCATTGATCTCATCGTTAGCAAGAATCATTCCCACAGCACCAGCAAGTAAAGCTTGTTCTCCCTTATCCACTCTTGCATTCTCACCTCTTAGGCATGCCACTATCTTTCCCTTCACCTTTTTGGGATCCAGTGTTCCATTTTGGCATAGTCGCCTGCATCATTCAATCACATTACCATCATTGAACACTTAACATTTTTAACTATAAGTTGTTATTTTGGTGGTTGAAGAAATAATTTAATTTGCTCTCTCATTGATTTCAATTTCTAATTTGGTTTTTAACTTATCAATCCATTCTTAGTTTAGGTTTTTTGCTAATTTCTATTGTCAATTCAGTCCTTTTCTTATAAATCCAATCTCAATTTTATCCATCAATAATCTTAAAGCTAACAGATTTAGTACCTTAATGAGATGATCAAAATTGAGAATTAAAATGAGGGACTAAATTGATAATAGACTAATAAGCTAAGAAGCAACAAGACAGATATGACACGATACGATATGCGAGATATGTCAATTTTAAAAATTTTCTGATACAGGCATAGGTATGTATGTGTGTGTGTGTGTGTGTGTATATATATATATATATTAGTTATTGGAGAATGGTGATGAAGGGATATTATGTGAAATATGACAGAAAAAGATGATAAAATAAAAGATAAAATGATAAAACAATGTCACACTTAATAAAAAAAAGGTCAAAAATCTTTTAGCACTGATTTGATACTATTTCAGTGCATTTTAAAACATATCTTGCAAAAAAAATTTCCAATACATATGCATGTATATTGTATCAGGTATCATATCAAATACATATTTCATATGAGTGTATCTCCTATTTAGAAGTATTCGTGCTTCTTAGCTAATAATTGAGGAGTTAAAATGATGTTGAAAATTAGTGAGGGACTAAATTAAAAATTAATTAATAAATGAGGGACCACAATGAGAATAAAAATTAATGATGGATTAAATTTAAAACTAACTAATAAGTGAGGGATTTTTTACTATGTTATTTTCAATCATCATATTAAATCCACAGACACTGTGGTTAAATGTGAAACATATATAGCCATTAAATGTCCAATTATCACTAATCTTGACAAAACACTTCGACACAAGTGGTGTAGTGCCCTATCATGATATACTTTTCTGAAAATCGAACATTTAGCAAATATACTAACTTTACATTAGGGCAGGTCACCTATCTTTCAATAAATGAAGATAAAATATTAGATAAAAAAAATGAAATATTCAAATTCTGAGAGATCAAATTTACACAATATATCAAATTGTGAATACTCTTAATGATATAATACTAATGGAGCAAGAATTTAATGGAATTCAATAATTTTTAACATAAATACTTACGCATCTTCAATTGTTGCAGTAGGCTTTTTGGCATCAAGAGCAGTGATAAGTGGGTAAAAGTTGTGAGGCAACCTTGCAGCTGATAAGCTTTCGCCCTTCAATAGTGGACGCACAAAAGTTTGGTATTAGCTATCACTATATTGTTGCAGAGAAAGGTAGATGCAATTATGCATGCATTTTGCCCAACTTTTAAGTGGTAAGATAAGATCCCATCCATGCCTATTACATTGAAAAAAATATTAACAAATCTTGACACATTTACGAGAGATAATTAATTTAGTGTACAAGTTATAATAAAATTATTCAAATAAATTGACAAGACTATCAAAAGAATAATTTTATTTAAACTGAAATATTAAATCAATTATTATATAAATATATCAGGACTGACTAATATTTTTTTCATTACTTTATGGCCATATAATACATAAACATGGTGTTTCCCTCTACAATAATTTGTCAATGATTTTTGCATGCTAGCATGTTGGGGCACATAAGGTAAAAGAGGCACCACCAAACTTTTTTTTTTCCAAACGTGGTTACAAAAATTATAATCAAGAACAATATGTTTAAGAGATATAGTATAAAAGATATTAATTTTAAAAGATTTGGACTCTTTTTTCTTTCATAAAGAATCTTATTAAGAATTCAAAGAACACATAATAAAAATTTTCCATAGAGTCTCAGAATTAGTGGATGGTTTAAGGTCTAAGATTCTCTAAAGTTAAAAAAGTTTTAATTTTTATATCTTTCAAAATGATTTTTGAATTGAAGGCCCTTTAAACTTATAATTATTAACCTTAATTTTTCCAAATAATAACCCAACCAACAAGTTAGTATATGAATAAAATCAATTGAGTTTAGAGTTAAATTGGTTCCGGAGCTAGTATGGGTAAACATAGGTTGGATTTAGGGTAACAAAACTTGAGACTCAATCCATTCCTTTTTTTTTTTTTTTTTTCTTATGGGTCACTGACTTGGCCCAAATTATTTTCTAATCAATTTTCTACGCTTTACATTTATTTTGATTTGGTTAATAACTCAATCTTATTTTAGACTTGGGACTCAGTTTAGTGTAGCTAATCATCAGGCAGGGAAGGGTCCTTTTTTTGTAATTTTAAATGCATAAAATTTATATTTGAAAAAAAATAATAAATGAAATAAAAAATAATTAAGATTAGAATTAATATTTTAAAATTTTATCTTATATAAAATAAAAATACATTATAAAATAAGATAATTTGGAGACCAAAATGTGAGACGTAGGTAGATAGGAAGGGAACAAACCTTGAAGGAGATGTTGTTGCCAAGAACAACGTAAGAGGGGAATTGTCTATCCATAGTGCTAGCGGCAACGGTGATGTACCAAGGAGCCAGGTTTTCCACTGTTGCATCTGCAGGTCCGCTATTCCCGGCCGAGCACACCACCACAATGCCTCGCTTGGCGGCATGGAAGGACCCTATCGAAACGCTGTCGTCAAAGAGGGCAGTGGGCTCTCCTCCCAACGACACCGATATGATGTCAACCCCATCCTCTATGGCGTTGTCGAAGCCTGCCAATATATCTGCGTCGAAGCACTCATCCCCTCCTACTGGTGGCCAGCATACCTTTGTACTCAATGAATAAAATTGTTCATATCAAAATTTATTTGTAATAATTAAGAGATGCTTATTTGTGGCAAACTATATTTTTATACATATGAACATAAGTTAGTTTAATCGTAAAATTAATGCAAAAATTTTAAAATATTAGAAAATAAAAAAAATATTATTTTAGTTTCAATTATCATTTTAATTACTTACTCATTTTATTTTTTAAATGATTTTTTATTGATTAGGAATTGTTCATGTGAGTTAATAGAATTTTAAGAATACATATGGTAACAACATAAAAAATAGTAAACAAAAGTTTCAATTTCCATTTAATATGTGAATATTCTAAAATATAGAATAAGTGAGGGACTAAAATAATAATTTAGTTATAAATTAGAAATCAAAATAATATTTTACATTGCAAAATATATTTTTTAAAATTTTGGACTAAAATGAAAGCATTACATTTTAACCAAAACTAATCACAAAATTTATTTTTGATAAAATTACAATTATATAATATTTGGTTTAAATTTGATTGACATTCTAATTATTTGATATTATTAAAAAAAATTTATAGATCATTCTATTACAATTAGATAGTCTTTCTCTTATTTTATTACATTAAACTTTCAACTTCTGTTTAATTCATTTTTTGAAAATTTGAAACATAGTCTTAAACCAAGAAAATATTAAATTTTAATTAAAATTAATTAGACAAAGTAATTTTTTTATTCCAAAAATCTTCACTAGGCAGCGGGTTGGACTGAAAATTAGAATATAAAAAGTCATATGATAATGACATATATAATTTGTTGCAATTTAGCATTTTTTTTAAGCTCAAAATTCAAGAATATATTTGGTTACTTCTTAAAATTTATATACCAATTTTGTCATTGAACATAAATAGATTAATTTTTTTTAAACAATACCAGTTTATATTTAAATAGTTCTAATACTCAAACCCAAATTAAAAAAATTTTTTGTCACATTTAAATAAAATTTTGATTAATTTTTGTCCCATAACCATAAAATTAAATGTAAAAGCCCTTACTTAAATGGTTAATTAATTAATCAGATTTTTAGTTAATTTTTAAACCACAATAACTAAATAAATAATAAATATATATATAAGTATATAAAATATAGTGCATTTATTATTATTACCTTGTAAGCCGCGACTCGGGCTCTAGGTGAGCCACCCTTGGCGGCTCCATAACCTTGACCGAACACGCTCACATTGGCCACAATGTTACCGGCCGCTGTTGAGAGAGTGTGTGAGCCGTGACCTTCCATGTCACGTGGCGTCTCAAACGACAAGTTCAGTGGCCCAGCCACGGAAGCATACCCTTTGTTGAAGTACCTCGCACCAATTAGCTTCCTATATATAAGGACAATCCATTTTAGAAGCTTAATTAAATAATAATAATAATAATAATAACTAGTTTCTAATTACTAAATTGTTGAGAGATTACTAAAATTATGTTATTTTGTGTCACTTTTAAATAATTTCATGAACTTCTAAAATAATAAATCCCCCAACTTCAAAATATTTTTAAAAATTAAGTTTTGTTATTTATTAGTGACTTTATCTATGTCTTACTCAAGAAAATAAAAAAAAAATTGTAAAAGTTATTAAGGCCAGTCATCAGGATTAGGGCCAAGGCCATAGAAGTAAATCCCATATTCTTAAAGAATTAGGGACAAATTAGCAAATTGACATATTACTTTTAAAATTGAATTTTTTGGTTGAACTTGGTTATAATATGCTACAGTATAATATAAAAAATTTTAAAAATTATTAAATCTAGTAATTAAAATAAGGGCTAACCTACCGCATCAAGTCCTAGAATTAAATCATAAACCCTTAAAGGGATGTTATCAAATTAAAATATCAATTTTAAATAGAGTTTTTTAATTTAATTTTTGGAGTTTTTTTTTTAATTTTCAAAACAGTGGAATAAAATATTATTTTAATTATTCACTTATCAATTAATTTTTAATTTAGTCTCTCACTAATTTTTATTATTAATTTGGTCCCTCTTTTATCAATTGATGCTCAATTTAATTTTTTACAGATTTCAATCATCAATTTAATTTATTTTATTTTATTAAAATTAAGAAACTAAATATGTTGACTTTTCAAATTAAGGAAGGATCATATTAAGAATGAATTAATATGAGTGAAATTAAATTAAAAATAAAATTAATAAAAAATTAAATTAAAAATTAATTGATAAGTTAAAAATTAAAATCAAAATAGGTCAAGATCAACCTAGGTGAAAACAAAATCAAAATGGGACCTGTTGCAGTGAAAGGTAGGATCAAAGGCATTTTGGCAGATTCCTCTCCACTTAGAAGGAATTGGTCCATACCCTTCATCACTAAAGCTCTTAGATTCAGGCCAAATCCCTATATGAAGAAGAACAAAGAAAGTCAGATAACATAACCACCAAAGAAGCAGCACATAGAGACATAATATTCTTCTGGTCCCTATCTCAATCTTAAATTGCAAAGTGGTCCTCTTTTTGTTCTCATTGCCCACACCCACTTTACCTCTCTCTTATTGGATTCCATTGGACCAATTTAACTTCTCTCAGGTCCACCTTGTAGAATAATAAGCACAACCTTTTTTATTTTATCTATGAGAAAAATATTAAATTAGTCTTTCTACTTTTACATTTTATAATAATTTAGTCTCTTATAAATTATTATATTAATCAATTTTTTAAAATTTTTATTTTATATAAAATTAGTCATTCATTTATTCAAATAAAAAAGCTAGTTTTATATAAATTTAAATTTATAAATGACTAATGTGTACAAATTTAAATTTATGTAACATTAATTTATTATAGTTAATTTATATGACCAAATAATCACAATTATTCTGGAAGGTAGTTTGATTGATGCCTTTAATAACACCTTTTGGATGTGGTGCACTGTTTTGTGGTAAAACTGTGATGCAACTCATCGTCTCATGTGCTATCATGTATCATAATCCATTATTAAACCTTATTCTGATCAAACTAGTCCCACCACAATATATTACAATTTGAGTGTCATTATTGATTAAGATCCCTGGAAAGTTTGAATTGAGTGGGATGTCAATTTTAGTGGACTAGAATATTAAAATAATTATTCAGTATATGAATACTAATAAGTAATAAATACATATCAAATACAGATTTTTTTAAACTTCACGTCAAATACAGATAATTTCTTTGAATTTAAAATGGACAATAAACTCATAAATTTTTAAATTTTGTATAGATAATTCATAACTAGTAAATTTGTTAATATACTAATAGGAGATAGACATGTCAGATTAAATAGACTCATTAAATTTTTTTTATTGTGTAAATAATTCCCTTGAACTTTAAGTTATGTATAAATAATCTTTTAAACTTTATAGGTCATATATAAATAATTTTTTTATGTGTCACTCCTCTGTTAGTAAAATAGTGGACTAATGACAAGAGAAATACTTGCATATAATTTTGATTTTTAGATGGATATATTATATTTTAAAGATCAAGAACTTATTTATAAATGATTCAAAGTTAAGGAGATTTTTGTGCAATTTAGTCATATTAAAATTATAAATTTAAATCAATTATGTATGAATTCAAATATTTTTTTTTGAGTATTTAATATCTATATAATATCAGCGAATATATGATAATTTAAAAAAGGTTTAAACAATTAAATGTGATATATATGTTGTCTTATACAAACATAAAGTTTTATAAATGTCATTTTTTCAGTAAACTCAACATGTAGAAAGAAAATTTTCAAACTCTTTCAAGAAAGATGATTAATGTTAACTATTTAAATATAAAAAATGAATGATATCTATTTATTAAGAAAAACGCTACTTTTAAACTTAGCCTAATTTTGGTCATCAATAAATTAAAAGTTTTCTTCAACTTTTAAACTTAGTCTTCTCATGATTTTCCACAAATTGAAACTCTTTATATAGTTCTTTATTTTTCAAGATTTGACTCAAATAATTTTTTTTAATTTTATTTATAAATGAAATACTTTGTTTTAGATTTTAAAAAGTGAAAAATCATTTTCAAATTTTTAATTTATGAATAACTAGAATGAAACTAAATTTAAAAGCGATATCAAAACTTTAAATTTGTAAAAAATTAAAATAAAACAAAACTTAAAAATAAAAGACAAATAATATTTGTTCGCTCTATTTATTGTAGAACTTTATAATAAGTATTTGAAAATTATAATTATTGTCTTTTCTAGATAATCAAAAAATGCTTTGAATTTGGTGACAAGCATTGAAAGTATAGATAATCCTCCCCATGAAACAATATAACATTAATATATATATATATATATATATATATATATATATATATATATATATATATATATATAGACACACACACACCATTTTTCTAAAAAGTCATGCATGAATATTGACAAATGATATTGCTGGCTAAAGAAGAGGATTGGTCTAAACAACCATACGGCCAGATTTGAAATAAACAATACAGAAATCTCAAGAGATTAATCTTTTTGAAAAGATCAAAAAGTTCTACATTCGAGAATCGGTGGAACTTAAAATAATGAGATAACGTTTTTTGTACACGATCTATGTAAGTATTAGTCAACGATCTAGATTAAAAATAATAAAAATATTCAAATTCTATTAATTGCTGGTTGAAGAAGATGACCTCATGGTATAGACTAATTTAATTTGGATTGAGATTTAAACTTACATCTTTTAGAAAAATTCTACTTTTGGCCTGTCATAATTTTTGTTAATTTTTAATTTAATCCCTATAATTTAAAAAAGTATAATTGAGTCTTCATAAATTAGAAATATTTTGAATTAGCCTCTACAGTGAAAATTATATAAGTACTTTTTTATTAAATTTTTTTTTGAATATAACTAACTATATATTATCTTAGTATTTTAAATATATATAATTTATGCTAATAATAAAAAGAAAAGTATTAAATCGATCAATTAATTTTACATTTTATAATAATTTAGTCCCTTATAAATTAATTATGATAAATTAAAACGTCAAAAATTTTATTTTATGCAAAATCAATCCCCATTAATTCAAATGAATAAATTGATTTTATATAAATTTAAATTTGTAAATGATTGATTATGTATAAATTTTAAATTTTTGAATAATTGATTTATTATAATTAATTTGTAAATGACCAAATTATCATAAAACACAAAAGTAGGAGACTAAATTTGTACTTTTCTTTAATAATAAAATTAAAAGTAAATAACAAAGTAAAACTAACTCATAAATATAACAAACTATTGAACAAAATTATTGTAATATGAACTAGATTGTAAATTATTTAAGGTATGAGCACCTAATTTTAAATTTTTAGAGTACAAGGACTAAATTAAAAAGTAAGTGAACTCAGAAGGACTAAAACTAGGAAATTTCCCAATCATTTAATATTAGAGGCAAGTGCAATATTACTGAACCAAAATTAATTGATAGAATAATCAAAGTTTAAACAAATGAGGAAACTCACCAGTGTCAAGGTTTCCTATAATCACATCCCCACCAAATCTGGCTTTCTTCCAGATTGAGCTGGACGGAATCACCCCATTATGCTCCAACCCCATGAAATCCCATGACCTTGTTGTGTGCAATTTTCTTCCTCTGTTCAAGAACACTGACAATACCTTGGGATGCCCTACACAGACACCATGAAAATGCATCAGAAAACAGAACAGAAACAGAGAGAAAACTGAGGAAGAAGAAGGCTCTGATTCTCACTAGCTATCTCAGCTGCTACATCCTGTTCCAAAGTTGCAGCGAAGCCATTGATGTGCGTCGTATAAGAGTAAAAAATGGATTCTCTGGCTGTATCAGAACTACAATGGAAGAAAAAGCAAGCATTTTGAGTTACGAACAATTCTGGGGTTTGACCATATGTGCATATATATTCTGAGTTTTGATTATATTACCTTCCCAAGAAAGATCCCAGAAACTCATAGTGGGACTCTCTGACCAGATTGAAATCAATGGAAGACAATTTGGGGTCGTGCGAGTGGGATCCCAAGTACACTACATATGACTGCAATCACCATCAAGATCAATGGAACAGAAAATCAGAAAGTGCTTTTCCAGAAACGCAAGAATTAGGGCTTCTCTTATGGGGTTGAACTGCTTACCTTTTTGGCAGCAAAACAGGGTATTTGCAGAAGACAGAGAAGAAGAACATGGAGGAGAAAGTGAAGTGTAGGATTTGGTAATCTCATTTTGTTAAAGCTTTGGGAAGTTTTCCTCTTGCCTTGAGGCCTTCAATGCAATATATAAATATTTGGAAGATGAGTCCTTTGTCTTATATGGAGGGGTATGAATATGCAGGACTAGATAGAATACAGAGTCCCCCATCCCACTATCCTTCTAGTAGGTATTACTATAATTTTAAATATATAAAATATATATTTTTAAAATTACTCGAAGAAGGACTAAGGGAAGGGAAAGAATGTTCTAAGCATAATAACACTATAAATATATATAAATTGGCAAAAAATTTGGTCTGCTGTTAGAAGAATTTGGCTTCCTTGATAAATTACGTTTGAAAGATGAATCCTCTGTTTTTATTAAGGGTCATAAATACACATGATTAGTCAGGGCACAGATTCTCCTCTCCCTAATTTGAGTTCAATCCTTCTAATAAAACATACATACTTAAAATCAACTAAAAAATGACTCTACTAAATGAAAAGATGTATCCTACACTAATAGTGAATATATATAAAAAATATTTAATTTATACAAAGTTTGAGAATATAGAATTTAACTTCTTTTTAATTATGTATACAAATTGCACGCTGTGAAATTATATAAACTGCTTAATGCAAACCTCTAATTAAGTTATTAAATTGTATTAATTTCAAATTTTAAATATTACTAATTTTGATACCCAATTTTTAAATATAGATCGTTAAATTGATAAATTTTTGTAGTTCTATTTGACAATAAAAACATTGCATTTGAAAATGTCTTAATAAAAAATAATTTTAAAAAAGGGATAAAAACAAGTGGTCATTTTGGCAAATAATTAATTATAGGATATAATGTGAGCTACTTAGCCCAATAATGTTTACCAAAATTGTAAAATCAACTCTGATTGGGACCCACAAAATGAGGTTATTGTGGACCTAATTGCACCTTTGAATGCCAACGTACACAACACAAAACGATAATAGCAAAATCCTCGTATTGAAGACGGCAAGTCGTTTTTAGCCTAATTTGTCACATAATGTCAAGGTTTACATCAATTATAGGTTTGGTCTCCTTTGAATTGCACGGTTTATCTATTTTAAAATATAAAATTCAAATAAATATTTTATATAGCAAAGTTTTACGGGTTAAAGTTGTATACGTTCGCATTTTTTTTGTAAAATTATTTGTATTTTATGCTTATTTAAATGGTTAATTTCTTTAAGCAATTGTTTGTTTGTTTTGTTCTGCGTTTATTTCTTAAATGTGCAGTTTATGTTTTAGAAGATGTTCTTCAAAAATCAAAGGTATCATTATTTTTGGAGATAGACTTTTAGCCACCAATTCTCATTGTCGTGGCTGTAAAAAGCTGTATTATTAATTTTAACCAAACATGACTAATGATGGTTGCAAGTCGCCTATGAGATACTCATTCAAGAAAGGCATGGGGTTTTGCAGGACATTTTCAAATTTTGGTGCACTAGGAAATGGAAAATGACCATTAATGATCCAAAAAATTAAAAAAAGAAAAAGAAAAATCCTTTTCAGTAAGCATGTGATGGAGCATGAATTTGAATTTATTATCTTTTCTTAATTATCTATGCATTTTTATCATTATATCACTCTTAATAACTATCAAAAGAGAGACAAGTTCAAAGAGACTAGCCAGGTTTCTCTCTTAGTCTGGATTTGCTACGGTATTCAAAATAAATTGTTTATAGTTGAATCATGCAATTTTTTTAAATATGAATTATTGGATCAAAATTTTAAATCATATAGAGTTATCAATTTGATTTGAACGGTTAAATTACACAGTTTATGTGATATTAATTGTTTGATCATTATATTTCATTTTAAATATAACAAATTTGAATTCAAGCCTCTCTTTTAGTGATTATTTATATAATTTGTAACATGTATATAAAAATTTTATATGATACGAATCAAGTATCTCTAAATTTGCATAGACATGTGATTTTGGTAAAAATGAAGTACAGCAAAATTAAATTAAATTTTAGTTCCATATAACATCTACATTTGAAAAATTATATAACATTATTATAGTGGGCCTCTGAAAGGATAAAATTATAACAAAATTGAACTTTGAAACATTAAAAGACAAAAATATTAACATTATTTTTGAACTACCAACATGAAATTTTGCTCACGTTTCAATCCAGTGAACTCAAATCAATGGGTTTGATGGAAGTGTTAGGGCTGTATCTGGTTTTATGGCAGAGGCTTTGACTATGAGAAAAGCTTTGACTATGGCTGACTCTTTTCTTGATATGATGTTTTGCTTTGAAATAGATTGTACTAATCTGTATTGGTTTTTGCAGAAGGGTTGTTTGAGTGGAGTGGAGTTGATGTGTTCTGTACGGAAGGATCTAGCTTTTCTGAAGGAACAGATTTTAATAATTCATTAAAATTTAAGTTATTAAATTTTCATTTAATAATTCAAATTTTATTAAATTTACGTACAGGAATCCATTTCCCTCGAGGGTAGGTATCTTTTTCACCATCCCCCTGACTGAGATATTAACAAGGGATTCTTTGGGTAGTTTTTTCTTTTAACTGTAATTTGGTCTTTGTATTGTGATTTATTATGAGTTTGTTGTTTTTTCAACTTAGTATAATGAATTTAGATTTGTTAGAGTTCTTTAAAAGTATTGTTGCTTATTGTTGGATTGTTTAATTCTTTAAATTTGAATAATTGAATCAAATATTAAAGATTATATATAATTAAAAAGACAAATTTTTTATCATACAAGGTTATCAAAATTAATTTAAATTATTAAATCGTGCATTTCTTTTAATTTTAACCCTTAAATTTATACATTCCTCTTTAAATATAGCAAATTTAAGTTAGTGTGTGGTTGCCTTGTGTCGTTTTTGCTGATTGAGCTCACAAATCTTGTGCTAGTTCTTGTCTGATTGAAGTTAGACTATGTCATCATAATTAAAAGAACAAAGCCGTCTGTTTGAACGGGGATATGAACGAAGATCTTGACCTCTTGAAAGCATAAAAACAAAGGGAAGAGTACACTGTAAGAGCGGATAGAATTTATTCTGCTAGAATTATTCAATGCAATATTCTTCTGTTTGGCCATTATCCCTCCCGTAGCATCTAATTATTTCTCTTCAAATTTGTCCAATAGTACATAGTCCTGCCGTCCCAGCACAGTATACTATACATCTATATATTATTCATCATACATATATAATATTAATTAAGCTTAAAAAATGAACTAAATGGTTCATTCTTGATTAATACATGTTATAACTGTCTAAATAGTTATTTACAGATCAAATGTAATTTTTGTCATTTAGTTTGGCTATAAATATAATCTTGTTTTATGTGCAGATATACGTGAACTAACTAGTTTATTCTTAATTAATAAGGGTCCGGATCTCTTACTGGACTGTCCAACTAGAGAATCAAATAGAAAAAATAAAAATTAATAAAAAAGCTAGACGATTGAGGTGCTATAAGGAGATCCTGACACAATTAATTCATGTTGGGAATATCTAAATAGTTATTTTTAGATCTAATACCATTCAGTTGGGTTTATGTACTTACGTGTAATGACCTATATATAATTAGGCACAATGGCCTAACAAGATAAAAGGGGATCTTAAAAGGATATGTGTTTAGATAAAATGCTAAATTTAGCCTTAGAAAACATAACGATAGAATTAATATCATGTATAAAAAGACCATTAGTTAGTATGGAGGATGGGAAAAAAAAATAATTGAAGGACTAAACCAATTTTGTATGCCATATTTGAGGATAAACTAGCTGGTTGATTCACTATAAAAAAAATGAAATGACAAACACAGCTCTAGAAGCACTTTACCCAGAAAAAAAAAACCCCAAGAGAGGAATTAATTAAGCAACAGTCAACCCAGTATTATCGATTCTATAAAGGAAAAACAAAAGTAATGAAAGCACATCCTACAAAACAAAATATAATACCTTGACTAGTTATAACTATTAGCTTTCAAGAATTTAAGTTGAACATGAAATTTGAAATGATTTAATTTTTATGATTAGGAAGGTATTTCAGAATACTTTTAATACTATATCAATTCAATAGTTAATATTATAAAAATGTATTATTTGATAATTTAAATTAAATTTAAAGACTGCGTGCAATACAAAATTTTAAAATTTGACTACACACAATTTAAGACTTTTGATCTAATGATTTAAATTTAGAAAATTACATAATCTAATCATTCTTGTAATATTATCATCCAACTGAATGACTTGTTCGAAATTCGAAATTCTATTATATTGTCAACCAGTAATTGGGTAACTCCTGCAGTAAGAATAATACAGTTAAATTAAATTAATTTATAAACCTAACGTGACAAAACTTATGTTTATTATTAAATTATTCAATAAACTTATGATAATTAATACTTTTATTCAAGCAAATTAACACTATGGTTCTTTTGAATACGAAAACGTTTTCACATAACAATCTTTCATTGAAAAGCATAATAAAAAAACTTTTAAATTGTTTTCTAAATTTCATTATGAGTTATATGAACATATTAAACATATAATTAGTAGGCTAAAGTAAGTCAGATAATGTTGTTGAAATTACCTTCACTTTACAAATTGGTTGTTCTAACAGCGACCCACACGGCCTTTTAAGTATAGTTATTATCAAGTTCTTCAAAGATGAAACTTTCCCAAGAGGGATATAATTGCACTAATTAAAATTGACTCCTTTAATCATGGACATGAAGATGACCCCCTTCTAGCAGAATTTTTTAAGTCATCTAACTTGCAAAATGAAGTCTATCAAGAATAAGTGCAGGCTGCAATGAATTAATATATATATATATATATATATCTATATATATATATATATATATATATATGTAAATTTCAAAGGACAAGATTTAAATGGGTAAATATATATGATTTATAAACTATATCACTTATAATTTTGTGGGGACAAAATTTTGACAAGTTTTTCTGCCGAATTAGTTAGACATAAAATTAATGAAAAGTAAAAGTAAGTACTATTTTAATGACACTTTCAGTTACTTCCAGATATATAATTTGGCTAGTATTGCAAAAGATAATTTCTGAGACTTCAAAATGAATCATACGAAAAAAACAAGAGATGCAGATTGGAGATGTTGCAAGTTTCCGAAGAAGAATAATCCAAAATGATCGGTACAAAGTAAGAAATTTTTAAGATTTCAATTGTAACGCCTCTAGAATATCCTAAATGATCGAGCCTATGATATGGCTCAAACCTTAGAACGTCTAGAACAAGTTGCAAGCTAATAATATGCCTTTAATTCTTATCTTGAGTGCTAGACCATCCAATAATTAGGAATCTATTCATCCAAATTTTCTTTCAAGTCTCAACATTTTAGAACATAGTTTGTTCTGTATAATAATCTCTTGAAAATTCAGAGATAATAATGCATCTTGAAGCCACTTGATCCTTTTTTCCTGGTATCCAAGAACTTATCAAGATAGTTAACCGTGTCGTGAGTAAAGATATCTATACAATAGGAGCAAAAAGACATAGATTTTATAATCTTTTTGACACTATGATTTCTTTAATGATGAAATCATCGAGGAGAAGGTTGAAGAAATCCACATTATAGTTTATGTTCTGATTTTGGTATTTTTTTCGCAAACAGCCTTCTGTTTGAATGCTCTTTCAGAAGAATCAAACTCAAATATCTATGGAATGTAGAAGGACTTGGTTTTAAAAATAGAGGACGGTGTTGATCATGATTTTGCCGAGAAAGTGAAAAATATGTAAGTAAAAGAAGGGTAGAAATTGCATGCGAAAGACGAAGATTTGAACTACCTATAGAGTTTTAATTAGTTTAAGTGTATGACTAGTTATTGGGGTTTCTCTCTACATGCAGCTTTTTGGATATATGTGTTTGTTTTTATTATTTACCGTTTGACTTTCAAAATGATATCATGAAAAGATAATATATCATTGTAAATTTTAATTGAGATAATATACAGATTTTGTAACAGAATTAAATTCCTTTTAGATAATTACAAATCCATTTTTTATATCAAGTATTTATAATCACTATTTGAATTAACAAATGCAGATCTTTTACTACAATAAAGTAACTATACACATCTAACAGTCCATTTTTTTAAATCAAACTACTTATATAGGTGATTTTTAAAAATTGTATTGGATATTGTATAAGAATACCTATAAAGGGTGCTCATTAAATAAATGTAGAATAGTAATTTAAGGAATTATCAATAAACCCTTGCTAATTTTATATAAATAGGCAAGCCTTATATATAATAAATAATTGAATTCATTCTATCAGTCTAAAGAGACCTCTATATGCTCAATAAAACATCTGACATTACACTATAATTGAACAAGGGAATTTAGGTTGTGAAAATCCTGAGATATATCCAACATACCGTAAGTATCTCAATCGATCATTGATCCCAATCTTATCAGATTTGGCTTTCATTGCTAAGGGAAAATCTTAAGTTTCCTTGTTCATCTGATTTAATCTTTTTTATTGTTCCCTTCATTAGTATTAGAGCATTGTTTAGACTAGTTTTTTAATATATATGTATGATTTATTGGAATATGAAATTATTATTTGAGGCTGTGTTTATTAGGGTTTTGAAATAAAAAAATTTTGAAATCTTTTTGAAATTGTCTTTGTTATCGAACAAGTCTCAATACTTTGCCTCCCTTCATTGTCTTTGGTAATGATCCCATAACGGGAAGAGGCTGTTGTCGGTGACTCATGTCACTAACACTCCCTAGTTGGAAACATCAATGTTCCCTCCTCCATGAGATGGTTTTTTTCAATACTCCTTAGCTTTACTTTTTTGAACAGAGAGAGGAAATTTGCTGCCCCCTACAATCCTTCTTCAGTCCCTCGTCAGCGATGCTGTGCCCTTGCTATCAGCCAAAGGTCGATGGCAAGGAGGCACGAAGGAGATCGAAAAGAGCTCTATCGATGCGTCCTTTGGCCCTTTGACGATGTCAATGAACGCTGCCCTCCATCACCAGTCAACACAGTGTTCATGGGCACTTGATAGGTTGTAGCATGGCTAGAGGGTGGTGGTGGCCCAAAGAGGAGGGAGAAGCGAATTAGGGTTATGCCATTTTTTTTATTGTTTGGAAATAATAAAAAATTTAAAAACCCTAATTTTTTTTTCTTAAACCCTAATTTCTTTTTTGGATCTTTGGGCTTTTTCATTTTAAGAATATAAGGCCTTTACAATTATGAGGAGATTTTTGGACCTTTAATTCTTAAGAGATTTTAGGCTTAAACTTTGAAGAGGATTTGGGCCCTTCCAGATTCATGAAGAATTATTTTTGGCTTTCCATTTGTTTAAAAGAAATATTAGGCCTTACACTTTTTTGAAGGATCTGCCCTTGACATTTTTTTCAAAAAATTTCCTTTTAATTGGGCAGATGACCCATTTCAAATAGAATAAGTGGCTTAATTTTTTTTAAGTATGTAATTAATGAACATTTAGACATGTCACAAAATATAAATTGTGCATTTATATTTTAGGTCCAAATTCATGCAATAATTTTTTTGAGTGAAAAATTAATTTATAGGTCCCAATAAATTTAGATAAAGTAATATGTGATTACTTGCTATTACTTTATGTTAATAAGTTTAAAATTGTTCTATTAAATTTTCTTGCTATTTTTCTTCCTATAGAAAATTTAGAAATAAAATGATAATTAGTATAACAGTATATGTTTATTTTAATAATATGTTAATCATTTTAACATGTTTTTGTTAATAATATGTTAATTAGTTTAACATTACGTGGTTGATGTGTTAATATGTTAATTAGTTTAACACTCTTGTTAATCAGTCTAACATTGTATAATTGATTTATCTGTATGTTAATTAGTTTAACATATGATAAATTCATTTGTTAAACATGTGTTGCATGTTAGTCTAATATCATGAATATTTTTTCTATAAATAAAATCTTTAAATTCAAAATGTTAATTTGTTTAATATTTGTAAAATCGTGCTTTACAATTTGTTTGTAGAATGATTGAGACACTTAGCTATATTTTGATTTTGTTAATTTTCACCTTGCATAGAACCTTAGGATGAAGATGGGCACTTCATGCTCTTTTAATTCCAAGTTATACATGAGTTAATTGGCTTAATTAAATGATACTTAGTGTCATGATGTGTATGCATGGTGAACATTAAATCTTGCGTGTTTTCATTTGAATTATTTGATCCTCATTTTGTGTTTGTCTTTTTTTTTGGTAAAGAATGACTATCCTTCCAAAAATGTTATTGATAAGCTTAACAAGGGGTTGAAGCTCAATGGTGACAATTATGAGATTTGAAGTATGAAAGTCCAATATCTCCTAGAAGAGTAAGAGGCTCTTGAGGCTCTGTATCATGTCATGGAAATAGGCGGGACCATGAAGCTTATGTTACTTGGAAGAAAAAGAACTCCACTTCTCGCATTATATTGCAGAGTACTTTAAATGATGACATCTTAAGGGAGTTCAAGGATCACCAAAGTACTATGGGGATTTGGAATGCTCTGAGAACAAGGTTCAGAATTATGTCCATATCTAAGTTATGTTATCTAACGATCAAGTTTGACTCATATAAGAAACACCAAAAACATTCTATGAAGAAACATTTAAGGTTAATGACAAACATGATTGGAGAGCTAAGGGATGCTAGCAATGTCTTAATAAACTAGCAGCAAATCCAACCTGTCATTAGGTTTAAATAAGCCAAGCTGATACCTGAGTTGCATATGCTAACTTCAGGTGGAAGACGTGATTCAAAGAGAAAGAATTGAGGAAAGAAGAAAGGACTAGCCGAACTTAAGAAAAAGCTAAAGACAAATTAGCAAAGTAAAAAGAAGCAGTAAAAGGTGAATATGACAAAGATTAAGTGCTATAATTGCCAGAAAAAGGGACATTATATGAGTGATTGCCCTGTGCCATCAAGTTAGGTAACATGTATTGCTTATGCTAATGATCTTTATCTTTCTAGCTCAGTTATGCTAACTAAATCTTGTTTTGTATGAATTGTAGACTCAGAAGCCATAAACCATATAGCAAGGGACCATAAAACCTTTATTGATTTTCGGCGAGTACCATTTGGAGCATTCTAGATATAAGCAGGCAACAATATTAAGGTGTCAAGGGGATTGGAATATGCAAATTAGTCCTACATGGTGACTAATACCTCATCTTACATGATGTCTTCTATGCGCCTCGAATTCATCAGAATGTCAATTTTTCCATGTTTGCCTTTACACATGATTTTGATTTTTACATATGATTTTAATCATGGTGTAAACATATAACATGCTAGACTTGGTTATATTGGCCAACAAAGAATGCAACGGTTAGCAAAAGAGGGTTTGCTTTGTGGTATTGAACGAGTAGATTTATCTACTTATGAATCTTGTCTAGTTAAAAAAATTGGTAGAAAACCTTTTGGTAAAGCAATTAGAGTCGAATATTCATTGCAATTAGTTTATTCTAACATTTGTGGGCCTATGAATGTCAAAGCCAGGTATGGAGCAAACTATTTCAACATATTTATTAATGATTACACTTGTTTCAGTTATGTTTATTTGATTTCTTATAAGTTAGAAGCATTGAGTTGCTTCAAAAACTATATGAGCTTAGTTGAGAATCAATTAGATAAGAGGATTAAGACTCTTCGAACCATTTGAGGTTAAGAGTATTTGTCAACTTAATTCAATGAATTATATGATGAAAAAGGGATAATTCATTAGTTGACTATTCCAAGCTTCCCACAACAAAATGGTATTGCATAAAGAAGGAATAAAATGCTTCTTAAAATGGTTAGGTTTATGATAACATAGGCTAACTTGCCAATCACCTATTGGGGTGTTGCTTTGTTGTTTGCAGCCTATTTAGCTAATCGCGTGCTTATCGAAATCAATTGTAACCACTCCATATGAGTTATGGATTAGGCGAAAGCCCAATTTGAGTGTTTTAATGCTTTCAAGATGTACTGCTTATTCACATGATTCCTTTCACAAATATGGTTAATTGGGCTCAAGAGGAAAAAATTATCTTTATTAGATACTCAGAAACTTTGAAAGGTTATGTGTTTATAGGTTAGTAAGATAGTAGGAGTGTGACTTAATTTAAGTCAAGAGATGTTATGCTCTTAGAGAATGGGCATAGTCACTCATAAAATGTGATTGCCTAGTATCAAACCCAAAATGTGATTGCTTGGCATGAGAAGAGAAATTTTAATTTTTACTTCAGCAATGAAAACCAAAATTTAGTAGTCGTTACTAAAATTTTTTAAGGATAAATTTTGGAAAAACAATTAAAGGAAAAAGGTGGTTTGTGAACCAAAAATTCAAGTTCAGGTGTTAGTTATGCATGGAGAAGGTCTCAGGCACTTTACGGCACTCATTCTTAAGAATGATTACTTAAAGTTGAGTATGCAAAAATTATATGGCCTTAAATTTGATAAGAATTAATCTTATCAATCACATGCAAATGAGACATTATGAAAGTGAAATAAACAAAAAAAAAAAAATATACAGAAGAAAAATGAATTATTTACAAAGGACATACTTGACTTAGGATGAGAGCCTATGACCTATGTACCTAATGATAGGGAACAAAGTTCATGTAGTTTGACCAAAAATTCGTGGCCATCAATTGGTGATTTGTATTGTTTGGAAAAGAACAAGATTGATGAAACTAAATTGGTTTTCATAAACAAAACGAATTTAAGATTTAGTCGGTATGTTTTATTTCACGAAATCAATTTAATATCACTTTCTTATTCCTTTCATTTTCTCTTTTTTAATTTTTTTTAATTTTTAGAATCTATTTTTAACTTTGAAATTTAAATGAAATTATGATAGGAAAGGATTTTTTTAGAATTTTTTTAATTTTTTTAGCTTTTAAGATTTTTGAAATTAGGATTTTACTTGGAATTAAGGTGGAATTATAATGCAAAATTTTATTTTAGGATTTTTGAAATTTGAATTTTTATTTTAAATTATAAAAAAGGTGAAATTATTGAGGGAAAGGCTCTTTTTAGAATTTTTGGAATTTATTTTTGAAATAATAATTCTTTGTTTTACTTTTCCAAAAGAAATGAAATTAATAAAGGGAAATATTTTTGTGCATTTTGGATTTATATTTTTTTTTTTTCAAAATTAGGGTTTTTGTTATAAATTTTTCAAAGTGTTTTGGTTTAGAACCAACAATCTTTCATTCCTAGATGCCTAAGGAGATTGAGGTCTCACATGGATTTTGTGATTAACTTCTAAATGTCTATGGAAATCACTGATCCCACATGACCTTTAGATGTTATTTGATTTCATTATTATTTATCCATATTTGTTTTTTTTTTTTGAAAGCATATATTACCTTTTGAAACCTAAGGAGATTGGAAATCCCACACGACCATGACCTCTACTCATTAATTCCAAAGTACTTGAGGCAGCTGATAACCTCACACTGTGACTTTTTCAATGTAATGCCTAATTAATTATTTTTGTAATTTAAAAATCATATTATCCACTTATTCATTTATTCTTCTATTGTTGTTGTTGTTGTTGTTAATGTGTTTTTATTATTTATTAATACTATTTTTATTCATTTTTATTTTTTTTCATATTTTATTTTTTGTAAAATCAGCAATTTTTATAGCCTAAGGAGACTAGGGCCTTACATAGCTTGAATATCTGAAGTGACTGACAATCTCACACGGTATCCTTTAAAATAAATAAATGAGTAATAAAAAGAGAGAAAATAAAAGAAAAAAGAAAATTAATAAAATTTAGAAGAAATCATTTTGATAAATTAAAATTATTTATTTGTTTGTTATAAAAGAATTACACATTAAATTTTAAAGCCTAAGGAGACTAAGACCTCTCACGGCTTCTATTAGTTAACTTTTAAATGCCTAAGAGGACTATAAATCTCATATAACAAGAAAAAAGCAAAATGAATATTTTTATAAATCATTTTTGTTTTATTTTTCTAAGAAACGATGTGTGTATTCAAAGTCTAATGGGATAGCAACAAGTAAAATGAAATAAAATAAAGAAGATAAAATAAAATGAAATAAAAAGAATGCTATGTCTCATGTAATTGTGAATGTGCTTAAGACAAAAAAACACATTATCCCATCATTGTTTCCTTTTTTTTTTTTTTTTTTTTTTTTTTTTTTTATCTAAAGGATAATAAATGCTATGTACATTTATATTATTTTTCTAGCATTATTGGTTTTATTTTTGTTTCTTTTTAGAATGTCATCAAAAGGACCTCTTAATATCCCATCAAACTTTCCTAACACTACTTTTTTTTATTAACTATCAAAGTGGCACACTATTGCACTAACATTACAAGACTTAAACCCAAAGGAATTAAATTTTTAGTGCATTCGGTGAGCAAAGACAAAGAATCCAAACCATTTAATATCAAAATAATCTATTATGTCAAAGTGGTAAAGAATGAAAATTCCATCACTAAATAAATTCAAGTTTTAGAGTTCGACTAAATGGTGACCAACAAAATCTTAATCACATAAACATGATCAACTCAAAATCATTTCTAGCATTCAGAATAAAAAGATCAAATAAAATTGCCCTGTGGACCAACACTCAATTCTTCAAGTGTTGTCTTCCTCTTTTCTTTATACACTTTGTGAGAGATCATAAAAGTAGGGTCCTATTCGAGCCTTCCATCTTTTTGTTCTTCTTTGTTCTTCACATTCTCTTTACAGATCCTGTAGAGAAAATAGACACCAGATAGAAGCAAAATTTTAGTAAATAATTTAAGATGACACACAAAATTTAACGTAGAAACCCCCAATAGGGTAAAAACCAAGGACAAGGAAGAAAGAGCTTCACTATGAGAAAAATAAGATATACACCTTCTCTTTATATAGCAAGGATAATACAATATTTTTATATATCTTGCTAATAGGAGAATACTAATCTTACAACTCTTTCTCTATATAGGATTACTCCTTTCTTGGTTGTGAGAAATGAGATTTTAAAGCTCTCTATTTATAAGGAAGGATGAAGGATTTCAATGCAATTTTCAAAGGATTAAATTGCAATTACAAAATATATTCTTTTCTTTTTCCATGGTTGTTCACCAACTAAGTAGTCTTTTTTTGACAATCTCCCATTTGATGATTTGATTGAGAATCAATCAATCTTCACACTATTCTTCCTTCTTTGCTATCTCCTATTACTCATGTCTTTACTAGGCCAATGGAAGATCTACACCATATGAACTTACTAGTGTTCACTGGCTTTGTCAGTGCATCTGCTAGGTTATCTTTAGTATGAATTTTCTGTATATCCACACTTTCATCTTCCACCTTTTCTTGAATAAAGTGATATTGAACTCGTATGTGTTTAGTTTTATAATGGAATGCCAGATTCTTCACCAAGTGGTAAGCACTTTGATTATTATAGAATAGTGTAATCTTCCCGAGATTGTACTCAAGCTCTTCCAGTAGTATCTACAACCAGATTGTTTCTTTGCTAACTTGTGTAGTTGCAATATATTCTGCCTCAGTCATTGAAGTGGCCATAATAGGTTATAGTTTTGAAACCTATCTTACAGCTCCACCTGCAAGAGTAAACATATAACCACTAATGGATTTGCTATTGTCAAGATTGGGGAGAAAAAAATAAAAGTACCAGATTCTTCTAAAGTAGCACTAGAATACAATGAATAAGAACAATCTAATCTTATGACTCCACAAGTTCGACTGTCAACTTGAGAGAGGAAAAAACCAGTTTGGCACTCATATTAGTTTATGGAATGGAATGTTACATACTGTCTACTCACAGAAGATGGAGAAACTTCGATTTTTCAAGAGTCTATAGAAGCTCTGAAGCTTCTCTGTGGTTGGCAGCAGTGCAAAAAGAAATTAAAGCCTTCCATAAAATAAGGCATAGGATCATGTTCCACTACTAAAGAACGGAAGGCCATTAGGAACAAATGGGTATACAAGATTAAGAGAACTAGTGATGATCAAGTTAAATGATATCATGTTAGACTAGCGGTAAAAGGATTTGCTTAGAAAGAAGACATTGATTATAATGTGATATTTTCTCTGGTTGTTCGACTCACAATAGTTAAAGTGGTTTTTAGTAATGTATGCTATATTTGATTTACATTTAGAGTAGTTAGATATGAAAACTGTATTTCTTCATGGAGATCTTGAAAAAAAAATTATATGCTCCAGCCAGAAGGTTTTGAAGAAAAAGGTAAAGATAACTTAGTTTAAAGGTTGAACGAATCTTTATATAGTCTTAAACAGGTGCTAAGAAGCTGGTATAAAAGATTTGATTCCTTCATCATGAGCCTTGGATACAACAAACTTAATGTAGACTCTTGTGCATATATCAAGAGGTTTAGTGGAAATGATTTCATTATTTTGCTATTGTATGTAGATGACATGTTGGTAGCAGGCTCCAGCAAAGATTGAATCAATGAATTGAAGGCACAATTGGCTAGGCAATTTTGTGTGAAGGACTTGGGACTAGTAAACAAGATTCTAGGGATGCAAATTCACTGAAACAAAAATAACAAGAATATTTAACTTTGTTAAAGGAATTATTTAAAGAAGATTTTGCAACGCGTCAATATGAAAAATTGTAAGCCAATCTCTACCCCACATTTTGTTAATTTCAAGTTATACTTAAGCATGAGTCTTAGAATTAAAGAAGAGAGAAAGCAAATGTCTCAAGTATCGCGCATCAGTAGTGGGTAGCCTAATGTTCGCTATGATTTACATAAGACTAGACATTGCATAAGTAGTGGGAGTTGTTAGTCGATATATGGCAAATCTTGGTCGAGAACATTGGAATGCTATAAAATGGGTCCTATGTTACATTAAAGGGACCACGGATGTTGCATTGTGTTATATAGGATTAGATTTCACCATAAGAGGATATACAAATTCAGATTTTGCTGGTGATTTTGACAATAACAAATCCACTAGTGGTTATGTGTTTACTCTTACAGGCGGAGCTGTAAGCTGGGTTTCATAACTATAACCTATTGTGACCACTTCAATGACTAAGGTAGAATATATTGCAGCTACATAAGCTAGCAAAGAAGCAATCTGGTTGCAGATACTATTGGAAGAGCTTAAGTACAATATTAGGAAGATTACACTATTATGTAATAATCAAAGTGCTTACCATTTGGTGAAGAATTTGGCATTCCATTATAATACTAAACACATATGAGTTCAATATCACTTTATTTAAGAAAAGGTGGAAGAAGGAAGTATGAATATGCAGAAAATCCATACTAAAGATAACCTAGTAGATGCATTGAAGCTGGTGAACACCGATAAGTTCACATGGTGTAGATCTTTTATTAGTCTAGCAAAGACATGAGAAACAGGAAATGGCAAAGAAGGAAGAGTGGTGTGAAGATAGATTGATTCTCAATCAAAGCTTTAAGTGGGAGATTGTCAAAGAAGGACTCATTGGTTAGTGAATAACCATGGAAACAAATTTCCTTAGTTGGTAAACAACCATGGAAAAAGAAATTTTTTTTTTTTGTAATTATAATTTAGTCATTTGAAAATTGTATTGAAGTCCTTCATCCTTCCCTATAAATAAAGAGCTTTAAAACCTCATTCCCCACATTCAAGAAAGGAACAATCCTATAAAGAGAAAGAAAGTTGTGGGATTAGTATTCTTCTATTAGCAAGAGATATAGAATTATTGTATTATCCTTGCTATATAGTGAGAAGGTGTAACTCCTATTTTTCTCATAGTGAAGGCCTTTCTTCCTTATTCCTAGTTTTTGCCCTATTGGGGCTTTCCACATTAAATTCTGTGTGCTATCTAAAATTATTTACTACAGTTTTGCTTTTGTTTGGTGTCTATTTTCTCTATAGATCTTAGCCACCTCTCTCATTGTCCAGTTAACTCTTGGTCTCGTTTGATTTCTACTTGAGCCCTTCCATACTTGGTCTTCTTGCTCTGCTTAGCCAACATAAAAACAGAGGTATTCTTCTTTCACTCTCCTCTTGTCTTCGGTCTCTTATGACAAAGAAAAGCTTCTTCCTTCCTCTCTTCCACCTAGTCTCCTTCTCCTAGGTCTTTTGTTTTTTTCCTAATGGCTTCTTCAATCCCTTTTCCTTGATCTCTCGGTGTTTCTATATTTCTCTTCCTCTTCTCTTCTTCTCACTCCACTCACTCTTTTTCATTTCTTTCTATGGTACCAACTCGGTTGTTTCCTCCTCAATCTACTTTTCTCTTCACATCAGACTCCTATTTAGTATATTTTTCCTCTGCTTTTTCTCTCTCTCTTGTCTACTCTCTCAAATTCCTCCCCCTTGGTCTCTCATTTTTTCTAATGGCTTTTTCAATCCTTTCTCATTGTTCTCTCAGTATCTCTATATTTCTCTTCCTCTTTTCTTATTCTCACTCCACCTACTCTCTTTTGTTTCTCTTGTTGTGGTATCAGCTTGGTTCTTTCCTCCTTGAGTGTTATTTCTCTTCACGTCTCCCCCTATTCAGTATATCTTTCCTTTTCTTTTTTTGTTCTTTCTTTCTTGTCCACTCTTTTAGACTCTATCCCCTCTTTTGAAGCACGTTTTCTCTGCCTTTTATAGTAGAGAAAATAAAGACATCAAAGTCCCTTTTCTCTCCTTCCCATGCTCTCTCCATTCCCCGTCTTGCTATTCTTAAATGAGCATGGGTGTGTATGGGTCTTTGGTAGCTTTCTTTCCCTTTTCTTTTGCTTTCTAGCAAACATAACTCATTTTATCGTTATGTTGCCAATGTTTTTATGTAAGATATGGGTTGCACCTCTAAGTGGATTGGTGGATTGGGAGAGATAGTGGTTCTCCATTGTTGCTCCATCACTGAATATTAAGGGTTTCATCATCATTTTTTTTTGTTGTAAACTTTTAAATTTTAATTAATTTAAATTAATATAATTTGTTCTCTTATCTTTATAATTAATTTAAATTGCATTGATAATTAATTATTATATTTTTTTAATTTTTTAATTTTAACTTTTTAAATCTTAAAACATTCCATTTTTATTTTGAAAGTTATTTTGGTTTACTTGATATTTTTAAAAATTTTAAATTTTAAAAATCTTAAAACTTCAAAAAAAAAATTTCGATTTATTTTTTTAAGTTTCAGATTAGGTGTTCACAAATATCATATGAAGGGTAAGTTTAGTCAAGACCTACCCTTATTTGAGATAGAGAATCTGGATGAAATAGGACCATTTCATTAAAGTGAGATAATTATAACTAATGATGAATTAGTTTCTCATTAGCAACATTCTTCACCATTAGATTTGAATGAAAGTGTTCCTGAGCTAGTTACTCTAAGTGGAAATGACCAAACTCTAAGTGGAAGGGACCAAATGGATCTTGGTCTAAGTGGGAGTGAGATCATCATTCCTGATCTGAGTGTGAACAATATTGATCTAAATGGCAACAACGAAATAAGATTCAATGGATCATAACTAAGACATGGTTCATGTGAAAATATTCATCACCAATGAGATGTGATTGAAGGTGGCAAACCAATTACAATGATCTTGTGAAATGAAAATGAGCCGAGAAATCTAAAAAAGGCTCTCTTATCCCTGATTACCTCAAAATAGAGAAGCCACATATAATAACTTCCAAACCATTTTCAATCATATTAGAGAAAATTGCCATCATACATATTTGAAATGTGCAGCCTAAATCGCATCCTTCAAAATGAAAAGTGCCATTTGGGCATGTAAATGTACTTTTCTTGTAATCTGTTAGGGCAATTGCAATTTCATTATATCTAGAATACCCAACCAAGAAACTGTAAAACTGTTTACTTGCCAATCTGTCTAGCATTCAATCTATGAATGGTAATGACAAGTGCTTTGTTCACTTTGCGATAGTCCATAATGACCAACAATCCAGTTACAGTGTGAATGAGGTTTAGTTCTTTTTTTTATTAGGAACAATAATGATTACCCCCTTTTTAGGTACTCACTGCATTAGACCTACCCATGATCTATTGAAGATGGGATAGATAATCCTAACACTAAGCCACTTAATTTTCTTCACTACCTCTTTCATAATGGGGTTGAGCCTCCTTTGCTGCTTTACATTGCGCTTGCGTTCTTCTTCCTGCAGAAATTTGTGTATGCAAAAAGAAGTATTGTTTCCCTTGATTTTTGTTATGGTCCATTAGATAATAGTTTTAAGCTTTATGAGTACTCTTAATAACTTTTCTTCATGCATAAATATTAATGATGTAGATGTAATGGTAGACAATGTGGAAGCACCAAGGAATGCATACCTAAGGTGAGAACGAAATTGTTTGAGTTCCATAGTAGGAGACTTTTCTATAAATGTTTTAAGCCTCTTAAGTATGGAGTCTAGTAGTTCTAATGGCTTCCTTGGTGGTATAACCTTTCCAAACCTAGGGCTAGGCTCTAACCAATTAAGAAAGTTTAGAAATTTATCATCTTCTCTCTCATTGGTTAAGACTAATGAAGCTTCTAATGCATTTAAGAGGAGTTGGTTCTGGATTATGTGATGTGTAATACAATTTAAGGTTTCAATTTGTTGACCCTATTTGCTAAAGACTTATGGTTTTGATGATAATAAACACTATACAATTTTTTTAATGTAATACATATGTTCTAGATTTTTTCAATGTATTATCATGTCTTAGGAACATTTGTAAGTGATATTAAGTTGACAGATGATGTTTAAAATAATTGTAAAATTGATTCTAAGTCTTAAAGGTCTAAGAAAAGCTAATTTGAGGAACTTTGGATGTTCCCAGTTAACTGATAGTAGCCCAACAATCGACTGGCACCTTGCCAGCTAGTTACTAGGCCTTGTCCTACTCAAATAGGAGCTTTTGGTAAGGTCATAGTCAATTGGCCTCTTGGTCCTAGTCTAATAGCCTCCTTTTGAGAAGTCCTAATCTATTGCAAGCTTAAGCCTTAATTGACTAGGAGCTCTCTATGAGTCACCAGTCGACTAACCACTAACTAGCAGTCAACTAGTCACACCTTGATCAAGCCAAGTCAACTACCAGTTTCAAGACCAATCAACTGGGAGCTCATTGTGAGAGACCAGTAGATAAATTATAGGTAAGTAGTCGACTATCGGGGTCTAGATTTGAATTTTTAAAGAGGGAAAGTGGGACCATTCAATTGGCCATGAGAGGGAAGTCGACTGGGCAGTGATATAAAAGTCATAATTGTTTTATAATGTATATATTTTGAAATCCTTGACTTCCCACTCACTCCTAACGGATCTTTAGACCTCATGCTATATAAAAACCACCTATTAACTCTGAACCATCAAGGAAAAATATTCAAGAGTGATTATGTCATAAGTTCTATCGTTTTATAAGCTTTTTATTGCTTTAGTGCTTTATTGTTCTATATACTTTGGTTCTGAGAGTTTATTTATTTGTAATTCTTTCTTTCTTGAGAGAGAAAAGGTCAAGGAGGTTTCTTGAAAGAGTCAAGCAGAGAGTGCTTGGGTGGAGGGGGAGGTTATCCCTAATTATATTCAAGGAGGTTTCTTGAAGGAGTCAAATAATGAGTGCTTGGGATTAGAAAAAGGTTCTTCCTAGAAATTGAGTGTGAACACCCCATCATTAATTACTTAATTATTTAATTAATTGATACACCAATTAATTAATAATTAAGCAAATAAAAAATTTTAAAACGACAAAGCTTCGAATGATATTCTCTAGGGATAAGTTGAAATTAAAAACAAATAATGGGAGACAATTAATTAAACTCAAAATTTAAAAATAAAATTAGCCAATTATAATAAATCAAGGAAAAATTATAAAAGATAAAAAGAATATATAAGGAAAAAATTAATTAAAAAATAAAAATAAAAATAATAAATAATAAAAAATAAAAGTTAACTAATAATAATGGTACTAATAATAATAATAAAAAATATAATAAAATTGCAACTTGCATGAGGAGGGAAAAGACAACTGTGAAAAGAAGGGAGCTCGTCGCTGTCGGCCAGGCAACAAGAGTGTTGTGTTTTCAGATTTCAGTAATTGCAAGCTTTCACCTTCCACTCTACTTGGTCACCTCCATCATTTCATTAGTCATATCCGTAGCTGCCTCTGCCGTCTCTAAAGCGTTCTACTTGGTTGCCTTCTAGGTCAGAAAATCTTATTCTCTTGTGAGTCCAAGCTGGAACCGAGGTCTAGGGTTGGGTCTTCGCTATTCCTTCTGTTGATTTCAATCTTCCTTATCCTTTGTGAAGTTTCCAGCTCCTACGCTGGTTCTACTAGTGCCATTATCAACCTTTCAAAAGTCAAACAGGTTTCATGGAAGCCAAGAGCTTTCGTTTATGAAGGTTTCCTCATGGACTTGGAATGTGACCACTTGATCTCTATAGCCAAATCAGAGTTGAAGAGATTTGCAATAGCGGATAACATGTTTGGACAAACCAAGCTAAGTGAAGTTCGAACAAGCTCAGGGATGTTTATTCCCAAGAACAAGGATCCTATTGTTGTTGGCATTGAGGACAAGATTTCATCATGGACCTTTCTTCCAGAAGAAAACAGAGAAGAACAAACAGATGAGAGGAGAAGATAAGAATGAAAGGCGCTTCTGGGTCCACCCTACAACCGTAACAAATTCAGCAAAAATGGTATTATGCATTTGTTAGCATTTACTATTCTCGGGCCCTCTTGTTTTACTTCAAGTCCATTCTGTTTCCAACCTCCAACAACATGAATAATCTAAAGTGTCACCTTCTTCCTTGTACACCATTGTTGATTTAAACCAAGATGATTCCTTTAGGGTTAGCCAAACCATCCTCACTCATCTTGTAAAGGACAAAATGTAGAGATCCATGAAACTCTTAGTGGGTCCATGGTGTGGCCTCTGCTTTCAAAACCAATGCTGCTACCCCGGATAAACTTTGTTTTCATGCAGGAAGAACAAAGTTAAACAGAGACAATAATGAAGAAACCCCTCTGCAAGCATGCCTACCCGTCGTTGCGATCTGCCACCAACACTAACCCAGAAAGCTACTGAGCTAACACATTTGGGATTCCCAGGGATGGCACTCTCCCTTCTCTTACACCCTTTGATCTCCCAGGCTCCATTTCTTCTTAAGACTCGCCTCCTTTCTTCCTCATATGCCTCCACCATATCCCTCTATGGAACTTCTAATTCAAGGCATTTATCTGTGAGAGGTGATGAGAATCATTTGAGGCCTGCATATGTGTCCATGCTTTCTGGAGTTTCTAATAATTTTTTTTGAAGTTAAAGTGGGTTGGTGTCAAGTACTTCTCAGCTGCAGATTCTTCACATCTGGTCCTTGAGATGCCAGCTTTATCCCCCACAATGAGCCAAGGTAACATTGCAAAATGGAGGAAAAAAATGAAGGAGACAAGATAGAAGTGGGTGACATATTATGTGAGATAGAGACAAACAAAGCTACCCTTGAATTTGAGAGTCTTGAAGAGGGATATCTGGCTAAGATACTAGTATCGGAAGGTTATAAGGATGTGATAGTGGGACAACCTATTGCAATAACAGTTGAAGATGCATTTGATATTGAAGTTGTAAAAATTCAGTTAGTAGCAGTTCAACAAGCCAACAAGAGAAGACCACCCACCATGACACTATAAGTGAAGGCAGTGTACAGAAAACCAATGCAACAATGATCAGTCCAGCTACAAAGTTATTAATTATAGAATATGGATTGGATGCGTCAACATTGAAGGCATCTGGTCCCTATGGCACCCTGCTGAAAGGGGACGTTCTTGCTATTATTAAGTCAGGAAAAATATCTCCAAAACTTGCTTCTAAATAAAAGGCTTCATCCTCTTAAAGTTGTTAGCAGGTTGCTGCATCACATGTGTCAACATCTCCATCAAAGCAGTCAGATGCTTTTAAAGATTTGCCAAATAGTCAAATTCCTAAAGTGATTGCCAAGAAGTTGTTGGAATCTAAACAAAATACACCTCACTTCTATTTATCATCAGATGTTATACTGGATCCACTTCTTTCCCTTAGAAAAGATCTTAAAGAGCAATATGGTGTTAAAGTTTCAGTTAATGATATTGTTATCAAAGTTGTAGCAGCTGCTCTCAAAAGTGTAGCAGAAGCAAATGAGAGGAGTTCTAGCTAAGGACATTTGGAACATAAAGAGAAGGAGCCGTAAGGTACAAGGTGGGAGATATGGGTGTTCAGCAAGCAGAGACCAAGGGACAGGGAACCATTCACGTTATACAAGTTAGCTTCTATCCATTTCATTTGTTTTGTTTTGCTTTGCTTTTGCCTCTTTGGTGTATTAATATTATTATTATTATTTTGGTATTTCAAGAAAAGTTATAAGAAAATTATCGTGTGAGAAATATTGTTCTCCTCGAGTTCTTAGGATCATGTGAGATTTTAATCTCCTTAAATCCCGAAATTAGTACATATTTGTTTTAAAAAATAAAAAAATAAAAAAAATACTTTAATTAAATATTTTCCATTATTTACGAAATCATCATGTGAGAATATTGTTCTCCTCGAATGTTTGGGATCGTGTGAAATTTTAATCTCCTTAGATCCCGAAATTAGTACATATTTGTTTTTAAAAAATAATAATAATAACAAAAATAAATACTTTAATTAAATATTTTCTATTATTTACAAAATCATCGAGTGAGAATATTGTTCTCCTCGAATGTTTGAGATTGTGTGAAATTTTAATCTCCTTAGATTTCGAAAACTAGTATATATTTGTTTTTCTAAAAAAAAAATAATATAAAATAATGTAAAGATAAATGCTTTAATTAAATGTTTTCTAACATTTATGAAATCATCACGTGAGAATATTGTTCTCCTCGAGTGCTTGAGATCATGTGAGATTTTAGTCTCCTTAGATCCCAAAAATTAGTACATGCTTGTTTAAAATAATGATAACAATAATGATAATAATG
Source organism: Delonix regia (assembly GCA_037074485.1). NCBI lineage: Eukaryota > Viridiplantae > Streptophyta > Magnoliopsida > Fabales > Fabaceae > Delonix > Delonix regia. Next base: position 7,864,094 of record CM073453.1, read on the forward strand.
CAAAAATAAATATCTTAATTAAATATTTTTTTATCACATTATTTACGTGATGATTAAGCTTGTTCTTTATAATAATTTCATTTAAATTTTGAAATAAAGATTAAGATTCCAAAAATAAACAAAAAATTTTAAAAGAGAGAAAATGAAGGGATCAGGAGAGCGAGACTAATTAGATTGTTGTAAATTAAAAAAATACAAACCAAATTCCAATCCCGTTTTGTTTATGAGAATCTGTTTAATTTGAATTCTCCTATTCTCATCACAAAAATTACTAATCATCAACCGATGGGCACGCCTTTTTTGGTCGAACTACGTGGACTTTGATCCCTATCATGGGGTATGTAGGCCCAAGGCTTTTATCCTAGGTCAAGTTTGCCCCTTGTAAATATCTATTTGTTTGCTTTCATTCTTGTTGTTTGTCTCCTCTGTTTAACAGGCATGCATGTGATAGAAGGGTAATTGAGATAAATTTAAAAGTCATATTCTATCTCAGCTGACTGGTTTAAGGTAATCGTCCATATGGGCGGGTGTTGTGGGGTGCCTAACACCTTCTCCACACTCAAATAGACTCCTGAACTCATCTATTATTTCGCAGACCATATTGCCATTTTATTTTTGTTTCAAATTGGTTTCCTAAAGTTTTCCGTTAAAAATTTTGGTGGTGACTCCAAATAAATTGATTTTCAAGATTCGTTTTTGGGAATCAATTTAAACACTATTTTATTCCGCCAAAAAGGTCGGTTATGACATTGAGGTAAAAGTTCTTTTGGGTTGTTGTATTGATTATTAAGAAAGCAAAAATCCCAAGAGGTTACTTAGGGACTAGATGTAGGTTAGGTAAAAGACAAAACAAGATAAATCTCTGTGTCTACTCTCTTTCCTTATCCTTTTTATATTTAGCATTTATTATTTTGAATCATAAAGTTTACTATGAAAATCTTTTCAAAGGGTTTCAATTTTTGCAAATTTTATATAACACTCAATTCACCCCCTCTTGGGTGCCAGTCTTGCTCAACAAGTGGTATTAGAGCTTGGGCTCATGATTAATGACTTAACTCTCTCAATAGTATAAATGGTTGGACTTGGTGATTGTGTGTTGCTTGGAGGGCTATCCATTTAAAAACCTCCTGGTTTCAATGGTGAAAATTTCACATATTGGAAACTAAGGATAAAAATTTTCTTTGAAGTTGTTGGCATTGACCTTTTGGATATGATTCAAGAAGGTCCATATGTGCTTATGAAAACTAAAGAAGGCAAGACCTTAGTTAAACCCAAAAGTGAATGGAATGATACAGAAAGAAGAAAAGTTTTACTGAATAACAAAACTAAACTTATTCTCACAAGTGCACTTAGTTAGGAAGAATACTTTAGAGCGTCAAACTATCAAAGTGCAAAAGAAGTATGGGAAGGTTTAAAAATAGCCCATGAAGGAACATCTAATGTAAAAAAGTCTAAGATTCGTAATCTTATACAACAATATGAATTGTTTAAAATGAATCCTAGTGAAACTATTAAATAAATGCAAATACATTTTACTCACATTGTTAATCATTTAGCAGCCTTAGGAAAGACATACTCAAATAGATTAAGCTTACATGATTATGAAGGCACTTCCTATGTAGTGGTAACTAAAAGTGATAGCTATTGATGAAGCCAAAGGACCTTTCATAAAATTAGTTGTAATTCTCTTTGGGAAACTCTAAGAACATGAACAAAGGCTGAAGTAACTTCTTGAGGAATATGAAAAGAAGAAGAAAGGTCTTGCTCTCAAAGCAACATCAATATACCTAGATGAGGAAGAATGCAACAATGATTCTTTGGATGAAATTAAAGAAGAGATCATTAGTCTCTTTGTTAAGAAATTTGGAAGAAAATAGAAGATGAAGAAGCTAAGAAGGAGACCAAATAGAAGGAGTCAAGAAAATCCCATTTGCTATGAATGCAAAAAACTAGAACATATCAAATGAGAATGTCCTTAATTTCTAAAGAAGCAGGGTAACACAGAAAGAAAGAAAGGAAAGGAAAAGAAAAAGGCTTACTTATTAGCTACTTAGGGGGAAAGTGATAAAGACTCAGATGTTGAATAAGATGAAGAAGCTAACATTTGCTTAATGGCTAAAGAAGAAAATGAGGTATACTCTCTCCCTTCTTATAAAGAAATGCAAGATATATTTGATGAATTACATAATGGATTTCTTAAAATGGCAAATGCCTTAAATATTTCAAAGATGAAAGTTTATCTCTTGAAAATGATTTATAAAAAGAGAAAGGAGAACATATTTCACTACTTCAAATTAAAACTCCTTAGAAAAACAAATTGAAACATTAAAGCATAAATACATAGGCCTTAAAGAAGGACAACTTCCTTTAAACAATAAAGTTGCAAAAATTTAATTGTAATTGTGAACTTCTAAAAAAGGAAAAGAAGTATTTGGTAGACACCCTTGCAAATTTCACAAAGGGAAAAGACAATTTAAATATAATACTTAGAAAATAATGATGTGTTTTTGACAAGGTAGGTTTTAGGTACAATCCTAATAAAAGACAGAAATATTATAAAAATTTCTTTCTTCCAGCAGTTATCATCAGTAGTCTATTTATTACATGCTTCTATTGTGGTTAAAAGGGACATAGATCTTATACTTGTTCTTATAAAAAGAATAATGTTATGGAAGAAAGGAAAATATCAGTTCTTAAGGGAACAACTAACATTGATGGACCTAACAAGAATTGTAATATTTTTGTAGGCATGTATAAAGGCTATTGAAGCCAAATGGTACTTAGATAATGGATGCTCCAAACATATGACTAGTGACAAATCCAAATTCATTTCTCATCAACCAAAGAATGAAAGAAATGTCACATTTGGAGGTAGTGGACAAGGAAAAATCTCTGGTATAGGAAAAGTTAGTAAGAAATTTTCTACTTTTATTGACAATGTACTTCTTGTTAAATGATTGAATCATAATCTTATGAGCATTAGTCAATTATGTGATAAAAATAATAGAATTATATTTAGTTCAAAACATTATCTAGTTGAAAATTTAGATGAAAAGAAAACCATACTAATAGGATAGAGAGTTAACAATGTTTAAGGTATTGACTTAGATGATGTCTCTACTATTGATTCAAAATATCATATGAGTGTTAATGATGAAAGTTGGTTATGGCATAGAAGACTTGCTCATGTTAGTATGAGTCTTTTAGAAAAGCTTGCTAAGAAAGATCTTGTAGTTGGATTAACAAAATTAAAGTTTAATAAAATAGACTTTGTGATGCATGTCAGAAGGGAAAACAAATTAAAACTCTTTTAAAACCAAAAGATTGTCTCCTCAACTAGACCACTACAATTACTTCACATGGATCTTTTAGGACCTTATAAGACCATGATTCTAGGAGGAAATTACTATGTACTAGTTATTTCAAATGATCTTTCAAGATTTACTTGGACACTTTTCTTATCCCATAAAAATCAAGCCTTTAAATCTTTCCTAAAATTGGCAAAGTTCATTTAAAATGAACAAGGCATGACCATTGTGAATAAGAAGTAATCATTGTGGAGAATTTGAAAATAATTAGTTTATGGAATTTTGTGATGAAAAGGGAATTGAGCATAATTTCTCTACACTTAAAACTCCACAATAAAATGGAGCTGTAGAAAGAAAGAATAGAACTCTAGAGGAAATGACTAGAATAATGCTCAATGAAATAAGTCTTCTTAAGTACTTTTGGGAAAATGCAGTAAATACTACATGTTATGTCATGAATAGAACAATGATAAGACCAATCTTGAGAAAAACTGCTTATGAATTATACAAAGGAAGAAAACCTAACATTGCCTATCTACATGTGTTTGATTGTAAATGTTTTATGATTAACATTGGAAAAAATAATTTGGGTAAGTTTGATGCAAAATCTAATGAAGCAATTTTCTTAGGATACCCTAGTACTAGCAAAGCATTTAGAGTGTATAATAAAAGAACTTTGACTATAGAAGTATCTATACATGTAAATTTTGATGAATCAAACCTTCATGAGCCAAGAATAGTATCTTGTGAAGAAATTGCAGTAAAATTTAATAATCTTAAAATAAAAGACAAACAATGAGCTCAAGAAATCAAGAATGAAAGTGAGCCCACCATGATAGATGAACAATCCTCCTTGCATGAAAAATCTGATCAAGAAATGAAGGAATATATCTCTCAGAATCTTTCAAAGGCATGAAACTTCAAAAGGGATCATCCACATGATCAAATAATTGGTGATGTCTCTGAAGGAATAACAACTCAAAACTCTCTTAGTTAATCATCAATCATTTTTATCTCAAGTTGAACCAAATGAATTGATGAAGCCATGAAAGATGAGTATTGGGTCTTAGCTATGCAAGAAAAGTTAAATTAATTTGAAAGAAGTCAAGTATAGAAACTTGTCCCTATACCTAATAATCATCTAGTCATTAGCAGAAAATGAGTTTTTAGAAACAAGCTTGATGAATATGGAATTGTCACTAGAAACAAAGTAAGATTAGTTGCAAAAGGTTACAATCAAGAAGAAGGAATTGATTATGATGAAACCATTGCATCAGTAGCTAGACTAGAGGTAATTCGTATATTACTAGTATGTATAAATGATTTTAAGTTATATCAAATGATGTTAAAAGTGCCTTTCTTAGTGAATACATATTAGAAGAAGTATATGTCGAATAACTTCCAGGATTTGAGGATCAAAATCTTCCAAATCATGTATTCAAATTGAAAGAAACTCTAAAAGTCCTTTAGCAAGCACTTAGAGCATGACATGAAAGGCTTTGAACATTTATCATTAAGAATGGTTTTTTCTAGAGGCAAGGTTGCTACAACATTATTCTTTAAAAGGAAGAAAAATGATATCTCAGCTGTACAAATATATGTGGATGATATTATATTTGGTGCTAATAATGGAACTCTATGCATAGAATTTACTGAAATGATGAAATGAGTATTTGAAATGTCTATAATAGGGGAACTTGCATTCATCTTGGGTCTTCAAATCAAAAAACAATTATTTATAAGTCATTCCAAATATGTCAAGCAATTGCTTAAGAAATTTGGATTTGAAAATGTCAAAGTCAAAGATAGTCCAATAAGATCAACAACAATGATGGATGTTGATGAAAAGAGACAACCTTATTAAATCTCTAAATATAGAGGAATGATTGGATCCCTTCTATACTTAATTGCAAGTTGGCCGAATATTATGTTTGGTATATGTATGTGTGCCCATTTTTAAACTTGTCCTGAAGAATCTCATTGCTCAACAGTAAAGAGAATCTTTAAATATATTACTAGCATAATACAAATGGGTCCATTGTATCCAAAAAGATCTACTAATACATTAGTAGGCTATTCAGAAGTTGATTTTGCTGGTTGTAAAACCGACAAAAAAAGAACCTGTGGGATATGCCAATTCTTTGGAAATTCTTTTATTTCTTAGTTTAATAAGAAACAAAATAGTGTAGCATTATCTATTGCTGAAGTTGAGTATGTTGCAACTGGTAACTTTTGTGCTTAAATCCTTTGTATGAAGCAACAATTAAAGGATCTTGGTGTATATCTTAAAGGGATTCCAATCAAATGCGACAACACCAGTGCAGTAAGCCTTACAAGAATCCTATTATGCATGATCTAAAGATAATGAAATTAAGCATCACTTCATTAGAGATCATATCCAAAAGAAAGATATCAGTCTTGAATTTGTCCAAACTGAGTTTCAACTTGTTGATATCTTCATTGAACATTTTTTAACTAACAAATTTTGTTTTATAAGAGGTTAACTTGAAATGGTTAATCCTAATGTATTGTAACAATCAAAATTTAAATTGTTCCGCCATTTGCTTGAAGAGAATATTTACTAACTTAAGCACTAGAGTGGTCTAAACTTGTTTTGTAGGATGCCTATGATAATTCTTTAAGTCTTCACCATGATTAGCATAATAATTACCTTCATTTGGATAGAAATCTAAGCTTGGATAAATATATAGGTGTAATACTCACTTGAAAGTTAGAAAATTGGTCAAAAATTGATCATTTAGTCACTTTAAACATGGACCAGTCGATTGCTATAGGGACAACAGTTGACCGATAGGCTTATGAGAAAGGCTAGCAATTCAAGAAGGCCAGAGTAGTAGTCTAAGGGCTTTCTGTAAGGGAGTAGTTGATTGCTAAGGGATGGCCAGTCGACTAGCTTCTCTTTGTAACTTGACAGTCAACTTGAAGGCTTCAAAAAGTAACCCCTTAAGAAATTTAGCCTGACAGTTGACTGGGAGCCAAGGGCCAGTCAACTAGTCAATTTCAGAAGTTGCTATTTATAGTAGTTGAAACCCTAATTTTTCATAGAAAATACTATTTTCCTTAGCTGACTACTCTTTCTTCTTTCTTACTCTCCAATTTTTGACAAAATCATCACATTCTAGGTTTTAATTGGTTCAAATAAGGATTTTTGCTTTCCTCTCTCTCATACTAAAAAATACTCATTATTCTTGCCTCACTTGGGAGTTTTTGGATCACAAATGGTAGAAAGACTTACAACCAAGCATCTAAGAACCAGAATATATCAAGTGGTTCATCCTTTGGTCCTCCTCCACTCTTCTCTTCATGTGCTCAAGAGGTTGCTTTCATTAAGAACTTCTAACAAAGGGATATTCTCCAAAGTAAGTGTCTTAATGTCCAATTTCTTCAAGAGGAAGAGTTTTCTTTATTTAATCTTTTCTTAAATGATGGACTGGACATGATGCTGTCACTAAAGTTGGATTATAGCTCTAAGGATATAATAGCCTTATTTTCTAACATCACTTATAACCCCACTAGTTATCTCCGTACTCCTGAGGTTAGAGGAACTAAGATTGTATTTAAGGATAAGATACTTATAGAGATACTCCATCTTCCCCCTCTTTTAGGTTATTACTTTACCGATAATTTGAATTCCTTTAAGATTGTGATTGGCTATAACAAGTTAGAGGAGCTGAATAGGATTAGTGAGATTCTTGTAGAGAATTCCAACATGCAGTTGAATGTTAATGATTTATCTCTGGATAATATACTGTATTACATAATAGCTCACTATCTAATAAACAAGTCTGGTAACTTTGCCTACGTGAGTGAGCCTGAGTTGTTTATGATGAAGTACATTTTAGAAGGAGAAATTTTTAGGCTTACGTGGCTTATAATTCAGAAAATGATTGCCTGCAAGAAGAAGAAATTCTTTCCTCTGCCATTTAGGGCCATCATATTAGCTATCCTACGACATCATGGTGTGTATTCACTTGAGGATGACGTAGAGTCCCTCCAAGTAATTAGATAGAATAATTTGGCACACCTAGGGTTTACTAAAACTCTTTAGGGTCAATAGGTTAGGATAACCCGTAGAGCTCAGAGACCTCATCCAACAACACCTTTTGGTGTATCGGCCTCTTTATAGCCTCTTCCATCTTTAGCATTAGAGGAAGAGGAAGGACCTTTAACTACCATTCCTCTATCACTTCCAGCTCCTACATATTATTCATTGGCACCTTTTGAGAGCATCGTTATTCTTGAGCCTATTCTTCTTGCTAAGAATCGAGAACTTCATTAGAAGATTGACACCTTCAGTCTTTAGATTTAGACTTTCTAAGAGACTATAGAGAATATGGATGCTTGCCTTCAGCGCATAGAGATCTATTATAAGCAATCACCATAGGCTAGGGTAATTAGATGCAGGAGTTAATAGTTCTCTTCCTCCCTTTTTGATGAGACAAAGAGGGAACGAAATAGAAATTGTTAGTTGTTAGGAGGTTATATGTCTTTAGAGGTTGTTATTGTTTTTTATTGTTTTTATTATACTGAGACTTTGTTATATTAAGCTTTGATAGTTATTGATAAGTTATTGGCTATTTCTTGAATTTGGTATTATTTATTAACTAAATGTGCTTGAATGAATACTTATGCTTTGATAATAAAGTAGTTAATGTTATATGTTTTGAATGTTGAAAACACTGTCATTATACCAACTATTAAAGAATTAAGTGTTTTAAAAATACACATACTTGAAAACTTTCCTTATTGGAGAACTAAAAATTTCAGGTTTGTCATCATAAAAAGAAAAGGGAGATTGTTGAGCTTATTTGCTGAAGACTTATGATTTTAACGATAACAAACATTATATGAAAGTTTTTCAATGAAATACATAGGTTTTGGATATTCTTCAATTTATTATCATTGTTTAAGAACCTTTGTAAGTGATATTGAGCTGATAGAAGATGTTTAAAATAATTGTAAAATTAATTCTAAGCAGTAGCCTAGTAGTTGACTGACCCTTTGCTAGTCACCTGCCAAGCCTCCTTCTTAGAGGTCCTACTTTGCTGCAATCTTAAGCCTAAATTGACTGGGAGCTTCTTGTGAGTTACTAGTTAATTGGCTATACCCAAATCAATCCAGCCAATTGCTAGCCTCAAGACCAATCGACTATGGGCTAATTGTGAGAGACTAGTCGATTGGCTAAGGGTAAGCAATTGATTGTTGAGGTCCATATTTGAATTTTTGAAGAGCGAAAGAGGGACCAGTCGATTAACCATGAGAAGGCAGTCGACTGGGCAATAGTAGAGAAGTCATAATTGTTTTATAATGGACATATTTTGAAATCCTTGACTTCCCACCCACTCCCAACAAATCTATTGGACCTTGGGCTATATAAACCTGACTTATGAACTCTGAATCAATAAGAAAAAATATTCAAGAGTAATTATATCATAAATTCTATCTTCTTATAAGCTATTTACTACTATGATGCTTCATTGTTCTATATACTCTATGTTTGAGAGTTTATTTATCTGGAATTCTTTCTTTCTTAAAAGAGAGAGAAGCTTAAGGAGGTTCCTTGAGGGAGTTAAGTAGAGAGTGTTTGGGTGAAGGGGGAGGTTATCCCTAATTATATTCAAGAAGGTTTCTTGAAGGAGTAAACAGTGAGTGCTTAGGATTAGGAAGAAGTTCTTTTTGTGAATTGAAGGAGAAGTTCTTCTGGGTTGTTGTATTTGATTAATAAGAAAGTGAAAAGAACCCAAGAGGTTGCTTGTTTAATTTTTGCAAATTATATATAACACCCAATTCATCCCCTTCTTGAGTGCCTGCCTTGCTTAACATAATTGACATGCACTCTCCAGTTTCACTAGCGTGTCTAATTGCATTGAATGTTACTTCCTGATCTTGCACTCTTATGGTTAACTCTTCTTTTTGAACATCAATTAAAGCTCTCCCTATTGCTAAGAAAGGTCAACTTTAAATGATGGGTATGTCCTTATCCTTTTCCAAATATAAGTTGATAAGTTTATAGGAAATATAAAATTTTTCTACCTTAACCAATATGTCCTCCAATATTCCTTTTGCTAACACCAAGGAATGGTTTGCAAGTTGTAGGGTTACTGAAGTTGGACTTATCTCCCCTAAACTTAAATTTTGAAAGATAGAAAATGACATTAAATTTATCTTGGCTCTTAAATCACTAAGAGCACTACTATTACATTCATTACCAATTGAACAAAGTATAGTGAAATTACCTGGATCGTTAAACTTGAGAGGCAGCTTTTTGTGAAAAATTGCACTGCATTCTTTTATCAATGTGATTCTTTCATACTCCTCTGGACTTCCTCTTTTTAGTTATGATGTCTTTCATGAATTTTGCATAGGTTGTCATATGCTCTAGTGCCTCCATGAATGGAATATTTATTTATAGCCTTTTAATCACCTCAAGAAATCTTTTAAATTGATAGTTTAGATTTCTATTTTGTTTTAACCTTTAAGGGATATGGATGTTCTATTTACTACTAAATAATTTCTTATCACTGATTTCCTTTGGTTTTATATCTTGTATTTCTATTACTTGTTTTTCATTTTTCTATAGATTTATGTAGTGTTTAGGCTCTAGTTCATCTAACAGTTTTCCCTTTCTAAGAGTGACTACCTTACATTATTCTTTCCTTTGTGACCTAGATTAGGCTCTATGTTGTTAGATAAGGTTCCTTGTAGTTTACTTATTAAGGGATTCACTAATTGCCTCATATGTGTTTTCAGGTTTTTCAAAGTGGCAACTTAACTTAGCAATAACTACTTCACCTAATCTTCCTGTAGATAAGATGATCATGTTGCTAGCCTTTTTGTTATCTACTAGCATTTTGAAAACCTGTTGAAGCTTCTTGTTTAAAAGAGTGCATTCATTTGATTGTATTTCTAGGAGAACTTTGGTTGATTCCTCCACCCAAGGTCATAGGTATTAGGCCTAGGTTAGTTTCCCTTATAGCTGTTACTTACATAATTCACTATTTCTTATAGGTGTAAAAGTGAGGCACTATGCACCTAGATGACCCTTCTTACAGTGTTCATAGGTTATAAAATTTTTTATCTAAGAACTTAGTGGCTACTTTGTGGTCTTCCTAAGCCAAGGGCTATCTAGATTCTTTTTTATTACCATAAATTAGGTTGCCACTTCAGTTGAAAATGTCGGAAGTTAAATAACTTTATACATTACAACTAGTCTTTTTTCAGAAGCTCTTTTATAGGTCCCGTAGTTGTTTGAGGTTAGATCCTCTAAGATCTCAAAGGCATCCTTAGGATGTTAGTTTGATAGTGATCTTCTGGCAACCCTATCAACTTGATCCCTTGATGAGGTGTTTAGTCCATTGTTGAAGATTCTAACCTGTTGTTGTTTAGAAAAGCGACTGAATTAACAAATATTAACTAAATGAATTAAAAACCTAGATTTCTAACTTTCCCACTTTGCAAAGTTGCTTTAGTAATAATAGTTAAACTTTTTATTAACACTTGATTTAGGTTACTAACCTAAGGTTCTATAATGTCTATATAGTTACGTTAAACTTATATAGCCTGGGTTGAATTCCTTGGTTCCCTATATCTCTATGGGAATCAACTAAGATCTCAATCACATAAACCCTAACCCTAAATGTAGTTATCACAAATAGTCATATACTTGCATCTCGATTGCAAATTGCATCAATTATATTGGAAAACAATGATTATGTTCAAGCATATCTCAAATTTAATATTACCTTTTAAGTTTAAACGAAATTCCTAAAATCAATCCTAAGGTGATTGAAACTCAAAATGCATTAACTATAGAGTGAACATAAACAACTGTGAAACATGATGAAATCAAATTTATAAAGTTAATAGAAAAACAACCCATGACAGGGTCCAATCAAAACCTTAGAACTACTAACTAACCATACATTTACATATTTTCAAAGTAGAAAATTAACCAAAAAAAATATTAAAAAGAAGAAAAGATAAAGTTTAGAGAAGAGGCACAACTCAAATTGAGTTGCTTCTCCTTTTACTGAACTCTTTCCTAGCCTTTTTGAAAAACCTTACTCGGTAGTGCTCTTTAACTTCACCTCCAATTTCTCTACTCTAGCTCAGTGTATCCTCTACAGCACCATTAGGCTTTCTATTTATAGCCTTCAGAGCCCCTTAGAGTCCATCTTATCTTAGGAGATCAACCTTATCTTGACAAACTCTAATTTGTAAAATTGTGTCCTTTAACGGTACGACCAAGCATTGACTTTCTGCGCTTGGGTACTGACTTTCTATTTGTAGTGCCCAGATGTTGGAACTTTGATGCCTGGGCATTGGTGAACTATAAGTTTTAGTGCTAAGGCGCTTTTCTAGTGCTTAGGCACTAGTCCTCTGACTTTGATTTTTCAACTGCAACTTTTAATGCCTTGGCTCTAGATTTTGGGTATCTAGACATCAAATTTCTAGAATTAGTGTCCAGATGCTAATGTTTTGGTGCCTGGACACTAGATCTTTGACTAAGAATTCCAACTTACACATTTTAACGCTTTGGCACTAATGTTTTAGTGTATGGGGGTTAACTTTCTCGTTTTAGTGCCAAAGCATTGGAATTCTAGTGCCTAGGCACTGGACCTTTCGTCTTGAATTCTCTTGTTTTCTTTTTCCCTTTATTTTTATAGATGTTCTAGTTCACTTCCCTAAAGATTTATCACAAAAAAATCTTGTAGAAGAGTTAGATATATGGTGATTCAATAATGTCTCAAAGGGATAAGATGTTTAAGCTAAAATACATCCAAAATTAATTAAATTTACTTCAAAGACTAGCTATTTTAGTTTGTAAAATTTGCTCTAGTTAACTTTATTTTAGAGAGTTAAAATTCCCAGTTTTGTTCCTTTCCCTTTATTTTCATTGATTAATTTCATTAATCTAGTCACCAATTTCAAATTTCCCCTCTGGTAGTGTGCTTGGGAGCTTGAAGGCTAGAAGTATAAAATTTTTTGTTCTTATTAACACCAATAACCTCAAGGGATGAAGGATTTAGGTTATTGGAAGTTATCACTTGGATTGATAAGTTAATTTGGTGATTTCTTTTTCTCATTTTTTCTTGAATTTCCATTGTTACAAGGGGAGAAAGATAAAGGAAAACTATGTTGGGAGAGATTAAAAGGAATTGGATAATTATTTTAATTTCACTATAAATTTCTTAAATTAGGATACCATAATTTCCCAAACCATTTGATGAAGTTGAGCAACTCTTAGCTATGGAGAATAACTCATTTTGAGCTCTATATATATTCATAATTATATGTGGGTGAATAAACAAAAAATGTAATGATATGTGAGAGGGGAGAAATTACTAATCAATATTAGAAATTTGATGTGTGAGATCTTACCTTTGGAATTGAGAATTTCAATGAGATAAAGAAGGGAAGCATATGTCCTTATAACCATGCAAATAATAGCTACTTCTAAAGGGAGACAATTTCACAAATAATTCATATAAGATTTTAACTATAATAAATAAATGGTGGCACCTCATATATATTTTCGTAATTGACTTTTCGGCAAGAAATATAAAAAGAGGTTTAAATTGATTCCTAAAATGGATCTTGAAAATCAATTTATTTGGAGTCACCACCAAAATTTTTAACGAAAAACTTTGAAAAACTAATTTAAAACAAAAAGAAAAGGCAAAAATGTTTGTGAAATCAAAGCTAGGTTCGAGAGTCTATTTGAGTGTGGGGAAGGTGTTAGGCACCCCATAACACTCGTCCATAAGGACGATTATCTTAAACTAGTAAGCTGAAATAGAGTATGACCTTAAATTTGTCTCAATTATCCTTTATTGACATGCCCATTAAACAGAGAAGACAAAAAAGACAATAATGGAAGTGAATGGATAGATATTTACAAATGGTGGACTTGACCTAGGATGAAAGCCTAGGGCCTATGTACCCCATGATAGGAATCAAAGTCCATGTAGTTTGACCAAAAGGGTGTGCCTGTTGATTGGTGATTTTTAATTTTTGCAATAAGGATAAGAGAGTTCAAATTAAACAAGTTGTCATAAACAAAATGAGATTAGAATTTGATTTGTGTGTTTTAATTTACAACAACTTGATTAATCTAGCTCCTTTGATCTCTTCATTTTTCATCTTTTTAATTTTTTTTAGTTTTGGAATTTTAATCTTATTTTTGAGATTTAGATGAAATGATAATGAGCAAATATTTCAGGATTTTTGGGAGTTCAAAATGAAATTATAATTAAAATATATTTGAATTTTTGATTTTTTTTTTTGAATTTTCAAATTTAGAATTTATAGTTGAAGTTGAAATGAAATTATAAGATTTCTGAATTTATTTTTTTGAATTTTTGGATTCTTGTTTTGATTTTGAAAATGAGATCATAATGAAGAAAGTATTTCTTAGGTTTAATTATGAATAACAGGTAAAATAAACCCCACTTTATATATATATATATATATATATATATATATTGGAATTTATTTTATCATTTCATTTTTGAAAATGGGCATTAAATTTCAAGGCTTGAGGAGACTAAAGATCCCACACAGCCTCTACTAATTTATTCGCAAGCGCCTGAGGAGATTTAGGATCTCACGCGGCCTTTGCTTATTAACTTTTGAGTGCCTGAGGAGATCAACAATCTTATGCGGTATCACAGAATACGGAAGAGATTATTTGGGATTTTTTAGGATTTTCATTTTTATGATTTTTGGGTTTTAAAATCACATGTTAACTTTTAAAGCCTAAAGAGATTAAAGATTTCATATGGCTTCTCTCTAAGTGCCTGAGGAGACTAATGTTCTCATGTGGCATTATTAAAAATTTGGACAAAATAAAATAATAATAATGATAATAATATAAGTGGTGGAAAGAAACAAAAAACAAAATGCATTGGAACTGGGAGACAACCCATGCCTGCCATGTATGTATCTTCCATGCACACCCAAGATCACTTCTCTTCATGCATATATGGCAAAAAAAAAAAAAAAAAACCTCTGTATATGCATACATACATATGTAAATATAAATATATTCACATATATACACACACATATATATGTAGGACATGACAAAAGAAAAAAGTAAAAAGGAGAAGCAAAAAACAAAAAACAAAAAGACAATAGAAACAAAATAAACAAAACAAAACAAAAGAAATCCAAACGAAAAGAGAGAAAGAAAAAAGGTGCATGAATGTACAGACCACTTGCATGTGACCAATACCCACACCATATAAATTGCATGCAATCCACATACAAGAGAGCCTTCTTCATGCACTTATCATATTTATGGCCTTGGTATACCTATATATCTATATACATGCACATATATATATATATATATATATATATATATATCTATCTACATCTATATATACACATATATAAAGATATATATATATATATATACATGTCAATGGAAGAAAAAAAATCAGTAAGAGGAAAAAGCCTCCACGTCACATGCATGCTTTCATATATCTATATATATCTATATACACACCTATACAGACACCTATATGTACATATATAAGGAGAGCAAAAACTGCATCAGGAAGAACAAAGGACTCTCACGCCACATGCATACACTCACATGGATATTCATTTATCTATTTGTATACCTCCATATACACATACACACATACACACACACACACATATATATATATATAAACATGAAATGGAGGGCCCAAAAAACTACATCAGGAAGAACAAAGAACTCCCACGTCACATGCTCCTATATTTATATATATGTATCTATATATATCCATATATATCTATGTATATAAATGTGATGAAGGAAAGGGGTATCATGCGACTCATTTCCAGCACTCTTGGAAAGCTAAATGAAGTGCAAAGTGCATAAGCTTTCAACCACATTTGACAGCAAAAATGAAGTCATTGTGCAGTAGACTTGGAGCGCCATCGGACAGTAAAACAAAGCAAATACCATCCTCCATTTCAGGTGTGTTTGAACAACCACAACCAAGGGATTATACGCCAACAGACAATGCAATGAATGATGCAACTAAATCCCAACGTACCTTATGACAATGAAATGGAAGATGATGAAACACTATCAATCTTTGTTCTTCCTCTGTTAACCCCTATTTTGAGAGTGGAAAACAGAGGTACCGATCTTCTTTTCCCTTCTCTTCTTCTTCTCCTTCTCTTCCTCTCGATTTGTGACTTTGTGGTCTTCATCTCGGTCTCTTTTCCTCTCTATTTCTTCTCGGTCTATCCTCCTCTTTTGGTCCATGACCTTTTTTTTTTTATTTAGCTCAGTCTCTTCTCCTTTTTATTTCTTCTCGGTCTGTTCTTTCCTCAATTTTCTTAGCCTGTTCTCCCCTTAATTTTCTTCTCGGTCTGTCCTTTTCCTCGAGCTTCCATATGGCAGAGACCAACAGCCTGAAGTTTCCTTTTTTCCTCTTTTCTCGCTAGCTAAAGAAAGGGGCCATTTTGTCTCAATCATTAGTGGTGCTTCTCTCCATCGATGCAGTGTTGCCGGAGCTGATATCGTGTAATGTAGGCCTCAGGCAAAGGGTGCAGGGAACACCTCTGCTGGCCTCTGTTTCCAAGGTGCAAAAATAGAGACGTGTTTACTTCTGCACCTCTGACTTCATCTCTCTTAACTCTTCTTACCCAGCTTTCTTTTTCATCGCTTCGTCGCTCCTTCTCACTGTTTTCTCTCCTGCCCGTTTCAACCTAGGTCTTTTTCACTACTTCTTGACAATGATGAGAACGAAGGGTCAATGGCATAGCTGCTGAACATTTCCTTTCCCTTCTTTTATTTCTGGCCGAGGAAGGAGGTAGGTCTATCTTAACCGAAAATAGGGCTGCAGCATTACACAGGGTGCAGCAACGTAAGGCTTTTGTGTTTATTATTCTTTGTCTTATTATGGTTATCATATATGTATATATATTGGTTTTTGCTTTGTGGCTTTACTTAGTTGATTTTTTTATTTAACTAGTAAATTTAAAAGATGTTTTAATTTTCTCCTTTTTATTTTTGTTAAATTCTTTATATTTGATGATGAATTTATGTTTGTGGTTTTCATTTTCCTCTTGCTTTTGTTGGTCAATTAATTAGTTAATCATTTGATTAATTAATTAATTTTTATTTTCATTTTCTTTGTTTTTTCATTTATGAGAAGGGGTGTTCACATATATCTTGAGGGAATTTATTTAAATCTTGAGAGCTTTAATCTATTGATGCCAACCTTCATGGGAAGGTATGTAAGCCTTAATGCTTGACCAATGGGTGCATCATTACGAGGGGTAAAGAGTAGAATCATGAAGGTCACTAATGTCAAAGGCTTTAAGGGTTACCAATTTTAGATAGCTACATTTAAGGGAATAAACAAGACTTTTAAAGAAGAAATTAAAATTAAAATTGTTAAGAGATAACTATAAACATGGTAAAATGGAAAATGTTAAGGTTTAGACATATGGAATTAAATTGCATTCAGGATATTTCTAGCAAGCTATGTGAACATTGCATCTTTTGTTTTATAGGGACATAGAGATTCTTGTTTAATTTGGAATTTCAGCATAGGAAATGGTAAAAATTAAACTTGTTATCTATTCGTATGGTGAGTCAATAATGCTAATTATATGTATTTTTTTAATTTACACATTTCTTTACAAATATAATTCTTATTGAATATTCCAGTGCCCATGGTGGGAATCCTTAGATTTAAAATCTCTCTCATTTTGTATAGTTTGAAATATTTGAACTTTGACAAGTTATTATCTATATTTGGAAATATTGAGCATTTGGTTAATTTTTTGACTTCTGCAAATTACATTAATTTTGTACATCTAAATTACGTTGATTTTGTGTTATTAAATTACTTAACATTTGTATTTCTAAATTATTCTGATTCTATATATTTGAATTTCTCTAACGTTGTATATGAAATTCTATGATTCTAAAATTCAAAGTTTAAATATTTTCCTTATGGCCATAGTTCTTATTGAATATTTTAGTGCCTTTGGCAGACTTCTTGAATTTATTATTCTCGTCATTACAATATACATTAGACTTTTGATTTACATTGATTCTGAAATTCTGTATGACATTGGCTTGGGATTTCTGAATTATTTGATTTTTGAATTACTTCGAATGATTTTGAATGTAATGAAATTTTAGGACTTGAGAAGATATTAATGGTTTTGTGAACAATTAAGCAATTTTGAACTAATCTTTACGAATAACTCTATTATGTGTTTCTAAAGTACTTTGATTCCATAATTTCAAATTTATCTGATTCTATTTTCTAAATAAATTATGCTTTGTCCTAATCTTAGTCATCCTTTAATACATGTAAGTATCTGTTAGGTTTACAGAGGCGAAATTCATGTCATACTCTATGTTAGTCACCCTCCATTTTTAGAGTTGTGACAGAAATTCATTTTATTTTAAAACATATCGCTTCTTTTCAAGATTTCTACAATCTTCTAAACATTTATCTTCTGCATTTGAAACTGGATATGCATTAATGTTCATCAATATTGGTGGCCACTTATTGTGTTAGCATTACCATGATATTTAGCCTTGCGCCAAGTGACATTAGAACCATAAAATGTTTTTCTCCTCTAAATCTACTTCATAGTAAACTTTTTAAAATTTAATGTTTTCTTTAAAAGAAAGTTCATGTAGAAATTTATCTTTTCCTTGACATTCAACCCTCATGATGGGTCAGGCTGATGATTCTGACATTCAACCCTAAACCCACCAGACCAAGTGGGTCTAAGTAGACTTGCTTATTCAAACCATCATGGCGCGGGTTGGCCCGTTTGAAAGCTCAAACATGTAGATAAAAATACTAAGACAAAATTGTAATTGTGAAAGAAAATCCAAATACTAATTAAACATAGAATTTAACTCTACATAATTTTATGTACTAAATTATTAGTTTGATAACTATATGTCCATGTTCGGTTGCAAGAATCCAGCCCAAGTAAAGAAAATGGGAATAGGATTTATTCCTTTTGTTACATATTTGGCTAGGTAATCAGATTCCATGGGAATATCGTGATTCCCACATTCATGGGAATGGGCAAACTATATAAGTTTTGATGGAACCTGATACATTCTCAAAAATTAAGGTAAAAGTTACCATCTAGCCCTCCCTTGCATCATCTTTCTCTCTTCTTCCTCCCTTGACAAATGCCTCTCCCAAACCGACGACCGCCATGAACCAGGACCACTAATGACCACCACCGTCGTTATAGATATCCGCCTCTCCCTCTAGAATACAGGTGATAGAGATTGATGAGAGAGAGAGAGAGAGAGAGATCAATGTGTAAGAGAGAGACCAAAAACAGAAAGGGAAGTGCCCTCTAGATGCACGAAGAGAGAGATTGATGAGTGGAGAGGATGACAGACCAAATAGAGGGGTACCATTCCGACATAGAAGGCAAGATTACGATAGACAAAAAAAGAAGATAAACAAGAAAGAGAAAGAAAGAGATAGCCTAAGAAGATAAAGGGAAGTTGACAGCACTGAAGGCCTAATACTGGAGTGAAGAATGTTGACGGCGTGTTACTAGACAGGGAAGTCGACGATGTGATATAGAAAAGATAGAGGGAAGGGACGATGGGTAAATAAAGTAATTTCATATAAAATTAAAATAATTATTAAAGGATAAAACTATTATCAACTTCTTCAAAGATGAAACTAAAAGAAATAATTGCACTAATTTCCTCCTTGAGTTGCAAACTTAAAAATGAGCTCATTGTTGCATAGATACACAATTCCCTTAACTTGCTTAATGAAGCTGGAAATTGGCTTCCATCAAGAATAGGTGAAAGCGGCAATGCAGTAATAAATATAAGGCCTATATACATATAAACTAATAAAGTTAAATATATGATTACTACTTTTTTGGGAGGACTAAATATATCATTACTGAAGCAATAAATTGGACAAATTTTTTTCCATAATTTATTTTGATATTCTTTTAGCAATAAATTAAAAGTAACCAAAATTTGGAAGTAAAATGCATTTTTTTAAAAATATAATGATTAGAAGCAACTAATGTATGAAATGTAAGTCAAAACTCATAAATTAGAATAATTTAACTTTGATGTATTTTAGTGATAAAAACAACCAAAATTTGGAACCTTGAACAAAATGAACGATTATACTAACGATTAACGAAAGCACAGATAAATTAAAAGTTATAGTAAGTTCCTGTTGATTGACGCTTTCAGTTACAATCATATATTTGATCCAGCTAATATCATAAACTATTTTTTTAAGGACTCAAAATGAATCATTGGGGAAAATATTAGCAATTGGAGAAATGGGAAATCCCTATTAAAAACG
This sequence comes from Delonix regia, assembly GCA_037074485.1. Lineage (NCBI taxonomy): Eukaryota > Viridiplantae > Streptophyta > Magnoliopsida > Fabales > Fabaceae > Delonix > Delonix regia. The sequence continues at coordinate 7,883,766 of CM073453.1, forward strand.
TAAAGAAAAATAATTTAAAGTGATTGTTACGTCCTTATTTATAAGGAAAAAGTTTTCCAGATTTGGAGCTGCAACATGTAGAGATATATGACCCCCATGATTTGAGAATTGTCTAGTATCGAACCATCTCATGACTAAATTAACATGTGACAAGTTTAGATGATGAAATATTGAGCTTCTAACAACTTTCAGGATCATAAGGTGCCTCGTAACCTAGAACTTAAGGGACGAATTTCTTATCTTTATTTCTAGACCACTATTGCGAATACGAATACCCTTTAGCACCAGTTCTTTCAAAGTAACCCTGCAATTCAAAACTCAATCTTCAAAATGAGTTAATAATTGAATTATTCTAGTGTTGAGATAAATAACAACAACGAAATGAGTTTATAATTGTAAAACGAAAGTAAAATTTAGAGATCAATGCTATTTGACGGTCATGTACATGAAAAATGCTAAAATAAAAATTGTAATCCCAAAACAATCTAAATACAAGTCAAACGCACAACTGAACTTGACGAAATTTTGTGCATCAAAATATTAGTTAGATAAATAACATAATAACAAACATCAAAACTTTTAGATAATATTAGAACCTAAAATAGTAACTAACTAATTCTAAAAATATATATTAAGAAAATAGTAAATTTCAAGAAGCTTACTACATTGTTGTACCGAAAAAATATATAGTTAAATTTTAGTTAATACAATAAATTAAATTTCTATCTTAGCTTTCATCTTAATAATTAATAAAATTCAATACCAGAAAAAATTGCATATTAAATCACGTTTTGGCTGATTATCTATACTTGTAAAATGATTATCATAAAGCTTTTATAATATATATATATATATATATATATATATATATATATTAAAATGAAAATACATGTGAGTAAAAATTTTAACTTTCAAATTAAAAGAAAGATAAAAGCCACATATATATGCTGGCAAAAAGCTGTACAGAAATGGCCACAAAACCCAAGGAAAAAAAAAAAATCAGCTTATAAGAATGATCTTGATGATCGGCAGGTACTCAACTATCAAAGTTTCTTCTCTATTCTCATCTATTGCAAGTAAGGGCTCGCACAGTTAATTTAGTAAAACCAAAAAAAAAAAAATGTAACATTAAAGCAAATAAAAATTAAATATAAATTTCTAACATGCCTAAGGAAAGACAATTGGAGAATTTATCAATTAATTAATGGCAATTGAACCCACATAGTAGGTTAGCACTAGTGTAAAGAATAGGTGGATGACTTGGTCCATGAAATTTTAGATACATTTAGCTTTGGACCTGGTGATCGTGAAAGGTTTTAAAAATAAAATAAATATACTATTTATTGTCAAGTGATGGGTGGCGCAAGGATTCAAAGGTGCAAAATATATTGTTTTAACTTTATATTATTAAAGCTAAATAAAATGTTAAATCCAATCAGAGTGGAAAGCACGAGCTACACATGAGGCATGCCTTTGTAATATCTTTAAGCGTAGTATTAGTAAGAAGTGATTGTGTATTGTGAGTATATAATATGTTAATATGCGGCTAACGACTATACGTATTAAATAGTTTTGTTTGTTGTATTATTTGACTAATAAATCTAATTAAAAATAAATTAAAAAGATTTTAGGTATGCATATGAAAATAAATTAAGCAACTATAACAATATATAATTAAGCCGTACTTGTGGGATAAACTAATTAATATTCACTATATAAAAAAAAATTACAAACGACTGCCAAAACAACTTATGAAAGGAAAGCTAATTAAGGAAGAGGAATTAAGCAACAACAGTAAAACCAACATTATTTTTTAATAAGAAGAAAAAGTAACTAAAGCATCTCGTCAAATACAAATTATGATACTTTGACAAGTTATAACTATTAAGTTTCAAGAATTCAAAGTGAATATGAAATTATATACTTTTTATCACTTAAAGCATACTTTAGAACACTGTTGTCACACAGCACCCTGCTTCAGCCCTAGCGCCTTTGCCATATCAACCAACAGGCTTATTTAGTATATAATAGGCAACTTTTATATATAATATGACCTTCAATCCATTTTTGACACACCAATATCTAATATATATATATATATATATATAGTTAGCCATTTGAAAAAATAACTTTTTATATAAAAATTTGATTTATATTTCATTTTAGGATAATGGGGAACATAAAAAAAATTCAAATCTATCACTTTTTATTAATATCTTTTATTTTAAATGTTAATATCATTTTCTCATGAGTCACCATATATTGTTTTGAATTGTATAATTTTTATATAATATCATGAATAATAAAAGATAAAACACACACACACACACACACACATATATATATATATAGTTAAAATTGTATCAAATATATTTTTTAATATTAATAATGCAATTAAATATTTAAAATAAGCATGTAAAATTACCTCTCTTCCTATTTTTTTAAGGATAACAAATTTACACTCAATTTGTTTTTTTAATTTGTAACTTTTAATGGTATACCTTATTCATTTTTTTTTAATGATTTTAAATATAATTAATATTTGAATAAATCTCATGTTATATATTGTATTTTAACTATGTAATTATATATTTAAATAATTATTTATTAATAAAATTAAACTATTAGAATTCTATGTTACGAGTTTACGATACGAGTACACCCCATTTTCCAATTCTGCCTAAACTCGCGAGTTTGATAACCTTGCTTTAGAATACTTTCAACAAGCTTAATCCCATTCTCTCCTTTGCTAAGTTTGATCTTTGTTGTATTACCATCCAAAGGAATGGCTAGTTTCAAAATTCCATACTCTTGAATATTGTCAACAATTGATCGAATAAACTCCTGCAATAAAATCAATATAGTTAATTAAATCATCTACATATATAAACCTAATGTGAATTTTATATAACATACAACTTTTAAGTATTTATTGTCATGTTTTTCCGACAAATGAAGGTAAAATAATTAATAGCAAAGACTTAGATGAACTTACATTTTCTTATGAACTGGGTGAAAAGATCATACAAATAATTATCAAGCTAAGAGTTTTTCAGCTAGTTGCTCAAATTAATTACGTACCATCATTACAGATATTTGTTCAAACACCAACGAATCACAAGGACTTCTCCATATAGCAATTATCAATTCTTTCAAGGATGGAATTTTTCTCAAGAAGGATAGAAATTGCACTAATTTCTGCCTCCAATTGCGGACTCGAAAATGAGCTCATTGATGCAGAAATATACAATTCCCTTAAATTGTCCAATGAAGCTGGAAAATGGCTTCCTTCAAGAATAATTGAAAGCTGCAATACAATAATAAACATATAAGGTCCATATACATAAATTACAAAGTACAAGGTTTGAAAGGGTGAAGCTGTGATTAAAAAAGTTTATCACTACTACCTTCCTGGGGACTAAATATATGAATACTCAAGCAATATTTGACAATTTTTTTGCATAATTTACTTTGATATTTTTTAGTAGTAAAAGCAACCATAGTTTGGCACTACGAGCAAAATTAGTGAGAAATAATACTGATGATCAAGTCTAGATAAATTAAATGTAAAATTATTCAATACGTTTCTTTTAAATAATATCACTAGGCAGTCTTAAATATCATATTAAAAGAATTAAATTATAGTTTTATATTAAAATTTATCCACCTTTGATGTAAAAATGAAATCATTTTGCTATATATATATATGTGGGAAATTGTGTACCCGTTTAGAAATAAGTCATGTACTACATGTAAGTCAAATCTCATTATATTGAGATATTTTAGTAATAAAAAGTAAACAAAATTTGAAACTCTAAATAAAATGATCGATCATAGAAGTACCTGTTGAATGACGCTTGTAGTTACATCCAGAGATTTGCTTTGGCCAATATCACGAAAGATTCTTTTTAAGGACTCAAGATCAACTGTATGAGAAAACATGAGCAAGGCTAATTGGAGAGATGGGAAATTCTTGTCATTGTTTGAAGAAAAATAATCTAAAGTGATTGGTACGTCACAGTTTGAAAGAAAGAAAATTTTTAGACTTGGAGCCGAAACACGTAGAGATATATGATGTCTAGGATAATATCGAATCCATCTCACCATTAAGGTAACAAGTTTAGGTGCTGAAACATCGAGACTACAACAACCTTGAAGATCATAATGTGCCACAAATCCTAGAACCCTAAGAGATGAACTTCTTATCCTGATTTCTCGACAGCTATTGCCAATATGGATACTACTTAGGGTTAGTTGTTCCAAAGCGACACAACAATTCGAAACCCAATCACCAAAACTTTCTTCTAAAGCCATATGCTCAAGTTTTAGCACTCTAAGGTGCTTTAAAGGGTAGAAACGTAATTTGATAATGCTATGAAAGGATAGATTACTCCCTAGGATTAGCTGCTGAAGGTTCAAGGATAATGCATCTTCAACCCTCCTCGTCTGCTCTTGATGTCCCGCAACATTGCTAATGCAAAGCCTTTGAAGCTTGAAATATTTGGGATCTGAAGTGGTATGAAAAGCTAAGAACTTGTCAAGATAGTTGGTCATTCGGTCCGTGAAGCGGTCATTGCCAAAATCTACAATAGGAGCAAAATGACATAGATGATGTAATCTTCTCGACGCCATACTTAAAACGAGCAATGGATTTCATGGTGTCTATACGGGGAAGGATTTCTGCGATGATGAGATTGTCAGGGAGAAGGTCAAAGAAATCCACACTAACATCTTGTTGATGACTCATGCTTTGAGTATCTTCGAACATCTTCTCAGATTAAGTTTTATTTGATATCGGAAGTTAAGAGGCATGGTTCTGATTCTGAAGATCAAGGAAGGTGTTTAGGTTTTTGTGAGAGAGAGTGAAAGATGAATATATAGAAGAATAGAAATTGCAGTTTTACTTTGTTTTCTTTTTACTCACTACAGAGTTTTACTTAGATTAAAGTATAACTAATAATTGAAATTTCTAACTACATTACGTTTTTATAAGATATCTGCTTTTATATTTTTTAATCATTATTTAAATTTCAAAATTATATGATTGGAATGTTAATAAATCTTTTAATGAAACAATATCTACATTTTGTAACAGATTTAAAATTTCTTTTTAAATAATTATAAGTGAAATTTTGTAAATGCATTCGATGTTTATGTTGTATATTAATATATCTTTTTGCTTTAGTCTTTATCTTCATTTAGAATAGAGTTATTAGAGTCGTCAAAATGGATTTGACTTATTGGATTTGACCCATTAAACCTCCCATTTAGGTGATTGTGTTGAAATTCTCAATTCGTTTAACTTAAGTAGGTTAAATTATCCCAACCCACTTAATCCACTAATTAAACAGGCTAGGTATAAAGGTTTTTCTAGAGCTTTTTTTTTTCGTTTCATAAAAGACTTAATATTTCTTAGTCTTATATAGTTTTATCTTCTTTTTTTCTTTTGGTCTTTAAATATTTAATATTTGATAAATAATGGACAAAATGAATGAATTTTTTTACATAAGAATTAGATATTTGGCTTGATGATTAAAGCTTTTTTCTTAATATTTTATATTTTTTTCACAGAGTTTTTATATTTTTTTTGTGGACTAAATGAACTGATTAGTTTTATATTTGATTACTATGGCTCCTTCGCATTTGAATAGCCAGCAAGAGAGAGAGAGAGAGAGAGAGGAAGAGCTATAGCATCTGTAGAGGAAGGCATATAAAGCTTCATTTATATGACAGGATTCCAACTTCTGCATGTAACATTTGGTTTTGGTGTCGTTAATTAGTTGTTTCTGAAAAAGGTGTTTCATGCACCTGAACCTAAGCTTAGGAACAGGAAGATCTATCTCTTTCCCTTTTCTCCTCTGTAAACTTGTTTCTTTTGCTTAGCATATTTAGCAACGCCTCTCTCCTAATCTTGATAGCTCGATATGGCCCGACCAAACGCAATTGTGTAACTTGCCAAGTCAGGCCGAAACACAGGTCTACAAAATGAACCTGCCCACTGTACCAGGCTAGGGTTTTCAAGTCTTGGGTCTAAGAGAAATCTCAACCCGACATGCCTCTTGTACAACCCTAAACACGATATTACACATGTATACTCATAATATGATGCTATACATGCAAATACACATGCAAGTATGAGCAGGGGCGGAGCTAAGACTCGAAGGCAGTGGGGACGCAAAAATATTTGTATATTTCAGTTTGAAAAATTATATTTAATATTATATTTTTAAAAATAAAATTCTTTCATTTAAACTTTTAAATTAAACTAAATGAGTAATTTACTAGTAATATCTTAACTTTTTTCTTTTTAAATTTAACAGTAACTTTAAAATATTGTATTATATATTACTCTTCATTTTAACATTAATTATATTATCTAAGTACCTATGAAAACATTTATATTTATTCATTACTTATATAATACATAATAAAGATATACTGAAAAAAATATACTACCACATAGCAACATCATAGTTTAATAAACAGCCCAATATAATATTTTGAAGGAAGTAAATAAGTTTATCAGATAAAATATTAACATTTATAACTCTCAATTTATTAAAACAAATTTATATTGGATTATAAATATTATTTTATCCATGAACATTTCAAGAATTTATTTTAGCATTTATAGGGACTGTAGTTCAAGGTCTAACTAAAAATAAAATATTGACCTTTAAACTTAATTATGTTCTACTAAACTATTGTAATATTACAATTTTTAAAAGAATGTATAAAATATTTGTGTAAAATTTAAATATAAAATTACATACATAATATATGTGTGAGTCTGATGAGTTCAAATTAATGTCTTAAATAGCAAAAACAAAACAATACGACCCAATTATTAAGTTTAATAATTTTAGTGGGTTCAAAAAATCAAATATATAGGGGCAAAAAATTAAAATTCAATACAATTTATATAAAAAAAATTTGAGGGGGGAGGGGGGCCCTCAAATATATGTGGTTCCGCCAAAGAGTATGAACATACAACATGACACCATACATATACGACACCATATACATGGATATACTTGTAAACATAGAAGCACAACATGGTATAAACATTACTATGTAAGCATTTGTGTTCATAATACATCATTGCACATGCATCTATGTTCTGGTTCTTGACCCAAATATAAATTTTGCAATTCCAAATTATAATTTTGCATTCTAATTCAAATTTCTTATGTCAAGGATAACCTTATTATAAATAACGATTCCGAGAGATCAGGATACTCTACAGTTGGATTCCTGACTGTAAAGGGGAGTCTTGTACAAAAATTATGAATATTGCAAATCAGATTTTGTTTTAACATTATCTCTCTTGGGCAAATTCTATTTTTTGCTTGAAACTTCCTTCTACAGTTTGAAATCTGACTATAGAAGATTCAATTCCCGATTTCAAGTCCTTACCGAATTTGTTTAGTGGTTTCTTCACGTTGCTTTAGTTAAAAAAGGAAAAAAAAAAAAAAGCTTTAGAAAGAAAGGCAAATACTTGATAATATCTTATTAAGATTTTAATGCATTTTTAACATGTTATTTTGATTTTAAAAACATTTTTTGTTCAAAATAAATTTAAAAATTTTGAAAACATTCTAAAGAAATGTGAGAACCGCCACCGTCAAATAGGACACTGATTCCTTGGAGAATAGCAAAACGATGATGTTTTGTTTTGTTTTTTTTTTATAATATTTTTTCTTTTGTTGTTTTTCCCTTTATGACAAGTTGGCTATTATATAATAAATAACTGATTTCTTATTCTATTAGTATACATTTTGAAAACAAAATGTGAAACATGGAGTAATAAAGAGAAAAACAAAACTCAAACCCCAAGAAAATAAAAAATAAAGGAAATCCGTGTTGCATTGACGTGGCATCGCAATTAGCTTTTGTTAGCATCTCTTGATCTTCCATCTCCCCATGCCTTTTCTATACCTTTTATTTTACTCAAATTTTTATTTTAGAGTAGTAGTTTTATTTTTAATTTTAAATAATTAATTATTTTTATTTTAAAGTTAATAGTGAAGGGCTAAAATTATATTTTATTGTCATATAGACACAGTAATTTATATTTTTGGGCAAGGAATAGTGCTATTACTAATATATTGAATTAATAAGAAAATTGTAATTAGTCTTCTTGTATGATTCTTGTAACTGTCATGTGTAAGCTTTGATTCGATTGATCTTTCCGTTTCAAAAGAGCCAAAACAAGTTTTATTAGTAGTTTATAAAGAAGGCTATAGTGGATTTTCCAAACATATGTAGTATTCATGAAAATATTGTAATTTTATTTATGATAAAATTAATGATTAAATATAAAATAATAATTCAGGAAAAAATATTATATATATATATATATATATATTTAATTGATGAGTATAATTGTAATAACAAATCTATTAAAATACATAAAACATATTCCGTATTCAATAATATTTAATAATTAATTATAGTATAATTAAACAACATGCTATATATATATATATATATATATATATATATATATATATATATCCAAAATCATAGGAAGTATTAGTCAAACATATGCCAACATGTAAAAACAGAGGCACTTTGCAATTAAGAGCTCATATAACCATAATAAAAACCTCAACCCCCATCCCCACCTTTCTAATATATAACGCCTCACACACATTCAAACTTTACCTATTCAGACTAGTTTTGTTTTAACTTGTCATTGTACAAGACATATCAAATTATTCTTTTATTTAATTTAATCTTGACTAAAATTTAAACTCAAATCTAGACTATTCTATACCATACAATCGTGATTAGATCCCCTCCTGACAAGTTTGACAGAAGTGCCTCCTTTGAAATTTAATTGTCCAATTGTAAATAAAATAACTTCTTGTTTTCTTTCTACACGAGGTGATTCAAATTTCACACAATCACATGATGGAGCAAGAATGATTCTGACAATGATCAATGATCATATACTCATAAAGAGGATAATGGGGACTGCCTCCTTGAAAACTATAAATTTCCTTTTCTGGGTTCCTTCTTGTTTCTTGTTTCTTCTCATCCTTCTCTTCCACTGGGCCCACACTTACCACCTCTGCATGCCCGACACTCTTTCTAAGAAGATTCGTGAGAATGACTGCATCGAATCCCTCCCCTGTTACCTCTATTTGGTCCTTCTTATCCCCCATGAATGCTGCCGCTTCCACCCCTACATTTTTTATTTTTACACACCATAGGAATTTGGTTAGGGTATATATGGCACAAAATTTCTTTGAAGTTTTTTAAAAATTGATATTTAAGATATAAATAACGAAAATTATACTTTTGGTCTTTATAATTTTACTTATTTTTAATTTGTCCTTATGGTGTAAAGATTGTAATTTATTTGTTGAGTTTAAATAATTTTTAATTTAGTGCCTATCATTATATTTTTACTAATATTTTGTCATATATATGAATCAATTTTACTTTATTTTCTATTTTTATCTCTTTTATTAACATAAATCATGCATATTTAGAGTGTTAATTAAGACAGTATACAGTTTGTTAAGCAAAATTTAAAAGAAAATTAAAAAAAATTAATATTAGGGATTAAATTAAAACATTTGTGAATTGTAAGGATTCAATTATAAATTTTTAAACAATAAGTACCAAATTAAAAATTTAATGAAAGAATAGGAATTGAAAGCATACTTTCCTATAAATTTTATGTGTATTTCATAGAGAGAAAATAAGAGATGATTTCCTATTATTTTTGGGAGACGTGCTATTTGGAACAAATAAATAGAAATTTGTCACATTAATTATGAAGAAGTTGGATATAACGTCCGAGTTAACATTATTAAGAAAAGGAAAAAAAATAGAGAAAAAGACCTATTGCAAGAGAACTAGAATTCAGACATTCTTTCTTACATTTTGTTTTATTGAACTATATTGTTGCCTTTAGAATCTCGCTCAATTATTATATGAGATATTTAATTGGGCTTCTAGGGTTTTAAAAGTTTTTAATTCAGTACCTTTCATTTAATCTCTATTATTATGTCATTAAATGTTGCTAACTCAATCAGTTATATGCCATATTGATACTCTAAATATGCTTGAATAATTTCAATTCACCCAAATCACTTATTCTACAGAGCATCGCATGCATGAATAACTTTTACTCCATTATCAAATTTTATATTTTGTTAGTATAAATCAATGTAATTCTCGTGTCAAGATAAAACATAATTAAATTCGCCAAGAGAACTCAACATACTTGACAAAATTTAAAGCTGAGGAGAAAATTAAAAATATTTAAAACTATAAGGACTAAATAAAAAGGGAAAATTATTGTGATGGTATATGATTGAGGACAGCAATTAAAAATAATTATGAGAGCTTAATATACTCACCAGAACAGCCAACTGCAATCTTCAAGGCTTTGGATTTCAACTTCTGGTTATTCATAGAGACTACTTTGATCACGACCTTTTGCTGCAACCATTCAATACCTTTGATCATAAGCTCAACTTTCATCATCTTTTTTTTAAGTGAAATCATTCATGTTTAGGAGAGGTAGGACTTGCAAGGAAAAAGTGAAGGGAAGAAATTCGAAAAAGAAAATGAAATGATATAATTTAACTTTTATGTTTTGTTTAAAGAAGATAATTTCTCTAAATTATAAAAATTTTTTAAAAAAGGACTTTGAATGATTTAGACACTTTGTAAATTTTTCATAACTCCCAAGTGAAAAAGTTTTAATATAACATTTCTGTCCATTTTTTAAGGATTTGGACCACTGTTGTCAAACTCGCAAGTTGACTCGGTAAACTCGCCGAGTTAACGTTTCTACCCATCCATTTCGAGTTGACTCAGCTTTTGACTCGCACACCTCCTGACTCGGTCAGAATCATCTTCAACTCGTGTCGACTCGCTCAACTCGCTGAGTTTGCTCCGAGTTGAACGAGTTGAAAACTTGCCTTTGAGCCATGTGTTGAGCAAAAATGCTTCTCACCAGATCTCGAACACGGCACTCTGCAGCCCCAGCGCCTTTGCCATTTGAACCATATATAATAGGCAACTTTTATATATAATATGACCTTCAATCCATTTTTGAGACACCAATATCCAACACATATATATAGTTAGCCATTTTAAAAAATAACTTTTTATATAAAAATTTGATTTATATTTCATTTTAGGATAATGAGGAACATAAAAAAAAAAATTCAAATTTATCACTTTTTATTAATATCTTTTATTTTAAATGTTAATATCATTTTCTCATGAGCCATCATATATTGTTTTGAATTGTATAATTTTTATATAATATCATGAATAATAAAAGATAAAACATATATATATATATATATATATATTTAAAATTGTATCAAATATATTTTTTAATATTAATAATGAAATTAAATATTTAAAATAAGCATGTAAAATTACCTCTCCTACTATTTTTTTAAGGATAACAAATTTACACTCAATTTGTAACTTTTAATGGTATACCTTATTCATTTTTTTAATGATTTTAAATATAATTAATATTTGAATAAATCTCATGTTATATATTGTATTTTAACTATGTAACTATATATTTAAATAATTATTTATTAATAAAAGTAAACTCTTACGATTCTACGTTACGAGTTTACGATACGAGTCTACACCCCCCTTTCCGATTCTGCCTAAACTCGCGAGTTTGACAACCTTGATTTGGACCCGGTGGAGTAGCCCCACTTTGCAGATCGAAACTATTTTCCCTATTCCTATTTCTCAAACTCTTGTGAATCTATAGAAAATCTTTAATTTTTTTTTAAAAATAACACTGAAAAGTAATATTCAATAAAAGTATATATACACACACACACACATATGATTGAAGAATAAATACTCAAATTTAAAGCTTAAAAACTTCGGCTTATGTTTTCCAATAAACTCAAATCAAGTTAAAAAAATAAAAAATAAAAGTAAAGTAAAAAATTTATACAAGTCACTGCTTAACAAATTTAATAAATGTTTCCCACCCCTGCCGTTTTTATCCCCCCTCCAAACATCTATAGTGGTGTCGAGCATACCTTCATAACTTTGAAGGGAGAAATTGAATATTGCACAGCCAAATTATCTTGGGAAAGAGAGAGAAAGAGAGAGAGATTGGGGAGCTTTAGAAGTAACTTTTGGAATGAAGAAGTGGCCCAAGTACACTGGCTTTAGTATATGCTATTTATAGGCATTAATTATATTGAAAAATAATAATAATTTGAGAGGAAGAGTCCGATTTGGAAGGCATATTAGCACCCCCGTCAAAAAATAGTTTAATCTTTTGGAGGGAGGGAAATCAACATTGACTTATAATCATCCATCCCCTTAAAGGGATGGAAATTTGGATGAAATTGCGTACTTAACACTTTCAAAGATAAATTATATAAAATTATTCCAAAAATTTATAAAATGAATAATTTAGTTAGAACATGTATACGCTAGGGTAAAAAGTAAAATATCACACATTTACGCTTTTTTTTTTTTTCCGCTTTGTCTTTCTCTTATTGTGTTTTCTATTGTTTTTCTCCTTATGTTTTAAATGTTCTAAATTGCAAATTGCACTGTCGATTATTGTAATCCCATGATTAGAAGCTATAGGGATTATGATGTTGTAAAAGGACATGCAAAATTTTATGAAGAAATTCTAAGTATAATTTTTATAGTGAAAGTATAATAAGTATATGGTTAATACCACTCAATATTAGATTATTGGACAACTTGATAACAATGATATGAAAAAAGTAATTAAATATTGTCCAATTTTTATTTGACAAAATTAGGATAAACTTAAATGCAGTTTTTCATTTTTTTGGTTATCAAATTTCTTAATTATGATATCATAAGTGTAGAATTTTATAACTATAATATGACAAAATTATTTGTCATATCTTGATTGAATAATTTAATAGTAAAAATATAAAACATTGCGTGAAAATTTTTTTTGAAACTTTTTAAAAATTAATTTGAGTTTTCAAATAATACAAAAATAAGAGTAAAGTACATTTTTGGTCTTTCACTTGTCACAAAATTATCATTTTGGTCCTTAACTCATTGTGATGTCCAAAATGATTCTCTACTCATTAGAAATGTTACATTTTGTCCCTTACTCTTCAAAAGGACAAAAAAAAAAAAAACCAAATTTTGTCTCTTGAATTTATGGTTTATGATTTGGAAAATGGACTAAATTTTGCATTTTTGTGAAAATTAGGGGTCTAATAAGTGGAGGACTATTTTGGATATTAAGAAAACAATTCTAATATAAGTGCGGGACCAAAAAATTGTTTTCATACAAAACTATTTATATATATATATATATATATTAGAAATAGTTGATATTAATACGGATATATTCTTCATATATTATATTATTAAAAACCATAAAATTGAAAGAGCATCTCCTCAACTACATACTAGAACTACGGCAAATCTAAAGGAAAATATTAAAGGTGACCTTCATAAATTATGAGTAAACATATTTCAAGAAATTAAGTATTTTAAGCAAACAAAATGCATAAATTTTATCATTAAAAAAATCACACACTATCAAAGGTGACACTAATCGTATTTGCTTTTGCAGATTTTGTGAACCATTCACCAAGTCTTGCAAAGTCAATAAATCAAATTGTTCATAAAAAATGCACGTATACTACACTACAAAGTCATCCTTATTTCGGTGACTAATTCTATACGTGGAGCTTTATACTAATTTGGGTTTCCACAGCAGCTTGTCACCTTTCTACGCGGAACAACGACTTTCTTCTTTCTTTCTTTCTTTTTTGTGATTCTTTTTACCTTCTTCTTCATATTGAAGGGTCTTAATTTCCTGCACGTAAAGTTCCCTACCCATCGTTTTAAAATTGAATTATACTATTGCCCATGGATTTTATCTCAAATCAGTTTGTGTATGTCATCATTTTGAAGGACCTATGCTAATCTCTTCTATAATGTTCCAATTTTGTCAAGTATCTTCCAAGGGAAGATCCCAAGTCAATTCGTCTTCAGTTATATAAAGAATTAAATTTAAGACAATATAGATTGTATATAAAACTTTTCAAATAAAATCACACACTTTTCCTTTTTAAAAAAGAATTTGATAATTCAACCATGTGATTAATTATATTGATGTTAAAACTCATTTTTTTTAAAAAAAAAAAATTAAGCATAACATACTCAGTTTTAACTAAAATCAAATTTATAAATTATGTTGATAAAAAATCAAGTTTGTACAACTTCAAACTTGACACACACTAAGTATGTTTTCTAAATATCAAACTTGTTTATATTATTGGTTATTCTCGTCTCCTGCAGTAGCATTTGAATAAATATGAAAAGCCTTGATGCTTTTTGAGTAAATGAAAATTTAACTCAATAGTAAGTGTCTAAAAGAAATTTATAAGTATTGATTTTAAAAGACTTAAAATTAAAGTTGGTTTGTGTACCCTGAAATTTAGTTTTAATCACCTAAAAATTAATTTTGATTTTCTTAAATCAAATTGTAAATGCTTGAAATACTTGACGCAGTAAATAAGTTATATAGAAGAATAAGAACACAACTAGATTTATCTTTGTTTGGATACCATTATATATCCTATATGTAACACTCCTAAATTCCCTATGAAATAATTTATTCTTAGTGGGACTGAGTTAATTTCATTAAATGAAGAAAACAAGAGAAGATAGTAGAGGTATTATTAAGAATTAAAACAATAATCAATGAATAAATTTCTAAAATAGCTAGAAAAGACTAAATATTAAATAAATTAACATAATTTTCAAATTTGAGGTTGGCAAATGTGGCTAACCTTACATTATGCATCCCCAACACCTTGGTACAACCCCCATAGGCATCTTTGGAATTATTCCAATTTTTTTAAAAAAAGTTCCTACATGTCCCACCTAAAAAAATTACATAATTGCCCCTAATCTTTTTTTTTCCCCTTCTTTATCCTTCTTCCTCACACACTTAATAACACACTCCAATAACTCCTCTCCTTTTCTTGCTCTGATTTTAACATTTCTTCATCAAATCCATCCCATTTCGACCTCCTCTATCATTATTTTGTCTAATTCCAGTGTGGTTCATGCCATAATTTCTTAGAATTCCAGTGAATGTCCCTTCATTCATCTCAATGATGATGGAATGCCAAGAAAAGCCAATTGAACCCAATTGAAGAAGGAATCTTCTAAATTGAGTTGTGCATAATTCGTTTAGTGAGTAATCTATTGTTTCCCTTCTAATCTTGGTGCATCGGGAAGGTATTAGGGACCTTAAAGTACTATTTTTTAAGAACGATTATCCAAAGTTGATGGTGCAAAAATTGTATGGTCACAATTCTAATAAGAATTGTTCATATCAATCATATGCAAATGAAAAATTATGAAGCAAAATAGATGAAATAAAACAAAAATACACAAGAGAAAAATAGATTATTTACAAAAGACAAACTTGACATAGGATCAGAGCCTATGACCTACGTATTCTACGATAAGGATCAAAGTTTACATAGTTCATCTAAAAAGGCATGTCAATTGGTTAGTGGCGTTTGTTTTTTATGAACAAAACAAGATAAATGAAATTTAATTGATTTTTGTATGCAAAACAAAATTGAGATTTGGTTGGGTATTTTAATTTACAAAATCATTCTAACATAACATTCTTCTTGTCTTCATTTCCTCTCTTTTTATTTTTTATTTTAAGAATTTCTTACAAAAAGTAATTTATTTGAATTTTTATTTTTGGAGTTTTAAAAAAAAGGGCTTTTAAAAGAAGAGAAGTATTTTTTATTTTTTTTTGTTATTTAAAAATAATTTCAATAGGGGAAAAGAAAATTGGAAACAAGATTCTTGTTAGTATTTTTATTTGAAAGCATTCAAGGAATTTTTTTAAATATATTTTTTCTTTTTATAATTATTACTTTTTATTTTTCTTTGAAGAGGTTTAATTGAGAATTGGTTGTTGGAACCCATATTTATTCGAAAGTACACAACCTGACTGGCACTTGGGTAAAACATGAAGAGGCACAAGGTTTCATATAGTTCTACTAGTGGACTCCATAGGTGCCTAGGAGACACAAGGCATCGACAGCAACTCTGAAGAATAAAAGATTGATAAATAAAAGGTGAAAGAAATCGAAATTCATTTTTTATTTGTTTATTAATTTATCTATTTTTAAAAGAACAACTTTCAAAGCCTACAGAGAATAAACGTCTCACATGGCCTCAATTGGTTAATTTTTAAGTACTTGAAGAGACTAATAATCTCACATATTGACTCTGAAAGTTAAAATAATTTTGAGAGTGGGAGAATAAACTTTACAACAATTTTTTTCTATTTTAGAAAGGATTAAAAATCTTTCAAGATAAAATTCTAAGAAGAAAAATATTTTTATCCAAATTCATGAGTCATATCCCAACAAATTCAAATCTTAAATTTTTAAACTTTTTAAAGAAAATTAGTTTTTATTAATGAAAAAGGATTTTTTAACAAAATAATTTTTTAAAAAAATAATATATAGATCCAGCCTAAACCCGGTATAACTAGGCCTAGTTACTTACTGGGCCAAACTGAGCCAGGTTAGGTCCTAGGGCTTTAAAAAGAAACATTGTCTAAAACCAGGCCAAGTTCTAGGTCTTACAAAAACTCAGTTTGTGTTCACCCCCATCTCTAGTGATTGCTTAATGCCTACTACCTTTATTATAGCACCTCCTGAATAGGGTTTGAGCCCTAATTTCATCTCTTACCTCTACTTAGCCATTTTCCTCTTATTTTCATAGTAAGAACTGGGATGTGCTACTATCATTGACGCTTGTCCTCTCTCCCTCTTCCACTCATTCTATTTGTCTTAATATTTTCACCTTTCTATTCTCTACCATGTTCTAGTCTCATCGAACAAGGTCCATTCACAGCTTTTCTCTCTTTAAAAGAATGCCTCCCCTTCCATCTTCTCTCTTGTTCCTCTTTTGATTTTGTCTTTATCTCTTTCTCGTTGTATATCTCACACCTTCTAGCACCCTCAAACACCTTCAACTCGTGCTTTTCTGCTCCCTATTCTCATCTCTTCCAAATGTCTTTTTCGACATCTTTCTTCTCTTTTTATTTATTCAAAATCATTGTTACTCCCCTTATTTTTCATCTTCACGACCTTCTCACTCTCAAATATCCCTATTCTTTTCTTCCTTTATTACACACTAGTCTCGTAGCTTCCCTCTCAAAGAATTCCTAGGATTTGATTAATAGATCTCTTTCCACTTCCATGCTCCCACCTACTTTGTCATAAAAAAGCATGGCTCCTGCTTTTTCCCTGTTATACCTAACATCCCAATGGCTAGGTTAAAAAAAAAAAAAAGAGAAAATATATTGATTCCCAAAACTAATTTTGAAAACCAATTTACTAAAGCCACAAGGCCCTATTGGTGAATTCAATAGGTGCTCTTGAATATGTTGGTCTTACATGACAACACTAATGTTAAAAATAAAAATTTATATAAAATATGCTTATGGAGGTCTTAGACCTCACATGGCACCATCAAAGCAACATAAATGCATCAAAAAATCTGCTTTGAAAAAAATGTTACCCTATACCATGATTCTTAGCAAGGGAATAAACCACACACATATATAAAATTCAGCACTTAAACCTAACCAAAGTTGAATTGAAAATCATCCTAGATAGGCACCTAAGATGGAAAAGAAAGGAGAAATAAATGTTGTAAGAGATGATTATCTTTCACCCTTAGCATTTAGCTCCCATTTCTTTTTGCCTTTTTTCCACTTGCCTCAAGGTTGCTTGAAAGAAAAGGAATGATGAGAGAAAATCCCTAAAATGAGGTGAGAGTATCCGAACAAGCTATAGTGGCATAGGAATGAGTTAGGGACGAATAAGAAATCTGAAAATTAAGTCAAGATGCAAATGAAATGTATGTGAAATGATATTTTTTTATGAGAGGAATGAATGTGGCATGAATTGTGTGCTAAGTGAGAAACAAAAATATGAAAAATTAATAAGGAATAAAATGAAATACAATGAAATGGGACAAGAAGAAAGGAGAGAGTGTCATATCTAATGTGTGAGAAAAATGAGAAATAAATTTTTGAAAAATTAAATCAAAATGTAAATGAAATGCAGGTGAAATTTGATGAGAAGTGAGAATAGAGTGCCACGTGTTAAGTGTGAGAAAATTAAAAAATAAAATTTTGAAAAATTAAATCAAAATGCAAATGAAACTAGATGAGGCGAAAACATGAAGTGCAATGTGTAACGTGTGAGAAAAATGAGAAAGAGTTGAAATGTGTAAGTATAGGTGTTGGATATAAGATGGATCATAGGTCTTACGCCATAGGTCATAGTCCTAGGTTAAAGAACATCCGTGGATTGAGTGGGATATTGAATCCTTGTGCTCCATATTAAATGAACCTATATCATTTTTGTTAGAACAAGTTTACCAACACCCAAGAGGGGGTGAATTGGGTGTTTACAAAAATTTCAGTTCTTTTTAAATTTCTTTAAAAATACTTGTTATGAAGATTACTAGTAAGTGTTATACCAACCAAGAAAAGATTTATGTTGATTCTTGGAGTATGTATATATATATATATATATATATATTAACACTTCAAATATCAATAACAAATACAGAGTATAAATACGATAATTCATAATATAAAAAGTATATGGATAAAGAATGCAAACTCAGAGATTTATCCTGGTTCAGCTCTAACCCAAGTCTATGTCTAGTCCCCAAGCAAACTCTTGGGATTTTCCACTATTTCAATGATTAATTACAACAACCTAGGAGAACCTCTCTATCAATTACAAATCTTAGGAAGAAACTCTTCCGATTTCCAAGCACTTATTACTTAACTCCTTCAACATACCTTCCCTTCAACCTAAGCACTCTTTGCTTGACACCCTTAAGGAACCTCCTTGAGGTTGTCTCTCTCAAAGAAGACAAAAATACAAATGAACAAACTCCCTTAAAGAAGTAGATATACAAGATAAAGCACTAAAAACACAAATGATAGAGAATATGCATGTTTTGACTCAATGGCGGTTGTTTCTCTCTCAAAGAAGATATAACAAGTTAAAGATTACATTTTAGCATTTTTTTTAAAATTTTTTCTAATCTCTTGAGACATGTATTTATAGCCCAAAAAAGCAAGAGAACTGTTTGGAGCCAAGGAGAAATTCAAACTTGTACAATTTAATTGTAGGAAGTAAGTATCTTCCTTTGTTGACTTTATAATCATCCTCTATTCTATAGTTGCAATTTTAGATGTACATCGCTTTTGCATTTCAACTTCATTTTGAACAAATTATATATCACCAAAAAGCTTTGTAAGTCTATTTTCTATCCGGATAAGCTTCATTGCAAAATTCGATATGGTTATTGAGATATTGTTGAAAGAGTGACAAAAGTTCTGACAACAAATTAATATACATAGCCGCAAATTGAGAAGCTCATAATTCCTATATTTTAAGTCAATTTTATATAGATATACGATTGGAAAGATGTGAGTATAGTTAATATGGAATAAATCTCATTTCAAAATTTTTACTAGTCGGTGAGATATTGTTGAAATTGTGACCAGAGGTCAAGAAAAAGTGTGATATCCATACCTAAATTTTGACAATCGTAACTTCTTAATTTCAACTTTATTTTAAGCATGTGATATATGACTTGAAAGATGTTTAAGTCTATTTTAAGATGGAATAGTTTCATTTTGAAATTCCCTTTTATTTGTGAGATATAATAAAATTAGTAATCTTAGGTCCAAAAAACAACTCCATTAAAATTCATATCTCTCTTATCTTTTTGGCTCAAACTTATATTTTGAGGACCAAAATGTATTGGGCTAATAAATATAAGTCCAAATGAATTTAACAAAAATAATAATAAGTCCACGATAGTTAGTCCAACTTAAAGCTAAATATTTAGTCAAATTCATATACCCCAATATGCATATTTTATTATCAATTAGTATAATATAAACATTTTTGACAATGCATATGTGATTCAATTATATATATATATATATATATATATATCCAATTTTGATTGTCTATAATAGGAAAGCCTATTGGATATAATATAAGCAAGTATATCTCATATAAGGGATGATTAATCAATTAAGCACATATTGATAATATATGTCTAACTCTTTTGTTTTATATTTGTCATCATCAAAACTTATAATATTAAACCTGAGAGTTAACAATTTTTATTCCCTTAGGACCCATTTCAAATAGATCCCATTTTGTTCTTTTCATTTTTATTTTTAGACCTAGCTTCAAGTAGATCCCTTTTATTTTATTTCTCTTTTTTCCTTTTCTTCATTTTTACACCTTAACACATTACCAATCTAATTATTTTTTCTTTGCTTTTTTTCTTTTTTTTTTTTTTTTGCACATGAATTTAATTTTTTTTACTTTATTAACTTTAACATTATTTTTGTTTATTTCCTTCTTTTTTTTTTTTTTTCTTGTTTTGATTTCATTGTTTAATTAGTTTTTAGGGTTCCCTTGATTTTTGGTATTTCACATTGCCCAGAAAATTTATAGTGTTCACACTTCTGCTTTTGTGTATTGCTTGGAGATTGATTGGATGATAGGGTTCTCAACATACTCCTTCTGCCTCTTGTTTTTTTGTTGGTGTTTAACTTGGTATTCTCACGGTTAAGAAAGAAATGAAATTATTTTGGATCATATGTATGTGTAGGATCAAACACAAGAAAATGGAAACAAATGAATGAACAATAAATAATTAAATATAAGATTTGGGGTGAAGGTGGTGAAATTTACTTGTGATATTGGAAGGTGAAGGGCTAATACCCCATTTTAAGATTAAAGAGAATTGATACGCAGTGATTAGATAAGAATTAGGTTAGGCGTTGGGACATCATTTGAATTAAGGAATAATTTCTTATATAGGAAGTTAAATGTGCACTATTTGTTATTATAGGACCATTGACATTGGTTTAATGATTAAGTGAGATAAAGAAAGAGACATTTGGAACATAATTGTTTTGTGCATACCTTGGGGGTGAGTAAATATTGCTAATCATACATATTTTCAATGTTTTAAATAGTTCATTTGTGAAATATATTTTGTTTTAAATGCTCTGGTACCTTGAGAACAAGCCTCTTGAATTATTATGTTAATTCAGACATTTATTTACCCAACCAAAAATTTGAGAATTTTTTTTGGGGGTAATTTTCCTTCATATTTGAATGATCATTTTGAGCAATTTATATATTGCATGATATTTTGGGAACTTTCATACCATAAGAATTTTTGCAAATACGAAATTTTGCTATTTTGATATATTTTAATTATGTATACTATTATGAAAATATGGTTTTCTTGGAAATACATCCAATACAAAACCCTATAACTAATGACAGTAAACATTAGCCCTGTTGCTCCATGATATGTTCTAAACCCAAGCTAATAGGGGTGTTACTAGCCTTGTGTGTGATGGGACACACACATGGATCTATTCTAACAGTTTGCAAGCCATATTGCTCGATTTTGATTGCTATCTGTACTGTATTCCTAACTTAGAGCTAGTGTTCATTGTGAATACTGATAAGTTCTATGAGATATTTTCCACATCGATATTACCCATTTTAAAAATTATTTATGGAGTTTAGCTACTTTTTAGTATGATTCGTTTTTGCAAAGTATCTCAAGATTTTCCTATGCTTTACAAATTACATTATACAATTTATGATTTTCCTTTTGGAATAATTTCGGCATAGTAAGTTTGATATTTTTTGAATTGCAAAACTATATGGTTGTGAAAAATTCCAACGGCTTAGTTGTTTCCTCCTCGTATGGTTAGTAATATTTGCTTATTGAGTGTAGTCACACATCCCTTCTCTCGTTGACTTTTTTCAGAAAATAGCATTGATTTGGTTATCACTCCACAGTTTGGAGATGAATCTCGCATTATTTGTAAAGGCAAAAAGTTATTTTTATTTATTTAGTTATTATTCTCGCATTATTTCTTTGTACTCTGGTAGCTCTATCATCACTGAGAGAGTTTATTTTTGTATAGCTTTGTGTTAATTATATGATATTAGATAATTGAATTAGATATTATTCATGTCTTTTGTTATATTAGTATTTGGATCATTTAGTTTATCAAATTTGTTTGGCATACAAAGATGAGGTTTGCCTTATTTTATGTGCCGGTCATGCTGTGTCATTTAAGGTGTGACACTATTTCTAATCCCTTTCAAAATATAGATATTTTCACTAGAAGTAATTCTTTACCCTTGGTCGCTTTTCTCATGGTCACCCACAACGCTAACTTTTTGTACTCTCCATAACAGAGGATTTCAAAACTTACCTCAAACTCTTACTTTTGGGCTTTAACTCAATTCTCCAAACTGACTTTTCAGCATAGGAAAGATTTTACAAAAATGTGAAAAGTAGAGACCCATAGACAAGGGATTACAAATAAGATCCCTCCTAGGCTCTTGAAATCCTAATATATGTATTTGATACTACGCACACTTCAAACTTTTCCCATACCATTATGTTACAAGTTTTCATTTTGAGCTTGATTCTTCGTCTGTTCTATTCTAACTCATCTTTTAATAGATGATACAAGAAGTGACAATTGCATTTGAGTTTTCCTTCTATTAAGCTCAATTTTTAAACATTGCATGCATGCAAGAGAGTCTTCACTGCTGGTCTACCATGGAGGCTCTTTCATGACTCTATTTTCGACTTATAAACCAGAGAAATGCTTAAAATATTTAGCAATGCAACTATCCATCTCTTCGCAAAACTTCGATGAAACAAGAAGCAAGACACAAAATATTTAGAAAATTTCATTGACAACCGCCTTGATCAAAACCTCTCGTCCTGCCTAAGAGAACATCCCTTGCTTATCAAATGAATTTTTTGCCATTCAGTTGCGTTATAAATATTATTTTGATTCTATGAGTACCCAAATGCGAACTAAATAGTTCATTATTAGATTATACAAGATGGATGTCAGGGGTGCTATCCAGGGGATCCAGACACAACTAATACATGTCAGGATCACTAAACCAATGCAGACTTCATATTTGAGAATAAACTAGCTATTTGATTCACTATAAAAAATTAAAAAAAAAACAGTTGAAGAAGCACTTTACGGAAAAAAAAAAATACTCGCGAGGAATTAATTAAGCAACAGTCCAAAAAATAATAATAAAGAAAGCACATCGTGAGATATCGTGAGAAACAAAATATAATACCGTGACTTGTTAAACTATTACCTTTCAAGAATTCAACGTGAATAAAATAATATACTTTACATGAACTAACTTCTTTTCTTGAAATATTTGAGTTATGTCGTTTTTTAATATTGAGCAAGCTTTACGGTGGTAAGATTGAGAAAAGAAGTAGATAGATAATTTGGTAAGTTTACAAGGATTTATTTCTAAGGGAAAATAATGGTACAGTTTATCTTCATTTTTTTTTCAAAAAAATTGATGTTAACTTAGTTCTTCTCATAGTCAAGAAGGCTGAATTGAACAAAAATTTAAAATTTTGAAAAAAAAAATTACTTTTCTCTTTTAATATAGAAAAATCAAAATTCAAAATTTAGCCTAAGAAAAGAGATAACAACTTCTTACACGGATATTAGCCTTCGTAATTTGTGGACTGTAGGGGCAGTGCGTGTAGAGTTAAATCTTCAAGGATAATCGTTCAGTGGGATATTTTTTTTATTTTTAAAATTGAAAAGATTGTTTCCAAATAATTCACATATTTTGCACTAAAATATTAGTTAGATAACTATAAGTTAATAACAAACACCAAGACTTTTAGATACTGTTAAATTTAGAATCCAAGATAATAACTAACTAATTCTAAAAATTTGAAGATAAATAATAAATTTTAGAAAGATAGCTACATTGTTGACCCAGCAAAATATAATTCAATTTTCATTAATACAATGAATTAAATTTCTACCTTATATCATTCATCTTGATAACAACAAATAAAATTCGCTGTACCCAAAAAAATTTGATGCACTAAAATAACGCTTTTATCAATTAATGGCAACTGTAGTAAGTTAGAACTAATATAAATAGTATGTGGACAATTTGATCCATGAACTTTAAGATACATTTAGCTTTAGGATTGGTTAGTGTGCAAGTTCAAATTTTTTTCATAAAAAATTCATTGTACATTTTTTTCATTTCAAGTGGGGGTGTCGCAAGGACTGAGGTACGAATTATATTCATTAAATTTTCATATAAGCTAAATGCAAATTTTATCAAGTGGGGGTGTCAGAAAGATTGTTTTCAAATAATTCAAATTTTGTCCAACATATATAACGAAAGAAAATTAGTGTACATAGATGTCATAAAAATTAATTGACGGACAATAAAAATGCATAAGTCATATATATTCAAGGGATAAACTAGTTCATTTACTTTATAAAAAAAAAAAAAACTATAAACAACTACAAAAGGTCTTTAAGGAAGGAAAGCTAATTAAAGAAGAGGAACAAAGTAAGGACAGTTAAACCAATATTATTGTGCGTAAAAAAAAATTAAAGCACCACATAAAAACAAAAAAAGGAATATAATGCTTTGGTTAGTTCTAACTATTGGCTTCTAAGAATTCGACTTTAATATGAAATGATATATTTTTCATAACTTGGAGCATGCTTTTACTTTCGACAAGCTTAGTCCCATTCTCTCTTTTGATAAGTTGGATCTTTGTTGTATTCCCATCTAAACGAATGATTGGTTTTAAAATTCCAAACTCCTTTGTATTATTAACCAGTGATCGAGTTAACTCCTGCAGTAAAAAAAAATAAATTTATTATCATGTTTTTGATAATTGTATGACTATGACTGAAAAAAATTAATAGCAAATTAATACTTAAAAGAGCTTTACCTAAGCTTCCTTATGAATTAGGGGAAAAAATTAAACAAAGAATTGGTGAGCTAAAAATTCGTCAACTAATTGCTTAAATTACGTGCCTTCAGTTTATGAATTTGTTCAAACAGCGACTCACATGGCCTTCTATATATATAGTTATCATCAATTTTTCCAAAAATGGAACATTTTAAAAGAAGGGTGTAATTGCATTAGTTTCCTCCTCCAATTGCGGACTTGAAAATGAGCACATTGTTGCAGAAATATACGAGTCCCTTAACTTGCGCAAAGAAGCTGAAAAATGCACTATAAGAAAAACACTAATTTGGGACAGATTTTTTCATCCTAAATTATGCAAAAATTCATTCCAAATTTATTTGAGACAAATTGAGGGTTGGAAAAACATCTGTCCTAAAATTTGAAATTGCAAATCATTAAAGACGGAAAATAATATATTTCCCTAAATTTGGAACGGATATTTCTATCCCAAACAAAACTTTCATTCCTAAATAAGGAATATGGTAATCTTGTTTAGGGACCAAAATTCCATCCCAAATAGGGACAAAATTATTGCATCTAAAATATCAATCCCAAAATGTGATAGAGTATTTAGTCCCTAAATTCTATTCCATCCCTAAATTTCATCCACATTCTGTTCCTAATCTGTCCCTATTTTACAATCTAGAAATATGTCCATCTCTAATCTGTCCCTATTTTACAATCTTAAAATATGTCTATCCTTGATTTGTCCATAATCCTTCCTTAATTTGTAATTTGAGAATTTTTACATTCTTATTCCGCCCCTAAACCGTCTCTAAATATTACAGTCCTATTTCACATTATATTACTATTGGACATTTGCACACCTGAATATAGATAACACGACAAATAACCAGTGGACTAAAATATATAAGTAGACATAATATTAACAATAAAGTACATACATAAAATTAATCTACAATAAAATCCAACATAATATAAATATCAAGTAAATCCTAATGTAATTAACAATGAAGGTGAAAAAAAAGAAAAAGAAAAGAGAAGAAGAAGAAGAAGAAAAACTTGAAATTTTTCGATACAGAGATCGATAGATCAGTCAATGCTATGACCAAAGTATAGGGATTAGTAGAGAAAAGAAAGCATAATATTAAAAAAAATGATGATGATAAAAACTTGTCATTTTTCATTGAGATGAGAATCTGTCATTATTGTCAAAGAGTGAGCCATGTGAGAGGAGCGAGAATCAGTCAAGTTGGCTTTACACCTTTATATTTAATCTAAAATTAACATACTGTATTAAGGAAAGTTAACATACCATTTGTAAACATGAAAAATAATCTTATATTTAATCTAAAGCTTCTCAATATAAAAAAATTATAAATAGTGAAGAGGTTTATATTTAACACCATACTTCAATCTATAAACCAGCAACACAACTATCATATTTAGAAACCAAAAAAAAAACAAAAAAGAAATATTTAGTGGAAAAGAAAAGCTCATTTCCAGCTAGATCAGCAAACGTTACTGTCATCCACCACATATTAACATTTTTTTTCTTACCATTTTGATGCTCTCATTTTATAGTCACAATCAATAAGTAGCTTGCATTTCACAACCAAATAAGATGAAGTTCACATGACCAATTATCATTGTTCGTTTAACTATAACATGAAAGTAAAATGTAAATGGCAACGTTAATGTCATGCCAAGGGGGGATATTCAATGATATTGAAAGTTAAAGCAGCAAGATATATTTCTAATAAACAAAAATTATTGGTTAAAACAAGTGCATTCTAGTATTGCCAATACCAAATGAATATCTAATATAGAAACTTGCTTTGGAAGTTTATGGCTCACAAGCAAGGTAAAAATGGATATGGTTAGCATTGCCATGAGGTTTTTCTTTTCATGAATAATTATAAAAATAACATTTAGACCTAGATTAATCAGAACAAGTTAGGCATGATTGTGAATCAAAAGAAGTGACCCAACTTTTCTTGCAAAAGGTGAACTAGTTAGAAATATTCCGTCATTCCAACATTGCCCACATCTTCTATGTACTAAAAGCTTCTTGTCATATCCAAGAGACAGGGTGATTGCTTTGGTGAATAAGTGTGCTAACTCAATATCTCTCCAATCTATGAAAGTCTCTTTTATCCTCCTTTCTCGTTCAAGGAAATGGAAAAGAAGGTCTTTTCTCAATAATTTGCTTCTACTACACATAGAGTTTGATAGTATCAAAAGCATTGAAATCAAAGAGAGAAATTATTAGTCTTAGCGTGCGTGTTTTCCATTGATTTAAATTTTATTAAAATAAGCTAAATTTATTCAAAAACTTCTCTCTTTAAGCATCAATCTGACATTTAAACAAAAAATGAGTTATTAAGTTATAAAAATTAAACTATATTAAAATATTTACATAAATTGTATGGTCAACTAGTAAAAAAGAGTAAAAATGTATGACTATCTTATAAAAAAAATTTCAATATTAAAAGTTAGCATTCAATATTTACAACTAAAATACTTAATTTCATGCAATACACCTTTATGCGAGAGGTGATGGCTTGCAAATGCTTCTTTTGCAAAGAATATAAGTGAAAGGGAAATTTCAATGTTAAAAGAGGATGACCAAGATTTCAGTAAGTGTCAACATTAAAAAATAGCACTCAAGGAGTACGAAGACCAAAAAGAACACTATCGATTGATTTGATATACTAGATAGATACATCTCATTTTAATTTATTGATAAGTTATGCATAAATAGAATTAAAAATAAACATGATAACTCTAAAGGAATAAAATATAATTTAGAAATAAAATATTATTTTAAAAAATTTAATATTATTGTCAATGTAAATGAGATGGGTCTTTTTCAGATTCAAGATAATAGGTGAAAGACACATAATATAATGACAATGATCTAATCCCCATTTACTATTTCAAATAATTGCCTTATTTCACACACTATACTAACAAATTTTATATGATAAAGAATATGAAAATTTAATATCAGAATATTATTTTGACTTGAATTAGAATCAACCTTTACTCATGAAGTGATAGTAATTGGGCTTCTTGAGAGTCTTCAATATGTTGTTAAAAGGATTTTTAGATGCTGTAATTAATAAAAAAAAAACTCATAGTACAAAGAAATCCCAAAATAGCAATAAGTTAAGTAACGATGATTGCCTAGAATTGAACCATGGTATAGGGGAAGCTACAACTAGTGGTTTAAGAACATAAGAAAGAAATAATCAGAAATAATCACACATAAGTGGAAGAACTTTTGATTCCTGAAGAGATTCACTTTTTTTAAAAGAAAAAATTTTATAAAATGATGTTAGGCATGAATTTTGGAAGGGATTGAGGATGTATTTTTTGACACGGAAACATGGCAGAAATTCATCCCAATTTATTTTTAAAATGCAAAACTTAAATAAAATATTTGGCATAGATTTGAGGCACGTTTAAAACAGATTAGACATGGAAATAATTCTGTGTCTAAATTTTGTCCCTAATTTCATGTTTTCTTGTAGCGATGGCTTCCATCAAGAATACTTAAAAGCTGTAATACAGGAAAAAATGTAAGGCCTAGAAAGAAAAAACATGATTTCTATGAAGGAAGAGATTTAATTGGTAAATATATGATTAATAAGTAGATCAACGGGCTAAATATATCATCACTGAAGCCATGCCAAATTAGGGTAATTTACTTTGATGTTTTTAAAAATAAAAGCAACTAAAATACGGAACCATATGAACAAAATGAGAGATCATACTAATAAAAGCGCAGATAAAAGCAATTAGTACCTGTTTAATGACACTCATTTACATCCAGAGATTTGCTTTGAGTAATATCCCAAATCATTCTTTCTAAAGATCCCAAATGAATCATGTGAGAAAAGACTAGGGCTGCAGATTGAAGTGATGGGAAGTTCCTCCCATCATGCGAAAGAAAATAATCTAAAGCGATTGGTAAGTCACTCATTATAAGGGAGAGATTTTCGAGATTTGGAGCTGAAACATGTAAAATTAGATGGGCTATATCAAATGGTTGTCTAATACAATGTCGCATCCATTTCACCGTTAAGGCAACTAGTTTAGGTGCTGAAATATCCAGTCTGTAACAACATCCATGACTATAAGATGTCTCAAACCATAGAACGCTAAGAGATGAATTTCATATGTTAATTTTTGTTACACTATTATAGCCTATACGAATATCCTTCAGGATCAATTCTTCAGAAGACACACAGCAATCTGACACCCAATCTTCAAAATTTTTTTCTAGGATTATATTCTCGAGTCTCAACACTCTAAGATGCCTTAAAGGGTAAAAGGACAGTTTGAGAAAATTATGAATAAATAAATCGACATGCAGAATAAGCTCCTGAAGATTCAAGAATAATGCATCTCAAATACTGTTGGTCAGATCTAGGGATTCCTGAACTCTCATCATGCATATCCATTGAAGCTTGAAGTATTTGATGTCTGAAGTGGTGTGAAAAGGCAAGAACTTGTCGAGATAGTTGGCCCTTTGATTAGTGAAGGGTGGTATGCAGCCAAAATCCACAATAGGAGTAAATCGACATACATATTGTAATCTTCTCGATGCCATGCTTAAAAGAGCAATGGATTTTATGGAGTCGATACGAGGAGGGATTTCTCTAATGATGAAATCAGCAGGGAGAAGGTCAAAGAATTCCACACAAACATTTTGTGGATGACTCATGGTTCGAGACATCCTTGGAATTTTTCTTTGATTAATGTTTTCTTTGAATGCTCTTTACAAAAATCAAACTCAAGTGACTATAGGAGGTAGAAGGGTCTAGCTTTGAAGATGGAAGGTGTTTTAATATTTGCCTAGAGAAAGTGAAGCACATGGTCAATCAACATTCATCATAGTGGTAATACATCCACCTCCACCACCGTATCCGCTTGAACCTCCTAAAACATATGTAAAACATAACAAGAACAAAGTTATATCAGTATAGGTTCTAGGAAAAACACATATGTAAAAGAAAGTGAGAAACTTACCAGTCACAATAGTATCAATTTCTTCACATTGGTCAAAATCTCACTCTTCAATGTTGAACTCCATAGGATTTAGCCAATTATAAGTGCAAATTAGTGCCTCAGTCATCCTTGGAGATAATGAACTCCTAAAAGTATCAAGCACATGACCACCAGTGCTAAAAATAGACTCGGATGCTACAGTGGAGACTGGCACGGCTAACACATCATGTGTAACTGACGATAGAATTTTATATTTTGAAGAATTGTCTCTCCACCAAGCTAAAACATCGAAGGAATTGTAAACATCAAGCACTTTAGATTCAAGATATTTCTCCAACTTTATTTTCATATCTGAACCTCCTTTACTCCTTTGGCTTAATCGCCATTTGTCCATCAGTCTTGTAGACATGAACAAAGACATTTGTACCCCCTCCCCCAACATCCAAAGATTCGTTTGAACTACCACCACCAATATCTTCAGATGGCTGAGGCACATCACTAGCAACACCTTCAGAATATTGTGCATACAAACGATACAGGGTACTTTGACCTTCATCTTCATAGCCTCACATACATCTAGGTCAGGATACATGTTGTTAAGAGTGGAATTTACATAGATAAGCTTGAACCAAGGATCTAGCACAACTCTTACAATTAACAAGGGGTTCAAGTTCTCTACCTTCCCCCAATATTTATCAAACTTACCTCTCATTTTACTTACCATTTCTGCAATGAGAGGATCTAAATGATTATAGCTTGCCTACAACATAGCTTGAACAAGAGCAAGATCATGGAATAATGCATTTGATGTTACATATAGTAAGCCAGAAATTTTGAGGGTCACACTATAAAATACTTGCAAGAACTCAACAAATACACCAGCATTACTTTAGTCTGCAACTGTGAGGGGACCAGTCCGACGACTATCTTCTGCAAAGAAAGTTGTATATTGTTCATCTTCATCCTCCATCCTTTCAAACACCTTCTGGAATTTGAGAGCATGATCCAACATCAGGTAAGTAGAATTCCATCTAGTGGCAATGTCCAAACACACGAGGCTCTTAGACTCAATCTTTTCCTTTTCAACAAATTCTTTGAATTTTTTAAGTCTTGTAAGAGAAGACCTCACATATGTTACAACATTGCAAATAATTGATATTGAAGCATTCATGTCCTTTAAGCCGTCATTGACAACTAAGTTCAAAATGTGTGCACAACATCTTACATGTAGAAATCCCCATCATACACTAATCCATTCCAATTCTTCAAACGTTTTTTCAAGTAATTCACAGCAATGTCATTGGAGCTTGCATTATCTACGGTGAGTGTGAACACTTTATCAATTCCCCACCCTAGCAGACACTTCTCAATTTTCTTCCCTATTGTGTCCCCTCTATGATTTTCTATTATGCAGAAGCTCAAGATTCGCTTCTACAACCTCTAATTCTCATAAATCAAGTGTGTTGTAAAACACATGTAGTTGAAATTTTGAATTGATGTCCAAATGTTTGTAGTGAGTGAAATGCACATACAAGATTTCTGAAGAAGCGTTTTGACCTTCTTAGACTCCTCAACAAAAATCTTATAACAATCTTAAGCAACTGTAAATTTAGATGGAACTTGGAATCTAGGCTCTAAATGATTGCTATACTTTTAAAACCCACACCTTTCTACCACACGAAAAGGCATCTCATCAGAAATCACAAATTCAGGTAGAACTTTAGGACATTCATCTACATTGAAGGTGTACGAGACTAGATTTTTCTATTGGGCTCCACCTAAAGGTTCAAACAGTGCCAACATAGACTATTTCTTTTCTTGGGCCCTATAGGGATACCTTTGGCATCTAAGCAAGTGCTTCTTTAAGGACTTAGTGCCATGCTTGTTTAGGTCACAAGCATAAGAGGCAACACAATATTTGCACATAGCCCTAACATCCCCATTAGTCTCTTCCAATGGAAGTTTTACGAAGTGTTCCCATATAGAAGACTTGAGGGTTGAGCACTTTCTCTTTGTAGCCACAACAATTGAACTGGGGGCTGCAGCTAAGCCAACAATAGTGGCTACATCTGAAGGCACATGGGTGTGTTCAGATGGCATAGGAGCTGCAGGGTTGTTCTTAGAAGGCATAGAAGACCTAAGATTGTTTTTAGCCATTCCTAAACTCTTCTAAAGAAAAGTAAAGTGATAAAAGAATTGAAAGTATAATTTCCTAAACTCAAAATAAACTTTTTAGATTGAACAAATTCTAACTAAAGTCTTATGCATAATAGTTTAAATGTAACCAATAAAGTCTTTTTCAAGTTGGCATTTTCATCATTTATATAAAGATAAGTATATAGGTTAAAATTCATGATAATTAGCATATAAAATTTCCAAAAACAAATCATGAAATTGATTAAGTTAAAATATATTACCTACAATTGATTTTCATGCAAAAAAAAAAGAAGAAGAAAAGAAACAAATCAAAAGTGATAAAGTTAATCATTCCATTCAACAAATAAATCAACTTCAACCAGAGAAATCAATAGACAAATTAACATTAACACATTATCGCACAGCCACAGCCAGTCAACATTACATTTTTATGCTTGATGCACTTGGAGCTTGCCTCGGACAGATAATGTTATGCAAGAGAAAAAGGGCTCTGAATAAAACCAGCAACAGAAACAAGAAACCTTCGATTTCTCGATGAAGTAATCATCTAGCCAAAAAAATCACTGGAAATCAGTCATACCTGGTTTAAGATCAAAAGATGTGAAACACTTGAATCTTAAGTGATGAAGAAGCAGCCGGTGGAGGACCAACGATCAGCGACGGATAGTATAGGTGAACACTGGTGAACTAACAGCATGCCAGAGAGGGATGATTGCCAGTGACAATCAAGCTATGGTAGGACGCTAAGGCAGCGACAAAGTCACAAAGGACGAAGGGGAACGGTGAGAGAAACTCTGAAGTCTGAACAGAAGCCACACATAAATCTGTCATATATGTTAAAAAATAATTTATGAACAATAGGCTGGGCCGAGTAATCTGGCTAGTTAGTCTACCTGTAACCCGGCCTGGCCCAGTGTTCATACCCTGGATTCCCTTTTCCCTTGTGGCCCATTTGTTTGTGGCCTGGCTCGACTCGACTCGAAGACATCGGGCCGAGCCGGGTTTTTTGGGTTCACCAGGTTCCTGCTCAGCCCTACCTTGGACAATGTGGTAGATACTCTTGGGTAGAAGACATGGTTCTACGTTCAAGATTTGGAGATGAATATTGACCAAGTCAATACATAGTGCGAGTCAGGAGCTAAACAAACTCGCAATTGATAGGTGGAAATGTTGACTTGATGAGTTTACTGAGTCAACTCATGAGTTTGACAATAATGGTTATGGGAATTATTTATTTACAATTAGCTTTTCTTCATTTTCTCTCATGTATATATAGGCATCAGATGATTATGTAAAGTGTGCATTCAGCAAAATCTCTCTCATATTATGCACTTGTAAATAAGAGTTTTATTCATAAGCTTTGTTGGTCTCATCTGTTGTCAAGTGTGACATTGATTATCAACCATTGTTCGTGTTCTTAAAACAATTGATAGGGTGATTGTTGGAGCCTAACAAGGGGCAACTATTGAATTATATTAGTGTTGAGAAAAATAAAAACCGCGAAATGAGTTAATAATTGTTCAAAATAAGTAAATATAGGGTCATGTACATAAAAAATGCTATCATAAAATTTGTAATCCCAAAACAATCTAAATACAAGTCAAATGTCCAACTGAACTTGACAAAATTTTTTGCAATAAAAATATTAGTTAGATAAATTAGATAATAACAAACACCAAGACTTTTAGATAATATTAGCATCTAAAACAATAACTAACTTATTCTAAAAAATATATTGAGAAAATAGTAAAAATAAAAAAGATAACTAAAATGTTGTGCCAAAAAATATATATAGTTAAATTTTCGTTCATACAATAAATTAAAATTATATCTTATCTTTCATCTTGATAATTAATAAATTCATTACTAGAAAAAATTGCATATAAAGTCACGTTTTCGCTGATTATCTGTACTTGTCAAATGATTACCATTAACCTTTTATTTTATATATATATATATATATATATATTAGAATTAAATGATATGAGTTAAAATTTTAACTTGCAAATTCAATAAAAATAAAAGCCACATATACATGCTGGCAAAATGCAGTACAGAAATAGCCACAAAAACAAAAACAAAAAAAAAATTACGAACAACTGCCAAAACAACTTATGAATGGAAAGCTCATTAAAGAAGAGGAATTAAGCAACGACGGTAAAACCAACGTTATCGTTTTATATAATAAAAAAGTAACTAAAGCATATGGTCAAATACAAATTATAATGCTTTGACTAGTTATAACTATTGAGTTTCAAGAATTCAAAGTGAATATGAAATTATGTACTTTTTATAACTTGGAGCATACTTTAGAATATTTTCAACAAGCTTAATCCCATTCTCTCCTTTGATAAGTTCAATCTTTGTTGTATTATCATCCAAAGGAACGGCTGGTTTCGAAATTCCATACTCTTGAATATTGTCAACAATTGATCGAATTAACTCCTGCGAAAAAATTGATATAGTTAATTAAATCATCTACATATATAAACCTAATGTGAATTTGAAAAAACATACACCTTTAGGTATTTATTGTCATATTTTTCCGACAAATGAAGGTACAATAATTAATAGCAAATTCTTAAAAGAACTTACATTTTCTTATGAACCGGGTGACAAGATTATACAAAGAATTAGCCATCTAATCAGCTAGTTGCTCAAATTACTTACGTACCATCATTTTAGAAATTTGTTGTCCAAACAGCAACTGATCACAAGGATTTCTCCGTATAGCAATTATCAATTTTTTCAAGGATGGAATTTTTCTCAAGAAGGATATAGTTGCACTGATTTCTGCCTCCAATTGCGGACTTGAAAATGGGCTCATTGATGCAGAAATATACAATTCCCTTAAATTGCTCAATGAAGATGGAAAATAGCTTTCCTCAAGAATAATTGAAAGCTGCAACACATTAATATATATAAGGTCCAAATACATAAATTCCAAAGGACAAGGATTAAAAGGGTAAAACTGATTTAAAAAGTTGATCACTACTACTTTCCTGGGGACTTAATATATTTATACTAAAGCAATATTTGACAAATTTTTTGGATTTAAGTAGTAAAAGCAACCTGAATTCGGATATATGAACAAAATTACTGAGAAATAATATTGATGATCAAGTATAGATAAATTAAAAGTATAACTATTAAATATGTTTTTTTAATAATATCACTAAGTTGCCTTAAATATCATATTAAATAAAGTAAAATTATAGTTTTATATTAAAATTTATCCACCTTTGTTGTCAAATAAAATAATTAGGGAAATTGTGTACCCTTTTACAAATCATGGATGTACTACATAAAAGTCAAATCTCATTATATTGAGATATTTTAGTAATAAAAGTAACCAAAATTTGGAACTTTAAATAAAATATTAAATCATATAAGTACCTGTTGAATGACGCTTGTGGTTACATCCAGTGATTTGGTTTGGCTAATATCACAAAAGATTCTTCCTAAAGACTCAAGATCAACGGTATGAAAAAACATGAGCGAGGCTAATTGGAGAGATGGGAAATTCCTCTATTGTTTGAAGAAAAATAATCTAAAGTGATTGGTACGTCACTATTTAGAAGGAAGAAAATTTTTAGACTTGGAGCAGAAACACGTAGAGATATATGATGTCCAGGATAATATCGCATCCACCTCACCACTAGGGTAACAAGTTTAGGTGCTGAAACATTGAGACTATAACAACCTTGAGGATCATAATGTGCCACAAATCCTAGAACCTTAAGAGATGAACTTCTTAATCTGATTTCTCGACAGCTATTGCCAATATGGATCCAACTTAGGGTTAGTTGTTCCAAAGCGACACAGCAATTTGAAATCCAATCACCAAAGTTTTCTTCTAAAACCATATGCTCAAGTTTCAGCACTATAAGATGCTTCAAAGGGTAGAAGGGTAATTTGATAATGTTATGAAAGTATGGATTACTCTCTAGGATTAGCTGCTGAAGATTCAAGGATAATGCATCTTTAACCCTCTTGGTCTGCTCTTGGTGTCCCACAATATTTTTAATGCAAAGCCTTTGAAGCTGGAAATATTTGGGATCTGAAGTGATATGAAAAGCTAAGAACTTGTCAAGATAGTTGGCCATCTGGTCCGTGAAGCGGTCATTGCCAAAATCTACAATAGGAGCAAAATGACATAGATGGCGTAATCTTCTCGACGTCATGCTTAAACGAGCAATGGCTTTCATGGCGTCTATACGAGGAAGGATTTCTGCGATGACGAGATCATCAGGGAGAAGGTCAAAGAAATCCACACTAACATCTTGTGGATGACTCATGCTTTGAGTATCTTAGAACATCTTCTCAGATTAAATTTTAATTGATATCGGAATTAAAAGGGCTTGGTTCTGATTCTGAAGATCAAGGAAGGTGTGTAGGTTTTTGTGAGAGAGAGTGAAAGATGAATATATAGAAGAATAGAAATTGCAAGGGTGACGTAGATTTAGTTTCAATATAGACTTTTACTTAGATTAAAAGTATAACTAATAATTGAAATCTCTAACTACATTACGCTTTTATAGGATATCTGCTTTTATATTTTTTTAATCACTATTTAAATTTCAAAATTATATAAATGGAATGTTAATAAATCTTTTAATGAAACAATATCTATATTTTGTAATAGATTTGAAATTTCCTTTTAAATAATTATAGGTGAATTTTGTAAAGGCATTTGATCGATGTTTTACATTATGTAGCAATATATTTTGGGAAAATTTTCATTTCTGATCAATAGATGCAATTTATTAATAAAAAAGATTTTAAATTTTAAAATTATCTAAATGACCTAATATCATTTTATGATTTTTCAATGGACAAAATTAACTCCAGACTTCATGTGTTACATTACTCATAAATCACATTGGTCCCAACAACCAAATTATTTTCCATTTCTTATCACATAATTTTTTTCTTAATTAGTTATGGGTTTATTCCCATGAAAATTTTCATTACTTACAAATCACATTTATCCCAATTATCAAATGATTTTATATTTTTTACCATATAATTTTTTTTCTTAACTAGTTAGACTAACAATTGACTTATGGATATACAAATTATAGTAGTAATAAGTCTATATAATTTTTAATATATATTATTACCAAACTCAGGCTTACTCATCTCCATTTGGATTAGGAGTCCAGTAGTATGATAGGTGTTCGTACAATTTCAGCGACCAAGTTGGTAAATTATTTCGACCAAATAATTGAGTGAGGTGTGCGTGTTTAAATGGAGGGAAGGAGAAATAATTTTAAATTTTGATATTAAGTTGATTTGAATATTAAAATTAACTATCCGAAATAGTTCCGACCGATTCATATTTATCTAGTACTTGTGAAAATAGGATACTTGATATCCAATAAAGCCTATAGAATTCAATAGGAATGTTTCAAATATTATCTATTATAAAAATATTATTTTAGATACTCAACAAGATTTAGCGTTATAATTATTTAATTAAAAAATCTTTTCTCGTCTAAATTAAATAAGCAAAATTTAATTTTAAAAATAAAATATATATTATTTTTAGCATATATACATTCATGATAATTATTTTTAATAACATTTATTATTTATGTAGATAATAAAATTGGAAATGAATTTGGAATTATAATTTTATATTCTGGTTTTATTTTATATGATACAAGCATAAACTTAAATATTGTGAACCAATTTTAATTTTAATAAAATTGAAATTAAACTTATAATTATAATTATGCATTGTGATTTCATTTTTTTTGAAGCACTGACTAGTATTGTTGACCCATTCTATGTATATATCATGTATATACTTGTTTTAGGTTTAGGAAAATAGCTTTAATGTGCCAAAAGTAGATGGATGGATTCATTGATTGGACATTTTTAATTTGAACTTATTCGTTTGATCTACAATTTTTCTGAAATAGGTTGGGCCAACAATATTGTGCATGAATTAAGACTTGCATCTTGTGGCAATATCATGGCTTAATAGGTTAAGTCGTGTGTGAGTACTTTTTATAATGATTCTTTAGAATAAAAATAAATTGAGTGGTTTGAGAGTTCAAAATAATTTCAAATTTAATATTTATTATAATAAATGTTTTAAACTTTTGATACTTATCTTTAATATTTTCTAAAATTTAAGATAAGGATGAACTTAATTTTGTAATAGGCTTAAACAGTATTGTTTAAACACTAACTCTGTCATGGTTTTCTTATATAAACATAATTTATATTGTTAAGTTTGTAAACGAAATTTTAACTAATATATTTAATTTTGAACATATACTCCTACTCTCATATGTAAAAACTTTAATGCTATGATTTATCTATATTTTTTTCTTTTTTATAAATTATCTGTATATATCTTTAAATCTAAGAAATTCTAATTGGATTAGAAAAACGTATTCATCATATAATTATATGTAAAGTATAAAGTGCACTTGAATATATATATCTTTTATACGATATTATCCAATTAAAATATAATAAGTAATCAATATATCATATTATCTAATAAAAACATGATAGCTGTATAATAAAATTTAAAAAATCAAAACACGATTAAGTGATAAACATATGTACGCTCCTCTTTAAATTTCAAGTCCTCTCTCTTGAAATAGTCTCCTTCCTTACTTTTTTTCGCTCACTAACTTTCTAGCTTCGCTTGTTTGTTCTACACATATTTCTCTTAATCCGTTTTCTTGGTTCTCACTCTATGGAGTATAATTTTGTAATGGATAATCTTTTTAATGGTCCACTGAATAATCTTTTTGAAGATCCATTGGGTCATCATGGGTCTAATGGGAATTTGAGTTTCCCTTTTCCTTTGCCAATTAGTTATAGGTTTGAACCAATTTACGAGGAATTTATTATTCATTATTTGTTGGCAAAACTTAACAATAAACCTATACCAGCTAATATGATCATCAATGTCAATATTGTTTATCAATCTGATCCTATGAAACTTTCAGGTATATATAATTAAAGTACTCTTTTCTACTACAATTACAATTTCTCTTTTTATGTTTAGTTTTCAAACTTTTATATTTAGTTTTTAATATGAGAACTTAAAGGATGTGGATAAGACCTAGGGGATTGTAGGAATCAAATAACCCAACAACCATTTTATATTATTCAATGTTAGATTCAGACATGCATCATATACTACTTATGTTCTTGTCATATAATTATTGAAACATTTTTAATATCTATTTATATTTTAATCCATGTTACATAAAGCTTCTCTCTATTGTGCCACTAAGAATGCTTGTGGAAACACGTCATCTGTTTAGAAAGTATAAACTTTTATGTAAACGAAGTAAAAGAAGGATAATAACAGTGACAAATATTTAAAAGAATTGACATATATTGACATAATTTTTCTTGTTACATTAATTACGTGCTATCTTAAGTTTGCTATTGAATCTTTACTGTAATACCTATAAAATTTATACTAAAAAAGATAACTCAGTCAGAAACAAATATAGATACAAATAAAATTTTATCAGAGATTGTAACCAAAGTTAATACCTAAGCCTCATCTTATGCATTTTTAGCACTTTAACTCAACTAAGCACGATAACCAAGTATTTGTAAGGGAAGTTTTCATTTGATAAAAAAAAAATTTTCATTTAAAATATTTTAAATTTTCAATTATTTCCATTAACTTCACCTAACTTATATTATTACCCAATTATACAACTAACCTCCACTTATAATCCTTAAATCATCTACAAATTATACATCAAATACCATTCCTACCATTCCTACATGACTCTTCCTCACGTTTAGTACACAACTCAAGCCTTCTCCCTCCAGTAGCCACCTCACCATTGCCGGCAAGCACCAATGACTCACCAACGACACTTCCAACCCATCCCCAACCACTGGCAGCCTCTCCATCAGCAAAAATCACCAAAAAATTATGCGACCCATTATTGTCACTATGCAATATATCCCCACTAGCCACTGACTTTGTTTCAACCACTGTAAAGGGTTACTGGCCACTCCTCTTAGCCACAACGGCCTCGTCGACCCTCAGCAACTGCCACTAGCTGCTGCATTGTCAAAATTTCTCTAATTTTTCAGAGGCTCAAGGATCCAAAAAACAAGCTCAAAAATTGCGAATTTGGTGCGTATTTGCTTCAATTTAGCTTAAGGTTTTAGTTCTATGATGTTTTTCAACCCTTTCTCCCTCATACATTGATCAATTTGGTCTAATTTGCTCAGAATTGAAAACCCCTAATTTTGGCACTGTTCATTAAAAAAAAAAAAAAAGGCAAATTTAAGCTCAATTCGAGTCGTTTGCTTCAAATTGAGTTATAATTACACTTCATAGGTAAATTTTGTACCTTTCTCCCTTGAAATCACTGATCAATTGTGAATTTTGACTTTCAAATTGACAAAAACCCAATTCATGGGTCTAGGGGCAATATGAAAAATTAGTGAAATTTGTGTTCTTAGGACTTCTTAAATTTTTTTTATGCATCTAGGGAGTGATTTAAAATTTTTAAAAATTTTACTTTGAATTTTAGAATGAATTTCTAATTTTTAGTAATTTTCCTACATTTTTCATAAGAAAAAGGAAGAAAATTAGAAAGGAAAAATTACAATTGCTTGATTGGATAACAATAAATATTATTTGAGGTTAAATGGAAAATTTGGAATTTATTAAATGACCCTTAAGTGAAATTTGTGTTATAATAAGTGTTAGAAATTTAATAAGTGCATAACGGAATAATTGAATAAAATAATAATAATAATAATAATAATAATAATAATAATAATAATAATAATAATAATAATAAGAATGATAATGATAATAGTAATAATAATGATAATAAGGAAAATAAAATGAAATATAGGTCATAAGTATTTTAAAGTATTATTTAAGAAAGTGGCCCATAAAAATAAATTTTCAAAAATTTAGAAAAGAAAGAGATGAATTGGATAAAAGTGAATAATGGATAATTAATTAGGTATGTGAAATAATCAAATAATTAAATTTATTTGTAAGGACATGATGATACGAGTATTTTATTTAATTTTTTAGGTGACTAGAAAATTTTCCACAAATGAATTATAATCAATGATAGAAAAAGATTGGTATACTCCTTTCAGGTGAATAGATAATTCTAATTATGCAAAAATATTATTCTAAATTATAAATTTTGAATTTTAAATTATTAGAAATATTGAAATATGAACTCTGAAGTGGTACAATTTTGAAATTTTTGATATCTGCACATGAATATTTATTTATTTTTGAATATTGGGAATGTGTCCAAAATAGAACCTTGTAGCTAACAGCAATAGACATTAGCCATAGTGTACTGCAATTGGTGATCTGATAAGGTTGAGTATTATACCCGTACCATCATAATCTGTTTAAGGCCTAGGGCCATTATGATACTTACTGAGAGCCTATGACCGAATGAGTATAAGTTTTTATATGTTATCACTAGCCTTAAGCTAGCTTTATAGTCTATAATTATGACTGGTTCAGTAGGATATTCCCAAATGCATTTTGTTCATGATTATTCTCTGTTTAATATTTCTAAATTTTGATTGTATGATATCTTTTTTTAAATTTAGAAAAATGTACCATTGTAAGTCTATGTCATTTTCTGCAATATTAGAATTACCTACTTACTAAGTTTCTACTCATATCATTATTTAACATTTTTCAAATTTCAGCATCAATCTAGAACAACCACCTTTATAATTTTAATTTTGTTGATTAATTCCTTGGTGAGCCTAGCCTACTGCTAGAGCCATGTTTATCCTTATTTTATGGTTCAGTTCAATCGCTCCCTTTTATACATACTAAATGTTTAATGTATTGTTATGGTGTGTGAAAAATTATCTATATAGAGAGTTATGAGATATATATTTATTTAATGTGAATTTAAATAA
Organism: Delonix regia; assembly: GCA_037074485.1. Classification (NCBI taxonomy): domain Eukaryota; kingdom Viridiplantae; phylum Streptophyta; class Magnoliopsida; order Fabales; family Fabaceae; genus Delonix; species Delonix regia. The sequence continues at coordinate 7,925,754 of CM073453.1, forward strand.
GTTATGCTATTATGAGGGTTCTGATGGATTCACGAGGATAAAAGACACCTCATCCCTGTGCCAGTTATGTCTTTCCGGCTCAGGTCATGACATTTACTTTCTTTTCTTTAAACTAATTGAAGTGAATAATATTTTACTTAAAATATTTTTCATAAGCCTGGTCTCTAATAACGTATTAGTTCAACTCAATATTATCTTTTTAATTAATCAAGAAAAGGAACTTGAAAGATGCAGTTTCTTTTTCTATATATAACTCTTAATTTTCCCACAAACATTCTAGACAAACTTATCTAGTGTTTACTGTTTGAATCATTGGAAGATGAGCTTTTCTTGTTTACTTAGAGTTTTATTCCTTTTCTTGAATTTCTTCAAGATATATAGGATAAATTTTTACATAGCCTTCTCAAAATTCATATCTAATGACTTGAGTGATTGAGTTTTTATTCCTTATTTGCATGTTATTGGAAATTAATATATTTAACTTATTCTTTTTTTTACATCTTCTTTTTAATCATATCTTTATTTTTGGAAAATGTTCAATATCTACTTATACTGATATATTTCTATAATAAAAGCATATGTATTTAATAGTCTAGTTTAATATTACAGAAACCCATGCACCCCAAGGTGATGCCAAATGGTATTTCTTTTACTTAAAAAGAAGAAAGTATAAAAATGGAGGTAGACACAATCGAGCTGCAACAGATGAATAGTGAAAGGCCTCAGGTGTTGAGAAAGAAGTAAAACATGAAGGCTTATATAAGATGTCATTGGCCTACTACAAAGGAAAGCCTCCTAATGATGAGAAGACAAATTGGCTCATGCATGAATATACGCTCCATAACGCTCTACAGAGACAAAGATGTCACCCTGATGATATGAAGGTATATATGAATTTCATACTACTTGATAAAATGAGTACTCATTGTTTGTTTTATATGTTGAGATGTGTCTTGAACTTTGTTAATAATTATTTTTGAAAGTTTAATTATATGGATGACCTTTTGCGGCTTGACGACTTTGTTCTTTGCAAAATATATGAGACAAAATATAAATCTTCCTCAAGAAAGAGAGAGAGCTGCGGTGTTGAAGAAGATGATTAGACCTGTAATCTTCACATGGGAGAAAGCCATGGTGAAACGTATAGTAGCTTATTAGAAAAACAATGTTGCAAAGCTTGGCCCATATTTCTAGGGATGACAGTGCTAGATATTGATTGTTATATTAATATATGTATGTAGTTTCAATTGATTCATTTAATTTTTCTTCTTTATATTATAATTTATATTTGTATTGCATATTATCTATGTGATAATATATGGTTTTGAGTCCAATGAACAAAAAGTCCAAACTCATATATATTAGAATAGATATATGTTGATAATTTTAGAAAATACATATTTTCAATATGTAACGTATTTAATAGCTTTTAGATATGGGAGTTTAATATATATATATATAGGGACTAATTTAAAAACTGGAGCATACTAGAGGGAGTAATTGATCAACTTTCCCAAAAGTTTATAAGATAAAGAATTAAAATTGTAATTGTCAATTTGTTAAATATATATATATATATATATATATTTATAAAGATATCAAATACTAAAATAAAATAAAATATTATATAAAATATATGGGGTATACATTTTTAGTTTATTACTATATGGATAAAAAAAAAAATGTTAAACGGAGGCAAGTATCCCATCATGTTGCCAAAACTTGCCAACGACCATATACCAGCTAACATCATCGAAATTGGTATTTATCAATCCGATCCAATAAGACTTTCTAATATGTACATTTTTTGTTTTCTCTATAATTTTTATATTAATTTTTCTTCCTCTCGTTAATAAATAAATGAACTTGAATATATAAATTTGTATTATAGCTTTAATCTGTTGTATCAATTGTTATTTGCCGTTTGGTCTTTCCATTCTTTTCTTCTCATGAAGCTATGATTCACCAGCTTACGGTTTTATGCAACGGTATTAGTAGTGATATATTTATATATAACTGGGATGTCGTCAATGTTTTTGTAATTTCTTCTCTTCATGATATGCTATGTTTGTATTAATCTGATCCTATGAAACTTTCTAGTATGTATATATATATATTTTCTATAATTTTTACACTAACATTTTATTTCATGTCGATAAATAAATGGATATGAATTCTTTGAATATATGAATTTGTATTATAGTTTTAAGTTATGTTAAGTACATGTCATCTTTATTATTATCTGTCATATGTGTTGAGATAAAACTTAATTTTGATGAAATTTTTATTGACTAAATATACATTATTTCTCATACATGTACCGTAATTACTAACTAAATCATTTATCAAATTAGAAATTAAATCTTAGCATATCTATGGTAATTCCGTGCTATATTAAGTTTGTCATTGGATCTTTAATTTCTTTTCTTTAAACCAATTAAAGTGAATAATATTTTAGTTAAAAATTTTCAAGCCTTGCCTCAAATAACATATTAGTTATACTCTATCCTCTTAAACAAATCAAGCAAAAGAAACATTGAAAATGCAGTTGTCTTTTTCTATTTGTATTTCTTAAGTTTTCCATGAACATAGTTGGCGTTTGACGATTTGAATAATTTGAAGATGAGCCTTTTTTGTTTACCCAAAGTTCTGTTTCTTTTCTTTAATTTCCTAAAGTTAGGGTAGATATTTAAATAACATTCTCTGCGTCAAAAAGAAAAATAATAACATTCTCAAAATTTATATTCAGTAACTTGAGTTGCATGTTATTGGCAACTTGTATATTTAACTTGCTCTTTCTAGCTACAAATTCATTTTCATTTTTATAAATTAATCACATTCTTCCAGAACATTTTCAATATCTATTAATATTGAAAATTTCTTTATAATAAAAGCATGTGTATTTAAGAAATCCATACACCCCAAGGCAAGAGTAGATGGTATTTCTTTTTCGCAGGAGAAAGAAAGTATAATATGGAGGCAGACCGAATCAATGCACTTTATATGCTTGCTTCTGATCAACTAGTCACTTACATGTTAGAGTTAGTCTCCTTCCTTGATGGCTTGAAACATTTCTGGTGTTGGCTCCGAGAATAATCACCGTTGTGAAAAACATGGAAACAATTATAGATATATATGTAGTAAAGTGGGAAGGGCCCAATGTGAGCTTTTTGAGTTGGATGCACTAGGAATAATAATAATAAATCTGTTAAATGCTACTCTAAAAAAAAGTATTTTATTCTAATACTGTACTTTATAGGACTCAGATTCGCTTAATCTGAATCTCCAATTATAATTGCAAGGGATTCGTGTTCTCCTATTTTTAAAAAAATAAAAATAAAACATTTTAGTGTCTCCGAAATAGAGTTTTCGAGACTCGGTGTACTCGTGATTGATAAGGTGATATTGACCAAAAAAGAGAAAATAATTTTTTATCCCCATTTATAACAACATTATCATTTTAGTCTCTCACTCATGGAAATACTCAGAATAGTCATTCACTTATTAAAAAATGTCAAATTTTGTCTCTTATTTTTTCTAAAATTACCATATTTAGTCATTTATATTTATAGTTTAAGGTTCAGTAAATTAATTAAATTAAGTAATTTTTTGAGAAGTGGAGAACCAAGTATAACATTTTGAAATAAATAAAAGATTGTTTTGGATATTTCAATGAGTGATAGATTAAAATGATAATTTTTTGATAAATAAGTGATCAAAAATATATTTTATTCTAAGAAAATATGATTGATAAGGTGATAGAAATTGCCGCGCCAATCCGTTCCTTTTCTCTCTGCTATTTTTTTGGCAAAATTAAATGTGTCCCGCAATTTGGTGTATATGATATTCAGATAAAAAGCATGAAATATTCAGTAATAAATGTTTGATGTGAATTTGGATCATTTTTAATATTTATTATATAGTTGAAATTGAATTATTAATAAAATTTATTTTAGTTCTCACAATTTATATTTCAACTAAGTGGTTTAAGGAAGAAAGTTAATTTTCCTCCCACCTGAATAACATATACGCCAAATTGGGGGATACAAGTAATTTTGCCCAAAAAATAGCTGAGAGAAAACAAAGGGATAAGGCACCGCAATTTCTCTCATCTTCACTCCACCGACAATCAAATGTTTTATTTAAAAAAAAAAATAGGGGAACACGAAAAGAAGCTGTCCCTGTTCCCCTTGCAATTTTTCAGGATTTGGATTATGCCAATTAGAGTCCCATAAAGTATGGTATTAGGATCATGTAATAATTTTTGTAGAGTAGGATTTGATAAATTTATTTATTTTTAAAAATGCACCTAGCTCAAAAAGACACCAAATGTGTCATAGAAAATATTTTATTTTTAAAAAATAAGGTATTTTAAAAATAAATATTTTTAATATTAAATTTTATTTTATTCCAAATGGTATTGAAGAAAAAATATTAAACTATTTTTAATACTTTATAATTTATTCTATATATTTTAAGGTGTATTCTCCAGTGTGATACAATATGTATAAAAAATAACCTAATATAGTAACATCTGTTTATTCTATAAAAAATACATAATTTCTATTTTAAAAAAATCTTTTATAGACATATTTGAGGACTATTGGAACTAAATTTAATAATCCTCCCTTGTTACTGCAAAAAATGGGCCCCTCTAATTGGTCGAGAAGATTTGTGTTATTGAGCGTGTATGTGTTGTGAAGGCAGTGAATCTATTAAAGTACACCATAATGTCAAGGACACCATTGATAGATATGTTCTTGAGAAAATAATACGTTAAGTTCTATTAGCTGGAGGCCCATCCAAACCCTTCCTTTTGCAAGATCACTGAGGTAAATGACAACGAGAATAGGGAGGTGATGGTGAGACTCAAGGTCTTAATTTGTGGTTGCATATCTATTATGATTATTGTGATTGCATGTGTTGTGAACATTATAATGTGGATTATAGTCATTGCAGTTATATTTTTTTTTAGTTCCTCAAAATATATAAAAATATATTTAATTATTGTAACTAATGTTGTCAAAATCGTGATTTTAGGTAAACTCGTTTTGGGGGAGTGAACTTGTAACATTTAGAATTGTAAGAGTTTACTTATAATAGTAATTAACTATTGAAATATATAATTATATCATTAAAATCAATATTTTAAAATTTAAACTAATTTTTGAATTAGTGAAAGTAATTACTAATGGTCTACTAGTATGATTATAGTTAAAATGGTGATAACTAAACATAAATATTTTTTTAATATTATATATAAAAATTTAAATACAATAGGTATTAATAAACAAACACTAATAATTTGAATTTTGAATTAAAATTATTTATACAATTATAAATATGACTATTAAAGACTATTTTGTTAAAACAAATAAATTAACTATATATTAATTTCATATTATTTTTGGGTAAAATATCATATTATAAATATTTTAAAAAAGAAAAAAATTAATATAATAATATTTAAATAATTTAGATTAAAACACAAAATAGAGATCCTTTTAAATAAATTTAAAATAAAATTCAAAAAATAAGTGCAACAAATTATATGATACTAGTTACATGTAAATAGATACTTTTTTTGGTGTGTATATTCAAATTGTCTAAGTTTTATTCTTTTTGAAATTATAGGAGGATGAAGAGCAAATATATATAAAACGTCTTATATTTATTCATATGAATAGTTTTGGATTAGTGGTACCACACTCTTGTAGAGAAGGATTGTGCCTGTGTTCAAGACGTGGAATTGACATTTTTTTAAACTATAAAAAAAAATGAAGAGCAAATATATATAAAATGTTGCATCTACATACTTGAGAGCAGTGTTGGATCAGTGGAATACAACGTGCTGCAACGAAGGTAGCGCCTGAGTTTGAGATGTGGAGCTGCCATTTTTTGGAATAAAACAGGAGGAGGCAACTCGCTTGACTCGGACTCGACTCACCGATTCAACTAAGTTTGAGCGAGTTTGAGTGATATCTGAGTCAAACACCGAGTCGACTCGATTTCTTCTCTTGAAAACGCAAACTCGCCGAATCAACCGAGTTGACTCGTGAGTTTAATAACTTTGATTGTAACTTTTAAATATACATAATATATCATGTCTGATATTTATTTTAATTCAAAAAATATATACTTTATACAAGAATATTAATACAACTTGAAAATTAAAGAAAAATGAAATATCATTAAATCAAAGATAAAATACAAATAAACTTAAATAATTATCATATGTAAACAATAATACTTGTTATTTGTTTTATATAATGAATATATTATTAAAATTTAATTAATAATTTCAAATTACTATATAATTAATAGTAATCATTACAAAAAATTAGTGATTTAGCATCGGTTATCTAACATCGATTAAAACAACCAATGTTAGATGCTGCTTATTCGAATATTGTTGTTAACGTTAGTATTATTGTTGTGATTTATTTTGAAAATAACTTTAAAGTAAAGTTGTTTTCGTTAGCCCCCACACACTTGCACAATTGAAGACTGAAGAGGGCTCAGGTTTTTCGTTTTGTTTTCTTGCGCGTCTGCGAATGAAGAGGGCTTTTGTGCTTTGATGATGACCAATGGTAGTGGGCCTTTCCTTTCTGCAAATTGAAGACTGGAGAGCTATCTCGCTGCTCTTCCCTTGTTGATTGTGCCTTTTCAGTTAAGTATCCTTCCTTCCTCTTTTCTATATGTAATCTGATTTTTCTTAAATTTTTTTTTCAATCTTCAGATTAGATGTTGTTTGTGTAGGGAAAATAGACACTTGATAAAAGTAAAACTATAACAAATAATTTAAGATGACACACAAAATTTTACATAAAAAACCTAATAAAAATGGACAAGTTAAAAAGGGTTTTACTGTGTGAAATAATAGAAGTCATTCATTCTCTTTATATAATAAGAATAATACAATATTTTTATAACTCTTGTTAATAAGAAAATACTAATCTTACAATTTTTTTTATATAGAATTGTTCCTTTCTTAATTATATGAAATGAGGTTCTAAAGCTCTCAATCTATAAGGACGAATAAAGGGTTTCAATACAATTTTCAAATGGCTAAACTACAATTACTAAAACTTCTTCTCTCCCTTTTTATTTGGTTGTTCTCCAACCATGATAATTAGGCACCGTCTTTTGACAATCTTTTACTTGAAGATTTGATTGAGAATCAATCAATCTTCACATTATTCTTCCTTTCTTGCCATCTCCAATTGCTCATGTCTTTATTAGGCCAATAGAAAATTTACACCATATGAACTTATCAGTGTTCACTGGCTTTATTAGTGCATTTGCTAAGTTATCTTTAGTATGGATTTTCTGCATATCCATGCTTCCTTCTTCCACCTTTTCTCGGATAAAGTGATATTGAACTCATATGTATTTTGTCTTAGAATGGAATGTCGGATGAAAAGCACTTTGATTATCACAGAATAGTGTAATCTTCCTGATAATGTACCCGAGCTATTCAAAAAGTATTTGCAACCAAATTTTTTCTTTACTAGCTTGTGTAACTGCAATATATTTTGCCTTTGTTGTTGAAGTGGCCATAATAGATTATAGTTTTGAAACCTAGCTTACAGCTCTGCCTACAAGAGTAAACAGATAACTACTAGTGGATTTGCTATTGTCAAGATAACCTGAAAAATTAGAATTTGTATAGCCTCTAATGGCAAAATCTAATCCTCCATAACACAATACAACATCTATGGCCCCTTCAACGTATCTTAAACCTTTTTTATAGCATTCCAATGCTCTTGGCCAAGATTCACCATATATCGACTAACTATTCCCACTGCTTGTGCAATATTTGATTTTGTACAAATCATAGCAAACATTAGGCTACCCATTATGTGTATGTTACTCGAGACATTTCCTTCATCTCTTCTTCATTGTTAGGACTCATACTTGAGGATAACTTGAAATTAGTAGGAAGTGGGGTAGAGATTGACTTGCAATGTTGCATATTGAAGTGCCGCAAGATCTCTTCTAAACAATTCTTTTGGGAAAGCCAAATCTTCCTATTTTTCTGTCTCGGTGAATTTGCATCCTTAAAATCTTGTTTGCCAGTCCCAAGTCCTTCATATCAAATTCTCTAGTCAATTGGGCCTTCAACTCATTAATGTGATCTTTATTGGGGTCTGCTACTAGCATGTTGTCTACATACAATAGTAGAATAATAAAATCATTTCCACCAAACCTCTTGATATATGTAGAACAATCTGGTTTAAGTCTGTTGTATGCAAGGCTCATGATGAATGAATCAAATATCTTATACCAACATCTCAACACCTGTTTGAGACCATATAAAGATTTGTTCAACATGCAAACTAAGTTCTTTTTTCTTTTTCCTTTAAACCCTTCTGGCTGGAGCATACAAATTTCTTCTTCAAGATCCCCATGAAAAAATGCAGTTCCGACATCTAACTGCTCTAGATGTAAGTCAAATGTAGTACACATTGTTATGACCACTCGAAGATATCTCATTGTAATCAATGTCTTTTTTCTGAGCAAATCCTTTTACCACCAGTCTAGTACAATATCATTTAACTTGACCATCACTAGTTCTCTTGATCTTATACACCCATTTGTTCTCGATGGCCTTCCATCCTTTTGGTAGTAAAACAAGATCACATGTCTCATTCTTATGGAGGGCTTCAATTTCTTCTTACATTAATACCATCCACAAAGAAGCTTATGAGCTTTCCATAGCCTCTCAAAAAATCAAGGCTCTTTATCTTTTGTGAGTAGATAGTATGCAACATTTCCTTCTATAATGTAATTTAAGTGCCGAAATGGTTCTTTCATCTCTTGAGTTGACCGTCAAACTTGTAGAGTTACAAGATCATATTGTTCTTGATCATCGTACTCTAGTGCTGCTTCAAAAGAATATAGTACTTCTATTTTATTTTCTCCTCCTTTAATCTGTACTATAGTGGTCTCTACTATTTCTTTTAAAGTGTTATCATCTTCATGTATGTGTTTTCTTTCTTTATGAAAGATAACATCCCTACTGACTATAACCTTGAGGTCAATGGGATCCCATAGGTGATACCTTTTTACTCTGTCACTATTTCCCAAGAATAAGCATCTTTTAAATTTTAGATGTAGCTTGATAATTTCTTAGGCATTGCACATCGCGTAAATCGAGCTTTCAAACATATAGAGGTTTGTATAATCAACTAGCTTCCTAGTTCATATCTCTATTGGGGTTTTCAGATCAATTGTGGTTTATGGTGATTGATTGATCACATAGTAAGTTATCTTGACTGCTTTTGTCCAAAATAACTTAGCTAATCCAACAATTCTTAACATTGCCCTTGTTCTTTCCAACAAAGTCATATTTATCCACTCTGCCACTCTATTTTGTTGACAAAAAGTATTAAATTCATCACTGGTCAATTCTTTTCCATTGTATATTCTTAAGCATTTGATCTTTTTCTTAAATTCACATTCCACACGTACTTTGAAAGTTTTGGAAACTTTAAGCACATCTTCTTTTCTCTTGATTGGATACACATAACATCTTCTAAAGTAGTCATCGGTGAATGACACAAAATACTTTGCTCTTCCCAAAAATAAAATTAGTGCTTGCCAAACATCAAAGTGCACTAGGTCTAAGATAGTTTTACTTCTTTCTTTAGAGTTATTGAACTTCAAACTATGTTGTTTACTTGTAACACAATACTCACAAAAAGGTAGATAAACCTTTTTGAGTTCGGGAAGAAGATTCCATTAAGCAAGAACCTTTAATCCACGTTTTGACATGTGGCCAATTTATGGTGCCACGATATTGTTAATTCCTTAGCTGCTGGATCAGTTGATGCAACTATGACTTCTCCTTGTTGCTGTGTTTCTCCTTTAAGCATATATAGGTTGGCCACTATCTTTTCTACTTTCATAACTACAAGCATGTCTTTAATGACTTTCAGAATGTTATCTTGTGTTTGGGTTTTATACCCATTACTATCATGTTGTCCTAAAGACACTAGATTTTCCTTAAGACCCTTCACATGTTGGACTTTCTAGATATGCGAGTCATACAATCATGCATATTTAGTTTAATGGTTCACATTCTAGTAATTTCTAAGAAACTATCATCTCTCATAAACATATATCCTCCAGAGACAGGTTTATATTGGTGGAATCATTCTCTCTGTGAGGTCATTTGCCATTGTACTGTTGAGTCTACAAGCCAGATATTATTGAAACTTTTTTTGCCTTCAGCAACTGTTGTTGCCTCATTGTCTAAGATTTCTTCGCCATCTGAGGTATTAGCAATGCATCCTTGAACATTTGATGACTCATAATCTTTACCTTTGGCCTCTACGTGCTTCTTCAAATGACAACACTCATTTTTGTAATGTTTTTTTTTATTTCATTTGAAACACAAATAATTTTTTTGCTCTTCAATTATGATCTACCATGATTCTGGCTCCCATTTGAGCTACATTCTACAAGTACTAGATGAAGATTTCTAACTGCATTCCTATCCATATCGTTCCATTTATTTCATATGTGAATTATACCGACCTTTCACTAATAGCTGTAAAACAACTATATTTTCTCAAGATAGCCTTTATCTTGAGCTTCTAAAGTGAGAAATTACTATCGTTGAACTTTTCAATCTCAAATTTCATCGTCATTGCTTAAATAACAATTTATTTGTCTATTTGTAAGCAAAAATAGCTCCCACTATTTTTTATAAATAGTAACTGTATATGATGAATAGTGCACCGTACACTTGAATAGTACCCATTACCTTATAATGGGTGAAAATAATCTTACTTATTTTCAAACATAGAGGATTCACTATAACAGTGGCAGCTACAAAGCATACAATAAGTAGATAATAACACACCCAATAGACTCTGATACTATTTGTAAAGAAAATTGACACCAGATTGAAGTAAAACTATAGCAAATAATTTAAGAAGACATATAGAATTTTACATGGAAAACTTCAATAGGGTAAAAAACATGGATAAGGAAGAAATGATTTCACTATGAGAAAAAATATAAGTTACACATTCTCTTTATAAAACAAGGATAATAGAATATTTTAATATCTCTTGCTAATAGGAGAATATTAATCTCACAACTCTCTCTATATATGATTACTCCTTTCTTGGTTGTAAGAAATGAGATTCTAAAGCTCTCAATTTATAAGGAAGGATGAAAGGAAGGGCCAAACTGCAATTACCGAAAATCTTGGACAACTTAATTTGATTAATCCAATTAGAAACAAATTAAAGTAATACATAGGCCAAACAAAACTTAGGACAAGAAAAACACACAAAATGGGCCCAGAGACTTGGTATTAACTGGCCTAGCCCAAATGCACCCAATTAACACCAAGAATATCCAGGCCGGGCCGAGCCACAGGGGACCTAAAATAGGCCCTGTGTTTATTCGGCTTGGGTCACAGGTCCATACCAAAGCCAGCCTGGCCTGACCCATAAACAGCCCTAGGTATCATTGGAAAAGTATCAACAATTGGATTAAAAAAAAAAGCATAAGCTTCAGGCAATTTCGCGAAGGAAAAACTTTTAAATTTTCTTCTTCTTATTTTTAAATTTTCTCTATTTAATATGACAAAAAATATTTTTTAATACAACTATTATTAAAAGCTCTTTTCATTAGTTTTATATTCATCCTAAAATAAAAAATACAAATATATTCTATTTTTGAAATTTTCATTAATTAAAATTAGAAAAGTGAGAAACGAAGGGGACAAGATTGGGAAATCATATTAATTTTGTAATTAAAACATATCAACCAAAAAATTAAGTTTATGTTTGAGAATTTAAATAAGAACGGAATGAAATGTTAGATTATGGAAGGGAGTTGAATGACAATGAATGAAATGATAAAGATTAGAATAACAAGATATGTGTTACTTCATTGCTTAAAAGTCTAATAAACAGGGAGATGAGGTTTATTAATTGATTGAAATGACTCACATATTATTTTTATAATATTAATTTTATAAAAAGAATGTTATTATAGTAAACTTTTAATGACTTTGTCATTCTGTTCTATCCCAAATCTCCAATTTGGAGGAACAAAAAAAAACAAGGTTTTGAATAACAAAAAAAAGTCTTGGAGTCCATCATTTGTTATTCTATTTTATCATAAAAAAATTCCAAATAGTGGCATACTCTAAATTAGTCACTCTCTTATGTGTCGATTCATCTCTTAACATCCATCCAAGCATACCTAAGTTCACTTTGTTGAGAGAAATCAAATTACTTTCTACTATTTTTTTCTTTTTCATAAAAAATAAAACCACCACAAATTTTTATTCAAACTATATAAATTTTAACTGCATTATCTTAAGTCAAGTTTAACTTTAGAAATATTTCATTTCTTGCATTATTTTACTTTACTTGTTTTTTCCTTTTATGATTGATGAGATCGTAATCAAAGTAAGAAAGGACCCAACACTCATTGGTCAAGTAATTTTTTCATTTGTTACAAGTTCATTTGTAACTTTTGGATTTCAGTCATGGGACCTGGATTGGAAATTGGGCAAATTAAGTTGCATGTAATTCAACATGCAATAAAAATCTAGCAGAGTTCAACTAGCTATAAAAGGAGAGAACTTAAAGCAAAGAAAACAAAGAAGAGAGACTAAAGACGATGAAAGGCAAGAGAGTACCTCCAAATGAATTGCTGGTCATGGAGGGACCCTTCCTCACCTTTGACCTTCAAAGAAAACTACAAATTTTTCCAGAGCTTCTCTGTAGATTAGGTTGGACACAGATTGCCAACCGTTGCAAGGTAACAACAGGCTCCGCAGCTAATTTACTCTTGGCCATCTATTGAATTGAACGGCTAAGAGCTAGCCACGTGTCCAATTTTTTTAGAAAAAAAAAATTGACGAAGCTAAAACAACTTCGTTTTAGTAAGATGGTGTTTAGTCATCTTCCTCAAATCATTTTTCTACTTTAGGCTTTCCTCTATTTTATGTTCCACTTTTATGTGTATTTGTTATCTTCTTCATTGATTCTTTGATTCCTTGTGAATATCACGGTTCTTATGCCTCACTTTTTTGGGTATTTGTGCTTTTCTTAATCTCCTATTCATATGCTCTATTTTCTATATAACTATTCGTCTTTATTTTCTAATTCTATTTCCTACCATGATAACAAACCAAGGACTAACCATGGAGACCAAGGAGCGACATTTATGCGAACTCTTCCTAACCCAACAATGGATGCAAATCGCCTGAGTTGAGGAAGAATGCTGAACACCATCCGCGTAAATGACGTTCCAACTTTGTCAATTTTTACAAAAAGAATAAATGGGACACGTGGTTAGCTCTTAGCTATTTGATTCAACGGACGGCCAAGAGTAAATTAGCAGTAGAGCCTGCTGTTGGCAACAGCAGACGATCTACGTCTGATTTGGTTACATTCCACACTTCCTAATATCAACAATGTCCATACCCAAAACAAAAGCTCCCATGTCTTCTGCTTTTGGGTTTGTTTAATTATGTATCTGTGTAGCAAATGAGTAATCATTTACCATATTTATAAGCAAAGGAGATGATTCGACCTTCTCAGCCACAAGCAAGCAGAAATCAACGCTTTTTGCTGCACAAGAAACCAGAACTATACTATTTCATAAACTGATACCTTGAGTTAGGATTTTAACAAGTAGGTGTGGCTTGATTCTTCAGATAAATTGTAAAAATGTCTTAAATATAAGCTTTAATACCATTATGTACAATAAAGTTAGAATTTCATATGTTTAAATGTCCATGGTCGCATCAGAGTTTGAAGAGGCAAATGTGCCATAAATATCATAACGACCTTTTCTATTGAAAAGAGAGCGAGAGGATCTTAAAACCAGACATCAACAACCTGTCGTGTCAATTTTTTTCCTGCTTTTGTTTTTGCTATCCCTAACTGGTAGCTCAAACTAATTTTAGCTTCCCACCTTTTGTCGAATGTAGAAGCTAGGGCCACAAACGGATATGCTCAGCATATGCAATGGGTGGTTTACCAATCCAAGTAAAAATTTATAGCGTGAGCTCAATTATGATGCTTTCCGAAGAACTAAAGCCAACAGGTAGCAGAGAGCAGAGTCAACTGATGAAAGTGCCACGATAAGAAGTGCAACAAGAACCAGAGACAGAGTAGCAGTCCTTAGCTGTAGAGTTTTTAAAAAATATTTATTAAAAAGAAATACGTAATAAACAAAATTTCACATAGTAAAACAAGCCGTACATGAGACGTGATTAGGCTTTGAACTTTTTCCAAAGGGAATTTTTGTCAAATTTTTAACTTATGTACTAATATCATAATTAGGCTTTAATTTCAAGTAAAATGCATTATCCTCAACTATTTATGAGACATACCGTATTACCAAAGCTCGGCCATTCTATGTACTTCACCTGGCTCGGTTGCTCAACCAGAAATGCAAATAAAGATTTTAGTCCCCTGAGATTGAATACAGTCATCGGGTGAATCTAATTCCATTTATATTGCTAGACCAAAGTCAGGAAACTAAATTAGTTATTGATAAAAACGTTAATTAATTATACTGTAATTTCATGATAAAGTTTGAGTCCGAACAATACCATATGGTCTCCTTGATAAGGCTCAGCCAAAAGGGCTCCTGAGGCAACTCATCATCAAAGCTCAATCGATGATCATTTCTTACAGCAGACGCCACTACTTTGGGGCCAAAATGGCTTTTAGAAATATATCTTATCTTTGTTCTAAGAATCTGCCCACACAAAACAATATAATCATAAATGATATTGATACATTAAACACATGGACAGGGGCCACAAAGTGAATGAGGAACTTAGGACTAGGAAAGAGAGGCAAGACATCATTACTGTTCTAGATGTTGAAGGAAGAGCTTTGTAATGATCAACTCTGGTAGCATAGTGTGCCGGAAGCTTTGATAAAAAAGGAATATATGGATGAAGGAAACCTATACATAAAAATAAAAAACAAAAAAAATATGTTAGATAGGACGCAAATCAAGCATTCATGCACTACCCAAATAGTTGGAAGAAACCTGAACAGTTTGCTGGCGACACAGAAAGAATCACCATCCCAGACTGAACTTTTTGCTAGCCACACAACCAACTGAATGTATGGTAATCTGCACACCCTAAATTGGTAAATATAAAATTATGCAACCGTACTCAAACAAAAGCTTATCTTCCATAATTTTCTTGCCTTACAAAGGAGAACAAAAAACATTTAGCAAAGAAGTAGCCCAAAGTCATTAAAATACACACACAAAAGAAGCCACTTTAAGCTTGACATGAGACTGAAGTGGAGTTCCTAACCATGAATACTTGTCAATACCCAGCTTTACTTTAAACGTTTGTCCCAGAGAAAATCAACCTAATTAACTCTAAATCTTTTTTTGGAAAATTAGAAACGTTTGTCCCAGAGAAAATCAACCTAATTAACTCTAAATCTTTTTTTGGAAAATTAGATCCCAGACTCGCAGATTTTTTGAGAAAATCTAAAGATTTTTTAGTGAATTAACGGAAATCACTTCTAGAACTGAAACCCCATGAAAATTTTTGGAAAAACTCACCGAATCGCATTTAATTTCTGGTGAAAACGAGAGAAACGTCCATTACGCCCTAACGTCGTTTTCCGACCAATCAGTACCGAAATCACGCCGCGCCGACGACGAAGCTAGATGCTGGATGTTCAGAGAAGAAGCAATAGTGGTAAGGATGGAACCAAAAAATGGCGACTGGTCTGAGATTGAAGAATAGCATCGTGCGAAGAAGGGAGCCCGATGGAGGAGATGAAATACCTAAGCGCATTTTGATAATTTTATATGGGGAACATGTGTCAACTTCAATGAAAAAGAAAAAAGAAAAAGAAAAAGAAAAAGAAAGACGTTATCTGGCACACATTAGGATTCCAACACAGAGGGCTTGCATAAAATGAGACTTAATTACACGGGTTGATTTTAAGTATAATATTATTTTAATTCATATTTAAATATTTTAAAATTTATTTTTCAAATGTCACTCAATTATTTGAATTTATACTAGCCCTAGATGCATTTTATTTCTTTTCCAATTAAAAAAATATTTAAAGAAAATTTTCACTAAAATAATTTATTTAATGCAAAAATTTTACGAGTATAACAGTGTAGGCTCAATGGTTTTGCACACAAATGGGCTTCGGTTAAAAGTCCAAACTCAAACTGTGGCCCATTGTGCCAATTTATATAATTTTAGAGAATAAATTGAATTAAACTACAATATACTGAGATCTAATATTCCATGACCAAGAGAGAAACAAAATGTATTCCGTCATTAGCTCAATCCACAAAACCTACATTCTATACAACTAATTGATACTAGGCAAATTAATTTTTCAATAAAAAGCAAGAACACATCCATTGTATGAATCAACAAGATACTTAAGATGTGATCAACCATTGTACACTCAAAGAAATGTACAACCATATAAAAAAATTAATACCTCAGCTTAGTGAAGATATAATGGGAGAGTTTCAAGTTAGAGTGAAAATGGGTATTCACAGTTCACATTAATGAAGAAGAAAACAACAGAATTATCGTTCCCTTAGAACAAGGTTTTTTTAGGCAATCAATGAAACAAAGCATATTAATACCATCAAAGTACTGTACCAAACATAAAACAGAGAAAAGCAGACAAACTAGAGATTCTGATGAGTTTGAAGAAAGACAAGTTTGTTTTCATAATCATAACTTAAAGTAGACAAACTTTGTGTAAGATAATGGATATACACTTACTGGTCAATTTAACATCATGTTTGTAAACACTACATGCCAAACCCAACTAAATGTGTGATAATTAGCACAGTCTGACTTGGTCAATATAAATTTATGCAGTTGTACGCAAACAAAAACATTTTCATCCGTAATTTTCTTGCATTACAAAGAAGAATGAGAAACATTTGACAAAGAAGTAGCCCAAGGTCATGACAAGGACACACCTAAGAAAAGCCACTTTAAGCTTGACATTAATATGAAGTGGACTTCCTAACCATGAATCAGTTGTCAATATCCAACTTTACTTTAAACAATTGTCCCAGAGAAAATCAACCTAATGAACTGGAGATCTATTGGAAGATTTGGTCCATACTCGCAGATTTGTGAGAAAATCAAGATGAGGCATATCAAAAAATTAAAAAGAAAAATTCAAGGAACCTTGTCAGAAATGTTGGCGTATGAACTAAAATTATCACAAACAGGAAGCATCCCATACACATAGCATTTTTCCTCCTTTGGATTGTGGTTAGTGGATTTGTGTTAGTCACATAGGATGGGTTGTTACATGTGTATCACAAACATGAGTATCATAACTAGTGATCCTATGGGCCGGGCAGGTTTTAGGCCCAACCCAATGGGTTTTGCACACATATAGAATTAGGCCCAGGCCCAAAGTAATTAATTGTGGCCCATTGTGCCAATTTATAATTTTTTTTAAGAGAAAAAAATACACAAGCATATAGTCAAAAGTCATGAATCAACAAGATACTTGAGATGTGATCTACCATTGTAAACTCAAAGAAATACACAAGCATATAAACCAAAAATATTTAACCAAAAAAATCAATACCCCAATATAATGAAGATATAATAGAAGAGTGAAAATAGAAAGCATATCAATACAATCAAAATATTGCACCCAGTTACGTTAATGAGTGCAAAACATTAAACAGAGAAAAACAGAAAAACTAGAGACTCTGATCAGCTTGAAGAAAGGCAGCATTGTTTAGAGCATGATGACATTAATTGATGGCTTTTTCCTATTTAAAATAGCCCCAAGAATAAAGTAAAACAATGGAAACAAATATTAATTTGTTTAGTTGAAATTAAGATACTCACTACTCCACCTAAGGACAATATACCTTGCAATTTATGAACAAAAGTACCCCCAATAACCATTTCAATACTATCAATCTAAAAAAAGAATCTTTTCTATATTCATGTTTAGAACTCAAGAGTTTATGATCCCAGTTGAATGAACGAAGGATGCTATGAGTAGAGTTTTCAATCCTTTTTATTTTTACTGCAGTAAGGACTTGTTTATCACCTGCTTTGGAAATATCCTAGTTTATATGTATAAAATCAAAATGTATTGTTTTTCAACCTTGATTAAATTCAATTATAGACAAAATAATAGCAAATGTTATTGATCGCCCAGTATCGTATTCAATCCTATCTCTGTTTATGAATGTTAGTTTTAATAAATAAAGTCAACTATATTTGACAAAGAATAAAAAATTCAAGACTTCTAACAAACAAAAATGGGATTTATGTCAAACACATAAGGGGCATCCTAGAAAAAGAAATATATAAGAGTCATGCCATTTACAAACATCATATTATACGAAGAAAGAGCATGCCATTGTCGACTTTCAAAGACAAGGGAAAATAAAGTTTTAGCACTAACTTTTTTTCTCACGAGAATTATGTCAAACCCAATTTGCACCAACGAAGGGAGCCTCAATTTCATAATTTAGCAATCAACGAACTAACTTTGTAGACTAAAATATCTGAGAGATAATACTTTAAAGGGTGAGATAGTTCATATAGATATCTTAGCCAAACCACATGCAATAGCTAAAATACTCTATCATCAAAGATTAATGAACACTCATAGGAAAGGGAAATTTAAAGACACCAAAACAAAAAATCACAAGTTACAATTCTAAAGCTTAGGTGCCAAAACGCCATGTTCTATGAAATAAAAATATACCAGGAAAGCACAAAATCAAAGTCAAATTTGAGGTTCAAAATGTTTACCAAACACCCAGTGATGAATGCAGAAGCGAGAAATAATCGCTTCGAAAGAAGTCACAGAGCTTTCGACGAGTTCAGGCTACACAGGAAAAGAATTCGTTGCGGGATTACAGCTTCGAACGAGCAGAAAAGAAGACCAAACCTATGCCTAAATTTGTAGGTCGCGAGGTGAGTAGAACTGAGAAGCAAAGTATCAAAGCTATGAAGATCTAATTCACAATGATTTTGGCCGAGGGAGATAGAACTGATTGTCGCTCACGATGGTTTCAGCCGTTTGGGTGGATTTCGGGTCGGGTAAAAGGCTAGGCCTGATGGAACCCTTATTTTAAGCTTGAACATATTGTTCAAATTCACATTTTAAATATGAACAGATGTGTACTAACCCATAACATAAAGGTCCAGTTGGTTTATGGGCTAGCCTGACCCATGAATTTTGGGTCTAAAACAATTCTATCTTGATTCATAGATGCATGCATGTGTACTTTGGTTCTAATTCTTTTACATGATTTAAACATAAATTTTGTAATTAAATTTATAATAACGAACTATGTAATAGGTAATGTGATGTATTAATCTAATTAAATCATAATAAAGAGAAAAATATTAAATTGGTCCCTTATTTTTATACTTCATAATAATTTGATTACTTACAAATTGTCTATATCAAATTAGTCCCTCATAATTACTATTTTGTGTAAATATAGTCCCTCATTAATCGCTAATTAATAAATCAACAAAACAACAAAGAGACTAGTTTTGCACAAAATATGAATTATGAAGTATTGATCTAGTACAAACAATTTATAAGAGATCAAATTGTCACAAAATATAAATGTTGGTGATCAATCTAATACTTCTCTCACATAACAGACCAAAAAGTCAATAAAGATTAATCATTATGTGTGGGGTTCCTTATTTTTCTTTCTATCATAGTTTGATTGAGTTAGCATATCATCATCATCAGTTACATAAATATGTTAGTTACATAAATATGTTAGTACCCGCGTATCTTCTTTTACTAATTCTTGAAAAAAGTTTGCTTAATTTAAAAATAAAATTTGTTAGAGTTGTTAAAGCCAATTAGTTTTGTTCAACTGAACTAGTGCCTATTTAACCCATCTTAATTTAGTAAGTTGAAAATCTCAAACCTCATCCAACATTTTAAAAAATTCTCAATACACGTTAAGAATGCTAAGTACTTCCAATGCTAGCTATTTCTTTTCTATTCATTTTTTTAATGCTCTAAGTTTATACTAATCACACGTAATAAGTTAGCAATCATATAATAAACCATAAATTATGTATTTCATCAGTTAATATGAACCGATATAATACAAACTTCTTTGTTTATTTAATTCAAATCCCCCATAATGAATATTATGCAGTTAAAATTAACATTTTTAGTCCTTAAACCTTAATTAAATAAAGAGAACTGATAATTGAAATCAATAAAAATTCAAATTGAAAATGAATTATAAGTGTGGGACCAAATTAATAATAAAAGTAAGTGAATAATTAAATTAAAAATTAGATAATAAATAAATGACTCAAATAATGTTTTGTCATTCTTTCTGTTGTATAAATTTTATTCTTTGCAAAAGTAGTTAGATTTGATATGTCAAGTTGACATATATAATTTTATATTGTTGCAACACATTTGGTGACAATCTCCCATCATTGAGATAGAGGGATTTTGTTTACCATGTTATCCCCAATTCACAATAATTTGTATCTTTTAGTAAACAATAATGCTACTATTGATATATAAATTTAATAAGAAAATTGTAATTACTCTTGGTGTATGATTTTTAAAAGGATTATACTTACATAAATTTCCTCAAAAATATATTATATTGTTCTCTAGTTAAAATATAATAAGTATAGTTAACTAATAATAATATATTATTTAATTTGAAAATAATACAATCTTTTGTAATAATAATACATATCTCATGATATAATTAACCAATCATACAATTTTTATATTTTAATTGAAGAATAATACTCAAAATATAAAGAATTGCATATAATTATTTCTCTATTTATAACTGTCATAAACAAGCTTTAATTTGATTAAAACTTCTGGCTCAAAGGAGTCAAAAGAAGTCATTGTAGTTCAATTATAGGTTGTTATTGCATATTTCGCAAACACCTAAAGTGAGGATTTTATGTTTTTGATGAATATGGATTCTTCATGTTCGAATGTATTGTACATTAAAAGAGCGTGAGAGAGAAAAGATCCTGAAAAGAAGAAAGTGAGCCCAACACGCATTTTCACTTCTCGTATCTAATCTTTTTCTAATTATACTTGCATTCGACTGCAAAGAATTTATGTTGATTTTTTTACTTATGATGCCAATTAATTAATAAATATATATTTAAAAAATTAGAAAAATTAATCATAATCCTTATATTTTATATGAGTTTGGTTATTGATCCCAACACTTTATTTTTTAAAAAATAAATTCACATAGTTTAAAAATTTTTCAAATTATCCCTTGCCGTTAGTTTGTCTTTTAAAATCATTTATAAACGCTGATATAGAGTGCTTGTTTGACAAATAGGATGTCACGTCAGCCCCTAAATTAATGATTCAATTTTATTTTATATTTCACAATAACAGAGAATAGTAGACAGATTGTTCTGGCGAAGCAAAAACATTGCGTTGGAAGGAGCATTACAGGATGAAAGACAAAAACAAGAACAGATAGGATTAGGAGAAAAACTTCTGTTAAGATAACAACCACAGGAAAGAGATAAGAAACTGAAAAAGAAAAAGATTTAACATGTTGAAAATGGGTATTGTGAATTTTTTTTCAAATAAAAAAAAAACACGTCCAACTTCCTGCTGCCTAATTCAACTGGCCTAAGTATGCTGTGAAGTGAAACAAATAAAAAAACAGCATACAAATGAGGAAACGGTTGACACATTGAAATGATTCCTAATCCTATTTGTTTCTATCTATTATTAAGGCAAATTTCTTTGCACTACAGGAAAATAGCTAATTAGGGAGTGAAAAAATTCCGTCCGTCCCAAATTCGAGGATAGGATATTCTAATTCTGAGACGGGTTTTTCTGACTTAAATTTCATCCCTAATTTGAGATAGAATTTTCCATCTTCAATTTGTCTCTATCTGTCGTTAAACAAAAAACATATATTCAGCAACGATTTAAACCGCTGCTAGATGTTAAAATTTTCTTTTTAGCTTTGAAATTACCATCTATTCACAAATACAAAGATAGATCCAGTAGCAATTTAGGAAATAAAACATTTTACTAATATCTCATTGTTACAGCTAAATATAATGCAATAATAGATTCATTATAACCAGGTCTTTCACAATAGATAAAATTTAGAATAATTAGAAGACATGCAAAAATTTTACAATCACTTGTTTAAATAATAGTGAGAATTGGTGAGAATTCTATTATTGATGGGAGATTTGAGAAGAACATAAACATGAGATATATAGTAAAATTGACCATACATAGAGCTATGGAAGCACTTTGATTATGTTGTAGCTTTGCTGACTGTAAATCTCCATAATTTGATTAAAATGTGCTGCAGGCCAATTACAAATTATAACTTTTGAATAAAGTGAAGGTAAAAGAAAGTTAATAAATAACCACAAGTTACCAGCAACCTTGAGATCAGTATAGCAATAGTGATACACTGAGACTTACTTGCTATTGAACCAAAGGAATTGCTTGATCAACACCATGCTTTATCTTAGCAAGAACAAGCTTCATTGTTGCACTTGCATCATCTTGACATTTATCTGGAGCACCCATTTTCCAAACTTCAAAGCTAAACACAGCATGTCAAGACAATTGATGACTAAATATGAATCTAACATCTTCCATATTTCTTGGAAATTATTAAGTCATAGATAAGCATGGCTAAGACTTGATAACCACACGTGTCACAGGGACTTCCTCTAACGATGGACTAACCATCAAGTTATAATATTGATTCATAAAGTAGATAGAATGAAACACAATATCATATTATGTTGACAAATAAAAATACTTGCTACTTGCCTTACATAAACTATTCAGAGAAGGCCCTTGTGAATAGGTCCATTCGAGCATTGGAAGATACATGAAGTGCCAATTACTCTGACATAATCTAGCATAGCACTACAACCAAAAGCAATTTGTAAATAACATAGAACCTATAACATTCGTAA
This sequence comes from Delonix regia, assembly GCA_037074485.1. Lineage (NCBI taxonomy): Eukaryota > Viridiplantae > Streptophyta > Magnoliopsida > Fabales > Fabaceae > Delonix > Delonix regia. Next base: position 7,948,741 of record CM073453.1, read on the forward strand.
TTTAATAATTTTTAATATAAGCTAAATTATTTAGGGGAAATAAAAAAGGATTAAACAAGAATAAATATGTCCAGTTGAATTATTTAAAGAAAACAACCTATAGCTTAGTTCTAAGGCATAGGTGCAAAACGATCATTTTGTAAAATGCTAAGGGCAAAGTGGTAAATTTACAAGGCTAACGGCAAAACGGTCATTTTGAAAAAATGCCAAAGGTCAATGGTAAATTCACAAGGAGGGACATGTGACATTACCATAACATATGAGGCCCATACCATAATAAAATATTAGTTATTCATGGGCCCACGCCTTAATAAAATATTAAGTATCTATGAGGCCTACACTATAATTATATCTTAGATAATTATGATTTAAGATTGAATCACAACCGTTAAATTTTAAAAAAGTGGTTAAATTCTAGCCATCAAATTTTCTTTAAATATCCTACACCCTATCCCTTTTCTTCACATCATTCCCTACATTCCTCTTATACCCATTTCACTCACTCTCACCCATTCACTCCACATTTAATCAAGAAGGAAGCAAGTAAGAAGGAAGGGAGCAATTTTAGGAGAATTACAAGAAAGGAGATCGTATCCAGGTAACATGATTTAGTATATTCTAGTTTCTCTTCTCTTTTTCTTCTTCTTCTTGAATGGTCTTCATGGTAATTCTTTTTTGGCCTAGGGTCATTTATCTTAAAACTTTGTTACCATGAGTTCATTCAAGGATTTAGAAGGATAAAATTAGAGAAAATTGAGGATAGATAAATATTTTGAAATATCTAAAGAAATAATATGTAAGCCATAACAACTTTAGGATAATAATTTTGATGTGTAAATTTTGTTGTGTATAATATATCCTTATATGAATATTTTATTATTTATGCACTAAAATTGCCTATGTTGTGCATTTCAACTTTGTATAATGGGGTGACAATATGATTGTTTGAGAAGAGAACTACTCTTTGTGAGAGTAAACTATTCTTGTACACTATATACTTATTGATAGTTTGGAATCTTATTTGATAATGGTTGGCTATACCGCCTTAATATATATATATATATATATATATATATTATGAATCATTTGATTATGACTGGCTATGCCGCCTTAATATATATTGTGAACTCTATGAGTTCTTTAGCAAGACATTATACCTCATTAATCCTATAATTTATGGTAGGTTATATTGCCTAAATGATTACAAGGAAATGGTGTTATTACAATTTTTGGACCACAACTTGAATTTTAAGATTAATGGCAGGTTGTGCCACCTAAATGGTCTTGAGAATTCAGGAGATGACAAGAATGTATCCTTGATGTGAATATCTTGAATTTAATTGACACTAAAAGGATTCCTAATTGTCATAAGAATATCAGTGCTCAGAGGATTACAAAAGAAATATTGATAGTTCTCTCTCAAACTAATCCAATTTTGACTCTATGATGGCTTGAGTGACATATTAGGATAAAGATTATATTGCCTGATTTTGTCTTAGGTATCCACTGGGGGACGCCTCAGCTAAAGGTAGGGTTGCGACTACCGATCAGGTGTCATACAGGGTTTGTGAGACTCGATATCATGAGTATGACAGTCATATTCTGGGTTTCGTTAGACTCAAATAACCCAAATATGACTTTCCAATTGAAGACATTGTCTACCGCTATTTAACATATGTTTGCAAATGCATATTTGTATGTTATAATATCTTACATGCACACATATTTCATAAAGATCATAATTTATAGACACATTATATTCCATTGATTTTTTGAGTATCATATATGGTTTTTTCATGTTATTGAGAAACTATTCTCACCACTATATTCATGATGTTTTTAGATGGTGAATTACCAAATTTCTCTTGAATTTCGTGCAAAATGAGTATTTGTCCCACCTATTGGGAAGTGTTTGTTATTACGATCGTCTTTGCAAAATATGATATGGTCTTACATACCATACCCCTTATGTTTGTGTTATAAGAGAGTATGAATCTTACTAGATTTTTCAAGTTATAAATGAGTCTTTAATATTAGGCGTACTTTTGATAGATACATAAATATAGATATAGGACTAATATCCCTTTTCCCAGTTTTGTTATACTATCTATACAGATATATGAAAAAAATGGATATACAGACTTTTATTATCTATAATTATACTATTATGTTTTAGATATTCAAATTTATTTTCATAATTCTCATTTCATAATAAATTTTAACTGAAATTTTATACTTTGTAAGAAGGGTGTTGCAGAACCAAGGAGAAGAATTTCAACAAAAGAAAATCCCCATGTATACCAAAAGTTAAAGATAGGTTCAAAGACACAGCCAAACGAGTATATATATATATATATATATATATATATATATATATATATATATTATATCTTGACACTTATCGTGTAGATGATATTTGTAAACAGTGCCCCACTATTATTGTTCTATTTGATAAAAGCTTTTTCAAGGATTTCTATGAAAGAGTAACATATTCCTTTGTTAAGTACTTGAAAGGACAATACTAAAAACTTAGTAAGTGAACCTCATCTTACCTGTATATTAGCCCATGAGAAAGTAACCCCCTCTAGATCTCGAGAAGAGGCACCAATATTCTTTGTTTTGTAGTCTGTAATTGCTTTGCTGCTTTGCTGGGGAGTACCAGTTTATTTAGTTTGACCAGATAAGCGAACATCTAAAGTTATCTATGTAGTTCAGATCGCTAAGTCATGTATATGATATGTTAATTCAGAAAACACAATATGGAGTCTCAGACAAGCACAAAAGTTGTAAATACTTTAAAAATACAAAAAGCCTAAATTCTTACTTATTACAAATTTTAACATTAATATTAACTAAATTAAAGTAACAGTGAAGATTTATCTCTTCCATAGATGGATTGTTTGAGATACAGATCAATAGCTCAATGAACTGAAGAAAAAGTAGAATGAGCCAGAAGGATACCAGCAAAAGTGATAGCAACAAGGTGGAGGCGTTGGAGGAACATAGAGCGAGCGGCAAGAGAGAGAAGTGGAGGAAGTAGCGTGGTAGTGGTGGATGAAAGAGAGCGAGAGAAGAAGAATGCAAGGGTTAGGGGTTAGAGATTTTGGGTAGGTGGGAGGTAAATTTTGATTGGATCGGAGGGGGTGTAAATTTTGGTTCAATTTTAGAAAAGTTGGAAGGGAAAATTTGGGAAAAAATTATTTTGTTTATTTTTAATATATTGATTAATTTTTTAATCTACAAATTTTGATAAGTATTTTGAACTTCCAAGTCTTAAAATATCTATATTGTTTGTAAAATCTAACGTAAGCAAGATAGTCAGTGTTATCCCTGATTATAAAGAATCTTAATAAATATGCATCTTCTTTGAATACCATAAGCTTAAATTATGCCAACAAACTATGTTAATTACCTCTGTATTAATGTCTTCTTAATTATTTGTAATTATGATCCTCAATTATAAATTATCTTAATTCATATCCTAATTTTTAATATTGGGTTAAAATTTCTATCAAATTTATAATTATCTTTTATGTATGTGAATTTTAAATGATGGTTTTTAGATTTAGATCTTTAATTAATACATTAATTCTTTGAATACTTTCAGCGTAAATTATGCCAACAAACTATGTTATTTACCTATGTATAAATGTCTTCTTAATTATTTCTAATTGTGATCCTTAATTATAAATAATCTTAATTCATATTATAATATTTCATATTGGGTTAGCGTTTATATCAAATTTATAATTATATTCTATGAATTTGAATTTTAAATGATGGTTATTTGATTCAAGTCTTTAATTAATAGACTTATTTTTTTTGAATACTTTAAGCTTAAATTATGCCCACAAACTATGTTATTTGCCTATGTATAAATGTCTTTTCAATTATTTCTAATTGTGATCCTTAATTATAAATAATCTTAATTTATATTCTAATATTAAATATTGGGTTAACATTTATATCAAATTTATAATTATCTTCTAGGAATTTAAATTTTAAATGATGGTTATTTGATTCAGATCTCTAATTAATAACCTTATTATTGGAATACTTTAAGCGTAAATTATGTCCCCAAAATATGTTAATTAAGCTTAATATGTCTTATAAGAAAATTAGTAAAACAAAAATCAATATAAATCATAAAAAAAAAAGTTTGAAACGATATAGTAACAGATTTAGCATTTATCTTTATGTGTATTGTTAATTATTTTTTTAATAAGTAGAAGAGCTAAAATAAAAAGTTAATATTTATCAATAATTTAAAACAAAAATCCTTCCATAAATTCATGGCGTAAACTTTGAATATGAAATCTTTGCACATATTCATGATATAAAAATTGGCTGCACTTTTAGGATCTTTGGGATACAGGAGAACGAGGAGATCTTTGACTTCAACAATAAACGTCCAGATCCAATCCACCATATAGCAATATTTACGATCTTGTCAAATGTCTTGTTTTTTTTTAGGTTATGTTTGGATGGAGGGTTAAGGAGGGAGTGACAAGAAATGAAATAGTTTAATTGAGATGAATACATGTTTTGATGTTTTTATAAGGATGGAATGAAATAGCAAGGGAGGGTCTCCAAGACCCTCGCTAACCATTTAAAATGTTATTTTTATTGTTCCCCCAAATTGGAGGGTCAAGGATGAAAGGAAGTTGCTTACTAATTGAAAGTACTATTATACCCTTCCATATTTCTTAAAATTACGAGTTTATCCAATATTTATATCGTGAAGTATTTCTTCTGGAAACTTTATTTCTTTAGCAAATTAAAAATTTAATCTTTGTCCCGTTCTTCTATTGAATCATTAATTAAAATATTAAATTTATTTATTTAAAACAATTTTAAAATAAGTAATTTTTATATATTATAAGTTGTTTACATAAGATATATATTAATTTTATTTCATAATTATGTTATATTTTGTTAGTTGAGAAATCAAAAGAAAGAGAAAATATGAGAATTAGTAAAAGAAAAGAAAATAATATGGATAACATTTCTATTTTATGTATTGAACGAAGATAAAATTATTAGTTATAAGTTTATATTATAAGGGGTAATATTAAAAATAATAATTAATAAGTCATTCTATTCCATTAATTTAATTATAACTTCCAAACAAAAATTCTAGGAGTCTCTCCATTTCTTTATTAAAACTTCCAAACAACATATCTACTTAAGTCATTCCACTTCATTCCATTCTATTCCATATCATTTCATTAATGATCACTCTATTTCATCTTCCTTTAAACTTTCAAATATAGCCTTAGTCAATGTTCATCGGCTGTCATATTAAGGCCACTTGGGGAAGGCTGTTTCAGGGAAGATGATTTATAAAGGGGGCAATTAGTTTTAAATGTAAAGGAAATGGAGATACATAGGAAAGAAGCAGCCAAAATTTGGGAGAGCAAAATTTTAAAATAATATTATTAGCAAAGATGGAAAAAGGCTTCGAGCAATGAAAGTTAAATTAAAACTGAAGAAGTCAAATGTAGGCTTAATGTTTAGAATAAAGATTAGGTTCATAAAAAATAATATTTCATAATATATCAAAAATAGAAATTTAAAAAGAATAGGTTTAATGTGAATTCTTATAGTTAGGTAAATTATTACTGTGAATGTAATTTTAAAAGCAAGAAACATTTTCAATGTAAATTCTTGAAATTAGGTAAATTCTTATTCTTTGTAATTGTGTTTATTTTTAAAAATAAAAAACTATTTTGAGACAAAAAATTCCATCCATAAATATGTCCCCAAATTCATTTTGAAACAAAAACTAATTAATAATTTTGGAATAAATTTGAGATGTTATTTGAGAAAGATATTTTGAGATGGAATATTTTGTCATTGAAATCCTTCCCTAAAATTATTTTGAGATGGAAATAGGGAAAGATATTTTGAGATGCAATATTTTGTCTCTAACATCCCTTCTAAAATTATTTCTTTAAAACAAAAATAATTAATTAATTTTGGTATGGCTTTGTAACGGAATTTGAGACAAATATTTTGAGACAGAATATTTTGTCTCCAAAATCCACTCCTAAAATTAAAATTTTAAAACAAAAAATTAATAAATTGTGGCATTTAAATTACCAAGTTATTTGTAAATTGCAGAGTATGGCACCATGAAAGGTGTAAGAAACTATGGTGGAGTGAATGGCAGTACTAATGGTGAACTTACTCTATCTATCATTAAATTAAAGAATTAGATTAGCTTCTTTTCAAGAGTACTTCTCTGGGATCTTTGGAATAGATTGTGAGAGCATTGAAGCAACTAGCCCTGATGATGGAAGGCTGAGAGCTAACAGTGGTGATACTGGATTTTATTGCCCTGGCTTACCTTATTGTTCTAGGAATGACAGCTCACATGTCTCAGAAAATCTCACTGCCTTTAAAAGAAAGCAAGTAGTCATGAAAAATTATATTCTGACGCTATATGTACATAGGCTGCTTAATTACTCAAGCCCCTGGTTTTTATATATTAATAGATTTTTCCAGTTTAGTTTATTGTTGTTTGTTCTTGATATAAACAAGTTGATATGTTCAAAATGGGCTTTCTGATTTTGTTGCTACAGTAGAAACTAATAATGAGTCAAATGTTACACAGTAAAAAATAATACATCAAGATACAATAAATTTAATAGATTTGTGTTGAATTATACAACATGACTAGAAAAAATATATATTTTTTTAATATGAATTCTAGGTTAAGTGGGATCATCCAACACAACTCAAATTGGATTTTAAATTAAATAAATAGGTTGTGTGGTAAATAACCATACAACCAATCAAAGTTAATACTATGTCAACTGACATGGCATCAATGACTTTACGTGGAGTCACACCACGTAACTGAGCAGTTCTGTGGTGTGACTGATAGGGACACATGAAGATAAATTGGCTTCTCATACCATGTGACCAGTCGTGATTGGTCTGCGAGATTATAGGCACAACATGTCATTTTCTTATTGGTGGGCAAAGATAAATTATCTGATTTTTTTTGAATAAAAATATTAGAAGCATATGTTAAATAAAAAGCAGCAGCTAGTCCCTCGTCACTTTAACTCTTCACCATTTCACATTGGTTCGTGTTGCTTCTCTTCTTCTTCATTTTCACTCAACTTCTACTATTAACTTTGATCAAGAGTGTGCCACAGGCAGCATTTTTATCAAATTGAAGAGGCCCACCTGATCTATTATAAAAATAGAGGTAATATATTTTAATTTTTAAACTTTTCAACATGTGTTTCATGTAGTTAAAAATTTATATTTTGTTATATTAAGCATAATAGTGATATGATAGTAGATAAAAAATAATAAAAATAATTTTATAATGTTTAATAAACTAAAATGATTAGAGAAACTCTCATGGATAAAGCATTGTTATTTTATATATTTTAGGAAATTAGATGGAATAATATTAATTTTTATTATGAACGATACTTATGATGTTTAATGAATTAGAGCTTAGAGAGAGGCTTACATAAATCAAAGATTGTTTTTTATAATAGGAGAAATTAAATTTAGAAATAATAATTTTAGTTAGAATTAATTTTTAAGATGTTTAATAAATTAAAGATCATAAAGATGAAATAATTTTTTTAATATTTAATAAAAATAAAATTATTATTATTATTATTATTATTATTATTATTAATTAATTAATTAATTAATTAATTTGTTATTGGAAATAATTTGTATAAATAAACTAGTTCTAAGAGAAGTTTCCTGGAAGAATATTTTTTTTAACATGTAACATAAATAAATTTAATAATAGTAATAATTTATATTAGATATAATTTTTATGATGTATAATAAATTAGAGGATTTATTATAAATAATTGTTATTATGTGTAATAAATTAGTGCTTATAGAGAAGCTTTCATAAATTTAAGAATATTTTTTTGTAGTTGGTGAAATTAAATTTAGAAATGATAATTTTAGTTAGAAATAATTTTTAGTCTGTTTAGTAAATTAGAGATAATGATGATGATGGAATTTTTTTAATATCTAACAAAATTAAATTTAATTAATAATTTGTTATGGGAAATAATTTGTGTAATGTATAATAAACTAGAGTTCTAAGAGAGAAGAATTTTTTTTCTTTACATGTAACATAATTAAATTTAATAACAGTAATAAGTTATATTAGAAATAATTTTTATGATGTATAATAAATTAGAGGATTTAATATAAATAAGTGTTATGAGGTTTAATAAACTAGAGTTGATAGAGAAGTTTACATAAATTTAAGAATTGCTTGATACTAGGAGAAATTAAATTTAGTAATGACAATTTTAGTTAGGAAAAAATTTTATGATGTTTAATATAAATAAGTGTTATAAAGTTTAGTAATGATAATTGTAGGGATTGAAATGAGCAATAGGAAAGAGATTATAGTGATATATGCAGATGGAGAAATAATCAATACTTATGAAGGTATGACATTTATTTGCGACATGGTCGATGCGATGAGAGTGGAAAGAAATATTACATCAGATGGGTTAAGACAAGCGATTGCATAAAAGATAAGGTTGGCTAGTTTTAAGGTTCTACATTATAAGTTTTGATACTAGCAAATATGTAATTATTAATTATAAGATATACTTGATCATATTATATCCAATAAATTCTAATATTATAGACAATCAAAATTGGATATATATATTTGTTAGGAATTTTATATGCATGGTAAAATGTTTATGTTCTACTAATTGTTATTAAAATATGCATATTGGGATATATGAATTTGACCAAGTATTTAGCTTGTAAGTTGGACTAACTATCATGGGCTTATTATTATTTTGTTAAATTTATTTGGACTTACATTTATTGACCAAATACATTTTGGTCCTCAAAATATAAGTTTAAGCCAAAAAAATAAGAGAGATATGGATTTTGATAGAGTCATTTTTGGATTTTGGATCACCATATTTTCATATCTCACAAATCAGAGGGAATTTCAAAATGAAACTTATTGCATTTAAAAATATACTTAAACATCTTTCTATTCATATATCACATGCATAAAATGGAGTTGAAATTAAGAAGTTATAATTGTCAAAGTTATAGGTATAGATATCACCATTTTTCCTTACCTCTAGTCACAATTTCAACAATATCTCATTAATTGGTAAGAATTTTGAAATGAGGTATATTTCATACAAAACTAGACTATACAACTTTCTAGTCATATATCACATACTTAAAATTGATTTAAAATTAAGGATTTATGAGCATATCAATTTGAGACTATGTATATCAATTTGTTATCTAACCTTTTGTCACGCTTTCGACAATATCTCAACAACCAGAAAGAATTTTGTAATGAAACTTTTAGGATAGAAAATAAACTTATAAAGCTTTTTGTTAATATATAATTTGTTCAAAATGAACTTGAAATGGAAGAGTTATGAGTATCTAAAGATTCTACTATGGAATAGAGGATGGCCATGAAATCAACAAACGAAGCTACTTACTTCCAACAATCAAGTTGTAACAACTTTGAATTTCTTCTTGGCTTCAAATAGTTCTATTGCTTTTTTAGACTATAAATACACATATCAAGAGCTCAACAATCACAAGAAATAAAGTAAAAAAACATATTGAGTGATTCATATTCTTAAAGATATCTATTCATGCTTATTCTTCAACTAGTGGGCATCAATTGTGTTATTTACTCTTTTGAGAGTTTTGTTGTGAGTATTTTCTTCTTAAAAAGATTTATTATTTCAAAGAAAGATATTTCTTGAGGAGAGATTAAATTCAAGGAAAGGTTTTCCTTGAAAAGAGTTTGATTTTAGGGGGAGTATTCTTAAAGATTTATAACAAATTGCAAGTTAGTGGAAAATCTCAAGTATTTGCTTGGGGACTGGACGTAGGCTTGGGTTGGAGCTAAACTAGGATAAGTTCTTTTAGTATTCTTTCTTCCCTTACTCTTTTGTTGTTGCATTTTAATTGTGTTATTTATTGTTTATCATACTTATATATTGAAAATCATTTTGCATCAAGTTTTCAATTTAGGAAAGAATTTTTATTTTTATCTTAAATTTTTATAAACACCGAATTCACCCCTTCTTAGGTACTAGCCTATTTCAACAAGTGGTATCAGAGCTTGAGCTCTTGGTATTAAGACTTAACAGTCTCAAAAGTTAAATGGCTAGTCTTGGTGATAGTGTTTTGCTTGAAGGGCTTTATATTAACAAATCTTCTGGTTTCAATGGTGAAAACTATACTTATTGGAAACTAAAAACGAAACTATTTTTTAAAATTGTTGACATTGATATTTGGGAGGTTATAGAAAATGGTCCATATAAGCTAATTAAAACTAAAGGTGGCCAATCTATACCTAAGCCAAAGAGTGAATAGAATGATATAAACAAGAAAAGAGTTTTGTTAAATGTTAAGGCTAAACTCATCCTCACAAGTGCACTTAGTCAAGATGAATACTTTAGAATATCCAATTATGACAGTGCAAAGGAAATGTGGGAAGCCTTAGAAATAGCCCATGATGGAACCACTAGTGTTAAAGAAAGTAGAATATACATTCTCACACACTAGTATGAATTGTTTAAAATGAATCCTAGAGAGACAATTAAAGAAATGCAAACTAGATTTCCTCATATTGTTAACCATATAGCTGCACTGGGTAAAACATACTCTCAAGTTAAATAGGTAACAAGATTTTAAAATCTCTACCCATAGAGTTGCAACCTAAAGTGAGAGCCATCGAAGAAGCCAAAAGATCTTCGGTAAGATCAGTAGTAGCTCTTTTTGGAAATCTTCATGAACATGAGCCAAGCCTCAAACAATTTTTGAAGATCAAGAAAAGAAGAAAAAAAAATTTCTTTAAAGGCTACTTCATCCTACCAAGAGGAAGAAGATTTTGATGATACCTCAACTAATGGCATTGATGAAGAAACTCTTAGCCTATTTGCCAATAAGTTTGAAAAATTCCTTAAAAGTAAGAATTTCAATGGAATGTGATCAAGGAATCAAAAATAAAAATAACTTCCCATATGTTATGAGTGCAAAAAAATTGGTCACATCAAATGGGAATGTCCTCAACACATAAGAAAGCAAGAAAATAATGAGAGAAGAAAAAAGGAAGGAGGTGAGGAAAGCTATCTCTGCAACTTGGGGAGAAAATGATATTGATTCAAATGAAGAAGAACATGAATAAGAAAATCCCTATCTCATGCCAAGTGAAGACAATGAGTTAAGTTCTTCACCTTCTTATGAAGCATTACAAGATGCCTTTGATTAATTACATGATGAATTTCTTAGAATTGCTAAAGCTTTAACCTTTTTTAAGAAAAAAAACCTATCTTTTTAAAAAAAAATTAAAGAAAAAGAAGGAAGAAAATGACTCCTTGATAAAAACCAAAAGCTTTTGAGAAAAACAATATGAAGTTTTAAAACATGACTACAATGTACTTCAAAAAGAGCATGCTTCTTGTAAAGAAAAGATTACAAAAACTTCACTTTGCAAATGTGAAAAATTGCATAATGAAAAGGAAAAATTAACTAATACTTTAGCAAAATTTACTAAATGGAGATACATATTAAATATCTTACTTAGAAACCAAATATGTGTTTTTGATAAAGCAGGATTGGATATAATTCAAACAAAAGGCAAAAATATTATAAAAACTTTGTTCCTGCCTTCATAGCTAATACTCCTTTTACCACTTGTGGGACATGGATAGTATACTTGTGCTTGCAAGAAAGATAAGTTAGGAGTTAAGGAAGGACCCAAAAAGATTTGGGTACTTAAAAACAAAAATTTATTTTCTATATAGGCATGCATGAAGGCAACTGGAGGAAGATGGTACTTGGATAGTGGATGTTCCAAACACATGATGGGAGATAAAACCAAGTTCATATCTCTTCATCCCAAAAATGGAGGAGGAATCACTTTTGGTGGCATTAAAAGTTGGTAAAAATTCTTTTACTTCCATTAACAATGTGCTTCTTGTTAAAGGTCCTAATTATAATCTCTTAAGTATTAGTAAACTATGTGACAAAAACAATAAAGTGGTTTTCAATTCAAAATTCTGCATAGTTAAAAATATAATTGATAACAAGATAAAAATGGTAGGGCAAAGAATTAATAATGTTTACATAATTACTTAAAATGTCTGATTAGTGTAAATGTTGATAATTGGTTATGGCATAGAAGGCTTGCCTATGCTAGTATAAGTCTTTTAGATAAATTGGTTAAGAAAGATTTAGTCATAGGTTTGCCTCAAATAAAATTTGAAAAAGACAAACTTTGTGATGCATGCCATAAAGGAAAACAAGTTAAAAGCTCTTTTAAAGATAAAAACATTGTCTTCACAACAAGTCCTTCGCAATTACATCACATGGATCTTTTTGGGCCATTTAGAAAAATGAGTCTTAGCGGAAATATTGAGCCCATTTGCTGAGAGATTGATGTTATGATGATAACAACACAAGAAGAAAAGTTTTCTTATGTAATACTTTGGTTCTAGGTGTTTTCAATGTTTAATCATGTCTTAGGAACCTTTGTAAATGGTATTAATGTGATAAGAATCAACTAAAATGAATGGAAAATTAATCTCAGGTCTTAAAAGTTGAGAAAAGCTGATTTGAGAGCTTTCTGTCAGTAAACAATCAACTGGCCAATAGCCAACAGTCAACTGGTCACAAGACAGTAGTTGACTAGTCACTTTCTTGGATTAGATTAGTCAGCTGCCAACTCAAACCTGATCAACTAGGAGCTCTCTGTGAGCGAGCAATCAACTGCCACATGTGAATAGTTGATTGGTCACCCCTAGATCAAGCATCAGTCAACTGCTAGTCTTGAGACCATTGACTGAGAGCTCTTTGTAAGTGACTAGTGCACTAGTCCAAAGTGATCGGTCAACTATCGGGGTCCAAAATTTGAAAATTGTGAGAGGGAATGAAGAAGTAGTCGACTGGTCAATGGTGAACAGTTGATGGATTAGTGACAGAGAAGCTATAATGAATTTATAATGGTTATATTTTAAATTCTCTAATTTCCCATTCACTCCTAATGGATCTGTTGGACCTCAATCTATATAAGCTCATCTTGAGACCTCTGAAATAACAAGAAAAACATTCAAGGGAGTTTATATCATTTGTTTTCATTTACTTATCAACTCTTTTTCATCTTAGTGCTTTATTGAATTATCTACTTTGTTCAGAGAGTTATTCATCTGTAATTATTTATTTCTTCTGAGAAAAAAGCTCAAGGAGGTTCCTTGAGAGAGTCAAGCTATGAGTGAGCTTAGGTTCAAAGGGAGTATATCTCTGAGAGATTTTTTAAGGAGGTTCCTTGAAGGAGTCAAGCTATGAGAGCTTAGAAATTAAGGAGAGGTTATTTTGGGAATTGTATTGATTTTTTGAGATAGTGAAAAATCCCAATAGGTTGCTTAGGGACTAGACGTAGGCTTGGGTAGAAGTCGAACTAGGATAAATCTTTGTATCCATACTTCTCCCTTACTTTTTTTACATTATGTATTTATTGTTTAATTTTATCATCTCTGTTTCTAAAGGAGTTTTACAGTAAAATTTTATAAACCTAATTCACTCTTCTCTTGGGTTTCAACCTTGCTCAACAAGTGGTGTCAGAGTTTAAGCCTTGTTTAAAGGACTTAATAATCTCATGAGTATTAATGGCTAGATTTGGTGACAATGTTTTATCTGAAGGGCTATCCATTATAAAACCTCCTGGTTTTAATGGTGAAAATGTCACATATTGGAAACTTGGGATGAACATTTTCTTTAAAGCTGTTGGCATTGATCTTTAGGAAGGGATTAAGAAAGGTCATTATGTGCCTATAAAAGAAGAAGAAGGTAAAACCTTAGTCAAACCCAAAAGTAAATGGAATGAAACAGATAGAAGAAAAGTCTTGTTAAACAATAAAGCCAAACTTATTTTTAGTAGTGCATTTAGCCAAGAAGAGTATTTTAGAGTATCAAATTGTGAAAGTGCAAAGGAAATGAAGGAGGCTTTAGAGATAGCTCATGAGAGATCCTTAGGAGTAAAAGAGTCTAGGATTCATAATCTTACATAACAATATAAATTGTTCAAAATGAATCTTGGAGAAACCATTAAAGAAATGCAAATTCGTTTTACTTACTTTGTTAATCATTTGGCAACTCTAAGAAAGACATACTCCCAAACTGACCAGACTTATAAGATCATGAAGGATCTCCCTATGGAAAGGCAACCAAAGGTGACAACAATTGAAGAACCAAAAGGTCCATTAGTAAAATCGGTTATTGCTCTTTTTAGAATCCTTCAAGAGCATGAGCCAAAGTTGAAGCAGCTGCATGAGGAATAGGATAAGGAGAAAAAGGGCCTTACTCTCAAGCTTCATCATCAATGCATCTAGATGAAGAAGAATATAATGATGATTCTCTATGTGAACACCCCACCCGAATTAACAATAATAATAATCATGGTAATAATAATAAATAGAATTCAAAAATTCAAAAAAAAATTTCAAAAATAAATAAATAATTAATTAAAACAAAATTGCAAAAGGCAAAAAAATAGAAGTAATATGGGAAAAAACCAAATATAAGAACCAAAAATAATAAAAAGGAAAATTCAAAATATATGTTTGAAGAAAAGACATGGCAATCATCTTGTAAAGAAATAAAATGAATAAGGCCACCTAATTAAAATGGAATTGCAAAACACTCTCACTTGCTCACACTCACACACTCTCACATGCTCACTTGCCCTCACACACATGACACACATCGCTCTCACACACTCACACTCTCACTCACGGACACACATCCTCACACACTCACACTTACACTCTCACACACTCTCACCCACAGACACACACACTCACTCACTCCCACATGCATACACTCATGCACACACATGCACAAGAGGACAAGGAGGACAAAAAAGCAAAAGAGAGCTGGTTTTTCAGAGGAGGCAGAAAGTGGAGTGGCTGGTGCAGAGAAAGGAGAGAGTGGCGTGGCTAGAAATGGCAGAAAAAGCAGGGGACCGTGAGCAGTAAGTGGAGTGGCTGGAAGTTGCAGGAAAAGTAAGAAGAAAAGGGAGCAACATGGCAGAAAAAGGGAGGTGGGCTGGAGCATAAAGGAGAGAAGACCTAGGCTAGGAAAGGGGGAGCTGAAGAGAAGGGAAGAGAAAAGGGAGAAAGAAGGGAGAAACAACGTTGAAGAGAAGAGGGAACCGCGTGACTGAGAAGGAAAAAAAGTTGAAGAGAAGAGGGAGAGAATAAGAGAGAAACCGAGAGAAAAATGAGAGCTGAAGGGGAGAAGCAGAAACAGAGAGGATAAGAGAGAAACCGAGAGGAAGAGGGAGCTGAACAAAATCAGAAAACAAGGCAGCAATGTGAGGGAGAAAACAGAAGAGAAAACGAAACTAGAAACCGAGAGGGAGAGGAGCTGAACGAGAGGCAGAAACCGATAGGAAGAGAGGGGGAGTCATGGTGCAGAAAACCGAAGAGAAAATGAAACCAGAAACTGAGAGGGAGAGAAGTTGAAGCAACGTCCAAACCGTGGAGAGAAAAGAAGCTGAAGTTCAGACCATCCAAGGAGCAGAAAATAGAGAGTTGGATGTCAAAATGATGAGCAGAAACAAGGAGACCTGAATGCAAAACAAAGTGGTAGCAAAAGGATTGATAGAGGCTGAACCATGGAGGAGAAAAAACTCTGTTTTGAGCCCAGAAAATAGAAGTAAATAGAGGAGAATTTAGGGAGCACAAGGAAGAAGAGAAAGTGTAGAGAAGAAGGGAAGCTTTCAGCCTTTGCCTTCCAGCCGAGGAGCAGAGACGCGTGAGCACTTCCAGCCAGGATTTCCAGCGCTGAAAACAACCAGAATTTCCAACGCTGCCCAACGAAGTGCTGTTCACCATTTCTGCTTGCTTCCAGCCGAGACCAGCCACTTTGAGACTGTTGGAGGACCATCTACCATAGGTGAGTGAGGAGGAGAAGGTCATTCTTCATTGGAGCACAAGGGAGAGGCTGAAAACGCATAGGTATGGTTGCATGGGCTGTTTGGCCGATTTTTTTGCATGCATGGTACTGTTCATACGAGTTGCTTCAAGATAATCTCTTGCATTCTGCACTGTTCATGCGTTTTGATCTAAGGTGCTACTGTTCATTTGCCTAAACTTGTTTTAATTTGTTTATTACCATTGCTTAAATATCAACTTTGATTAAATATTGCTATTACGCATTAAATTATCGTGTGAGAATTTTGTTCTCCTCGATTACCGGGGATTATGTGAGATGTTAATGTCCTTAAATCCTTGTAATTAATTAAATAATTGGAAGGCAACAATAATATTAATGAAATATTAATGGATGAATGGTGAAAAATAAGTGAATGATAATTAATAAATATTGTCATGATGCATAAAAATTATCGTGTGGGAATTTTATTCTCCTCGATTATCGGGGGTTATGTGAGATGTTAATCTCATTAAATCCTTACAACTAATTGAATAATTGAAAAGTGATAATAATATTAATGAAATATTAATGAATGAATGGTGAAAAATAAATGAATGATAATTAAATATTAATTTTGATTAAATCATAATAATGATCATAATTAAAATGTTTGCTTTAATGAACTGTTTCCCATTATTTGCAAAATTATCGTGTGAGAATTTTATTCTCCTCGATTACCAGGGATTATGTGAGATATTAATCTCCTTAAATCCCTACAATGAATTGAATAATTGAAAAACAATAATAATATTAACGAAATATTAATGGATGAATGGTGAAAAATAAGTGAATGATAATTAATAAATATTGTCATGATGCATAAAAATTATCGTGTGAGAATTTTATTCTCCTCGATTACTGGGGGTTATGTGAGATGTTAATCTCCTTAAATCCTTACAACTAATTGAATAATTGAAAAGTGATAATAATATTAATGAAATACTAATGAATGAATGGTAAAAAATAAATGAATGATAATTAAATATTAATTTTGATTAAATCATAATAATAATCATAATGCTTTAATGAACTGTTTCCCATTATTTGCAAAATTATCGTGTGAGAATATTGTTCGCCTCGATTACCTGGGGTCGTGTGAGATTTTTAATCTTCTTAGATCCTTGAAGTTAGCGTACCTTTGTTTTTTTTTTTTAAAAGAATAATAAATAATAAATAATTAAAAGATTTGCTTTAATTAAACATTTCCTAGTATTTACGAAATTATCATGTGAGAATATCGTTCTCCTCGATTGCGTGGGGTTATGTGAGGTTCTAATCTCCTTAAATCCCTATAATTAATTCAGAAATAATAATAATATTAATGATAATAATAACAATACAAAAAATAAATAAATGGACAAGAATTAAATATTAACTTTGATTAAATATTTATACAAAATGAATCGTGTGAGAATACTTTTCTCTCCTTGACTTCCCGGGCTCGTGTGGGATTTTAATCTCCATAGAACCCAAAAATTAGCATATATTCGTTAAAAAATAAACAGATACACAAATAAATAATAGCACTTGAATTAAATTATTTACCAATAATCAATAATAATAATAATCAATATTTACCAACAATAAATTCAAAAAAAAAAGAATAAAATATATTCCTTTCATTATAAATTAGGCATTAATTCCTGAAATATAAACTCCCAAAACTCCCAAAACTCAAAATAATAATAATAATAATAAAATTGATAAAAAAAATTTTAAAAGAGAAAATGTGAAGAGGTCAGGAGAACGAGGTTAATCAAATTGTAGTAAATTAAAACATACAAACCAAATTCCAATCCTGTTTTGTTTACAATGATCTGTTTTAATTAAAATCCTCCTATTCTCATCACAAATCAAAAAACCACCAACCCACAAAAATGCCTCTTGGTCGAACTACGTGGACTTTGATCCCTATCGCAGGGTACGTAGGCCCTAGGCTCTCATCCTAGGTCAAGCCGCCCTTTGTAAATATCTATCGGCTTGCATGTATTCTTGCTTTTTTTTGTCTCCTATGCATCCATGTCAATAAAAGGGTAATTGAGATTAATTAAAGGCCATATTCTATTTCAACTGACTAGTTTAAGGTAACCGTCCTTATGGACGGGTGTTGTGGGGTGCCTATTGACATGGATGCATGTTAGACATAGGAGACAAAAAAAGTGAGAATGCATGCAAACAGATAGATATTTACAAAGGGCAGACTTGACCTAGGATGAGAGCCTAGGGCCTACGTACCCTGCGATAGGGATCAAAGTCCACGTAGTTCGACCAAGAGGCATGTTTGTGGGTTGGTGGTTTTTTGATTTGTGATGAGAAAAGGAGGATTTTAATTAAAACAGATCATTGTAAACAAAATGGGATTGGAATTTGGTTTGTATGTTTTAATTTACTACAATCTGATTAACCTCGTTCTCCTGACCTCTTCATATTTTCTCTTTTAATTTTTTTTGTCGATTTTTTTTTTATTATTATTTTTTTGAGTTTTGGGAGTTTTGGTAGTTTATATTTCAAGAATTAATGAATAATTTATAATGAAAGGAATATATATATATTTTTTTATGAATTTTTGAATTTATTGTTGATTATGGAGACTCAAGTTCCACATGTCATTTTTTTTATTAATTAAATTTTATGCTTGACTTATTTAAAATGTTCATTTTTACATTATTATTGATTATTGGTAAATAATTTAATTCAAGTGCCATTATTTATTTGTTTATTTGTTTATTTTTGAACGAATATATGCTAATTTTTGGGTTCTATGGAGATTAAAATCTCACACGAGCCCGGGAAGTCGAGGAGAGAAAAGTATTCTCACACGATACATTTTGTATAAATATTTAATCAAAGTTAATATTTAATTATTGTCCATTTATTTATTTTTTTGTATTGTTATTATTATCATTAATATTATTATTATTTCTGAATTAATTATAGGGATTTAAGGAGATTAGAATCTCACATAATCCCAAGCAATCGAGGAGAACGATATTCTCACACGATAATTTCGTAAATAATGGGAAATGTTTAATTAAAGCAAATCTTTTAATTATTTATTATTTATTTTTATTTTTTTAAAAACAAAGGTATGCTAACTTCAGGGATCTAAGGAGATTAAAATCTCACACGATCCCAGGTAATCGGGGAGAACAATATTCTCACACGATAATTTTGCAAATAATGGGAAACAGTTCATTAAAGCAAATATTTTAATTATGATTATTATTATGATTTAATCAAAATTAATATTTAATTATCATTCATTTATTTTTCACCATTCATTCATTAATATTTCATTAATATTATTATTGCTTTCCAATTATTCAATTAATTGTAAGGATTTAAGGAGATTAACATCTCACATAATCCCCGGTAATCAAGGAGAATAAAATTCTCACACGATAATTTTATGCGTCATGGCAATATTTATTAATTATCATTCACTTATTTTTCACCATTCAATCATTAATATTTCATTAATATTATTATTGCTTTTCAATTATTCAATTCATTGTAAGGATTTAAGGAGATTAACATCTCACATAATCCCCAGTAATCGAGGAGAATAAAATTCTCACACGATAATTTTATGCGTAATAGCAATATTTCTTAATTATCATTCACTTATTTTTTCACCATTCATTCATTAATATTTCATTAATATTATTATTGCCTTCCAATTATTTAATTAATTGTAAGGATTTAAGGAGATTAACATCTTACATAATCCCCGGTAATCGAGGAGAACAAAATTCTCACACGATAATTTTATGCGTAATAGTAATATTTAATCAAAGTTAATATTTAAACAATGGTAATAAAAAAAATTAAAAAAAGTTTACGCAAATGAACAGTAGCATCTTAGAACCAAACGCATGAACAGTGCAGAATATATAAGATTATCTTCAGCCAACACACATGAACAGTAATAGCCATGCAACCCATGCAGCCGTACCTGTGCGATTTCAGCCTCTCCCTTGTGCTCTAATGAAGAATGACCTTCTCCTCCTCACTCACGTATGGTAGATGGTCCTCCAACAGTCCCGAAGTGGTTGGTCTCGGCTGGGAAGCAAGCAGAAATGGCGAACAACACTTTACGTTGGGCAGCGTTGGAATTTCTGGCTGGTCTCAGCACTGGAAATTCTGGCTGGAAGTGCTCACGTGTCCCTGCTCCTCGGCTGGAAGGCAAAGGCTGAAAGCTTCTCTTCCTTTCTACACTTTCCCTTCTTCCTTGTGCTCCCTAAATTCTCCTCTGTTTACCTCTATTTTCTGGGCTCAAAATAGAGTTTTTTCCTCCTCCATGGTTCAGCCTCTATCAATCCTTTTTCTGCCACTTCGTTTTGCATTCAGGCCCCCTTGTTTCTGCTCATCATTTTGGCATCCAACTCTCCATTTTCTGCTCCTTGGATTGCTTGAACCTCAGTTCCTTTTCTCTCCACAATTTGGATGTTGCTTCAGCTCATTTTCTCTCCTTCTTGCTCTCTCGGTTTCTTCTCCTTCGTGTTGCTGTCTCGGTCAGTTTTCTATTGCTGTCTCGGTCTATTTTCTGCTTCATGTTGCTGTCTCGGTGCTTCACGTTGGTGTCTCAGTCTGTTTCTTCAGCTTAGTCTTCCTGGTCTGTTTCTGCACGTCCTCTCGGCCTGTTTCTTTTTCCTCCTTCTCAGCCTCTTTTCTGCAGTCCTCCATCTCTGCTTCTCCTCTCCTCCTCTCTTCTCTTTTTTTTCCCCCTCCCTTTCTTGACCTACTGTTGTCCCCTTTTTTATCTCCCTCAGGCCCTTTTTTTTTTATCATTCTCGGCCTCTGCTCCTGTTTTGTGTCCCTTTCCCCGCTGTTTTTCTCTTTTCCTGCTCCACTATCCATGTTGTCCCCCTTGCCATCTTGCACCGCCACCTTTTCCAGCCTCCTTTCCACTTTTCAGCACCACCTCATTTTTCTCTGCCATGCTTCACCTCTTTTGTACCCCCTAACATCCCTTGTCACCTATTTGAGAGTGTGAGTGTGTGTGTCCGTGGGTGAGAGTGTGTGAGGATGTGTGTCAGTGAGTGAGAGTGTGAGTGTGTGAGAGAGATGTGAGGGTGAGTGTGTGAGTGTGTGTGTCCGTGAGTGAGAGTGTGAGTGTGTGAGAGTGATGTGTGACATGTGTGTGAGTGAGAGTGTATGCCTTTTATATTTGTTTCAAATTAGACCCCATTTTTTATCATTTATTTTTAATCATTATTAATATTTTGGATTTTTCTTTTGATTTTCTATTTTGGTGTTTTTTATGATTTTTTTTATCTTGATTTATCATTATTATTATTAATTAATTCCTATTTTTAAATTTTGGTTTTTCCTTAAAATTCCCCCATTATTTATTTTGAATTTCAACTTGTCCCCAGAAAATGTCGTTTGAAGCTTTGTCATTTGAAAACAATTTATTTGCTTAATTATTAATTAATTGGTGTATCAATTAATTAAATAATTAAGTAATCAAGGATGGGGTGTTCACAAGATCAAATAGAAATGGTGAGTACTATGGTAAATACATTGAAGATATACAGAAATTTGGTCCATTTACAAAGTTTTTTTCAAGAATATGGGATTATTGCCAAATACATTATGCCTGGTTCTTCAAACCAAAATGGTGTTACTGAGAGAAAGAACCAAACATTATTAGACATGCAATAGAGCATGCTTGGTAGCTCTAAGCTTCCTAAGTTCTTGTGGACTGAAGTCCTTAAAACAACTGTATATATACTTAACCGAGTACCAACTTAGGCTATTGAAAAGAAATCATTTGAGTTAATGAAAGGTTAGAAACCAAGTTTAAGACATATGCGCATATGGGGATGCCCATTTGTGGTTCGTATTTATAATCCACAAGAGAATAAGCTTGACCCAAGGACTTAGTGGCTACTTTATTAGGTATGTTGAAAGGTCTAAGGGATACATGTTTTATTGCCCTTCACATGGCACTAGGATTATGAAGTCAATAAATGCTAAATTTCTTGAGAATGTCTTGATCAGTGGAAGTAGTCCAACTCAAAACTTAGATTCTAAAAGTGTTCATTTAGAAAGTGAAGCTCCAACATTAAGTGATAGATTGGTTATAATTCATACCCTTCAAGTACAAATGAGTGTTAAAGAACCGATCATCAAGAAACCACAAAATGTTGAACAAGACTAAGTTAATCCGATTGTACAACATCCACTAGAATATGTTATGCAACCAATTAAGGAATATGCTTCCCAAGAAAATGCTGACTCAACATTAAAAAGATCAACTAGCATTAAAAGATCTGTAATTCTTAATGATTATGTTGTATACCTACAAAAATGTGAGCTAAAAATGATCTTGAAAGGTTTTCATAACCTATCAATTGTAATGAATCTAAGTTATGGTTCAATGTTATGAAAGCTAAGATAGATTCCATGATGTCTAACAAAGTCTATGATCTCATTAAGTTACCTAATAGCTTAAGGACCATTGATTGTAAATGGTTCTTTAAGATGAAAAGAGACTCATTAGGCAACATTGAGAGATGTAAGCCAAAACTCATGGCCAAATGATATATTCAT
The DNA here is from genome assembly GCA_037074485.1 of Delonix regia. NCBI lineage: Eukaryota > Viridiplantae > Streptophyta > Magnoliopsida > Fabales > Fabaceae > Delonix > Delonix regia. Next base: position 7,971,298 of record CM073453.1, read on the forward strand.
AAGGAAGGAATCGATTACAAGAAACATTTTCTCTCATATCAAAAAAGGATTCATTTCATATTATACTAGCATTGATTGCCCATTTTGATTTGGAATTACATCATATGGATGTGAAAATGACAACCTTTAATGGAAATCTAGAGTAAGAGGTATATATGAAACAACCTAAAGGATTCTTCTTTAGTGCTGGTGAACAATTGATTTGCAAGCTTAAGAAATCCATATATAGATTCAAATGAGTCTCCCACCAATGGTACCTTAAGTTTGATGAAATTATCTCCTCATTTGGATTTAAAGAAAACGTCATGGATCAATGTATATACCAGCAGTGGGAGTAAAATATGTTTCCATGTGTTATATGTGGGTGGCATATTACTTGTAACTATTTATAAAGGATTTCTCTATAAGGTGAAATAGTTTCTCTCTAAGACTTTAATATGAAGGATATGGGTAAGCATTTTGTGTCATTGGCAATAAGATCATAGAGATAGAATTCAATGTATTTTGGGTTTATCACAAGAAACCTATATCAATAAAGTCTTAGAAAGATTTCAAATGAAAGATTGTACACCAAGTGTAGCACTTATTGTGAAGAGTGATAGGTTCAATTTCAACCAATACCCAATAACATTCTATAGAGGGAACATATGCATAACATTTTATATGCTTTAGCTATTGGAAGCCTTATGTATGCTTAAGCTTGTACAAGACCTGATATTACATTTTCTGTTGGAATGTTACTTAGATATCAAAACAATCCAAGGATGGATCACTAGAGAACTGTGAAAATGTTTATGAGGTATCTCAATGGTACCTAAGATTACAAGCTATTGTACAAGCAAACTTAGAACCTTGAGGTAGTTAGCTGCTTTGATTCAGATTTATTCAGTTGCACTAATTCACGAAAATCAACATCAAGGTATATCTTTACGTTTGCCAGTGGAGATGTGCCTTGAAGGAGTGCAAAGTAGACTTTAACTACTACTTCTACCATAGAGGGTGAGTTTATGTCTTGTTTTAAGGCAACTGGACATTAAAATTTTAGATTCTATCTCAAGGTCATTAAGAATATATTGTGATAACTATGCTATAGTTTTTCTGGCTACGAACATTAAAAGTGGAAGTCAAAGCAAACACATCGACATTAAGTACCTAGCATTGAATTTTTTTCCTATAAAAATAATTTATAGAGATGTTAAAAGATTGAGGAATTTGGATCCTCAAGTTTGAGATCCTTATGCAGGAAACTACAACTAAGATCACTCTTACGCTCCTGAAAACCAGATATGTGTACCTGATACTTAGCACACTTCGAAGTTTTCTCACACCAATATGTTTCAAGTTTTCTTCGTCTCTGTCTTCTCTATTATAACCTAAGAAGCACCGATATGGATACGCGTATTGGATGCAATGTGATATGATACGCAAGATATGTCAATTTTCAAAATTTTAAGATACGGGTACTGCAATATAAATAAATAAATATATATATATATATATATATATATTAACACATAAAAATGAACAATACAAAATAATGAAACAAGCCATATGCATTTGTAAAAGATGTCAATAAAGAGTTACAAATTAAATCACAAATGATTAAACAAAGTAAACTAAATTAATCTTCTTCACTTTCATCAACATCAATATGATTTCCTATGAGTTTTTGCTCCAAATCTAGTTCATCTAAGGATAAATTGGCAACTTCATGGCTTCCAGCACCATCAAATGGCTCCCAATAATCTCTATTAATATCCTATATCCTAGTTTATCCCTTGGAATATATTTTACTCTTCCTTGATAAAAGATGAAGAATAGTATGCACATAAACTAAATCTTCAGCCCTTTTTGGATTTATCTTATTCCATTTAAGGGAGTGAATGAAAGAGTAGGTGCTCCAGTTTCTTTCACAACAAGAAGATGAACATGGTTGCCCAAGAAACTTCAATGCAAGATTTTGAAGCATAGGGGTAGCTGAACCATAATTCATCCACCACTCTTTAGGTTCCAAAATCCACCTATCTTGTAAGGAATCAAATAGTGAATATACATCTGAGGCTCCACAAAATTTAGAAAATTCTTGAAGAATCATCTTTCTTTCCGTTGGCTCTCTAAAGTACATGCCAAAGCATTTGGTCCTCTCAATTGAAATTTCATCATCCTTGTGTGGAGGAACTCAATTAGGTGCTCCTTGAAGCCACTGAGGAGTGTAATACCTATATAAACAAAAGATGATATCAAGGTCACTTGTTTAAACACACAAAGTTAAATTTAAAAACAACACAAATATTATACCTTGGATTCAATGAATGAGCAAGACAATGAAGTGGAGTGCAACTCTTTGTCCAACGATTAATTATAATACCATATACAACTTCATAAAACCTTAAATACTCTTAAGGCTCCTTGTTCTCATGTTTGTATATAGATGCCTTCACTTATTCTACCATTGAATCCCACATACCATAGACTAAATGTAGTGTTGGCTTATCAATATCACAAAATCTTAGCATGTCATAAATAGGCTTTGTGAAAGAAATGATGTAATCAATTTTATCCTACCAAAAATCATCAAGAATGAACTCTTTGACCGTATTTGCTTTTCCAACATTATCATCTCTATAAGTACTCCATTCCTTATTGATTACCATTTTTTAGATAGGTCGTTTTATGAGTTTGAGCCTCTTAAGCATGACAATGGTGAAAGTAAATTGTGTTTCAACAATAGCCAATAATTTAAAAATCACAAATTCATTGAAAATAGCCAACCTTATGGAATGATTCATGATCAAAGTTTTAATAAAAATGGCATCATCCCTAACTTATGTGATCCAACGACATTCTTCAAACACAACCTCATTTGCCTCTGTATTATTTGTAGCACATATATTTTTCAACGCAAGATTAAGTGTGTGCACAACACATGGTGTCTAAAAAATGTGTGGATACTCAGCTTCAACCAGTTTACCAGCAGCTTTGCAAACAGGGGCATTGTCAGTTATAATTTGAACAACATTTTGAGGTCTAACCTCTTCAATAACTTGCTTTATCAAATTAGCTATGTAATATATTTTTTGTACTCCATAAATCCATCAATAGCCTTAAGAAAAATAGGACCTCTATCAGATACAACCATAAAATTTATTAATGGTCATCGTTGGGCATTAGTCCAACCATCTGTTACTATATACACTCCCTTCTCACTCCAAGTTCCTTTGATTGGTTCAAGTAATCTTTCAACATTTGCCCTCTCCTTTTGCAACAAAACACCTCTTAGTGCATTATAACCAGGAGGCCTAAAATTGGCAATCACACTATTTGCAGCATATTGATATGTGCTAATATAATATAGATTACGTGTTAAATTAAATGATAAACCAGCCGAATAAAACATCCTTGCAATTTCTCCATAAAATTTCTCCCCAGCTCCATTATTAAAGGCTCTTTCTATACCACTCACGACTCTCCTTTTTCCCTGGTTGTATGGACTTTCAACTAAAATACTTTCATCGGGGCTTAAAGGAGATAAGCCGGAAGCTGGTGGTGGTAATGGCACTTGCTTTGGTTTTGACATATTATTAGCCACATCTTACATAGCTTTCATTTCAACTAAACATTGGCTATCTACCTTAGAACACACAGCAATCCCTTTACCAAATCCCCTAAGCAAGTGCCACTTAACTCTAGAATATGATCCATTATATTCATTGTTATAGTAATTGCACTTCTGATATCGATTTCCACCACCAATAACCAAATTTTTACTTGCTCTACTTCTATCAACTATAGTCACATAAGCCTACAAAGAAGTTGACTCATTTTGAAGTTCATTACTTGTTCGGTATCTAGAGGTTGAACCAGTAGAACTACTAGATGCTCTCATAGCCATTAATAATATAATAATTGTACATTAAGCTAGATGTGATACCTATTGTCATGATAAAAACAGAAATTTAGTAACACAGAAAGTCAGAAACTAATCAAAAATCATAGAAGCATTCACCAAAACAAAATATCACAGTAAAACATAGCCCCTCAATTTCATGCTTGATAACACATTTTGCATAAACCAATCCAAAAACATTGAACAACTTATTGAAATGAAATCAGCAGCAAAAACACACACATATGCACCTCTATTTCAACTTTCGTGCTTAACTGACCAATTATGCAATAAAAATGATCAACAGCCTTAAATCATTAAATGACTACCACCGTAAAGAACGAAAATGAAGATGACAACCACAAAAATAGACACAGCACATAACAAAAATGAAAAGCAAAAATAGCAAAGCAGAACTAACTGATGAAGCACTGGACCACCACGATAGCATCGCCGAAACATCGTGACAGTGCTATCGGAACGAAGCACCACATTGACCGAAAAAGGGAATAGCGACAGAATGAAGCTCACACGGAGGGAGGAAATTAGCAACGAAAATGAAACATAGGGCATAAATCAAAACAAATTCGTGCATTTTGAAGTTGTTTCGACAACATACCTGTTTCAAAATGTTTTGACCCGTTTTGAAATGTTTGGATACGTGTATTCACGTATCATACTCGTATCCGTATCGGATACATATCCGATACGGATATGTCAAACTCCCAGGCGTATCCGTGCTTCCTAGATTCTAACTCTTCTTTTTATTGTGATATAAGAAGTTACTATCATGTTTGAGTCTTCCTCTATAAGCTCAATTTTTTAACATTGCAAACATGCAAGAAAGGCTTCGAAGGGGATCATTCCTGTAGTTTTTCTTTGTGATCATTGGATTTAGATCTAATAGCTCCAAATGTGTTTATAAACATGTTTTTAAAATATAAAAGTTAAGCTATTTTAAAAAATAAAGACATATTGATATTTTAAATTACTTTTTTTAAAACAAAATGATATCCAATTGAAGAAAGAAGATGGCTAAATTGCTTCCAATATTTTACACTTTATTTTACTTATCATAAAATTTATTATTATTCAATGAGATATCATTCTGTATACAAAAAATCATCTAAAATATTAATGTCTTATTTTTAAAAAATGCTTGATTGTTATTTTTTTTAAAATATAATTTTATAGACATATTTGGAACCATTAAATTTAAATTCATTGATCATAAAAAATTACTGCATAAACGATTCCCTCCAGTTACTGGAATGGATCTGTTTCTGAGAAGCTTCACTACTAGTCTATGACATGGAGGCTCTTTATATGACTCTATTTTAGGCCTACCAAGTCAAGGAACACTTAAAGCTTGAAGAAGACAAAGAAGGACATCTTTTTAGCTTCTAAAGACTTTCCCAAAGTGTAAAAGTAAATAGTAAAGAGTGCTTGATTGAATTCCAATTATACCATGTCATTTCCTATGCTTTCTTGCTTTAGTTATTGTACTTTGGGTTTTGGTTGTATACAACACCTTTTTGTTCAAAATTGGAGGTTACTCACTTCCTATACTATGGATTGGTAAGCATAAATTCATAAAACTTATATACTATGGATTGGTAAGTATAAATTCATAAAACTTATAATGTTGGGTGAATTAATTTATTAGTAAGTTAGGAATATACATTCACATAGTCACATTAGGACTAGCTCTTCATTCAATTGCTTAAGCGATTGTAAAAGAGATTATGGATTAGTCTAAAAAGAATGTCTATAAATAATTATAAAGATACTTATAGGTAATTAAGTGTCACACCCCAAAACCTAAAGTGTGATGGCATAGAATATAGAAAAGATTTCCATTTTTGCAAGCTTGAACATTCTATCTTACCATTCTAATCTCACAAGCTAGAAAACATATGAAACAAGGGCAACAAGTAATTCTCTTTAATAATTGAAATAAAATTTCTCCATTATGATATCATAGGAATTTCAACAGAGTCTTCCCTTAAAAATGTGACTTTCCAAAATATTTGTACATTGCCTATCAACCTAAAACATAACAATTTGACAATATGAGAGAGCTCTACTTTCATTACAACAATTAAAGTTACTATAACGAGAGTCAATGCCTATGATGACATGGAACAACTCTAGATTACAGAAATTTGTTACACTTTTATAATGCACATCATTGTTAGAATCAATACAGGGCAAGAAGAACAACTTACCCATACCCAAAGCCTAACTTGGAATCTATGCTTAAATCTCTTACCTATAAAAACAAATGTTAAGAGGAATGAGCAAATATTATTACTTATGTCGAGAAGATTTCAATTCAAGCCTTATAAAATCATATAAATCACAATAGTTGCAATTAGAGATAAAAAAGAAAAATAAATCACATTGTAAAAATCATAAGTTTTGGGCAAATCATAAACACTACTAGAAAAAATGGAAATAGAAACTAGAAATTGACACAGATTTAAATTTGTATCAAATTGAGACCGAATTTGATACAAATTTAAATATAATAATTATAATTCAAAAATACAAACAACTGATATAGAATCAGACATGGATTATATAGGTATCAAAATAATTGGTGTCTGATTCCATGACAATTTGTGAATTATATGGTTTAATTATTTTGTTAAACCTAATATACGGATCAAATTTGTGTCTGGTATCAATGTTAATATCTGACACAAATTTTTATCTGTGTCTAATATCAATGTTGATAACTGACACGGGCTTTGTCCATGTTAAAAATTGGCACTTTTGCCCATGCACATCTTTAGTAAAATTTGGTTCTTTTTTGAAGAACTTAATTTTGTTTCATTTTATAAAAAATATTGCAAATGGGAAAGGGATTATTTGGTTCATGCTAGCCTACGGTGTTGCTAGAGCACCACCCATGTTGACGAGAGCTTTTTTGGTGGATCGATTGGTAGGTATAAGGACTCTGTCTTAATTTTCCTCACTCTCTCTCTCATATCGTGCTTCGTCATCTCTAATTATGGGTTTTCTTGTTAATTGTTTTCTTAGATATGGGGAAAAGCTAATGGAAAACATTGAAGAATGAGCAAAAGACAAGCCCAGACCTTGATTCAGAAGCAAATAGAGGTAACCCAATATCTTCATTTCTTTTTATTTTCTAAGACAAGGGTGGGTTTGATTCGCGTATGAGTCATTTTCCTCGAAATGGAGAAATCTTTGTCATCTCTTTGTTAAATTGTCTTTGAATTTAATGGAAAAACTCTTTTTATTTTGTCATTAATCTTGTTAGGTGTGTGAGAAACTAAAAACCAATAAGTAAAAAAAAGTTACACTTTTACACATAAAAAAGGGGAAAAGATTAATATTCTATTAAATGAAGACCTATCAAGTTAAAGAAAGGATTATACAAAAAGAAAAAAAAAGATTCAATATGTTTGAGTTTGGAAAAATGGAAGAAAATAACAAGGTGTTCACCTAATAAAGAATGAAGGAGAATGAGAAAGACAAGAGGGTAGGAAATGGAGTAGAAGAAGCCTAGGCGCTGTTAGCATGGCACTTGGGCACTGATTTATCTAGCCTCCCCTATCCTTCTACAGCAAATGGTGCTTGGCACTAGCTTTATGGTGCCTGGGCGCCATCTATCAAGAATTAGTGCCCGAGTGCTATTGACTTGGCGCCCGAGCGCTATCTCTTTAGAATTGGTGCCTGGGCACTGATCATTGAGCCTCGACACTTGTGCTACCTTTCCAACCCTTTTTCCTAAAAGAGAACACTTTGTTATTTTCTCAACTAAGGTCAATGTAAAAATTTCAAGTTGTATATGAAATCCATGCAATTTTTATCTAAAGTTGCGATTTTTATTCAATTATGTTGCTTAGTTAACTTTCCTTAGAAAGTTATCACTTTGTATAGTTTATCTAATGAAATTCCATTCATTTAGAAACAAAATTAATAAAGCTAAAAATAACCAGTAAGCAACAAGTTCACTTTGTTGTTGTAATTGTGACAAAGCAAAGCATGTTGCAAGCTTCATGAGTTCAAGAGTAAGTGTCCTCCATGTATGTCTTTCAATTAACTTTCTTTTCAAACTTACTTTTAATAACAAAAAGAAAGAATTTCACACCATTTGTTCTAATTTCTAAGTGTTTGCCACAGTTATTATAGGGTGATCTCTATGATGACAAAATTCTAGTCAAGGCAATCAAACCAATTGGTGTTGTGATTTGCACAATGAGTTTCCTATGCCGTTTTCTCATACATTATTCCTCCTCTTCACATAGATTATTTTGTTTCAGCTTGTCATTTAACTTAGGTTGTTTTCTTCAAGTAAAATAACACTAGTTAGTACATCATCATAAAAAGAAATGTGTATAAAATTGTACAGTTTAGTTTGCTTATGTTATCCTTTAATAATTACATCGAGGTTGTACTAGGACTAGGAATCACTTCCTACTTTGGAACCACATATTTGGAAATAAAAAGAAAAATTATTTACATGTATCAAATATTGAGTATTTAAGTACTCTTTTTGTTTAGCTGAAACTGGATGTATGGCTAAAATGAATTAAAGTTACTCTATCTAAAGTCTTGTTTAGTCTATTTGTGTTTGTGTCCATTTTTAGTTGTTCGAATAACATAGAAATTGATGCCCTTGATCATAGAAAGTGGATGGATAAAAGAGTGGGTTTTAATCAAATAGTTACAGATGAATTTTAGGTTGGGATACACGAGTTTATTGATTATGCCTATAGACAAGCTCATTGTAAAGAAGTAGGAATGCTAAGATGTCCTTGTAAGAATTGTAACTACAAGGAATACCACTCTATCAATGAAGTCAAGCTAGATTTATATAAGAAAGGGTTTATGAGTAACTACTATTATTCGACTAACCATGATGAAGTCGCTCTTCCAATTCCACAAGGGGGGGAGAACTCCTACTATGGAAGTAGTCTATTAAGAGAAAACTTTAATAGCTATAAGCAAATGATAATGGATGGTGCTAGACCTTCAATTGGTAATTACCCTAAGCAAAGTGGTTTGGGGTTTGGAGAATCAATCTTAAAGGATCTTAACCCTGAAGCTGAAAAGTTTTTTGATATGTTAAGGGTTGTACAAGCTCCTTTGTGGAATGGTTGTGAATCTCATTCTGAGTTGTATGCCTCATTAATGGCTCTTAGTTTAAAGTTTGAGTTCAACATATCAGAGATTGCTTTGATCATTGGATGCAATTTATGAAGGAAGCTTTGCCCAATAATAATAAAATGGCTAAAGATTTCTACCATGCGAAGAAATTGGTGTCTAAACTAGGCTTAGGTAGTTAGAAGATTCACCGTTGTCCTAAGGGATACATGTTGTATTATGATGAATATGAGACATGCATAGATGTAAATTTTATGGTGAACCACATTAGAATAGTGTTAATAGAAGGGGAAAGATAAAAGAAATCCCATGCAAGAAAATCTGGTATTTCCTTCTTATTCCAAGACTTCAAAAACTTTATTCCTCAATCTAAATGGCAAGTCAAATGAGGTGGCATTGGGCGAATCGAAAGGAGCCAAGGTACTTATCTCATCCATCTGATGGAGAATCATGGAAACATTTTGACTTAAAGTACCCTAAATTTGCAAAAGTCCTTCGTAATGTAAGGCTAAGCTTATGTGCAGATGGATTTGCTCCATTTGATATGATAGGCACAACTTATCATGTTAGCCAGTAATCCTCACCCTTTACAACCTTCTTCCATGGATGTGCATGAGAAAAGAATTCTTGCTCTTGTCCATTATAATTTTTGGCCCATCAAATCCAAAAGATAAAATTGATATTTACTTGCAACCACTCATAAAAGAGTTGAAACTATTATGCAATAATGGATTTATAACGTATGATATGTCATTGAAGTAGAATTTTTTGATGAAGGCAGCTTTAATGTGGACTATTAATGACTTTCCTACATATGGGATGCTATCAAGTTGGCAAACAATGGAAAGACTTGCATGCCCAATTTGTACGAAACACTCAAAAGCATTCACCCTTAAACATAGTAGGAAGACATCTTTCTTTGATTGTCATAGATAGTTCTTGCCACTTGAACATCAATATAGATGACAGAAGAGGGCCTTTCGAAAATGGGTTATTGACACCTCATTGCCTCCACCAAGGTTAACTAGTGAAGAAGTGTGGGAAAGGGTAAGACACATCCCTAGCGTAAACGAACCAATAGGAGAACATCTCCAAGGGTATGAGGTTACTCATCATTGGACAAAAAGAAGCATATTTTGGGAAGTTCCTTATTGGAAAAAAAATCTTCTACGACATAATTTGAATGTCATGCATATTGAAAGAAATGTGTTTTTAAATATTTTTTACATCATTATGGACACCAAGGGAAAGACAAAAGACACTAAACAAGCTAGAAGAGACTTGGTAGAACACTAGATGAAACGATCTAGAGATGCATGATGGTGAAGGTAGATATAGAAATAAACCCCCCAAAGCACAATATACCTTGGATAAGTAACAAAGATTAGCAGTATGTGAATGGGTTAAGCAATTGAAGCTACCAGATGGGTATGCCTTGAATTTAGGATAGAGTTATTAGAGCCGACAAAATGAGTTCGGCTCACTGGGTTTGACCCATTAAACCTACCATTTTGGTGGTTATGTTGAAATTCTCAACTTATTTAATGTAAGTAGGTTAAACTATTCCGACCCATTTAACCTGCTAATTAAACAAGCTAGGTATAAAGGTTTTTCTAGAGTTTTTCTTTTTCATAAAAGACCTAATATTTCGTAGTCTTATGTAGCTTTTATCATTTTTTTTTGTCTTTAAATATTCAATATTTGATAAATAATGGACAAAAAGAATGAATTTTTTTTTATATTAGAATTAGATATTTGGCTTAATGATTAAAGCTTTTTTTTTTAATATTTTATATTTTTTTCACAAAGTTTTTATTTTTCTATTTTTTGTGAGTTAAATGAGTTGACCTGTTTAACCCACTTGGTAGGCCAGGTTTAAAATCTTGAGCCACCAAATTATGGACCCACTAAGTCATACAAGTCAGTCTATATAACTCACCTGATTTGTTTTGGTAGCTCTAATTGTCACATGTATATATGAATGGTAATATGTACTTAGTAATTTATTATGATATTATTTTTTATATATCTAAAATTTTTGGAAATTTAATTAATTAGTCCCTATAATTTAGGTCAATTCATAAATTGGTCCATATACTTTTTTTTTCAAATTGCTCCATACACTTTCAAATGATTACAATTCTGATCCCTCCCGTTAGACCCTCCTCTAACATTATCAAAATATGTCTTGCAAGACTTAATTTTGATGATATGGAATGCCAGATGGGACACTTATGTAAAACCGAAAAACACACAAATTAAAGGTGATGCTTTTCAAACGAAGGTGGCCACACTCTCTGTAATGCCACTGCCGCCATTAGTGATCTTCATAGGACCGCAGAGCATTGGCGTTGGTATGTTGGCAATCAAGAGAAGAAGAAGGGACCACTTGATGAGATTCTTCATGGGCACATGCTAAGAAGTAAGGAATGGAAGCAAGTAGAAACAAAAAGGGAGGAAATGACGCAACAAAAGGAAAAGAAAAACACGAAATAGAATATGAAGAAGAAGGCATGAGAATAGAAGGGAAACACTAGTAGAAGAGAATACATACGAGAAAAGACACTGGTAGAAGGTAAAAAAGTTTATCTGGATTTTGTTGAGCAGAATAGAGCACTGAGAGTGAGAGGGTTGAATGAAGGAGAGGGCAAAAGGTTAGACCTTCTAAGTTCAGCTTTCAGTGCATCACTGCTTCCACTTTTGGATAATTCTAAGGCATGTTCAATTGTTAGAAATAGAGTAGAATTTAGTTTCCCTATAAATCAAAAAGAATTTCCTACCTTTTATGCAATTTTTTTTCTTGCATTTTTCTCTCAGGTATTTGGGTGTTTGAGTGTAGCTTTAAATAATTCATATGGAATTCGACATTTATTTTCCAGTTGAAAGAATTTTCCACGAAGTTTCTTACGTACATAAGATGCGAAATTAAGAATCCGGTGATTTTTTAGGTCTTGCGTCCTTGGAGTTAGATTGTTGAAGCTTTGTGTTGATCATGAGATGAAAAGTGGAGAAGAAGTTTCCTGTGCATGGAGTACTTGTTAATGGCGAGAAAAAAGTGCTGGAGAAGAGGAGCTTTTGTTGCACAGCAAGCATTAATTTGAGTGTTTTTCCATTTTATGTAATAACAACCCATGTGGCATTCCATGTCATTCAAAATCAGCCATGTAAGACATATTTTGACAGTGTTAAAGGAGGGTGTAATGGCAAGGACATAATTGCAACTATTTGAAAGTGTAGGGAGTAATTTGAAAACAGATATAGGGACCAATTTACAAATTGATGTAAATTATAAGGACTAGTTGATAATTTTTCCTAAAATTTTTATATTCACTTTATTCATACGTATATACAAATGTTATATAATTAAGTCATTTTATTATTTTTGTAATTAATATTTTAGTTTAAATTTATTAGACCTACGGATGTATGAAATGTTATAATTCTCTCATAATAAATTTATTATTTTTCTAGTATACTAAAATACAAGTTTGAAGTCCTAATTGCTTTGATAAAGAGCAAACTTTTAATTGCAATTCCAAAAAAATATATATGCTAATCAAACACAAAATTTAACTTAGACAAAAAAATTTGTGCGTTAACATATTAGTTAGATAACTATATAATAATATAAAGTACTAATACACGGTTAAAGAAAACACCAATATCAAGTGGTTTTATCCCGATGTAATTCTAGAAAAAAATAATTACAAGATAATAATAAACGCCATGGCTTATAGATAATATTAGAATCTAACATAATAACTAATTCTAAAAATATATATCAAGAAAATCATAAATTTTAAAATGATAACTATATGTTGCCCCAAAAAAATATAATTAAATTTACATTAATATAATTAATTAAAATTCTATAGTATCATTTATACTGATAATTAATTTGAGAAAATGATCATTTTGATTACCTTTGTAGTAATTTGGTCCTCCATAAATTTGTAGTACTAAAATTATCTCTAAAAGATTTAATATTAATAAAATGTAATCTCTCAAAAGGGTCATAATTGACTTAATAAGGGACCATTTTTTTATTAATATTAAATTTCTAAATGACCATTTTGACATTCTTAATTTGTGAATAATCAAATTATTAAAGCAAAAGGTAAGGCACCAAAATAGTATTTTTTTTTCAAAATTATCATACAAAGTCAGAAGTTTAGCATGCAATTTAATTTCTTTAAAAATGAAATTTTCATTGCAGATGATTTTTTTGTCAAGTAATGGGTGTCACATGGACTAAAATAATTTAGGAACAATAAAAATGTATAAGCCATAATGTGCAGCAAAACGACAAAGATTATGTAATTTCCTCGACGCCATGCTTAAATGAGCAGTGGATTTCATGGTATATATATGTACGAGGAAGGATTTCCTTCACGATACGATCGATCATCAGGAAGGTCAAAGAAATACACACGAACGTCTTGCAAGTGACTCGTGCTTTGAGTATCTTCACACTTCATCTTAGACTAATCTTTGATAAAATCTTTGGTAGAATTATAATATTAATTATACTAGTGCACTCACGACATGACAAATGAAAATATGTCATATGGTGTTGATATAGATAGTAGAAATTACATAATTTTAAAATTATCATTGTTTGAGTTAAAAATTAAAATCACAAAAGTATATAACTTTATATATAAATTCAAAAGCTAAAACACAGTCAATGTTTAGATATTGAAAAAGTTACATGACAATATTATGTGATAAATTTTTACTCTGTTACATCATTGAGTGTACTAGTATACTCAATATTATGATTTCACACCAAAGTGACACTTTAATTTTTTTCTTTGAATGCTCTTTAGAAAATGCAATATTAGTAATTGAAATTTCTATCCACATTCAGCTGGTAGGATATCTATGCTTTTATTGTTGAAATAATTTTTAAATTCATTTGGGATTAACAATATTTATTATTAGTGTAATTTTTTGTTGGATCAAGCAATTAGTTTTTTGTCTAAACCCTGAATGAATTTTGTCCTTGTTAATAATGGATAATTAATGATAGTTTACTCACAAGCTCATTGAGAAGTGGCTTTAATTACAATTCAATACTAGTCAATAATTATTCTATCAAATTACTAACCAATGGTAAAAGTGATATTTTAATCTTAATTTATTATTATTTGAGAAGTTAAGGAAATAGAAAGTGATCTTTTAAAAATAAATAAAATGAATTTTTATCTAACAAAATTATCAGATAATTGATGAGTGGTTTTATCATGAATATCTTTCCAGTTTCACATACTCTCAGTTTTTAAGGAATCTCTATTCCTCTCTCTTTTACTCACTCTGTGCAGAAGATTAGGGCAGAGTTATGTATTATCCAGTTTTGTGCAAATTTCCTACCCGTAGTTTTCTAATTTTGATTCAATGCATTTAAGAAGGAATGTACAAATCTAATAATTGAGAATGAAGGAAATGTATGGTCAGACATTCGACATTCAAATTAATCTTGATAACTGCACATAGTCTCTATGATCTAACAACTCAAATGAAAGAATTACATTATCCAACGGTGTACAGTTCCTTAAGGGGAACTGTAGTAAATCCAATATCATAATTTTCTTGTATTCTTTTCAAAGTATAAATTGTACCATATTATTTTTGTGTTTATTGTAATCTCCCAAATTTTTCAACATATATTATTTTGTTGTTATTTAAATTTCATAATAATATAAATGAAATGTTAAATATATAATCACAAAATAATCATGAATGATATCTAGGTTTCATTATAGATTTGAAATTTCTTATTAGCTTGTAAAGGTGTTTGATGTTTCACGTGAAGTTATATATATATATATATATATATATATATATATATATATATCTCTCTCTCTCTCTCTCTCTCTCTCTCTCTCTTCTAGCGTCAATCTTAAATATTCGAAAATTAAAATATAAACAAAAATCTTGTTTCAAAAGAGTACTGGCATAATATCAACAATTGAATTCAAAAATAGCATAGGCTTCAGATAATTTCACGAAGTAAAATCTTTTTTAATTTTCTTTTTCTTATTTTCAAATTTTCTCTATTTGAAATGACAAAAAATATTTTTTAAAAAAGCCAGTAATAAAATCTCTTTTTATTAGTTTCATATTCTATTTTCAGAATTTTTACTAATTAAAATTAGAAAAGAGATCAATGAAGAGAACAAGATAGGAAGATTATATTAATTTCATACTTAAAACATATCAACCATAATTAAAGCTATGTTTAGGAGTTTAGATAAGAACAAAATGGAATGTCTGATAATGGAAGAGAATAAAATGACAAGGAATAAAATGTCTTCAAGTTTCCTTGTTCATCTGTTTTATAGTTGTGACACTGAAAATTTTCTTGTCCAGTAATCTAATTTTTGTGCTCGGAGATGCTTCACCTCTTTGACTAATGACTATTATCTAAATAAGAGTTGAAACGAGATATATTAACTCATTTACTTTTTGGAGAATTAATCATTTTGTCATTATATATTACATGAGTTGTAAATTAGTCCCTAGACAATAATTCTTTCTAAATCAGCCCTTATTATTTCAAAAATTTTTAATTCAATTTGTACTATTAGTAGGCTCTTAACACTATTAATGTAATGCTAATTTGAACTACTCAAATACCAAGTGGGATGCTAATTTAACTCCCAAAGTGATGACTCACCTCACTTTCTTCTGTTATGGTTCCGCCCCCTAACTCTAAAATAACTAATAATTTATTTTTTAATATTTTATTAATTAATGAAGCATGTCAATATATGACATGACATATATATATATATATATATATATATATCATATGAGCTTACTTTATATGTGCGCATATTATATAATAAATATGTAAAAAAATGTAAACATATTGATTTATTAAATTTTCAAAAAATAATATACAATTTTATGATATTGCATGTATGCACAAGTACATAGGACATAACATTTTGCACACAAATACATGTTAACATACCAATTTTCAAAAAGTATAAAATGTGTGCACACACTTGATATAAAATTATATATACCTATGTACAGATATACATAGTATTACATTGTATATATGCCTACAAACAAGGCACAACATTGCGTACAACTTACTTTCACACCAACATTACGTACATACATGCATAGATACAATTGCATGTGAGCGCACAAATGTACTTAGGGCAACCCAAAAAACATGGACCAAATCAGCATCTTTGGCGCGGGTCCGAAGCGAATTGCACCAAAAATATAGCATTAGTTCCAAGCTTTAACATTGAGTCGGGTCACTTGCCAAGTTAGGATCTTAGACTGATACCATACCGGAGCCCTCCATGGATATATATATATATATATATATATATAATTAAAATGCAAATTCTTTATGCTGCACCCTTACTAGACTAACCCTTTCCATGTTGTAAAATATAAAACGTAAATCCTTTTAGATGGCTAGATGCAGATCTAGCTAAGGTGTCTAAGCATATCTCTTTATTCGAATCTCCATTCTCTCTAGATCTAGCAAGGGTGTCCAAGCGTCACAATTTGCATATGATCTCTCTCACTCTCACATGCATGTGGGTGATCGATCAGAGATTCGAGATCGCATCTAATATCTCACACTCTCGCCACAATGGAAGGGAAGCTCCTTCGCATTTGAATAGCCAGCAAGAGAGAGAGAGAGAGAGAGAGAGAGGAAGAGCTATAGCATCTGTAGAGGAAGGCATATAAAGCTTCATTTATATGACAGGATTCCAACTTCTGCATGTAACATTTGGTTTTGGTGTCGTTAATTAGTTGTTTCTGAAAAAGGTGTTTCATGCACCTGAACCTAAGCTTAGGAACAGGAAGATCTATCTCTTTCCCTTTTCTCCTCTGTAAACTTGTTTCTTTTTCTTAGCATATTTAGCAACGCCTCTCTCCTAATCTTGATAGCTCGATATGGCCCGACCAAACGCAATTGTGTAACTTGCCAAGTCAGGCCGAAACACAGGTCTACAAAATGAACCTGCCCTTATATGAGCTCTTAATTGCAAAGTGCCTCTGTTTTTACTTGTTGGCATATGTTTGATTGATACTTCCTATGATTTTGGATATATATATATAGCTTGTTGTTTAATTATACTATAATTAATTATTAAATATTATTGAATACGGAATATGTTTTATGTATTTTAATAGATTTGTTATTACAATTATACTCATCAATTAAAATATATATAATATTTTTTCGTGAATTATTATATTATATTTAATAATTAATTTTATCATAAATAAAATTATAATATTTTCATGAATACTTCATATGTTTGAAAAATCCACTATAGCCTTCTTTACAAACTACTAATAAAACTTGTTTTGGCTCTTTTGAAACGCAAAGATCAATCGAATCAAAGCTTACAAGAATCATACAAGAAGACTATTTACAATTTTCTTATTAATTCAATATATCAGTAATAGCACTATTCCTTGCCCAAAAATATAAATTTAGCCCTTCACGTTTAACTTTAAAATAAAAATAATTAATTATTTAAAATTAAAAATAAAACTAATACTCTAAAATAAAATTTTCAGTAAAATAAAAAGGTATAGAAAAGGCATGGGGAGATGGAAGATCAAGAGATGCTAACAAAAGCTAATTGCGGTGCCACGTCAATGCAACACGGATTTCCTTTATTTTTTATTTTTTTTTGGGTTTGAGTTTTGTTTTTCTCTTTATTATTTCATGTTTCACATTTTGTTTTCAAAATGTATACTAATAGAATAAGAAATCAGTTATTTATTATATAATAGACAACTTGTCATAAAGGGAAAAACAACAAAAGAAAAAATATTATAAAAACAAAAAAACAAAAACAAAACATCATCGTTTTGCTATTCTCCAAGGAATCAGTGTCCTATTTGACGATGGCGGTTTCTCACATTTCTTTAGAATGTTTTCAAAATTTTTAAATTTATTTTGAACAAAAAATATTTTTAAAATCAAAATAAGATATTAAAAATGCATTAAAATGTTAATAAGACATTATCAAGTATTTGCTTTTCTTTTTAAAGCCTTTTTTTTTTCTTTTTTTCCTTTTTTAACTAAAGCAACGTGAAGAAACTACTAAACAAATTCGGTAAGGACTTGAAATCGGGAATTGAATCTTCTATAGTCAGATTTCAAACTGTAGAAGGAAGTTTCAAGCAAAAAATAGAATTTGCCCAAGAAAGAGAATGTTAAAACAAAATCTGATTTGCAATATTCATAATTTTTGTACAAGACTCCCCTTTATAGTCAGGAATCCAACTGTAGAGTATCCTGATCTCTCGGAATCGTTATTTATAATAAGCTTATCCTTGACATAAGAAATTTGAATTAGAATGCAAAATTATAATTTGGAATTGCAAAATTTATATTTGGGTCAAGAACCAGAACATAGGTGCATGTGCAATGATGTATTATGAACACAAATGCTTACATAGTAATGTTGATATCATGTTGTGTTTCTATGAGTATAAGTATATCCATGTATATGGTGTCGTATGTTGTATGTTCATACTAAGTGGCGGAGCCACATATATTTGAGGGCCCCACCCCCCCCCCCCCCCCTTTAATTTTTTTTTTTATAAATTGTATTGAATTTTAATTTTTTGCCCCCATATATTTGATTTTTTGAACCCACTAAAATTATTGAACTTAATGATTGGGTCATGTTATTTTGTTTTTGCTATTTAAGACATTAATTTGAACTCATCAAACTCACATATGTATTATGTATGTAATTTTATATTTAATTTTTGTGTAAATATTTTATACAATTTTTTAAATTGTAATATTACAATAGTTTAGTAGAACATAATTAAGTTTAAAGGTCTATATTTTATTTTTAGTTAGACCTCAAACTACTGTCCCTATAAATGCTAAAATAAATTCTTGAAATGTTAATGGATAAAATAATATTTATAATCTAATATAAATATTTTTTTTAATAAATTGACAGTTATAAATGTTAATATTTTATCTGATAAACTTATTTACTGCCTTTGAAATATTATATTAGGTTGTTTATTAAACTATGATGTTGTTATGTGATAATATATTTTTTCAGTATATCTTTATTATGTATTATATAAGTAATGAACAAATATAAATGTTTTCATAGGTACTTAGATAATATAATTAATCTTAAAATGAAGAGTAATATATAATACAATATTTTAAAATTACTGTTAAATTTAAAAAGAAAAAAGTTAAGATATTACTAGTAAATTAACCTCATTTAGTTTAATTTAAAAGTTTAAATGAAAGAATTTTATTTTAAAAAATATAATATTAAATATAATTTTTCAAATTGAAATATAAAAATATTTTTGTGTCCCCACTACCTTTGAGTCCTAGCTCCGCCCTTGCTCATACTTGCATGTGTATTTGCATGTATAGCATCATATTATGAGTATACATGTGTAATATCGTGTTTAGGGTTGTACAAGAGGCATGTCAAGTTAACATTTCTCTTAGACCCAAGACTTGAAAACCCTAGCCTGGTACTATGGGCAGCAAGGTTATCAAACTCCCGAGTTTAGGTAAAATCGTTTGAGGAAGGTAATCTCGTAACGTAGAATCATAACATAAAATCGTAAAAGTTTACCTATAATAAAAAATAATTATTAAAATATATAATTACATAGTTAAAATCAATTTTTTAAATTTAGACTAATAACTAAAACTACTGAATGCAATGATTAATAGTTTATTAGTTTGATTATAGTTGAATAAGTGATAATTAAATATAGATATTTTTTAAAATTTTATATATTTAAATCTAAATATAATAACTACTAATAATCAAATACTAGTAATTTTAAATTTGAATTAAAATGATTTATAAAGTAATAAATATAATTATTAAAGATTACTTTATCAAAATAAGTCAAAAGATAATAATAGATAACTTTTCAAGTCATGACTAATGAAAAATTCAAAATAAAATTTATATAAAAAAGTCAATAATAAATATATATAATGCATTACAAATGATGAACATGAAGTTTTTATTGGTTATGTGGTAATGGGTGATAAACTTATTCTAAGTGTTTGGGTTCAAGTATAAGGAGATGTTTTTTTTTAAACTAAGAAAATGAAGTGCAAATATATATAACACAACACACATATATATCGAATGACAACGTTGGCTCAGTAGAGATGTGCAATTTTGCAGCCTGGATGTCACTGGTTCAAGTCCTAAGTCTTGGAAGCTGTTCTTTTTTTTTTTTTTGAAAACAATGCTACTGAATCAACTCGTCCGAGTTTGGACAAGTTAAGCACCGAGTTAACCGAGTTTGAACGAGTTAACCAAGTTTAAACGAGTTAATCACCGAGTTAAAATGAGTCTGAGTTGGTTTCAAGTCCAAGATCAAGTTGACTCGAAATTCTTACCTAAAAATGCGAACTCGGCAAGTCAACCGAGTTGAGTCGCGAGTTTGATTATATTGATAGTAAGTGCCTAAAAGAAATTTATAAGTATTGATTTTAAAAGACTTAAAATTAAAGTTGGTCTATGTACCCTGAAATTTAGTTTTAATCACCTAAAAATTAATTTTGATTTTCTTAAATCAAATTGTAAATGCTTGAAATACTTGACGCAGTAAATAAGTTATATAGAAGAATAAGAACACAACTAGATTTATCTTTGTTTGGATACCATTATATATCCTATATGTAACACTCCTAAATTCCCTATGAAATAATTTATTCTTAGGGGGATTGAGTTAGTTTCATTAAATGAAGAAAACAAAGAGAAGATAGTTGAGGTATTATTAAGAATTAAAACAATCATCAATGAATAAATTTCTAAAATAGCTAGAAAAGGCTAAATATTAAATAAATTAACATAATTTTCGAATTTGAGTTGGTAAATGTGGCTAACCTTACATTATGCATCCCCGACACCTTGGTCCAACCCCTATAGGCATTTCTGGAATTACTCCAATTTTAAAAAAAGAAGTTGCTACATGTCCCACCTAGAAAAATTACGTAATTGTCTCTAATCTTTTTTTTTTTCCTTCTTTATCCTTCTTCCTCACACACTTAATAACACGCTCTAATAACTCCTCTCCTCTTCTTTCTCTGATTTCAACATTTCTTCATCAAATCCATCCCTTTTCGACCTCCTTTATCATTATTTTGGCTAATTCCAATGTGGTTTATGCCATAATTTCTTAGAATTCTAGTGAATGTCCCTTCATTCATCTCAGTGATGATGGAACGCCAAGAAAAGCCAATAGAACCCAATTGAAGAAGGAATCTTCTAAATTGAGTTGTGCGTCATTTGTTTAGTGAGTAATCTATTGTTTCCCTTCTAATATTGGTGTATAATTTTATGATCTTCGCTTTTAATTTCAAATTCTTCCAATTTTGTGACCTAAGGTTTCTCAAAAGGAGAAATTGAACACAATTGGTGAGGGATTTCTTCAAATTGGTTTATGCCTTTGCTTCCTATCATCATATTCATTCTTTCCCCTCTATAATTCATATTCAATTTCTGAATTTGATATCTTAATTTTGAAGCCCCTCTTTTCAATTGATGGTGGTTGTCACACCCAAAAAGTGTCCACCCAACACAAAAAGAGAAATTTTAATTTTCTCTTTTGATATGAAAACTAAAATTTAGGAGTTTCCACCAAAATTTTTAAAGGAGAAACTTTAGAAAACAAAATTAGAGAACAAGGTGGTTTGCGAACCTGAAATCAAGTTTAGGGGTCAATTGTACATCGGGAAGGTATTAGGCACCCTAAAGTACTATTTTTTTTCCAAAGTTGCTGGTGCAAAAATTGTATGGTCACAAGTATGATAAGAATTGCTCTTATCAATCATATGCAAATGAAAAATTATGAAGCGAAATAAAAGAAATAAAAGAAAAATACACAAAAGAAAAATAGATTAATTACAAAGGACAAACTTGACCTAGGATCAGAGCCTATGACCTACATATTATGTGATAAGGATTAAAGTCCACATAGTTCGTCTAAAAAGGCATGTCAGTTGGTTAGCGACTTTTGTTTTAGTGAGCAAAACAAGATAAATGAATTTTAATTGATTTTTGTACACAAAACAAATTTGAGATTTGGTTGGGTGTTTTAATTTACAAAATCATTCTAACAGAACATTCTTTTTCTCTTCATTTTCTCTCTTTTTATTTTTTATTTTAAGAATTTCTTGCAAAAAGTAATTTATTTGAATTTTTATTTTCGGAGTTTTAAAAAAAGGGATTTTAAAAGAAAAAAGAAGTATTTTGATATTTTTTTATTTAAAAATAATTTCAATAAGGGAAAATAAAATTGGAAACAAGATTCTTGTTAGTATTTTTATTTGAAAGCATTCAAGGAATTTTTTTTAAATATATTTTTTCTTTTTATAATTATTATTTTCTATTTTTCTTTGAAGAGGTTTAATTGAGAATTGGTCATTGGAACCCATATTTGTTTGAAAGTACACAACTCGACTGGCACTTGGGTAAAACATAAGGAGGCACAAGGTTTAATATAGTTCCACCAATGGACTCCATAGGTGCCTAGGAGACACAAGGTGTCAATAGCAACTATAAAGAATAAAAGATTAATAAATAAAAGGTGAAAGAAATCGAAATTCATTTTTTATTTGTATATTAATTTATCTATTTTAAAAAAAACAACTTTCAAAGCCTACAAAGAATAAAAGTCTCACATACCTCTACTGGTTAAATTTTAAGTACTTGAAAAGACAAATAATCTCAAATGTTGACTCTGAAAGTTAAAATAATTTTGAGAGTGGGAGAATAAACTTTAAAGCAATTTTTTTTTTCCATTATAGAAAAGGATTAAAAATCTTTCAAGATAAAATTCTAAGAAGAAAAATATTTTTATCCAAATTCATGAGTCATATCTCAACAAATTCACATTAAATATTTTTTTTATAGATTAATCTTTAACATGGTTCATATTTCAATGAATTCTCATATGCTAAACCTCTAACTCCATTAGAAAAATAAAATTAAAAATAAAAAAGTAATAATATATATCAAATTAGATCAAAACAACATAATAAGGCAAAATAACAATCATAAACTGCAGCACAGTCAACGTTTATCACCCAATGGGAGTCTAGCAGATCACATCCTTTAAGATATTAGCATGCTAGACCCTTCACTCATAAAAATCATACACTGACATACACCACCCCCTATTACTTGGCTACACTTTGCAATTTATTAAAGAAAACAAAGAGCAAGCATTGACATTCAAGCATAAGAAAACCCCCATTTGTCAGGAACAATTTTCATTTGAGGCATACACTACTAAAATAAACCCAAGCTCCCTGGATTAAACTTGTTAACTATAGCATAGGAAAATCCAAACCCCCTACCCATGAATCAGAGACATGAAAATGCGGAGAATGCATACCTTGGAAACCTTACTTGCTTCCTTCTCTCTGTTCTTTTCTAGTACTTCTTTGATTACTTCTTCAGCTTCTTCTTCTTCTTCCATTATCTCCTACTAAGTGTGTTCATGGACCCGGTTACCCAAGCCAAAATAAAAAGATTTACCAAGCAGTCGGATCACATAATTGGGTCAAGTTGAGTCCTAAGGTCACATAACACCTGGCCTAGTATCATATTTTTACTTTTCCAAATTTTATTTTTTATTTAAAATAAAATTTTAAAATATTAATTCTTTTCAAATTGTAATAACTTTTTCTTCCATATCTTAATTTTTCTTTCCATTCCATTTTATTTATTTCAAATATTAAAATTTTTAATTTAAGAAAATTAGTTTTTATTAATGAAAAAGGATTTTTTAACAAAATAATTTTTTTAAAAAATAATATATAGACTTAGCCTAAAGCCAGTGTAACTAGGCCAGGCTTGGTTACTTACTGGGCTAAACCGGGCCAAGTCAGGTCCTAGGTCTCTAAAAAGAAACATGGTCTAAAATCAGGCCGAGTTCTAGGTCTTACAAAAACTCGGCTCGTGTTCACCCCCATCTCTAGTGATTGCTTAATGCCTATTGCCTTTATTATAGCGCCTCTTAAATAGGGTTTGGGCCCCAATTTCATCTCTTGCCTCTACTCAACCCTTTTCCTCTTATTTTCATAGTAAGAATTGGGATGGGCTACTATCATTAACGCTCGACCTCTCTCCCTCTTCCACTCATTCTATTTGTCTTAATAGTTTCACCTTTCTATTCTCTGCCATGTTCTAGTCTTATTGAACCAGGTCCATTCACAGCTTTTCTCTCTTTAAAAGAACGTCTCCCCTTCCATCTTCTCTCTTGTTCCCGTTCTGATTTTGTCTTTATCTCTCTCTTGTTGTATATCTCACACCTTCTAGCACCCTCAAACACCTTCAACTTGTGCTTTTCTTCTCACCATTCTCATCTCTTCTAAATGTCTTCTTTGACATCTTTCTTCTCTTTTTTAATTTATTCAAAATCATTGTTGCTTCCCTTATTTTTCATCTTCTCGACCTCCTCACTCTCAAATATCCCTATTCTTTTCTTCCTTTATCACACACTAGTTTTGTAGCTTCCCTCTCAAAGAATTCCTAGGATTTGATTAATGGGTCTCTTCCCACTTCCATGCTCCTACCTACTTTGTCATAAAAAAGCATGGCTCTTGCTTTTTCCCTGTTATACCTGACATCCTAATGGATAGGTTAAAAAAAAAAAAGAGAAAATATATTGATTCCCAAAACTAATTTTGAAAACCAATTTACTAAAGTCACAAGGCCCCATTGGTGAATTCAATAGGTGCTCTTGAATATGTTGGTCTTACATGACAACACTAATGTTGAAAATAAAAATTTATATAAAATATGCTTATGGAGGTCTTAGACCTCACATGGCACCATTAAAGCAACACAAATGCATCCAAAAATCTGCTTTAAAAAAATGCTACCCTATACCATGATTCTTAGCAAGGGAATACACCACACACATATATAAAATTCAGTACTTAAACCCAACTAAAGTTAAATTGAAAATCATCCTAGATAGGCACCTAAAATGGCAAAGAAAGGAAAAATAAATGATAAGAGATGATTATCTTTCACCCTTAGCATTTAGCTCCCATTTCTTTTTGCCTTTTTTCCATTTGCCTTAGGGTTGCTTGAAAGAAAATGAATGATGAGAGAAAATCCCTAAAATGAGGTGAGAGTATTCGAAAGAGCTAGAGTGGCATAGGAATGAGTTAGGGAAGAATAGGAAATCTGAAAATTAAGTCAAGATGCAAATGAAATGTATGTGAAATGATATTTTTTTATGAGAGGAAAAATGTGGCTTGATTTGTGTGCTAAGTGAGAAAAAAAATATGAAAAATTAATAAGGAATAAAATGAAATACAATGAAATGGGACAAAAAAGAAAGGAGAGAGTGTCATGTCTAATGTGTGAGAAAAATGAGAAATGAATTTCTGAAAAATTAAATCCAAATGCAAATGAAATGCAAATGAAACTAGATGAGGTGAAAGCATGAAGTGCAATGTGTGACATGTGAGAAAAATGAGAAAGAGTTGAAATGTGTAAGTATAGGAGTTGGATATAAGATGGATCACGGGTCATATGTCATATCATAGTCTTAGGTTAAAGAACACCCTTGGATTGAGTGGGATTTTGAATCCCTGTGCTCCATATTAAATGAACCTATATCATTTTTGTTAGAACAAGTCTACCAACACCCAAGAGGGGGTGAATTAAGTGTTTACAAAAATTTTGGTTCTTTTTAAATTTCTTTAAAAATACTTGTTATGAAGATTACTAGTAAGTGTATGAAGAAATACTACAATTATACTAACCAAGAAAAGATTTATGTTGATTCTTGGAGTATGCATATATATATATATATATATATATACATATATATATATATATATATATTAACACTTCAAATATCAATAACAAATACAGAGTATAAATACGATAATTCATAATATAAAAAGTATATGGATAAAGAATGCAATCTCAGATATTTATCATAGTTCGGCTCTAACCCAAGCCTATGTATAGTCCCCAAGCAACCTCTTGGGATTTTTCACTATCTCAATGATTAATTACAACAACCTAGGAGAACCTCTCCATCAATTACAAATCTTAGGAAGAAACTCTTCCTATTCCTAAGCACTCATTACTTAAATCCTTTAAGAAACCTTCCCTTCAACCCAAGCACTCTTTGCTTGACACCCTTAAGGAACCTCCTTGAGGTTCTCTCTCTCAAAGAAGACATAAATACAAATGAACAAACTCCCTCAAAGAAGTAGATATACAAGATAAAGCACTAAGAACACAAATGATAGAGAATATGCATGTTTTGACTCAATGGCGATTGTTTCTCTCCCAAAAAAGATATAACAAGTTAAAGATTACATTTTAGCATTTGTTTTTTTTTTTTCTAAGTTCTTGAGACATGTATTTATAGCATGAAAAAGTAAGAGAACTGTTTGCAACTAAGGAGAAATTCAAATTTGTACAACTTAATTATAGGAAGTAAGTATCTTTATTTGTTGACTTTATGATCATCCTCTATTCCATGGTTGCAATTTTAGATGTACATCGCTTTTGCATTTCAAATTCATTTTGAACAAATTATATATCACCAAAAAGCTCTGTAAGTTTATTTTCTATCCGAATAAGCTTCATTGCAAAATTCAATATGGTCGTTGAGATATTGTTGAAAGAGTGACAAAAGGTTAGACAACAAATTAATATACATAGCCGCAAATTGAGATGTTCATAACTCCTATATTTTAAGTCAATTTTATATAGATATACAATTTGAAAGATGAGTGAGTATATAATATGGAATAAATCTCATTTCAAAATTCTTACTGGTTGGTGAGATATTGTTGAAATTGTGACCAAAGGTCAAGAAAAGTGTGATATCCATACCTAAATTTTGATAATCATAACTTCTTAATTTCAACTCTATTTTAAGCATGTGATATATGACTTGAAAGATATTTTAGTCTATTTTCATATGCAATAGTTTCATTTTGAAATTCCCTTTTATTTGTGAGATATGATAAAAATAGTAATCTAAGGTCCAAAAAACAACTCCATTAAAATTCATATCTCTCTTATCTTTTTGGGTCAAACTTATATTTTAAGGACCAAAATGTATTGGGCTAATAAATATAAGTCCAAATGAATTTAACAAAAATAATAATAAGCCCATGATAGTTAGTCCAAGTTAAAACTAAATACTTAGTCAAATTCATATACCCCAATATGCATATTTTATTATCAATTAGTATAATATAAACAATTTTTACAATGCATATGTGATTCAATTAAATATATATATATATATATATATATATATATATCCAATTTTGATTGTCTTTAATATGAAAGCCTATTGGATATAATATGAGCAAGTATATCTCATATAAGGGATGTTTAATCAATTAAGCACATATTGATAATATATGTCTAACTCTTTTGTTTCATATTTGTCATAATCAAAACTTATAACAATAAACCTGAGAGTTAACAATTTTTATTCCCTTAGGCCCTATTTCAAATAGATCTCATTTTGTTCTTTTCATTTTTATTTTTATTTTTATTTTAAGACCTAGTTTCAAGTAAATCCCTTTTATTTTATTTCTCTTTTTTCCTTTTCTTCATTTTTACACCTTAACACATTACCATCTAATTATTTTTTCTTTGTTCGTTTTTTTTTTTTGCACATGAATTTAATTTTTTTTACTTTATTAACTTTAACATTATTTTTTTTATTCCCTTCTTTTTTTTTTTAATTTTCTTGTTTTGATTTCATTGTTTAATTAGTTTTTAAGGTTCCCTTGATTTTTAGTATTTCACATTGCCCAGACAATTTATAGTGTTCGCACTTATGCTTTTGTGTATTGCTTGGAGATTGACTACATGATAGGGTTCTCAACATACTCCTTCTGCCTCTTGTTTTTTTGTTGGTGTTTGACTTGGTATTCTCACAGTTAAAAAGGAAACGAAATTATTTTGGATCATATGTATATGTAGGATCAAATACAAGAAAATGGAAACAATTGAGTGAACAATAAATAATTAAATATAAGATTTGGGGTGAAGGTGGTGAAATTTACTTGTGATATTGGAAGGTGAAGGGCTAATGCCCCATTTTAAGATTAAAGTGAATTGATACGCAGTGACTAGACAAGAATTAGGTTAGGCATGGGGAAGTCATTTGAATTAAAGAATAATTTCAGATATAGAAAGTTAAATGTGCACTATTTGTTATTATAGGACCATTGACATTGGTTTTGGGATTAAGTGAGATAAGGAAATAGACATTTGGAACATAATTGTTGTGTGCATACCTTGTAGGTGAGTATATATTGCTAATCATACATATTTTCAATGTTTTAAATGGTTCATTTGTGAAATATTTTTGTTTTAAATGCTCTAGTACCTTGGGAACAAGCCTTTTGTATTATTATGTTAATTTAGGCATTTACTTGCCCATCCAAAATTTTGAGAATTTTTTTTTTTGGTAATTTTCCTTCACATTTGAATGATCATTTTGAGCAATTTATATATTACACGATATTTTGGGAACTTTCATACCATACGAATTTTTGCAAATAAGAAATTTTGCTATTTGGATATATTGTAATTATGTATACTATTATGAAAATATGGCTTTCTTGGAAATACATCTAATAGAAAACCCTGTAGCTAACGACAGTAAACATTAGCCCTGTTGCCCTATGATATGTTCTAAACCCCAGCTAATAGTGGTGTTACTAGCCTTGTGTGTGACGAGACACTACACATGGATCTATTCTAACAGTTTGTAAGCCATATTGCTCAAATTTGACTGCTATTTGTACTATATTCCTAACTTGGAGCTAGCGTTCATTGTGGATATTGATCAATTCTGTGAGATATTTTCCACATTGGTATTACCCATTTTAAAAATTATTTATGGATTTTAGCTATTTTTTAGTATGATTTGTTTTGCAAAGTATCCCAAGATTTGCCTATGCTTTACAAATTACATTATACAATTCATGATTTTCCTTTTGGAATAATTTCGACATACGTAAGTTTGATATTTTTTGAACTACAAAACTACATGGTTGTGAAAAACTCCAATGGCTTTATTGTTTCCTCCTCGTATGGTTAGTAATATTTGTTCATTGAGTGTAGTCACTCATCCCTTCTCTCGTTGACTTTTAAAGAAAGTAGCGTTAGATTTGGTTATCACTCCACAGTTTGGAGACGAATCTAGCAATATTTGCAAAGGCAAAGAGTTATTTTTATTTAGTTATTAAATGTCTGAAAATATGTTCTTTGTACTCTGGTTGCTCTGTCATCACTAAGAGAGTTTATTTTTGTATAGCTTTGTGTTAATTATATGATATTAGATAATTAAATCAGATATTGTTCATATCTTTCATTGTATTAGTATTTGGATCGGTTAGTTTATCAAATTTGTTTAGCTTACAAAGACAAGGTTTGCCTTATTTTCTGTGCCGGTCATGCTGTGTCATTTAAGGTGTGACACTATATCTAATTCCTTTCAAACTACAGATATTTTCACTAGAAGTAATTCTTTACCCTTGGTCGCTTTTCTCATGCTCACCCACAATGCTAACTTTTTGTACTCTCCCATAACATAAGATTTCAAAACTTACCTCAAACTCTTACTTTTGGGCTTTAACTCAATGCTCCAAACTGACTTTTCAGCATAGGAAAGATTTTACAAAGATGTGAAAAGTAGAGACCCATAGACAAGGGATTACAAATAAGATCCCTCCTAGGCTCTTGAAATCCTAATATATGTATTTCATACTACGCACACTTCAAACTTTTCTCATACCATTATGTTACAAGTTTTCATTTTAAGCTTGATTCTTTGTCTGTTCTATTCTAACTCATCTTTTTATAGATGATACAAGAAGTGACAATTGCATTTGAGTTTTCCTCCTATTAAGCTCAATTTTTAAACATTGCATGCATGCAAGAGAGTCTTCACTGCTGATCTACCATGGAGGCTCTTTCATGACTCTATTTTCGACTTACAAACCAGAGAAATGCTTAAAATATTTAGCAATGCAACCATCCAACTCATTGCAAAACTTCGATGAAACAAGAAGCAAGACATTAAATATTCAGAAAATTGCATTGACAACCGCCTTGATCAAAACCTCTCGTCCTGCCTATGAGAACATCCCTTGCTTATCAAATGAATTTTTTGCCATTCAGTTGCGTTATAAATATAATTTGATTCTATGAGTACCCAAATGCGAACTAAATAGTTCATTATTAGATAATACAATATGGATGTCAGGGGTGCTATCCAGGGGATCCACACCCAACTAATACATGTCAGGATCACTAAACCAATGTAGACTTCATATTTGAGAATAAACTAGCTAGTTGATTCACTATAAAAAAATTTTAAAAAAAAGACAGTTGAAGAAGCACTTTACGGAGAAAAAAAATACTCGAGAGGAATTAATTATGCAACAGTCCAAAAAATAATAATAAAGAAAGCACATCGTGAGATATCGTGAGAAACAAAATATAATACCGTGACTTGTTATAACTATTAGCTTTCAAGAATTCAACGTGAATAAAATAATATACATCACATGAACTAACTTCTTTTCTTAAAATATTTGAGTTATGTCGTTTTTTAATATTGAGCAAGCTTTACGGTGGTAAGATTG
Source organism: Delonix regia (assembly GCA_037074485.1). Lineage (NCBI taxonomy): Eukaryota > Viridiplantae > Streptophyta > Magnoliopsida > Fabales > Fabaceae > Delonix > Delonix regia. Next base: position 8,001,993 of record CM073453.1, read on the forward strand.
AGAAAAGAAGTAGATAGATAATTCGGTAAGTTTACAAGGATTTGTTTCTAAGGGAAAATAATGGTACAGTTTATCTTCATTTTTTTTTTTTTCAAAAAAATTGATGTTAACTTAGTTCTTCTCATAGTCAAGAAGGCTGAATTGAACAAAAATTTAAAATTTTGAAAAAAAAAATAACTTTTTTCTTTTTATATAGAAAAATTAAAATTCAAAATTTAGCCTAAGAAAAGAGATAACAACTTCTTACACTGATATTAGCCTTCGTAATTAGTGGACTGTAAGGGCAGTGCGTGTAGGGTTAAATCTTCAAGGATAATTGTTCAGGGGGATATTTTTTTTTAATTTTTAAAATTGAAAAGATTGTTTCCAAATAATTCCAATTTTGTGCACTAAAATATTAGTTAGATAACTATAAGTTAATAACAAACACCAAGACTTTCAGATACTGTTAAATTTAGAATCCAAGATAATAACTAACTAATTCTAAAAATTCGAAGATAAATAATAAATTTTAGAAAGATAGCTACATTGTTGACCCAGCAAAATATAATTCAATTTTCATTAATACAATGAATTAAATTTCTACCTTATATCATTCATCTTGATAACAAATAAAATTCGCTGTACCCAAAAAAATTTGATGCACTAAAATAACGCTTTTATCAATTAATGGCAACTGTAGTAAGTTAGAACTAATATAAAGAGTATGTGGACAATTTGATCCATGAACTTTAAGATACATTTAGCTTTAGGATTGGTTAGTGTGTAAGTTCAAATTTTTTTATAAAAAAATTCATTTTACATTTTTTTCATGTCAAGTGGGGATGTCACAAGGACTGAGGTACGAATTATATTCATTAAATTTTCATATAAGCTAAGTGCAAATTTTGTCAAGTGGGGGTGTCAAAAAGATTGTTTTCAAATAATTCAAATTTTGTCCAACATATATAACGAAAGAAAATTAGTGTACATAGATGACATAAAAAAATAATTGACGGACAATAAAGATGCATAAGCCATATATATTCAAGGGATAAACTAGTTCATTCACTTTATAAAAAAAAAAAAACTATAAACAACTACAAAAGGTCTTTAAGGAAGGAAAGCTAATTAAAGAAGAGGAACAAAGTAAGGACAGTTAAACCAATATTGTTGTGCATAAAAAAATAACTAAAGCATCACATGAGAAAAAATAAAAAAGGAATATAATGCCTTGATTAGTTCTAACGATTGGCTTCTAAGAATTCGACTTTAATATGAAATGATATATTTTTCATAACTTGGAGCATGCTTTTACTTTCGACAAGCTTAGTCCCATTCTCTCTTTTGATAAGTTGGATCTTTGTTGTATTCTCATCTAAACGAATGATTGGTTTCAAAATTCCAAACTCCTTTGTATTATTAACCAGTGATCGAGTTAACTCCTGCAGTAAAAAAAATAAATTTATTATCATGTTTTTGATAATTGTATGAGTTATGACTGAAAAAAATTAATAGCAAATTAAAACTTAAAAGAGCTTTACCTAAGCTTCCTTATGAATTAGGGAAAAAAATTAAACAAAGAATTGGTGAGCTAAAAATTCGTCAGCTAATTGCTTAAATTACGTACCTTCAGTTTATGGATTTGTTCAAACAGCGACTCACAAGGTCTTCTATATATATAGTTATCATCAATTTTTCCAAAAATGGAACATTTTAAAAGAAGGGTGTAATTGCATTAGTTTCCTCCTCCAATTGCGGACTTGAAAATGTGCACATTGTTGCAGAAATATACAAGTCCCTTAACTTGCGCAAGGAAGCTGAAAAATGCACTACAAGAAAAACATTAATTAGGAACAAATTTTTTCATCCGAAATTGTGCAAAAATCTGTTCCAAATTTATTTGAGACCAATTGAGGGATGGAAAAACATCTATCCTAAAATTTGAAGTTGCAAATCATTAAGGACAAAAAATAAAATATGTCCCTAAATTTGGGACAGATATTTCCATCCCAAACAAAATTTTCATCCCTAAATAAGGAATATGGTAATCTTTTTTAGGGACCAAAATTCCATCCCAAATAGAGACAAAATTATTGCATCTAAAATATCAATCCCAGAATGTGATAGAATATTTAGTCCTAAATTCTATTCCAAATCAGGACGTAATTATTCTCTCTAAATAGTCGTCCCAGATTGGGACAAAAAATTCCCTCCCTAATTTCAATTCCAATTTGGGATGGAATTGCTATTCCATTCCTAAATTTCATCCACATTTCGTTCCTAATTTGTCCCTATTTTACAATATAGAAATATGTCCATCTCTAATCCATCCCTATTTTACAATCTTAAAATATGTTTATCCTTGATTTGTCCATAATCTGTCCTCAATTTGTAATTTGAGAATTTTTACAACTTTAATCCGCCCCTAATCCGTCTCTAAATATCATAGTCCTATTTCACATTATATTGCTATTGGACATTTGCACACCTAAATACCTAAATATAGATAACACAACAAATAACCAATGGACTAAAATATATAAATAGATATAATATTAACAATAAAGTACATACATAAAATTAATCTACAATAAAATCCAACATAATATAAATATCAAGCAAATCCTAATGTAATTAACAACGAAGGTGAAAAAGAAGAAGAAGAAAGAAGAAGAAGAAGAAGAAGAAGAAAAGCTTGAAATTTTTTGGTATAGAGATCGATAGATCAATCACTGTTATGACCAAAATATAGGGATTAGTAGAGAAAAGAAAGACTAATGTTAAAAAAAATGATGATGATAAAAACTTGTCATTTTTCACTAAGATGAGAATCTATATTGTTGCCAAAGAGTGAGCCATGCGAGAGGAGCGAGAATCAATCAGGTAGGCTTTACACCTTTATATTTAATCTAAAGTTAACATACTGTATTAAGGATATTTAACATACCATTTGTAAACATGAAAAATAATCTTATATGTTTATATTTAACACCATACTTCAGTCTATAAACCAGCAGCACAACTATCCTATTTAGAAACCAAAAATAAAAAATAAAAAATTTAGTGGAAAAGAAAAGCCCATTTTCAGCTAGATCAGCAAACATTACTATCATCCACCACATATTAACATTTTTTTTCTTACCATTTTGATGCTCTCATTTTATAGTCACAATCAATAAGTAGCTTGCATTTCACAACCAAATAAGATGAAGTTCACATGACCAATTATCATTGTTCGTTTAACTATAACATGAAAGTAAAATGTAAATGGCAATGTTAATATTGTGCCAAGGGGCGATATTCAATAATATTGAAAGTTAAAGCAGCAAGATATATTTCTAATAAACAAAAATTATTGGTTAAAACAGGTGCATTCTAGTACTGTCAATACAAATGAATATCTAATATAGAAACTTGCTTTGGAAGTTTATGGCTCACAAGCAAAGGTAAAAATAGATATGGTTAACATTGCACTGAGGTTTTTCTTTTCATGACTAATTATAAAAATAACATTTAGACCTAAATTAATCAAAATAAGTTAGGCATGATTGTGAATCAGACGAAGTGACCCAACTTTTCTTGCAAAAGGTGAGCTAGTTAGAAATATTCCATCATTCCAACGTTGCCCACATCTTCTATGTACTAAAAGCTTCTTGTCATATCCAAGAGACAGGGTGATTGCTTTGGTGAATGAGCTTATTCAATATCTCTCCAATCTATGAAAGTCTCTCTTTTTTCCTCCTTTCTCTTTCAAGGAAATGGAAAAGAGGGTCTTTCCTCAAGAATTTGCTTTTACTACACAGAGAGTTTGACAGTATCAAAAGTATTGAAATCAAAGAAAGAAATTATTAGTCTTAGTGTGCTTGTTTTCCATTGATTTAAATTTTATTAAAATAAGCTAAATCTATTCAAAAGCTTCTCACTTTATGCATCAATCTGACACTTAAACAAAAAATGAGTTATTGAGTTATAAAATTAAACTATATTAAAATATATTACATAAGTTGTATGGTCAAGTAGTAAAAAAGAGTAAAAATGTACAACTATCTTATAAAAAAAATTTCAATATTAAAAGTTAGCATTCAATATTTACAACTAAAATACTTAATTTCATGCAATACACCTTTATGCGAGAGGTGATGGCTTGCAAATGCTTCTTTTGCCAAGAATATAAGTGAAAGGGAAATTTCAATGTTAAAAGAGGGTGACCAAGATTTCAGTAACTGTCAACATTAAAAAATAGCACTAAAGGAGTACGAAGACCAAAAAGAACACTATCGATTAATTTGATATACTAGATAGATACATCTCATTTTAATTTATTGATAAGTGATGCATAAATAGAATTAAAACTAGACATGGTAACTTTAAAGGAATAAAATATAATTTAGAAATAAAATATTATTTTAAAAAATTTAATATTATTGTCAATGTAAATGAGATGGGTCTTTATCATATTCAAGATATTAGGTGAAAGAAACATAATATAATGACAATGATCTAATCCCCATTTACTATTTCAAATAATTGCCTTATTTCACACACTATACTAACAAATTTTATACGATATGAAAATTTAATATCAGAATATTATTTTGACTTAAATTAGAATCAACCTTTACTCATGAACTGATAGTAATCAGGCTTCTTGAGAGTCTTCAATATGTTGTTAAAAGGATTTTTAGATGCTGTAATTAATCAAAAAACTCATAGTACAAAGAAATCCCAAAATAGCAATAAGTTGAGTAACAACGATTGCCTAGAATTGAACCATGGTATAGGAGAGGCTACAACTAGTGGTTTAAGAACATAAGAAAGAAATAATCACATAGCAGTTGAAGAACTTTTGATTCCTGAAGGGATTCACTTTTTGCTTAAAACAATTTTTACAAAATGATTTTAGGCACGAATTTTGGAAGGGATTGAGGATGTATTTTTTGACACAGAAACATGGCAGAAATTCATCCCAATTTATTTTTAAAATGCAAAACTTAAATAAAATATTTGGTACGGACTTGGGACACATTTGGAACAGATTATACGTGGAAATAATTCTATGTCTAAATTCTGTCCCTAATTTCATGTTTTCTTGTAGTGATGGCTTCCATCAAGAATACTCAAAAGCTGCAATACATGAAAAAATGTAAGGCCTAGAAAGAAAAAACATAATTTCTATGAAGGAAGAGATTTAATTGGTAAATATATGATTAAAAAGTAGATCAACGGCCTAAATATATCATCACTGAAGCCATGCCAAATTAGGGTAATTTACTTTGATGTTTTAGAAATAAAAGCAACTAAAATATGGAACCATATGAACAAAATGAGAGATCATACTAATAAAAGCGCAGATAAAAGTAATTAGTTACCTGTTTAATGATACTCTCATTTACATCCAGAGATTTGCTTTGAGTAATATCCCAAATCATTCTTTCTAAAGATCCCAAATGAATCATGTGAGAAAAGACTAGGGCTGCAGATTGAAGTGATGGGAAGTTCCTCCATCATGCGAAAGAAAATAATCTAAAGCGATTGGTAAGTCACTCATTATGAGGGAGAGATTTTCGAGATTTGGAGCTGAAACATGTAAAAATAGATGGCCTACATCATATGGTTGTCCAATACAACGTCGCATCCCTTTCACCGTTAAGGCAACTAGTTTAGGTGCTGAAATATCGAGTCTGTAACAACAACTATGACTATAAGATGTCTCAAACCATAGAACTCTAAGAGATGAATTTCTTATGTTAATTTTTGTTACACTATTATAGCCTATACGAATATCCTTCAGGATCAATTCTTCAGAAGACACACAGCAATCCGACACCCAATCTTCAAAATTTGTTTCTAGGATTATATTCTCGAGTCTCAACACTTAAGATGTCTTAAAGGGTAAAAGGGCAGTTTGAGAAAATTATGAATAAATAAATCGACATGCAGAATAAGCTCTTGAAGATTCAAGAATAATGCATCTCAAATCCTGTTGGTCAGATCTAGGGATTCCTGAACTCTCATCATGCATATCCGTTGAAGCTTGAAGTATTTGATGTCTGAAGTGGTGTGAAAAGGCAAGAACTTGTCGACATAGTTGGCCCTTTGATTAGTGAAGGGCGGCATGCAGCCAAAATCCACAATAGGAGTAAATCGACATACATATTGTAATCTTCTTGATGCCATGCTTAAAAGAGCAATGGATTTTATGGAGTCGATACGAGGAAGGATTTCTCTAATGATGAAATCAGCAGGGAGAAGGTCAAAGAATTCCACACAAACATTTTGTGGATGACTCATGGTTCGAGACATCTTCGGAATTTTTCTTTGATTAATGTTTTCTTTGAATGCTCTTTACAAAAATCAAACTCAAGTGACTATAGGAGGTAGAAGGGTCTAGCTCTGAAGATGGAGGAAGGTGTTTTAATATTTGCCTAGAGAAAGTGAACATTAAACTGTAGAAGAATATAAATTGCAATTTGCGAGGAAATCGTAGATTTAGTTATTATTTGCAAATGGAGTATTAATTAGAATAGAAGTATAATTAGTAGTTGAAGTTTTCATCTGCATTTAGTTTTTAGGACATCTTTAATTATATGTATTTTTATTATCATTTCAATTTCAAAATAATATGATGAATATAGGATATGTTAAATAGATAATCTTAAATTTTTAATTAACTAATATTTAGATTTTATAACAATTTGAAATTTCTTATTAGATAATTATAAGTGCTTTTGGTCAAGGTATTTGATGTTTTATGTGCTTTTATATATAAATATATATATAAAAAAAACTTATAAATAATTCTTTTTATATTTGTTATACCATTCTCCCATTAAGACATGATACTTATATAATTTTCCTATAACATTACAATACTTGTATGATTATCGTATATAATTATAATTTGGTGACTGTGAAAATGCAGCGTGATGTATGCCTTTGGATGAAGTGTGTAATGCAGATGCTTGATTTGTTTCTTTGGAAATTTCATATTCTCTATGCACAATGTATGCAAAAATGAAGTGTCTTGTATGTACACATATGAGCTGCATGATTATGCGCAAACACTATGTCTTCTATTTTTTTTTAATGCTGGAAATGTAGAGTGTATGCATAATGTTTGAAAATGATTAGAGAATTCTACTTTCAAGTGCCCCATTAAAATTAAGATGCTTATTTTACGGCATCAGGAATAAAATGAAAAATGGCTCCTTTTATGAAAGATTAAAATGATTATGTAGAAAGAAATAACATATTACTCCTTTTTATTTTGGAATATGTTTTGATACTGTGGAAGACAGTGTAAACACATGATGCTTGTTTATTCTTAAACTTTGTAAATCACAGGATTCTCTTGATCATTTGCATATTGATAATTTTGTCACGTGTATATTCATCATATTTCACGTTGCCTTGCTTCATTCATTTGGTGTGAAGTAAGTTATTCAGCTTTCGTTAATATGCTGCATGGTAGCACAGTGGAACAAAGTGTACAGTGGACACCTCGGCTAGTTGTAGGCAAGGTTGTAAAACTTGCTAGTTTAGGCAAACTCTAAAAGAGAAGTATAAACTTGTAATGTAAGATTGTAAGAGTTTACTTCAATTAATAAATGATTATTTAAATTTATAATTATGTAGTTAAAATACAATATATTAATATGAGATTTAAACAAATACTAATTATATTTAAATTCATAAAAATGAATGGGATATACCATTAAAAACTAAAAATTAAAAAAACAAATTGAGTGTAAATTTGTGATCCTTAAAAAAAAAAAAAAAAAGGAAAGGTAATTTTACATGCTTATTTTGAACATCCAATTGCATTATTAATATTAAAAAATATATTTAATGCAATTTTAACAATATATATGTTTTTTCTTTTATTATTTATAATATTATATAAAAATTATACAGTTTAAAACAACATATGATGACTCATGAGAAAAAAGATTTTAACATTTAAAATAAAAGATATTAACAAAGAGTTATAGATTTGAATTTTTTTAATATTCTTGACTATCCTAAAATGAAATATAAATCAAAATTTTATATAAAAAAACTATTCCATGCTAATCTTGCAAAATGGCTGAGTAGAGAAGAGATTAATATAAAAACATGTTGGACACTTAATGTAGTGCTTTTGGTCAAAAAAGGATTAGGGATGATGTTATATATAGAAGTTGTCCATAATATACTAAATGATTACCTTGGACTAGGGCTGAGATTGGGGTAGGCCAGGCTGGGTGTGAATCTAACCCGAGACTCGGCTCGGAAACAAACCAGGGTTTGTTTTTCTGACCCTGGGCCCAGCTCGGCCCCAAATAGACCTAGAAATTATCGGGCCAGTTGAGCCAGGCCTGGTAAAATCAGGCCTTCCAGGCACAGCATCATCTGATATTGTTAATAAGTCGTCATACAGTGACCATAGTTAATACTGCTATAAAAGAAAGACCAAAATAGATGCCATGCCATAACTACAATAAATTCTCCTTTTAAATAAAAGAACTTCACAATGATCATCACTAAATTCAAATTAAAAACCACTCTAAGATGCATTGGTATCTCAAGTAATAAAAAATTGCCCTTAATCAAATATCTTGTTTATAGATATGCTCAGATAGTAAGACTTACTTTAGAAACAAAGACTTCAAGATGAGAGTTATCCTTAAAAGTAGCCTTTGGGATGCGAACAATTAAATGGCAAGAGAACTTCTCTACTGGATAGATGAATAGGAGATAATAAAAATCCGAGCAGTATTTTGATCAAGCTGCCATCTAGTATTGATAGATTTTGGTAAAGACAGTGGTTTCATAAAAAAAAGCTTACACTATCCAACTAGCTACCTTTTTGGCATTCTGCCTGCACTGTCAATGATAAAGGCCCTAGTTGAGAGACTCAGAAAAGCAACAAGAATATCAGATGAAATCCTAATGGTCAAAGAAGAAAAAAAAATTAAAACCTACCACCTGAGAGCTAAAAGCTATAGAGAGTTTCTTCAAATCCCAAGACCCTAGATTGGGGGGCAAAAAAACAGCACCCACAGCCAAAGCAATTACTATGAATGCCATGCATGTCTTGCACCCATGTCCTTGAGATATTCTTCCCATGATTACCTTACAATATTTATCTACATCCTTGAAGAGTGCTTGCTAAGTATCATCTAACCCAAAAGCCAAAGCTTTCTCATTCTGTAGCCAAAAAAGATTTATATACGAAGTTCAGATATTCTACTTCTTTTATATAGACAAATAATCTAAAACGTAGATACAAAACAATCTGTCCAAAACAGAGTGATAGGTAAGTGATCCTAGATGCATTAAATTGGAAGCATATAATGCAGATAGAGGAATAAGATACCTTTTGCTTAAAATTTTTTAGTGTCTCCCTTAATGGTTCCAGAGGTGATAATTTTGCAGAGCGTTCCTTCCAATCTTCACAAAGCTTTTTCAGAATAACAATGTTCACTTCTAGATCTCTTGATAAGCTTTTTCTTGTTCAAATCCAATAAAGAATAAGAGTAGATCAATAAAATCTAAAATTCATGATTACCACTAAAAAAAAGGCATGCAGAAATCTTGTATGAAATCAAAATGGTGTATTTAGGAACAAAATAGCTCACCCATTGCTTGTAACATTTAGTACTCTGACTCAAACACCAAATGACAATGCGACTGCCTCCTTTAACAGCCCAGGATTGCCTGAAAAGCATAGCCATGTTCAAGATAACCTCTCAAACATATTTATTGTTGACATTTCATCAAAGCATGGAAAGAACACATAAATGAAACCATAAAGATCTTGTTTCCATACAAGCTTCAACTTTTGGCTAGCCTAATTAACTAACAACCATGTTGACTTCCCTTGGGCAAACTTAAAAACTAGGTGCTTCAATTATGTTTGTTTAGAAACTTTAATGATTTTAAACGCATTTATTGGTAAACTCAAGAACTTGGGTAAACTCGCAAGTATGAGTTTATGAAACACAAGCAATTGGATTTCCCTTTTTGGTTATGAACCTCATATCATTATGGCCACCTTTCTTTCATGACTAAATTGCTTTCCCCTGTAGAAATCAGCTATATATTATAATTCCTCATCAACACTCACACAGCAAATCTCAACCAGCCACTCATTTGTAAAGCTTTGTTGAATTTCCACATTTAAATTGTAATGTTATAGGCTTATGTCTATGTTACATATGAATTTTATTTTTATGGTGCAATAAAGAATCTTGTTAGTTGTAACTTGACATTATTCATTTATGGAAAACTAGATATGATAAGAGTGAAGCACTTATAAATTGGATGCCTTCTATATTCAGCTTTGATCCAAACCTTCATTCATATACATTGAGTGTATAGATTAAAGAAGATCATAACGAAAAATTAAAAAAAATTGATAATAAGAGTTAGTTAATTTAGAATTTATCAAAGCCCTCCCTCCTCCTTCAACGTCATTAAGTTTCACACCAATTCTAGGTACTTCAACATACTTGACATTATGAACTTATTAAAACCTATATAATTCAAAGGCTCCCTAACGATAAAGATTTGGCAGTCAAATTTACTGACTTGGAATTATCAAATAAAGTCAAACAATCCTAATTGTAGGGCAAAATGGACAAGTTAATATCAACTATCAATTTACTTAGGATTTTGAAGTGGCTGGATGCATCCCGTTTTTGGAGCCCTTAGCTACAACTTGCTGGCTAGCTAAGTTAAGAAGAATGTTGTCTAACGACCACAACACAAAGGAACTTAGTGCCTCAAGAGAGCGTTGGTTGATCCAATCACCTAATGTCTTATATACCACATCAGAAATGTGAAAAGGAGGAATCTGTCAAAAGGTGCATTTACTAATTAATTTCCCAGGAAAAAAAATCAAAAAACAAAACCTAGTTTCTAGTAGCTCATATAAGAGAAGGTCTGAATGCTGAATGATAATTATCATATATTCTTCGAACATCATCTTACCATTATAAATTAAGAAGAGCTAACTAGTATAATGATCTAAATACAAGTGGAACATATTGAAAGCTTAAACAGTTGGGATTGACTTACAGAATGGTTAATCATCCTAGATATATTTCCTTTATCAGTGGCATCTACCACCACATCTTCACATTCATGTTAATCGGCAAGCACCTATAAAGAGATGGCTTCAAACTGATTCATTCAACAATCTTACATATCCAATTATTACGAGGCCATCCTTTGATAATAATTTTATAAAACTACTTCTAAATAGATATCAGTAGAGGGATCTATGATAAATACAGGCTAACAATGAACACAGGTTGAGACACAATAATAAGAGTCTTAGCATCATCCTTATCAACAAAAGATTAACTTCCTATTAGCATCATCCTCAAATGGGTCATTATAAACTAACTTAAAAATTCAAATACATGATCAAATAACATTTATCTACCACACTAATGTATTAAACAAAATCTATATAGTATAAAATTCAAATGTTTACAACAAGATAAAACCACTTTTCATCTTCATTTATTTCTTACTCAAGCTACACCATATCTAAACTTCCTTACTGATCCATGATTCACCCATCTCATCTTCATCTAAAATTCACAATAATAAGACAATTAGATAATTCAAACCCTTAAAATCCATCGTTAGTAATTAGTCAACAAATTGAATGCAAAGAACATTAGGAAAGAATTACAAATATATCTAAGTTTAACCACTACTAAATTTCTTAATCTTACATATAATGGCATAAGAATGAAGCACATGGTCAATCAACATTCATCTTAGTGGTAAAACGTCCACCTCCACCATTGGATCCGCTTGAACCTCCTAAAACATCTATAAAACATGACGAGAACAACATAGTTATATCAGTATAGGTTCTAGGGAAGACACATATGTAAAAGAAAGTGAGAAACTTACCAATTACAATAGTATCAAATTCTTCACATTGGTCAAAATCTCACTCTTCAATGTTGAACTCCGTAGGATTTATCCAATTATGAGTGCAAATTAGTGCCTCAGTCATCCTAGGAGATAATGAACTCCTAAAAGTATCAAGCACATGACCACCAGTGATAAAAATAAACTCAGATGCTACAGTGGAGACTGGCACGGCTAACACATCATGTGCAATTGACGATAGAATTTTATATTTCGAAGAATTGTCTCTTTACTAAGCCAAAACATCAAAGGCATTGTAAACATCAAGCACTTCAAACTCAAGATATTTCTCCAACTCTATTTTCGTATATGAACCTTCTTTACTCCTTTGGCTCAATTGCCATTTGTCCATCAGTCTTGTAGACATGAACGAAGGCATTTGTACCCTACAAAGATCCAAAGATTCGTTTGAACTACCACCACCAATATCTTCATATGGCTGAGGCTTATCACTAGCAACACCCTCATAATATTGTGCATACAAATGATACAGGGTATCTTTGACCTTCATCTTCATAGCCTCATATACATCTGGGTTAGGATACATGTCATTAAGAGTGGAATTTACATAGATAACCTTGAACCAAGGATCTAGCACAACTTTTATAATTAACAAGGGGTTCAAGTTCTCTAACTTCCCCTAATATTTATCGAACTTACCTCTCATTTTTCTTGCAGTTTATGCAATGAAAGGATCTAAATGATTATAGCTTACTTACAACATAGCTTGAACAAGAGCGAGATCATAGAAGAACGCATTTGATGTTACATATAGTGAGCTAGAAAATTTGAGGGTCATACTATTGAATACTTGCAAGAACTCAATAAATACACCAACATTACTCTAGTCAATAACCGTAGGAGGACCAGTCCAATGACTATCTTCTGTAAAGAAAGTTGTATATTGTTCATCTTCATCCTCCATCCTTTCAAACACCTTCTAGAATTTGAGAGCATGATCCAACATCAGGTAAGTAGAATTCCACCTAATGGGAATGTCCAAACACATAAGGCTCTTATACTCAATCTTTTCCTTTTAAACAAATTCTTTGAATCTTTTAAGTCTTGTAAGAGAATATCTCACATATCTTACAATATTACGAATAACTGATATTGAAGCATTCATGTCCTATAAGCCGTCATTGACAACTAAGTTCAGAATGTGTTCACAACATCTTACATGTAGAAAATCCCCATCACACACTAATCCATTCCAATTCTTCAGACGTTTTTTCGAGTAATTCACAACAATGTTATTGGAGCTTGTATTGTCTATGGTGAGTGTGAACACTTTAGCAATCCCTCACCCTAGCAAACAATTCTCAATTTCCTTCCCTACTGTGTCCCCTCTACAATTTTCTATTATGCAAAAGTTCAAGATCCGCTTCTGCAACCTCTAATTCTCATAAATCAAGTGTGTTGTAAGACACATGTAGTTGAAATTTTGAATTAGTGTCCAAGTGTCTGTAGTGAGTGAAATACGCATACAAGATTTCTTAAGAAGTGTTTTGACCTTCTTAGACTCCTCAACAAAAATCATATAACAATCTCGAGCAACCATAAATTTAGATGGAACTTAGAATCTAGGCTCTAAATGGTTGCTATACTTTCAAAACCTACACCCTTTTACCACACAAAAAGGCATTTCATCAGAAATCACAAATTCAACTAGAGCTTTATGACATTCATCTGTATTGAAGGTGTAAGGGACTAGATTTTTCTATTGGGTTCTACCTAAAGGTTCAACCAATGCCAACATAGACTATTTCTTTTCTTGGGCCCTATAGGGATACTTTTGGCATCTAAGCAAGTGCTTCTTTAAGGAATTAATGCCATGCTTGTTTAGGTCACAAGCATAAGAGGCAGCACAATATTTCCACACAGCCCTAACATCCCCATTAGTCTTTTCCAATGGAAGTTTTATAAAGTGTTCCCATACAAAAAACCTGAGGGTTGAGCCCTTTCTCTTTGTAACCATAACAGTTGAACTGGAGGCTGCAGCTAAGCCAGCAGTAATGGCGACATCTAAAGGCACATGGGTGTGTTCAAATGGCATAGGAGCTGCAAGGTTGTTTTTAGAAGGCATAGAAGACCCAAGATTGTTTTCAGCCATCCTTAAACTCTTCCAAATAAAAGTAAAGTGATAAAAGAATTGAAAGTATAATTTCCTAAACTTAAAATAAACTTTTTAGATTGAACAAATTCTAATTGAAGTCTTTTGCACAATAGTTTAAATGTAACCAATAAAGTCTTTTTCAAGTTGGCATTTTCATCATTTATATAGGGATAAGTATATAGGTTAAAATTCATGATAATTAGCATATAAAATTTTCAGAAACAAATCATGCAATTGAGCAAGTTAAAATATATTACCTACAATTGATTTTCATGCAAAAAAATAAGAAACAAATAAAGAGTGATTAAGTTAATCATTCCATTCAACAAATAAATCAACTTCAACCAAAGCAATCAACAAACAAATTAACATTAACACATTATCGCACAGCCACAGCCAGTCAACATTACATTTTTATGCTTGATGCACTTGGTGCCTACCTCAGGCAGATAATGTTATGCAAGAGAAAAAGGGCTCTGTATAAAACCAGCAACAGAAACAAGAAACCTCGATTTCTCGGTGAAGTAATCATCTAGCCAAAAAATCGTTGGAAATCAGTCATACCTGGTTTGAGATCGAAAGATGTGAAACACTTGAATCCTAAGTGATGAAGCAGCAGCCGGTGGAGGACCAACAATCGGTGAAGGACAGCATAGGTGAATGCTGGTGAACGAATGGCAGGCCAGAGAAGGACGATTGCCAGCGACAATCAAAGTTGTGGTAAGACGCTGAGGCAGGGATGAAGTCACAAAGGTTGAAGGGGAACGATGAAAGAAACTCTGAAGTCTAAACAGAAGCCACACATAAATCTGTCATATATGTTAAAAAACATTTTATGAACACCAAGCTGGGTCGGGTAATCTGGCTAGATATTCTACCTGTAACCCGGCCTGGCCTGGTGTTCATACCCCGGATTCCCTTTTCCTTTGTGGCCCATTCGTTAATGGCCCTGGCCTGACTTGACCCAAAGACATTGAGCCAAGCTGGGTATTCTAGGTTTGCCAAGTTCTTGCTCAACCCTACCTTGGACAAGGTGGCTGATACTCTTAGGCAGAAGACATGGTTCTTGGTTCAAGATTTAGAGATGAATATTGACCAAGTCAATACATAGTGTGAGTCAAGAGCTGAACAAACTCGCAATTGATAGGTAGAAATGTTGACTTGATGAGTTTATTGAGTCAACTTGTGAGTTTGACAATAATGATTGTAGGAATTATTTATGTACAATTAGCTTTTCTTAATTTTCTCTCATGTATATATAGGCATCAAATGATTAAGTAAAGTGTGCATTGAGCAAAATCTCTCTCATATTCTTCACATGTAAATAAGAGTTTTTATTCATAAGCTTTGTTGGTCACATCTGTTGTCGAGTGTGACATTGATTATCAACCATTGTTCATGTTCTTAAAACAATTGATAGGGTGATTGTTGGAGCCTAACAAGGGGCAACTATTGAATTATATTAGTGTTGAGAAAAATAAAAACCGTGAAATGAGTTAAGAATTGTTAAAAGAAGTAAATATAGGGTCATGTACATAAAAAATGCTATCATAAAAATTGTAATCCCAAAACAATCTAAATACAAGTCAAATGTCCAACTGAACTTGACAAAATTTTCTGCAATAAAATATTAGTTAGATAAATTAGATAATAACAAACACCAAGACTTTTAGATAATATTAGCATCTAAAACAATAACTAACTTATTCTAAAAAATTTATTGAGAAAATAGAAAATATAAAAAAGGTAACTTAAAATGTTGTCCAAAATATATATATATATATAGTTAAATTTTCGTTCATACAATAAATTAAAATTCTATCTTATCTTTCATCTTGATAATTAATAAATTCATTACTAGAAAAAATGGCATATAAAGTCACGTTTTCGCCGATTATCTGTACTTGTCAAATTATTACCATTAAGCTTTTATTATATATATATATATATATATATATATATATATTATAATTAAATGATATGAGTTAAAATTTTAACTTGCAAATTCAATAAAAATAAAAGACACATATACATGCTGGCAAAATGCTGTACAGAAATAGCCACACAAAAAAATTGCGACAACTACCAAAACAACTTATGAATGGAAAGCTAATTAAAGAAGAGGAATTAAGCAACGACGGTAAAACCAAAATTGTTTTATATAATAAAAAAGTAACTAAAGCATCTGGTCAAATACAAATTATAATGCTTTGACTAGTTATAACTATTGAGTTTCAAGAATTCAAAGTGAATATGAAATTATGTACTTTTTATAACTTGGAGCATACTTTAGAATATCTTCAACAAGCTTAATCCCATTCTCTCCTTTGATAAGTTCAATCTTTGTTGTATTATCATCCAAAGGAATGGCTGGTTTCGAAATTCCATACTCTTGAATATTGTCAACAATTGATCGAATTAACTCCTGCAAAAAAATTGATATAGTTAATTAAATCATCTACATATATAAACCTAATGTGAATTTGACAAAACATACACCTTTAGGTATTTATTGTCATATTTTTCCGACAAATGAAGGTAAAATAATTAATAGCAAATTCTTAAAAGAACTTACATTTGCTTATGAACTGGGTGAAAAGATTATACAAAGAATTAGCCATCTAATCAGTTAATTGCTCAAATTACTTACGTACCATCATTTTAGAAATTTGTTGTCCCAACAGCAACTGATCACAAGGATTTCTCCGTATAGCAATTCTCAGTTTTTTCAAGGATGGAATTTTTCTCAAGAAGGATATAATTGCACTAATTTCTGCCTCCAATTGCGGACTTGAAAATGAGCTCATTGATGCAGAAATATACAATTCCCTTAAATTGCTCAATGAAGATGGAAAATAGCTTTCTTCAAGAATAATTGAAAGCTGCAACACATAAATATATATAAGGTCCAAATACATAAATTCCAAAGGACAAGGATTAAAAGGGTAAAACTGATTAAAAAAGTTGATCACTACTACTTTCCTGGGGACTTAATATATGAATACTTAAGCAATATTTGACAAATTTTTTGGATTTAAGTAGTAAAAGCAACCTGAATTTGGATATATGAACAAAATTACTAAGAAATAATATTGATGATCAAGTATAGATAAATTAAAAGTATAACTATTAAATATGTTTTTTTAATAATATCACTAAGTTGCCTTAAATATCATATTAAATAAAGTAAAATTGTAGTTTTATGTTAAAATTTATCCACCTTTGTTGTCAAATAAAATCATTGGGGAAATTGTGTACCCTTTTACAAATCATGGATGTACTACATAAAAGTCAAATCTCATTATATTGAGATATTTTAGTAATAAAAGTAACCAAAATTTGGAACTTTAAATAAAATATTAAATCATGTAAGTACCTGTTGAATGACGCTTGTGGTTACATCCAGTGATTTGGTTTGGCTAATATCACGAAAGATTCTTCTTAAAGACTCAAGATCAACGGTATGAAAAAACATGAGCGAGGCTAATTGGAGAGATGGGAAATTCCTCTCATTGTTTGAAGAAAAATAATCTAAAGTGATTGGTACGTCACTATTTAGAAGGAAGAAAATTTTTAGACTTGGAGCAGAAACACGTAGAGATATATGATGTCCAGGATAATATCGCATCCACCTCACCACTAGGGTAACAAGTTTAGGTGCTGAAACATCGAGACTATAACAACCTTGAGGATCATAATGTGCCACAAATCCTAGAACCCTAAGAGATGAACTTCTTAATCTGATTTCTCGACAGCTATTGCCAATATGGATCCAACTTAGGGTTAGTTGTTCCAAAGCGACACAGCAATTTGAAATCCAATCACCGAAGTTTTCTTCTAAAACCATAAGCTCAAGTTTCAGCACTATAAGATGCTTCAAAGGGTGGAAGGGTAATTTGATAATGTTATGAAAGGATGGATTACTCTCTAGAATTAGCTGCTGAAGATTCAAGGATAATGCATCTTTAACCCTCTTGGTCTGCTCTTGGTGTCCCACAATATTTTTAATGCAAAGCCTTTGAAGCTGGAAATATTTGGGATCTGAAGTGATATGAAAAGCTAAGAACTTGTCAAGATAGTTTGCCATTTGGTCCGTGAAGCGGTCATTGCCAAAATCTACAATAGGAGCAAAATGACATAGATGGCGTAATCTTCTCGACGTCATGCTTAAACGAGCAATGGATTTCATGGTGTCTATACGAGGAAGGATTTCTGCGATGACGAGATCATCAGGGAGAAGGTCAAAGAAATCTACACTAACATCTTGTGGATGACTCATGCTTTGAGTATCTTCGAACATCTTCTCAGATTAAATTTTAATTGATATCGGAATTAAAAGGGCTTGGTTCTGATTCTGAAGATCAAGGAACGTGTGCAGGCTTTTGTGAGAGAGAGTGAAAGATGAATGTATAGAAGAATAGAAATTGCAAGGGTGACGTAGATTTAGTTTTAATATAGACTTTTACTTAGATTAAAAGTATAACTAATAATTGAAATCTCTAACTACATTACGCTTTTATAGGATATCTGCTTTTATATTTTTTTAATCACTATTTAAATTTCAAAATTATATAAATGGAATGTTAATAAATCTTTTAAGGAAACAATATCTATATTTTGTAATAGATTTGAAATTTCCTTTTAAATAATTATAGGTGAATTTTTTAAAGGCATTTTATCGATGTTTTACATTATGTAGCAATATATTTTGGGAAAATTTTCATTTCTGATCAATAGATGCAATTTACGAATAAAAAAGATTTAAAATTTTAAAACTACCTAAATGACCTAATATCATTTTATGATTTTTCAATGAATAAATTAACTCCAGACTTTATATGTTGCATTATTTATAAATCATATTCGTCCCAATGACCAAATTATTTTCTATTTCTTACTACATAATTTTTTTCTTAATTAGTTATAGGTTTATTGCCATGAAAATTTACATTACTTACAAATCAGATATACTCCAATTACCAAATGATTTTATTTTTTTTATCACATAATTTTTATTCTTAACTAGTTGGATTAACAATTGACTTATAAATATACAAACCATGGTAATAATAAGTCTATATAATTTTTAATATATATTATTACCAAACTCAGGCTTACTCATCTCCATTTGGATTAGTAGTCCAGTAGTATGATAGATGTTCGTACAATTTCAGCGACCAAGTTGGTAAATTATTTCGACCAAATAATTGAGTGAGGTGTGCGTGTTTGAATGGAGGGAAAGAGAAATAATTTTAAATTTTGATATTAAGTTGATTTGTATATTAAAATTAATTATCCGAAATAGTTGTGACCGATATTGAATATAACGCATATATTTCCTATTTATCTAGTACTTGTGAAAATAGGATACTCGATATCCAATAAAGCCTATAGAATTCAATAGGAATGTTTCAAATATTATCCATTCTAAAAATATTATTTTAGATACTCAACAAGATTTAGTGTTATAATTATTTAATTAAAAAATCTTTTCTCGTCTAAATTAAATAAACAAAATTTAATTTTAAAAATAAAATATATATTATTTTTAGTATATATAGTCATGATAATTATTTTTAATAACATTTATTATTTATGTAGATAACAAAATTGGAAATGAATTTGGAATTATAATTTTATATTCTGGTTTTATTTTATATGATACAAGCATAAACTTTAAAATTGTGAGCCAATTTTAATTTTAATAAAGTTGAAATTAAAGTTATAATTATAATTACGCATTGTGATTTCATTTTTTTTGAAGCATTGACTAGTATTGTTGACCCATTCTATGTATATATCTTGTCTATACTTGTTTTAGGTTTAGGAAAATAGGTTTAATGTGCCAAAAGTGGATGGATGGATTCATTGATTGGACATTTTTAATTTGAACTTATTCGTTTGATCTACAATTTTTCTGAAATAGGTTGGGCCAACAATATTGTGCATGAATTAAGACTTGCATCTTGTGGCAATATCATGGCTAAATAACTTTTTATAATGATTCTTTAGAATAAAAATAAATTGAGTCGTTGGAGAGTTCAAAATAATTTCAAATTTAATATTTATTATAATAAATGTTTTAAACTTTTGATACTTATCTTTAATTTTTCGTAGAATTTAAGATAAGGATGAACTTAATTTTCTAATAGGCTTAAACAGTATTGTTTAAACACTAACTCTGTCATGGTTTTCTTATATAAAAATAATTTATATTGTTAAGTTTGTAAACGAAATTTTAACTAATATATTTAATTTTGAACATATACTCCTACTCTCCTATGTAAAAACTTTAATGCTATGATTTATCTATATTTTTTCCTTTTTTATAAATTATCTGTATATATCTTTGAATCTAAGAAATTCTAATAGGATTAGAAAAACGTATTCATCAAATAATTATATGTAAAGTATAAAGTGCACTTGAATATTTATATCTTTTATATGATATTATCCAATTAAAATATAATAAGTAATCAATATATCATATTATCTAATAAAAACATGATAGCTGTACAATAAAATTAAAAAAATCAAAACACGATTAAGTGATAAACATATGTACGCTCCACTTTAAATTTCAAGTCCTCTCTCTTGAAATAGTCTCCTTCCTTACTTTTTTTCGCTCACTAACTTTCTAGCTTCGCTTGTTTGTTCACATATTTCTCTTAATCCGTTTTCTTGGTTCTCACTCTATGGAGTATAATTTTGTAATGGACAATCTTTTTGATGGTCCACTGAATAATCTTTTTGAAGATCCATTGGGTCATTATGGGTCTAATACAAGGTTGTCAAACTCGTGATTCTAGGTAAACTTATAAGGGGGAGGTAGACTCGTAATGTAAACTCGTAACATAGAATCGTAAGAATTTACAATAATGGATATTAAACATAATTGTATCATATAAATACATAAAATTTCATACATAAATGCTCATTTTATGATCCATAATCTACATTCTATACTTTTCATTCAAGTCAATATACATAATTTTTCTTGTTCCATTAATTACGTGCTATCTTAAGTTTGCTATTGAATCTTTACTATAATACCCATAAAATTTATACTAAAAAAGGAAACTCAGTTAGAAACAAATATAGATGCAAATAAAATTTTATCAGAGATTGTAACCAAAGTCAGAACCTAAACCTCATCTTGTGCATTTTTAGCACTTGTAATTCAATTAAGCATGGTAACCAAGTATCTATGAGGGAAGTTTTAATCTGATAAAAAAAATTCCATTTAAAATATTTTAAATTTTCAATTATTTCCATTAACTCTACTTAACTTATATTATTGCCCAATTATGCAACTAACCTCCATTTATAATCCTCAAATCATCTACAAATTATTCATCAAATACCATTCATACCATTCCTATATGACTCTTCCTCACGTTTAGTACACAACTCAAGCCTTCTCCCTCCAGCAGCCACCTCACCATTGCCAGCGAGCACCGGTGACTCACCAGCAACACTTCTGACCCATCCCCAACTGTTGGCAGCCTCTCCACCGGCAAAAATCACCAGAAAATTATGCGACCCATAACTGTCACTGTGCAAATATCCCCACTGGCCACTAGCTTTGTTTCAGCCACTGTAAAGGGTCGATGGCCACTCCTTTTAGCCACAACAACATTGTCGACCCCCAACAACCACCACTGGTCGCCGCATTGTCAGAATTTCTCTAATTTTTCAGAAGCTCAAGGATCCAAAAACTAAGCACAAAATTCACAAATTTGGTACGTATTTGCTTCAATTTAGCTTAAGGCTTTAATTCTATGATGTTTTTCAACCCCTTCTCCCTCATACATTGATCAATTTGGTCCAATTTACTCAAAATTGAAGACCCTTAATTTTGGCACTATTCATAAAAAAAAAAAAAAGCAAATTTAAGCTCAATTCGGGTCGTTTGCTTCAAATTGAATTATGATTACACTTCATAGGTGCATTTCGTACCTTTCTTCCTTGAAATCACTTATCAATTGTGAATTTTGGCTTTCGAATTGAAAAACCCCAATTTATGGGGGAGCATCTAAGCGAGTAAAAGGGGCTAACTTGGATGCCCGGGCATGGGCTCGACAGCGAAACCTGATAGTTAGAAGACCACTCGGATTAGTATGAAGATTCCTTTTCTACCAGTCCAGGGAATTAGCTTGATGTGAAAGGTCTGGATGAATGCCCAGGCGATAGGATAAGGTAAAATGCTCGAGGAACGAATGTAGGATGTGCCGAGGGAAAACCGAACGATGACTTCGAACGTGAGCGTTTTGCCCAAAGTGTTCATCTAAAGTCATTGTCAGGCAGAAATTCCCCTTTTGAATAAGCTATTAAGGTTAGGAATCGACGAATAGGTTCTGAAAGGGAGTTAGTTATCGTTGACTGGTACAAGACTTTCAGTGCCTTGCTTACACTTTCTTTCTACTGGTTGGCTTACCCTGTATTTCAAGAGTGAATACCCTAGGGGCAATTTGAAAATTTAGTGAAATTTGTATTTTTAGGACTTCTTAAATTTTTTTTTATGCACCTATGGAGAGATTTAGAATTTTTAGAAATTTTACTTTGAATTTTAGAATGAATTTCTAATTTTTAGTAATTTTCCTACATTTTTCATGAAGAAAAAGGAAGAAAATTAGAAAGGAAAAATTAGAATTGCTTGATTGGATAAAAATAAATATTATTTGAGGTTAAATGGAAAATTTGGAATTTATTAGATGACCCTTAAGTGAAATTTGTGTTAGGATAGGTGTTAAAAATTTAATAAGTGCATAACGAAATAATTGAATAAAATAATAATAATAATAATAATAATAATAACAATGATAATAAGGAAAACAAAATGAAATACAGGTGATAAGTATTTTAAAGTATTATTTAAGAAAGTGGCCCATAAAAATTAATTTTCAAAAATTTAGAAAAGAAAGAGATGAATTGGATAAAAGTGAATAAAGGATAATTAATTAGGTATGTGAAAGAATCAAATAATTAAATTTATTCATAAGGACATGATAATACGAGTATTTTATTTAATGTTTTAGGTGACTAAAAAATTTTCAATAAAGGAATTATAATCAATGATAGAAGAAGGTTGATATACTCCTATCAGGTGAGTAGATAATTCTAATTATACAAAAATATTATTTTGAATTATAAATTTTGAATTTTAAATTATTAGAAATATTGAAATATGAACTCTGAAGTGGTACAATTTTGAAATTTTTTATATATGTACATGAATATTTATTTATTTTTGAATATTGGGAATGTGTCCAAAATATAACCCTATAGCTAATGGCAATAGATGTTTGCTGTAGTATACTGCGTTTGGTAATTTGATAAGGTTGGGTATTATACCCTTACCACCATATTCTGTTTGCGGCCTAGGGCCATTATGATACTTATTGCGAGTCTATGGCCGAATGAGTATAAGTTCTGATATGTTATCATTAGCCTTAAGCTAGCTCTATATTCTGTAATTATGATTGGTTCTATAGGATATTCCCAAATGCATTTTATTCATGATTATTCTCTGTTTAATATTTTGAATTTTGATTGTATGATATCTTTTTTTAAATTTAGAAAAACGTACCATTGTAAGTCTATGTCATTTTCTGCAATATTAGAATTACCTGCTCACTGAGTTTCCACTCACCCCATTATTTAACATTTTTCAGATTTCAGCACTAATCCAAAACAACTACCTTCATAATTTTAATCTTGGTGATTAATTCCTTAGTGAGCCTAGCCTACTACTAGAGCCATGTTTATCCTTATTTTATGGTTCAGTTCAATCGCGCCCTTTTATAAAGGCTAAATATTTAATGTATTGTTATGGTATGTCAAAAATTATCTGTATGGAAAATTATGAGATCTATATATATTTAATGTGAATTTATATAAGTTATGCTATTATGAGGGTTCCGATGGGTTCATGAGGATGAAAAACACCTCATCCCTGTGCCAGTCACGTCCTTCCAACTCAGGTCGTGACATTTACTTTCTTTTCTTTAAACTAATTGAAGCGAATAATATTTTACTTAATATTTTTCATAAGCCTAGACTCAGATAACGTATTAGTTCAACTCAATATTATCTTTTTAATTAATCAAGAAAAGGAACTGAAAGATGCAGTTTCTTTTTCTAGATATAACTCTTAATTTTGCCACAAACATTCTAGACAAACTTACCTAGTGTTTATAGTTTGAATCATTGGAAGATGAGCTTTTCTTGTTTACTTAGAGTTTTATTCCTTTTCTTGAATTTCTTCAAGATATATAGGGTAAATTTTTACATAGCCTTCTCAAAACTCACATCTATTGACTTGAGTGATTGAGTTTTTATTCCTTATTTGCATGTTATTGGAAATTAATATATTTAACTTACTCTTTTTTTTATATCTTCTTTGTAATCATATCTTTATTTTTGGAAAATGTTCAATATCTACTTATACTGATATATTTCTATAATAAAAGCATATGTATTTAATAGTCTAGGTTAATATTACAGAAACCCATGCACCCCAAGGTGATGCCAAATGGTATTTCTTTTACTTAAAAGGAAGAAAGTATAAAAATGGAGGTAGACACAATCGAGCTGCAAGAGATGAATAGTGAAAGGCCTCAGGTGTTGAGAAAGAAGTAAAACATGAAGGCTTATATAAGATGTCATTGGCCTACTACAAAGGAAAGCCTCCTAATGATGAGAAGACAAATTGGCTCATGCATGAATATACGCCCCATAACGCTCTACAGAGACAAAGATGTCACCCTGATGATATGAAGGTATATACGAATTTCATACTACTTGATAAAATGAGTACTCATTGTTCGTTTTATATGTTGAGATGTGTCTTGAACTTTGTTAATAATTATTTTTGAAAGTTTAATTATATGGATGACCTTTTGCGGCTTGACGACTTTGTTCTTTGCAAAATATATGAGACAAAATATAAATCTTCCTCAAGAAAGAGAAAGAGCTGCGGTGTTGAAGAAGATGATTAGACCTGTATTCTTCACATGGGAGAAAGCCATGGTGAAACGTATAGTAGCTTATTAGAAAAACAATGTTGCAAAGCTTGGCCCATATTTCTAGGGATGACATTGCTAGATATTGAATGTTATATTAATATATGTACGTAGTTTTCAATTGATTCATTTAATTTTTCTTCTTTATATTATAATTTATATTTGTACTGCATATTATCTATGTGATGATATATGGTTTTGAGTCCAATGAACAAAAAGTCCAAACTCATATATATTAGAATAGATATATGTTAATAATTTTAGAAAATACATATTTTCAATATGTAACGTATTTAATAACTTTTAGATATGGGAGTTTAAGGAGTGGTTTGCAAAATATATATATATATATATATATAGGGACTAATTTAAAAACTGGTGCATACTATAGGGAGTAATTGATCAACTTTCCCAAAAGTTTATAAGATAAAGAATTAAAATTGTAATTGCCAATTTGTAAAAAAAAAATATATTTATAATGATATCAAATACTAAAATAAAATAACATAACATATTATATAAATTATATGGGGTATACATTTTTAGTTTATTACTATATGGATAAAAAAAATGTTAAACGGAGGCAAGTATCCCATCATGTTGCCAAAACTTGCCAACGACCTTATACCAGCTAACATCATCGAAATTGATATTTATCAATCTGATCCAATAAGACTTTCTAATATTTTTTGTCTTTTTCTATTTATATTTCTTAAGTTTTCCATGAACATAGTTAGCGTTTGACGATTTGAATAATTTGAAGATGAGCCTTTTTTGTTTACCCAAAGCTCTGTTTCTTTTCTTTAATTTCTAAAGTTAGGGTAGATATTTAAATAACATTCTCTGCGTCAAAAAGAAAAATAATAACATTCTCAAAATTTATATTCAGTAACTTGAGTTGCATGCTATTGGCAACTTGTATATTTAACTTACTCTTTCTAGCTATAAATTCATTTTCATTTTTATAAATTAATCACATTCTTCCAGAACATTTTCAATATCTATTAATATTGAAAATTTCTTCATAATAAAAGCATGTGTATTTAAGAAATCCATACACCCCAAGGCAAGAGTAGATGGTATTTCTTTTCCGCAGGAGAAAGAAAGTATAACATGGAGGCAGACCGAATCAATGCAATTTATATGCTTGCTTCTGATCAACTAGTCACTTACATGTTAGAGTTAGTCTCCTTCCTTGATGGCTTGGAACATTTCTGGTGTTGGCTCCGAGAATAATCACCATTGTGAAAAACATACCATGGAAACAATTTTATATATATATATATATATAAAGTGGGAAGGGCCAAATGTGGGCTTTTTGAGTTGGATGCACTAGGAATAATAATAATAAATCTGTTAAATGCTACTCTAAAGAAAAGTATTTTATTCTAATACTGTACTTTATGGTACTCAGATTCGCTTAATCTGAATCTCCAATTATAATTGCAAGGGATTCGTGTTCTCTTAATTTTAAAAAAATAAAAATAAAACATTTTATTGTCTCCGAGATAGAGTTTTCGAGACTCGGTGTACTCGTGATTGATAAGGTGATATTGACCAAAAAAGAGAAAAATAAATCGTTTATCCTCACTTATAACAATATTATCATTTAGTCCCTCACTCATGCAAATATTCAAAACAGTCATTCACTTATTAAAAAATGTTAAATTTAGTCCCTTATTTTTTCTAAAATTACCATATTTAGTCTCTTATATTTATAGTTTAAGATTTAGTAAATGAATTAAATTTAGTAATTTTTTGAGAAATGGAGAATTAAATATGATATTTTGCAATAAATGAGAGATTGTTTTGAGTATTTCAATGAGTGATAGACTAAAATGGTAATTTTTTGATAAATAAGTGACCAAAAATGTATTTTATTCTAAGAAAATATGATTGATAAGGTGATAGAAATTGCCGCGCCAATCCGTTCCTTTTCTCTCTGCTATTTTTTTGGCAAAATTAAATGTGTCCCGCAATTTGGTGTATATGATATTCAGATAAAAAGCATGAAATATTCAGTAATAAATGTTTGATGTGAATTTGAATCATTTTTAATATTTATTATATAGTTGAAATTGAATTATTAATAAAATTTATTTTAGTCCTCACAATTTATATTTCAACTAAGTGGTTTAAGGAAGAAAGTTAATTTTCCTCCCACCGGAATAACATATACGCCAAATTGGGGGATACAAGTAATTTTGCCCAAAAAATAGCTGAGAGAAAACAAAGGGATAAGGCACCGCAATTTCTCTCATCTTCACTCCACCGACAATCAAATGTTTTATTTTAAAAAGAAAAAAATAGGGGAACACGAAAAGAAACTGTCCCAGTTCCCCTTGCAATTTTTCAGGATTTGGATTATGCCAATTAGAGTCCCATAAAGTATGGTATTAAGATCATGTAATACTTTTTGTAGAGTAGGATTTGATAAATTTATTTATTTTAAAAAATGCACCTAGCTCAAAAAGACACCAAATGTGTCCTAGAAAATATTTTATTTTAAAAAATAAGGTATTTTAAAAATAAATATTTTTAATATTAAATTTTATTTTATTCCAAATGGTATTAAAGAAAAAATATTAAACTATTTTTAATACTTTATAATTTATTCTATATATTTTAAGGTGTATTCTCCAGTGAGATACAATATATATAAAAAATAACCTAATGTAATAATATCTGTTTATTCTATAAAAAATACATAATTTCTATTTAAAAAAATCTTTTATAGATATATTTGGAACTATTGGAACTAGATTTAATAATCCTCCCTTGTTACTGCAAAAAATGGGCCCCTCTAATTACTTGAGAAGATTTGTGTTATTGAGCGTGTGTTGCGAAGGCAGTGAATCTATCAAAAGTACTCCATATTGTCAAGGACACCATTGATAGATGTGTTCTTGAGAAAATAATACGTTAAGAAGTGCATTCTATTAGCTGGAGGCCCATCCAAGCCCATCCTTTTGCAAGATCACTGACGTAAATGACAACGAGAATAGGTGATGGTGAGACTCAAAGGTCTTAATTTGTGGTTCCAAATGTATTATGATTATTATGATTGCATGTGTTGTGAACGTTATAACGTGGATTATAGTTATTGCTGTCGTGTTTTTTTTTAGTTACTCAAAATATATAAAAATATATTTAATTATTATAACTTTTAATTATACATAATATATCATGTCTCATATTTGTTTTAATTCAAAAAACATATACTTTATACAAGAAAATTAATACAACTTGAAAATTAGAGAAAAATAAAATATTATTAAATAAAAGATAAAATACAAAGAAACTTAAATAATTATCATATGTAAACAATAATACTTGTTATTTGTTTTATATAATGAACATATTATTAAAATTTAATTAATAATTTCAAATTACTATATAGTTAATAGTAATCATTACAAAAAATTAGTGATTTAGCATCGGTTATCTAACATCGATTAAAACAACCAATGTTAGATGCTGCTTATTCGAATATTGTTTGTTAACGTTAGTATTATTGTTGTGATTTATTTTAAAAATAACTTTAAAGTTAAGTTGTTTTCGTTAGTCTCCACACACCTGCGCAATTGAAGACTGAAGAGGGCTCAGGTTTTTCGTTTTGTTTTCTTCTGCGTCTGCGAACGAAGACGGCTTTTGTGCTTTGGTGATGACCAATGGTAGTGGGCCTTTCCTTTCTGCAAATTGAAGACTGAAGAGCTCCCTCGCTGTTCTTCCCTTGTTGATTGTGCCTTTTCAGTTGAGTATCCTTCCTTCCTCTTTTCTATATGTAATCTGATTTTCCTTAAATTTTTCTTTTTTCAATCTTCTGATTAGATGTTGTTTGTATAGAGAAAATAGACACTTAATAAAAGTAAAATTTTAAAAAATAATTTAAGATGATACGCAAAATTTTACATGAAAAACCCTCATAAGGTAAAAACAGACAAGTAAAAAAGGGTTTCACCGTGCAAAAAAATAGGAATTACTCATTTTCTCTATATAATATGAATAATACAATATTTTTATAACTCTTGCTAATAAGAAAATATTAATATCACAACTCTCTATATAAAATTACTCATTTCTTGGTCGTAAGAAATGAGGTTATGAAGCTCTCAATTTATAAGAAAGGATGAAAGGTTTCGATGCAATTTTCAAAGGGCTAAACTACAATTACTAAAACTTTTTCTCTCCCTTTTTATTTGGTTGTTCACT
Source organism: Delonix regia (assembly GCA_037074485.1). Taxonomy (NCBI): domain Eukaryota; kingdom Viridiplantae; phylum Streptophyta; class Magnoliopsida; order Fabales; family Fabaceae; genus Delonix; species Delonix regia. The sequence continues at coordinate 8,031,261 of CM073453.1, forward strand.
AACCATGATAATGAGGCACCGTCTTTTGACAATCTCCTACTTCAAGATTTGATTGAGAACCAATCAATCTTCACATCATTCTTCCTTCCTTGTCATGTCCAGTTGCTCATGTATTTGTTAGGACAATTGAATATCTACACCATATAAACTTATCAATGTCACTGGCTTTATCAATGCATCTGCTGAATTATCTTTAGTATGGATTTTCTGCATATCCATACTTCCTTCTTCCACATTTTCTTGAACAAAGTTATATTAAACTCATATGTGTTTTGTCTTATAATGAAATGTCGGATTCTTTTTCAAGTGAAAAGAACTTTGATTATCACATAATAGTGTAATTTTCCCAGTATTGTACCTGACCTCTTCAAAAAGTATTTACAACCAAATTTCTTCTTTCCTAGCTTGTGTAGCTGCAATATATTTTATCTCTATTGTTGAAGTGGCCATAATAGGTTGTAGTTTTGAAACCCAACTTACAGTTCTACCTACAAGGGTAAACACATAACCACTAGTGGATTTGCTGTTGTCAAGATAACCTGCAAAATGAAAATCTGTATAGCCACTAATGGTGAAATCTAATCCTTTATAACACAATGCAACATATGTGGCTCCTTTAACGTATCTTATTACACTTTTTACAGCATTCCAATGCTATTAGCCAGGATTCTCCATGACTAACTACTCCTACTGCTTGTGCAATGTCTGATCTTGTGCAAATTATAACAAGCATTAGGCTACCCACTATTGATGTGTATGTTACTCAAGACATTTCCTTCCTCTCTTATTCACTGTTAGGACTCATACTTGAAGATAACTTGAAATTGGTAGGAAGTAGGTAGAGATTGGATTACAATTTTGCATATTGAAGCACCGCAAGATCTTTTTTAAATAATTCTTTTGAGAAAGCTAAATCTTTCTATTATTTTTAGCTTAGTGAATTTGTATCCTTAGAATCTTGCTTGCTAGTCCCAAGTCCTTCATATCAAATTCCTTAGTTAATTAGGCCTTCAACTCATTAATGCGATCTTTGTTAGGGCCTGCTACCAACATGTCGTTTACATACAATAGCAAAATAATGAAATCATTTCCACCAAACCTCTTGATATATGTACAAAAGTTTACATTAAGTTTGTTATATCCAAGGCTCATGATGAAAGAATCAAATCTTTTATACCAACATCTCGACGCCTGTATAAGACCATATAGAGATTTGTTTAACCTGTAAACCAAGTTCTTTTTTCTTTTTCCTTCAAACCCTTTTGACTAGAGCATATAAATTTTTTCTTTAAGATCCCTATGAAGAAATGCAGTTTTGACATCTAACTACTCTAGATGTAAGTCAAATGTAGTACACATTACTAAGACCATTCGAAGATATCTCGTTGTAATCAATGCCTTTTTTTGAGCAAATCCTTTTATCATTAGTCTAGTACAATATCATTTAACTTGACCATCACTAGTTCTCTTGATCTTGTACACCCATTTGTTCCCGATGGCCTTCCATCCTTTTGATAGTGAAACAAGATCCCATGTCTCATTCTTATGGAGGGCTTCAATTTCTTCTTTCATTACTACCATCCACAAAGAAGCTTCTAAACTTTCCATAGCCTCTCAAGAAATCAAAGTTTCTCTATCTTCTGTGAGTAGACAGTATGCTACATTCCCTTCCATAATGTAATATGAGTGCCAAAATAGTTTTTTCCTCTCTCGAGTTGACCGTCAAACTTGTGAAGTTACAAAATCATTTTATTCTTAATCATCGTACTCTAGTACTGCTTCAAAAGAATATGGTACTTCTGTTTTATTTTTTCTTCCTTCAGTTTGCACTATAGTAGTCTTTTCTATATCTTTTGAAGTGTTATCATCTTCATGTATATGTTTCTTTTCTTTAGGAAAGATAACATCCTTGCTGACTATAACCTTAAGGTCAATAGGATTCTGTAGGCAATACCTTTTTACTCTGTAACTATATCCCAAGAATAAGCATCTTCTAGATTTTGGATGTATCTTTGTAATTTCTTAGGCATTGTACATTGCGTAAATCAGGCTTTCAAACATATGGAGGTTTATATAATCAGCTAGCTTCCTAGTTCATATCTCTATTAGGGTTTTCATATCAATTGTGGTTTATGGTGACTAATTCATCATGTAGTAAGTTGTCTTAACTGCTTTTGCCTTAAATAACTTAGCTAATCCAACAGTTCTTAATATTACCCTTGTCCTTTCCAACAAAGTCATGTTCACCCGTTCTACTACTCCATTTTGTTGTGGAGTGTACACTTCTGTTAATTGCCTTTTGATACCTTTTTGTTGACAAAAAGTATTAAATTCATCACTGATCAATTCTGCTTCATTGTTTGTTCTTAAGCATTTGATCTTTTTCTTAGATTCATGTTCTACATGTGCTTTGAAAGTTTTGAAAACTTCAAACACATCTCCCTTTCTCTTGATTTGATACACCTAACATCTTTTTGAGTAATCATCAATGAATGACACAAAATACTTTGCTCCTCCCAGAAATAAAATTGGTGCTTGCCAAATATCAGAGTGCACTAGGTTTAAGATAATTTTACTTATCTCTTTAGAGTTGTTGAACTTCAAACTATATTGCTTACTTGTAACAAAATACTCACAAAAAGGTAAATAAACCTTTTTGAGTTCAAGAAGAAGATTCCATTAAGCAAGAACCTTTAATCCATGTTTTGACATGTGGCTAAGTTTACAGTGCTATGATATCATTAATTCCTCAGCTGCTGGATTAGTTGATACAACTAAGACTTCTCCTTGTTGTTGTATTCCTCCTTTAAGCACATATAGGTTAGTCGCTATCTTTTTTGATTTCATAACTACAAGGGCGCCTTTAATGACTTTCATAATGTCATCCTATATCTGGGTTTTATACCCAAACCTAGCCCGACCCGACCCATAAACAACCCTAGGTATAACTAGAATTGTATCAACAATTGGATTCCAAAAAAGCGTAGGTTTAATGTAATTTCGCGAAGGAAAAACTTTTAAATTTTCTTCTTATTTTCAAATTTTCTCTATTTAATATGACAAAAAATATTTTTTAAAACAACTATTATTAAAACCTCTTTTCATTAGTTTCATAGTCATCCTAAAATAAAAAATACAAATATATTCTATTTTTGAAATTTTCATTAATTAAAATTAGAAAAGTGATAAACAAAGGGGAACAAGATTGGGAAATCATATTAATTTCGTAATTAAAGCATATCAACCAAAAAATTAAGACTACGTTAAGAGTTTAGATAAGAATAAAATGGAATGTCTGATTATGAAAAGGAATTGAATGACAAGGAGTGGAATGATAAAGACTAGAATGACAATATATGCATTACTCCATTGCTTAAAAGTTTAATAAATAGGGGGACGAGGTTTATTGATTAATTGAAATGACTCACATATTATTTTTACAATGTTATTTTTATAAATAAAATGTTATTATAGTAAACTTTTACCAATTTTGTTCTATCCCAAATCTCTAATTTGGAAGGAAAAAAAAAAAAACAAGGTTTTGAATAGCAAAAAAAAATCATAAAGTCCATCCTTTGACATTCTATTTCATCATCAAAAAATTCCAAATAGTGGCATACTCCAAATTAGTCACTCTTTTACGTCGTTTCATCTCTTAACATCTATCCAAGTATACCTAAGGTCGCTTTGTTCAAAGGAATCAAATTAATGTCTACTAATTTTTTCTTTTCATAAAAAATAAAACCACCACAAATTTTTATTCAAACTACATAAATTTTAATTGTAATGTATGTAATCTTTAGACTTTTATCTTATGTCAAGTTTAACTTTAGATATATTTCATTTTTTGCATTATTTTACTTTACTTCTTTGTTTTTTTTTTTTAAGGATTGATAAGATCGTAGTCAATGTAAGAAAGGACCCAACACTCATTGGTCAAGTAATTTTTTCATTTGTAACTTTTGGATTTCAGTCATGGGACCTGGATTAAAAATTGGACGAATTTAGTTGCATGTAATTCAACATGCAATAAAAATCTAGCAGAGTTCAACTAGCTATAAAGGGAGAAAACTTAAAGCAAAGGAAACAAAGGAGAGAGACTAAACACGATGAAAGGCAAGAGAGTACCTACAAATGAATTGCTGGTTATGGAGGGACCCTTCATCACCCCTGACCCTCTCTGGAGATTAGGTTGGACAAAGATTGCCTACTGTTGCAAGGTAACAACAGGATCTGCAGCTAATTTACTCTTGGCCGTCTGTTGAATCGAACAGCTAAGAACTAGCCACGTGTTCAATTTTTTTTTTTTCTGTAAAAAATTGACAAAGCTAAAACAACTTCATTTTAGTAAGATGGTGTTTAGTCATCTTCCTCAATCATTTTTCTACTTCTTCAGGCTTTCCTCTATTTTTATGCTATGTGTATTTGTTATCTTCTTCATTGATTCCTTGTGAATATCACGGTTCTTATGCCTCACCTTTTTGGGTATTTGTGCTTTTCTAAATCTCCTGTTCATATGCTCTATTTTCCATATAACTATGTCTTTATTTTCTATTTCTATTTCCTACCATGATAACAAACCAAGGACTACCCATGGAGACCAAGGAGCGACCATGGACAACGACTATGACTTGAAATCTTCGGATCTTCAAACCTCTTGTCTTCGTGAGATACCACATCCATTATTGAACGCCATTTATGCGAACTCTTCCTAACCCAACTATGGATGCAAATCGCCTGAGATGAGGAAGAAAGAATGATGAATACCATCCGCGAAAACGACGTGTTTCAACTTTGTCAATTTTTTTTTAAAGAATAAATTGGACACGTGGCTAGCTCTTAGCTATTTGATTCAACGAACGGCCAAGAGTAAATTAGTAGTAGAGCCTGCTGTTGGCAACAGCAGACGATCTGCGTCTGATTTGGTTGCATTCCACATTTCCTAATATCAACAAAGTCATTAACAAAACAAAAGCTCCCATGTCTTCTGCTTTTGGGTTTGTTTAATTATGAATCTGAGTGTAGCAAATGAGTAATCATTTACCATACTTATAAGCAAAGGAGATGATTCGGCCTTCTCAGCCACAAGCAAGCAGAAATCAACGCTTTTTGCTGCACAAGAAAACAGAACTATACCATTCTATAAACTGATCCCTTGAGTTAGGATTTTAACAAGTAGGTGTGGCTTGATTCTTTAGATAAATTGTAAAAATGTCTTAAATATAAGCTTTAATACCATTATGTACAATAAAGTTAGAATTTCATATGTTCAAATGTCCATGGTCGCATCAGAGTTTGAAGAGGCAAATTTGCCATAAATATCATAACGACCTTTTCTATTGAAAAGAGAGCGAGAGAATCTTAAAACCAGACATCAACAACCTGTCGTGTCAATTTTTTTCCTGCTTTTGTTTTTGCTATCCCTAACCGGAAGCTCAAAGTAATATTAGCTTCCCACGTTTTGTCGAATGTAGAAGCTATGGCCACAAATGGAAATGCTCAGCATATGCAATGGGTGGTTTACCAATCCAAGTAAAAATTTATAGCGTGAGCTCAATTATGATGCTTTCCGAAGAACTAAAGCCAACAGGTAGCAGAGAGCAGAGTCAACTGATGAAAGTGCCACGATAAGAAGTGCAACAAGAACCAGAGTCAGAGTAGCAGTCCTTAGCTGTAGAGTTTTAAAAAATATATATATTAAAAAGAAATACGTAATAAACAAAATTTCACATAGTAAAACAAGCCGTATATGAGACGTAATTAGGCTTTGAACTTTTTAAATGCAGGTGTTTTGAACTTTTTCCAAAGGGAATTTTTGTTAAAATTTTAACTTATGTACTAATATCATAATTAGGCTTTAATTTCAAGTAAAATGCATTATCCTCAACTATATATGAGACATACCGTATTACCAAAGCTCGGCCATTCTATGTACTTCACCTGGCTCGGTTGCTCAACCAAAAATGCAAATAAAGATTTTAGTCCCCTGAGATTGAATACAGTCATCGGGTGAATCTAATTCCTTTTATATTGCTAGACCAAGGTCAGGAAACTAAATTGATTATTGATAAAAACGTTAATTAATTATACTGTAATTTCATGATAAAGTTTGAGTCCGAACAATACCATATGGTCTCCTTGATAAGGCTCAGCCAAAAGGGCTCCTGAGGCAACTCATCATCAAAGCTCAATCGATGATCATTTCTTACAGCAGACGCCACTACTTTGGGGCCAAAATGGCTTCTACAAATACATCTTATCTTTGTTCTAAGAATCTGCCCACACAAAACAAAATAATCATAAATGATATTGATACATAAAACACATGGACAGGGCCACAAAGTGAATGAGGAAGTTAGGACTAGGAAAGAGAGGTAAGACATCATTACTGTTCTAGATGTTGAAGGAAGAGCTTTGTAATGATCAACTCTGGTAGCATAGTGTGCCGGAAGCTTTGATAAAAAAGGAATATATGGATGAAGGAAACCTATAATTAAAAATAAAAAACAAAAAAATTATGTAAGATAGGACGCAAATCAAGCATTCATGCACTACCCAAATAGTTGGAAGAAACCTGAACAGTTTGCTGGCGACACAGAAAGAATCACCATCCCAGACTGAACTTTTTGCTAGCCACACAACCAACTGAATGTATTGTAATCTGCACACCCTAAATTGGTAAATATAAAATTATGCAACCGTACTCAAACAAAAGCTTATCTTCCATAATTTTCTTGCCTTACAAAGGAGAACAAAAAACATTTAGCAAAGAAGTAGCCCAAAGTCATAAAAATACACACACAAAAGAAGCCACTTTAAGCTTGACATGATACTGAAGTGGAGTTCCTAACCATGAATACTTGTCAATATCCCGCTTTACTTTAAACGTTTGTCCCAGAGAAAATCAACCTAATGAACTCTAAATCTTTTTTTGGGAAATTAGATCCCACACTCGCAGATTTTTTGAGAAAATCTAAAGATTTTTTAGTGAATTAACGGAAATCACTTCTAGAAGTGAAACCCCATGAAAATTTTTGGAAAAACTCACCGAATCGCATTTAATTTCTGACGAAAACGAGAGAAACGTCCACCACGCCCTATCAGTACCGAAATCACACCGCGCCGACGACAACGCTAGATGATGGATGTTCAGAGAAGAAGCAATCGTGGTAAGGATGGAACGAAAAAATGGCGGCTGGTCTGAGATTGAAGAATAGCATCGTGCGAGGAAGGGAGCCCGACAGAGGAGATGAAATACCTAAGCCCATTTTGATAATTTCAAATGGGGAACATGCGTCAACTTCAGTGAAAAAGAAAAAAGAAAAAGAAAGACGTTAACTCGCGCGCATTAGGATTCCAACACAGAAGGCTTGCATAAAATGAGACTTAATTACTTGTGTTGATTTTAAGTATAATATTATTTTAATTTATATTTAAATCTTCTTAAATTTCCTTCTCAATATCACTCAATTATTTGAATTTATACTAGTTCTAAATGCATTTCATTTCTTTTCCAATTAAAAAAATATTTTTAAAAAAATTTCACTAAAATAATTTATTTAATGTAAAAATTTCACAAGTATCACAGTTGAGGCCCAACTCAATGATTTTGCACACATATGGGCTTAGGCTAAAAGTTGAGACTCAAACTGTGGCCCATTGTGCCAATTTATAAAATTTTAGAGAATAAATTGAATTAAACAACAAGATACTAAGATATAATATTCCACGACCAAGAGAGAAACAAAATGTACTCCGTCATGAGCTGAATCCACAAAACCTACATTCTATACAACTAATTGATACTAGGAAAATTAATTTTTCAATAAAAAGCAAGAACATATCCATTGTACGAATCAACAAGATACGTAGGATGTGATCAACCATTGTACACTCAAAGAAATGTACAAGCATATCAAAAAATTAATACCCCAGCTTAGTGAAGATATAATGGAAGAGTTTTAAGTCAGAGTGCAAATAGATCAAAGCTTCCCTAAAAGGTATTCACAGTTCACATTAATGAAGAAGAAAACAATATAATTGTCATTCCCTTATAACAAGGTTTTTTTTAGGCAATTAGTAAAACAGAAAGCATATCAATACCATCAAAGTACTGTACCAAGCAAAAAACAGAGAAAAGCAGACAAACTGGAGATTCTGATGAGCTTGAAGAAAGGCAGGTTTGTTTTCAGAATCATAACTTAAAGTAGACAAACTTGTGTAAGATAATAGATATACACCTACCAGTCAATTTAACATAATGTTTGTAAACACTACATGCCAAACCCAACTGAATGTGTGGTAATCAGTACACTCTGACTTAGTCAATATAAATTTATGCAATTGTACTCAAACAAAAGCATTTTCTTCCACACTTTTTCATGAATTACAAAGAAGAATAAGAAACATTTGACAAAGAAGTAGTCCAAGGTCATGACAAGGACACACCTATGAAAAGCCACTTTAAACTTGACATTAAAATGAAGTGGACTTTTTAACCATGAATCAGTTGTCAATATCCAATTTTACTTTAAACGTATGTCCTAGAGAAAATCAACTTAATGAACTGTAGATCTATTGGAAGATTTAGTTCACTCGCAGATTTATGAGAAAATCAAAATAGTAGCACATTAGAAAATTAAAAAAAAAAATCAAGGAACCTTGTCAGAAATGTTGGCGTATGAACTGAAATTATCACAAACATGAAGCATCACATACACACAACATTTTTCCTCCTTTGGATTGTGGTTAGTGGATTTGTGTTAGGCATATAGGATGAGTTGTTTCATGTGTATCATAAATATGAGTGTCATGACTAGTGAGCCTATGGGCTGGGCAGGTTTTAGGCACAACCTAATAAGTTTTGTGTTAGGCATGTAGGATGGGTTGTTACAAACATCATATTATACGAAGAGCATGCCATTGTCGACTTTCAAAGACAAGGGAAAATAAAGTTTTAGCCTCCATTTCATAATTTATCAATCAGGGAACCAATTTTTTAGACTAAAATACATGAGAGATAATACTTTAAAGGGTGAGATAGTTCACATAGATATCTTAGCCAAACCACATGCAACAGCTAAAATACTCTATATCATCAAAGACAAATGAACACTCATAGCAAAGGGAAATTTAAAGACACGGGAACACAAATCACTAGTTACAATTCTAAAGCTCAGAGGCCAAAACGCCATGTTCTATGAAATAAGAATCTACCAGGAAAGCACAAAATCAAAGTCAAATTTGAGGTTCAAATTGTTTACCAAACACCCAGCCATGAACGAAGAAGCGAGAAATAATCACTTCGAAAGAAGTCACAGAGCTTCCGATGAGTTCATGCTACACAGGAAAAGAATTCGTTGCAGGATTACAGCTTCGAACGAGCAGATAAGAGGCCCAAACCTATGCCGAAATTTGTAGGCCGCAAGGCGAGTAGAACTGAGAAGCAAAGTATCAAAGCTTTGAACGTCTGATTCACAATGATTTTGGCCGGGGGAGATAGAACTGATAGTCGCTCACGATGGTTTCAGTTGTTTGGGTGGATTTCGGGTCGGGTAAAAGGCTAGGCCTGATGGAACCCATATGTTTACGTCTGATCATGTTGTGAACCCACATCTTAAATGTGAACGGATGTGTACTAACCCATAACACAAAGGTCCAATTGGTTTATGGGCTAGCCTGGCCCATGAATTTTGGGCCTAAAATATTTCTATCATGACTCAGATGCATGCATGTGCACTTTGGTTCTAATTCATTTACATGATTTAAACATAAATTTTGTAATTAAATTTATAATAACGTACTATGTAATAGGTAATGTGATGTATTAATCCAATTAAATCATAATAGAGAGAAAAGTATTAAATTGGTCCCTTATATTTATACTTTATAATAATTTGATTACTCACAAATTATTTGTACCAAATCAGTCATTCGCAATTATTATTTTGTGTAGATTTAGTCTCTCATTATTCCCTAATTAATAAATTAACAAAACAACATAAGAACTAGTTTTGCACAAAATATGAATTATGAAGGATTGATCTATCAAGAATAATTTATAAAAAATTAAATTATCACAAAATATAAATATTAAAGACTAATATGGTACTTCTCTCACATAACAAACCAAAAAGTCAATAAAAGGTTTATCATTATGTGTGGGGTTCCTTATTTTTCTTTCTGTCATGGCTTTATTGAGCTAGCATATCATCATCATCAGTTACATAAGTATGTTAGTGCCCGCTTATATTTTTTTACTAATTCTTGAAAAAAGTTTGCTTAATTTAAAAATAAAATTTGTTAGAGTTGTTAAAGCCAATTAGTTTTGTTCACCTAAACTAGTACTTGTTTAACCCATCTTAATTTAGTAAGTTGAAAATCTCAAATCTCATCCAACGTTTTAAAAAATTCTCTTAAAAAAATCTCAATACATGTTCAGAATGCTAAGTACTTCCAATGCTAGCTACTTCTTTTCTTTTCATTTTTTTAATAATTTAAGTTTATACTAATCACACGTAATAAGTTAGCAATCATGTAATAAACCATGAATTCTGTATTTCATCAGTTAATATGAACCGATATAATACAAACTTCTTTGTTTATTTAATTCAAATTCCCCATAATGAATATTATGCAGTTATAATTAACATTTTTAGTCCTTAAACCTTAATTAGATAAAGAGAACTGATAATTGAAATCAATAAAAATTCAAATTGAAAATGAATTCATAAGTGTGGGATCAAATTAATAATAAAAGTAAGTGAATAATTAAATTAAAAATTAAATAATAAATAAATGACTCAAATAATGTTTTGTCATTCTCTTTGTTGTATAAATTGTATTCTTTTCAAAAGTAGTTAGATTTGATATGTCAAGTTGACATATATATTTATATTGTTGCAACACATTTGGTGACAATCTCCCATCATTGAGATAGAGAGATTTTGTTTACCATGTTATCCCCAATTCACAATAATTTGTATCTTTTAGTAAACAATAATGCTACTATTGATATATAAATTTAATAAGAAAATTGTAATTACTCTTGGTGTATGATTTTTAAAAGGATTATACTTACATACATTTCCTCAAAAATATATTATATTGTTCTCTAGTTAAAATATAATAAGTATAGTTAACTAATAATAATATATTATTTAATTTGAAAATAATACAATCTTTTGTAATAATAATACATATCTCATGATATAATTAAACAATCATACAATTTTTATATTTTAATTGAAGAATAATACTCAAAATATAAAGAATTGCATATAACTATTTCTCTATTTATAACTGTCATAAACAAGCTTTAATTTGATTAAAACTTCTGGCTCAAAAGAGTCAAAAGGAGTCATTGTAGTTCAATTATAGGTTGTTATTGCATATTTTGCAAACACCTAAAGTGAGGATTTTATGTTTTTGATGAATATGGATTCTTCATGTTCAAATGTATTGTACATTAAAAGAGCGTGAAAGAGAAAAGATCCTGAAAAGAAGAAAGTGAGCCCAACACGCATTTTCACTTCTCTTATCTAATATTTTTCTAATTATACGTGCATTCGACTGCAAAGAATTTATGTTGATTTTTTTACTTATGATGCCAATTAATTAATAAATATATATTTAAAAATTAGAAAAATTAATCATAATCCTTATATTTTATATGAGTTTGGTTATTGATCCCTACACTTTATTTTTTTTATAATCAATTCACATAGTTTAAAAAATTTTCAAATTATCCCTTGCCGTTAGTTTGCCTTTTAAAATCATTTATACTGATATAGAGTGCTTGTTTGACAAATAGGATGTCACATCAGCGCCTAAATTAATGATTCAATTTTATTTTATATTTCACAATAACAGAGAATAGTAGATAGGTTGTTCTGGCGAAGCAAAAACATTGCCTTGGAAGGAGAATTGCAGGATGAAAGACAAAAACAAGAACAGATAGGATTAGGAGAAAAGCTTCTGTCAGGATAACAACCACTCGAAAGAGATAAGAAACTGAAAAAGAAAAAGATTTAACATGTAGAAAATGGGTATTGTGAATTTTTTTTTCAAATTAAAAAAAACACGTCCAACGTCCTGCTGCCTAATTGAACTGGCCTAAGTATGCTGTGAAGTGAAACAAATAAAAAAACAGCATACAAATGAGGTAACGGTTGACACATTGAAATGATTCCTAATCCTATTTGTTTCTATCTATTATTAAGGCAAATTTTTTTGCACTACAGGAAAATAGCTAATTAGGGAGTGAAAAAATTCCGTCCTGCCCAAATTCGAGGATAGGATATTCCAATTTTGAGACGGGTTTTTCTGACCTAAATTTCATCCCTAATTTGAGATAGAATTTTCCATCTTCAATTTGTCTCTATTTGTTGTTAAACAAAAAACATGGATGCAGCAACGATTTAAACCGCTGCTAAATGATAAAATTTTCTTTTTAGCTTTGAGATTACCCTCCATTCACAAATACAAAGATAGATCCAGTAGCAATTTAGGAAATAAAATATTTTACTAATATCTCATTGTTACAGCTAAATATAATGCAATGATAGATTCATTATAACCAGGTCTTTCACAATAGATAAAATTTAGAACCATTAGAAGAAATGCAAAATTTTTACAATCACTTGTTTAAATAATAGTGAAAATTGGTGAGAATTCTATTATTGATGGGAGATTTGAGAAGAATATACACATGAGATATATAGTAAAAGTTGACCATACATATAGCTATGGAAGCACTTTGATTATGTTGTAGTTTTGCTGACTGTAAATCTCCATAATTTGATTAAAATGTGCTGCAGGCCAATTACAAATTATAACTTTTGAATAAAGTGAAGGTAAAAGAAAGTTAATAAATAACCACAAGTTACCAGCAACCTTGAGATCAATATAGCAATAGTGATACACTGAGACTTACTTGCTATTGAACCAAATGAATTGCTTGATCAACACCATGCTTTATCTTAGCAAGAACAAGCTTCATTGTTGCACTTGCATCATCTTGACAATTATCTGGCGCACCCATTTTCCAAACTTCAAAGCTAAACACAGCATGTCAAGACAATTGATGACTAAATATGAATCTAACATCTTCCATGTTTCTTGGAAATTATTAAGTCATAGATAAGCATGGCTAAGACTTGATAACCACACATGTGTCATAGGGACTTCCTCCAACGATGGACTACCCATCAAGTTATAATATTGATTCATAAAGTAGATAGAATGAAACACAATATCATATTATGTTGACAGATAAAAATACTTGCTACTTGCCTTACATAAACTTTTCAGAGAAGGCCTCTTGTGAATAGGTCCATTTGAGCATTAGAAGATACATGAAGTGTCAATTACTCTGACATAATCTGGCATAGCACTGCAACCAAAAGCAATTTGTAAATAACATGGAACCTATAACATTCATAATTTAATGATTTTTAATATAAGCTAAATTATTTAGGGGAAATAAGAAAGAATTAAACAAGAATAAATATGTCCAGTTGAATTATTTAAAGAAAACAATATATAGCTTAGTTCTAAGGCATAGGCGCAAAACGATCATTTTGTAAATACTAAGGGCAAATGGTAAATTTACAAGGTCAAGGGCAAAATGGTCATTTTGAAAAAATGCCAAGGGTCAATGGTAAATTTACAAAGAGGGACATATGACATTATCATAACATGTGGGGCCCATACCATAATAAAATATTAGTTATTCATAGGCCCACACCTTAATAAAATATTAAGTATCCATGGGGCCCACACATAATTATATCTTAGATAATTATAATTTGAAATTGAATCACAATCGTTGAATTGAAAAAAAGTGGTTAATTTTTAGCCATCAATTTTTCTTTAAATACCCTACACCCTATCCCTTTTCTTCACATCATTCCCTACGTTCCTCCCATACCCATTTCACTTAGTCTCACCTATTCACTCCACACTTAATCAAGAAGGAAGCAAGCAAGAAGGAAAGGAGCAATTTTAGGAGAATTACAAGAAAGGAGAGCGTATCTTGGTAACATGATTTAGCATATTCTAGTTTCTTTTTTTTTTTTCTTCTTCTTCTTGAATGGTCTTCATGGTAATCCCTTTTTGGCCTAGGGTCATTTATCTTGAAATTTTGTCACCATGAGTTTATTCAAAGTCTAAGAAGGATAGAATTAGAGAAAATTGAGGATAGATAGATATTTTGAAATATCTAAGGAAATAATATGTAAGCCATAACAACTTTAGGATAAGAATTTTGATGTGTGAATTTTGTTGTGCATTATATATCCTTATATGAATATTTTCTTATTCATGCACTAAAATTACCTATGTTGTGCATTTCAACTTTGTATGATGGGGTAACAATATGATTATTTGAGAAAAGAACTACTCTTTGTGAGAGTAAACTATTCATGTACACTATATACTTATTGATAGTTTGGAATCCTATTTGATAATGGTTGGCTATGCCGCCTTAATATATATATATATATATATATGTATATATTATGAATCATTTGATTATGGCTAGCTATGCCGCCTTATCATATATTGTGAACCCTATGAGTTACTTAGCAAGACATTATACCTATTAATCCTGTAATTTATGGCAGGTTATATTGCCTAAATAATTACAAGGAAATAGTTTTATTACAATTCTTGGGCCATAACTTGAATTTTAAGATTAATGGTAGGCTGTGCCACCTAAATGGTCTTAAGAATTCAGGAGATGACAAGAATGTATCCTTAATATGAATATCTTGAATTTAATTGATACTAAAGGGATTCCTAACTGTCATAAGAACATCAATGCTCAGAGGATTACAAAAGAAATCTTGATAGTTCTCTGTCAAACTAATCCAATCTTGACTATATAATGGCTGGGGTGAAATATTAAAATAAAGATTATATTGCCTGACTTTTTCTTGGGAACCCACTTGGGGTCACCTCAGCTAAAGGTAAGGTCATGACTACTGGTTAAGTGTCACATGGGGTTTGTGAGACTCGATGTCTTAGGTATGACAGTCATATGTTGGGGTTCATGAGACTCAAATAACGCAAATATGACTTCCCAATGCCTGATGGTTGAGGACATTGTCTACCTCTATTTAACATATGTTTGCAAATGCATATTTGTACTTATGACATCTTACATGCACATATATTTCATAAAGATCATAATTTATAGGCATATTATATTCCATTGATTTTTCAAGTATCATATATGCTTTTTCATGTTACTGAGAACTATTCTCACCACTATATTAATGATGTTTTTAGATGGTGAATTACTAAATTTTTCTTGAATTCCATGCAAAATGAATATTTGTCCTATCAATTAGAAAGCGTTTGTTATTAAAATCGTCTTTGCAAAATATGATATGGCCTTATATGCTATACCCTTATGTTTGTGTCACAAGAAAGCATGAATTTTACTAGATTTTCAAGTTCGAAATAAGTTTTTAATATTAGGCCTAATTTCGATAGATACATAGATATAGATATAGGTATGGTTGTTAACTCGGCGAGTTAAGTTAACGTTTTTACATATGGAAAACGAGTTGACTCGGCGAGTCACCACCGAGTTGGACGAGTTGAGGAAAGCTGCAAAACTCAAAAATGCTCTCCCTAGGTGTCAAACTTGCGTGCAACAAGGCGCCAGACAGCTAACCACCAAGCCATGATGCATATTCAATACATATGTGACAACTATTATATATATACAAGTCCTTATTTTAATTTGGCAAAATAAGTAAAATCTTTTTTTGGTCCCTCACTTGTAGGGTATTTTTTTAAGTTAATCCCTTATAAAATTTATTTTTCATTTTAATCCCTCACAAGTAAGATATTATTTTAATTTAGTCCTTCATAGAATTTCTTTTCAATTTAGTCTCTCATATGAATATTTTTTAATTTCTTCCTTCACAAATAACATCATTATTAATTATTTCCTTTCATATTTTTTTATAGTTTAAATTTTATTTTGGCCGAATGAATAAAATCTCTTTTGGTCTCTCACTAATAGGTTATTTATTAATTTGATTCCTTATAAAATTATTTCTCATTTTGGTCCCTCAAATAAAATACTTCTCAATTGAGTCACTCATAGAATTTTTTTTATCAATTTAGTCCCTTACATATAAATTTTTCTCAATTTATTAATAGAGGTAAACTCTTACTATTCTACATTATGATTTTACGTTACGAGTCTACACCCCCCTCACGAATCTACCTAGAATCGCGAGTTTGACAACCTTGGATATATGACTCATATCCCTTCTCCCAGTTTTGTTATACTATCTATACTGATTTATGAACAAATGGATATATAGACTTTTATTATCTATAATTATATTATTATGTTTTAGATATTCTAATTTATTTTCATAATTCTCGTTTCATAATAAATTTTAACTGAAATTCTATACTTTGTAAGAAGGATGTTACAGAACCAAGGAGAAGAATTTCAACAAAAGAAAATCTCCATCATGTATACCAAAAGTTAAAGACAGGTTCAAAGACACAGCCAAACGAGCATATATATATATATATATATATTATATCTGGACACTGATCGTGTAGATGATATTTGTAAACAGTGTCCCACTATCATTGTTCTATTTGATAAAAGCTTTTTTCAAGGATTTCTGTGAAAGAGTAACATATTTCTTTGTTAAGTACTTGAAAGGACAATACTAAAAACTGAGTAAGTGAACCTCATCTTACCTGTATATTAGCCCATGAGAAAGTAACTCCCTCTAGATCTCGAGAAGAGGCACCAATATTCTTTGTTTTGTAGTCTGTAATTGCTTTGCTGCTTTGCTGGGGAGTACCAGTTTATTTAGTTTGACCAGATAAGCGAACATCTAAGTTATCTATGTAGTTCAGATTGCTAAGTCATGTATATGATATGTTAATCCAGAAAACACAATATGGAGTCTCAGACAAGCACAAAAGTTGTAAATACTTTAAAAATACAAAAAGCCTAAATTCTTACTTATTACAAATTTTAACATTAATATTAACTAAATTAATGTAATAGTGAAGATCTTCTCTTCCATAGATGGATTGTTTGAGATAAAGATCAATAGCTCAATGAACTAAGGAAAAAGTAGAATGAGCCAGAAGGATACCAGCAAAAGTGATAGCAACAAGGTGGAGGCGTTGGAGGAACATAGAGCGAGCGGCAAGAGAGAGAAGTGGAGGAAGTAGCGTGGTAGTGGTGGATGAAAGAGAGCGAGAGAAGAAGAATGCAAGGGTTAGGGGTTAGGGATTTTGGGTAGGTGGGAGGGAAATTTTGATTGGATCGGAGGGGGTGTAAATTTTGGTTAAATTTTAGAAAAGTTGGAAGGGAAATTTTGGGAAAAAATCATTTTGTTTTTTTTTTATAAAATTGATTAATTTTTTAATCTACAAATTTTGATAAGTATTTTGAACTTCCAAGTCTTAAAATATCTATATTGTTTGTAAAATCTAACGTAAACAAGATAGTCTGTGTTATCCCTGATTATAAAGAATCTTAATAAATATGCATCTTCTTTGAATACTATAAGCTTAAATTATGCCAACAAACTATGTTAATTACCTCTGTATTAATGTGTTCTTAATTATTTCTAATTATGATCCTCAATTATAAATAATCTTAATTCATATCCTAATTTTTAATATTGGGTTAAAATTTCTATCAAATTTATAATTATCTTTTATGTATTTGAATTTTAAATGATGGTTATTAGATTTAGATCTTTAATTAATAGATTAATTCTTTGAATACTTTCAGCGTAAATTATGCCAACAAACTATGTTATTTACCTATGTATAAATGTCTTCTTAATTATTTCTAATTGTGATCCTTAATTATAAATAATCTTAATTCATATTATAATATTTCATATTGGGTTAGCGTTTATATCAAATTTATAATTATATTCTATGAATTTGAATTTTAAATGATGGTTATTTGATTCAAATCTTTAATTAATAGACTTTTTTTTTTTTTGAATACTTTAAGCTTAAAGTATGCCCACAAACTATGTTATTTGCCTATGTATAAATGTCTTTTTAATTATTTCTAATTGTGATCATTAATTATAAATAATCTTAATTTATATTATAATATTAAATATCAGGTTAACATTTATATCAAATTTATAATTATCTTCTAGGAATTTAAATTTTAAATGATGGTTATTTGATTCAGATCTCTAATTAATAACCTTATTATTGGAATACTTTAAGCGTACATTATGTCCCCAAAATATGTTAATTAAGCTTAATATGTCTTATAAGAAAATTAGTAAAACAAAAATCAATAGAAATCATAAAAAAAAAAAGTTTGAAACGATATAGTAACAGATTTAGCATTTATCTTTATGTATATTGTTAATTATTTTTTTAATAAGTAGAAGAACTAAAATAAAAAGTTAATATTTATCAATAATTTAAAATAAAAATCCTTCCATAAATTCATGGCGTAAACTTTGAATATGAAATCTTTGCACATATTTATGATATAAGAATTGGCTCCACTTTTAGGATCTTTGGGATACATGAGAACGAAGAGGTCTTTGACTTCAACAATAAACGTCCAGATCCAATCCACCATATAGCAATATTTACGATCTTGTCAAATGTCTGTTGGTTCCTTATGCACATAAAGGCCACTTGGGGATGGCTGTTTCAGGGAAGATGATGTATGAAGGGGGCAATTAGTTTTAAATGTAAAGGAAATGGAGATACATGGGAAAGAAGCAGCCAAAATTTGGGAGTAGCAAAATTTTAAAATAATATTATTAGCAAAGATGGAAAAAGGCTTCGAGCAATGAAAGTTAAATTAAAACTAAAGAAGTCAAATGTAGGCTTAATGTTTAGAATAAAGATTAGGTTCATAAAAAATAATATTACATAATACATCAAAAATAAAAATTTAAAAAGAATAGGTTTAATGTGAATTCTTATAGTTCGGTAAATTATTACTGTGAATGTAATTTTAAAAGCAAGAAACATTTTGAATTTAAATTCTTAAAATTAGGTAAATTCTTATTCTTTGTAATTGTGTTTCTTTTTTAAAATAAAAAACTATTTTGAGACAAAAATTCCATCCATAAATATGTCCCCAAATTCATTTTGAAACAAAAACTAATTAATAATTTTGGAATAAATTTGAGATGTTATTTGAGAAAGATATTTTGAGATGGAATATTCTGTCATTGAAATCCTTCCCTAAAATTATTATTTTAAAACCACACAAAAATAATTAATTCTGAGATGGATTTGAGATGGAAATAGGGAAAGATATTTTGAGATGGAATATTTTGTTTCTAACATCCCTTCTAAAATTATTTCTTTAAAACAAAAAATAATTAATTAATTTTGGGACGGCTTTGTAACGGAATTTGAGACAAATGCTTTGAGACAGAATATTCTGTCTCCAAAATCCGCTCCTAAAATTAAATTTTTAAAACAAAAACTTTAATAAATTGTGGCATTTAAAAAATTACCAAGTTATTTGTAAATTGCAGAGTATGGCACTATGAAAGCTGTAAGAAACTATGGTGGAGTGAATGGCAGTATTAATGGTGAACTTACTCTATCTATCTATCATTAAATTGAAGAATTGGATTAGCTTGTTTTCAAGAAGTACTTCTCTGGGAGTGTTGTCACATATCTCTGGAATAGATTGTGAGAGCATTGAAGCAATTAGTCCTGATGATGGAAGGCTGAGAGCTAACAGTGGTGACACTGGATTTTATTGCCGTCGCTTCCCTTATGGTTCCAGGAATGACAACTCACATGTCTCAGAAAATTTCACTGCCTTTAAAAGAAAGCAAGTAGTCATGAAAAGTTATATTCTAATGCTATATGTACATAGGCTGCTTAATTACTCAGGCCCCTGGTTTTTATTTATTAAAATATTTTTCTAGTTTAGTTTATTGTTGCTTGTTCTTGATATAAACAAGTTGATATGTTCAAAATGAGCTTTTTGATTTTGTCGCTACAGTGGAAACTAATAATGAGTCAAACGTTGTATAGTGAAAAATAATACATCAAAATACGATAAATTTGATAGGGTTGTGTTGAATCATACAAGGTGGCTAGAAAAAGTAGTTTTTTTTCAATATGAATTCTACCCAAATTGGATTTTAAAAATTTCGTGGTGTGACTGACAAGGACACATGAAGATAAACTGGCTTCTTGTGCCACGTGGCCAGTCGTGATTGGTTTGTGAGATTGCAGGTAGGATGTGGCATTTTCTTATTGGATGGGCAAAGTTATATTTTCCGAATCTTTTAAAAAAGAGAACTATTAGAAGCATATGTTAAATTAAATGCAGTAGCTAGTCCCTTGTCACTTTATCTCTTCACCGTTTCACATTGGTTCGTGCTACTTCTGTTCTTCATCTTCATCATCTTCTTCTTCCGTTTCTTTTCCTCTTCATCTTTCATTTTTTCTCAACTTCTGCTATTGACTTTGATCAAGAGTGTGCCACAGGCAACATTTTTGTTAGATTGAGGAGGACCACCTGATCTATTATAAAAAAAGAGATAACATATTTAAATTTTTAAACTTTTAAACATGTGTTTCATGTAGTTTAAATTTTATATTTTGTTATATTAAGCATAATAGTGATATGATAGTAGATCAAAAATAATAAAAATAATTTTATAATTTTTAGTAAACTATAATGATTAGAGAAACTCTCATGGATAAAACATTGTTATTTTATATATTTCAGGAAATTAGATTGAATAATATTAATTTTTATTATGAATGATACTTATGATGTTCAATGAATTAGAGCTTAGAGAGAAGCTTACATAAATCAAAGATTTTTTTTTTTTATGATAGGACAAATTAAATTTAGATATAACAATTTTAGTTAGAATTGATTTTAAGATGTTTAATAAATTAAAGTTAATAAAGATGAAATAATTTTTTTTAATATTTAACGAAAATAAAATAATAATTATTATTAATTAATTTGTTATTGGAAATAATTTGTATAAATAAACTAGTTCGTTGAGAAGTTTCTTGGAAGAATTTTTTTTAAACATGTAACATAAATAAATTTAATAATAGTAATCATTTATATTAGATATAATTTTTATGATGTATAATAAATTAGAGGATTTATTATAAATAATTTTTATTATGTGTAATAAGTTAGAGCTTATAGAGAAGCTTCCATAAATTTAAGAATATTTTTTTGTAATAGGAGAAATTAAATTTAGTAATGACAATTTTAGTTAGAAATAGTTTTTATTCTGTTTAGTATATTGGAGATCATGAAGATGATAGAATTTTGTTAGTATTTAACAAAATTAAATTTAATTAATAATTTGTTATGGGAAATAATTTGTGTAATGTAGAATAAACTAGAGTTCTAAGAGAGAAGAATTTTTTTTCCCTTGACATGTAACATAATTAAATTTAATAACATTAATAAGTTATATTAGAAATAATTTTTATGATGTATAATAAATTAGAGGATTTAATATAAATAAGTGTTATGAGGTTTAATAAACTAGAGTTGATAGAGAAGTTTCCATAAATTTAAGAATTGCTTGATATTAGGAGAAATTAAATTTAGTAATGATAATTTTAGTTAGGAAAAGATTTTATGATGTTTAATATAAATAAGTGTTATGAGGTTTAGTAATGATAATTGTAGGGATTGAAATGAGCAATAGGAAAGAGATTATAGTGATATATGTAAATGGAGAAATAATCAATGTACGACATTTATTTACGACATGGTCAATGCGATGAGAGTGGACAAAAATATTACATTAGATGGGTTGAGACAAGCAATTGCTTGAAAGATAAGGTTGGTTAGTTTTAAGGTTATACGTTATAAGTTTTGATGATGACAAATATGTAATTATTAATTATAAGATATACTTGCTCATATTTTATCCAATAGATTCTAATATTATAGACAATCAAAATTGGATATATATATATATATATATATATATATATTTGTTAGGAATCTCATATGCATGGTAAAAATGTTTATATTCTACTAATTGTTATTAAAATATGCATATTGGGATATATGAATTTGATCAAGTATTTAGCTTGTAAGTTGGACTAACTATCATGGGCTTATTAATATTTTGTTAAATTTATTTGGACTTACATTTATTGGCCCAATACATTTTGGTCCTCAAAATATAAGTTTTAGCAAAAAAGATAAGAGGGATATGGATTTTAATAGTCATTTTTAGATTTTGGATCACTATTTTTTTTCATATCTCACAAATCAGAGGGAATTTCAAGATGAAACTTCTTGCATTTAAAAATAGATTTAAACATCTTTCTATTCATATATCACATGCTTAAAATGGAGTTGAAATTAAGAAGTTATAATTGTCAAAGTTGCAAGTATAGATATCACCCTTTTTCCTGACCTTTAGTCACAATTTTTACAATATCTCACTAACTAGTAAGAATTTTGAAATGAGGTTTATATCATACAAAACTAAACTATACAACTTTCCTGACATATATCACATTCTTAAAATTTTTTAAATTAAGGAGTTATGAGCGTCTCAATTTGTGGCTATGTATATCAATTTGTTATCTGACCTTTTGTCATGCTTTCGACAATATCTCAACAACCAGAAAGAATTTTGTAATGAAACTTGTTAGGATAGAAAATAGACTTATAGAGCTTTTTGTTAATATATAATTTGTTCAAAATGAAGTTAAAATGGAGGAGCTATGAGTATCTAAAGATGCTACTATAGAATAGAGGATGACTATGAAATCAACAAATGAAGCTACTTACTTCCAACAATCAAGTTGTACTAACTTTGAATTTCTTCTTGGTTCCAAACGGTTCTCTTGCTTTTTGGGGCCATAAATACATGTCTCAAAAGCTCAAAAATCATAAGAAATAAAGTAAAAAAACATCTTGAGTGATTCCTATTATCAAATATCTCTATTCGTGCTTATTCTTCAACTAGTGGGCATCAATTATGTTATTTACTCTTTTAAGAGTTTTTGTTGTGAGTATTTTCTTCTTAAAAAGATTTGTTATTTCATAGAAAGGTATTCCTTGAGGAGAGATTAAATTCAAGGAAAGGTTTTCCTTGAAAAGAGTTTAGTTTTAGGGGGAGTATTCTTGAAAATTTGTAACAGATTGCAAGTAAATGGAAAATCTCAAGTATTTGCTTAGGGACAAGATGTAGGTTTGGGTTGGAGCCGAACTAGGATAAGTTCTTTTAGCATTCTTTCCTCCTTTACTCTCTTGTTGTTACACTTTAATTTTGTTATTTATTGCTTATCATACTTATATATTGAAATCATTTTGCATCAAGTTTTCAATTTGGGAACTAAAGACAAAACTATTTTTTAAAATTGTTGACATTGATATTTAGGAGGTTATAGAAAATGGTCCATATAAGCCAATTAAAACTAAAGATGGCTAATCTATATCTAAGCCAAGGAGTGAATGGGATGATATAGACAAGAAAAGAGTTTTGTTAAATGGTAAGGTTAAACTTATCCTTACAAGTGCACTTAGTCAAGATGAATACTTTAGAATTGTTAAAGCTTTAACCTCTTTTTAAGAAAAAGAACCTATCTCTTTAAAAAGAATTAAAGAAAGAGAAGGATGAAAATGACTCCTTGATAAAAACAAAAAGCTTTTTAGAAAAACGATATGAAGTTTCAAAACATGACTACAAATGTACTTCAAAAAGAGCATGCTTCTTGCAAAGAAAAGATTATAGAAACTTCACTTTGCAAATGTAAAAAATTGCAAAATGAAAAGGAGGAATTAACTAATACTTTAGCCAAATTTACTAAACGAAAAGACATTAAATATCTTGCTTAGAAAACAAACATGTGTTTTTGATAAAGTAGGACTAGGATATAACTCAAACAAAAGGCAAAAATATTATAAAAATTTCTTTGTTCTTGCCTCCATAACTAATACTCCTTTTATCACTTGTTTTTATTGTTGAGAAAAGGGACATGGATAGTATACTTATGCTTACAAGAAAGATAAGTCTTTAGAAGTTAAGGAAGGACCCAAAATGATTTGGCTACTTAAAAACAAAAATTGATTTTCTATATAGGTATGCATGAAAGCAATTGGAGGAAGATGGTACTTGGATAATGGAGGAGGAGTCACTTTTGTTGGCAACAACCAAGGAAAAATCATAGGGATAGGAAAAGTTAGTAAGAATTCTTCCACTTCCATTGACAATGTGCTTCTTGTTAAATGTCTTAATCATAATCTCTTAAGTATTAGTCATCCATGTGACAAAAACAATATATTGATTTTCATTTCAAAATTCGGCATAGTTGAGAATATAATTGATAACAAGATAAAATTGGTAGGACAAAGAATTAATAATGTTTACATAATTACTTAAAATGTCTAATTAGTGTAAATGCTGATAATTGGTTACAGCACAGAAGGCTTGCCTATGTTAGTATGAGTCTTATAGATAAACTAGCTAAGAAAGATTCAATCATAGGTTTGCCTCAAATAAAATTTGAAAAAGACAAACTTTGTGATGTATGCCAAAATGGAAAACAAGTTAAAAGCTCTTTTAAAGATAAAAAATTGTGTTCATAACAAGACCTTCACAATTACTTCACATGGATCTTTTTAGGCCATCTTGAACAATGAGTCTTGGTAGAAACTATTGGGCCCATTTGTTGAAAGATCGATGTTTTAATGATACCAACACAAGAAGAAAAGTTTTCTAGGTGTTTTCAATGTTTACTCATGTCTTAGGAACCTTTATAAATGATATTGAGCTAATAGGAATTAACTAAAATGAATGAAAAATTAATCTCAAGTCTTAATTGTTGAGAAAAACTGATTTGAGAGCTTTCTGTCAGTGAACAGTCGACTGGCCACTAGCTAGTAGACGACTGGTCACCTTCTCAAAAGCCCCTAGTCTACTACCAGCTTGAAATCTAATTGATTAAACACTCTCTGTGAGTGAATAATCGACTGGTCACTTTCTTGATTAGATCAATCAACTGTCAGCTCAAACCTATTCGACTGGGAGCTCTCTATGAGCGAGCAGTCAACTGGTTAACCCTTGAATTAAGCATTAGTTAATTGTGAGCCTTGAGACCATCAATTGGGAGCTTTCTGTAAGTGAGCAATGGATTGGTCCAAAGTGAGCAGTCGACTATTGGGGTCTAGAATTTGAAAATTGTGAGAGGGAATGAAGGAACAATCGATTGGTCAGTGGTGAACAGTCAATGGGTTAGTGACTGATAAGCTATAATGGATCTATAATGGCTATATTTTGAGTTTTCTGATTTTCCATGCACTGCCAATGGATCTATTGGACCATAATCTATATAAACTCGTCCTGAGACCTCTGAAATAACAAGGAAAACATTCAAGAGAGTTTATATCATTTGTTTTCATTTACTTATCAGCTCTTTATCATCTTAGTGTTTCATTGTATTATCTACTCTGTTCAGAGAGTTATTCATCTATAATTATTTCTTTCTTCAAAGAGAAAAGCACAAGGAGGTTCCTTGAGAGAGTCAAGTTAAGAGTGAGCTTAGGTTCAGAGAGAGTATATCTCAGAGAAAGTTTTCAAGAAGGTTTCTTGAAGGAGTCAAGCTGTGAGAGCTTGGGAATTGGGGAGAGGTTCTCCTGGGAATTGTATTCGTTTTTTGAGATAGTGAAAAATCCCAATAAGTTGCTTAAGGACTAGATGTTGGCTTGGGTAGAAGCTGAACTAGGATAAATCTCTGTATCCATACTTCTCCCTTACTCCTTTTACATTATGCATTCATTATTTGATTTTATCATATATGTTTCTAAAAGAGTTTTACTGTAAAAATTTAATAAACCCAATTCACCCTTTTCTTGGGTTCTAGTTTTAATCAACAAGTGGTATCAGAGCTTGGGCCTTGTTTAAAGGACTTAATCACCCTGAGAGTATTAATGGCTGGATTTGGCAACAATAATTTACCTACAGGGCTATCCATTACTAAACCTCCTGGCTTCAATGGTGAAAATGTCATATATTGGAAACAATGGATGAAAATTTTCTTTGAAGCTGTTGACATTGATCTTTAAGATGTGACTGAGGAAAGTCCTTATGTGCTTATGAAAGAAAAAAAAAGGCAAGACCTTAGTTAAACCCAAAAGTGAATGGAATGAAATAGATAGAATATAAGTCTTGTTAAACAATAAAGCCAAACTTATTCTTAGCAGTGCACTTAGCCAAGAAGAGTATTTTAGAGTATCAAATTGTGAAAGTATGAAGGAATATGGAAGGCTTTAGAGATAGCTCATGAGAGAATCTTAGGAGTAAGAAAGTCTAGGTTCATAATCTTATACAACAATATGAATTGTTCAAAATGAATCATGGGAAAATCGTTAAAGAAATGCAAATTCATTTTACTCACATTGTTAATTAGTTGGCAGCTCTGGGGAAGACATACTTACAAACTAACCAAGCTTACAAGATCATGAAGGCTCTCCTATGGAATGGCAACCAAAGGTAATAGCAATTGAAGAAGCAAAAGGTCAGTCACTAAATTTAGTTGCTAATTTATTTATTTTTTTTATGAAACCTTCAAGAGCATAAGCCAAGGTTGAAGCAGCTCTATAAGAAGAAAAAGGATCTTGCTCTTAAAGTTTCATCATCAATGCATCCAGATAAAGAAGAATATAATTATGATTCTCTGGATGAAATTGATAATGAAACTCTTGGCCTCTTCAAGAAGTGTGGGAGATTCCTCAACAACAGAAGAATAAATGGAAGAAGACCAACTAGAAGAAATCATGAAACTAAAGAACTTCCTATTTGCTATGAATGCAGAAAACCAAGGCATATCAAATAGGAATGTTCTTAAGTTCTAAAGAAACAAGACAACTTTGAGAAGAAGAAAGGAAAAAAAGAAGAAAAAGGCATAATTATCAGTTGCATAAGGAGAAAGTGATGAGGATTCAAAAGATGATGATGAAGAAGCTAACCTCTTCCTTATGGCAAATGAAGATGAGGTATGCCTGAAGGCTACCATAACTAAGTGGTACTTAGATAGTGGATGCTCCAAACATATAATTGGAGACAAATCCAAGTTTATTTCTCTTTAACCAAAGAATGGAAGGAATGTCACATTTGGAGGCAGTAGTCATGGAAGAATCACTGGTATTAGTAATTGTAGAGGATTTCTCTAGAAACACTTGAACTCTCATTTTATCTCACAAAGATCAAGCCTTTAAATCTTTTATAAAATTGGCTAAGTTTATTCAAAATGAACAAGGCATGGCCATTGTGAGAATAAGAAGTGATCATGGTGGAGAATTCTAAAACAATCTATTTATAGAGTTCTATGATGATAATGGAATTAAACATAATTTTTCAGCATCAAGAACTCCTCAACAAAATGGAGTTGTTGAAAGAAAGAATAGAACTTTATAAGAAATGACTAGAACCATGTTAAATAAAAGAAATCATCCTAAATATTTTTAGGCTGATGAAGTAAACATTGCTTGCTATGTCATGAATAGAGCTATGATATGGCCTATATTGAAAAAGACTCCATATGCACTATACAAGGAAAGAAAAGCAAATATTTGTCATCTGCATGTATTTATATGCAAATGTTTTGCACTGAATAATGGAAAAGAAAACTTAGGTAAATTTGATGCTAAGTCTGATGAGGCAATCTTCTTAGCATATTCTAATACAAGCAAACCATATAGGGTAGATAATAAAAGAACTATAACAATAGAAGAATCTATTCATGTGAATTTTGATGAGTCTGACCCTCTAGAGGCAAGAAAGGTATCTTTTGAAGAAATTACTAATAAAATGCAATAATCTTACAATAAAAGATAAGTAAACAGCTCATGAAAGAAGAATGAAAGTGAATCAATTAAGACAGAAGAACAATCCTCCTTGCAAGATGAATCTAATCAAGAAGAAGAAAAGACAATAATGAGCTACCAAAGGTTGTAATTTTAAAAAGGATCATCCACCTGAGCAAATAATTGGTGAGGTCTCTAAAAGGGTAACAACTCGAAACTCTCTCAAAATATTTGTAATCATCAAGCTTTCTTGCCCCAAATAAAACCAAATGGTATTGATGAAGCATTGAAAGATGAGTATTGGGTTCTAGCTATGCAAGAAAAATTGAATCAATTTGAAAGGAGTCAAGTATGGAAACTTGTTCCTAGACCCAATAATCATCCTGTATTTGGTACTAAATGGGTATTTAGGAATAAGTTTTATGAATATGGAGTTGTTACTAGAAACAAGGTTAGGTTAGTTGCAAAAGGTTACAATCAAGAAGTATGATGAAAACTTTGCACCAGTAGCTAGACTAGAAGCTATTCATATGTTACTAGCCTTTGTATGCATAAATAATTTTATGTTGTATCAAATGAATGTCAAGAGTGCCGTTCTTAATGGATACATAATGGAAGAGGTATATGTTGAACAACCTCCCAGTTTTGAAGATAAAAAACTTCCAAATCATGTATTCAAATTAAGAAAAGCATTATATGGTCTTAAGCAAGCCCCTAGAGCATGGTATGAAAGATTGAGTACATTTTCATTAAAAATAATTTCTCCAGAGGTAAGGTTGATACAACATTATTCTTTAAAAAGAAAAAGCTTGATATATTAATTGTTCAAATTTATGTTAATGATATCATATTTGGTGCCACTAATGAAAAGCTATACAAGGAATTTACTAAAATGATGAAAGGAGAATTTGAAATGCCAATGATGGGGGAGCTCACATTCTTCTTGGTCTTCAAATTGAACAACAAGCAAATGGAACATTTATAAATCAATCCAAATATGTTAAAGAATTACTCAAGAAGTTTCAATTTGAAATTGTTAAAATAAAAGACACTCTTATGGGATCAACTGCAAAGATGGAGGCTGATGAAATGGGACAACCATATAACATCTCGAAATACAAAGGTATGATTGGATCCCTTTTACATTTAACTGCAAGCAGACCTGACATCATGTTTAATGTATACATACGTGTTAGATTTCAAATTTGTCCAAAAGAATCTCATTACTTAGCAGTAAAGAGAATCTTTAAATATATTGTTGGTATAATACAAATGGGTTTATGGTATCAAAAGGATCCACTAATACCTTGGTAGGGTATTCTGATGTTGATTTTGCCGATTCTAAGATTGACTGAAAAAGCACCAGTGGAACATACCAATTCTTTGGAAATTCTCTTGTTTCTTGGTTTAGCAAGAAACAAAAAAGTGTAACAATGTCCACTGCTGAAGCTCAATATGTTGCTGCTAGTAATTGTTATGCCTAAATCCTTTGAATGAAATAACAACTGGAGGATCTTAAGATATATCTTAAAAAAATTCCAATTAAATGTGACAATACCAGTGCAATTAATCTTACCAAGAATCCCTTCATGCATTTAAGGTTTAAACATATAGAAATCAAGCATCATTTCATTAGGGACCATGTTCAAAAGAAAGATATTAACCTTAAATTTATCAAAATTGAATTTCAACTGATATCTATACTAAACCTTTTTCCACTGAAAGATTTTGTTTTATAAGGTGAAATTGGAATGGTTAATCCTAATGAGCTATGAAATAAAGAATTAAGTTATTTCACCATTTGCTTAATAAGAACATTCACTAACTTAAGCATCAAAGTGGTTTTAATCTATTTTTCAAAATGTTGGGGATGAATTTCTGTGATTTCTACTTGTGTGATACAATATTTGGATGAATATTTGTGCTTAGATATGTTTTTAAGTAGAGTAATCTTTGGAAATTAAGAAATTTGTCCTGTATAACTCGAATTGGTCACATTATTAAGTGACCAGTCAACTGCTAAGTAGTAGCCAGTCAATTGATAGAAGTCTAAGTGGTGACCAGCTGCTTAGAATGAATAGAATAGTTGACTAATGGCTCTTTGTAAGGGAGCAGTCAACTACTAACAAGTGGTCAATCAATTAGGCATATTAAGAGGCCCGACAGTCGACTGGTGATGAGTGACTAGTCGACTGAGAGGTTCCAGAGAGTAGCCCTGTGATAATAGAGGCTGACAGCCAACTACTCATGAATGACCAGTCGGCTAGTCAATGCCAAAGAGCAATACTGAGCAAAAATTAGGGCCAATAGTCGACTGCACACTAGTGACTAGTTAATTGGTCAATGATAAAAATCATTATTTAAGGTAGTCAAACCCTCAAAACTTGCCATTGTCACAATTCTCTCTAGTTAATTGCTCATCCCCTTTCTTGCTCTTCAATTTCCAACCAAATCTTCACCAAATCTTGGTGATTTTGTTTCCAAATCCATTAAAATTACTTATTAAACACTGAAACCTAGGGTTTTATTGTTTAAAATGGACTTTTCTACTCTTCTCCCTTTTTACCCTAAATCGTGCCCCCTAATCTTGATTTCTCACCACTCAACCTTCTCTCTTACCTATCCAATCTTCACCATGGCTCAAAGACCAACTTCAAAGCATGTAAGAACAAGAACGTCTCCAGTGGCTCATCATCCGGTCCTCCTCCTCTCTTTTCATCAAGAGCATAAGAGATGGCCTTCTTTAAGAACTTTTAATAAAAGGGAGTTCTTCCTAGTAGGTATGTGCATCTCTTATTCTTGCAATAAGAAGGTTTTAGGCTTTCAAATTTATTGGCCAATACTGGATTAAAATTTCTGCTTACTCTGAAGTTGTATTATAACCCTAAGGTTATCAGGGCATTTTATTCTAATTTCACTTATAACCCTACAACCTATCTCATCACTACTGAGGTCAAAGGTTTAAGAATTGTATTTGTTGATGAGACGTTGACTAACATTTTAAACCTTCCCACACCTACCGGGCATTGCTTCACCGATCACCTTAACTCCCTAAAGACTATGGCTAACTATAATAAGTTGGAGATTATGAATAGGATCTGTGAGGCTATCATTGAAAATTCTAACACTCTCATCAATGTTAATGACCTTTCCTTAGAGAATCAGTTGCTGCATTACATTATCGCTCACTATCTAATCAACAAGTTTGACAACTTTGCACATCTTAGTGAGCCAGAGATGTTTATGATGAAATGCATTCTAGATGGAAAAAACTTCTGGCTTTCATGGTTGATCACTTAGAGGATCGTAACTTGCATGAAAAAGAAGTCATCCCCACTACCATATGCTGCATCATAGCAACCATTCTCCACCACTATGACATTTCATCCTCAAAGGATGATGTGGAATCCACTATTTAGATTGGGTGGAATAATTTGCAAAGAATGGGATTCATCAAGACTCCACAAACACAATGGGTTCGGAAAGCCTAAAAGGTCCCTAGACCTCTACCTCCACTAGCAGCTGATGTTCCTCCTCCTCAGTCTCCACCTTTATTCATAGAACCAACCAAGGAAGGCCTATCCTTTCACATTCCACATTCTCCTTTTGCTCATATGCCTCCATCTCCATACGCTCCTACATCCATAGGTTACACCCTAGCTCAACCTGAGACTGTGGTGATTCTAGAGTCTTTCCTCTTTGCTGATATTCGAGCCTTGCACCAGAAAATGGACACCTTCAACCTTTAAATGCATAATCTCCAAGAAATAGTAGAAGACATGAATTTTAGGCTCGAGTGCATTGTGTCTTATTATGAGCAGCATTTAGACTTTTAAGAGTTTAGGAGTTTGTTAGGATCTCTTCCTCCCTTTTTCATGTGACAAAGGGGGAGAGAAAACAACATTAAGCTTTTATGATTGGTTGAATATTAGACTTTTAGGATTGGTTGAATTAAGTATGTTTATGTTTTAGTTTGTTTCCTTGTTTGAATTAGGCATTATGTTTTATTATGATTTTGAATTCAATCAAAGTGGTTATTTTAGTTATATGGTTGCTTGATATCAATATTTATCATCTAAATATAACTAAATAAACAAGGAAACTAAAAACAGTGAAAGGTAAACAAGAGGACATATCAAACTTTCATAAAAATAAAAGATTATAAACTTTTATTTACAAAGAACTAACAATTGCAAAATTGTCATCATAAAAAAAGGGAAGATTTTTTAGCCCATTTGCTGAGTGATCGATGTTTTGATGAAAACAACACAAAAAGAAAAGTTTTCTTATGTAACACTTAGGTTCCAGGTGTTTTCAATGTTTAATCATGTCTTAAGAACCTTTGTAAATGGTATTGAGCTAATAGGAATCAACTAAAATGAATGAAAAAAAATCTCAGGTCTTAAAGGTTAAGAAAAGCTGATTTGGGAGCATTCCGTCAGTGAGTAGTCGACTGGTCACTATCCAGTAGTCAACTAATCACCTTTTGAAAAGTCCTCAATCTGCTACCAGCTCGAAATCTGATTGACTAAGCACTCTTTGTGAGTGAATAGTTGACTGGTCACAAGCCAACAGTCAATTGGTCACTTTCTTGGATTAGACTAGCCAGTTGCCAGCTCAAACCTGATCAATTGAGAGCTCTCTATGAACGAGCAGTCAACTGGTCACCTCTAGATCAAGCATCAGTCAACTGTTAGCCTTGAGACCATCGACTAGGAGCTCTCTATAAGTGACCAGTCAATTGGTCCAAAGTGAGCAGTCGACTGTCGGGGTCCAGAATTGGAAAATTGTAAGAGAGGAATGAAGGAGTAGTCAACTGGTCAGAGGTAAACAATAGATGGGCAGTGATAGAGAAACTATAATAGATCTACAACGGCTATATTTTAAATTCTCTGATTTCTTACTCACTCTTAATGGATCTACTAGACCTTGATCTATATAAACTCAACCTGATACCTTTGAAATAACAAGAAAAACATTTACGAGAGTTTATATCATTTATTTTCATTATTTATCATCTTAGTACTTTATTGTATTATCTACTCTGTTCAGAGAGTTATTCATCTGTAATTATTTCTTTCTTCCGAGAGAAAAGCTTTAGGAGGTTCCTTGAGAGAGTCAAGCTAAGAGTGAGCTTGGGTTTAGGAAGAGTATATATCTAATAAAGTTTTCAAGGAGGTTCCTTAAAGGAGTCAAGTTGTGAGAGTTTCAGAATTGAGGAGAGGTTCTCCTGGGAATTGTATTGATTTTCTAAGATAGTGAAAAATCCTAAAAGGTTGCTTAGGAATTGGAGATAAGCTTTGGTAAAAGCCAAATCAGGATAAATCTCTGTATCCATACTTCTCCCTTACTCCTTTTACATTCTACATTCATTATTTGATTTTATCATCTCTGTTTCTAAAGGAATTTTATAGTAAAAATTTTATAAAAGCCAATTCACCCTCCTCTTGGGTTCCTACCTTGCTCAACAGAAACTAATTTGTACTTGTTGTAGATGACTTCTCAAGATTTACATGGACACTTTTTCTTTCTCACAAAGATCAAGCATTTAAATCCTTTCTCACATTGGCAAAGTTCATTCAAAATGAACAAGGCTTGATGATTGTGAGAATAAGAAGTGATTATGGAGGAGAATCTGAAAATAATATTTTTATAGATTTTTGTGATGAAAATAAGAATGAACATAACTTCTCCACACTTAGAACACTACAACAAAATGGTATGGTAGAAAGGAATAATAGAACTTTAGAAGAATTGGTAAGAATCATGCTCAATGAAAGGAACTTTCCTAAGTATTTTTGGGCTAATGCAGTAAATATTGCATGCTATGTCATGAATAAAGCCTTAAAAAGGCCAATTTTGAATAAAACTCCCTATGAATTATATAAAGGAAGGAAGCCTAACATGTCTTGTCTGTATGTGTTTGGCTGCAAATGTTTTATGCTTAATAATGGAAAAGATAACGTGTGCAAATTTGATACAAAGTCTGATGAGGCAATCTTTCTAGGATATTCTAACAATAACAAGGCATATAGGGTGTATAATAAAAGAATAATGACTGTTGAGGAATTCATTCATGTAAATTTTGATGAATCTAACCATCTTCAGCTAAGAAAGATATGTGATGATGATATTGTAACGAGACTTAATAATCTTACCTTAAGTAAAAATAAAGAAATAGAAGAAGCCAAGGAGGAAGACAAAGTAGAAGAAAAAGAAAATGAATTCACTACAAAGAATGACCAATCTCAAATCAAGCAATATGAGGAAATACAATTAGCTAAACAAGATGCTACTTAAAGTCAAATTAAAGTGTGGAAATTAAAAAAGGATCACCCAATGGATCAAATTATAAGTGATATCTCTCAATGGGTAACCACTCGAAACTCTGTTAGACTCCATATGAGCTATACAAGGGAAGAAAACCAAATATTTCTCATCTGTATGTATTTGGATTTAAATGTTTTGTATTGAATAATAGAAAAGAAAACTTAGTTAAATTTGATGCTAAGTCTGATGAGAGAATCTTCTTAAGATATTTTAATACAAGCAAAGCCTATGGGGTATATAATAAAAGAACTATGATAGTAGAATAATCTATTCATGTGAATTTTGATGAGTCTAACCCTTTTGAGCTAAGAAAGGTATCCTCTAAAGAAATTGCATTAAAATTCAATGATCACAAAATAAGAGACAAGTAAACAACTCATGAAAAGAAGAATGAAAGTGAATCAATCAAGGCAGAAGAACAATCCTCCTTACAAGATGAATCTAATCAAGAAGAAGAAGATGTCAACAATAAGCTACCAAAGGCCTGAAATTTTAAAAAGGATCATCCACCTGATAAATAGTTGGTGAGGTCTCTAAAGGGGTAACAACTCGAAACTCTCTCAAAATATCTGTAATCATCAAGCTTTCTTGCCCCAAATAAAACCAAATGGTATTGATGAAGCATTGAAAGATGAGCATTGGGTTCTAGCTATGCAAGAAGAATTAAATCAATATGAAAGGAGTTAAGTATGGAAACTTGTTCCTAGACCCAATAATCATCCTGTAAATGGTACTAAATAAGCATTTAGGAATAAGTTTGATGAATCTGGAGTTGTTACTAGAAATAAGACTAGGTTGGTTGCAAAAGTTTACAATCAAGAATAAGGCATTAATTATGATGAAACCTTTGCACCAGTAGCTAGACTGGAAGTTATTCGTATGATACTAGCCTTTGCATGCATAAATAATTTTAGGTTGTATCAAATGGATGTCAAGAGTGCCTTTCTTAATAAATACATAATGGAAGAGGTATATGTTGAACAAACCCTTAGTTTTGAAGATAAAAAACTTCCAAATCATGTATTCAAATTAAGAAAAGCATTATATGGTCTTAAGCAAGCCCCTTGAGCATGGTATAAAAGATTGAGTACATTTATCATTAAAAATAATTTCACTAGAGGCAAGGTTAATACAACATTATTCTTTAAAAAGAAAAAGCATGATATATTAGTTGTTTAAATTTATGTGGATGATATCATATTTGGTGCCAATAATGAAAAACTATACAAAGAATTTGCTGAAATGATGAAAGGAGAATTTGAAATGTCAATAATGGGGGAGCTCACATTCTTCTTAGGTCTTCAAATTGAACAACAAGCAAATAGAACATTTATAAATCAAATTATAGGTGATATCTCTCAATGAGTAACCACTCAAACCTCTATTAGAAATATTTACAATCATCAAACTTTTCTATCTCAAATTGAACTTAAGGAAATTAGTGAAGCAATAAATGATGAACATTGGGTCTTAACTATGCAAGAAGCATTAAATCAATGTGAAAGATATCAAGTATGAGAACTTGTTCCTAGACCAAATGATTATCCTATTATTGACACCAATTGGATTTTCATAAATAAGCCTGATGAATATGGAATTATCACTAGGAATAAAACTTGATTGGTCGCTAAAGGATATAATCAAGAAGAAGAAATTGACAATGATGAAACATTCACTCTAACAGCTAAATTGGAAGCTATTAGAATACTTTTAGTATATGCATGCATAAAAGATTTTAAACTATATCAAATGGATGTGAAAAGTGTTTTTCTCAATGGATACATAATGGAGGAAGTTTATGTTGAACAACCTCTAGGTTTCATAATTGCTCAAATCACATATATAAATTGTTAAAAGCTCTATATGATTTAAAATAAGTAGCAAGAGCTTAGTATGAAATACTAAGCAACTTTTTAATCAAAAATGGTTTTCAAATGGAAAGGTTGATACTACCTTGTTCTTTAGAAAGAAAAATCATGACATTTTAATTGTTCAAATTTATGTGGATGATATAATATTTTGTACTACTAATGAAATTTTGTGCAAAGAGTTTGCTGACATGAGGCAAGGAAAATTTGAAATGTGTATGATAGCTGAACTCAATTATTTCTTGGGGCTTTAAATTAAACAACAAAATGATGGAAATATTATAAGCTAAACTAAGTATGATAAGGACTTACTCTCAAAGTCTAGAATGGAAAATGCAAAACTAAGTGAAACTCCAATGAGTTCCTCAATAAAAATGGACATGGATGAAGGTGGAAATCCATTTAATGCATCAAAATAAAGAGGTATGATTAGCTCTCATTAATATCTAGCTATAAGTAGACCAAATATAATGTTTACTATTTGTATGTATGCCCATTTTCAATCTTGTCCAAAAGAATCTTATTACACAGCTGTAAAGAGAATTTTTAAATATCTTTGTGGCACACCTCAAATGGTATTATGGTATCTAAAAGGCTTTTCCAGCACTTTAGTTGGATTTTATGATGTTGATTTTACTGGAAGCAAAAAAGATAGGAAAAGCACTAGTATTACATGCCAATTCTTTGTAAGCTCTCTCGTATCTTGGTTTAGCAAGAAACAAAATAATGTGATATTGTCTATAGTTGAAGCTGAGTATATTGCAGCAGTTAGTTGTTATGGACAAATTCTTTAGATGAAACAACAACTTAAGGATCTTGGGGTATTCCTTAAAGAAATCTTAATCCGTTGTGATAATACCAGTGCATTAAACCTTACCAATAATCTCATCATGCATTCTCACACTACACATATAGAAATCCGTCATAACTTCATTAGGGATCATGTTTAAAAGAAAGATATTACACTTAATTTCATACAAACTGATTTTCAACTTGCCAATAGAGAATAATCCAACCGATGTTTATATTCCATCCATACTCCCAAAGCTCAAATCAAGTTGATAGGACTAATGAGCACATGCCTATGTTTAGCTCATATGTTGCTAACATCAACACATTCAACCTACAACCATCATATGTTAGCCAATATGTGGACCATACAGTTGATTACACATGTATACCTAGTTCCTTAAATCAATCGACTGCGCCATGTGGAATCCCTTCTCCTTTAGAGGCAACAAAGGATATTATGGACAACTTCGAAGTAAAAGATAAATATGTTACTCCCCCTATGGGAGATAATGAGTTAGCTGGGGGTGAAGGTGATGACGAAGAAGATAGTGAAGATGGCGTTGAAGGAGACAGGGAAGGTAATGATGTTGTGCAAGAAGGTGAAGAGCAACACTATATTAATCCAGCAATTGTTTTCTTCGAATAGATAGATATAGTTACTGCAAGGGGTCAAAAGTTCTCCAACATGGATTTGAATGACAACCAAGAGTTATGTGTTAACATGCGATACAATGATCAAGAGGCTATGCATTGTACAATAAAGATTTAGTCAGTGCGAGCACACCATACCTTCAAAGTGTATTATTCTTGTAAGAAGTATAAAGAATATAGGTGCCCTAAGTATGGTTGTAGCTACAATTAGAAAGATTGGGCTTGCCATAAGGCCAATGAAAACTACTGGCAAATCATGACATATGATGGCCCCCATACCTATATGTCAACGTCATTGTCCTACAGCCACTCAATGCTTGACTTAGACATTATATCATCATTTGTTGTGCCACAGGTAACCCAACATCTAGGTGTAAGTATTCAACAAATAATTAAGCGGGAGCACTATATTTTTGGGTACATAGTTTCATATAGAAAAGCATGGAAAGGAAAACATCAGGCAATTGCAACGACATTTAGAGATTAGGAGAAGTTTTATGCTATACTACCAAAGTGGATGTTAGTTATGTAGCACTTCAACCCAGGATCATATTATAAGTTTGCCAACAAAGATTGGCCCCAATCTAATTTAGACAACACACCAATCATAATATTCCATAGAGTGATTTGGTATTTCCTATGGCATGCCTTGACATGGTGGAGCACTTGAAGCCTATTGTCCAATTTGATGGTATCTTATAGAATAACACCACACAGATCAAGTGCTTTGATAGTTTGGTTTGCAATAACTGATTCCAAGAGATGCAGTCAACCTATACGTATGTCACACTTACAACTTCAAGGCAAGCAACATAAAGATTAGTGTCAAAAGCACATGTCCTTCACTCAATCTTAGAATGAATGGCATGCCACTCTCTCAAAAACCCTTTCATTAATGCATCCT
Organism: Delonix regia; assembly: GCA_037074485.1. Lineage (NCBI taxonomy): Eukaryota > Viridiplantae > Streptophyta > Magnoliopsida > Fabales > Fabaceae > Delonix > Delonix regia. The sequence continues at coordinate 8,069,626 of CM073453.1, forward strand.
ATTGATTAGACCTCTAAGTACTTACGTTGGTACTAGAGACACACACGTCGGTGGATCTACCCCGCCGGCGGGGCTCAAGGCTTTGTGGTATTTCCTATGGAATTGTGATTTTCACCATCATACTATTTCAATATTTGTTGTGACAAGAATTTAATTACAATGATTTTTGCAAGTTGACTTGGCAGAGTGATTATATAACGTAAGTGTTCGTGGCCAAAATCTATGCCCAACTTGTCAAAATTTTTGCAGGACCATTAGTCATGATTGTAATGCTATGCTATGAGCACTGGGAAACTACTGAGACATGTCAATGTCCCAGAATGCTCCTCCTACTCCAAATTTACCGAGGCCAGAAATTCCATAAAGTAGGCCTAGAAAGAGAGCACACGGCTTCATGTCCACTATGAAGTAATTATAGGATGAATGTGAACAACGATATGTCGTCCATAATGTTGATCTATCTTCTTTTCTTTCTTTTACACAATGTGCAGATTCTAGAGGTGCTAGCTCATCATGTTATGTTCTAACGCCACCATCACAATCTCCTTGTTCTAGACCTGCCATTATTTCCCATGATGCCGTAGCAAGAATCGTATGGCTATAGGTCAACCACAACACTATTGACTAATCCTTTTGCATTTAGTACTCAGTATACCAATCAAGCATTTGAATTTGGTGGATCCTCACACATGTAGTAAGGGTTTTTTACATCGAATCAACCAATCCTTCCACTTCACTCTGCAAGATGGGATTTGAATTCTGCCCCAATTGCTGCTCAAAGTGACTTATCATCTGATAAAGAAGAGGAAGGAGAAAAAGAAGAAGAAGAAGAAAAAGCAAATGTTCAGCATGTACTGCATGGACCACAACGTTTACAAAGAGGGCCTAGGTGTGGCACTGGAAGCCACTTCTTCATTGATTGAATGTTGAGGGACATTGTTATGTCATTTGTACGTTTAATTGAGTTATGATTGGACTTATGTCGTTTGTGCTTGTGGTGGTGTGCTTATGAACTTCTTTATGTTGTTTGTACCTTAGATGATAACATAACTAACTAGTTACTTCTAAATTAATTAATTATCATAATATTTTATAATTCCACTTATTAAATTAGTTTATTAATATATATATATATATATTTAAAATATAAAATGTTATTAGGATGTAAGTTAGTTTAAGTGAAAAAACTTTTAAAAAAATTTCTGGTTGCTTTAATCGAGCTAACGTAACATGGAGAAATTGTTTACTTAACCAATTTGTGTTGGCTCATTCAACACAACCTATCTAACAAAAAAAAAAAGTCTATGTGGTTGCATTGGATCCCCTTTTTTATTTTCTTTGCATAAAATGCCTAGGTTGTGTGGGAACATTCCACTTCCACGCAACCTTAGGCTTATATTTTTTAAAAATTTACTTCTTCAGCCTGATGCATTTTATCATGTCTCGGAATATTATTTTTCATTGTACTGCATTTAACTCATTATTATTTTCACTGTAGCAACAGGCCAAAAAACGCTTCGAATTGTTGAGCTAGGAAATCGGGTCAATGTATTATTGTATCACATGAGTTTGCCGAAAAGCCCAGCATTGACGGATGCTGTGGAGAAATTTGTTCAATTCCATGGTACTGTCCCTTGTAAAATCAGAGCAACGCGAGGCTGTGCCATCCTTTTCCAAAAATTTGCGACTGCATTCCACTTTTTGTCTGACACAGATGCCTCTGCTGCTGCTGGTTCTGCTTTGCTCTTTTGATCTGATTTGGGAGAGCTTGCTGTAGATCTGCTGGACTGAAGCTTCTTGTTCGGATTGGCAGGGCCACCACTAAGGTTTTTATTGCTTTTTCTCATGCTTCTTGCACCGGTCACTGACTTCTTTTGCTGCCACAGCAAACTCATCTCTTTCTGTTGCTTTTAATTTGTTTCAGAGGAGGGCTAGTAGAACTAGTGCGCGACAAGCTGGATGTGTTCTCTTTTTAAAAAACATAAATAAAAAATAAATTTAAGTAATGATTTTAGGAGCTGACATCTTACTATTCAAATGGAGACTCCATGTATGCATTTCACAAACAATGTTAAAAGACAAGCTCACGGTAAGGACTAACTTAAATTTTTGAAAACATGAGGATTGATTTGAAAAAAAAATAAAGTGTATGGATTAATTTACAAACTCACATAAAGTGTAGGGACTAATTGATTAATTTTTTCTTAAAAATTTTATGTGCAATAATTAATAAGTATGATTAATATGACAAATAGATTAAAATACATGAAATATTATTCTATATTTAATAATTAATTATGTTATAATTAAAAACGAAATATCACTTTTGTATTGGATAAAAAGGACAAAGTAGAAACAAAAACCAAGAAAATTAAGATAAAGAGTAACGCAGGGGAGGGGGAGAGTTCAGAGATAATAAACCTATTTGGTAAGGTAGATAAAAGATGAAAGATGTTAGAGCTGATGACCGTAAACGCATGAGGGTAAGTGATTGTACTATTCTGTGATCGTAGAGCATTACATTGCCAATTCCTTAGAATTAAACCATAGAAAGAAATGGAGAAAGCTATGTTAAACCCTTCTGACACCACCAAAGAATAACACACAAACCGTGATGATAAGACAGGAAGTAAGAATGAGATATGGAGAGAGGATGAAATTTGGTAGTAAAGGCAAAACTCTATGAATGCCAAGCTTGATGGCTACTCATAAAGAGGGTTTTAATTTAGGCCAAAGCTATATACGGATTTCCTTGGATATCTCTGTGGTCCACCTTGTTTCGCTTGTCCCAAAGATCTAAGTAGTCAAGGGTTCAAGTTGCATATGGTGTGGCTTATCTTGAGGGAAACAATTATGCAACCAAGTGTTAATGTCTTGGCCATAAAATATATTAATCCTTAAACCAAGAGGAGACGCAAACCAAATAGCCTGAGCAAAGAGGAATAAATGATTGATGGATTCAACATCCCCATGGTAGGGAGGACATAATGAGAAAATAGGGACGTGATGTCTTAGGACATTACCTAATGGGAGTGACTGAGTTAAGGGTCTTCAAGTGAAAGCAATAATTCTCAAAGGAAGACGGAGATTCCAAAGGTCTCACTAATCTCAAAAGGTAAAAAAAAAATGCTTTTGATGATGAATTTGAAACGATAAGACGGAAACAATCTTTGACATGTAATTACTTGCGATGTTGCCTTTCCAAAACAACGAATCAAGAAGCCCCATGAACGAGATAGAAAGAGTGATTCAATTATTTATTTAGATTCAATTCGCTAAACCAAATCACACATAACTAATTATTTATTTCTGCCAATATCAATCTAGGTCCTTAGATATTTGCCCAGCTTGCTCACAAATTTCACTCCAAAGATATTGGAAACAAAATTCTTGAATAAGTGTCGAGAATTCAAGCTAAAAACTATGATTGACTTAGATCAGTTAATTTCAAACCCTGGAAGAAGACAATACTTGGAAAGAATATTTTGCACCATGCAACTCGAATCTGCCTCTCCATCGAAGAAGAGAATGGTGTCATTAGCATGTATTAAATGCAAAATAGGGACATAATTTCTAGTTATCCTTATACCTTTCCACACTTTTCCTATCTTCAGCCTGAATGATTATACTTGAAAGAACATTAGCACAAAGAATGAAAAGATACGACGATAGAGGATCACTCTGTTGAATGCCACGATTTGGACAAAAAATTTTACTGAGGCTACCATTGATAATTGCATGGTGGCTTACTGTAGAATTACATTGCATCAAAATCTAAATCCAAAATGGTGCAAAGCTCATGTTTGTGAGAACAACCTCCAGGAATTCCCATGAAACACGATCAAAAGCTTTTGCCAAGTCCAGATTTAAGGCAAACCAACTTGTTTTTTTACTCTGTGCTTGTTGGAATTTTTTACATGATTTCCGCAGCAGGTATGGTATTATCAGAGATGAGACAATCTTTTAAGAAAGCGCTTTAACTGGAGGCAATAAGGTCTTTCATGATTACCTTAAGCCTGTTGCAGAGGACTTATGATATGATTTTGTAAATCTCATTGCATAAAATAAGGTAATATACTAATAATCTTTCAAAAATTGAGAGTAGTCACTTTTAAGAATAAAAATAATAAAGGTACAGTAAGGTTGAGGCTCTTTAATAAGTGGCCATTTGAAAGGAAAGCCATAACCATTGAATTAATGTCTTGCCCTACCATGTTCCAATAACTCTGAAAGAGACAGCTATGAAACCCATCAGGACCTAAAGCGCTATCAGCTTTTAGGTCAATGACTGCCGCCTTTATTTCCTTAACAGTTAATGCTTCTTTTAAAAGACCGTCTTGGGTTAGGGAGAGCGTGGGGATCTGAATCTAAGCCAAAGACTTTAAAACTGAACGCGAATCAGTAGAGGACAAGGACGAAAAGATGTTTTAAAAACAAGAGTGGGCCATGTCATGCTTTCAGTCAATTAGGGGTTCTCAATACAATTTCCATTATCATCTTTAATATGGGTGATAAGGTCATTAACAATTATAATAGAAACAATATTGTAAAATTATTTAGTGCTATAGTCACCCTGAATGACTCAGGTTTTCCTTGTTTTTTAAGCCCATATAAATTCCTTGTAGTCATAATATAATTCAAGTTCACCCATGAAGACTCCTCGTAATCATGATATAATTCTAATTCTTGTCTATTTGCGTTCTCAATTTTCCCACGCTCTCAAAGAAATATTGTTCTGAGTCCTAGAGAACAACTTCAAGATTTTTTATGTTGTGAGAAATCTTTCTAATCTTACATTTGTTCCGATTTCTGAGAGCTGTCATCGTTCTGGATAACTATGTCCAAAGAATAAAGCTGGGAGATCCAGAAACCTACCCACGCCAGACATCGTTGACCAAAGTTTTGTACTCCATAAATGTAATCCAGAAATTTTCAAATTTAGCAAGCATGCTTTTAGACGGACAGCCATACAGTGTCATAAACCTACCTATTATTGGTCCGGGAGGACCACTAAGCTTTTGGTAAAATATCAATCAATTGACAGGAATCCACCATTTGTTTAAAAGTTAATGCATCAGGGATAGCAAATGATTTCTCATTTTATCCATTGCATTTTGAGATTGGTTAAAATCGGTTAAAATCACCAATAAGAAGCCAAGGTTCAACAATTACTTGATAAGTACGTTTTTATTCACTTAAACACATGCCAAACTGTGAAAACAAAGGCACTTGGCAATTAAGTTCCATAAAGTACATATAACCATAACAAAACCTCAAATCAAACCTGGTTTAATGCCCACATCATATGTAACTGCTGACAGACATTCAAGCTTTGACTCCCCAAACTATATTTTTTTTATTTCAAACTTTTTACTTGATATGTTACTTCTGTCTCTTTTTATTAATTTAATTTCTAGAGACTATTCCAAAACCACACAATCACATGATGGAGCAAGAAGGATCCTGACATTCATTAATGATCCTATACTCATAAATAGGGTAACAGGGAAAGCCTTCTTCAAAACAGTAAGTCCACTTTTCTTGGTTACTTATAGTTTCTTCTTTCTTTTCCTTCTTCTCTTCCACAGGGCCCACACTTACTATCATTGCATGCCCAACATTCTTTCTAAGCAAATTTGTGAGCACGGCTGCATCCAATCCCTCCCCTGTTGCCTCTAATTGGTCCTTCTCATCTCCCTTGAGTGCTGCTGATTCCACCCCTTCAAATTTTGGAACACCATAGGAATTTGGTCGGGATACATATGGTTTTAATTTCCCATAAGGTAAATTTATTGAAAATAAAGAGCAAAAATTTTCTTGAATTTTTAAATTTTATATTTTGAGATATAAATTATTATGTGCATGAATGAGTTGTTGTGAAATTAAGAGGTGATTTTTTTTTTCCTTTTAATATTGTGGTAGACATGCGATCTGAGGAACAAATGGAAAGTTGCCTCGTTAATTATGAAAAAGTTTGACATACATTGAGTTAGCATCATTAAGGGAAAATAGATAAAAATTATTTCCTACAGTGTCAAAATTAAGAATCTAATTTTTTATTTTGAAAGTTTAAGGGAATACTTGTTATATATATTCTTTCCTAGATAATTTTCTTGTTCTTTGAATTTTCCTCAATATCTAATTGGATCCTATATAGTTTAAAATTTTGAACTGAGGTTCTATAGTTTTAAAAGCTTTTATATTAAAGTGTCACTTTTAATGTATTCATAATTTTGAGTACATCAGTGTACCCTATTATAATGTAAGGATATAATTGTAATAATTTCAACTAAAAAATAGTAATATTATAATTATATTTCTATATTATAATAGGTGCACTGGTACGCCCATAATTTTGAATGCACTAAATATTTTTACCTTATGTTCATATCAATAATTAAATCTCTATTACTATGCCATTAAATTTCATTAGCTTACCTAGCCATGTGATACATACTCTACATAGGTTTGGTTGATTTCAATTCACAAACCTCTTATTCTGCATAGCATCGCATGCATATTTATAAATGACTTTTATAAGTAGAATATCATTGTTCATTATTTGTTAATTAATTTTAATTTGGTACCTCTCATGTTTCTAATTTTAATTTAGTCCCCCATTAATATATCAATTGCAATTTGGTTTTTCATTAATTTCCATTCTTAGTCTAGTTTTTCACTTGTCAATTCATTCTTAAGTTGGTCTCTTAACAATATAAAAGTTACACATCTGGTCACATAATCTTAATTAAATTTGGAATTAGCAAGGGAGTATATTGAGAATATAATGATAAGTAAGGGACTAAATTGAGAATGAATTAAGAAGCGAGGAACCAAACTAAGAATCATTTAATATGTGAGGGGTGAAAATAGTAATTTACCTATTATATAATCACTTTTTGGCTTATTCAAGGCATCAAAATAAAACATAACCAACTACGCCAAGAGAATTTTTAACATACTTGACAAAACTTAATGCTTAGGAAAAAAATTTTAAAAAAAATCTCAAACTTATAAGGACTAAATAAAAATTTTCAAAATAACAAAGGGAAAATTATTGTGAGCTTAATATACTAACCAGAGCAGCCTACTGCAATCTTCAAGGCTTTGGATCTCAACTTCTGGTTGTTCATTGAGGCTACTTTGATCACAACCTTTTGCTGCAACCATTCATTAATTAAATTTGGTCATAAGATCAATTTTCTTCATCTTTTTTTAAGTGAAATCATTCTTGTTTAGGAGGTAGAGAAGGAAGGAAATGAAATAGAAGATAATTTAACTTTTTTTGTTTTGTTTAGAGAAGATATTTTCTCTAAATTAAAAAAATTAAAATAAAAAGGAATTTGAATGATTTAGACACTTAGTAAAATTTTTATAACTCCCTAGTTAAAAAGTTATAATCTAACATTTTCATCCATTTTTTATGGATATGAACCCGGTGGGGTAGCTCCATTCTGGATTCTCAAATTATTTTTCCTATCCCTATTTCTCAAGCTCTTGTAAATTTCGACAAAATCTTGAATTTTTTTTAAAAATTCCACTGAAAAGTAATATTCATTGAAATATAATATATATATATATATATGTATATATATATATATATATATATATATATGATTGAAGAAAAAATACTCAAATTTAAAGCTTAAACACTTAGTGGCGTTGAGCATACCTTCATATATAACTCTGAAGGGAGAATTTGAATGCAAAGCCAAATTATCTTGGGAGAGAGATAGTGTGTGGGATTGGGGAGCTTTAAGTAACTTAATTTATGGTTGAAGCAGCTACATGACTGGCTTTAGCATATGCTATTTATAGGCATTAATTAATTATATTAGAAAATAATAATAATAATTTGAGAGATCAAAATGGGTCAACCCGACCCATTCAAACTGACTCACATAAGTTGGTGAGTAAAATGAGTCAACTTATTTAACCCACCATAAGATGATTGGTTGAAAATTTCAACCCAACCCACCTAGTGGATTAAGTAAGTTGGCCCGTTTAACCCACCAAAAAAATTTAAAAAAATAAAAATAAAATAAAATAATTATAAAAATTCAAATGTGGCTTTCTTTAAGCACATGTCTTGTTTAATCAATCAATTTCTATATTAGTATAAGTAAACAAAAAAATAACTAAATAAAAAGCAAGTTGCAACGCATTAAAACAAATAAAGTAATTTAATAATTCAATGATTTATTAATAATAAGAATATAATTATGAGCAGAATATTCAAATCTGGTAAATTAAAAAATAATAAAGACAACACAATACATACATTAGGGTTAATTTTTTAAAATAGAAAAGTGTAGTGGGCTAGGACGCTGGACTAAGTGAATGAAAAAATTTAAAAAAAAAAAACAGGTAACCCGTTTAACTCACAAGCTAGCTCGTTTAACTTATGGATTAAACGAACTGAGTTGATAGAAATATATTAAATAGGTTCTCAAATGAACCTCTCAACCTAACCCACCTCTTAAGTGGGTTATCCAGGCTCGACCAAGTGGGTCGATCCTATTTTAACGCCTCTAGGAAGAGTCTGATTTGGAGGGCATAATTGAAACTTCCTTGCACCCATGTTTAAAAATAATTGAATCCTTGAAGGTAGGGGAGACAACATTGACTATTAATCAATAATCATGCATCCCCTTGAAGGGAAATATTCCAACAAGTTATAAAATAAATAATTAAAGCTCAACATTAGAAAAAAAAAAATACAATATAACACGTTTACGCTTTTTTTTTTTTTTATCTTTTTCTTATTATGTATTGTAATTTTTTCCTCTTTATGTTTGAAATGTGTACAATTAACCCTCTAAATTGCAAAGTGTACTGTGGATGATTGTAATCCCATTTTAATTGGAAGCAATAGCCAAATGTTATCGTCAAAGGAAAGCAAAATTTTTTTCACGTGTCACATTTCTATTTGGCGACCTGATAACAATAGTATAGAAAATAGTACTTAGTCTAGTTCAAATTTCATTTTACAATAATTAGGATTAGATTTTAACGCAATTTTTTTATATTTTCACAATCAGATTTCTTAACTATAAATATAAGAAGTGAATAATTTTTTAATTAAAAAATAACAAGTATAAAGTTTTGTTGTGTAAGTTTACACTCTTTGCAAAATCAATACACTTAATTAGTGTAGTGTTATTAAATTGACGAGTAAACTCTAAAGTTTAGTTGTGTAAGTTTACACTAATTTGCAAAATCAATACACTTAATCAATGTTTTTAAACTCGGTTTGACTTGCCAAATTTATATTCAGAGTTGTTGAATTGAAGTTAACTTGCCTAAACTCACTCTTGACTCGCCCCAACTTGATTGAATCGGCTAGTTCAATCTATGCTAGGCAAGTTAACTCACACCAATATTTTTCTAAAAGGCTACTACTCCTAGTCTCAAACCCCCCACTGATCATTTAGCTAGATCGATTCTTATTACTATTTATGCCATTATTTTTATGTAATTGCTTCCACAAATGCCCTTTCAAAAATTGTTGATTGCACAGCTCGAGCACGTAGAAGCACCATTTACCACCAAGCCAAGCTGAATCTCATAGTAAATTGGACAATTGCATGTATAATGCTCAAATGCATCATTTTTATTTAAATTTTATTTTGGATTTTTTAATCATTAATACATTAAATCAATAAATTAAATGTCTATCAATTTTGTGTTTACAGTATATACAAATTTAATTTTGGGAAAATTGATCAATTAGTCCATATAGTTTACCACAGTTTGTAAATTGGTCCCTACACTTTTATTTTTTTTTAATCATTCCTTATAATTTCAACTTATTGCAAATTGGTCCCTTTTGTTAAATCAATTCTTAACAGTGTTTAATTTTGGGTGAGATGGATGATTTTGGTCGACTTTGAGATAGAAAGAGTGATTCACACTCTCCTTTAATGCTAACGTGGCTTTCTCTTACCCTTGGTTCCCTTTCCTCTTCTTCTTTCCATTTATAATAGAAAACAGAACAAGGCTTTTTCTTCTTCAACATTCTTTTTCTTCCCATACTAAATAGAAGACGTACTGATCAAGAAATAATTAATAGCAGTGCATGCACAAGATGACCCATACTAATACTATACTCTTCTTGGTGTACCCCGCGTCAATTATGTTTTTGTATTTTGTTGTGTTGGCTTTCTCTTTTTCCGCTTTCTTTGCAAAGAAGAAAAAATCGAAAGCTTACAATGAAAGCACTTTTTCCCATTCTTTAACCCTTTGTATGTGATTCCTCATACATGATATCCCATAAAGTTTCTGTGCCATCATCTAACTATATCGCAAACCTAAAACACCCATTTTGAAGATAAATTCCAAGTGCATGTTTTTATAATGAGTGTAAGTTTGAGACCGTGCAATTAATATGGTGGAATGGTAGTGATTAACTAGCATAATAATTACTAAATCTTCGATACTAAAGTAAGTGTTTGGTTATGCAAAATCTAAGAACGAACTTTCTGGAGTTTGGGGAAGTGAGCATTTATCAAAAAAGGAGAAAAACATAACCTCAAACTAAAAAGATTGTGTGAGAAAGTGCAAAGTGTTGGAGAATGGGAAAAAGCACTTTCTTTTTCAACTTTCAATTTTTCCATCTTCTTTGCAAAGGAAGCAAAAAAAGAGAAACCCGACACAACAAAATCTGAAAACACAGTTAACACGGAGTACACCAAGGAGAGTATAGTATTAGTATGGGTCTTCTTTTGTGTACACTAACATTGATTATTTCTTGCTCTGTATGGAAGAAAAAGAATGTTGAAGAAGAAGAAAAAAAAAAACTTGCTCTGTTTTCTGTTTCATATGGAAAGAAGAAGAGAATAGGGAAACAAGGGTAAAAGAAATTCACATCAGCATTGAAGAAGCGTATGAATCACTCTTTCAATTTCAAAGTCAACTAAAACCATCCACACAGTTAAGAATAGATTTAATAGTAGGGACCAAATTGTAATAAATTGAAATTATAAGGATTGATTTAAAAAAATAAAAGTGTACAGACCAATTTACAAGCTATGATAAATTATAGGGACTAATTGATTAATTTTCTCTTTAATTTTATTACATTAGTTTATTCTCTTTTTATATATTAATAAATTGATATATTTACCAAAAAAAAAACGAAATTAATATGTAGTTAAAGTGAATCATTAATTAGTATCATTACCAATTCAATGACTAATCAAATTTAAAACATTGATTTTAACTATGTAATTATATATTTTAGTTGTTATCTTTTAGTGAAAATAAATTCTTATAATTTTATATTATAAGTCTACCTCCCTTGTACAAATTTCCCTAGATTCACAAGACAATCTTGCATTTAATACAAAAGATATAAATAATTAAGTATGAGTGTTTTTCTACAAACTATTGTTCTATTAATATATAGGTATTTAAGTATTATAAAAATAAATTAATATGTCTTAATTTAAAAGAATTAACATTGACATGAGTATATTGTTCAAATTGTCGAGCTCCTAGCTGCAAATCTCAACTTTCGTAGCTACTACATTAATGTGGCCCGTTTTGTTAGGTTGAATATCATACCATTCTAGACTTTCATCCTAAATTCAATGGTTGCATGCATATTTCCTCATCCACTTCAACTATATCAACTGTAACCATTGATGGAATGATTGCCTTAAGCTCTCCCATAAATTTGGGTCCTTAAGTCTAGTTTCTCACTACCTTTAGCTCACACACCATCATCTAAGAGTAAGAAACAAAGGTTTAGAAGCATCCATTTTTAGTTTTGATAGTTCTAACATTTACGAAATTTTCAATGGTTGCATGCCCATGCCCTCTTGATTAAGAGGGAAATTTTTAAACCATGTTTTCAATGCCTACTTATTGAGATGATGTGACAAAATATTATATTTATTATTTTGGTTATAGGCCAATGCTTGTCTTGTTTTGAGCTTTTCATTTCTGGTCCATCATTGCTTGTTAAATGAAATATTGGTCATAGAGGGACTTAAATCTTGACTAACATGCTAACGTTTAAGCCATCATGGATCCTTGTATATGGATTCTCTTTTCAAATATATTTAAATTCATAAATGTGTTAATAGATTCTTGCTCAAGGTAATTAATTGATCAAAAGTTGGGATATTTATTTTTAAGTAACATAAGTGTTATTGGGAAATATTTACTAGATATTTTGTCCAATATCATGCTTAATTTCTTGAAAATTAATTTTGAGCAATATTTTATGGCATATTTGGTTAAATTTTAATAAGGGAATATTTAATTAATTAACTTGTCACATGTTTGTTTTGTTAATTAATTAATTGTTTAAAATCTCATTATGTGAATCAGTTGTTTATGCATTTTGCATGGTTATATACAAGCATTTAAAAAATTTTGGATGTCATGTAATTAGTATGATTTTGGCATAATTAAAGTTTAAACACAGCAACTTCAATTATATTAAAAATTCCACATTAAGTTTTAAAAATTACGTGAAGCAAAATGACATCAAGTTGTAATTAATTGTTTTCAATATAGTAATTATCATCCCACCAGAATATTATCACATTGATATAATTAATTAAAATGGGATAGTGAATTTTTCTTGTTCTTGATATGCCCAAGGATTAAGGAAAATGAGTATTATTTGCTAGTTTCATTATAATTTGTACATGATCCTAATTAAATAAAGCTTAAGCCACTGACAGTTTTATTTTCTAATAGGCTCATGTTTAATTTACATGTTCATATTGGTAGAACATGTTATATAGAATTTTCAAAGTTGTCTCAAATATTGATAAGTGCAGGCAATGTTTATGCAGCTTTTTAACCACTAAACATTTCTAATTTTCAAGTTTCCAAATTTAATGGGGATAATTATAAAATTTGAAAAGAGAAAATTTTTCTGTAATTAGGGTGGATGGATGTTAACTACGCTATTAGAAAAGATGAACCTACTACACCTATGGATAGTAGTACATTTGCAATAAAAATTTCACAAACATTAGGAATGATCTAATTGCCTCAGTATGATGTATAACAAAACCAAGATATCTGCTAGTATACGAGGATCAATAGGGGAGCATAAAAATGTTTGTGACTTTGTTAAAAGCCATTGATGAACAATTTGAATCCTCTAAAAAGGTTTTAGCAAGTATCTGAATGTCAAATTATCCCTCATAAAGCTCATTGGCTTCAGAGGTGTGTAAGAGAACATAATGTGGAAAAGGGATATTGTAGCTTAATTAAGGACACTTGAGGTTGATATTCCAGATTCTTTCGTAGTGTACTTTATTCTAAATTCCCTATTGCCTTAATATAAGCCATTCATGATCTCCTACAACATTAGTGTACTTTATTCTAAATTCCCTATTGCCTTAATATAAGCCATTCATGATCTCCTACAACATACATAAACAGAAATGAGCAATCAATGAAGTACTAACCATGTGTGTTCAAAAGGAAGGAAGGCTCTTAGCAGAAATAAGAGAAAGTGCACGTATGGTAACGCACCTATTCAAAATGACATTAAAAGGGAATCAAATTTTTTTTTTCTATAAGAAGAAAGGACACATGAAGAAAGACTACAACAAATTCAAGGCATGGCTTGAAAAGAAATGTAATGCAATCACATTCTTTTGTTTTCAATCTAATATGGTAGATATAGTGGTAATACATAGTGGATTGATTCTGGTTCTACAATTCATGTTTCAAATACCTTCAAATGCTTTCTAAATCAAAGGAAACTAATAGGTTGTGAGTAATACATATATTCAAGAAATAAGATAGGTACACTGGTCTAGGCCATAAGAACTTGCAAGTTGGTCTTGAATTTTGGTTTTTCTCTTTTTAATTTTGGATAAGACCTTTTATGTACCAAGTTTCTCTAAAAACGTGATTTCTTTTTCAAAACTTGTACAATTAGGGTATTCCTTTGAATTTTCAATTATTCTCATTAATAAAATGCTTTTGAAAGCTAACCTGAGCAGGTGTTTAAAAAGAACTTTAGAGAAATAAATGTTGTTTTGAAAATGGTCACGTCAGAAAAGATAATCTCTGCCTAAAGCTCCGTGTTAGGTGCATGAAAGAAATCTATAAATATTGGTAATTTTGAAAGATACATAAAACTAAAGTTCAATTCGGTACCTGAATCTTTGGTTTAATCACCTAAAATTTTTAATTTCCTTAAATCAAATTGTAATTGCTTGAAATACTTGACACAACAAATAAGTTAGATAGAAGAATAAGAAAAGTAGATTTATTCTCATTTGGACAGCATTGTTATATAAAGATTTCAACATGCTTCCAAATCAGGGAACTTCTATAGGGATTGCCCCATTTAGGAACCCACATGTAGGAAATTTTTTTTCTATGGGGATGGGGAAGGGAGCAAAACTCTCTCCATAAGAAATTTGGGAATGGGGACAGGGATCATACCCCGACCCCATGGGTCCCCATTCCTCCCAATTTTATATAAATATTTATTATACATATACTAATTTTATATTTTTGTATTTCACTTATTATTTATAATTATAATAATTAAAAGTTAAAATTTCAATTCAACTTAAAAAAAAATTTCACTAATTACAATTAGTCTTCTATTTCTTTGAAACTTGACGTAGTAAAATTACTTTCAAAATACTTTATAGCTGCGATTACATTATAATAAAGAATATGAAGTTAATATTAAGAAAAATAATATTAATTATTTGTAAATTATGATTAAGGATAAATTTAGAAATTAGAATTATTTAAATGGTTTTAGTTTAAATTTAATTATCTTTTTGTTAAATTTTTTTCATAATTATCTTACCTTATTAATAGTTATTTATTGTAACTTATAGAATTTGTTGTAAAATTTATTATTTGAAAATTTTTAGTTTTTATGAACGTCATTGCAGTTTTTAAATAATATAAATAAGGAGTTTGAACTTTAAATCTAAGTTATATATATATAAGCAAAATTTCCATCCATATCGATATCTAGTTCCTTTTAAATCAAAGAAATTTTTACTAGAATTAATTATTTACACTTGGTGAGATTTTTGGTATTACCCACAATGATAACACAATAAATTTTTTATGCTCACCCACAACACAAAATTTCAAACTTGCCTCATATTTTTACTATTGGATTTTCTCTTAATTCATTATCAACTGACTTTTTTCCTATAAAAACTAATTTATAAAGATGTGAAAAAATTGAGGAATTTGGTTCCTCAAGTTTGAGATCCTTATGCAGGAAACTACAAGTAAGATCACTCTTACGTTCCTAAAAACTAGATACGTGTACCTAATACTTAGCACACTTCAAAGTTTTCTCACACCAATATGTTTCAAGTTTTCTTCATCTCTGTCTTCTCTATTCTAACTCTTCTTTTTATACGTGATATAAGAAGTGACTGTCGCATTTGAGTCTTCCTCCTTAAGCTCAATTTTTTAACATTGCAAGCATACAAGAAAGGCTTCGGAGGGGATCATTTTTGCAGTTTTTCTTTGTGATCATTGGATTTAGATCAAATAGTTCCAAATGTGTTTATAAACATATTTTTAAAATGTAAAAGTCAAGCTTTTTAAAAAAATAATGACATATTGATATTTTAAATTGGTTTTTTTAAAACAAAATGGTATCCAATTGAAGAAAGAAAAGGGCTAAATTGCTTCCAATATTTTACACTTTATTTTACATATCATACAGTTTATTATTATTCAACAAGATATATACAAAAAATTATCTAAAATATTAATATGTATTTTATTTTAAAAATTGCTTGATTTTTATTTTTTTAAAAAATATAATTTTATAGACATATTTGGAACCATTAAATCTAAATTCATTGGTCACAAAGAATTATTGCATAACCGATTCCCTCTGATTACTGGAATGGATCTATTTTTGAGAAGCTTCACTACTAGTCTATGATATAGAGGCTCTTTTATGACTCTATTTTTGGCCTACCAAGTAAAGGAACACTTAAAGCTTCAAGAAGACGAAGAAGGACATTTTTTTAGCTTCTAAAGCCTTTCCCAAAGTGTGGAAGTAAATAGTAAAGAGTGCTTAATTGAATTCCAATTATAGCATGTCATTTCCCATCTTTCTTGCTTTATTTGTTGTACTTTTGATTTTGGTTGTATACAACACCTTTCTGTTCAAAATTGGAGGTAACTCTCTTCCTATACTATGGATTGGTAAGTATAAATTCATAAAACTTATAATGTTGGGTGAATTAATTTATTAGTAAGTTAGGAATATACATTCATAGTCACATTAGGACCAACTCTTCATGCAATTGCTTAAGCAATTGCAAAAGAGATTATGGATTAGTCTAAAAAGAATGTCTATAAATAATTGAAAAGATACTTACAGGCAATAAAGTGTCACACCCTAAAACCTAAAGTGTGATGGCATAGAATATAGAAAAGATTTTCATTTTTGCAAGCCTGAACATTCTATCTGACCATTCTAATCTTGCAAGCTAGAAAACACAAGAAACAATGGCAATAAGTAATTCTCTTTAATAATTGAAATAAAATTTCTCCATTATGATATCGTAGGAATTTCTACAGAGTCTTCCCTTAAAAGTGTGACTCTCTAAAATATTTCTACATTGCCTGTCAACCTAAAACATAACAATTCGACAGTATGAGAGAGCTCTGCTTTCATTACAAAAATTAAAGTTACTACAATGGGAGTAACTACCTATGATGACTTGGAGCAACTTTAGATTACATAAATTTGTTACACTTTTAGAAAGCACATCATTGCTGGAATCAATACAAGGCATGAACAGCAACTTACCCATACCCCAAGCCTAACTTGGAATCTATGCTCAAATCTCTTACCTATAAAAACAAATGTTAAGAGGAATGAGCAAATATTATTACTTGTTTCAAGAAGATTTCAATTCAAGCCTTATAAAATCACATAAATCACAATAGTTGCAATTAGAGATAAAAAATAATAATAATAAAAATAAATCAAATTATAGAAATCATAAGTTTTGTGCAAATCATAGACGCTACTAGAAAAAATGGAAATAGAAACGAAAAATTGACACAGATTTAAAGTTGTATCAAATTGAGACCGAATTTAATACAAATTTAAATATAATAATTGTAATTCAACAATATAGGCAACTGATACAAAATCTGACACAGATTATATAAGTATCAAAATAATTTGTGTTTGATTTCGTGACAATTTGTGAATTAAATAGTTTAATTATTTTCTTAAAACTTAAATACGAATCAAATTCATGTCTGGTATCAATGTTGATTTCTGACACAAATTTTTGTCTGTGTCTAATATCAATGTTGATATCTGACATAGGCTTTGTTCGTGTCAAAAATTGGCACTTCTTCCTATACACATCTTTAGTAAAATTTGGGTCATTTTTTAAGAACTTCATTTTGTTTCATTTTATCAGAAATATTGCAGATGGTAAAAGGATTATTTGGTTCATGCTAATCTACTATGTTACTAGAGCACCACCCATATCGATGGGAGCTTTGTCGGCGAATCGATTAGTAGGAATAAGGACTATGTCTTAATTTCTCTCTCTCTCTCTCTCTCTCTCTCTCTCTCTCTCTCTCTCTCTCTCTCTCTCTCTCTCTCTCTCTCTCTCTCTCTCTCTCTCTCTCTCTCTCTCTCTCTCTCTCTCTCTCGTCGTGCTTCAACATATTTGATTGTAGGTTTTCTTGTTAATCATTTTCTTAGAAATGGGGAAAAGCTAAAGGAGAACATTGAAGAATAAGCAAAAGATAAGCCCAGACCTTGATTCAGAAGCAAATAGAGGTAACCCAAGATCTTCATTTCTATTTATTTTCTAAGACAAGGGTGGGTTTGATTTATGTGTGATTTGTTTTCCTCGAAATAGAGAAATCTTTGTCATCTCTTTGTTAAACTATGTCTACATTCAATGGAAAAACTCTTTTTTTATTTTGTCATTAATCTTGTTAGGTGTGTGAGAAACTGAAAACCAATAAGTAAAAAAAACAAATTACAGCTTTCACGCAGAAAAAGGGAAAAAAGATTGATATTCTATTAAATGAAGATATGTTAAGTTAAAGAAAGGATTATACAAAAATAAAAATAATACTCAATATGTTTGTGTTTGGAAAAATGGAAGAAAATAACAAGGTTTTCACCTGATAGAGAATGAAGGAGAATGAGAAAGACAAGAGGGTAGGGAATGGAATAGAAGAAGCCATAGTTGAAGTATGGGATAGGAAGAAAATGAAACTGGTTTGAGGTGAATACAGAGAGAATGAGAGGGAAACGAATCTATAGAGGTAGAAGTAGGGTGGGAGCCATGTGGGGAAGGGGCCCATTTGAAAATGAGCATATGGATGAACAAGCAAAACCTACCACTGAGGAGGTTAGCATTGTGTTTGATTTCTTAGGCTTTTATGGAAAAACCCGACATTGTTTTAAGTGACTGTCGTCTAAGAGCATCATTCTAAATTTCTAAAACCATTGTTTATATTGAACCAATAAAATTGTATGGAAATTCTAAAGTAGTTTAATGCATCTTTAATAAGGTTATCTGTAATAAGAATAAGTCAATATATAATGAGAAGGGAAAGTGAACTTTTTCTCATAACTTTTCTAATTATTTTTTATGTTTGTGATAATTTAGAAATATGCCAATATCATATGCAAGTAATTCAACATCATAAGCAACATTTCTTCATATGCATCATATTTCTAATCACTATGATACAAGTAATTCAAGAAGACATAATATACAATCTCATTTCACTATCAAACAACACATATCAAGACAAATACATATGGGGACAATACGCTACGGTGAAATTTTCCCTATTTACTTTACACTTTATACAAAGTTCACATGGATTATGCTTAGAAGGGACCACGCCATTGAAACCACTTACATTGCCACACACCTACAAATACTCATGTTTTAGTCCTCCGTGGCCCCACTAATAATAAACATCCCTTTTTATTTTTTAGCTCTTGCATCTTCTTATATATTTATTCATCTATGGCCCACTTCTAAACTAAAATATATATTGTGGTTCTCACATATTATGCTTAGGCATTATTGGCACTTGGGTGTTATCTGCATGGCGCCTGGGCACTGATTTATCCAGCCTCCCCTATCCTTTTGCAGCAAATGGCGCTCAAGCACTAGCTTTATGGTGACTGGCCACCATCTATCTGGAATCTGTGCCCAGGCACTATCTCTCTTGAATTGGCACCCGAGCGCTATCTCTTTGGAATTAGTACCCAGGCGTTGTAGTTGTGGTGCCTAGGCACTGATCATTGAACCTCGACACTTGTGCTACCTTGCCAACCCTTTTTTCTTGAAAGAGAACACTTAGTTCTTTTCTCAACCATGGTTATCGTAAAACTTTCAAGTTGTATATGAAATCTGTGTTATTTTTATCCAAAGTTGCGATGTTTGTTCAATTAATGTTGCATTATAGTTAACTTTCCTTAGAAATTTATCACTTTGTAGGGTTTATCTAATGAAATTCCATTCATTTGGAAAACAAAATTAACAGAAGTAAAAATAACCAGTGAGCAACAAGTTGTCTTTGTCATTGTAATTGTGACCATGCAAAGCATGTTGAAAGCTTCATAAGTTATAGAGTAAGTGTCCTCCATGTGTGTCCTTCACTTAACTTTCATTTCAAACTTACTTTTCATGACAAAAAGTAAGAATTTTACACCATTTGTTCTAATTTCTTGATGTTTGCCACTGTTATTACAGGGTGATCTCTATGATGACAAGATTCTAGTCAAGGCAATCAAATCAGTTGGTGTTGTGATTTGCATAGTGAGTTTCCTATGCCATGTTCTCGTACATTGTTCCTCCTCTTCACATGGATTATTCTATTTCAACTTGTCATTTAACTTAGGCTGCTTGCTTCAAGTAAAATAACACTAGTTGGTACATCTTCATAAAAAGACATGTGTACAAAATTGTATTGTTTAGTTTGCTTGTGTTATCCTTCAATAATTACATCGAGGTTGTACTAGGACTAGGAATCTCTTCTACTTTGGAACCACATATTTGGAAATGAAAAGAAAAATTATTTGCATGTATCATATATTAAGCATCTAAATACTCTTTTTGTCTTACTGAAATTGGATGTATGGGTAAAATGAATTAAAGTTACTCTATTTAAAGTCACTTTTTGTCTATTTGTGTCTGTGTCCATTTTTACTTGTTCGAATAACATAGAAATGGATGCCTCTGATCATAGAAAGTGGATGGATAAAAGAGTGGGTTCTAATCAGAGAATTATAGATGAATTTTGGGCTAGGATACATGAGTTTATTGATTTTGCCTATAGATAAGCTCATCATAAAGAAGTAGGAATGTTAAGATGTCCTTGTAAGAATTGTAAGTGCAAGGAATACCACTCTATTAATGAAGTCAAGGTACATTAATGTAAGAAAGGGTTTATAAGAACTACTATTATTGAACTAATTATGATGAAGTTGTTCCTCTAATTCCACAAGTAGGGGAGAACTCCTACTATGGAAGCAGTCTGTTAAGAGAAAACTTTAATAGCTATGAGCAAATGATAATGGATGGTGTTAGACCTTCGATTGGTAATTAACTTGAGCAAAATGGTTTGGGGTTTGGAGAATCAATCTAAGAGGATCCTAACCTTGAAGCTAAAAAGTTTTTTGATATGGAGGGCTACACAAGCTCCTTTGTGGAATGGTAGTGAATCTTATTCTGAGTTATCTACCTCATTAATGGCTATTAGTTTAAAGTCTGAGTTTAACATGTCAGATATTGCTTTAATTGTTGGATACAGTTTATAAAGGAAGCTTTGCCAAATCATAATCAAGTGGCTAAGGATTTCTACCATGCGAAGAAGTTGGTGACTAAACTAGGCTTAGGCAGTCATAAGATTCACCGTTGTCCTAAGGGATACATGTTGTATTATGATGAAGATGAAGAAAAGCATAGATGTAAATTTTATGACGAACCATGTTACAAGAGTGTTAATAAAAGGGGAAAGATAAAAGAAATCCTATTGAAGAAAATGTGGTATTTCCCTCTTGTTCCAAGACTTCAAAGGCATTATTCTTCAATCCAAATGGTGAGTCAAATAAGGTGGCATTGGAAGAATCATAGGGAGCCATGGTACTTGTCTCATCCATTTAATGGAGAATCATGGAAACATTTTGACTTAAAGTATCCTAAATTTGCAAAAGTCCCTTGTAATGTGAGGCTAGGCTTATGTGCAGATGGATTTGCTCCATTTGATATGACAAGCACAGCTTATTCATGTTGGCCAGTAATCCTTACCTTTACAACCTTCCTTCATGGATGTACATGAGAAGAGAATTCCTGCTCTTGTCCATCATAATTTCTAGCTCATTAAATCCAAAAGATAAAATTAATGTTTATTTGCAACCACTCATAAAAGAGTTAAAAATATTATCAAATAATGGCATTCTAACGTATAATGTGTCATTGAAGCAGAATTTTTTTATGAAGGCAGCTTTAATGTGGACTCTTAATGACTTTCCTACATATGGGATGCTATCGAGTTGGCAAACAATGGGAAGACTTGCATGCCCAATTTGAATGGTGCACTCAAAAGCATTCACCTTTAAACATAGCAGGAATACATCTCTCATTGACTGTCATAGATAGGTCTTGCCACTTAAACATCAATATAGATGGAATAAGAGGGCCTATCGCAAAGAGGTTATTGAGACCTCATTGCCCCCACCAAGGTTAACTAGTGAAGGAGTGTGGGAAAAGGTAAGACACATCCCTAGCATAAACGAATTAATGGGAGAACGTCCCCAAGGGTATGAGGTTACTCATCATTGGACAAAAAAAAGCATATTTTGGGAAGTTCCTTATTGGAAAACAAATCTTCTACAACATAATTTGGATCTCATGCATATTGAAAGAAATATGTTTTTAAATATTTTTTACACCATTATGGACACCAAGGGAAAGACAAAAGACACTAAACAAGCTAAAAGAAACTTTGTTGAACACTGAAGACGAAATGATCTAGAGATTGATGATGGTGAAGGTAGAGATAGACATAAACCCCCCAAAGCACAATATACCTTAGATAAGCAACAAAGATTAGCAATATGTGAATACGTTAAGCAATTGAAGCTACTAGATGGGTAAGCCTCGAATTTAGATAGGTGTGTTGACACTAGGTAAGAAAAGTTAACAAATATAAAAGGTCACAATTGCCATGTGTTTATACAACATTTGCTCCCAATTGCATTCAAGGTTTTACCCAAGCCCATATGGAATACACTTACTGAACTCTAATAATTTTTTAGAGAGCTTGCATTGCCATCACTAAGAGATGATAAATTACGTATGATGGATGAAAACATTCCACTCATCTATGTAAATTGGATCAAATATTCCCTCCAAGTCTCTTTGATTCCATAGAGCACATTCCAATTCATTTTGCCTATGAAACAAGAGTTGGTGGTCCCATGTAATATAGATAGACGTATCCTTATAAGAGGTCAAGTCATTTATCCATTATTTTTTTTAATCATGTTTTCATTATTTTGATATTTGAGCACTAAAGTTTTTGTTAATTATTTTAGATGTATACATACATTGAAAAAGAAAGTGAGGAACCTAGCTTATGTGGAAGGCTCTACTTGTTAAATTTATTTATTTAAGGAAACCTGTACATTTACATCTTATTATTATCTACTAGAAATTTTGACTATAAAGGCATGACTACCACGGAACGATGATGGGCGTGAGGGTAGTTCTAGCTTAATGCCCTTGTCTATATTTAACTATCCTGGGCGTTTAGCTGGAAAATGCACATATAGCATATTAGAAGAGATGGAAATGAGAGCTGCAAACTTTTATGTTATTCTAAATTGTCCCGAGGTAGGGCCTTTTTTGGAGTATGTTATCCAGTTCCCACTTATTCCTCATTTCACATAAACAAATTTATCATATCTACACCCATCTATGATATATATGCAAAATATATAACAATATATTACAAGAACTTGATGAAAATGACTTTAATGTAAACAAACAAATCTCCTAAATTTTCCTTCTTGGTTTAGGGAATATTATGTTATATATCCACCATTTGCTAATGTTTCCTCTTCAATTGCTAATGTTACCACCTTATTAATTGCATTTCATTTATTATATAGGTTTTGAATTCAAATAACAACATTAAAGATGATCTTTCGAAGAGTTTGGCATAGGGGCCTTTAAACAAAGTTAAGAAATGGCATACATATTTTGTAAACGAATATAAATTTAGCATAAAAACTCAAAGTCAAGGGATGAGTTCAACAAATTGTGTGGTATGCATTTGAGGTGGGGAAAATGGCATAATGGAGAATGATTACTATGGGGTATTAACCAACATTGTTTAAATGCAATATATTGGATGGCCAAACAAGACACTTGTCTTATTTAAATGTGATTGGTTTGATCCAACTCCAAATCAAGGACAAAGACAGATATAAATTACGGAATTGTTGAAATTAAAGAATCTAGGATATACAAGAACTATGATCCATTCATTTTTTTCCCAGCAAGCAGAGTAAGTTTACTATACACAATATCCTCAAGGGCAGCAAGGGTAGTTAATTGTCATTAAAACCAAGGCACAAAGTACAATTCAGACCTTAAAAAACATTAACCATGAAATAGATGATCCTTACCAAGAGGAATCAATACCATAAATGCCAATGGTTATTATAAATGATGATATTGAACCACAAAGTGAATGGAGAAGGGATGAAAAGGAAGAGGTGGAAAAAGAAAAAGGAAAAGAAGAAGATGATAATGATGATGATGAAGATGAAGATGATAAGGGGGAAGAGGATGAGGATGAAGATGTGGAGAATGATGAAGAAGAGGATGGCTAAATAATGCATAGAATAATCAACAAGATGATAACTACACAATATAGTCCTTTGAAGAATTGTACGGAGTATACATTACATGTTCTCATTTTTTTTTATTTTTAAGTTTCAAATTTCACTATTTTTAATGGACTTTGAACATGTGTATAACTGAATGCACTATTATTTTTCTCCTTTGACGTAAAAATTCAAATTATTAATTAATGATGGTATTCCAAGTTATTCATTTTATTTGCGTGAGGTTTCTGAGTCTTACTTCAACATATTTCCATTGAGGAGCTTCACCTAAGGTTAGTGTGGTGGTACAAAGAATTAAAATTTATAGTCTTCTATATATGCCAATTATAGCCAAGTCCCAACTCATATAATACATATGAATTGAGTCCATGGACAAATAATCAATGTTGTATAAATGTTATCTGGTAATTTATAAATTTAAATTAGCTATTGCTAACAGCAACAGTATAGTACAGTAATCAATTACGAGCAATATGGCTTGCGAACAATCAGTTATGTAGCATAATGCCTCAGTACAGTGATACAAATCATGGTGCACCATAGCTAACGCCTACTACCATTAGTGACAGGGTCCTGTGCTTAATTAATTTTTAGGAAAAAAAATTTCTTTCATAATAGTATAAAGACTTGCTAATGTATTCAAATGGTAATCTCCTAGTTCTTATAATTCATACAGTAGATAAAATAATTTAGTAAATTTCTAGACATCATATAGCGTAGAAAGAAATCATTCAAAACGTTATACCATATGCAAAAAGAAGCTTTATGGTAAATTCTATAGAGGTTTCAAAACAGTCAATGTAAAAGATGAAAAGAAAATAGTATACTTTAGGAAGTTCATCCCCAAGGCACCAGAGCATATAGAATAAACTAGTTCATAAAGGAAGATTTTAAAATACAAAAAATAAGCATAGTTAGTAATATTTACTCACCTGATAGCCATGAAAACTAGCCAATTCTAAGTCATTTTACCTACCCTGTTTGGAATGCCTCCAAAGTTCCTATATGGTTCAAAATGGAAGGGCATTATTTATTAATGCAATATTCCATGTAAGCTCTTCAAGTTAGTCTAATTTACATCTGTGTCTATTAAATTCTAATCTTTTCCTTCTAAAATCATTCAATCAATCCTCATAGTCATTAACTATTTTCATAACCATGCATCTGATCCTTAAGAATAGGTTTACAAATTAAATCCCATTCTTGCTATCACACTTGTAAAAAACCCTTCAAGTTAAGGCCATATGCACTGAGATATATGCATATTGCTCACCAATGCCAAGAATTCCAAAGAAAAGAACCCCTTCTGTCTGACCCATTATATGAATTAACCTAATGTAAATGTTTTTTTTTTTTGAGAACCACAAAGTCCCTTGTTTGGCCTTTATCTTGGATTAGTACCAATACACATAAGATAACACATCACTTAATCAATAAAGTTCCCTTGTTTAAGATCTTATGAGCTAAGTGAATAGAAACAAGGTAAAACCTCGACGACAATGACAACATATTGGATCTCAATTATCCATGTGTCTAAACATAAATTACATGAATCCTCTTAACTCAATTAATATTTGCACTTTAATACACCCCAGCTCAAGGTTTACATTACATAATAGGAAGTGCATACAAGAAAATATATGGGTCATCACATGGGGAAAAATATAAAGTATAACCAAAATGGTATGTGCCTTTAATGTATTAAGTTCTTAAACACTTATTCTACTAATATTTTCTAAGCCATGTGTTTTACCCCTAATATTTCTCACCCTATTCGACCATCGTAAAATGAGTAAGCAATTAGTACATATTAGACTTATTCCTTACTCAAGTACCAAATCCCACCTCAAGTTAGTTCCACCAATTCTTTGCATATGTTTAGTCACTAATCAATGAATTGAGAACTAAAACCTTTCTTGAAGGGTACCGTTATCACCATTAGATACCCCTAACAACAATATTACAACTAAACCTAATGGTTCACTGTGTTCTTCCTAAAGCAAAAATACATTGTATCAAGGACCCCTGTTCTTTACCAATTTGAGCATTTCTTTACAAACTCAAAGGATAACTCTTAAGATTATTTAGTTATAAAATTCTACCTACTAAGTTCCTTTTGTTACTTCCTTATCAGCATTAATACCTCAACTATGTTACCATGAGGATATTTTAATTTCATCTCAAGTTTTCAAATTATCGTCCTAAATTTTTCTTTCTTAATTGATACACAACCTCAAAATAGCCCTCCGTTACACTCTTAATCTCCCAATTATATATGAAAGAGCATAAAGAATTACCATAATTGAACTACAAACATACATCATAACACTGTTGAACATAAGACACATATATGAGAATTTAAAGGAAAAACAAAAAGTTACACAACTTATATATGTCTTCTTAGAGTCTATTGATGAGAAATTGAACACCAATTTTTTAATCTTCATAGCCACACTCAATTTCTACACAACCAAATAGGGGTCACAAAATCTAAGGCCAATCCTTGGAATTGAACATTGAAATTAGAAAGGAAATGGTTGAAATCCCCTTAGAAGCAAAGCCACCATCAAATTAAAAGAAAAAACTCATCAATTGCACTCATATCTCCCTTTTTTCTACACCCTAGTGATGGAGGGAAGAATAAGGGCATTACACTTGAAATTTCTAGAGCTCTTGAATTCTGAACACACCAAAAACTAATTGGTGATGGCGAAGATCATATAAAGGCGAAGGAGGAAGGTAGATCGAAGAAAAATTGAAGAAGGAAGGGAGGAGAAGTCTTTGCTTATGCTATGTCTTTCTTTTCCAAAGAAAATGAAAATAACTTGTGAGAGGAGAAGAAAAATGAAAGGCAACTTTGTAAATTCAAGTGAAAGGGACATGTGACAAAAAGCTAGAAAGATGGATTATTTTGTAAGTTGCATATTGCGAGGTTCAACCACAGGTAAGAAAAGATGTTTAAGGGAGGCTTAGCCACATGTGCCAACCTCAACTTGAAGTTCCACAGTCACTTATTTAATATTTTAGTCTTTCTTCATTTTTTTTTCCATCAGTGTTACATTACGAGTTTCAAGCTAGTGATTTATGTTATTTAGTGCAATGTGAAAGAGAGTACGTTGAATTTCTATCAAATGTTAGGGAAATTATATTCCTAAGCATCTTATTTCTAAATTTAGCCTAGATTTTGTCAATATTTATTATTTTAATTCTCTTAGTTCATTTTTTTTCAATTACAATTTATCTTTAACTTGATTTAGATTAAGGTGCAAATTTTAATACTTCACAATTATTTCGGATGTCAAATACTTATGTGTCATTATATTAGTTGTGCAATAAAAGCCTAAAGAGATCACAATAAGCCTGTAAGCAACAAAAAAAAAAAAAAAAGAAATGCAATATTGGGAGATTATATGTTATGACCCAAATTCATTGGTCGTGATCGGCGTATAAGCTAAACAAACCTAGCCTAGCTAGCCAAAGATAACACTCTTACAAAATCCATAAAATATCGATAAAACACATTAGATACACTTTGAAATATAATTCAAAATTTCACAATGATATCAAACAAACTAACTTAATAATGTCTCAAAATATACGTTTAGTATAATAAATAAATAGCTAACACAAGGCTTACAATACTTCACAACATTTATAAACCCTGAACAACTTGATATCTAGTAGCAACCACTTTGGAGTTAGACGTATACTGTGCTAAACCTAAATGACATACCAAAAAGTCTGAACAATGAGAAAATTCTCAGTGCAACTTCACTAGTTCTTACTGATTTGAACCATAATATATTAAAGAGAGAGGTGTAAGTCTACTACTGACTTAATGAGTGTATAAATAACAAAGTAAGTGGAAGGGGAAATAATAGAGGCCTTAAAGTTTTTACAATAAACAAGTTTTGATAAAATGAAAACATCATTTCTAACTCTTATAATTTTGCATGTAGTGGGTATCAAGGAAAGAACCAAGATCACCATGCCATACATTAGCATTTAATTCCCTTTTTTACCACTGCACTAGATATTATCTCACAATGTTGTTATAATGATCCACATCTATATTTCCGCATCATATACGATGCCAAGCATATAAACTTGTATCCCATATTAGATACATCTTAATAATTCATACATGTATCCCTTTACCGAATACGTCTTAATAACTCATATCCATATCCCTTTACAAGATACGTCTCAATATCTCATACCTGTATCCATTTTACTAGATTTGTCTCAACATCTCTTACCCATATCCCTTTACTAAATACATCTTAATATCTTATACTCATATCCTTTTACTGGATACATCTTAATATCTTATCTCAACAAGGGGCACCTAGGTAGTTACCCCCGCTAACGGTTACAGGGTTCTTACATTAATTCTCATTCAAACTTTAAATTTGTTTAAAACTATTGAATATAAATATATGCTTAGAAAAACCATATATAAAATAATACAGCAATTAAAGAAGATAAAATTATATGAAATATTATAATGAAGAGTAAAGTAAAAGAAATAATTAAAGTCAAAAGTTTTACCACAACCTTGTATTCCCACATATACTCTTAATACCATTTTAATAGCATATAGTGTTCCAATATTTGTACTTTGCACTTCTTCAATAATAAGTGCTCTTTTCATCAGCAATAGCTCTTATAAATCAATAACCTTGTTCATCATCATATAGTATAGATCCATACATATCATATATCCATAATCGAAAGGTTTGAAAATTATGAATTATTTCCCCCATAAGACACAGAGCTGGGAAAAAGCAAGTGAAAGTTAGACAAGAAAATAAAGGTATTAGGTAAAATAAAAGGTACTACTTTGCTAATTATACAATCATCTATAGGGATCGATAGTTGAGATCTGTTACTCCAAAACACAACCTCAATTGAAAAGGTATCCACAAAGCTACCTCTCACGCAAGTTAATATATGAACTTTCCTTAAAACGCTTCTTCCACGACCTCTCTTTATCTTATTCTTTCTTAATTTTGAATAGAAAAATTAAAAAATGTCCATGTTATTTATAGAAGTTTTCAAGTTACTATTTAGTACTATGCAAGTTACTATTTGACATATCACAATAGTATCCAAACACATTTTTGCTGAAAGTTTATTATGCAAATAGTATCTTATGCATTTTTGTTGACAATTACTACGTAAAATACTATGCATTGTTAAAATTATATTTTTGTCTTAAACAATATTTTTTCATTTTAGTCCCAAATAAAAATGTTAAAATTATAATTTGTACCCGTATATAATTTTCTCCTTTCACTTTAGTCCTTCCAGTTTCTACCAACGATTTTATAAAAGTTAAAACTAAAATTTTATCCAAGATAATCTTTATTTCTTTTCATTTTATTCCCCAATAAAAATGTTAAAATTATAATTTCTAACTCAAACATTATTTTCTCCTTTTCTTAATCCTTAAAATTTTATTTTATTTCTCTAATGTTATTTTTAAAATCATCTTGGGTTTAAATAGGAATCTATACTATTATTTATACCTTGTAATGATCATATATCTCTAACTACATATATTTTTAGGATATTACATAATATATATATATATATATATATACAAATTTTTCTTTAGGTTATTACATTAGAATATATTAGTGTCATAAAATTACACTTACCTAGAATATCCCAAAGCATACATGGATATTATAACAAGAAAATAAGTGAGAGTAAGTAATCTATATTGTATAAAACCTTTTGCATAGAGAGTGAGAGAAAAAAGCATACACAGAGTCTGAAGGGAGAACAAGAAGTTATTTGAGTACGCTAAAATTGTCAATTATTTGTGTAAATAAATAAATTATTTATTTATTTATTTAAGCAAAACAAAACTCTCCTCTTCCTTCAACTTCTTGAAATTAATAATGAATTAAAGAATTATTAATTGTCTTCAAATATTTTTTTAACCATTAGCTAGTAATTTGATTGGATAATATATTGATAAAGTCTCAGGCTACACATGTTAGCGCCTTTACCTAATAGACTGTAGGTAATCCAATCTAATACTAATTATCTATAATTAGCATAGATATAATTCATTACAAAAGGCTAATTGCTTGAATGTTAACCTAGTAATTACACTAATAATAAATTAATGTTAATCTATATTTATAATTATTTCAACAAATCTCATAGAGAAAATAGAAGTTTAACATAATAAGAGGATAAATAATGCATAATGAGATGATAAAGATATTGGTTATAATAATTTTTAAATGTATGGTATTAAATGAGATACTTAAAAGTTTGCAACTAGTTATATTGAGGTAATTTAGGATTGGTTATCATTTATCAATGTTGTTGTTCAATTTGAGTTACAGTAATTGTTATCTCATGTAATACCCATAAAATTTATATGTAATAGGGAACTTAATTAGAGCTAATTGAGTATGTAGATAAAATTTTGTCAAAGATAGTAACCAAAGTGAGTACCTAAACCTCGCCTTATGCATTTTTAGCAATTGTAACTCAACTAAGTATGGTAACCAAGTATCTGTTAGGAAAATTTTGATCTAATAATATATATATATATATATATATAATAATAATATTTTTTCCATTTAAAATATTTAAAAAATTCTCAATTATTTATAATAATTCCACCTAACCCATATTATTGCCTAGTTATCCAACTAGCCTACCTAATATCCTCAAATAATTTGCAAAATCATTCATAAGATACCACTCCTCCATCTGCATGATTTCCACAATTCATTATACAAATTTTAGTTTCTCCCTTTAGCAGCCACCGTCACCACCCTCGGCGAGCACCAGCAACCTTCCAACAGCATCACCAAGCCATCCTCAATCACTAGCAACCTCTCTATAGGCAAAAATCGCCAAAAAATTGCAAAAAAAAAAAATTCGGCCAACCAAAGCTTCCTCCGACCTCGTTCAACCTTTCCGGCAACTCCTCTCAGCCATAATGGCTCTGTCAACCTCCTAACCACCTCCACCAATTGCCACACCACCGGAATTTCATCAATTTTCTAACAACCTGATAACCTAAAAATAACCTAAAATTTGAAGCTTCAATTCGTGATTTTGGTATGTTTTTAATCCAATTACACATAGGTCTTCATTTTTTGCACTGATTTCACATCTTTCTCTCTCATTTACATTGATCAATTCGGTCTAATTTGCTCAGAATAGAAGAAAAACTAATTGAGTACTGTTCATCCAAAAAAATCACTATTTATGCAAGAAAGTGATGAAATTGAGCTCAATTTGGGTTGTTTGCTTCAAATTGAGTTAAGATTACACTTCTAAGGTGATTTTTACACATTTATCCCTTGAAATCACTTATCAATTGTGAAATTTGACTTCCAAATTGAAAAAACCCCTAATTTATGGGTCTAGGGACAATTTGGAAATTTAGTGAAAATTGTGTTTTTAGGACATCTTAAATTTTTAAATGCATCTAGGGAGTGATTTAGAAACTTTTAGAAATTTTATTTTGAATTTTTGAACAAAATACAAATTTTTAATAATTTTTCTAGATTTTTCATAAAGAAAATTAGAAAGAAAAATATGAATGACTTGTTTGTATAACAATAAATATTATTTGAGGTTAAATAGAAATTTTAGAATTTATTAAATAACCCTTAAGTGAAATTTTTGTTATGGTAGGTGTTAAAAAGTTAATAAGTGCATAATAGAATATTTGTATATAATAATAATAATAATAATAATAATAATAATAATAATAATAATAATAATAATAGTAATAATAATGGTAATAATAATAGTAATGATAATAATAATAATAATAATAACAGTAATGATCATGATAATAAAAATAATAAAATGAAATATAGGTTATAAGAATTTGAAAGTATTCTTTAAGTGGCCCATAAATTCAATTTCCAAATAATTAGTAGAGAAATAGGTAAAATGGATAAAGATGAATAAAGAATAATTAATTAGCTCTGTGACCAAATCAAATAATTAAATTAATTATGAGGACTGGATGTTAAGAGTATTTTATTTAATATTTTTTTGGGTGACTAGAATATTTTCAACAAAGGAATTATAATTAAGGATAGAAAGAGGTTAGTATACTCCTCTCAAGTGAGTAGATAATCCCAATTATGCATAATATTATTTTAAATTATTCATGATAATTTTGAATATTGAATTATTAGAAATATTGAAATATAAATTCTAAAGTGGTATAATTTTGAAATTTCTGATATATGTACATGGATAATTATTTATCTCTGAAATATTGGGAATATGTCCAAACAAAACCCTGTAGCTAACAGGAGTTGACGTTAGCCGTAGTGCACTGCGATTGGTATTCTGATAAGGTTGGGTATAATACCCTTACCTCTATATTCTGTTTGAGGCCAAGGGCCATTGTGATATTTACTCAGAGCTTATGGCTGAATGAGTATCAATTACGATCTGTTATCACTAGCCTTGGGCTAGCTCTGTACTCTGTAATTATGATTGGTTCTGTAGGAGATTCCCAATTACATTCTATTAATGATTTTTCTCTATTTAATATCACTGAATTATATCTGTATGATATCTGGTTTTAAATTTCAAAAAGCGTACCACTATAAGTCTGTCTTAATTTTTGCAAGATTAGAATTATCTACTCATTGAGTTTCCACTCACCCCATTATTTAATATTTTTCATATCTCAATGCCAATTCAAAAGGCCCATCTTCAGAATTTTAATCTTGGTGATTAATTTCTTAGTGAGTCTAGCCTACTACTAGAGTTATGTCTTTCAGTATTTTTATGATTCAGTTCAGTCACTCCCTTGTATACAGGCTAAATGTTTAATGTATTATTATAGTGTGTCAAAAACTCTTTGTATGAAAAGTTATTATATCTATATTTGTTTAATATGAATTTTTATAAATTCTGTCATTTTGGGAGTTCCGACAGGTTCACGAAGATGAATCACACTTCATCCCCGTGCCGGTCACATCCTACCGGCTTAGATCGTGACATCTCATATAACGTTTTTGACCAAATTTTAGATCTATGTTCACTACTTAGGATCAGATTTTCTTTTTTCTTTTGTTATTAAATGCAGACTAGTCATTAATTTTTCTGTTTTTATATGATTAGTTGATGTTGATAATATTTTAAGAGTATTTTGAGAAATTCTAATTTCTCTCTATTCAATAATAAATTTTGTTAGCTGGATTTTTTTTATTTGAATAGGATTTGTTAACTCCTCACTAGTGATGTGGGGAGACTAACAAACTTTTTTAATATATAAAATTATTAACTACTAATATTTTGTCTCAGTTCATAATTGTTAATCTTATCAAACTTGATGCGTTTATGACTGCTAAATTAGTCAACATATTTCGAGTCCATTGATAAAAGTGTACCATTAAATGGATCTTATCAGCCGACCAACAAGAGTTTTACGCAATAGGGAATCTCTTATTTAATATAATTTCCCATTAATGAGTGAATGATTATCCCTATATAAGATATTATTTCTTATTTATATTAAATTTAAAATAGGAATATATAAAAAAAAATTGTAAAAAAAGCATAATTAAAATATTTAATCTCTCTCTTGACGGTGAATCCCAAAATTTAAAATGTACATGACAGTTACATAAAGTTAGCTCTAAGTATGTGCTCACACTCACGTGTATGTTTAATAATTCAATTAATTAATATCAAAATTTAAATAAAATGATCTTATTGTTTATAATTATACATAATAATTAAATATATAGTACTTAGCTTTTCAATTATACATTATAATTAAAATTGCTTCAAAATCCCCACTCTTCCATCACAAATTTAGAACCTGACTGGCTCTCTCATATTCTCAATTCTTTTTTTTTTCTTTTTATGTTCAATTAAAGCTATATGTCTCAATTATGAGTCCTAACCCAAGTCCTGTTAATGCAGGATTCAGCTGAAACCTTGTTTTTACTCAAATTTTCCTTTTCTAGATACTAACTATAATTCGCTATCTGTTTGTTTCTGCTATATATTTATCTATGTCTTTTTGCCAATATAAATTTTTTTTAGGACAATATATTGAAATTGTATGGTAAATTAACGACATTAAAATGACAAGAAAAAGGTTTATATAATGTATGTCTTGGAACAATAAATATTAACGTTGTCAAGCTGAAATCTTAAAGTGTAAAATTTGTAAAGTATAAAAAAAATTGAAGAGAAACATAAAGAAAATAAGGAGTAGGTTAAAAAAAAAAAAAAAAAACAAGTTTCGTGTACACATTCTCACGCTTTGCATTACTTTCTTTTTAACTTTAAAAGAAGGTTATGGACTTCTTCAAAAATATTTAAACTAAACACGAATTAGTTACTTGTGACGTGAGTTCAAATTCCTCCTTCAACTGTTGTGGTGCTCAATCCTCCCAAAAAGATTCTCTATGACTGAGAAGCTAGTTGTATAGTAATTTAAAAGGTCTTTCAAAAATAATTTTTGCTTCACTCACAAACATAAAGTAAAAGGATATCAAACCAAGACTAAAAATCTTTATAATCTAACAGCACTCTAAACTTTACAGGACATTATTGTTCCCCAAACACATGCAAAAGGATAAAAACAGACACACTAAGCCATTAAATTACATAAAGTTTCCCCATGACAACAATTCACTCACTCATTCATTCATTCATCATTTCCTCTGTTTTTTTTTTTTTTTTTTTTTTTTTTTTTTGCTGATTTCGAACGCTAAAATGGACATTAGAGGATGGGGCAAGAAGGTTCGCGATACTGATCTGCAAAATGATACTCTGCAATACAGTAACGAGGAACAACTACTCCATGACAATCAGTTGGTTTCTGTGGCTTAGGTTCTTCTGGTTCTTTCTTGGGCTCCATGGGGCCCACACTGACCAGCTCTGCATACCCAACTTTCTTCCTGAGCTGATTTGTGATCACAGCTGCGTCCACACCTTCCCCTGTTATCTCTATTTGTTCCTTATCATCCCCTTTGATTCCTGCACCTTCCACCCCTTCAATTTTCATCCACATGACACCAACATCTTTAGAGAGAGAAGAAGATGAGGAAGAAGAAAAAAGTTTGAATATTCTAGAATGTAAAACTTAAAATATGCCTGAAAAAGTGGCATAAGGAATTGGAAAAAAGTATTAGATTGATATTTTACTTTTTATATTTTGTAATAATTTAATTTTAAATAAATTTATTGTAATAAATTAATCTTTCGTTAATTTAAACAAAAAGAATAATTTTACATAAATTTAAATTAGTAAAAAATTAATTTATTATATTAAATTTATAAAAAATTAAATTGTCATAAAATTTACTTACTTTTATTTTATTTATGTACTCTTCTCTTTATATATTATTTCAATTTAAAAAACACTCTACAAATTTTCATCGAAACACTTGAGAGAAAAACTCCAAGTCAATCATATCTCATGGGATTCAAAACTTGTTGCATTACCACACTCTTATGAATCCATAAGTACAACCATTTTTTTTCTATTACAATAACGTGAATAAAGATTTTGTTTCTTATCATGCACATCGTGCAATGAGAGAGCAAGATAGAGATATAAAACATAAAAGGAGAGGTAAGAACCCATATTTCTTTCTTTCTTATATTACTCAACATGCATTATTGGGAAAAAAAAAACCGTTGCATGAGAAATATTGTGGCTGCAATTAGAATTGGGAATTGGAATGGCAATATATACTTGCCTGAACATCCAACTACAATCTTCATGGCTTTGGATCTTGACTTGTGGTTCTTCAGAGACATTATTTTGATCACAACCTTTTGCTGCAACCAAACATAACATTAACTTGATCATACTATAATTGATTTTCTTTTCTATGTGACATCGTTTATAATAGTGTTGAGAGATGCCTTACCTTCATAGTATGCCGATGCCAAAAGTGAAGCTTTGGAAGTAATGTTATGTTGGCAAGTACATGAGGAGATTTGCTTTTGTTCTATATATATAGGCACTATAATTTGGACAACATATATTTGGACATAGTCATAAAAATTATTTTATGTTTTTATGTAGGCAAACCCTAAGCTGAATTGAAACAAATTTATTGTGTTAGAGATATCTAATTGCTGTTGCAGTTGAAATAATAATAATTCTTGAATTAATTTTATAAGGTATTTGTAATTTAAAATATTATTAATTTTAATATCTAAAATTTTTTTTTAACTTTATATATGGACAATCAACTTTTGTAATTAATTTAATATAAATCGTTAAATTTCACTACAAATTGAAAATTATGAGAGATTGGGATTACCAAAAAAAATAATAATCAAAACATGTTTGCAACTCCAAAAAAAATAATTTATTCAATTTGAATGACAAGATTCTCTTTGAAACTCTACGCTTTGACTCAAGTTTATACAAGTACAACAAAAAGAATTTTTTTAAAATCCAAATTTGTTAGTATTTAACCACCACTATAAAGTAAGGGAAAAAATTCTAAACATTGCCTTTTGCACTTTGCAAATAGCCATTGAATTCCACAACTTTCATATTTCAAGATTTCCTCTTTGATGTTGAGACGTCACACATCACTTTAGACTTTTGCATAACAATTTTCACTGGATATGTTAGGTGTGAGAATAAATGAAAGTTTGTCATCTCAATTATAAGTGACTAAAATGGTATATGAGATAATGGTATTAATAATAAAATAAAGAGGACATTATAATTTTTTTTTATAATGGATAAGTTGAGAGAATTAATTTTAAATTTTTAAATTTTAAGAAGCTATTCATGAGTTAAAGTTGAAAAAAAAAATTAACTTTTACTTTGTAATAATAAGGTTCATTAATATCTCCTTAAACTTTTTGGTTTAATAATCAATGAATTTTTTTTAAAAATGAAACGGGGACAATGGCCCCATTGTCATTTTGAAGAGCACAATGTTAAGTCAAACTACACACTCGCACGAACCAAAACATGAATTAAATATAAACAATTAACATATATATATATATATATATATAACCAGTAATTATATATATAATGTGAGATGAGAAGATAAAGATACTAGTTATTTTAACATTTAAGTATATTTTATTATTTAAGATAATTTTGAATTTGTAATTAATTATGTTACTATAATTTAGAAGTAGGTTCCGGCTATCAATTCTGGTGGTTGAGTTACTTCATACAATATTTTAGTAGGACTAAATTTGTTTTATTTTGCCTACAAATAAATCTTTGGTTAGTCATTCTTGTTATCCTTTTAGATGATTAATTGATACTAATAAAATTTTAATTAAAAGTACGCCGTGGAATTGTGAATTTTTTCTCTTCTATCCTTGTAGTTCTATACCAATAGATATAAGATTTGATTATAATGAGTATAAAACTTTTTACATCAAAGATTTAAACAAAAAAATTTCTAACAGTTCAAGGGACAAGCTCTTGTTAATTAAATAATTGAATCAAGAATATAAAATAAAATTATATATAAATATTAAAATTTTAAAAATTTAAAGAGACAACTCTACTCTGGCGTCTTTTTATAGCATTAGATCCATACCAAAAAATATTGTTAATCAATAAAAAACTTTATATAGAGGTGATTTGCTAACACACTGTGTTGACAACCTTCCACATGCATTGGACTAAAATAATTTTTGATAAAAAAATTAAATGCGTATGAGGATTAAGTTGTTTCTCGGTAAAAATTAATAGAGTATATAAGTCATTTTAGTATACGTATAACTAAATGAATGATTAAAGAAAATAATCTGATTTTTTTTTTGTCTTTCAGTGAAAAAAGTGATGATTAATTGGATCAAATAACAAATATAAAAGTTGCTGACATGAAGAAATAAAAAGTCCTCATATGAAAATATTAATTAATTACTTTTTTTTTTAGTTCATAATTGTTAAACTTATCAAACTTAATGCGTGTGTCCATGATTGCTATCTATTGGTCAATACATATGGAGTCAACTGATGAATGTCTATTTTTAAATGGATAATTTTTTCCAAAATTTTTAAATGAATATTATATATCACGATTCACGACAGAAGTTTTATGTAACAGGGAATCTTTTTCTAATTTAATTTCCCACCAATAGGACACTGAAATATAGCAGGTCAGAGATTACACAAGAACAAAATCAAACTAGTGTAAAGTAAATTATAAAATATAACTTTAATTATATTTTGAAATTATTCTTACTTTCTTTTTGTCTTTTAAAATTCTCACGATTTAGTGACGGAAATAAATAATTAATAAGAAACAAAGCGACTCAGAAATATTACTTTTCAAAATTTGTCAATCCTCGTATGTCTTATTATCACAATGATTTATATATGCACAGAGCAATATCCCACTTCTACCAAGTGCTCTTATTTAAAATGTCATTTGCTAAATGATAAAATCACCATGAGTGATATTTAATAGTTTGAATTTTTTATTTATATATTATTATTTAAAATGTCATGTACTATAAAATTAGATTTTTTATGAAATTTATATTGAAAAATCTAGATTAATTATTATGTCTATTAAATTAACCGTAAAATATAATAAAAAATTAAATTCTATAAATTTGTAGGAATCCATAATCGTTTACCTTATAAGTGATTTTAATTGCGAACGGATTGTTTTATAAATTTGATTTTAAATCTAATGCGATTTCTAAATATTTGCATGATTAATTATGATTTATAGATAAAAATTACGTAAGCAAATTTTTTTTATTTGTGTAATTTGGAGTGTGTGTAACAAATATAATTTTAAAAAAAGCTAATATTAAATCAAATGAAATAATTAATAAAACGATTTTTTATTTTTAGTGCTTAAATTTGCACGTCATTTTAAACACAGCTATTTATGAGTTTGCGATCTTGGTTTTTTATTGATTGCTCAACTGAGTCAATTGTACAAACTTGTGACTTCTGTTGAAATTAGACATATTTTTTTATATGTTAAACATATACTAAGACTTATTCTAAAAAAGTATATTACGACACACGTTAGTTCCAAGTTTTTTTTTACTAAAACAATCTTCATTAACTTAATTTTATATATTTTTTAAAAGTAAAATACCCTTTTTACTATTTTTTATGTAGGTTGTTTTAGTAAAATAATTTAAAATTGGACCGAAATATTTATTTTAAAAAGAAAAGACGTTTTGGCAAAATTCATGAGAAATTTGTATAATTTACTTTTATTATTTTCATTTGAGATTCTTAAGGTCACCAAAAGAATTTGAAAAGAAAATGATTATCTTATGAATTTGGATTCCCCATAAACTATAACAAAAGGTGATAAACAAGAAATCCAAAGGAGAAATAAAAAAATTACAACAAGCCTTAGGAGATAATAGGAATTAAATCTATTTTTTAAAAAATAAAGTATGAGTAATATAGGATAAGATAATAACAATGTTAAATTTTTTTAATATATTTATTAATTTTTTAGATAATGATTAATTTGTAGTTAATTATATTGGGACAATTTGGGATATATAATTAGTTATAATTTTTGGTGGTTGAGTCTAAAGAATCGTTATTTCTTCATATATTTTCATTAAGATTTATATTCACTATTCTAGTTTGACTATGAATTCTTATTTCATTGGCGTATATACGTCTTGTTTGAATGTTGCTTTTAAAAACAGTTTTTTAATTTTAAAAATAAAAGAACATAAAAAAAACTTATCTTGTAATATGTTTTTTATCAATTGTTTAACAATTTAAAAAGTTAAAAAGAATTTTTTAGAATAGAAACTAAGAATAAGTTTTAGATGTTTTTCTTTGCTTTTCAAAATTATTTTTATTAATGGAAAAATTGTAATTACGTAAAAAAT
This sequence comes from Delonix regia, assembly GCA_037074485.1. NCBI lineage: Eukaryota > Viridiplantae > Streptophyta > Magnoliopsida > Fabales > Fabaceae > Delonix > Delonix regia. The sequence continues at coordinate 8,109,362 of CM073453.1, forward strand.
ACTTTAAATAGGGTTGTGAACTAGTTTTGAATAAACTTTGAGACCTAATCTAATTAGTAATTAGTCAAGTTGGATTACCTTTTATTTTTATCTAAAATTGTTCTTAAAAAATAATTTTTGAAATAAAAATATAAAAATAAGATTTGAAAAGAAAAGAAATAAATAAATAAAATATGATTTAAAACAGAAAATAATTAAATTTTAAAAAATTAGCATTTTAAAAATTTGTCATAAATAAAATATATTAATATTAAGAAATAATACATAATTGGATTATAAATGAACCCAATACTTAGTCTAACCTAATTAAAACGTACACATGCACTCCTACGTAATGAACATGTAACACATACATGCACACACATATGTATGCACCTACATACACAAATACAAAGTCATATATAATGAAATTGTTATATACATGCACATATATTTTCATGCATATATAAGTATGTGCGCGCGCACACACACATATATATATATATATATATATTAAACATGTTTAACACATACAAATATGAATATGTAGCATTACATACACACATATTAACATGCATGCATGCACATATATAATGAACATATAACACACACAAATACATATAGAACAAATATTTATTTTTTTATCTAAATAATGAAATGAGAACTAAATTTAGAGGTATAATTTTATGTTCTAATTCTTTACATGACACAAACATAAAATTTAAAATTCTAAATTAATTTCAAATTTAATGGAATTAGAATTATAATTATAATTCTACATTATAAATTTAATTCTTGGTACTAAATAAGATCTTAATGTTTTTAAAACTTCTTTTTAAATTTTTTCAAACAGTATTTTTTCCTAATTGAGTGTGTTTTTAAAAACAAAATATTCAAACATGTTTTTTAACCTTTTATTTTTAAAACTGTTTTAAAAAATAAATTCACAAAACTATTTTAAGAACATAAAAACAATAATAGAATCAAACAAGCTCATAATTTTTTAATATTTTGAGAACTGTGATTTCCGTTTCTCGGGTTCTTCTTAGTCCTATGCCAATAAGAATTACTTATATGCCTAAAGGGAAAAAAAAAATTAAATGTGGAAAAAAAGCCATTACTGTTAAAAAAATTATATGAAGATAATTGCGTCTATGTATGAAAAATTAAATTACTTGATATACACTTAATTAGCCTTAGAGATTTTATAACATATAATTATACATTAGGAATATTTCAATTGTTAAGTGAGCGTTATATTATAATAAAAACATTAATTATATTTTATAAAAAATTTAAGGTTCATACTCTTGACTTCTATCTTCAAGATTGTCATTTTTCTATATATATATATATATATATATATATATATATATATATAAGAAGAAACCTAAAAATATTCTCCAATTAGAATTCATTATACGCTCCTCATCTTCGATTGGAATTAAACTTCTTGAATTGTATAACTATTTCTTTTAGTTTTTGAAACTTTAAATTTGTTGGAGAATTAATGTAAAAAGTGCTTGAGTTCTAAATTCAAATATTTTATTATATAATTTATTTCTATTTCATTAATTATTATTTTTGGTAGTTTTTATAAAACAAATTTTGGTCCTTGTGTACATTCGTAGCAACACCGGGAAGAGAGAATTAACAGGGACTTGGAAAAAATTTCTTCTGCAAAAGCAAATTTAAATTGTTGTCCTATGAATTTGTCTAATTCAGATTCCATCTATTTGGTAAGAAAATTTATGAATGAATGTATTAATATTGAAGGATCCGCAAGATCTAATGGTTCATATTATATTTGATGACTACATACAATTTCAAATTTCAAATTTTGATTGCACACAATTTAAAATTTTGATCCATTAATTCAAATATAAAAAACTACATAATCCAACGACGAGCATGTATATTAGGATTTGTCATCTCTATATATAAAAAAATGACCTTAATTTTTTTTCCTTGGTGAATAGGATATGATTTATTGGTCCAACGTCCAAATCACAAATATAAAAGCTAGTCCACAACCACAACACTAAGATATTAGCAATTCCCTCGTAATAAAAATATTAATCATAAATAATTGTAAACTTATCAAACTTAATGCATGCGTGTCTATTATTGCAATATTGGTCAATATATTTCGAGTCAATTAAGAGTCTATTTTTAAATGGATCATGTCAGTACTAACAATAGCTTTATGTATCAAGGCATCTTTGTCTAATTTAATTTCCTAATAATTAGTGACAATGATGATGCATGGACAAAACTCAAAAGCAATATCCCCCTTCCACCAAAATTGTATATTAAATTTAAAATTTATTTTTTAAATTTTTCTTATCTTAAATTGACAACATAAATATATAAAATATAAAAATCATGATAGAAAAATATTAATCTCTATATTGACGGTGAAACCCCCAAAATTCAAAATATAGATGACATTTGGATATTATTAAATATAGTTCAATAATCACTTATACTATGAAATTTTAAATACATTGATTCATTTTATTGTGTATGATTATACCTAATAATTAATTAAAAATTGTGTATGATTTTACAATTAAGTTTAATTATTTGATGATCATTTTTTATCTTAGCAAATTCTCCATGTACTTTGTATAAATTGCCTAGTATGACTTGAGCAACTTATAGTGTGTTTGGTTTGATGTTGAATAAGTTTAAAAACTCATTCATATATTTAAATAGAGATTTACTTTGTAAATATTTTTGTTTAATTAAGAATTTAATTTTTTTTAAATCAATTTTGCTTTCCAAACTCCGTTTGTATAAAAGTAAAATAAAAAAATTTTGCATTGAATGAACTATCTAAATGACAAAAATCAATTTTTAAATAAAAATTTCCAAATACAAATCAAGTAATGCAAAATCATGTTTAGCCAAAATTAATTTTTAAAATTAAGTTGACTCAAAATCATATTAACACATCATCAATTTAAACATACACTTAATGTAGTATGTGAGTGACTTGAATCAAAGAAATGGCGGTGATGCAATTGAAGATAATTTTTACATTAGAGTTTTCCACCATTTATTTAAATAGAGTTAATAATTACGAAAACAATGAAACCTTTTAGAAATATATAGGTCAAATTTGAGTCTAATATAATATTTGAGACGAAATTAAACCTTTATCTAAACTGAAGGGACAAAAAAGCCTACCATTGTTTTTGGTTTATATTCATGGAAAGAGATAGTCAAACGAAACTAAACCAATAAATTGCTTTGGCTTAAATAAGTCAATAAATTTTGATTTTGAAAATTTTATTTCATAATTTAGGCCCAATTAATTTAATTAAATTGTAATGAACTAATACTTAATTTAATATATAAAAGTTTCAAAATTATTTTTGTTAGGTTTTCTAAATCAAAATTTATGAAATTCCAAATATCTAATTTATAACGTTTAAAAACATAAAAATAAAATGTGCATGTATAAATTATGAAAATATGGATATAGATAAGTGGTTTGGTTCATTCTTTGACGGAAAATTGAACCAAACCACCACATAAAGAAAATTGAAATAAATGATTTTAATGCCTCTAAATCTTTTGAATATATTAGGGAGAAATTTAACATTGAATAATTAGAGAAAGAGTAGCACAAAAGAGTAAAAATAGGTATGAAATTTTATTTTTATTTTCACTAGCGCTTTTTTTTTCTTTATCTTTCCAACTTTTTTCCATTGAAATTAGAGATTATTCAAACGTGATTTAATTGGTTTTATTTGTCAGTTTGACTTGATTTATTTGCTTAAATTGATTTTGGACGCCTGGAATTGCCACATGAGAGTTAGAGTTACTCAAATAATATTTAGGTCTATTAATTTTAATATATTAAATTGTTTATGATGTTGATTTGCAACTCATAGTTAAGTTCGAATGCGAATGGCACGTGACAAATAAATTTCAAATTTTTCAAATAGTAGGGAATCATTTTTCTTCCTTCTTCAAATATCATTTCTAAAAAAAAAAAAAATAAGATTTTTTTTCCCTTTTTCTTTTCTTCTTTTCTCAAATAATTATTATAAAAAGAAAAATATCATTCTAGTCCTTCACAAATTGAAAATTTAAAAATGGTCATTCTATTTTCAAAATCTAACTTAAAATAGTTCATTTCTAAATAAGACTAAGAAAAATCATTGTGAGTCAAATCTTGAAAAATGAATAATCATTTTAAAACTTTATTTTATGGAGGACCAAAATGAAACTATGTTCAAAAATAGATGACCAAAATGGTGTTTTTTCTCTCTATAATAAAATACTGCTAAAAATAGGAAAATCATTTCTTTTCTTCTACAAAAAGCCTCATAAAAATTTTTTAAAAAAATAATTATTCTTTTCATTTTAATTCTTCCAAAATCAATTCTAAAACTCAAATACAAGAAGTTCAAAAAATGAAAATAATATATATTTATACGCACTCGCAAGTATAGATGAGCAAACTAATGCTGATCTGATAGTCAGATATTAATGAATATTAAGTTGAATTTACATATGGTTGTGTTTATCTGTTTTAAAGTGAAATAAAAAGACGTAGGTAACTATTTACCATATGAAAATGTGTTAATTTGTAGCGTGTAAAAACAATAGGCAAGGAACCGTTTATAAGAAAATGGGAATGAAAAAAAGAAAGAAAATAAGAATATGAATGAACGTATAATTAAATAAAATCAAAAAATAATAAGTTAATTTTTTACGCAATGAAAATATATTAAATTAAAAGCAATCAAATATGAGAATAAAATTTTTATTCTCATTTCTTTACTTGAATTCCTATAATCAAACCTGATCTAGAAAAAAAAAAAATTCATTAAATAGAAATCATATGAACACTACTAAATAGATTTTCTTTTCTGAAGTGTCAAAGGATATTACCATTAGAAAGCTACATAATTATAGAATGACCATAGAATATAACAATTTCCCAAATTTCTTATACCTTGATCCAGTCAATAATAACTCGAATTGCCTGCAGGAAGAATAGTTATTAACCAGCTCCATGTAACTTTCTAAGTCTAGGGAGTAAGAAGTTCACACCCAACAAAGTCATTGCCTATCTGATGACTTTATTAAATAAAAAATTAATTCATTTATTTAAAATAACACTCACTTTATTAAATTTTTAAATAATAATTAATTATATAATTCACTTTTATGTAACACAGAATTTGAAGAACAATATGATTTTAGAGAAAAATTTAATATCAAATTAAACGAGATTTTTTATAAACAAACTCCTATTTTAATAAGCAAACAAAATTTTCAATCCTTCAATTGTCAATTTAAATACAATGTATATGAGCATGCCATCTTGTTTTTAAAAACTGGTAACTAAGTAAATGTATAGACTTTCGACTTTTGTTGAAATTACACATATGTTTTTTTTTTCTATATTAAAAAATATACAGAGACTTATTCTGACAAAAATAAAAAGATTATGTTATACGTTTGTCCAAGTTTTAATTTTTTGACTAAAATAACCTTCATTAACTTAAAGATATCTTTTTTAAAAAAGTGAAATACCCTTTTACATATTTTTATGGAGGGTATTTTAATAAGAAAAAAATTAAAATAGGACCAATTATATATTCTAAAATTAAAGCATGACTCTGTACAGTTTAGGTAAATCTCAGGAGAATTTTGTATAATTTACTTTTATTATTTTAATTTGGTATCCTCAAAGCCTCCAAAAGAATTTAAAAAATTGATTATCTTATGAATTTGATTCACCATAAAGTATAATAAATTAAGCGACAAACAAGAAATCCAAAGGGGGTAAGTAAGGAGAATACAACAAGCCTTAAGAAAAAATAGGAATTAATTAAATCTATTTAAAAAATAAAGTATAAGTAATATAAAATAAGATAATAAAAATGTTAAGTATTTTAAAGTTTGAGATAATTAAAAATTCATAATGAAAAATTCATATGAAGTTAATTGCTAGCCTCTTCTTAGTGTTGTGGAGGTTAGCATCATCAACATATTTTGGATAAAATTTTCTTTCCTTTTTCCTATATATATATATATATATATATAATCATAATTAATATAAAAATATTTGAGTTATTTCATTGTACCTATTAAATGTATGATTATAAGTAGGAATAGTAAAAATTCTCCAAATTCAAATACTCAAGTATGAATATATATGTATTCATATTAAATATTCTCACTAATTATTTTCCTTATATTAATATATAATTTAATTTAAAATATAAAAAACCCTATAAATTTTCTCTAATTAGAATTCATTAGACGTTTCCCATCTTAAATTGGAATTAAACAACTTGTATAATTTGTTATGTTATTTTTTAAAACTTTGAGCTTGTTGGAGAATATAAAAAAGAAAAGAAAAAAGCTTGAGCTTCAATTTTAAGTTTTTATTTATTTCTGCTTTATTTATTTATTTTTTGGTAGTTTTCATAAAGAAAATTTTGGATCCTTATGGAAATTTGTAGTAGGAACGAGGATTAAATTTATGTTTAAAAACTTTTATTTTAAAATTAGATTTTGTCATCAATACAATTCATCCAATATAAAAAAAATTAAGTTCTTTGCAAACAGCAATTTATAAGAAGGTAAAAGTAATTTTGAAAAAAAAAATAAATGCTAAATCAATAAAAATATTTATAAAATAAATTTTCTTTTATATGTATGAACGAACTTTTTAAATCTTTTTAACGCTAATACAAACATACTATAAAATAAAAATAATAATAAATAATAAAAAAAGAAGGAAAGAAATGTCTTCCAAGATCAAAATATAAAGATAGAGTAAATAAACGATATCAGGGACAAACGTAATGAGTGTTTTTCCACTCCTATTCTTGTCCCATGAATTTGTCATATCTAATTATAGAGAAAATTACCTAAATATTTTTTTCTTGGTGAATAAGATATGATTTATTAATCCAAATCACGTAGATGAAAGTTAGTCTACAACTCTAAGAATATTAGCAATTTCCTCGTGTAAAAATATTAATCATAAATATTTTGTTGTAGTTCATAGTTGTTTAACTTATCAAGCTTGATGCATGCGTGTCTATGATTGCCATATTAGTCTATACATTTGGAGTCAATTGAAAGTATATTATCAAATGGATCTTATCAAGACCAACAGAAGTTTTATGGGCTCTTTTATCCTATTTATACAGGACAAAATAATAATGGGCAAGACCCTGTGCAGTCAAAAATAACCCATCCAAACGGTATAATTGTATACATTTATAGCATTTGGATAGATTAATTTTAATTACACAGGATTTTGTTCCTCACCATTTTTTTCTATAGTAACAAGATAAAAAAAGTCATGTTTTATTTATCAAGAAATCTTTGTCTATTTTAATTTCCTAACAATGAGTCAATGACAATGATTATATGCATGGACAAATGCAGTATTCCTTCCACCAAGAGTTGTTACTTAAATTTTATATTACATTTATATTTTATAAACTTTTTACAACTTATTATTATATTAAATTAACATCAAAATATATATAATGTGAAAATCATAGTAGAAAAATATTAATCTCTATGTTCATGGTGAATCCCAAAAATTCAAAATATAAATGACATTTAGATAACATTTAGTCTAAGTACGTACTCACTCACGTGTAAGTTTAATAACACTTGCTATCGAATTTCAAATATATTCATGTTACTGCATATAATTATACCTAATAACTAAATAAATACAATCCATTTTTTCCGAAGCAAATATAGAGTTTGATGAGAACTCAATTCAACTTATTTTGAATCAATTTCAAAATGAAAAATATATTTAAATAATTTGATGATCACTTGTGATCTCAGCAAATTCTCCATGTACTGAAATTTGCGTGGGATGACTTGAGCAAAAATTTCCTGGGCCCATCCTGGCCCAACATGTGAGCAAAGAAATGGTTTTTAGTCTATCAATGATGGCCCAAATCACATGGGTATTATTGAACTGTGGGAGTCCTAAATCCATAGTAACACTACACAGAAAAACGAAAAAAAAAAAAAAAACCTCTTTCTTATGCCCTCTACAAAAGAACAATTACTTGATTCGGTTGAATTAACATCATTAATCTTAATATACATTAGCATTAATTTATTAGTGAAAAATTTATTTTAAATCAAGCATTAGTCTTTATATATTTGCTATACTATTTTTTAATAAAAATATGACAAGTACTTAGTTAATTGATAACAATATATAATTTAATTTAAAAATAATACAATTATCTAAAATAACCATACACATATTACAACATAATTAGAAAATTAAATACTTGTCATATTTTAGTTGAAGAACTATAAGTAATTGTATATAAATTTTTTTCATTAATAAATGTGGTCTTTGTTAATCATGAGTAAATATCATTAACACAACTTTTAATCCTTAACTTATAGTAAGTTGTTATTCTTGTATCTTATTTATTTATTTTAAATGGTTAAAATTACCACTTTTAGCCTCTTACTTTTGATATTATTACTATATATAGTTTCTAGAGTTAAACATCGTTAACTCACACGTAGTGACAAAAAATAACAATTTTTAATTAATAAAAGATTATTTTAAAAAATAAAAATGAATAAATAACCAAAATAATAATTCAATAATACGTTGCGGATAAAAGTAGAATTTTTCTCAAATATTTATTATAAAGAACCTTAAATTATAAAATCATTTTGAAGGATCTAGAAATCAATTTTCTTTTTTAACATTGAAAGGTCATACTCTAAGACTTATTATGATTCTTGGTAATAAATATTTTAAACTGATGAGATTTTTTTTTTCTGCTTATAAACAAAAAAAATATATTTTTGGTCTCTCATTTATCATAAAATTATCATTTTAGTCGATTACTTATTGAAATATCAAAAATAGTCATTCACTCATTAAAAAATATTACACTTAATTATTCACTTTTTAAAAAATTACGAAATTTAATTTTTTTACCAAACCTTAAATATTAAATATAAGAGACTAAATTTAATATCTTTTTTAAGAAATGAGGAACTAATTGTAATACTATCTAATAAATAAAATATTATTTTAGACATTTTAATAAGTGATTAATAAATAAATAATAAATAAATGACCAAAAATATTTTTTAATTGTCCATAAACTCAGTATTTCCACATGCATGGCAAGGCAAGTTAACCTCATTCTTTTCCTTCATTAACGAACCCTCCTGTTTCCAACACCTTATTACAGTTGGAATTAGTTCCACGTATATGGTACAATTTTTTCCATGACATCGCTGTGAAAGCCAGGACAAATTCCTTCATTTCCTTCTGTTTCGGCCACATCTCTCTTTTCAGCCTCTAGATGGAGACATTTTCTCCAACCAAAACAAACTTTCTTCCCATTTTTCTCTTTCTTCATCATCCCAAAACTTCTCCCAAACACTTTTCTCCTCAAATCATCATTATTCCAGGCTCAAACCCCAATCATCAATTCATCTCTTTGCATTCATAGCCATTGTTGGTTTCATTACAGTATAATATAATCCGTCCTTGCATCGTTGGCCATGATTGATCATAGGGTGTTTGAAACTCCCATCGACTGCCACAGAATCGACCCAGGTGAGCTCTGCAACTTTTGATTCATCAATCTTCTGATGAACCCAGAAACCAACCAAAAGAAGAAAAGATAAGGAATACCCTCTGCAGAAAATAGAAAAAGGTAGCATTTTTGCCTTCTGAAAGTGGTCTTATGTGCAGCCCTATAATGAGAACATGACTATCTATGGTGGAACGGAAGGGATTACAGATTTTGAATCCTAGTTTTGAAATGCCAAACAGGGTTTGAAATCTGAATCTATTGATGCTGTTATGTTAGATATATATAATCTGTAAGGGAAGAATATTATTATGGCATTCTATCGTTCTTTCCGAGAACAATCAGTGTCATCGAGATCACCTATAGTGGAGAGAATTACAGAAGAGCCTGTGCCTAGCAAAGCTGCTCAAAGCACAGTCACAAGCATATACCAAGCCTTCATTATAGGATACTGGAGAAACGTGAGCATCTTATGGTCTAAAAACTACATGAACCATTCATTACACCTAACAGTTGATAGTTTGGGAGGTGAGATTCAATACAACTGCAAAATTGACGTCAAGCCTTGGCACTTTTGGAGCAAGAAAGGCTACAAATCCTTCGTTGTCGATGGCCAAAACGTCGAAGTCTACTGGGACCTCCGGTCGGCGAAATTCTCCGGCAGCCCCGAGCCGAGTAGTGACTACTATGTCGCACTTGTGTCAGACGAAGAGATAGTGTTATTGTTGGGAGATTATAAGAAGAAAGCCTACAAGAGAACAAAGGCAAAACCAGCCCTAGTTGAGGCCATTTTAATGACGAAAAAAGAAAACGTGTTTGCCAAGAAAAGTTTTTCGACGAAAGCAAGTTTTGATGAGAAGGGAAAAGAAAGCGATATTGTTGTGGAGAGCTCAACTTCTGGGCAAAATAAGGACCCAGAAATGTGGGTGAGCATAGATGGGATTGTGTTGATTCATGTAAGAAACTTACAGTGGAAGTTTAGAGGGAATCAAACTGTAATTGTTAATAAGCAACCAGTGCAAGTGTTGTGGGATGTGCATGATTGGTTGTTTAGTGAGAATGGCTCAGGGGGGGCTGGTCTCTTCATATTCAAGCCAGGACCTTTGGAACCAGAGAGTGAAAGAGAAGGTAGCGGATTAGATGGATGTGAAAGTGATGATGGTAGTGGCTATTTTTCTACTATCAGCAATGCCAACAACTTTGAGTTCTGTCTGATTCTCTGTGCCTACAAAATTGAGTGACAAATTGTACGAAAGAGACCGAGTGTTAATCAACGGAGACAATGAGCTAAGAAGCACCGATACTGATAGAAATATGAGACATGATACGATAGGGGTTTATCTTTGAAATATCGGTGTTTCATAAGGAATGAGCAAAAAGCTTGTAAAGTTAGATGTATTTATACGGGTATCATGACTGAACTGTCATTGTAAAGGATGATAATTGCTTGTGTAAAGTTAATTATGATTAAAAGGCCTGCTTGATTGAAACCAGGTTACAGGAATTGATCATTTGCTGGGAGATCTCATCATTTTTCTTTTTCATGCAGTTTTCTTAGCTCAGATTGTGTGTAAATTTTTCTGAGCCTTGCAAGGACTTGAATTGCAAACCAGAAACAACTGAAATGCTTATTTTCACATAGAAATTGTGACATTGACTAAAACATCATATTCATATCCTGATGAGAACTTTGACACAATCTGGCTGTTTCAATAGCTCAAATGCTTTGTCTATTTCTGCTAACGAGACTTCATGGGTCAGAAGTTCTTGAAAAGGGAATTCCTGCAAAGAGAAAATTAGGTTCCTGATCACTATATATGTGTGTGTCTGTGTGTGTTGATATATATATATATATATATATATATATATATATATATACATATATATACTTGTGTGTATGTGTGTGTGTAATTTTCTGAAAAAATACTAACCTTTTTCAGGCATTTGTCAACTAAGAAAGGTAGTTCAGAATTGGATTTTATTCCTCCAAAAATAGAACCTTTTAAAGTTCTCCCAAATATAAGGGAATAGAAGTTGATGTGCACAAATTCTTCAGATACAGCACCAACTACTATTGTCTTTCCTTTCCCCTACATAAACAGATTATACCACTAACATAATTAATATATCCAATAAAAAAAAATAAAAAAAAAAGGTCATGACATGTTTGGTTACAACCTGCTTGATGGGAATAGATATGTTCACATAATATGAAGAGAAAGTATCTTTTCTCAACAATTTGAACTCAATAAGAAGTATCAATGTAGGTATGAGTATTGTATATGATACAATTTAATACGTGAGATATGTTAATTTTAAAAATTTTAAGATACAAGTGCGAGTATATTTGTGTGTGTATATATATATATTTTAACAAATAGGATTAATGATGAAAAGAGATTATGTGAAATATAATAGGAAAAGATGATAAAATCATAAAACAATATCACAATTAATAAAAAATGGTTAAAAATATTTCAACATCAATTTGATATAATTTTGGCATATTTTAAAACGTATCTTACAAAAAAAAATTTTGATACTTATGCTTCGAATACATATTCAATATAAATATATCTCCTATTTAAAAACATCCATACTTCTTCAGCTCAATTTCTTCATAAAGCACTTTAGGAGTAAATTCTATTTATAAGAACTAAAAATAATTTAGTAGATCAATTGGAATGTACCAGTTTTGTGGCTTGGAAGGCTTGAGTGAGCAAAGGGGCAACTCCAGTGCACTCAAAGGAATAATCCACACCCATTCCACCAGTGAGTTCCATGACCAACTCTGAAACAGGTTTATTAGATTCACCAGGATTAATAAAATCAGTCATTCCAAAAGCTTCTCCTTTTTCTTTCTTCAATCCATTTTTGTCAATCCCAATTATCTTTGTCGCTCCCTGCATTTTGGCTGCACTTATAGCCTGCATTGTATTGCAGAGACATGCCTTTAATGAAACCAATTACACCCAAAGTTATAGCAAACTATAGGAAAAATTAATCACCACATAGAGTTATAGCAAACTGTAGACTTAATCATGCTTCTAGCATATAGATAAGCTTTCAATTTAATTTTGAGGGAAACACCAATTTGGTCCCTCATATATTAGTCCACTTTTACTTTGGTTCCTCACTAATTTTCAGTCTCAAGTTGGTCTTCCATTCATAAGTTCAGTTTTAATTTGGTTCCTCACTAATATAAAAACTAACTCATTTAGTCATTCAATCTTATATAAATTTGAGCGAGAAAAATATACTTTTGATCTTTCACTTATCACAAAATTATTATTTTCATTACTCACTTATTAAAATACTTAACATAATCCTTCACTTATTCGAAAACAATACACTTGGACTTTTGCTTTTAACAAAATTAACAAATTTAATTCTTCTATCAAATTCTAAACTTTAAATCTAAGGAACTAAATTTAATATTTTAAAAAAAATTGAAATACCTAATATAATATTTTTTAATAAGTGAAGGTTTGTTTTGGATATTTCAATGAATGAATGACCAAAATGATAATTTTGTAATAAATAAGGGACTGAAAATGTATTTTAATCAAATTTGGACTAAATATGCTAGCATACATATTTGTAAAAGACTAATTTGATATTGAACTAGTAAGTGAAGAACCAAAATAATATTTTACTTTCTTCAATCTTTTTGTTACAAATTAATCCCTCAGTTCAAAATATGCCTGCAATGTTGCCCTTACTAGCTATTTGCACCAAAACTCTAATACAAATTTAACAATCTGTTGACTTAGACGTTATTCCATGACAAATTTAGCTCAAGCAATGAGTTGAAATAACGTCCAAATCAGCAAACTATTAGATTTGGCTTTAAATTTTGGATCACGATTAGATGGGATGGAAACATTGCAAACATTTTAATGATTGAGAGATGAAACTAGAAAGAAATAATCTATAGAGGACTATATCAAAAGTATATCTATCGGTGCAAGACCAAAATAAGAGATTCCTCGAAAAATAACTGATACGAGCATGGATCCGCATAAAGAAATACATACCCCTAATCCAACAGCTCCAAGGCCAAAAACAGCCGCAGATGATCCAATTTCAACCTTGGCTTCCTTCCAAGCAGCCCCAAAACCAGTTGAGAAACCACATGAGATGAAGCTAGCATCTGCTAGGTCAATTTTGGGATCAACTTTGAGAAGGTAATTTGCTTCAGTCACTATGTACTCTGACCATGTTGAACAACTAAAGAGTTGGAATATCCTCTGGCCCCTTATGGACATTCTTGATGTGTTATCAAGCATTAGGCCATTTAGGGTTAAAGGGTATTTCAGGCAAAGGTTGGATTCCTTTGAAATGCAGTTCTCACATTCTTGGCACTCCCCTATGTATGTTGGAATCACAACATCCCCTGCTTTCAGATTTGTTACTTTCTCCCCAGTGCTCTCTACAACACTGAAATATGTTCAATAATGGGAGGTCATACTCATATGTACCATCTTGAGCATGTAATTAACTTCGAAGACGAAGTTATAGTGAGAATATGTATGGAACTTACCCGACTCCTTCGTGCCCTAATACGCGAGGAAAAAGAGGCTGCACATAAATCAAAATATTAACCCAATCCAATGAATACCCCTAGACTAAATATTTGATTACCCTATATGGAAAATAATAGGCTAAAGGGATGACACGTAGGTATCAAGTTATCAAACAATTAGCCATGTCAATTTTTTTGTTAAATACAAAATGAATTTGGAACATAGGATTGTAATTTAAGCATTTATGATAAAGGAATGTGCCCGGTTGATTGGGACTTGTCTTCTCCATCCCCTCTTCTATCAGTTGTGAACCTGTAGGCTTCAATTTGCAAGGAAGATGTTGGCTAAGGTGTTTGGACTATGTTGTTGTTCTGATGTTCGTTTTCTGGTTTTTTCCACTGTGCTTTTTGGTCTGTTTTAAAATGTCTGATTCTCTTGGTTGTCCTGTTGTTCTGTAAACGTTGTTGAGGTTTTGCTCTTTGGCCCCCAAAAAAGCTTATGCTCTTACTTTCTTTTTCATTTTAAACTTATTTCTTAAATTTGACTCAATGTAAATTACTTTTAAAATAATCCAATCTCCAATTCATCTCAAATTTTGGTTTCTTGTTGCCGCACATAGGAAAATTCAAGTTTAAATTATCATTTTGAAAAAATTTCAAACTTAATAAACTAATTTAAAACGATAAACAAAATCAAAATACCAAAATACTACTTTTACTTTAAAAAAACAGGAAATAGAAAAGAGAGAGTGACTCACAAATGGAAGTCCTCTTGCCCTCGTGAGGTCGGTGTGGCAGACACTGGCACAAAGCATCTTGACACGAACTTCATTTGGCTTTGGAGGATCCACTTGTATGTCTTCCACCTTCATATCGTTTTCTCCTCCTCCCCACCATACTGCAGCTGCATATTATTCATTTCCAAAGCCAGAAGCTTCTCATCCACTTTTCTGATTCATTCTCATCAAAGCATGAATAAAAGATTATATATATGGCATCTAAAACTACAACTACAGTACCTTTGCATGTTATAACTTGCGGTTTTGTTGCCATTAATTGTTGCTCACACTCACTGAATCATACAGATCCAAACCTCAATGTCAAATGGCTATACTTCGGAGTTGTACAATGAAGCAGAATGCGATACGGTTTATATTATTTGTTTTGACTGTCAGCTTCCCATATTTCTAGTTGAACATTTCTTTTCTTCCGATGTTTTCATGATTTGGAAGCGGGTGAGTGATTGGTTCCTTCATTTGTATTTATCTATTTTGGCTTTATCTGGAAGGGATCCAATTATTTATATTACTTGTCTGTAACGCGCTATGCACGAGGTTCAGTTTAATGAAAAAGAAAATGCCTTGCGTCCGTGAAGTTCATGGGATTTTTTTTCCTCTCTTCATTACTGTTCATAATGTGTTGTCTACACTCTACATGGTAAAAGAATACCAAGCTTGTATTTAAAGCAGTCAAAATGAGTCAAAATTATATTGATTGATGGGTTAAACAGATTAATTGTACATATTAATAGGTTAAATGGCTAACCCATTTAATTTACTTTAGTTTGATGAGCTAGGATACTGAGCTCATCCCACCAGTTAAAAAAGTCTAAAACAATAAAAAATCATCAAGTATGCAGTCGCATCCGGCACGAGCTAGCATGGGTACGGAATAGCAATAATGAGAGTAATGAACACCTCGAAAAAGTAGTGGCTCTGGCACTGGTTCGGATACCCAAGTTCGAGGCTATGTAATATGTTATAAAATTGATACGTGATCATGAGGTCATTGGGAGTTTTATTGGTAAGCCTCCCAAAATCATTATAGTAATTTACCATTTTAAAAAACTTTAATTTCTTGCCATGAAGATCCATACATCAATAGCCACACCAAGACAAAAAGATTACCAGAGATTCATCTCTACAAAAAATATAAATATTTTGAAAAAGATCTCAGATTGTATATGTGGAAAATTTAAAATCTCAATCAGTATATAAATATATAAATGGAAAAGCCCGATCATATATAGGCCCTTAATCCATCCAGTTTTGTCCACAGTAGAAATTTTCATTTATGTACAGAAAATGTCTGCCAGGTCCACTCGCTTATTGATTCTTGTTTTGGATTTTAAGTTTTGAAGGAATGCCCACAATTTGCAGTGCGCGAGTATGTCCAACCAAAATCACTGACAGTAAAATGATTAATACAATGGAAGATATCCATCTGAACTACTTGAATACTTTCTACATACATACCTATTTCACATTATCAAATGATCATGCGTACGTGAATTCATCAAGTCAGGAATTGTTTAAATTCTGAAAAAGCTCTGGCAGATGAGCATTGGTCAGCTTGGTCCTCTTACTGATCTCATTCTTCTTCTTCTTAGCCTTGGGCTTAGAAGTAATGCCTTGAATTTGCGCTGCACTCCTCCTCTTTGCAGTGTTGGTAGCAGGTTTCATCCCATTCTTTTGGAGATCCTTCTCTATATCAATCATGTCACGGGGCAATTCGATCCCCCGGAAAAGCTGTTTCAGGTCATCATCCACCTTAATGGGCACTCTCGGGTCATTAGGGTAGGCAATGTCTTCCTGTGAATCAAAGTTGGACAGCAGCCAAATCTGCCCCGCAGCTTTTAGAGCCTAGTAGAAGATAACCATACAAGGTCTTATTCCATGTAAAACCATTAAATGTTGTAGATCAACTTTTTCAAATAGGTCTTTTCTATGTTACATATTTTGATAAAGACGAACAAACAACTCATGTATTAATACCTCTAAAACAGAACATTGTTTGTCTGAAACATCAGACTTTCCTTTTTTTATCATGCAAGACTCAATAAGACGACCACGAGCTGCAGATACAAAGATGATGATCCATCACGAGACAAATTCTTCTGTAAGCTCTGCTCAAGTCAGCAGAGTTTCTACGCCTAATATGAGTTAAATTATAACCACACTCAGACTACGACCATTAACAGTAAGACTTCGTGCTGAGTCTTCTATGAGACATATGAGAAGTTTCCATTTCCTCAGTAATGACCATAATTCTACAATGACAACCAAAAGTCTAGAGTAAGTAGTAAAAAGACCATACAAACACACTAATGTGCAGTATGCCAGTATATAGCATTGCCCATAACATTTGAGCTTCCTTCATGAAAATAAAGATTGTAATCATGGTTCTCCCTAAAATTCGTGGTGCACAGAGGAGTAATGTACTCTAAGAACAGGTTTAGTTTTGCTCAGTGGGTCTAAAGCAATGTAGGAGTTAGAAAGTATCTATGATCAATATTCCACCTATACTAATGAAAGATTATTGTTCATCATATAAAATACATTGATAGAAACTTCTACCTGCAAGTCCTCCATCACAGTTGGGTAGGCATCCTTTAGGTCAATAACAGCAATGCCCTCTGGAAACTTCCGTATCAGGTACAGTAGCTGACTTTTGTCCTTAATGTCATGTTTTGACTATAGACGAAAAGCAAAGGCAGAATGTCATAATCCGCATAAAAGGTACAACAGGAGAGGCTATTGTTATCTAAAGCAACATTTTAAACATATGAAAGTCCAAACATATGTATAGAAAACATTACCTTGTAAGAGAACCGTTCTCCATCATAGTGTACTTTTGGATTTTTCCTCAGACTGTCAAAAACGTCTTTGTTAGCCTTCATGTCAACATAGCATGCCTCATTTATTTGTTCAGGTGTAAAAGCCTGTCTGGTCTGTAAACAAGGAGAGTGCATAAACCACGAATTCATTTTTATCATCAACAACAATATAACTTACAGATGGTGGACAAAACTGTAGGCGCACCTATACATCTCATGAAATTATTATGGGGACTCCTAAAATCAGCGCTATATTAATGCAGTTCGAGAATTTCCAGAATTTGATAGCACAGAATGATCAATGCTGAGTGACGTTAAAATCAACTTGTCATGACAAATATAACTTGTCAGTTATCACTCACTTTGCTATCTCTCCCTTTTCCACATACCATGTTATTCATAAAAGAAATGCCTTTCTTTGTGATCAACCTTGAATTTTAACCCATGCTTCACCCTCACTAACCCAACATTATTATAAAATATAACATTAACACAACAAACTTTTTTTTAATTTTAATAAACATACATTACAGTTCCAATATTAGCTCAAGCAACTCAAAAAGTACATAATTTGCAGTATTATAATAATATGACATTACACAGCAACCTTTTTCTCAAATCTTAATAAACATATATGACAGTCAATAATTAGCTCAAGCAACTCAACCCAAGTGATCCTAACATAGGTAATCATCTGTCAAGGACGTTTCCTTGTCAGAGGGATGCCTTACAATCAATGATGACTTGGTTCCTAGCTCCAAGGTCTACGGTGCTTAAAAACACCCAAAGTAGAAATCCAATGGAAAAGAAGGGAAAGGTCGTCTTAGTGAGAGAGCTGGCTACAAATATGCTCCGTATTCATAGTCTCCTATCCTGGTCTTCCTTCAAGAAGTAAATAGACTTCATGCACCAATCCACTACCTAGCTAAGATGGGATCATGTTTGCTTTGTGCAATTCAAGTATGATATTACACAACAACCTTTCTCTTAAATCTTAATAAACATATATTACAGTCCCACTATTGCCTAAAGCAACTCAAAAAGTACGTAATTTGCAGTATAAGCTAACATGGAAATCATTAAGGGTTCAGTTTTTTCTCTATCACCAGTAACTGACAACAGTTTCATGACTTAACAATGATATATAACCTGTATATAGCCATTGAAGGAGGACAAAAAATGTGAAGGGAGTAACTCATATAAATACCTCCAGCAGCAGATCAATAACACGCTTCATCTGAGCTCCTACGGGGGCTTTCCGAATACTGTTAATATGTTGAAGCCTCTCTGTGTCATTTGAAAATTTGACAGCAGGAGCTGGAGCTTTTCCATTGGCCAAAGCAGATGCAACTGCAGGAGTAGGTTTTTTGCTTGTTGCGGCCTTACTAGCTGCAATGCTTGTGAGGGTTGACTGACACTTCTGCTGCTGCTTTTTAAATCGGTCTAACTGTTCTTGCAGTGCCATCTAAGATTAAAATTGCTCAATTAGGACATATAGCACATAAAAAACTAGGAAGAAATAAAACTTTTCTTAAGATTTAAAAAAAAAAAAAAAAAGTGAACCAAAGAGCAAGAATATAACTAAAAAATTTTCAAATTTCCTCTGTCAAGGTTATATGCACAAACAAAATATTGTGAATCAAAAAAGACAAAACCGACATCAAATAGATGGCAAAAAAGGACACATCAATAAAGAAGCGAAATTTAAATGATCCATCCTATACCGAATCCCTATTAACAGGCAAGGAGCAAGCCATGCAAAAAATGACAAATGGGGAAAAATTTAATGCAAGTGATAAATAACCTTAACTGAGGAAAACCATAAAGAGGGAAAGAGAATGAGACAAATTAAAGTTCGCTTTCAATCTAGACATAAAAAAATGCATCAATGCATTAGCAATTCTCATTTGTCTCATGTTCTTTACCTTCACACTTTGTTTACCAAAGTAAACATAAAAAGATAAGCACCACCAAACAAGAATAAAATAAAAGAATATAATTGTATCAACCACAAAAAGTGTAAGTGTTCATGAAAACGTCTTCATTTTACAAATAATGATATCACAAAGGATGCCAATAATGGTTGTTAAGCTACTCATCCAGATCTTAGAACACGACTACACACAGATACTTGATAAATTTAGCTTATAGCTAGATCAATTGACTGCTAAAGTGTCACGTCCCCCAATATGGAGGGTGACCAGCACAAAGAATGAAATAAATCCTGTCTCCGTAAGTCAAATAAATCTGACTACCAAATCGATTAGAAGATAGGCAAAACGAAGGACATGAACAATATTCAATCCAATTCTTCAATACCATACAATTCTAAAAAGAAATGTCAGAATCTTATCTGTAATAATAAGAGCTTCTAGAGTACACAAAATTATTACAATGTTTAACAATTAAATAAAAAAAATCTTCACCTTTGCAGACAATACAGGATTTGCCAACAAGTCTCTTAATCGTCTCAAAGCTACAAAGGGACCGTAACTCTCTGCAGAAAATAAAGAGAGAAAGGGTGAGTGGTAACAATCAATGAGCAAATATTACTAATCATGCTACAAAAGGGACAGATGGATGCCTTGGAGTTTTTCACAAGCATATCATTTTCTAATTTAAACCATACCAAGCATATATATGCCGACATCATTCAAATACGAAGATCATAAATAAAAAATAAATAAATCATAACGCTTATGCCAATTCAGATATACTTTACAAAACAAAACATGCTAATAAGCATTTAAAATTCATGAACTTAAAAATATAGAAGTGAAAACACCTCATAACAGTAAACAGACACTAGCTATCACTAGCAATAACAACAGTGGTGGGTTACAAGTAATATGACTCGCAAACAGTAGATACAGTACAGAGACAGGTGACTAACGTCTAGTGCCCTTAGCTAGACGCACAGGATGAATTTTCAAGAAAACACACTTTCTTCCATAATAGTATAAATAATTATAAATGTATTCAACTTTAAGTTTCCAAGGATCCATAAATTCATACAGTAAACGAATAATTCAGAAAAACTCCCAGAAAATCATACTGTAGACTACATCATTCAGTAAGACTCCAGAAATCAAATAGTATACAAATCATTCAGAAGGTTTTCAGAAGTCATGCAGGATAATAGCTAAGTCAAACTCGCTGCCATGGAGGCGTCCGAATTCAAGAAACAAAACAATGGCATCAACCACTAAAAATAAAGTGAAAATGGCGGATAACTCACCAATTAGGAGAGGCACAACACAATTTGAAGTAATCCACACTAATCACGTCCAATTGCCTCGGTATGGAACCCTAACTTCGTCGAGAGTGAAGGGAATGCCTCACGCCGGTCTAGCACACGCCGGAATAGGCCTGGAAGGCGGAGGACGGCGTATGGGATGCGAACGTGGGCGAGAGCGGATGGGGTTTCCTTTTAGGGTTGCACAATGGTAATCTCGCGAGAGAGAGAGAGAGATAGAGGAAGGAGACGCGCGAAAGGGAATAACAATGGTAAATATCACGAGTTAGTGGGAGACGTTAGTGGGAGACACGTGCATAAGGAGAAAATATGAATGGTATTTTTGTAATTTTCGATGTGGAGGGACACATGGCAAATCCAGAAAAATATATAGGCTGGTATTTGACTTGCACATCAAGAATTTAAACCTAGCACCGTTTGAAAACAAGAGAGTCCTAGACTGTTAAGCCAATTTGAGCTTCATACTTTATATTCATTTGTCTAGTATTTTAGTCTGAATTAATTATTTTTCTATTTTTAATTTTATACTTGCTCTACTTGCATTTTCTTTCCTTCTCTCCACTAAAAAAAATTGTTAAAAATTGCTCCTAATTTAAGAAAATATATTTAATAGGTGAAATTTTCATAATCGGGATTCTCTTTATTTCTTTTTCATTAATTTTTTTATTAATTTTAATAAGATATAGATACAATGAGTAAAGTCTACCTATGTAATAGAAATCACTTAAATAGTGATACTTACTCGTTTGTGTCTAAATTATAAAAGAGAAATTAAGAAGATCCAAATTCAAAATTTCTATAATAAGTGTAAAAACATTGATCTTAGCTGTGTTTTTTGTTTCAATAAGAGCATTTAACCATACGATGAACCCATCAATGTACAGCAATTCTTTGTTTCTATAGAAAATTTTTCTTTTTCTTCGTTCCAACTGGATTAACTGCAGCAATTTTGACCTAGAGAGACTTTTGGAGGATCTCATAATATCGTAAAAGAGTTCATATATTTAGCTTAAGATTAAAATATAGGTTTGATTTTCCAGCAAAAAGAACAAAGTGAAAAAAGTAAGGAAAATTTATTTATTTGGTTTTTATGATTTAAGTGAATTCTTATGTTGGTCGTTATAATTTATTTTCTTTCAAATCAATCTATATACTTTGTAAATTTGTAACCTCTGGTCTGTATAATCCAAATTCATAATAACACAGTGGTGAATAGATAAGAAAGTACATACAATCATCATATCAAAGCTAAGGTATACGATAAACTAAATACGAAAAATGTATTTAGGAAAAAAAAATAGAGATGCAGATTTTTAAATCATACTCTCTCACTTTTTTTAAAATAAAATATTTTTTATTCCCTCACTTATCACAAAATTATCACATTGATCCATCATTTATTGAAAATTTTAAATTGTTCCTTCATTTATTGAAAAATGTCACATTTAATGTCATATTTTTTTAAAAATATCAAATTTAATCTATTAAATTAACCTTAAATTTAATAGAGTAATTAAATTTGATAATTTTAAAAAAATAGAGGTTAAATATGATATTTTTCAATAAAAGATTATTTCACAATTTCAACGAGTGAGGAATCAAAATAATATTTTTGTGATAACTAATGACCAAAAAGACATCTTTCTCTTTTTTCTCCTTTCTTTTTCTCATTTTGCCTCTTTCTCTTTCTCAGTTCATCCACTATATTTTAGAAACTAAATGGAAATCAATCTACTACTTGTCAACAGTCATCATATTGGAAATAAATGCGATGTGCCTAAGTTAAGTTTCAAGCTACCAAAACATTAATTGCCTAATCCAAATCCTTCATTAATTTTAAAGACAAGGTCAATTCAATTTACACCTAACAAAGCTCAGTCTACACTGTATTTATTTAGCCATATGCTTCAAATATTCAATACTTGCATTTTGTGTCATGCTATTTCCACTTTGAAATTATAATATAACTCGCCCCAAAGGGACCCAATATTTCCCCATTTGATGGGTTTGATTAGTGACTACATATGATCTGAATGAATATTAGAGTCCATGTTGTTTTTTTATGCATAGAATAATCTAGACCAAGGAAGTTCAAGATTTGGATTCATTGGATTTAGAGAAATAAAGTATAAATTTAATAATTGAGATTGAAAAAAATATGTGATGTAAATTAATCTTGGTAATTGCGCATAATCTTTACAATTTTATCTAACGATTCAAATGAAAGAACTGCACGATCCAACAATGTATAATTTCCTTAAAGAAGTATAGAGAATCCAAAATCAGGAATATCCTATAAATTATACAAATATTTAGTAAAATGAAATTTACTATCTCTCATTGTATCCTCACTTCTAATGGAGCAAACTCAATTTACCCCTTCTCTCCTCTAAATCTTCTAATTCTTTTTTTCTTCAATTTTCATTCAAAAATTTTAAAATATATCTATATATTTTAAGCTAAAATTTTTTATTAAAAATATAATTATTTCATTATATAATAAAAATAGGGATAAAAATAAAAGGTAGGGCTTGGGACTAGGGTTGTCGGGTTAGGGGAGAGCCCCCAACCATTTGCGTATTGTGCACAAATCCCCTCTAAATAACTGGAGGTGACTATTTTCTATAGTAACCCATGAGGATTATTAGATTTATATCTAATGGTCCTCAATTTTCATATAAAATATATTTTAAAAATTAAAAAATAATTATTTTTATAAATATATATATATATATATATTAGATTTTTTTATACAAAAAAATATCTAATTAAAAAATAATAAACTCTAAAATATATATAATAAATTGTGAGATGTTAAAAAAATTCACTCTCTATATCTTTTTAACTACATATCATTTCATATAAAAAATTTAAAATATAAATATATATTTATTTATAAAAATAATTATATTTTATTTTTAAAATATATATTTTATACAAAAATTGAAAACTATTAGATCTAATCCAATGACCCTCCCCTTCACTGAATAAAATCCCCAAAAAATAATATTGGAGGGATCCAAACACATTGTATACTTGGGGGATGACCCCACTGTGTGCACATATATTCACAATTTTGTTTAAATAAATTTAAAAAATAGTGGATGTTTGGATTGCAAGGAATACATCTTATTTTATATTAAATAAATATTCTAAGCATCACAGTATAAGATATTTAATGCTAATAAAAAAACCATTTGTAGTCATCTTTAAAAAATATATATAAAATTGGTCCACTTACTTTTATATTTTATGAGAATTTAATCTTTTATAAATTAATTGTAACAAATTAATTTTTTACATATTTAAATTTATAAAATTAATCACTTACAAATTTAAAATTGTATAAAATTATCTCTTTGTTTAGCTTGATGAGAGAAAAATTTTACATAAAATAAAATTTTTAAAACTAAATTTGTTACAATTAATTTATAATAAACAAATTATTATAAAATATAAAAGTAAGAACCGATATAATACTTTCCTTGGCTGTCCTTGCTATTTCTTCTTCACTTACATTCCGAATGAGAATATCTGCATAAATGAGCAATTTTGTTCTCGCAGGAAAAATCATGCATAATCACATCTTGGATGGCCTGGTTTCACTGTGAAAATTGTGTATGTTCTCCTATTAAATTCTTCTATACCTGTTGGTGCATCGTAATGTATTTCGCACTCTAATCTTATTATAAATTTTACACTTAACATATGTGAACAGTGCGTAAAGATTTTCCCAATGCATTGCCTTTAATGTTAATGTTGTGTATAAATTTTGACAAGAGAAATAGAATCTTAATAATATTTTTTGCTTCCTCGTACGCATAGAATTTAATAAAATTTTAAGTTTCAGAGGCGTGCAATCAAATAGTTTATCCGTTAAATATATATATATATATATATATATATATATATATATATATATAAATAACAAATATTTTCCAAAGAAAAAATGCTTGTCTACAAGTTTCATTACTAAAACGCAATAATCTTTTTACTTCAAATTTCCAGAAATAAATCTTATAACTAAAACACAAAATCCTTTCTTCTTGCAAAATCCAAGAAATAAACTTTATCTCTATATTTTAAAAAATACAAAAATTCAACCGTTCTTGATAAATATACTTTTCTGTCAAAATCTAAACAAATAAATATCATTTTTACCAAATAGAAAAAAAATACAGCACATAAATGCAAAGTCTCTTAATGACCTCATTCTTTTGTAAAATTCAAAAATAAATATAGATTTTGGTAAAATCTTGGTGCAATTGTAAAAATGATTTTATCGATGTAATTACTACATGACATATTAAGAGAAATACATATGACAATGATACGTCAAAATATACTTAGAGTATGACAATTTAACATAACTTATTGTATTTATATTTTGTTCTTAATATTTTTTGATTTTATATATGACCCCAAATTTTTTTTTTTTAATTTTTTGATTGATCCCCTCTACTTTATATTTTTAAGTAACCTCACAAAAAATTAATTTATAAATTGAAAATAAAGATAAAATTAGGGATTTGCGAAGTTATTGAAAAAATAAAAAACATAGGAGTAAATTAACAATTTTTTTAATTAATGTTTTTGTGAGGGTATTTGGGATATAAAAAGTAGTGGGGTAAAGTGAAACATTCAAAAAGAATGTCGAGCTCTAAATAAAATCTTAAAAATATTGGGATTCAAATATAAATATAATAAATTATTTTATATTAGTATATGGTTAACATATTTTGATACGTTATTGTCATATATCTTTTTCTGAGTGTACCGCATAGTAATTGCACTAGTGCACTAAAGAATTTACTATAAATTCATCAAATAAATACGACAATCTTTTTTTCTCAGCCACTAAAATACATCAATTCTTTATAGGTAAAACCTTGTTGTCCAAAAATTGAAAAATAAAAAAGAAAGGAAAGAAGAGATCAAGAAAGTGAAATGGGTATGATTTCATAAGTCAAAACACATTAATTAATTTTTCAGCTCGTTTATCTAGAAAAGTTAATTTTATTTTCTTCCTTGCTTCATAAAATTAAAAAATTGCCAACCAACTTTATGCAATTTTATTCAAACTATATAGATTTTGATTCTCATAGCAAAGTACATTAGCTCGAAACTCTAATCTTATGTCAAATCTACACCATGTAAGTATCATAATTCTTCTTTCTTTTTGTTTTTTTATTTTTTATAAACTAGCAATTAGAACAATGATTATAACATAAGTATAGGGTTGTGAAGCATTAAGATCATTTCCTTATGCTAGAGGATCTCATTCCTTTGTTAGTCATATTTAGGGTAGAGGACTCCAAAAGATACTTCCTTGAATTTGCTACATAGCCTGCTAATATCCTCTTTAATCACCTCTTGGTCTTTGCTCTTTATCATATGCCTCATGGTAGCTGTGAGGTCAAATAGACTAGTGAAAGGATCCACACATTGGTGGCATTAGGATTAGGCCATTAGTGGCCTAAACTAATCCAATACAAGGTTTTTTTTTTTTAATAGTTTGCTTGAGTTCGGTATTCTGTGTAAAGCCTTCCTACTCTTCCACCCGTTATCCTGCATATGATCACTGTTTAAAAAGATAGAGTAAAAAAAATTAATAGCTTTTTTAGGCTTTTTGGGCTTTTTGGTCTAGATGACAATGCTCCATCCATTGTTGGGTGAGCTTTATTAGGAATACTTTCTCTTGGTTCCTTCTTAGAATTATTTCCCAATTTATAAGACTAGACATCGTGAGTTGAGTGTATCAGTCTATGGATTTCCCTAAACGTTGCCTCTGGATTGGGTTTGCTGCCGAAGTGAATGACCTGGTTCCTCATATTCCAAATAACAAAGAAGGTACCAAGAAGAAGTTAGTGAAGGACTCAAGTTTTTAAAGGTTTTTTTTTCTCTATAGGGAAACCTCTGGATCCAATTTATAATGTCTTGGCTTTCAAAGCCATCAATTCATATTCCAATTAGGGAAGCAAACCATATGGCTCTATAAAAGTGGCACTAGATGAAGAAATGGTTAATGGTTTCAACTACTTCATCACAAAAGCAGCACTTAAGTTGTGTGGAAAGGTGGTGTGCTTGAAGCACTTCTTTAATGGGAATGGCTTTTGTTAATAATTTCCATGCAATTTATTGATTATGCGAGGGAGCTTGAGGTTCCAAAGCTTTTTCCAATTAGAGAAAATGCATGAACTCCATTGATTATTCTTTAGGATGTTGTAACCATGCTTTACCATGTAGCTCCCTTCCTTATTGCCATTCCAAATTAGGCTAACTAGTATGCATGTTAAGGATACCTGGATCAATTCAATGTTGGACTTATCAGGTTCAAAGTAGAGAATTCTAAATTTTTCTTTGTCCTAGTTGGACTTATCACTATTGAGGAAATCTGCTACCTTAATGTCTAGTTGTCTATCATATTAACTCTTTCTTTTGGTTTGAACTAGAGGTGATGGTTGATGGGGATGGCCTATCTAGTTCCTCATTTCTATTCTAGCTTTGAAGTAATCAAATGTTGGGATTTGGCAATTCATTTCCAAATCCGAAAAAAGTTAAACATGTATTAGATTTTAGTTGCCTCAAGACTAGGGGTAAACATGTAACCCAGTGGGCCGATTAACTTGGTTCAACTCGGTCATATCAAGTTAGGTAAAATTTGAAAATTTATTAGGCCAAGCTGGGTCTTGGATTCGTTGACCATTGGCCTGCCCCAACTCAGTTATATTTTTATTTTTAAAATATAATTTATATAATTAAATTCAACTTATTTTTTATTTATAATAAATTTTTGATATATTAATTATTTTCAAATCTTAATTACTTTTCATTCCAAATCTTAATTTTTTATCATTATATTTTTTTACCTTCAAATATTATTTTTTCTACTTTTTATTTTAAAAAAAACTATTTTATTAATTAAAAAGTTATTTTCGTAAATGAAAAATCATAAAAAAAATTTGAATGGACTTAACCCGATCTGGCTAAACTTGATATGACCTGGTCACTTATTGGGTCAGGTTAGGTCTCAAAGGAAATTTTTTTAATCCATCTTTATTGGGGTCAAGTCCCGAGTCTTGTCCAAACCTAGCCTATCCCTAACCCATGATCATACCTACTCTGGATTCCAATATTTCTTGGCAAATATGTTGGAAAGAGTAGGTCTATCCAATAGCAAATCCTCCCATCTATTTGAAGAGGCAAAGAGTGCCCAAATTAGCTAGATGCATCCTTGGTTTTTGGCCCTTGAAACCCAATAGAAGTTAGCAATCTTGATGTATATTTGGGTAAATTAATTTTTTCTATAAGTTGATGGAAGAGAGCTCATAGATCAAGTTGGAATTAATCATTGATTTGATCAATGTGAGGTGCCCTGCTTGAGAGAGAAGGGACAACTTCCACGTTTAGAGTTTCCTACCTACTTTTTCTACCATCTCTTGGAAGAGTTTCTTTTTATTGGTTCCTATGTCTATCCAAATCCCTATATATTTTTCAAAGGTCTTAGTAGATTTGATTTTGAAAATGCCAGCCATATATTTTTTGAAGAGTCTAAAGGTGTTTGGAGTAAACATGATAGTAGACTTGTTTTTGTTAATCTTGAGACCAGCAAGGGAATAGAAACTGTCCATAGTGTTTTTTACAGTGTTGCATGACTCACTACTAGCCTTGAAAAACAAAAAAGTGTTATTAACATACATCACGTGTGTAATTGGTTCTATCATTTAGCTCATTTTGACCTTTGTCCATGCATTCTATTTTTCCTTATTTAATAGCATGCAAGAAAGAACATTAGCGCATAAAATGTAAAGGTAGGAAAAAGGGAGTTACCTTGATGGATGTCTTCTTTTTTTTTGGTTCAAAACTAGCAGTACAGGAGCCATTAATTAGGATTTGGTAGTTCATTGAGTTCACACATTGTGAAATCAGTTAAATCCATTTAGGGGGAAATTTCATCCTTGTAAGAACTGCTTTGAGGAATTTATGTGAAATATTGTCAAACACTTTGAAAGTATCCAACTTTAAAGTACAAAAGTCTTTTCTTTGTACTTTTTTTTAGGGTTGAGTATGTCCTGGTCCAACTTAGCCAACCCGGCCTAGCCTAATCATTTCGTACCTGGTCGGACTGGGTTATAATGATATCGAATCACGTGATTGAGCCAAGCTAGTATATATATATATTTGTGTGTGTATTCTTATTTTGCTTTTTCTTTAATTTTTTTCTACTTTTAATGAAATTAATGATATTTTAAAATTTTTTTTACTTGTTTTATATATTTAAATAATTTTCATTGACATAAGGTATCTCATTCATTACATATTAATCAAATTTTTTTTTCTTTTAAAAATAATATATATTTAAATTTGTAAAAATATGTTATAAAAAAAAAAAGAAAAACCCAGTTAATCCCTAGGCTTGACTTGACTCGGTTATATGCCTTGTCTAACCGAGGCGAGTCTTGGTTATAGATCAATTTTTTTGGCCCAATATATATCCTAGGTCAAAAAAGAGGGAGATATAATCACCAAGCACTTCTCTTAGTCTGCATGTAAATATTTTGGATACAATTTTGTACACTACATTACAAATGCTCACGAGGAGGAAGTCTTTGATAGTTTTAGGGTTCTTCGTCTTGGAAATTAAAATTATTAGGGTCATATTTAAGTTGCCTACGAAGCCTAGTCCTATCAAATTTTATTCTAAATAGTCTTGTACTATTAAAACTTATGTTATTAGACCTTAGATCCGATATCCAAAAAGGTGGTAATGGATAATATCGATGTATTAAGGTTCATCCAATTAGAGAGGTCAACACACATCAGTAAAGAGCACTCATCAATTTGTATAGACGCTGTCACATGTTACTGTCCTAATCGCACCAACAAGTGTGTCTGTAAAGTTAAGTTCTATCCATAAGATAGCTCAACACGTGTAGCTACTTGCTTCGAAAGACAATAAATTTTTTTATTCATCTCATATAAATATAAAATAAATAGTACTCACTAAAAACGTGTACAGTATTAGACTATATATTTGTGCTTCGATGCACGATGAATTTTGGATTCTTTTAATTTTTATTTCTTATTAACAAGAAAAATATATATAAAATAAATAAAATTTATTCAATTATTAAGTTTTACTTAAAATATAAGACCTATTTAAAGTGTAAATCTTACTTATTTTAAATTTATCTTTCTTTTTAAAATTAAAAAAATTCTTAAAAATTGAGCTATTTAAATTAGTACATAATACAAAGGAAAGATCAAACTTAATTTTTTTTAGATATATTATTATATCTTAATTTATAATATTTATTTTTTAAAAATTTTAAATTCAAAATTATTTAGATAAGTATGAGGAGCCATATGTTAAAACCTAACTAAAATCATACAAATTGATTAATTAAGTCATACAATGCCGTCTCGAGTAAGCAAAGAAGAGACATGTGAGATCTAATTTCGCCTTCACAAAAAAGTGCAAGGCTCTTGACCAAAACCTAAAAGTGCATACCTTTTGCCAATTTACCAAAGCGCCCCTCATATTCTGTGTTATTTACGCCCGAATGCCACCCGCCTGCTCGCCGTGCTCACACTTTCTTTCCCTGGGATTGTTCCCGCTTAAATTAACCGTTTCCGCAAAGCGTAGAGTCAGAGAAAAGGGAAATATGGAATTTATGAGAATATTATATTATTTCTTTTTTTCGCAATCATTATTTTTACAGAAAAGTTTATGATTGGTCAAGAGAGGAAGCTGATAAAATCAAAACGTTTGACAAAATGGCCAATCTCCTATGATTAATGAAGAACGGCCCATGAGGGCCATACAATTGACTTTTTTTCCTTTGAAAATAAACAAAAGTTCCAGCTGATAATTAAATATATTAATGATAGCCTTAGGCAAATACTTGTGTAGATTTTTGAAGTTAAAATTGAACATAAAATTTTTTTCTTGACCAATAAAGTAAGAAAAAATTATTATTTTGGTCCTTTATATTATCACAATTTAATTCTTTAAAATTGTCATGTCTCAATTTAATTCTTGCAATTTTTTAATATTATAAAAATTGATCCTTCAGTGAATGTACAAAAATTTAAAAAATTTATAAATTCACTAGGAGATCAATTTTGAAATAAAATGAATATGAATGATCAAATTAAAACAAGATCAGAACATTTTAACGAAAGAAGAACAACCCTTGAAGGTCATGCAGTTCTTTCTTCATCTGACAAGAAAAAAAATGTAGTAGCTAATAATTAAATATAATAATAATAGCCTTAGGCAAATATTTGTGTAGTATTCCTGACTAAAGAATTAGTTTACTTGTATTTTTGGTTCTTTTAGTCATAATAAAATTTTTGACTTTAGGAAACTTTTACTTGTAATTGGACCGTAGTATAATTTGTTAAATTAGGAGATGAAAAGTCTATGAGACTTATGTAAACATAGAAAAATGTATACGATTTTTTTTTCTCATACCTAAGTATTTATTCTTAAGTGGCATATAATTCATGTTTTATTTAAAATTGGTTAGTAAATTTGTAAACAGAATAAAAATAAAAATCTAAGAAGATATGCAACAATATTATAAACTGGCTTTATAATGAGACCATATGTTGTATATAAAATTTAGTTAAAATAAGAAGATATTTTCAAACAATTGAAATTTAAAAAATTATTTAAGTTGTTTTTAAAAATAATTGTAACTATTAAAAATACACCAGAAGATGTACTTTAAAAAAAATTAACCATATAAAAAGTTATGATTTTTGCAATAGAATATATTAAAAACAGAAATCACTAAAAATTCCAAATCTGATAAAAATGTAACAGGAAGATCCAAGATGGTGCAGTTACCATGAATTAGTTAAAATTAGACAACAATCAACTAATATTAATTATTATTATTATTATTTTGTCCCAAAATAATTAATTGAAGATTTAATTTAATGGAAAATATTTTGAAATAACATTTTACGCACGCCCAATTAATATAATAAAAAAAATCCCAAAAAAATTTACTTAATTAAGAAGTTGTCTATTAATATAAGAAACCTAGGCTTAGCACCCATAGAATCAGTACAGGGTTTGCCGCCAAAGCGTAAAAGCAACAAAAATAAAAATTAAAAATTTTCATTGGTCCAACTCACCCAACAGGCGATGCACTTTTTAGCAAAGTTCAATCATACTAGGACGATTAATAATTCATTTTATAATACTAAAGAAACATCAAACACGATCGCACGGAGGATAGAGAGAGAAAGTCTTATGCAGGTGTAGCAGTAATAGTATTTTTTTCCCTCTCTTCTCATGTGGAGGGACCAAGAAAAAGGAAAGGCCTAACCTTTTCCTTTCACCGGGAAAAAGACATGGCCCCACCTCCATTATATTTTTTTATTCTTTGGGTTGCACTTTTTATCAGCTTTGCTTCTGTCACATTACCTATGCAATTACAAACATACACATTAAAAAAAACCCATTTTGATTATTCTCTCTCCTCTCACACCTGCACATCCACTTCCCCATATCTAATCTACATATCTTCCTCTTCCTATCTATCTGAACTGAGCAGAGGAGAGAGAAAGAGGGGGAGAGAGAAAGTCACTGTCTTCTGTCAAAAAGTCCAGTTTACTTCTAGGGTTCCTATACCTTTGCCTTTTTGTTTCTGCAAATATTTTATAATATAAAATTTTTGAAAAAACAACAACTCTTTACGGATCTTGTCTTCTCTCGGCCTTTCTTATCGTAAGGTAATATTCTTTCCTCTGTTCTTTGCCTCTGTGCTTCTGTCTTTCTTATATATAGTCTGTATCAAAGTTGTTCATAATTTTTCTGGGTCCTCAAGTTGAGCTAAAAGGTTAAGAATTTAGAATATGGGTAATTATTCTGGTCTCTGGTTATTGGATTAGATTTGTGGCTATATGATGCTGGGTTTGAGATGTTTCTAATT
Source organism: Delonix regia (assembly GCA_037074485.1). Taxonomy (NCBI): domain Eukaryota; kingdom Viridiplantae; phylum Streptophyta; class Magnoliopsida; order Fabales; family Fabaceae; genus Delonix; species Delonix regia. The sequence continues at coordinate 8,142,270 of CM073453.1, forward strand.
TTCTGCTCATTTACAATTGATCTGCTTGTTGGTTGATCCCATAGCTGATGTTTGGGATGGTCACTTGAAAACTCTTGTTGAATTTTGGTTCAGTAAAATTTCTGTTCAATTTTTTTTTTTTTAAATGTTGGAAATGCCTCGTTCTGAGATAAGGGTTTTGATTCCTTTGCTTCAAAATGATAATTAAGCTATGTAAAATTTCGTTCATGTGTAAAGTTTTTTTTTTTTTTGTCTCTCTCCAAATCTAAAGTCCTGTTGTATGTGGAAGCTCTTGTCAGGATTATAAGTGATTGTGGTCATAATTATGATTTACAATTTGATTATTTAGAAAATACAATTCCCTCTTCCAATAAGCACTTTCTGCTGAAATAGTTTATATAGCTTTCTTTTTAAATCCTTTACTTTTTTAATTATTTTTCTCTGATATATTCATACACCCACACACTTCATTCTCTTTTGTTTTTCGTTTAAGTCGAAATCCCATATTTATTTTCTTTTCTATATATATTGCTAACTAAATTGTGTCTTGACAGCGGTAGAATTTGCAGTTTCAAATTTTCGGCCTCCTTTCTCACGGTGTCTGACTGCTTGTAAGTTGTAAGAGACACAAAAGAATTCTACGCCACCATCTTAGAAAAGAAAGGCAGTTTGTATAGAGGATTGCTAATTGAAGAATTCTTTCTTTAGATAAAGCAACAGAAGAGTCAGGTTAAAGATGGGTTATATGTGTGACTTTTGCGGAGATCAGAGGTCCATGGTGTACTGCCGTTCTGATGCTGCATGCTTATGTTTGTCATGTGATCGAAATGTGCATTCTGCTAATGCCCTTTCTAGGCGTCATTCGAGAACTCTTTTATGTGAGAGATGCAATTCACAACCTGCTCTTGTCCGGTGTCCTGACGAGAAGATTACACTATGTCAGAACTGTGATTGGTTGGGTCACAGTACATCTACATCTTGTTCATCGCATAAGAGGCAAACAATCAACTGCTACTCTGGGTGCCCTTCAGCAGAAGAACTTTCTTCAGTATGGTCATTTTTCTTAGATATCCCTTCTCTGGGCGATGCTACCTGTGAGAAGGAGCTAGGTTTGATGAGCATTAATGAGAACGGCAACAAGAGTGCTTGTGTTCCTCCAGAAAGCCAGAATGTATCTGGTTCTGCTCAAGTGACTAGTACGCACAGCTTGGATAAATCTTGGGTTGGGGCCTCTTCAATGCCTGAGTCAAGCTCAGAACCTCGTATTTTGGACCAGTCAACTGGACCTACCAATGAATGTTTGCCCAAGGTATTAACCCAAGGCCATCTTATCATTTTCAGTGCAAGTGTCATAACCAGCACTTTCTATTTGTGAGCTTTCAGGGAAATTAGTTCTTTGTCCATTTGTTTTGCAGTTTAACATTTTGTTCCTACATAGAAGCCGTATAGTAATATCAAAACTGTTGAAGAAGTGACTTTTCTAAGTAATTCCTGGTCCGCCACCTCATTTTTACAGATTATGACCCCTTTGTTGAATTCCAAAGTCCAGTATGATTGGTTTCATCTTCTACATGACATTGCAGTATTATGAATTGCTTTGGTTTTTTCTACCAAGTACCAACTAATTCTTTCGTGGTCTAACATATATATTGATTTGACATAAAATTTCAGCTCTCCTGATTTATTGGTTACTTGAACTCAAAGCAGGAACACTTGGCCAAATGATAACCGCTTTAGTGCGTGAGAGTAACTGTACCTCTAAGAACCAACTTGACAAGGATGGATATTACAAAATATTGTGAAATGTGCTAACATCATAATTTTTTGTTCTTTTTGTACAATTGATATTGAATGTAGATCAGTTTGACTGCCTGCTTTTGACATGAATTCATTTAGGCTACTGCAGTAGTAGTAGGAGTATACCAAATCTTTCTGAGTAGTGTTGTATGCGTGAACTGTTATCCCATATTTGGCTCATGGATTTTAATGATGATTGGTTTGCAGAAAAAAAAATATTTATATTACCCTTGTTGCGTACGTATGTAATTATTGCACCTTACCTAGTAGGCCAATTATTTATATGACCGACTGAAATTAGTTACACATTTTTAGCTTTAGATAATTCTCGTTTCATTTATGTACTTCACTCATCTCTTGTAATCAATCTGTAGTTATATTGTCCCGGTACAAAAGGTCCTATGCCACGTGTAGATGAAGATGATAACCTGTATGGCGATTTCAACATGGATGAGGTGGATCTGAATCTTGAGAATTACGAGGAACTTTTTGGTATGGCTCTTAGTCATTCTGAAGAGCTTTTTGAAAATGGTGGCATTGATAGCTTGTTTGGGACAAAGGACGTGTCTGCTGGTGATTCCAATTGTCAGGGTGCTGTTGCTGCTGAGGTAGTCAAATACTTTTATTAACCTTGGTTTTTTGTCAATTAAGCATCTTCTGTTGTTTTGGACATAATCTAATCTATCCCATTGTCAATATTTTTTTTCTTTATATAATATTAGAAACCTGATGTATCCCATATTCCCATTACTTCTTGATATTGGCCACGGCTTTTGACTTGCAGATTGAAGCTGCAAATCTAAAAATATTAATAAGATTAGCTTTCTTTACTTACAATGTTCTAGTCTGTGTACAGTATATTTGTTTGTATTCATGGTTAAAAATAGGAATATAATCAGTTCCAGCTGGCATCTCTCATGCTAATTGCATTCAAAGAGTACTCCTAAAATTGATTTTAGTTGACTCTGCTTTTATTTGATAAAGAATTTAGGTCATTCAATATGTTCTGTTGCTCATCTGTGTCAGTTGAACTTTGAACTTTTAGCATTGAAATGCAATTATGGTCTATGCTGTTTTATAATCAGAGTGTCTGATTCATTGTATATCAACAAAATGAAGTCATTGGAGAGCATTTTAACCTGCATTGCCTTTTCTATCTTCTGAATCTTAGGCTGCATATGTGAGAATAGTCTTGTAAGAGAATGGGAATGGGAATGAAATGGAATGTGTGACTTATAATTGTTGTGTCATGAAAGGGAATAGACATGTCATTCCATTGATATGTTTGGTTGGGTGAAAATGCCCCTAATATTTTATAATATGTAAAAAGTATTTTTAATTATTGTAAATAAAAATATTCATTAATTTTTCTTTAATTTGTAATTTTTTTTTTTTTTTTGGAGAATTGAGAGCCCCTGGAAATATTTTGTTCTCTTCCTTCTACTCTTGCAAACACTTAATTCCACCACTTCATCATCACCAGCTTTTGCTGCAATATCCAAGGCAAATTAACACAAAGCCACTCTAACAGGTCTTATAATAAGATGGTGAATGGCCTAGATTCTTCCACCATAGTCGAAATCATCTTCAGAGGCCAGGATAGGCATTTTAGTCATAACTGTTCTCTCTGCCAAGTATATTGCCTTAAACTTCTCCGGCTTCCACATCACATGCATTATCATTCTGTCTATTTTTGTCCATTTCAACCTGTTAATTGCTGTTACTGGATTATATGTGAGTGCTGTAAATTTATGGTTTGTGTGTACTGTGTAATTGTTGGTAGCAGGTGGGTTTTGTATTTCTAAGATATTGAAATTGCTCCTAAAACTACAGCAAAACAAGACCCAGAAATTAAAAAACCCATAATCCCCTGCATGTGGTTGTGGTTAGCAATTGATGAAAAAGAGACAGCAACTTTTTCCTGGACTAGATTTCAAGCTTCTTTAACACTATCTCTATGGATCTGCTACGATGGTGTCTGGTACAAGAGGCTGCGACAGGAGAAAGGAGATTGGTGTCAAGGACACTGCAGGACTATGCCACTGTCAGCTCTGGCAGAAGTCCAAGCTTGGATAGTGGTGTTAAGGTAAACAAACGTGTGGGTGGGTAGAGAGGGTGTCAAGGATGTAGTCACTGAGGGCAAGATGGTTCATTTTTTACCTTTACCAGGAAAGCTTCTTCATTCCATCAGCAAGAGGCAGGAACTCTGACACCCACAAGTAAGGGAATGAGCTAACCACAAGCATAGGAGTCATTCATACCAAACGCGCTTTTAACTTTATTCCTTTTTTCTTACCCATTCCCTCTTCTTCTTTCTAGCATAGCAATTGTACTTTTAGCAATTTATGAAATAAAATATTGTCCAGAGATTAAAGAGTTACATGGCCGGTTATTTGAAGCCTTAAAAATTTATTTAGTAGTTTTCATGTGATGGGGAATGGAGAAATAATGGGAATATTATGATTATGAATTATTATTTAGCAAATTAGGTTTATAATTTATAAGTAATTTAGGATAGTAGTTATTATGTTGAGTTTGTCTACCTAAAGATTGCTATGTAGCCTTATCCTTGGATTTTTTTTTTAGCAGACTTGACTTATATTTGAGATTGCTGTTGAGTTCATTCTTTCTCCTTTCTCTGTCTAAATTCTCCCTCAGTTCTTTCTCTCTCCCTCATATCCGTCTGTTATTTCCTTCACTGTTCTCTTTATCCTGCATAATCACAGTGATAATGGCGAGACATGGATGATTAAATGAGAAAAGATGTCTTGTTCTCTGTCATGTCTAGGCTTTTTCATGTGGAACTCTCCTGTGAAATTGAGTAATAGATGTGATGGTTGAGGTATACTATAAAGTTGTTTGTGCATTCCTCTCTGGTCTTTTACTGTGAATGGTGATGGAAGGATTGCCATTTATTTTGGTAGAATTACAATGAGCAATTTAGATCTTAAAATCTTTTTCTTTTCACAGGGCAGGATTGTTGTTACTATGATTCCTAAATATGAACAATTGGCAAGTATCTGTCGTATATCTGAGCTTGTAATTGACAAGTTGTATGGTTGGAAGGTGGAATCATCTTTCTGAATTAACATTTTGGAAAAAATTATTCTCACCATGTAATCCGTTATGAAAACAAAATTTGTAAATGTGATCAAATTGAAAATGCAAAAAACTAAAAAGCTGATGGTGAATCCTGATTGTCTAGAAATAAATGAATTATATTAAAGCAGGGTTAATTGAAATATTCGTGTATTTTCCTTCCTTTAATCCCGTCTATTTATTTTAAGATTCCTTAAATAACATGCAAGTTAGTCTGAGCTGAGCAATTAGATGTTCAGTTCTTCATTGTTCAGTTTTGTGACATGTCATATGGAAGTCATATTGGAAAGAACATTATTGCATGGGCTGTGTTAAATGATTTAGCAGTTTTTACATCAGTTACTTAATATCCTGTCTAGGGTTCACCGGTTGGACTGGTCAATGCAATGCAACCAGCATGCAGCAATGCTGCATCTGCAGATTCCATCTTGAGTACCAAAACTGAGCCAGTTCTTTGTTTTACGGGAAGGCAAGGCCAATCAAATCTTTCTTTTTCCGGAGTCACAGGTGAGAGTAGTGCTGGAGATTATCAAGACTGCGGTGCTTCTTCAATGCTTCTAATGGGAGAGCCTCCTTGGTGTCCTACTTGTCCTGAGAATTCCATGCAATCTGCCAACCGCAGCAATGCTGTCATGCGTTACAAGGAGAAGAAGAAGACACGCAAGTAAGTACATTCCTATGAAACTCTACGTATATAATGGTGTTGGTGCGATTTTATTGACAGTTGAGAAAAAAACTATGATGGTCATAAATTCATAATCAAGTTGTGTCTTTGTTCTGGTTTTTAACTTGTGATTATTAATTTTACTATCTGTATTTCATCATATTATCTTCATGTTTAACAATTTCCAAGAATGTATAACTCCCTATTTTGCTGGTGTTAAGGTTGTAGATCATTGTAATAAAAATGGAGTTGGCATCAACAATCCCAGAAAAAGGGTTAATTTACGTTTTGGTCCACTGAGTTTCACTTAATTTTCAATTTGGTCCTTGTAGTTTAAAAGTTTGTAATTGACTTCTTATAGTTTTATGAACTTTTTATTTGGTTCCTGCCATTAAACTTCCATTAGTCTATCACGTGCTATGTTGGCACTCTAAATATGCATAATTCATGCCAACAGAAGTATTAACAGTGACGTAGTGAAAACCACTCACGTGTGTGACATGTGATGCCATTTTGGCTAAATGGCTTGGGTAAACTGACATGAATTATGTATATCCAAATTCAAATTGCCAAAATGGTACATAGTTGGCCAAGTTGGCATATTTACAGAGGTTTAGTGACAAAGACAATTAAAAAAAATTTAAACTATAGGGGCCTAATCAGGCAGTTACAAAACTCTAAAATATGAGGATCGAAGTGAAAATTGAGTGAAACTTTATGACTAACATAATAATTTAACCTTAAAAAAGAAAAGAGAGAGAAATAAGCTTTATTATGAGAACTTCTTTCCTAGCACTTGTCATATGTTTAGTAAGTCCACTAATTATGCAAGTTCTGTTCCTTAGCTCAAATCTTAGCATAGTTGTCTGCAATTGCTTCATACATGTCAGGGCTATAGATTGATAGTATAATGACGTTTTTGTGCCCCAAAGCTATATTCTTATTTGCTAATCATTGGATTTGTTTTATTTCCAAACTTGAAATCATACTTGCTAGGTGATTAAAATAAGTTGTGTTTCTCCTTTTAGGTTCGAGAAAAAAGTGAGGTATGCCTCTCGCAAGGCAAGAGCCGATGTCCGAAGGCGTGTGAAGGGCCGGTTTGTCAAAGCTGGGGAAGCCTATGATTATGACCCTTTGAGCCCAACCAGAAGCTACTGAGTGTACAACTTTTAACCATGTTCTGTAAAAGGAAAGAAACATTCATATAGCTGCAAAACGAACTGTCATCTTTTCCTTCAAAACCAACCATATTTGATGCATTCTTCTTACTCCTTTCAATGACAAGCTGTCTGGTTTGATCACAGGGCCTAGAATCTTTCTTCGAGGGAAAAACGAGAGCTTAACTGACGCTGCGGTCCAACGCTTTTAACCGGGTAAGCTCAGGAGCAGGTTCGGTGTCCTTCACCGAGAAGGATATGCAAGATGTAATGTGAACTGACAATATCACATACGTTGCTCAACTTACAGGCAATAAATTCGACTGCTTAATTCGTCTCTAGGGACAGGAAAATTCTTATGAATCCTCCTTCTTCGGCCTTAATTACCTTCCATGTTTATCATACTGTTATGTCTATTCCCCTCTGCTCTAGTCACAGCGTAAGATGTGCCTGCCGTGGCATTATAAGTGGCTCAACTTTATAGTTCTAGACAAGCTACGAGGTTGTAATATCTTTTTTGTTTCCTTTTTTGCTTTGATCGGTACAGCAGAACATGCAGTAGGGGTATAATTGCTGAACAATTCTTAGGTCGGAGAAATTGTAAATTCCACGGACATGTATAGAATAGGATGATACTACATATGCTTATGACATGAAACAGTATATAGAAGACATGTAATAATTTATGTTGTATATTTACTTCGTCTGGTTGCCATTAATGCATTTAAATTGCAGGTTAAACCCCCCGAGTATCACATTTTCTTTTTATAATTTGGTTAATTTGGTTCTTGCTGAAATTAGACACCCAAAGCTCATTGTGCCTATCAAATTAAATTTTAGTTGTTAGCAACCTTTACTATTTATTGTTTTTTCGAGTCATGATAGATTGGATTATATGAATGGATAAACAATTATTCATTAGTTTATTTTTGAATATATCAAAATCTTTTCAAAATCAAATTTATTTAGGGATAAGTATGGGCTTGTTTGATTTTATTATTTGTTTTTATGTTTTTAAAATAGTTCTATGAAATTGTATTTTAGAAATATCTTTTAAAATAAAAAATAAAAATACCTATTTGAATCCTTTATTTTTAGAAATACACTCAAAATTAACAAAAAATATTGTTTGAAAAAACAAGTTTTGAAAACGTTAAAACTTTATTTAATACTAAGAATTAAATTTATAATGTAGAATTATAATTCTGATGATAATTCTATTAAAATTGAAATTGATTCTAAATTTTATATTTGGGCTATGAAAAGAATTAGAACATAAAAATATGTAATTTCATATTTAATTCTAATTTTAAAATTTAGATAAATGATAAATATTTGTTTTATGTAATTGTGTATATTACATGTTCAGTGAGATTATATGTATGCATGCATGTTCATGCATGTGGGTGTATGTATATGTGTATTTATGTGTGTGCATGTGCGTGCGCATGAGCGCGTAATTGTGCATGTAGATGCATGTGTATGAATTGATGCTACATATTCGTTATATGTATTTGTGTGTATTAAACATGTATGTTCTTGTATACACATGTATATGTATGTTTGTAAATATAACAACTTTATTACATATGTCTTTGTATTTGTGCATATAGGTGCATGTGCATATACATGTATAAGCGCATGTGCGTTGCATGTTCAGTATGTAAGAATGTGTGGGAACACATGTTGCGTTTTAATTAGATTAAGTTGAGTATTAAGTTTATTTAAAACCTAACTATGTATTAATATATTTTATTCATAATAAATTTTGTGTACGACAAATCTTTAAAATGTTAATTTTTTAAAAATTTTAATTATTTTTTATTTCAAATTGTATTTTTTATTTTATTCTTTTCATTTTTAATCTTAATTTTTTTATTTTTCTTCAAAAAATGTTTTTTTTAAATATTTTTAAATAAAAATAAAGGTAACCCAGTTAGTTATTAAGATTGGGCCTTAAAACTTATTCAAATTTATCTCACAACTTTATTTAAATTAATTTTTATAGAATTACAATTTTTTTATTAATAAAAACAATTTTAATAAACAAGGGAAAACATTTAAAACTTGTTCTTATTTTTTTATTCTAAAAAAAACTTTTCTGTTTTTTAATTTTTTTTAAAAAATTAATAAAAAAACATATTACCAAACAAATCTTTTTGTTCTTTTATTTTAAAAACAACATTTAAACAAGGCTTATATCTTTGGTTCTTGTAAGTTGTTTCAATTTTCATATTGGTCTTTAATGACTTATAATTGAAATTTAAATATAATTATTACTGAGCGGCAATGATATACCAAATAGAGATAAGGAAATACTTGCTTGAATTACATTTGAAGTGACTTAAAAGAACTTCTTGACGAAAATATATTGAGATGCCCATTTAAAAGTTAATTTTGTTGACTAAATTTTCTAAGCCATAAACCTTAAAAGGTGAAGTTTCAAGTAATTTGAAGATAATTTTAGTCGGCTAAAATAAAGGACAGAAGGATTTGAAATTAAATGTGACAGAAAAGAGATAAAGGAAGAAGAACACAAATGATAATATCTTAGTTTAGACTCCTTTATTCAACATCTAATCTTCTTCGACTCCAAGAGATTTTTTCCATTATGAAATTATAGTACACAGGAGAAGATTTTTATAAGTACTCGCTCGTAATACTCAAATTTTAAACTCATCTAGAACTTGTTAGCCCAATAATTTCACCATAAAGTGAAATGTTCGATGATAACAAAACAAAAACTACTTATCAAAAGCCCAAAAGATTGTTTTGTTTCAGTCCCCATAATTTAAGAAACAAAAATGAGTTTGCAAGTTAACAATTTCCTTAATCAACACAAAGATAAAAATGAAGGCAAATATTTCAATTGCTTATGCTAGGCAAAAACTATTTTATGGTAAAACAAAACCATCATGGCTGGAATTGCTGTAGCTGTCAAATGTGCAAGAGGTTGCAAAGCTACTAGAATCCCCTGCACTATTGTCCAATGGTACATATGAAACATAAATAAAAAATGTGGACCATTAGGTCCACAATAATATTGCAAAATTTGTAGTGCTGTAGGTAATCCAAGCTCAATGCTTAAAAGATAATGGATAGCTACAACACACCTTTCTTGAATCAAAAGTTAACATAATAAAACAAGAAAGGTAACAAAAATCATGAAAGCAAAAGTATTGACAAGAGAATGCCATTTTAAGTATTGCATCCAAGCATTATTTCTTTCATTTTGTCTCAGGCCTCCATATTTTAAGAAGAAACTTAGAAGCTATATGGACTAACCAAGGATGACGTGCTTCATCTCAAGTCATGAATGTCAAGTTCATGCATAACCAATATGGTTAAGCCCTCTTTGTCATTCTAGGCTGAAATTCTTATTCTTATCTTACATTATTGCAACGTTCAATATCAAGCTTGGAGGGAAATTATTTTTCACTCCCAATGGGTGCTTCATGAATACCTATAAAAGCAAAAGAGTTGGAACAAAATGAAAATGCATCAAGATAGAAAGAAAAACTCTGAAAAGATCAATAGTAGAAAATTTTATATTAAGACTAGTGTCAGGCCCCTATATTTGGCTTTTATGAGCCTACAAGTTTGCCTACTCATAATCCCCTGTTATATATGTGTCTCAAAGCTCTTCATAACTTTGTAAAATCCTACTTAAGGAAGAAAATCAATTAAGGGTAAGTTAAATGAAAAACCCATTATATTAAGAGTTTAACGTGAGTTAGAAACTGTGTATTGTGGGAGAGCATGTGAAAATCTATCAATTAAAGTATTCTTTATATTGAAAAATCCCTTATGTTTAAAAGGGACTGGACTTAAAGACAATGATGTATGACCAACATAAATTTTTCAATGTTCTTTTTCTTCTCATTATCTGATTCACCCTGCTATATCTTTAGCAACTAAATCTTAAGTTATAGCACCTCAAATTTTCTTTCAAGCAACAAAATTTAAGTTTTAAGGTACTAAAGCTAATTTAATTCAACTTTAGTTTTATGAACTTTTCAATACCTAGGAAATATTTTCAAGCACTTAATTTATAACTACAGGCAATGATTGCTAATTTCTAGACAATTAATTTTTTAACTAATCTTTTCATTTTTAACTTAAGTGGTTTAATTTTCAACATTTTTAACTCCTCTCTGGGTATACTTTAAGAACTTTCTAACATTATATACTTACCCAAAATTGACTTTCCATTCACAAGAAAGATGTAATAATATGAAATGTGGGGAGATACTTGTTAATAGTTGTTCAATAGTTTCATCTTAGTTAAAGGAAGTTAGTTAGTTAATAATAACTACAACTAGTAGTTGTTTAAAATAAGCACTTCTTGTATTTGCATGAGTTGTTGAATGAATAAGTCATTGTTTCCTATGTTTCTAGCATTACTGAGTATCATGTACCAACATGAAGGAGCGGTTTAAGATCTTTATATTAATGGAATACATAGTGGGCATAAGTTTAAGGCTATGTTTAGATGCATGATTGAGGAGAGAGTGAGAAGGAATGAAATGATCAAAATGAGTTGGACTTATGTTTGAATTTTTTTTTTTTAAGGGAGAATGGGATGGCAAGAGAGGGACACCAAGACCACTCCTTGCCACTCACAACTCCAATTTTGGTGTCCATCCAAATTGGGGGATCAATGATGGAATGAAGTGACTTAAGAAATTAAATTACTAATATACTCATTCCTTATTACTAACATACCTATCATCGATAGAAGATCATTTCAATTGTTACAACTTTATCTAACAACTATTTATTTGCAAAAATCTGACAACGAATTGTGATGTTACAATTGAAAAACTAAAGCTACATCAATTAATATCTTTTTGGCGCTCAATGTTGTGAAAATTCCAGAAATTTGGTGCCAAAACGCCCAAAAGTGGCGTCTAGGCACTAGCACATAACTTTATTGAGAGTAATTGTATTTTAATTGGGAAGGTGTTATAAATAGAGAAAATTAAGATTATTTAGGTTAGAAAACTAAGGAAGAATGTTGGAGACATGGAATACCTCTGGTGAACAAATGTTTTTAAAGGAAAACTTCAATCTACTTATTTTTCCAAGGTGTTTTCATTGAATGAGAGATTAAGAGTTGGTTTTTTTGGACCTTTCTTGAACAAACCTTTATGGATTCTCTCATAGAGGACCCATTTCACTATTTTCTCCTTCTCTATCGTTTCTCTCTTTTTTCTTTATTACTTTATAAAGCATATATTTAAGCTTGTTGTTGATTGTTGTGATAGATTTCTTGTGAATATTAAGTGAGATTATTTCTTTCCTTTTGTAATTATGGGTTAATTTATAAATGTATATTGCTTCCTATTTAGGGCTTTCATATATTTTAGTCAACTATTATGATTGCAAGTGGATTGAATGATTTATTTTGCTAATTTCTATCACAATCTTTTGTCATGGAGTCAAATACCCACAAGGTGTTTGATGAAATAATTATTAAAAATTGATTGTAATTTACCTTAAATGATTGGATTTGACTTTTAGGTAGATTTATACTTTCATTCTCTAAGTTTCTCTAGAAGCTTAATGCATTTTAATATTAGTTTTCCTTAACTAATTGGATATGACTTTTAAGTAACACTAATGGCTAATGTAGCGCAGTTCTACCTAACTAATTAGATTTAACTTTTAAGTAGGTTGTGTTTGATGAGTTAGCTCTTGACCTTAATGCATTTGAGGGAAAATTTTACTTAATTGATTGGATTGGACTTTTAAGCGAATTTAGAACTAGAGTTAGGATAATCACTGAATTTGGGTTTATTATTTTAGTAAGTTGATTTACCTAGAAGTGAAATTGAACTATGTAGTATAAAGTTAAGAATATATTTGAAAACTCAATTTATCTTGGAAGTAACTCTTAGTGACTAGATTAATCTAGGCCACTAGTTTATATATGTAGATAATCACACTAATTCATATTTTTGCACAAATTGTATATTTGGTAAACAAAAATTTATATTAAGAATGATAAAGATAACACCTTATCTTTGTGAGAATGATACTGGAATTTTATATGCTTTTACTACAATTTGACTTATATCCTTGTGGTTTATCAAGATTTTTGGTGTCGTTGCTAGAAATATTTGCTTTTACCTTTGATAACTTTGTAATTAATGCTAAAATACCGTTAAATGAAAGTTTTGCACAAGTCTCAAATCTTTCTTTAAAAGTGCAAGACAAAATAATGAGAAGAAATGTATATATTATAGCCTTATTTGAAAATAATAGCTTGCTCTTCCCAAAACTTTGTACCTTCTCTTTTCATAATTACATAACCATATCCATTTACCTTGACTTTTAATTTGTTTGCTATTGATGTATAACAAAAACACTCCTTTCAAATACAATCAGTGATGTGTGTCTTTGTGTTTTTTTAAAGAAAAAAACAAGTTTTGATGCAATTTAAAAGTTGGGCCATGAAAAAATTGACTTGGTCTATTATCAAATTGGGCCAATGCAATAAATAGATTACAGTAAGAAAATTGTTAGGTTGTTTATGGAATTAAGGCTTCAATCCAAATAAGGCTTTTGGGCTTTTATTAATTTTTATTTTGTTTTTGTTATAATTACATATAGGCCTTGTGTGCCAATCATTTCCGAGAATTGAAAGCCAAGACACGCAATTAAACTTTGATGCACTTTTCCTCATGCTTACAATGATTTTGTTTGTTCCTAAGAAATGTAGTGTTAGAAATGAGATATAGAAAACATTAAATATTAAAAGAAAATTATAGTTGAGATCCTTTCAAGCAAGGAAGAGCTCCTTAGTACAAAACTTTTCTCAAGTTTCTTCTCTGCCTCCCATTACCCCTTTTACTGCACTTATACTAATAGAAGCAATAAAGATGTAAGGTTCCTTTCCTTGGGCCTTGTTGTATAGTCTTGTATGAATATTGGCCTTCTATGAATGATGAGCTAAGTATGGGCCAGGTGATGTAACATTGCTTTTCCTTTCAAATTAACCTTGTCCTCAAGGTTGCAAAAGGTTATAAAAAACAAACTAAAAAATTTGAGATCATAATATGCACTTATTGAGCATAGTTGTGCAAAATCCACAATGATATATTTTTTTTACCTTTCATGATTATGGCAAGTACCTAACATTAGCCAAGCATGTGAAACATTTCTTAATCCCATGTTCAAACACCAAGACAGTAAGATATATAAGTAAATATGCTTATCATTAGATCCTTTGGACCCCATCTTGCAGCTTATGTTTTTGGGATAAGCACAACATTTACTTAGCCCCTGTATCTATTTAGCCATTTTATGATTAAATGAACGAACATTGTCACTTTCAAGTTCACCATCTTTAATGGAAACTAAAGCACCTTTTTTTTTTTATCTTCAATGCCGAAGAAAAAGAATTCTTCCTTATTGTGAATAAAAATGTCATAACTAGTCAAGTTTAATTGCTCTAATTCCTTAAGGACATTAGGGAACCTTATTTCCTCATAATCTACAATAGTTTTGAGTAAAAAATCAACTTCACTAAAAAAATCTCACAAGTAATAGATGGAAAATTGAAAGTTCACATCTTGTCAGCTTCTTTTGAATTAAACAATATAAGCAAAAAAAAAAAAAAAAGCATGGAAGTTGCAATATGAATATCACATGAGCCAATAATTCCAACCTACAACCTTTGAGTTCCAATATCAAGTAATGGTAATTTTTTTAAGGAAAAACGGAAACAAAAATGAAGTTACCCAATATTGAAGAGAAACCTAATACAAATAATCTAAGAAGATCAATTATTACAATAGAAAGGAATAAGGTAATATGCCCAACTGGAGATTTCATCTCAGAAAAAGAAAAATATTAATCAAGTATATAGGCATGTGGCAGAACAATGACTTGATGAAAAATATGCATCCTTTAATTCCATCATTTGCCATCAAACCACAATGTTGTTGTGCCTTAATAAAGCAAAAGAATTTCTTGGCCTCACAAAACAAATATGCTAGTATTTAATACTACAATCTATTGCCAGTTTGCCGTGGAGCTATTAAAAGATGATAATTTCATGAAGTACTTAATCCAGTGATTACAATAGGTTCTTTAATAAAATGGCACTGGAAAGTATTCATAGAAAGTGATATAGGAACCTTTGGGTTTGCATTTGATTCATCAACAAAGTTAGCATATTTACAAGTCTTATCATCAGGAACAATTAAAATCCTATCTTGTAGAGTTATTGTGTCAAACATGAGGTGAGCATGAAGCATCCCCTTCTATCCCCATAAACCTATGTTCAATTTTGTCAATAAAAACATTTAAAAAATATGCAGAAGCTAAAAAAAAAACTAACTTATAGGAATGGAAGTTGTGTAAAAATGTAGTTATGAGTATGGATTTGCAATACCAAAGATGAAATGGATTTTTCCCATCTGGTTCCTTCATTTGCAACTTTGAGTGTCGTAATCGACCTTACGGCGAAAGGAAATAAAAAAGTTTTTGATTGATTCCCAAAAGACAAATCTTGAAAATTAATTTATTTGGAGTCGCCACCAAAATTTTTAACGAAAAACTTTGCAAAACTATTTTAAAATTAAAATAACAAGGCAAAATGATATGCGAAAATAGAGCGGGGTTCGGGAGTCTATTTGAGTGTAAGGAAGGTGTTAAACACCCCACAAAACCCGCCCCTAAGGACGGTTGCTTTAAACTAGTCAGTAGAAATAGAATATGACCTTAAATTTATCTCAATTACCTTTTTATTAACATGTATGCCCGTTAAGCAGAGACAATAAAAACAACAATAACAGAAGCAAACGAGTAGATATTTACAAATGGTGGACTTGACCTAGATGAAAACCTAGGGTCTACGTACCCCGAGATAGGGATCAAAGTCCACGTAGTTTGACCAAAATAGCGTATCTGTTAATTGGTGACTTTTAATTCTTGTGTTGAGAACAGGAATATTTAAATTAAACAGATTTCTGTAAACAAAACAGGATTGAAATTTGGATTGTGTATTTTAATTTACAACAATTTAATTAATCTCACTCTCCTAATCTCTTCATTTTCTCTCCTTTTCAATTTTTTTTGTTCATTTTCGGGGTTTTAACCTTCGTTTTGAAATTTAAATGAAATTATTATAAAGAATGAACTCAATCATCTTGTAAAAAAAAAAAATTTAATTAAGATATTTATTTTTGTATTATTATCATTATTGTTATCATTATTTTAAACTAGCATGTACTAAATTTCAGGATTTAAGGAGATTAAAATCTCACATGATCTCAAGCACTCGAGGAAAACAATATTCTTACGTGATGATTTAGTAAATGATAGAAAATATTTAATTAAAATGTTTATCTTTGCATTGTTACTATTATTTCAAAACAAATATATACTAGTTTTTGGAATATGAGGAGATTAAAATCTCACACGATTCTAAGCATTCGAGGAGAACAATATTCTCACACGATGATTTCATAAATAATGGAAAATATTTAATTAAAGTATTTATTATTTATTATTATTATTATTATTGTTATTTAAAACAAGTATGTATTAATTTTTAGGATCTAAAGAGATTAAAATCTCACATGATCCCAAGCAATCGAGGAGAACAATATTCTCACTCAATGATCTTCTTAAATAATAGAAAATATTCAATTAAAGTATTTCTTATTATATTTGTTTTATCATTATTGTTATTTAAAACAAATATGTATTAATTTTTAGGATCTAAAGAAATTAAAATATCACATGATCCCAATCACCTGAGGAGAACAATATTCTCCCTCGATGATTTTCATAAATAATAGAAACTATTCAACTAAAGTATTTCTTATTATATTTTTTTTATTATTATTGTTATTTAAAACAAGTATGTATTAATTTTAAGGATTTAAAGAGATTAAAATCTTACATGATCCCAATCACCCAAGGAGAACAATATTCTCACTCGATGATTTTTGTAAATAATAGAAACTATTCAATTAAAGTATTTCTTATTATATATTTTTTATTATTGTTATTTAAAACAAGTATGTATTAATTTTAGGGATCTAAAGAGATTAAAATCTCACATGATCCTAAACACCCGAAGAGAACAATATTCTCACTCGATGATTTTCCTGGAATCTTGTTTATAAAGCCAAAAATTAATCTCATATTGACAAAAAACAAGCATCGGGAGGCAAATGAAGCACATCCATGCATATATATATATATATATATACCTCTATGTTTACACACACACACACACACACATATATATAAACACATGTATAGTATATATATATATATATAAAAGCATGGCGTGAGAAGAAAACAAGCATCAGGAGGCAAATGATATATATATATATAAACACATATGTAGTATATATATAAGCATGGTATGACAAGAATGAAAGCATCAGGAAGAGCTTACTCTCTCTCTCTCTCTCTCTCTCTCTCTCTCTCTCCTTCACAACACCAGAAAAAATCTGCAATAGTTTTTTTTCCTTCCTGGCTCCAGAACGAAGAGAGCTTCAACAGTTTTCTACACCTCCCAATCAATTTTTTCATTCTGTCACCCCTTCCCTATTCGCCCCTATTCACAAGGCTCAAAACAGGGGAGGTATTCCCTCTCCCTGGCTTGCGCTGTCGTTGGTGCTCCTCGGTTTCTCTTCTCTCCAGTTCTCACAGTCTTGGTTTTCTCCCAACTCTCACAGTCACCTCTATTCCAACTCTCAGGGTTTCTTCTCTTCCAGCTCCCTCAGTTTTTTCTCACAGCAGCTTTCCTCTTTCCTTCACAGCAGCTCTCCTCTTTCCTCTTGGCAAGCTCTTCTAGTTCCCTCCACAGCAGCTCTCGGTCTCCCCTTTCTTCCTCTTCCTCATCACTCTTTAGTCCATCGGCTTCTCTTTTCCAACCTCTCGGTCCCCTCACAGCAGCTCTCGATTTTTGCTTCCCTCTCCAACTGCTCTCAGCCTCTGTTCTCTCCCCCTAGCAACTCTCAGTTTTTTGCTTCCCTCTCCAGCTGCTCTCAGCCTTTGTTCTCTCCCCCTGGCAGCTCTCGATTTTTTGCTTCCTTCTCCAGTTGCTTTCAGCCTCTGTTCTCTCCCCCTAGCAGCTCTTGATTTTTTGGTTTTTTTTTTTTCCAACTGCTCTCCTTTTTCCTCTCGTCAAGCTCTTCCAGTTCCCCCCCACAACAGCTCTCGATTTTTTCTTTTTTCTTTTTCCAACTACTCTAAGCCTTGCCTCTTAATCCCCCTCAGCTTTCCACCTCTATAGCCATCATTCCTGCCTTCCAGCCTGCCCATAAGGGAGGAGTGTAACCCTCCCTATCAGCTGCATGTCGTGCTTCTTGCTACCCCTACGTCTTTTTTTTTTTTTAGTTTTTTGTTTTGGATTATTTATATTATATTATTTCCTTACTATTTGATTTTATCTTCATTTTAATTTTTTTTATTTTAGTTATCATCATTATTTATCTTATTTTGGCATTTTTTTTTTTAAATTTTTGGTCTTTATATTATTTTTCTCTTTTTATGATTTTTCATTATTAATTAATAATATTTAAAAACATTAAGTAATTTTGAGTGAGGTGTTCACAATTGTCCCTCTTTGCTTGTTACTTAAGTTAGGGAAGTGAATATTGTGAAGACATATCCTAACTTAAAGGCAAGCAAAGACGTGAACACCATTCCTTATGTTGAGGGGGAATGAATAAAAGGGGCTCTTAAGTAAATCAGAGCATGGATAGAACAGTGAGTTACTTAGACATGATGTAGGACTTTGGCAGAAAATGCAAATTGCCCTGGACACAATGTAGGACTTTAGCAGAAAATGTAAATTGCCTTAGACTCGATGAAGGACTTTGGCAGAAAATGTAAATTGCCCTGAACATGATGCAAGACTTCAGCAGAAAATGTAAATTGCCCCAGACATGATGTAGGACTTTAGCAGAAAATGTAAATTGCCCTAGACACACAGGACTTTTAACGGAAGTGGACATTGCCTTGGACACGATGCAGGACTTTAGCAGAAAATGCAAATTGCCCTGGACACGATGCAAGACTTTGGCAAAAAATATAAATTACCCTGGACACGATGCAGGACTTTGGCAGAAAATGTAAATTGCCCTAGACACGATGCAGGACTTTTAACAAAAGTAGACATCGCCCTGGACACGATGCAGGACTTTCAATAGTAGTGGACATTGCCCTGGACACGATGTAGGACTTTGGCAGAAAATGTAAATTACCCTAGACACGATGCAGGACTTTTAACAAAAGTGGACATTGCCCTGGACACGATGCAGGACTTTTACGTTAATTTGAAAAGAGGTATTCACCTCGCATGGAATAGACTATCACATGGCGCAATACATGTACCTATGTAGGATGCATACTATCTTGCTCAAACTATAGCGTGATTTATCCGCTTGCTAAGCTCGTCATTTTCATGATCATAGTGTTCCTTGGAGGTGGACAGATCCAAACTTTGTAGAGTCTTTGTCCTCGACATTTGAATCATCATCCGGTGATCCTTTAGGATGATCTTTCTTGAATAATAAAAATGTGCATGTCAATGAGGGATGTGACTCTTTTAGAAGCACCTCTTGGTCCCCTGTGTGATGTGATGTAACACGTGTTCGTGCACTAAATGCATGGTGCATATGTTTTTTCTTTGAAACATCAATTCTACCTATATGGTGGGTGCATGGGTGGTGAATCATACATGCATGAGATATGCATTTTTTTTTTTTAAGAAATAATGAAAATTTTGTTCACTTTGATAAATTTCTAATAAAAGAACGTTATGTGAGTGTAGGCTTTCAACCTTTTATTTTGGAAGCTAGAGGGGTGTCATAGTTTATGTTGGTTGGGAAGAAAACCATATCGACTGGAGTGAAAGAATTTGTCGAACCAAGCTTTTCGTGTCATGATCCTTAATCTGACGGTTTATAGAATTTCTTTGAGCTAATACCTACCACACATAGTTTCCCTTCCTTACAATAAACCATAGGACTTTGAAAATGCTTCATCTTCTTTTTGTGAAGTAGCCTAGTAACGGAAATAGAAAGGCCTAGATGTGAATATGTTTCATATTTTAAGCGTCATTCCTCATAAATGTGTGAAAGCACTAACTTGAAAATTATAGATGTTCCTGAGATGCGTATCATTAGACAATATCTTGAATGACATTATTTACTTGAATATCTATTGTGCATATTGAATGAATGGAGCAGTTCAAAAGGCGATATGATTATGTAGAAGGAAGAAGCGTAATAAGAAGCAAGTTTACTAAA
The DNA here is from genome assembly GCA_037074485.1 of Delonix regia. Lineage (NCBI taxonomy): Eukaryota > Viridiplantae > Streptophyta > Magnoliopsida > Fabales > Fabaceae > Delonix > Delonix regia. Next base: position 8,162,249 of record CM073453.1, read on the forward strand.
TGAGTAAGCGCTTTTATTTGAAGATAGATCACATGGTTCTAGGGAAAGTGGGTGATGGACTGGATACAAATGCAAATGAGAACAAAAAATGACAATTGGAATGTCTTTGACTTTCAGCTCTAGGTGGCACCGGTCACTTGCGCTTGGTGTTGCCTCGAATACACATATTTCGAAACTGGTTAACGAAGACATCTCTAAGGATCCTTTCAAGTAGGTGATTCAGTCCTTGTGTGGCCTCGCTTAACGCATTACCTATTGCCTTAACTTTTGCTTAAGTCGCCTTTTCAAGTCTTTGACCTAACGAGCCTTGATTATAGGATCTTCCTTTCCTTCCCTTTTTTTTTTTAAGCAAAGTATTTCTTCATCGCATATGAGTTAACTGGTCTTCCGAGCTCTCTTCCCTCCATGTCGATGAGGATTAATGCACCTCTAGAGAATGCTCGTATATGGACCCTTGTATGAAGGAGCCCACTTGCCTCTATTATCCTCCTGATTCGGGAGGACCTTTTTTAGAACTAACTCTCCTGGCTCAAATTCCCTAAGACAAATCTTTTGATTGAAGGCCCTTGCCATCCTTTTCTAGTATAATTGCCCATGACACATAGCTACTAATCGCTTTTCTTTAATCATACTCAGTTACTCATATTGTGTTCTTACCCACTCACTCTCCTCTAGGTTGGATTCTATCAACACTCGGAGATAAGGGATCTCAACTTCAACTGAGGTGACCGCCTCCATGCCATATACTAAGGAGTAAAGAGTTGCCCCCGTAGATGTTTGTACTGTTGTATGATACCCATGGAGAGCATATGGGAGCATTTCATGCCAGTCTTTGTAAGTGATAGTCATCTTGTTGATGATCTTTTTGACATTCTTATTTATTGCCTCGATTGCCCCATTCATTTGTGCCCTGTAGGGTGCAGAATTGTGATGCTTAATCTTAAATTGGTCGCATAACTTCTTATTGTCAGCTCCATTCAGGTTAGGGGCATTATCAGTGATAATCCTTTCTGGTATACCATATCAACATATAATGTTTGATTTCATAAATCAGAGGAAAACCCTTTAGGTAATATTGGAGAACGAGCATGCCTTTATCCATTTTGTGAAGTAGTTGATGGCTACTAAAATGAATTGGTGTCCACTGGATGCCTTTGGATTGATAGGACCAATCATATCGATTCCCCACATCGAGAATGGCCAAGGTGCCACCAGGTTGTGTAGGGGTTGTGGTGGAGCGTTGATCCTATTGGCATATGTCTAACACTTATGACATTTCCTCACATAGTCAATGCAATCTTTCTCCATGATTAACCAGAAGTACCCATACCTTTGAATTTGCCTAGTCATGGTATGGTCGTTAGCATGAGTTCCACACGTCCCTTCATGAATCTCTATCATTATTTTTTGTGCTTCTGATGCATCCACGTATCTGAGCAAAGTGTTGTCATGATCTTTTATACAACACTTCTCCTCTAAGAAAGAAACTCATCACTAATCGATGAATGGTCTTTGGTCATTCTCAGATGCCCTGGTTTGATATTGCTGACTCTAGATGTAGTTTTTTATGTCATAGAACCACGGTTGCCCTTCACTCTCTTCCTCCACATTTAAGCAATAAACTGGGGTAACCCGAGTCTCAATCTGTACTGGTAGCACATTAACTCCACAGTCGAGCTTGATCATTATGGAGATGGTAGCCAACGCATCTGTGAACTAGTTTTTGTCATGAGTCAAATGTGTGAAATTTATCTCCTCAAACTTTGACACCAATTCTGTTAGGTACCTTTGGTAGGGGATTAGTTTGGGATCTTTGGTTTGTCATTCTCCCTTTACCTGATAAATTACGAGGGTTGAATCTCCAAACACGTCAAGCTCTTTAACACCTAACTCTAAGGCAGCTTGCAAGCCATTGACATATGCCTCATATTCTACCACATTGTTGGTGCAGTTGAAACTGAGCTTGATTGCCACTGGATGCTGTTTACCTTCGAGCGATGTTATCATAGCCCCTAGTCCACTACCATGTACATTGGTGGCCCCATCAAAATACATTGTCCACTTGACCTCCTTTGGTTCATCTTCTTCTACTGTCAAAATATCCTCATCCGGGAACTAGAAATCCAGTAGTTGGTATTCATCCAAGGGACTAGCCTGCCAAATGCTCGGCTATAATGCTTCCTTTGACTGATTTGTTGGTCATATACTTTATGTCATATTCTGAGAGTATCACCTGCCACTTTGAGACTCTTCCTGATACATGAGGACTGTCGAACATGTATTTGATTGGATCCATCCTGGAGATCAGCCATGTGTCATGATATAGCATGTATTGCCTTAGTCTTTTTGTGGTCCACACGAGGCCATAACAGGTCCTCTCAATTAACGAATACCGTGACTCACACTCATTAAACTTCTTGCTTAGGTAATAAATCACTTGCTCTTTTCTTCCCGACTTATCATGTTGTCCTAACACGGCACCTATAGACCCCAGTCAGATCGTCAGATAAAGGATAAGGGGCCGCCCTGGCGTAGGTGGTACCAAAACAAGGGGATTCAAGAGGTATTCTTTTATCCTATCAAATGCTTGTTGACAAGTCTCATCCCATTCCCCTGTTTGATTCTTGCATAATAATTTGAATATTGGTTCGCAAGTGGCAGTTAGGCTTACGATGAACTTAGCTATGTAATTCAAATGTTCCAAGAACCCTCTAACTTCCGTTTCTGTACTTGGTGGTGGCATGTCATGAATTGCCTTAAGTTTATCGGGGTCTACTTCTATTCCCTGCTTACTGATGATGAACCCTAAAAGTTTCCCCGATGTGGCCCTGAATACACATTTACTAGGATTCAACCAGAGTTTGAACTTTCATAGTCTTTCAATGAGCTTTCGTAACACAGCCATATGACTTTCCCTTTCGGCTGATTTAGCAACCATGTCATCCACATATATCTCTATTTCTTTATGCATCAAGTCATGAAATAGGACTACCATCATACGTCGATAGGTGGCTCCAACGTTTTTAAGCCCAAAAGGCATTACCTTGTAGCAAAAGGTTCCCCATTGAGTGATAAAAGTGGTTTTCTCTTTATCATCGGTGTGTATGGGAATTTGATTATAGCCAGAATATCCATCCGTGAAGGAATATCTGAAGCTTTTTGTTGTATTGTCGATTAGAACATCAATGTGAGGTAAAGGAAAGTCATCTTTTGGCCTGGCCCGGTTTAAGTCTCTATAATAGACGCACATTCTCACTCGCCCATCTTTCTTTGGTACGGGAACTATGTTCGTGACCCATTGAAGGTATTTAGCAACTTCTAGAAAACCAGCATCCCATTGCTTCATTACTTCCTCCTTGATTTTAAGCGACATTTTTGGGCTCATCCTCCTTAATTTTTGTTTCTTGAGCCCCACATTAGGGTACAAAGGTATTTTGTGGGCAGCAACTTCAGGATCTATTCCTGGCATATCCTGGTATGACCACACAAACACATCTATATATTCTTTAAACAAATTGATCATTTCTTCCCTTTCTGGATTATCCATTATTTTTAACTCATTTTTGTCATTCTCTATCCCCATATTAATTACTTCGGTGATTTCTTTATGTGGAGTGATTCCCTTTTTCAAAGATTCTATTATCTTAGTGAAGGTTTGAGATAACTCATCATCATTATTAGTTTCTAAGTCATTTGTATCCGAGACAACATGTGGCTCATTCAAACAGTGTCCAGGTGCTTCTGCTTTAGACAAGAGTTCTAAGGATTCAAACTCCTTGGAAAGTGGGTAGAGAAGGCAAGAATAAATACAAAAAGATAGGATTTAAATTTTGGCAAAAGGATTGAAATTGCTGCATCCATTCGATATTCAAAATAGAATTTGAATTGTTAATTATTACAAAACTCTTGAAATGATATTCAAAATATTACTCTAATGACATGACATCTGATAACATTTCAAAATCCCAATTGTTAAGTGCTTCTCTTAGCTTGTCTAGCTGGATCCACATGGCTTTCGTGTGATCTCTTTCCTCTTCACTCGCCGTTACAACTGGGTCACTCGGGTGTATTATCTCAGCAGAACTGGGAAATGTTTCTCGGATGTGGGCTATTTCCATTTTTCCTCTCGGCTTACCCTCCTTCCATCGTGCCCTGTGAATCTCCATAGATAGCTCGTATCCTAACCCTTGTCATCCTGGGTTTTCAGGCAACTCAACCAGTTCTCCTATTCCTTGTAGCTTTGCACCCAATCCTTTTCCTTTTTTATACCCATTATTCATCATGATCTTGGCCACTACTTGGTTGACATCCTTGGGGGATCCCCCCACTCCTAATGGGCTCTGGTTGGCGCCTTTTGTAGATTTTCCAGTTTCTAACACCTCCAGTCTCTGGTAGGAGCTATCTATAACTTATTCGACATTCTTAATGTAGGGCACTGTGCTTGGTTTGCTAATAATCATCTCTTCTTCCCCTTTTACTTTGATAAGTTTCCCTTCATCAATGTACTTGATCTTTTGATGCACGGTTGATGGGACTGCACCAGCCACATGAATCCAAGGTCTTCCCAGGAGCATTATATATGCCGCATCGATGTCTATGACCTGGAACTCGATGGTAAATAGGTTCGAACCAATTTCCATAAGGAGCTCAATCTTTCCCATTACTTACCTCCTTGTGCCGTCAAAGGCCCTCACTACTATGTCATTATACTCAATACATGACTTCTCGACTGGTAACTGCCTTAAAGTGGATAAGGTAGGACATTTAAGGCTGACCCTCCATTAATGAGTACTTTAGCAATCACATACCTATAGCATTTCAAAGTAATGTGGAGAGCTTTGGGCTTTCTGGCCAGCGTGAGGTGTATCTCACCCTCAGAAAAGGCAATCAAGGTGGAGTTTTTTACCACATTAATCATGTTCACCATTTTTTCTAGGGTAATGTCAGGACGCACATAGGCTTCATCTAACACGCTTTGTAACGCCTTTCAGTGGGCCTCTGAATTCATTATGAGGGTCAAGATTGAAATTTGAGCTGGTGTTTTTCGTAGTTGATCGACCATATCGTACTCGCTCTTCTTCATAATTTTTAAGAACTCCTCTGTCTCCTCTCGTTCTCCTTTCCTAGGGGCTTCTCTTAGGTTCAAGCTCTTACTTCCAGGTTTGGGTTCAAAGTTCCTTCTATGTCCTTGGAGTATACCCGACCACTGCGAGTAATTCCTCCTATGATTTTTAAATGCACTTTCTCTGTGACAGGCCTTTTTCCTGATGCCTCATTATCATGTGAGTATTCTATTTTTAGACCATAATTCCATGGTACAGTGTGATTGCTCTGATACACAAATGGAGAGGGCACATGGATGACAACGGTCGGATTTTTGCTGGGCACCAGTGTAAGTATAATGAGCATGGATCCTTCCATTGTACCTCGCAGGTCATAATTGCTTTGGGTTAAAGTGACCTCCTTAACCTCGTAGACTAGCTTATTAACTACTAGGAAAGAGCTCTTGGGTTTCATGGGGTCAGACAATCCCTTGGTCTTGGTACCATCCTTCTCTGTGACACACATGTTCCCTTTAGTGGGTTCTTGAGTCTTTTCGATGGTTAGAACTCCCAATGTCATCATTCTCTGTGCTAACTCCTTAAATTGCCCACAGTCTTCAATGTCATGCCCCACTTCTCCTTCATGAAACTTACAGTAATTATTCTACAACCTTTTAAGCATGTTCTGCTCCTTATCTTAAGTGGAAATATAGTTAGCATCCTTTAAGCTTTCATATAACTGTCGCATGGCGCACGACACGTTTGTCAAGTTTTTCAAGCTGAGCTCTTCTCTGTCTATCATAGACACTTGTTTCCCCTTATCATGATTTGGCAAGGGGTTGGTGACAATGTTGGGGTCATTACCGGCCATTATGCCAATATGATTGTTGTCTAATAATGCTAAAACGTGCCTCCTGAAGGCATCACACGTGTCAATATTGTGCCCAGTAGCTCCCATATAATACTCACAAGTAGCATTGGAGTCATACCACCTAGGAAATGGTGGCTAAAGTGGCTTAACAGGCTTAAGACCCATAAGTTTTTTTGCCATTAAGTCGTGAAAGAGCTCAGATCGACTGACATTAAAGTTAGGCAACGGCCTATCATCGCGAGGCTGTTGTGTAGGCCTAAACCCTCTATTTTGGACCATTATTTGTTGCCGTCCAAAATGGGATTGTGGCGATGTTGGGTAACTCATATGACTACTCATAGCTGGACCTCGCGGCTGGTAGGCCATGGCTAGGTTCTGGCCGTGAAATGGTGCTTGGGGATATTGATTATGCATAGGGCGAGGTTGCTGGTATGTAGCATGGACGTTACTGACATCCCCTTCCTTCTTCTGATTGCTTATAGGCCTTCTGGTTTCTGTGGATGTATTTTCAAACAATCTGTCGCATACATCAGCGTCTATTCTCTCCCCAACTTGGATAAGATGGGCAAATTCATTCACTTGAGTCCCTAACAAGATTTTACGATACGGGTCTCCCAAGGTACGAATGAAATATGAACATAATTCCGAGTCCATAAGTAGTGGTTAAACCTCAGCTGTTGTGGCTCTCCACCTTTGGGTGTATTCCTTAAAGGTCTTAATTTCTTTCTTCTTCAATCCCTTTAAGTGCTCTCGTGTGGGAGCTGTATCTAGGTTGAACTTGTATTGCCTCATAAACACATCAGTAAGATCTTTCCACCTCTTTAGTTTTGAGTGATCTATTTCATGAACCAATGCAATATTGCACCTGTTAGGCTCTTGTGGAAGAAGTTTATAAGGAACCTTTTATCCCTAGACCATATCGACATTTTGGTGCAGTATGACTTTAGATGATAGTGTGGATCTCCATTGCCATCATACTTAGTAAACTCAGGTACTTTAAATTTTTTAGGAATTGGTACCTCCGTGGCTAAATATAACTCTTCCAATTCGACAGACTTCCAGTTAGTCAACCCCTGTAAAGCTTGCAGCCTGTCCTTAACCTCTGCTATATCTTCTTCCCAGTCTTTCTTCTCATTATCCTCTTTCACCTTAAGGTAAGTATTGGCGGTGGGCTAGGTAAGACCAGTGAATGCAACAGCCGGTTCTCCTCTTGGGAGATCATAGGTGAAAACGCCCCCTGCGTCCATTCTTGATACCCTTGTCCTTCTATCGCTAAAGTTAGGGGATTTGGGGGTCAACTTACTGCCACAGGCCTCTGTGTTGGTTCTGCCACTCCTGTGGCTGAGGGACTACTTGAAATTACTCTCGGTATCTTAACACTTGTATTAGGGACCCCATGGTCCAGATTCGTGGTGTTAGTGGCATTTGGCGGGACATTATTTATAGCCACGCTTGAGTTCATATTCTGTAATAACTTTATCATTTCTAGCATTTGAGACTGCATGGTCCCCATTTGATCTTTCAATGCTCCCACTTCGGCTTCTAACCATTGCTCAAACTCTGATCGATTATTTTTGGTAGACAAAGCTTTGACACGTGCTCGGGTCAGATACGTTCGGCTTGACGGTTAAGCTTGGTTAGACGGATTCTTTGCCCTTCGGGCAATGTTGGCTTCTTATCTGTTTTGAAAATAAATGACAGACCTTAATAATAAAAGTGGTTACTTAAGTTCTTATTTTATTTATTGATATATATATATATATATATATATATAATGTATTGTTAGTATGTTAACTTGGCATAAGGGCATAGGAACCTCAGACCCTTGAATCTTTGGGGGTACATATTGTATCACTCAATGAATCAAAGTTAATGGCTAACACAAGGGATGTTTAATGTCCACATGCGCAAGTCTGTTTTGCACCACACAACCTATTCATTCTTCGCATGGTTTCAGACGCTCCACATATGAGTAATGAGCATATTTGATAACCCAAAGAGGAAACCGTGCATTTCACTAAAAACAAAATGTTTGATTACATCACTTGATTTGAGCTTATACATCAAAAGTAGGCCAGCCTATGAATTCATATTACAAAATATTGAAGACGTCTCCCTCTCTCACTCATCTAAAATTTCATCAACATCTTCAGATCTTCCATAAGGTTATGACACAAGGTGAAGAATTTAGTTATAGTTGCAGAAGTCTCTGCAGGGATGGCGTGCCCTTCAGCTTGTCTATATGCATAAGTGAATTCAAGAATGGCATCATTGGCTAATAAAATTATTCTTCTGAAGCGCTCTAGCCACATTTCCTTCTTGATCACTTACTTTTCATGGCAAGTCTCCCACAATCGAGCCTTTTCAACTTGATGGTCGAGCTGTTCAATTAAGTTTTGTATTGTTATCGCATTATCGCTCTTGACACTAGTCACTTCCCTCATTTTTTCTTCCAACCGTTTAACGAGCATTTCAATTTCTCGTTGGAAGTCATTAGGAGACTTGAGTTCTTCTACCTCCCTTACCATGGCATCCTTTTCTTTAACAGCCTTTAACAATTGAGTTTGATAATTAAAGGCCTTCTTGTTGCTTTCTTCAGCTCATCTTTGAATCTTTCTTACTGTGTCTTTTAATTTGTCATTTTCCTCCATCAATTTCTTCAACTCGGTATTCTTTTCTGACTCTTTTCTTCTTTTTGCTCTCTCGTCTTCTTATAACTTAGCTAAGCTTTCCAAGTGCCTCTTGCTTAATTCCTCCAAACTTTGCAGCTCAGCCTTTTTACCCTTTAATTGCTTGGCTAGGCATTCATTAACCTCCTGTAGGTCGTTACTCAATAAGGGGTTGCGAGGCCCCAGGGACGGATGGGTCCCACCAGTCCTCTCCTTGAGCCAAGCCTCATATCCTTTCGTAATTGCACGGTGCACTTCCCTAGCTTGAACCTCCCTTTACACACTACATGATTCCATGCATCTCTTATCTTATGGATCATTTCCACCTTCAACGGATCACCGTAATAGAAATTGACTCTTTGCACAACCTTTTCAGATGGGATGTCCTGTTCGTATGCAAATTGGCAATGCGTGATTGCGGGGTTATTGTTAATGCATCCTCGGGCACCTATAAAGGGAACGTTAGGGATGTTTTTGCAGCAGTAAATGATATTCTCGCTTTCCCATTAAGAGAGTTTCCACCAAACGGTGGTATCTTCAAGCTTTTTTATCTTTTTGATCCACTTATCACGGTTCATTCTTGATTGTAGTGGAATTGACCTTTCACGGTGTGGATAATCTAGGATCGGATGATGGATGGTGTCAAATCTCGTACCGAGTTGGTATTCCCTGCCATAGACATGATTGACCTACCATATATTCAATAGTGGCAAACTACACTTCAATTTTCCTTTCTTTTCTCTATGGCAGAAACTCAATGTCAGAAATGTTTTCGCTAAAAGCGTTGGCATTGAATTCACACGGTGATTTTCTACCATCCATAGGACACTTATTGTTGCTAGATCAACTACTCCCACTGCTGATGGGAATAATACTAACCCATATACCGCTAAGGCGAGGACTCTTCTGAAAACAACCCAATTCCCTTTCTCAGCTAATACCTCTAACCTTTTCTTTAAATATTTCTTGGATAAACCTTCTATTGCCCCAGAGTGGCATAACTGTACTCGTGTAAGTTCTTCCCCCAGGATTTGAGCTACCACGGGCTTGGAAGGGAGATACCCAAGGTACAAGTAGACAGGAGTGTCTCTGTTAATAGGCCTTTTCATCAAGCCTCTGTATTCCTCTAACGTAGGTACAAGCTGGAAAGTTGGAAATGTGAAGCATCTCAATGAATCATCCCAATGTTGGGCTAGGACTACAAGCGCCTCAGGCTAGATAGGGACTGATAATAAATCCAATATGTCTCCATAATCCTTTTGAAAATAGCGGAGCTGCTCCCCTCTGAGTTTCCCACTCATAGTAATTAAGCTTTCAACTGATTCAGCTTCTAACTTCATTTTAACTCTCTTCCCAGTCGAGATTATCCCTATTGGACTTGTGTATTAAGGTTGTGTGGTGTCTGACGATTCCATCATATCTTTATGCCAATCAACAAAAATGACGATTCAAGTTGTAACAAGTCTATTGGTTAGAATTAAAATGGAATGAGCACATAAACTTCTTTAATCAATAGATTATTTAGCACTTTATTCACTATTAATCACCAAGAGCCTTATTGATTCATTGGGAGTAATAGATAAAACTCTCAACCCAAGGAAAAGTAGGTCTTCACGTGGGCGAGGCTTAGATAAGTGAACCAAATAATCCATTGATATATTGTTTTTGCCAAAGTTATTGATTTTTGAAAGTTCCCAACTCCATTAATGCACCATCAGGCCAAACTTCCACACAAAGCATATTTTCAACTTTAGCTCATTTATTAAGTTAATAATCCATCAAATGGAGACATTTTGACAATTAAAACCATCTAAAAAAATTTATTTTAAAAACATGTAACTATACCATGAATGATATGATAACATGCAAAACGAGAGTGAAATATGCTCCTTTGGTGTCCTAACTGGGTCAACTCTAAGTGAGGAAATGTTACCCTAAAAATGACAGACGCTAGGAAGGTTGTCTATTAAGTTCGGTCTACTAATGTGTATAGTTCTGAGGATAGGTCTAACACCTTAGAGAATTACTGGTTCCCAGATTGCCCCCATTCAAAAGAGTGAGGATCTCACGACATGAATTGGACTAAAAGAGGACAGAATCCCACTCTAGTCAAATTTGCATAACGAGATACAACCTGAGTGAGGTCTTCATGGTAATCTCTGGAAGCGAGAAGCTTCACAAGAAAACCAATATAAGCCTCTACTAACCTAAGGCAAGCAAGGACCCGGGTATAGAGCCCAAAAGGTGTGTGAGGTACAATGTGAATGTGCTAAGTGTGTGAAAGGAGCATATAAACCTCTGAACCTATAGTTTACCTAACCCTCATCTGTCAAATAGATAAACTACAAGAGAAATCAAAAACTTACAATACAGATAGGAGTTGTCTACCCTAAGGTTTTATTCCACAAGTTATCTATCCTAGCACATGTATTACAAATAAACTGACAAAATTATATTGCAAATAAGGAACTTTAAGCATGTTATATGACTAAAAAGGGAGACATAAGCAAAAATGAATTACAACTACATAAGAACATACAGACATATCATGTAACCATGAGAGATAAATAAACACGAAAACAACGAAGAAGAATAAATAATTAAGCCAAAACATGACAAGGGTAATCAAGATAACAAAAAGTCATATTATTTCAACTGACTAATTAAACAGGCTTGACTCTCGAAAGATCCCCAGTGGAGTCGCCAAATTGTCGTAACTGACCTTATGACGAAAGGAAATAAAAAAGTTTTTGATTGATTCCCAAAAGACAAATCTTGAAAATTAATTTATTTGGAGTCGCCACCAAAATTTTTAACGAAAAACTTTGCAAAACCATTTTAAAATTAAAATAACAAGGCAAAATGATATGCGAAAATAGAGCGGGGTTTGGGAGTCTATTTGAGTGTGGGGAAGGTGTTAGACACCCCACAAAACCCGTCCCTAAGGATGGTTACATTAAACTAGTCAGTAGAAATAGAATATGACCTTAAATTTATCTCAATTACCCTTTTATTGACATGCATGCCCGTTAAGCAGAGACGATAAAAATGACAATAACATAAGCAAACGAGTAGATATTTACAAAGGGCAGACTTAACCTAAGATGAAAGCCTAGGGCCTACGTACCTCAAGATAGGGATCAAAGTCCACGTAGTTTGACCAAAATGGCGTATTTCTTGGTTGGTGACTTTTAATTCTTGTGCTGAGAACATGAGGGTTTAAATTAAACAGATTTTTGTAAACAAAACGGGATTGGAATTTGGATTGTGTATTTTAATTTACAACAATCTGATTAATCTCGCTCTCTTGATCCCTTCATTTTCTGTCCTTTTCAATTTTTTTGTTTATTTTCGGGGTTTTAACCTTCGTTTTGAAATTTAAATGAAATTTTTATAAAGAACGAACTCAATCATTTTGTGAAAAAAAAATATTTAATTAAGATATTTATTTTTACATTATTATCATTATTGTTATCATTATTTTACACAAGCATGTACTATTTTTTGGGATCTAAGGATATTAAAATCTCACATGATCTCAAGCACTCGAAGAGAACAATATTCTCACGTGATGATTTAGTAAATGATAGAAAATATTTAATTAAAGTATTTATCTTTGCATTATTACTATTATTTCAAAACAAATATATACTAGTTTTCAGAATCTGAGGAGATTAAAATCTCACACCATCCTAAGTATTCGAGGAGAACAATATTCTCCCACAATGATTTCATAAATAATGGAAAATATTTAATTAAAGTATTTCTTATTATATTTTTATTATTGTTATTGTTATTTAAAACAAGTATGTATTAATTTTTGGAATCTAAAGATATTAAAATCTCACATGATCCCAAACACCCGAGGAGAACAATATTCTCACTCAATGATCTTCTTAAATAATAGAAAATATTCAATTAAAGTATTTCTTATTGTTGTTATTGACCTTTCGGCGGAGAGAAAATGTGTTTAAATTGATTCCCAAAATGTATCTTGAAAATCAATTTATTTGGAGTCGCCACGCAAATTTTTAATTAAAAACTTTGCAAAACCAATTTAAAATAAAGAAAAAAAGGCAACATGATCTGTGCAACCAGAGATGGGTTTGGGAGTCTATTGAGTGTGAAGAAGGTGTTAGGCATCCCACAATACCCGTCCTTAAGGACGGTTACCTTAAACTAGTCAGTTGAAATAGAGTATGGCCTTAAATTTATCTCAATTACCCGTTATTGACGTGCATGCCCATTAAACAGAGAAGATAAAAACGACAATAATAGAAGCAAACGAGCAGATATTTACAAAGGGCAGACTTGACCTAGGATGAAAGCCTAGGGCCTATGTACCCTGAGATAGGGATCAAAGTCCACGTAGTTTGACCACAAAGGCGTGTCTATTGGTTGATTATTTGTAAATTTTGAGATGAGAACAAGAGAGTTTAAATTAAACAGATTTTCATAAACAAAACGAAATTGGGATTTGGTTTGTGTGCTTTAATTTACGACAACCTGATTATTCTAGTTCTCTTGATCTCTTCATTTTTTCTTTTTAATTAATTTTTTTAAAATTTTGTATTTCAAATCTTTATTTTGAAATTTAAATGAAATGCTTATAAAGAATTAAACTTAATCATATTGTAAAAAAAAATATTTAATTAAGATATTTATTTTTGCATTACTATCATTATTGTTATTATTATTTTAAAACAAGTATGTACTATTTTCAAGGTTTATGGAGATTGAAATCTTACACGTCCCCAAGCACTCGAGGAGAACGGTATTCTCACACGATGATTTCTCAAATAATGGAAAATATTTAATTAAAGTATTTGTTTTCACATTATTGTTATTTTTAAACAAATATGTACTAATTTTCGGGATCTAAGGAGATTAAAATCTCATATGATCCTAGGCACTTGAGGAGAACAATATTCTCACACGATGATTTTGTAAATAATGAAAAATATTTAATTAAAGCATTTATTTTTACATTATTATTATTTTTTAAAACAAGTATGTATTAATTTTCGGGATCTAAGGGGATTAAAATCTCACATGATCCCGAGCACTGGAAGAGAATAATATTCTCACACGATGATTTCACAAATAATGGAAAATATTTAGTTAAAGTATTATTTTTGCATTATTATTATTATTATTAAAACATATATGCACTAATTTTCAGGTTCTAAAGAGATTAAAATCTCGCATGATCCCAAGCATTTGAGGAAAATAATATTCTCACACGATGATTTTTTTATAACTTTCCTTGGAATACCAAAATAATAATAATAATAATGATAATATTAATAACACCAAAAAGGCAAAAACAAAACAAAAAATGAATGGTAGCTAAAGATACAGAACATGAATAGCTCCCTGTCAAATATGAAATAATATCAACAAAACACCCTAATTCAATTATAAACCATACACCAGAACAAAGTTTATAGGACACCACATATGAGAATTTGAAGGAAAACTAAAACTTACCATAACCTGAACCCTTCTTCTTGAAGCCAATTGATGAGAAATTAAACACCAAGTCAATTATTCAATTAGAAACAATAAACTCCCAAAACAAACAAAAAAATAGCATCAAACCCTCACTATAGTTTGTTAATAGCACAACAAATCATCCTCCACCATAACAGATAATTATTTAATGAAACATCGGTAAAATGAACCAATAAATATTCAAAAAGACTAGTCACATCTCATTAAGTAAATGAAAGGAAGCTCTAGAGCAATTATTAAAGACTGGAACTAAAGATAGAGCTAAAAACCATTCACTCAAAGGATTTCAATTTACAAAAACCAAAGATAAATAAGAGAGAAAAAAAAAATCTAGGGAGAAACAGATGCTAAAAATAAAACAACAAAACACCCATAATCAACTTATTAAATCACTCTAAAAGAAAAACATGCCAAGTCACAAAAGAACATCTAAGAAGAGGCTAAGAGGCATGCTCTGATTACCTCTGCATAGGAGAATGAAAACAGAGTAGAGAGCAATCAAAACATCCATACCTATCTCCTTCTTCGTTCACTCTTGCTTGCCTTTCTCACACTCTATTTCTTCTTATTCTTCCCCCTCTCTGGCTTCAGTCATGCTTTAATGTCTCATCCAGAACTCTATTGGTGCTCTCCTCCTCCCTTTTTGTTCTTGACTTTCTCTTTCCCCTTTTCCTTTCTCTTTCTCTTCAATGCTTCTCTCTCTCGCTCATCATCTTCGTCTTCGTCTTCATCCTCTCTGTTCTCATCTGCCCTGCCATCTTCTTCATCCTTTCCATTCTCTTCTGCCTGAAAATACATAGTGAAAGTGTTAGATGGCGAAATGGAAACTACCATGGATTATTGCTCCAACAGTGATACTTCTTCTTCAATGCTCTCTTGCTGTGAAATCTGGGATTCTTCCCCCACTACCTTCACCATTAGGACTCTACAGTTCTTACTTCTCTGTTCCTTCAAAGCCACAAGCTTTAAATTTGAACCAGGGATCCAAAGCAAAAGAAATGGAGAAGCACTATGAAATCTACGAGCAAAGCAAATTGACGACAGACATGAAGATGCAGATGCTGTGGCCTTTTTTTATCACCGCCTGTGCCTTCGATGAGCCTCTCTTTTCTTCCTTCAGTGACTTAGTACAATCTGGGTTGTTGTAATTTGTAGCCACCAATGTTGGTGGTGTGACGGTGCAAAGAAGGGAGAATGGCTTGAAGGTCTGGCGAGAATGCAAAGCCAAACTCAGCCTCAGCTCAAGCAAACTCTACATCGTAAAGACTAGGTTGAACCTGTATGCAAGGAGGGAGGAGGAGGCAGTGAAAGAAGATTTAGGGTTTGAAGAGAGAGAGAGAAAGTGAGGGTTGCAGCAGCCATGGCTGCCATGGAAGGGTCTCCGTAGGAATATATTGGGAAGTTTCATTGTGCTGGCTTAAGACTGAAATAGAAAGAGAGAAGCAAATCTGCAGAAGAGTCAGGCAGTAATAGGGACCGAACAAGAGGAAGTGTTTATGATGAATATTGAAAGGGTTCATGTGGGTCTGAAAGACCAGCCATGTATTATGGAATTTTCAGTGAATGCGTGAGGAACTATGAGAGGCATGAGAGTTTTGCAAGGCAGCCCATCTGGAAAAGAAGGGCAAATAGAGTGATGCCACGCCTCCTCTGCATCTATCATATCAAACTATCATGTCTCACCCCTCTTGGTTTTTCGTTTTCCTCTTTTTTAGCCAATTCCACCGAGGTACCTTTCTCTCTCTAACTTGGCTTCTATTCGTTCATGTCAACACGCTAACATTTTTTTGACTTTCTCCCACGAGGCTTGGGCACCTCAGAGTACAAAAAGTCATCCCCTCCTAAAAAAAAACTATAGCAAGAAGATAAGTAGCCTTCATGCCTCAGATCGTGGTCCTCGCTACAACACCTAAAGCTACAGTAGGAGCAGCTCTCTGGGCAATAGCAGCTTTTTTATTGCTATTTCATTCTTCCTCCTTTCTTAGCAGCCTCTTTACCTTGTCTGCTTCTTCCTTTTTCATATTTCATCTACATTGTAGTCTTATTTTTCCAATTTGGTGATAACTTTTTGGTTACAGCCTTTTTCCCCTTTTTTTATTATTACTATTATTGTTAATTAAATTTTTTTCTTTTCTATTTTTGTTTTGTCATATATATTTTTTATTTTTTATTTTTTATTATTTTTCTTTGAATTATTATAACTATTTTAATTAGCTATTTTCTTTGTTTAGGTTTTGAGTTTATTTAATTGTCTCCCATTATTTCTTTTTAATTCCAAATTGTCCCCCAATTGAAATTGTCATTTGAAGTTTTGTCATTTTTAATTTTCTTATTTGCCTAATTGACGTATCTATTAATTAAATAATTAGGCAATTAGGGATGGAGTGTTCACACTTATTATATTTTTTTTATCATTATTGTTATTTAAAACAAATATGTATTAATTTTTGGGATCTAAAGAGATTAAAACCTCACAAGATCCCAATCACCCGATGAGAACAATATTCTCACTCGATGATTTTCATAAATAATATAAACTATTCAATTAAAGTATTTCTTATTATATTTTTTTATTATTATTGTTATTTAAAACAAGTATGTATTAATTTTAGGGATCTAAAGAGATTAAAATCTCACATGATCCCAATCACCAGAGGAGAACAATATTCTCACTCGATGATTTTCGTAAATAATATAAACTATTCAATTAAAGTATTTCTTATTATATTTTTTTATTATTGTTGTTATTTAAAGCAAGTATGTATTAATTTTAGGGATCTAAAGATATTAAAATCTCACATGATCCTAAACACCCGAGGAGAACAATATTCTCACTTGATGATTTTCGTAAATAATAGAAACTATTCAATTAAAGTATCTCTTATTATATTTTTTTCATTATTATTGTTATTTAAAACAAGTATGTATTAATTTTAGGGATTTAAAGATATTAAAATCTCACATGATCCTAAACACTCAATGATTTTCTTAGAATGTTGTTTATAAAGCAAAAATTAATCTCATATTGACATAAAAATAATATATATATATATATACCTCTATATATATACACAAAAATTAATCTCATATTGACAAAAAACAAGCACCGGGAGGCAAATGAAGCACATCCACGCACCTCTTTGTCTACATACACACACACATATATATATACACATATTATATATATATATATATATATATATATATATATATATAAGCATGGTGTGAGAAGAAAACAAGCATCAGGAGGCAAATGATATATATATATATATATATATCTCTATATTACACATACACACACACACACACACATATATAAACACATGTATAGTATAGTATAGTATATATATATATATATATATAAGCATGGCGTGAGAAGAAAACAAGCATCAGGAAGCAAATGATATATATATATATATATATAAACACATGTATAGTATATGGCGTGAGAAGAAAACAAGCATCAGGAGGCAAATGATATGTATACATCTATATATATACACATATACATACATATAATATATATATATATATATATATATATAAACACATATGTAGTATATATATATATATAAGCATGGTATGAGAAGAATAAAAGCATCAGGAAGAGCTTACTCTCTCTCTCTCTCTCCTTCACGGCACCAGAAGAAATCTACAACAGTTTTTTTTCCTTCTTGGTTCCAGAACGAAGAAAGCTTCAGCAGTTTTCTGCACCTCCTAATCAGCTTTTTTAGTCCGTACCCCTTGCCTGTTCGCCCCTATTCACAACGCTCAAAACAAGGGAGGTATTCCCTCTCCTCGGCTTGCTTTATCGTTAGTGCTCCTCGGTTTCTCTTCTCTCCAGCTCTCACAGTCTTGGTTTTCTCCCAACTCTCCCAGCTCCCTCGATTTTTTCTCACAGCAGCTCTCCTCTTTCCTTCACAGCAGCTCTCTTCTTTCCTCTCAAAAAGCTCTTCTAGTTCCCCCCACAGTAGCTCTCAGTCTCCCCTTTCTTCCTCTTCCCCATCACTTTTTAGTCCCTCGGTTTCTCTTCTCCAACCTCTCGGTCTCCTCACAGCAGCTCTCGATTTTTGCTTCCCTCTCCAGCTGCTCTCAGCCTTTGTTCTCTCCCCCTAGCGGCTCTTGATTTTTTGCTTCCCTCTCCAGCTGCTCTCAGCCTCTGTTCTCTCCCCTTGGCAGCTCTCGGTTTTTTGCTTCCCTCTCCAGCTGCTCTCAGCCTTTGTTCTCTCCCTCTAATAGCTCTTGATTTTTTACTTTTTTTTTTCTAGCTGCTCTCCTCTTTCCTCTCGGCAAGCTCTTCCAGTTTCCCCCTACAGTAGCTCTCATTTTTTTTCTTTTCTCTTTTTCCAGCTACTCTTAGCCTTGCCTTTTAATCCCCCTCAGCTCTCCACCTCTATAGCCATCATTCCTACCTTCCAATCTACCCATAGGGGAGGCGTGTAACCCTCCCTATCAACTGCATGCCATGCTTCTTGCTACCCCTACATCTTCTCTTTTTTTTTTTTTTGGATTATTTATATTATATTATTTCCTTACTATTTGATTTTATCTTAATTTTAATTTTTTTTCTATTTTAGTTATCATCATTATTTATCTTATTTTGGCATTGTTTGTTTGTTTGTTTTTTTATTTTTTTATTTTTGGTGTTTATATTATTTTTCTCTTTTTATGATTTTTCATTATTAATTAATAATATTTAAAAATATTAAGGAATTTTGAGTGAGGTGTTCACATTGAGTATGGGTTTGTCAAGCCCCTTTGCCACATAATGAGTTTCAATGTCATCACCCATTTCAAAGGTGTCAATGTATTAACCATATGTGATGTAGATGTCCATTGAAGACTCCTTTAATGAAATTAACTTTTCCATTGTGGTTTAATCGTGTGTGCCACTCAAGGATGCAACCTCTTGTCCCACAATCCCACCAATTTCCCAAAGCTGTTGTTATCCCTAATATCCTCGTAACTGATCTTTCATCAACACTAGATTGCCAAACAAATGAGATAAAGCTAGAATTCGAATATCAATTTGAGGAATCCCATTTTGGTCAATAGTAACGCCATGAAATGTAGTAGTTGCAGTTAAATGAAGATCTTGCCCAACCAATCAATCATGATCTTTGATGTGAAGTTGAGAAATGGTTGAACCCAAGCATGAGTAAAATGTTAAGGTTTATGGAACAAAATTGAATAAGATGTAAAGAAAGAAGGTTTTGGTTGAAGCAGAGTACAACATGTCTTGTGATGATAATCTCAAATAAAGAAATAATAGGGTCAAATTTGATAATCTCATTGCCACCCTTGAATTCTTCCCACAATTCTATCAAAGAATCCTTAAGGTGAAGTTTGCCAACATCAGCAATAATTTACTCATATGAATCCTCAATAGCCAGTTTGATTGTTGTCAATTCTTTTAGCCCATGGAAAGAATAGTGTTAGCTGCAAATTGATTCTTATGGCCATCTTCTTGGATTGTCAACAAGACAGTAGTGTAATATTTTGTTGACGATTTGGAGTAGACATCATTTTGAGAGGCATCATCTGTGTGTTGAGCTAACAATTGTTAAAGCATTTGATTCATGCTTTGAATAAGAGTTTCTATATTGCGCATCCAATTTGAGATATCGGAAAAGTAAGTAGCCACACTACAGTAAGATTCATTAGAGGAATCTATTTGTGTATCTTTTGCCATGGGAAGGGGAGGGTGCAATGAAATCACCATTTGTTATGGATTAGATCCATAAAACATCAAAGATTAAAAGAAAATTACAATTGAGATCTTTTTTTAGCAAGGATGAGCTCTCAATTATAAGACTCTTTTCAAGTTTCTTGTTTGCCTCTTAATACCCCCTTTGCTGCAATTATACTGTTGGAAGCAATAGAGATGTAATGTTCCGTTCCTTGGACCTTGTATAGTCTTATATGAATATTGGTCTTAAATGAATGATGGGTCACGTATAGGCTTAGTAATGTAACGTGTAGTTGCAAGATAGAGTTAGACATTGGCCAACATGAATTATAAGCCTAATTATCCTAACTATAAATATTTATTATCACTTCTCATATGAGAACATGTTTAATAAGAAAAGGGAAGTAACCACATAAATGTCATCTAGTGACACATTGAATGCTTATCACCTAATTATTACCTTTACAATGACAATTTTATGATAGATCTTAATCTAGAGATAAGATTGAAAACAATAATAAAGTGTAAGGAATGATTTTTAAAAAAATATATTATAGTGAATAAATTAAAAACTTGAACAAACTATAGAGACCAAATATTTAATTATCTCTTTTATATGTAAACCTAATTGGACAATGCATATATAATATCCCTCTAGATAAAATGATTGGATTTGGGTATATTTTAGTTGATCAAGTATGATTTATGTAACTATTTATGACCTACCAAAAAAATTTTATTAGTAGTTAAATGACTCATGACCTTTTGATTATGGCATACCCCACACCACCCATTAATTCACATACTCATTTATGTCAAAATGCAAAAGGTTTTCATCAATTTAGAAATGCTTGTAATCTATCTATTCAACTTTAGAAGTTGACTACATACATAATTTTAATTTTATGCAACACTTATCCATGTCAATGAAACTAAAGGATTATGATTGAAAAAATTAAAAGTTTGAGAGTTTGTGATCATCTTTTAAAGTTGAAGGGCTAAAATTACATAACTCTAATTGTAGTTGTTAGAATTATTTTGCTAACATAGACAAGTGTGAAATTTTAGATGAAAATGTTCACTAATAGGGTATGTTGTGCAAATGAGGACTTTTTATCAACTGTTAAAGTTAAGAGGGATACAATATATAACTTCCTAGGTTGAGAGTTCTTTGCATTTTAGCACATGTGTGCACACACACACATAAATATTTTTCACCATTTTATTATAATATTTACAACTTTCAATCATTCTATTATTGAATTGATTTTTCTTTTTAATTTATTCCATCAATTATATGCAATTTGTGACAACATTTCATAACCCATCTCACCAATATTTGGCTCATAATATAAGTAGGAAACACACCTCTAAAACACTATTTTAATACCTTGAAAATTTATAAACTAAATTCCATAGACACTATTAGAAATTAGCTTAAGTAGTGGTTATTTAAGCATTTAGTAGTGATTACAATCAATGTAAAAAATTTCACCTATGATTGCATAAACTGTTATTAAAATGTCTATTGAAAAGTTTTTGCCACAATTTCAATAAATTGCAAGAAACTATGGACTTAGACACAGTTTTATATCTGTTAAACTTTAGCCATGGTTGTGCATAATTTTCGCCTAAAACTTTGACTTTTTAACTGTGGTAGCTGGCAACCACTTGTTGGCCAATTTTGCCCTATTTTAGGAAGTGGTTGAATAAACTGATGCTATATTTTTAGCAATGGTTGCAGTTTAAATTGTTGTTAATATTTAAATTTCTTTAAATAATATATATGTATGTGTACACACACGTACGCATGCATACACCTGTGTGTGTTATTTTAATGTCTTTATACTTGCTCATTCCCTGTATCAAATCTCACTTTCAACTAATAAATACAACTAAAGTTAAAGTAAGGTTACATCTACATTAGCAAACCACATTATCATTAAACATAAGATTTAGTCCTATTCAAATAATAAGCATCACAAATTCCTACAACGCCGCTATAATAACATTCAAAACATGGTCCAAAAGTTATTTTAACATTATTGAATCCACAAATGTACTAGGTTGGAAAGGCCTATTGAATAATGTGCTACATTGGGTCAATGTCCACTTGCTTTAGTATAAAGTATAGTAAGGAATATAATAAAAATATATTATGAGACATAGATATTGTTCAACATATAAAAATTAACTATAATGAATAGATTTGGAACTTATCGATGTTGTTTGGAAAATGACATGATCTTTTGGAACTTAACTTCAGAAGTTTAAGAGAAAAGAAGTTCATTCCATTGAATTTCTATTTTGCTCTTCCATCTAAGACTTCAATTTGATGAGTTGATTTTCCAACTCCTTGTAGGAAGGAGAATATGAGCTCATTACTTTAGAAAAGCAAGATGGACATCTAAACACATAGGTTGGGGAATTTCAACCCTCAAACCTAACCCTAATGCTCTTGACTTTCAAAAGTAAACACCACAAAATCTTCAATTAATATTTCTTGTGACATGGACATTGTACTAGATTTGTATGTAACAATTTTTTCCTGTATTAACAAAAAAAATATTTAAACAAGATATAAATGCATCAACTT
Organism: Delonix regia; assembly: GCA_037074485.1. Classification (NCBI taxonomy): domain Eukaryota; kingdom Viridiplantae; phylum Streptophyta; class Magnoliopsida; order Fabales; family Fabaceae; genus Delonix; species Delonix regia. Next base: position 8,184,630 of record CM073453.1, read on the forward strand.
AAACATTTCCCCAGACTAAGCATTTCCTTCCAAATGATGTCACTTATATTAACATAGCCAAAACATGTATGAACCAGAAGAAGTATATCTAACTAAAACTAGAACTAGTATCAATTGAACATGAAACCAGTTTCTTAAACCAAGTATAACCAATTGATATAAATAAACACTTACATCAATCTTCCTAGCCTCATCTTGACCAATGACCTATTGGTATACTTTATGTATAACTGTCCAAATTTCTCTAATAATTGGGTGATCATACTTTAACTCATGTTAAGAAAATTGTAACACATAAATCTTAATAACAAGAGTACAACATATTGCTAAACAAAAGAGTATAATATAATTACTAAAAATTAATATTACCATCTTCGCTCTCCTATGTGCAAGACTCTTCCATTCACTGATGCGGGAGATCGTCTGCTTCTTCTATTATCTTTGTTCTTTTTGGATATTTCGCTAACCATCCACTAGTGTGAGGGATTTTATCACAAGAGAATCATTAAGTAATTATTTATAAATCTCCTTGTCTATGTCAATTGAAGATTGTGTATTGGCCCTTAACTTCCGTTAAACAAAAAGGTAAGAAGTAAATATATTGTATCTATGCGGCACTTAAAATTTAAAAATTAAATAACTATTTGGTTGATTTGATTCAATTTAAATGTCTAATATAAATATTTAGTAACCAGACCGATTAAATCAATTTTGCCAAATTTCCTTTCAATTGATAAATCAATTTTGATCGAATACATTCAATTTGGTTCAATTAAAATTGAATCCAAATATATCTCCTGAGGGCTGCCCTACATATCATTCAACAGATTGAGAAGAGATCCAATTTGGATAAGATTTGGAAGGGAGTCCAGATTCCTTGTACAGAAACAAAAGGACAAAGGCCGAGTGACACCACAGGCATGTGAAAGATGGATCAAGCATGTGTCATATGATCCTTCATCAAACCACATAAGATTTAGATTTTTTATTTTTTAAATTGCCCACAGATAAACAAAATGTGTATGTATGATTCATATATTTTGTATTATTCGAATAGATTTTACACATTATATCTTCAATTAATAACTATGTACTAAGAATTTTTATTTTAAAAGTTATGAATTTTTTTTTTATTTGAAAATTAATAAGAGAAGATGATGGTGTTTATGAGCGAAAAAAGTTATAACATTTTAAAAAAGGATACGTTCTGAAAAAGAAAATTGCTGTTTGAATGTGATAAAAATAATATTTCATATAAATTTTATAAAAGTTTCTTTAAATGCAAAATTGATTGGACATTAAAAGATATAGAAATGATTAATAGAAATTTGATTTTAAAATTTTTGTAAATATATAAGTATACAATAATAGACGATTTTATATGTTATATGCTTGAAAATTTTATTTTGCCCTGCTAAAATAAAGTCATAATGAACCTTAGTATCCATGACAAAAATTATTTGATATAATAACACTAAAACATTTATTAGATTGAAAGAATATATTTTGTGGCAAAATCAAGAGATATTTGATAGTTGTATACTTGATTTGCGTTGGTGCTTGTGGAAATTTAGTGTTCTCATGAGAAATTTAAAAGATGTGATAATTTGGTGTTTTAATTGTCTTACAGAGAATCTAATTTCAATTTAGTTTTAGCAAAAAAAAAATGTCTGACAAAAATCATATCATGCATTCATAAATTAAAGGAAAAAAACTGAATTATGGAACCATTAATTCTATATAAATCATACATCCTAAGAAATATATTGTTCTTGAAGTTTATTTTGGTTAAATTAGATTTAGTTGCAATATATATGAAGGTTGTGTAATTAATCCATCTCTATGGAGTGGAAAATTAATTTATTCTTTGATAAGAGGTACGAGAGTTATGGTGAAAGATTTAGGCAAATTGCGAATTGAATTGTAGAACTAAGAAATTAATGAATAAATTAATGATTTAATCTTTAAATATCCTTTCATCTCAATGAAACATGAAGTTTCTTGATCTAGTTTCTAAAATATTATTCTCCCTCTTCATTGATTCAGTCCTTCAATGATAAAGTCTTTCAATTTAATTAATCTCCAAACATTTGTCCAATCAAAATGATCCTCTATTAGGCAAAAACAAGATTCCATGTGATTGTTAACTATATAACAACAGAAATTAAACTTCTCTAAGCGTTTTCAACATAAAATAAGCTACATTACAGTCTATTAGAGAACCACGAATTCTTCTTAAATGGACCATTTTGATTGGAAGAAAATATTTGTGAGATTAAATTGAAAGGCTTTAGTTCCAGATGACTAAATTGGGAGAAGAATGATCTTTTAAGAACTAAATTGAAACTTTATTCTCAGAAAACTAAATTTAAAGGAGAATAACTTTTTTAAGAATTACAACATTACTTTACTGTAAAAATTATTCAATGTCCCATCTAGAATCCATTAAAAGGTCATTTGAAAAATTTACTACATCTATAGTCTATATATCTTTATACATAGACCCATATGGATTGACAAGCATTTGGTCCCTACCCATGCCCCTTTATTTTAACTGAAATATCCTGTGTGGTATGACTAAATAAAAAAGAGTAAAATATTTTTTTTATCACTTACACAAAATTATTATTTTGATCGTTCACTCATTAAAATGCTCAAAATAACTTTTTACTTATTAAAAAATATCAAATTTGGTTTAACACTTTTTAAAACAATACCAAATTTAATTCCTTAAAATTATAATTTAAGATTTAATAGATGAAATAAATTTAGTAATTTTTTGAAAATTAAGGGATTAAATGTGATTTTTTTTAATAAATAAAGAATTATTCTTAGTATTTCACTATCAAAATAATAATTTTATAATAAATGAAGAATCAAACAAATATTTTTCTTGATTAAAAAAAGGTGTGATTTTGAGACACATTTTTACAAGTTACGTGATTGATATATCTTTGAAGTCTGAATGCAGGTCGAAGATATATTGCAGATAATGAACACTTGTGATCGATGTGCTGTCGTAAGATGGATCACACGGTGGAGTTCAGTGACAACAAAGTTTTGCAACAAAAACATATAGAATGGTGCTCCAACGTTTTCTCTGATGACGAAGTTTGTCTTAGTCAAAAAAAAGGGATACGTAAAATAATGAAAGACATTTCGTATATGTTAAGGTTGTTGCCAACAAATAATGAAATTACTTTGTGATTATAATATAAACATTCAAGGTTTTAAATTACAATTGTGGTTGTAATAATGGTTACGTTGTAGTTTTTGGAATTACAGAAGTTGTGGATGTTATTATATGTATTTTTAACTTTACGATGCATGTTACAATTGATACGACACTCACTGCAATTGTGATTTTTGGACCGCAATCTAGAACCCTGTGAATATTACAATACAGACAATGAAGTGGTTGAATTATAGAGCCTAGTTCATGCGTGTCGAACTATAATAAGCGACTGTATATATATGAACCATAATGTTACACATCCGAGGTTGATGGAAAATTCAAAATCAAAAGGACTCAATCATGGCTCTTTGTCTCTCATCAATCGTCAAGCAGCTATGATCCGCGTGGATTCTGTGTGTACTCTTCTATTTGTTGTTAACTCGAGGGTACAGATCGAACATGGGCAAAAGATAAGAAGTCACATGATCTTGTTGGGTTTCTTTGGCACATATATCTGTAATTTACCAATTTGATACCTACGTATATGGTTGTTGTTGGTGTGGATAAAGACAAAAGATCAATCAGAATAATCATGTGAAATCATCATGTTGTTAAGGATTATTTTATTGCATGGAGTAAAATTGAATTATAAAATTCTTTTAAGATTAGACAAACTCTTCTAAAATATTTATTTTTATGAGTAGGATTGGCAGGAGTTTCTTTTTTATATAGTATTGTAATTTGACAGTATTATAACGTTAAAACAAGTTCTAAAAAAGTGGTGGTGAGGGAAGAGAGATAAAGGTAATAAAAGTTTCAAAAATTTAAATAAATTAAATTTATTTTTAAAATTGGATTAACACTGTTTAGAATTGTAACTAGCCAACCCACACAAATTTTTTGCGCTCACGAAGAGAGTTTATAATTGTCGAACTCACAATTTTATTATTTAAATTCATGATGAGTTTATAATTTTATATAAAAAAAAATATATTATAATTTGATATAAATTTAAACTTAATGCAAATTCAGTTAGATTCGTGAGTGAATATATTAAGTCTATCAAATTTACAATTTTATTTATTAAAAAACATGCCAACTAACTTGTTGCTAATACAATTATTCAAAACTTTAAACCCAAGATCTAAAGAAATATACTTTATTATTACTTTAAGTATATATAAAAATAATAAAATTACATTAAATATATTTTTATTAAAATAAATATTATTTAGTTGACCATATTAAATTATTATTATTATATATGACTATATTAAAATGTTTATGTTGAATACAATAAATTGTGAAATATAAATAATTCACATTTAACTTAGTATAATTTGAATTGCATTTGAATAATTTTTAGATAAAATCTTTTGTACACTCACGATTTTGAGTATATTGGTACCCTCAATTATAATGTAGTTATATAATTTTAAGATTATTATTTTTTAGTTAATATTTAAAATAATAAAACTATATAAATTAATATAAATATATCATTGCATTCAAAATTATAAATACACTAAACATAAAATCTAATTTTTTATTATATATAGTATAATTTAATAACTATTTAGTAACCCAAGTTTATAAATTTAACTTGCGAATTTACCTTTTCTTTTACGACAACCTTAACAGAATCTATCATTTGTACTGCAATCTAAGCACTTGGTCGTAAATTATTTGCACAAACCCATTATCTTTTCTTTATTTTTTTACAAGGAAATTGTGACAAAGTGATATATAGGCACAATACTCTCTTTTAATCAGTATATAAGACAAACTTTAACACATTTACAAATATGCCCCCACTAGTTTGCTCCTAGGCATGTGAAAGACAATAACTAAGCATGTTTGGTGATAAACTATATACAGCCTACATCCCACTCAATCCCTTTTGGCCATTTGGAATTTTTGCCAAAGTTGCCACGTTTTTAGCCATGTATGCCTACGTAAGTCCTCATCCTCACCCACAAGGATCTTGACAAGTGATTTTTTTCATGTAATTTTTTTATCCTGTTTCAAAAGAAAGTGCAGTTCAGCCAAATATTTTTACATTTTTAAAAACACTATTATGTTGTATTTATTATTTATTACATTTTTTTCTTTGTATGTTATTGAAGATGAATAAATTAATAAAATATTTTTTTAGTTCCTTACTTATCACAAAATTACTATTTTTGTTCCTTATTTATTAAAATGCTCGAAATGGTCACTCATTAATTGGAAATGTCACACTTGATTTTTTGCTTTTTGAAAAAAAAAAAACCCAAATTTAGTTCTTTGGTTTGATAAAGGGACTAAATTTGATAAGTTTCTAAAGAGTAAGAAATCAAAAGTGACATTTTTTAATGAATAATATTGTGATAAGTAAGAAACAAAAAGAGTATTTTTTGCACGAATAAATAGACCCTTTTCTACTTATATATATATATATATATATATATATATATGTCCCTTTTAGTTATAGTTTCAAAATATTTGTGTAAATTAAACATTTAAAAAGAAAATATTTTCAAATAAAAATTTATTCCAATAAAATTCACTTTTGAAATCTAATTTTTATTTTCATTTCTTATAATTTGTTTTAATGTTTATCAAGCACACCTAATTATCATGTTTATATTAATTTCAAATAATTTTTTTTAAAATTTTGATAATATTGAATGAGAATTTATAGACTTTATTAAAATTTATATGTTCACATATTATTATAAATCGTTTGAATAAATATTAATTAGAGAACTAATAGTATTTATGTAAAATTTTAATTTATATTTTTTAGCTTTAATTCATTTAATAGTTATTTATTGACATAAGTAACGTTTGAGTTAATGTCACAAGTTTTCATTTTTTTACGAATTTATATATAATTGCAAGTTTGACAAATTTATCAGGTATATAAAATTATGTAAGTTATTTATGTAGAAAGTGGTATATAAATTCATTATATTTACACAGTAATACATACCTAACTGAGATTGAGACATTATAGAAAAATATTAAAATTAAAATAATTTTTACTCTCTGTGATTTTGCCTAAAATCTCGTTTTCTGTGATTAAAGTGTAATTTGTTAAATAATCATTCAAATATTTACAATATTTTATATTTAAATTTTAACAAGAAAATCACATAAATGTAAGTCGATTAACCATCTCATTATTAAATTTTTTTCACTTCTATACTGAATATTTTGATAGCACTCAAAGGTCATTGTTAAAATTAAGCGGACAATTTAAATTAAGTTAATTTCAGTGATAACTATTAAAAATTGTGAGAATATACTCTCAGCAGTGAATTATTATTTTTTATTTTAAGTTTTGTATTATTTTAACAAATCATAGGGCGTGAACTGATTTAGAGCTAACTAAATCTTAAAGGAATAGCTTATATTTTACTGGAAAAAAATTCATAAAAATGATATTCAATGTATTTGCCAAAAAACTTAATAATACTTTGATATTATGATTATCATTTTACAAAAATAATTCCAAAAATATTAAGATTAAAATAATGATAAACAAATTTTATTGTTGAATATATATATATGTGTGGGGGAGGGGGGGGGGGGGGACACATATTCCTTATAAATAATGTTTTTTAGCCTTCGATGACATTAGAATTGAAAGGTCATATATAAATTTTAGTGTTAATCTGAAAGTATCGTTAGATCATATATCATAACAAATCATTAAAAGAAATTATATTATCCTTTTTTTTTATGGGCGTTTAGTCCCCACCCATACTATTTTTTCTTTTTCTTTTTCTTTTTTTTAAGATATACATTGCAGAATAGGTCCATTTAGAGAGAGACAGATAGGAGAGGAAAGAAATAAAAATCATGAATAATAGATTAAGGTTGTTTCTTCTCTCTCATTTTCTTGAATTTTATTTCTCTAAATGTATACTAAATGCAAGGACGTGGATTGATACTGATGAATTGGGTGACAGGTTTTACATTGAGGTGGGCTAAATATTAAAATATTTGTGAATTAAAATGAGAGACTTTATTTTTAACTTGGAATTACCAATTATGTGGACTGATGGGGGATTATTTCCACACTGATCCTGTGATATGATTCAACAGTTAATTAATATTGATTATTATTAAAAAAAACTTAACAACTTGCATTTAAAGTTAAATTTTAAAATTTACCGTAAAAAAAAAAATTTGAGTACCAAAATTGATAAAAAAAAATTAATTTGACAATCAAGATTTACTAATGTATAAATCGAATTACTCATACAGACCTAGCAGATTTTACTGTAAGTCTCCTTTGTAGGAGATCCAAACTCCATCCTGCCTATTTATCTAAAAAATATATGAATAATTGAGTGACAGATTCTAACATTCCTTTTAATGTAAGATGAAATATTTTTATGGCCAAAGAAAAAAGATGAAATATTTACTCCATATCTATAATCCTTCTTTATAGACCCAATTATGTGGATTGATGGCGTTTGGTCCCAGCCCTCCCATGCCTTTTTTTTTTTTTTTATTGAAGTATTTTGTGTGGCAATACTGATTAATATTTTTTTAAAAAAAATAGTATAATTAGAGACACATTAATTATTGAAAAAAATATACTTTTGATCTCTCACTTATCATAAGATTATCATTTTGATCCTTGATTAATTAAAATACTCAAAATAATCATTCACTTATTAAAAAATATCATATTTAATCTTCTATTTTAAAAAAAAAAATTACTGAATTTAATATTTCTACTAGATCGTGAACCATAAATCTCATAGATTAAATCTAATATATTTTTTAAAAAAAATGAGAGACTAAATGTGACATTTTCTAACTATTTTAAAATTTTTAACAAACAAAGGATCAAAATTATAATTTTATAATAAATTAGGAACAAAAATATGTTTTAAATAATTATCACAAGTTACATGATTGACATATATATATATATATATGACGAACCCTAGTGAAAAATGTGTAGTCGTTTGATGGTTCGATCACACAGTGGAGATCACACGACAAATTAAAATCTGCAACAGAACATATAGAGGTCAGTGTTGCAACAACGTTTTGTCTGAGGATACGTAAAAATGACGAAAGACATTACTTTCATATGTTAGGTTGGTGCCAGCATTATTGAATTGGTTTTGCCATGTACGATACGAATATTACAATTACAATATAGACAATGAAATATATGGTTAAATTATATATAGAGCCAAGTTCATGCGTGTCAAACTATAATAAGTGCCTGTATACATATGAACCATAATGTTACACACCATGCATGAGTCCGAGGTTGACGGAACACTCAATCAAAAGGATCTAATAATATAAAAATATTGATTAATCTTAATACATTTATGTGATAATTGATTTGGTATATTAATTTTAATAATATTATTTTAAAAGAATGGTAAGTTTAAAATAATTTTATTATGACTAATATCTCAAATCAAATGTCACATAATTATATTAAAACTAACTAATATTTTTTTAGCTCTTTGTCTCATCAATCATCAAGTAACTGTATGATCCGCGTGGACTCTGTGTGTACTCTTCTTTTTGTTGTTAACCTGAGGGCACAGATCGAACATGAGCAGAAGATAAGAAGTCACATGATCGTGTAGGGTTTCTTGGTCACATGTTGTTGACCCATTCGATACGGGAAGATTATTTTATCGTATTGAGTAGAATATGATTATAAAATTCCTTTAGAATTTAAAAAAATTCTTCTTTAAGAAGATTGTTTCACGGAGCAACTAACAAGAACTTTTCTCTTTAAGATATATTGTAACTTAGACAATATTCCAATTACAAAAATTGATTTGGAAAACTAGCTAATGTTGTTACGTTAAAATTGTTTTTGAAAACGTAGATGTGATGGAGGAGACATGGAGATAATAATGGTTTAAAACGTTTGAATGAAGAAAAATATATTAATAAATGAATTAATAACATTTATGTATTCATAAACTTGTATTAAAGTAGATTCTAATTAATGACTTTTGTTAATTCGCAAATTTATTTGAATTTACATTAAGTATGATTCAACATTAAGTTAACTTATTTTTTTAAGTATAATCATAAAAATTTAATTAATAAATTTGTGAGTTTGATAATCATATTTAAAACTATAAGTACTAAATTTTTATTTGGAGACGGAAAAAAAGAAACTAAATCTTACTCGTTCAACCAAAAAAGTAATGTAATGAATTTTTAATTTTCATATAGCTTTTAGTAAAAATCCCAACCCACACAATTTTATTGTGTGCAGGAGGAAATCCACGATTTTCACTATAATTTTAACACTTGGTCCAATTTTGCATATCCAAACACACCACTCTTTATATGTTTTTATACGTTCTTTACAAACTCATTATCACAAGATAATATATGAAAGCTTGACCAGACATACTCTCTTCCAATCAATGTAGTTTCGTATTGAAATATTATACACAAAACACATACACAAGTATGGAAGGGCGGATTATTGTTTAATTATGGAAGAAACGAGAGTCTTTAAATTTAGAATTTGGACCAAAAAATATAGAATTCTTACAATGTAAGAAGCAAAAATTATATTAATTAAAAGACCAAATCAGCATTATAAAATAAAATTAAGTAAGAAAATTAAAATAAATATTCCCTTCCTATTTTGCTCCTTGGTAGAACTGGCAAGCATATTTTGGTGATAAACTAGATACAGCCAACAACATTATATTGTCACTATGTGATGTAACACATTAATGTACCTTCTCACTCAATCTTTATTAGCCACATGAGTTTCTGCTAAACCTAATTATCAATCATGCTTTTAAAAAATTGGTTTTGAATTTGAATTTCAAAAAAGATTGAATTCATATTTTAATTAAATTTTTTTATTTGAATTTTTATTTATATTTTTTGAGTTGAGCTAATTAGACTTTTTAAAAAGTAATCAAATCAATTTGTTACTTAAAACTTAATATAAATAACATAGATAATTATTATTACTACAAGTAAGATTATATATAAAGAAGTTGTAAATATAAATAAGTTGTTATATTGACATAAATCTTTTAAATAAGATATATTAGTTTTTATTTTTTAATCAAAATGTTATGTTACACTAAATTTTTTTTTAAATAATAATTTTTTACTTATTAAAAAAATATTTATTCAAATTTTTTAAACTTAAGCTGAACTTTTAAAAAAATTTTGAGCCCAACCCATTTTATAAATTATACTTTTTTAATTAGTTTTTTTTCAGCTTTATTTGTTTTCGACTAGACTTATTAAGTTAAAAAAAAAATTTTAATTATGACAACGTCTAGTTCCTACTCAAGTTTCCATATTCTTAGATTTGCATGGCTTCATCCACACCCACAAGTTCTTGACAAGTGATGTATCAGAAATCCTAACAAACGAGGACAAAACATTTTTGGTTGAGATGGCTGGTGAAGTATACCAAAATTTGTTCTCTTTGTTTTGTTTCTCTTTACATTGATATTAGTGTATTTTAGAGAGGTGTACCAGACTACGTAAGTCATTTATCCGGAACCTGATATTTAAAGACGTTTTAATTCAATTTACATATGTATAGTGTGTGTGTGTATATATATATAACTGACATTAAGAATTTATTAAAAGAATAAATGCTAAGAATAGATTATAATTTATTCCCTAAATTATTATTTAATTATTTATAATATTTTATATTTAAATTTTAACAAAAAGAATCGCATAGAAGTAACTCGATTATCAATTTTATTATTAATTTTTTTTACTTATATATTAAATATTTTGATAGTAAAAATATGTTTGGATGAATAACCAAATAAGAAATCACAAGGAGTGAAATAATTAAATTAGGGTAAATATATGTTTAAAATTTTATTTTGAGATGAAATAGAATGACAAATAAGAGACTCCAAAGCTACTCATTGCCATTCAAAACTTTATTTTTGTTATCTTTTTAAATTGAGAGTCAATAATAAAATGGAAATGTCTAGTGATATAATTACAATTATATCCTCATTAACTAAAAGTTTACTATACTAGCATTCTATTTAAAAGGATAATTTTGTAAAAATGATATATAAGTTATTCTATTTGATTAATGACCATCTTTCTAAACTTTTAAACTAAAGGATAACACATATCTTGTCATTTTTCTCTTTACCATTCCACTATCTTCTATTATTAGTTGTTTCATTTTATCCTCTCTTAAATTTATTGTTAGAATTAAGTAGATAATTTTAATTTTAATATGTCAACTTAATTTCAGTCATAACTGTTAAAAATGGTCTAAGCTACAGAAACGAGATATTATTGTTTATTTTAATTTTTGTATTATTTTAATGAATCACATGGACTAAACCGATTTAGAGCTAGATCATAAAGTAATAGATCATAATTTAATTTAAAAATAACTATTGATACATCTTTTATTCAATGAATTTATCAAAACACTTAATAATACTGTGATAATACGGTTATCAATTTAACAAAAAGTAATTATAAAAATATCAAAATGTTAAACAAATTTAATTGTTAAATATATGTTGCACATATTCCTTAAATATGTTTTTAGCCGTCGATAACATGAGAATTGAAGGTCATATTAATTAATTTTAGCATTAATCTAAAACACATAATGACATTATTATAAGTGAAACAACTTCAAACTCTATAACATTTTATATATCCTTGTGAAATTCATTCAAGAATATCATAGGATTTTTTTATTGTTATTAATGAACTTATCTTATCATAAGAAAGTATACTAACTTTTTTTTAGTGTGATTAAATTACTTAATACTTTTTCATTTCAAAAATATTATTTGGCTCTGACACAACGTACACTTGCATATTGTACAAAAGTCTCCATTTCAATTTACTTTCCGTCAATGAATTCAACTTTTTAGACAATATAATATTATAATATTAGTGTTAATGTGACATTAATGACAACTAAGTAATATTAAGTTTGAATCTAAAACTATCATTTTATTGACAAAAGGCGAAAAGCCCTTTAACTTTGAGAGGCACTCATTTGACATACAGAAATTTTAAAATAATAAATGCATTAGTTCTAATATGGAAAAAGTTAAACAAAAGAATACTATATGTTTTAGAATTTGAAAGCTAAGAAACTTAATATTTTGGTCTTAAATATACATATAAAAAACATGTCTTTTTAAATTTTTTTTATTATAGTTTTAAAAATGATAACATTTCAAAATGTGAGAGGCAGCATATAATATATATATATATATTTGTTGACAAAACATTATTTAAAAAAATTTTAAATTATTAAGTGTTAGAATAATTTTGTCTATAAAAATAACATTAAATACTTCTAAATCTTTCAATATAATTATAAAATACAAAATCTTATATAATAATTGATTGGATTTTATACTCATAAACTAAAATATTCCCAAATAAATGATGTGAATATTGTAATCAAGCAAGCCTCAACCACCATCTCTGGTTAGCTCCTATGTATGTTCACGTGTCCGAGTTTACATACGCGAGAAATATAACTTATCCATATTTTTATTTAGATTTTTTTATATTTTAACTTCAAATGTTCATATCCAACAACCTATGTTAAGAGACATTTGATCGTCCTATTTGAAATTAATATAATAATAATTAATAATTTAAATTATCAAATTAATAAAAATATTATTTTAATTTCTCACTTTTTTTATCTCTCTTAATTTAATCGTCCAAACTCCTCTCATATATATATATATATATATATATATATATATATATATATATATATACATCGCATACATATAATGACCATGGGGTAATTAGATGAACACAAGTCAACGTTACCAGTTTCACTCAAACCAAACTTACAAACTACACTTCATTTAAAAAAGACAAAAAAAGAAAAAAAAATCTTACACGCTGATCACATGGGATACGGTACCGTATTGGGGACAGCATAATAGCGTTGGGAATCCCGATCCCTCCTAACGGCTTGGCGTATTCGATGAAACGTACAACTCGGAATCTCGCAAATACGAACAGGCTCAAGGCTAGGGAGGTAGGGAGGGTGGAACGGGACGTGAGGCTGAGAGGAGATGTTGATCCATATTAACAGTGAAAACGACGTCACTTTAATGCAGTGTCCCTCGGTGGAAACAAGTGTCCCCTTTTGCTTCATTACGGTCATACGTTTCCTTGGCCGAGCGCCACGTACTCAGGGGGCTTTAATGGCACAGTGTCTTATGATTTAGGTCTCTGCCTCTGGGGTCCCCCCGTTGGTTTTGTATTCATGTGAGGTTGTTCATTAGCTTGTACTATCTCGCAGGCTTTTTTAGTTATCATCTTTGACCTATTCTACCCACCTCCTGCCACGTGTGTCCTGCCAGGTTATCCTATTTTATTTTAATATATGTATAAAATAAGATATAATTTTAGTCTCTTATACATCTCAAAATTATTTTTTTATTTTTAAAAATATTTAAAATAATTTGTTATTTATTAAATAATATCATAATTAATCTATTATTTTAAAAAAGTATTAAATTTAACTCTTAAATTTAAGATATAATATTTAATAAAAAATAAAATTTAATAAATAAAAAAGTAAGTGTGATATTTTTTAATAAAATTATTTTTAATATTTTAATAAAAGACTAAAATAATAATTTTATGACACAAATAAAATTTTATTTTCTCTCCTTTTTTGTTATAATGACCTGTTGTAAGCTTGTTTTAGTTAATTAATGAGAATATAATTGCATAGGATTTGTTGTGATACGTGCTTATCACTAAATGCTGTTACTTGATTTTCATTAAAGTGATTTACGGGTTATAGATTTTGGGAATAGAAGAAAAATGATATTTTAGTTATTAATTTATTATTAAATTTTTATTTTTATTTTTAATTTATTTTATTTAATAAAAATTATCACTTTTAATCATTTAACATAAATTAATGACAATTAACTTTGATCATAGAAATAAAATTCAAGAAGAATAAATTTTTATGAATTAAATAATCATAGTAAGAATATAAAATAAAATTATGAATAGAAGCTAAGAATTTAACAATATAAGGGAGACACACTTGTTTTAAATCTATTCCTATTTGAAAGATTATATATAATAATAATTAAAAAATTGTAAAATAAAAAGTGAAAATTTTTAATTAATAAGAAATTAAAAATAATAATTTTTAATTGATATATAATTTTTTAAAAAATAAAATAAGTGAAGAATTAAAATAATATTTTAATAATAAATAACTAATAATATAATATCATAAAATTATTATTTTATTCCCTCAACAACGTGACAAGCTCTACCTAACATCAGAAATGTTATACGAGAAGAGTACAGGACACCTGTCAAAGATTTCAAATATCTTAAAAAATAAAATTTCCATCTCTAAGTATCTTATCCTAGAATCATCCAGTAAATATTTTTCTGGACCATAAAACAAGATCTTCCAAAATAAAATAAATTTGATTTTTGAGTCTTATATTATAATTTTCATATTTAAATTTTTAGTATTAAATACCCATTGCAGTCTTTGATTTAAATCATCTTGTGAATATAAATAAAAAATACAATTTTAATCCTCTTCTATAGATATATATATATATATATATATATATGTATATTACAAATATGATATTGAGATATAAATATCATGCTTGAGCCACAGTTGTTGTTGTCCTATTGTATATCACTGCCATTTTCATGACTTACATCTCTTTCACTGTTTGAATAGTTGGTATCATCAATAAAAAGTTTTTAAAAATGACAAATTTTTAGAAGTTTGCTCGAATCACATTCACCAAGACAACTAGCATCTACATGGAATCTTTCGTTTAAAAGATCAATTATTTTTCTGTCCAAAAAAATATATTACTTAATTTTTCCTTTTAAAATTAAAAAATGCAGTGTAACTATATTTTTCACAATTACAAATATATAGGGCTCTTTCAATTTAATCCTGCTAACACGTAATAAATAAAAGATTGAATTGAGATTGTATTTAAAAATGAAAAATTACATTAAGACTTGAATTATAAATAAGAAACTAAATTACAATAAAAATTAATAGAAAAAGACTAAAATAATATTCTATACACAATAGTTTGATTCCAATGATATTTTTGACCAAAAAAATTTGACTAGCTTTTTTTAATGTCATAACTCTAACGAGTTTAATACCCCATTTTCTCCTCCTATTTCTTAAATAAATATTCTTCGAGTCTTTTTGCTTTTATTTATATGTATATGTAATAGTAATTATAATATTATATTTATGTTATTCAATTTAAAACAGTCATTCTCTATTCTCCTCTATGTAATTCGTCATTTGCCACATCTACTATTTGATGACATATATATGTTGTCTAATTCAAATTAATAAGACCTCACATGCAAAATTATCAATATATTTATTCACTCATAGCTTAATAATTAGAAATTAAAATCCACTTTTGTTATAAGATATTGAAAGTTCTAACATGAATCAAAGGTTAAAATAGTTTTCTTCATTCAAATGTAAGTTAGTTAAGCTAAAGGTGAAGCATGCATAAACACAGAATTTATGGATATAATTTTTATATAATACGCAATATGAATTATAGGAGACATAATCATGTAAACTATGATAATATTCTTGTGTGAAAATCGTTTAGATTTGTTATCATTTAAACTTCCCACATGGCACATGAATATTGAAATTTGCGATGGATTATATAGGATGGCACTGATGATTGCAAATGGATTTGTCTCTAAATTTCATTTAGCAACGGACTAATTCGTCGCTAAATAGTTTTGTTTCCTCAGTAGTGCTCATACATCTGTATAATCTATAGGGGTATGTGTATATATATTCAATATATGATAGAGGTGGAGTTTGAACACAATTTTTTTAGTGAATCACTCACATTCATTGCTACAAACTCACATCCATTAGCTTGATATCAATTTATTGTATTTACTCATAAATATGTAAATTAAATAACTATTATTTAAAAATTGTACGGATTTAACCATTCATATTTAAATTGTTACATATTAAATTAAGTAATTTTTTAGTTATCGAAATAAGTAAAATAAACAAATTGTATAATTCACGTAAGTTACTTAAAGAAATACAGAAAATGTAATCTTATCAGTTTCTTCTTTTGCTAATATTGTTTTCTCTATGGACACAAATTAATATCAATTTCATATTGTCTCTAAGATATTCAGATAATTACACATAATTAAGAGAGAAGGAATATAATTGAATGGACATGAAGCCTCTACAATGTTGTAACGCGTCGGATGGGATATAGATTAAAGTAGAATTGAGTCTTTTTCATGTGATGCCATTTGAGCTTTTACCTCTCTCTCTCCAGAAGCTCATGCACTGGTGAATGGGAAGCATTTCTATTTGTGCGAATTGATGCACCTTTGTTCTCTTTTCCTAGATTACCTTTCAACGTGAATATATGGTGCAAGTATTTCTTTTAATTTTTGTTCTCATTCTTGAGGATTAAAAAGGATTCATGTTAGAAATGAAAAATGATTTCTATCTATAACAATTAACCAAATAATTACTTAATAACTATTTGATTGATGATTTTTGACGGTTAAATCGAGATAATATATTCATTCAACCAGAACATATGAATGTATTAATTAA
Source organism: Delonix regia (assembly GCA_037074485.1). Lineage (NCBI taxonomy): Eukaryota > Viridiplantae > Streptophyta > Magnoliopsida > Fabales > Fabaceae > Delonix > Delonix regia. Next base: position 8,201,444 of record CM073453.1, read on the forward strand.
TAAAATAATGCAATCATATTTATTATTTAAAATTTAAATTATTAAAAATATTATATTGAAATTTCAAACTAAATTATCTTTGGACTGTTAATCTATAACTTTACGTGGCCTTAAATTTTAGTTGATATATATATATATATATATATAAAACTTTTATAATAATTTGGCTTTGCATGACTTTTAAATTTAAGTGGTTCCAAACGGGAGAAGGTGATACCTATTAGGGTAGTATATGTTTAGTGAATCACTTTACGAAGATAGACTCAACAAAACTCTGTTTTTATTGGACTGTGAAAAGAGGAAAGCCACCCCAAGATGAGAGTTTAATAAAAAAAAAATTAGTTTATTCTTGTCTACTTTAGTTGTTTTGTTCATATATTCTCTTTGTTTTTCTTCTTCTTTTTCTTAAAATATTTCTAAATTCTTTTTTTCATTCTTTGTTAGTTATATTATTATTTTGGTTCCCATAATTATCTTAATTACTAATTTAATTTTTATAACTTTAAAGTTTATAGTTGGCCCCTTATATGTTAATTTTTGTTAATTTTGTCCTTACTACTGAACTTTTTTTTCCTTTGCTGTATAGTGTTAAATTTTGTCGTGGAGTCAATTATATGGCACTTTGATATCATAAATATACATAATTCAAACTATGACGTATACATAAATTATATGGTAATTCGATATTACAAATATATGTATATATATAACTTACTCATCTAATCTAGGTGCGTGTGAGGGACACTTTGATATTCTAAATATACATAATTTAAACTAGCTCATCCAATAAGTATGAGTGTTTAAATCTTAATATATAACAAAGTTTTAATGATAAAGATTAAATTAATATTTTTAAGATTATAAAATTTTAAAGCATAGAATTTGAGTTAACAAGCAAGTGAAATTATGGAAATGAAAATTAATTTAACATTTTTTTTGCCATAAACTTTGGCTCAATGTTAATTCTTGATATATAAGGGAAAATATTTTTTTTAACTCTGATTCAGTTGTAAAGAAACATCTTGTTTAGGAGTTTAATAAATATAATAATTAAAATGATAATTTTATTTATATTTGACACAACTTATATTTTTTTATAAAATCCATGTAATTTAAATTTTAGTTTAAATTAGATCTTAACTTTTTTTTTAAAATTACTCATTTATTAAAATATAAATTTCAAGAGTCATATTAAAGTCTTTAGTAATACAATAATAAAATAAATATTGTCCATGTTTAGAAGTAATCCATCCGACAAACTAGAAGACAAAACGCGAGAGATAATTATTGAAATAAAAAACTATAAAATTAGCATTTATTTTGTAAAAAGAAAATGATTATTGCTCTGAAGTATGGAAAGGTTAGAACTAAAGAAGCAAGGGACAGATGGATGATGTCATAAAGAGCCATTTATTATTGAAAAAGGTTTAAACTTTAACCATGGTTAGTGACCCCCATGCCCGGAAAAGCAGGAGGTCCTAACCATGGTTAAACCCCTTGGGTTTTCGGCGATCGATTATATCAATCCCTCCCAGCGAGTGTGGGGTTCGTCTATAAAGCAAGGCAATACCCATTATTGCTATCAACCATTCAACCCCAGTATGTGTTACTTCATTGAAGAAGCTTATTCTCCAGCCTCTCTTGCTGCTCACCCAGAACTGTAATCTTCAAATTCCGCTTTGTGTAAGTCTCAAAATGTATTCTTTTTCTTGTTGATGGTTGAGAAATCTGTGTTTTCATCAACAAGAACTTGTTCTATGAAATGCTAGATCTCTTACTAGATTTCTTTTGTCGAAGTAGGATTATGTTCTGCGGAGCACATCATTCTGTCTTTTCCTTTCTTCTAGATATGATATGGTAAATGATTAAATTTCTCGTCCCTGTGCTCCGTAAACGTTTAATTTGTGGTAGATCTCGTTGAGGAAGAAGCCAAGCCAATTGTTAGCATTTGATTTCTGTTCCTCAATTTACAATCTGGAGCCTCGGGTGTAAAATTAGACATTACAGGGGATCTTAACTAGTTCTTCATTGGCGTGTGGCTTAATTTCTTCTGGATTTCTTTTCTGTAATAAAGAACTTGCTTGCTCATATTCTCATTTTTAGGATTCTGATGCTTGGTCCTCTACTACGGTTTATGGATCAGTTTTTGTCAATAGCTGTTCATCACCTGGAGAAAAGAAACTATCATTTATTCGGAATATCGAATCAAATATTCTTTTCATATTTCAGTCAGATTTAGTTCCTGTTGCTCATCCAAGTTGTTTTCTTTCAGATTTTCCTGTCCTTATCTTCATCATGGTTTGTGCAAATAACTTGTACAGTCAGATATTATAGCTACTAAGAAAACAAAGTAAAAATTGTTCTTTAGTCAGTACTTAAGCCTGTTCTGTTTGTTCTTTCAATGCATGATTGATTATTCTGCATCCTGTATTTTTCTATTTTCGTTCTGATACTATTGGTTCGAAATTCTAACTAATCTTCCGTCTATTGTTCTTTCAGGTCACATATCAAAGAGACTTTAGAGACTCTCCGTGCATTTCCATGTTTGTTGATTCTGCTTGACTCGGACAATCTTTAGTCCAATCTGCTAAATTTTGAGCTTCTGCTGTTGGATCACATTCTATATCAGAAATCCCATATCCCTGAAGGAATCTCAGAAAGTATCAATCAGAATGGGCCTCTCAAGTCTCCCAGCTCCATCTGAAGGAGTATTGTGTGTGCTTTTGGTAAATACTGCCTTGTCCATATCCTTAGTCAAAGGCATTGTTAGAACAATCCTCCACATTGTTGGAATCAGTCTTTCATCATCCTCCACCACTCCATCATCATCCCATTCACAAGAGATCTCTCAAAACCCACCCGAATCATTCGAATTTGATCTATGTTCGCCGGAAAGTTACATCGAAGAGTTCAGAAGCCGAACCCCCACAGTTCAGTTCGACAGTATGTGTAGCTGCAAACAACTTGAACATGACTGCTCTGTATGTCTGACTCAATTCGAACCAGAATCTGAGATAAATCGCTTGTCATGTGGCCATCTCTTCCACAAGGTATGCTTGGAGAAGTGGTTGGCCTATTGGAACATTACATGCCCACTTTGCAGGACTCCCTTATTGCCTGAAGAAGAGATTTCTTCCTGCTTTTGGTGAGAGCACTGAGTCTGAGTGAGCATATATATATATATATATGTATGTATGTAAGAGGAAGTTTCCATGTACAGTATATAGTGTGTACATATTGCCAGGATTTTGATGTTCTATGCATCTGACCTTTTTCAATGTTTAAACCTTTTGCCTTCTATGATCTTGAAGTTGTGGAGGCCTTTTTCCCATTTGTTTCCATGTTTATGGTCTTACCACAATCAAGGAATATACTCTTTGCCTGCAAGTTGATCTGTTTGCCCATCTTGGCCTCTGTTTTTGAGGCTTGAGTTTCACTTTGGAATCTAAATTCTCTCGTGTGAGGATATCATTTGTGTTTGGATCGGAGCTGTGTAAAGTTCATTTTGGCGTTACAAAATTTTGCTAACTTAATTCTACTCATGATCATAATTTATGTTTCAAGATTTTTTATGAAGAGTGAGTAATACTATTAACATAGCTTATCTAATGCAGAAATAAGGGCTTTTTACTTGACAAAGTAATTTGGAAAAGAAATTCAATATTAAATCAAACAAAATTGTTTATAAGATTATTTATGATGGGTGCAGACGAAGCTAAAATGTCAAATTAAATATATTATGTATTTTGTGATAATTTAATTATTTATAAATTATTGTTGTCAAATTAATTTTTTATAATTTCTATTTGGTTCCAAATCATCCTTTATAATTTCTTTGACAATTTAATTTTTTATAAATTATCAGTGTTAAATTAACTTTTCATAATTTTTATTTGGTGTCATTATTTTTATGCAAAATTAGTTATTTTATTGATTTATTAATAAAAAATTAATTCTGTATAAAAATAAGAATTGTGAACAATTGATGGCATGAATAATTTGTGTGGAATTGTAAAGTAAGGGATACATTTGATACTCTCTTTTCAATTTTATTCTATTATACAAGTAAATGGATGGTGAAAAAGATACCAAATGAATATTTTACACTATCAATTTAATTGTATTTTACCGTATATTTTTAATTAAAAGTAAATCGGTGGTCAAAAAGGTGCCACGTGAGATTCCAAACAATCAATTTGTTGAATTTTTTGGTCTGTATTAGAGATTTTATGCATCAGACGATGTGACATCTTTATAAAATTATTAGTTTGTTTGTAATTAAAATGATATAAATTATGTAACATTCTTGCATGAGAGGATCAGATTACTTTGTGTCTGATCTTGATGGGAGCATATATATATATATATATATATAATGTAGGATATAAATTGGTGCGGTTGTTATTACATCTTGTTAATGACTTTCAGATACTGCACAAGCCATACAAGTACAAAAACAATACAATTGATATATGGATATGTTGCATCATTAGTGACTGATATTACTGCAAATGCACTGTTCTTATGGATTTTTTTGGTTCTCTCTCATAATCTCATTCAAGAGGCTCACAACAACTCAAAAGGGAGACAAACCTTAAGACAACAAAATTAGGGATGACAAAAGGTTATTAAGAATTTTTGCGGGGAATGTTTCAGTTGTGATTTTACATTTAGAGACTTTTTTTTTTTTTTTTTGCAAGGATAGAAATGGGGGAGGAATCTCTAATTTAGGGATGTGGACTAACCTCACCTCCAATAATTTGATTTAAATATTTTAAATTTTTATATTCATATATTTTTAATAGTAAATTTACATTTTTAAGTTTGACAAACATAATTTTTTTTGTGAATATAGAAAATTAGAAGTTCAACTATTTTTAGTATGTAAAATAAATTATTTCAACTAATAATATTTAAGTTAGAGTTAAAATACTATTTAGACAATGATGTTTTGATTAATGCTTCAAATGCACAAATGGTGAAAACAAAATAAATTGAAATATCTTACTTGCACATAAAGAAAAAACATTAATAATGATTTCAAACATGTTAAAAAAGATATCTTAATGTCAAGATGACTTGAACTTAATGTTTTTAATTCGTTGAAATTTTTATTTTTTTTTTTGAGTTATTGGAATTTTTAGAATTTTTTATTTGAATTATTTTAGATATTTTAAAAAAATTGATTAGAGCTTATTGAATAATATAAACAATGAGTTTAAGCTTTAAATATATATTTTCAATATATTTATATTTTTTCAAATTTATTAATATGATTTTTTTTTTAATTTTTTTTAACAAAATTTTAAGTACTCTTGAAAATTCACATCTCCGTATAAAATAAGGTTGGAGAAAATTTTCCCTCGCAAAACTGAGAATGAGGGACATCAATAATAATAGGACAGGGAGTGACAAGACATTCCCTGCTCCAGTCTTAAAAAATTATCATATGTGAACAAAACCAATAAATTAATTAATTGTGTCTTAATTTGGTTAATTATTAATATTTATTCTTAATTTAATCTTCCACTTATCAATTTAATCTAATTTAAATCTTTTATTGAATTTCATTTTTCATTTGACTTTTCAATTATTAGTTTATTCTCGATTTTCAGCACATTTATATTAATGATGCACTTAATTGGAAATGGTTATGAAAGCGAGAGGACAAATTAAAAATACAAATTATTAAAAAATTAAATTGAAATTAAATGAATAAATAAATAATTAAATTGAGAATAAAAATAGATAAAAATTAATTTAGAATTAAAATAATAAATAAGATATCAAAATAATATTTTACCTTTATTTCAATGACATTTACGCAATTCATTTACAATCGTATAAGATTTAAAATTTTTAAAAGGAATATATTAACTATATCTTTGGGTTAACTCCATTAGCTAGCTATGTTACCCAATATTGGCTAGTAAAAATTTGAGGGACTAACTTAACAATCTATTTTCTGGCCAAAAAAAAAAAAAAGAAAACAACTTAACAATCTATTTGATATTTTGATAAAACAAATTGCATATCTTACATATAATCATTATCCCAGTTATAGTGAATTGGCTCTTTACACTCCGAAACAACAGCATTTTTTTCCTTAGGGCAAATATGTCAGTTAATTACAAAATATATTTTTAATGTGATTGGAATTTTATTAATAATTGACTTAGTTTATCTTGAATAAATTGAATTTATTTAAAAATCTGTTCACGTTTTAATTTTTTCCTAATTAGGTATAAGGATCTCAATAATTTGATTTATTTTTAGCCATATTAATTAATAGTAACATAATTTTCAGTGTCACAATCATATAGTTGACTTTGGTTAAATTCGATTATTATTATTTTTAAACTACTAATAAGACAGTATAACAGAAGATGTGATATTTATAATAAAACTAAGTATAATATACTTAAGTTCAACTCTTTTATTTTTTTTCCTCTTTTCTACTTCTTTGATCATGGACCTGCTATATAATTAAAAAAAAAACAAATTTTAAATTATAGCCCCAAGATCACAACATTATTATTTGTATGAAGAAATGGTTGACAAAAATAGAAACACTTAGACAATTACAAAAGTGACAAACTCCTTGCAAGCAAAGTAAGGAATTATATTTGAGTAAAGCAAAATGCCTCACTTATAAGTTATTTTTAATTTGATCATTTATTGATTTTTATTTTTAATTTGATTCTTGATTGATATTTCTATTTTCAATTTAATCTCTTATTCGTATGAATATAAATTAGATTTAGATAAAATTTCTCATATCTTTGTCATCAGGTTTTATAATTGGCATTTGACAAGTATGTAGTTAATTAATAATAATATAGAGTGTATAATTTTATTTGAAAATAAAACAGTTATATGCATCATTATACATGTGTCGTGATATAGTTGAAAAATTATATATTTATTGTATTTTGATTAAAAAATGTCATAGCAAAAATATATATAACTGCATATACAGCTTTTTTTAATGAACATTAGCACATTTTGTTCTCATTTTTTTTTTGGTACAAAATTTAGACTAATTAATGTGCCAACATTCAAATTATTAAGTGACCTAAATTAAAAACAAATTGATAAGTAAGAGATTAAATTGAGAATCTACTGATAAAGAGATCAAAATGGTTTTTACTCTAATTAATCAAAACCATAAATTTAATATATTTATTGAAAAGAAATAAAAAAATTTAAAATTATTTTTAAAGATTAAAATGCCATTTTTTTAAAAATTCAAAACTCTTCGATTATATATTTTAAAATACCATTTTTTTTAATGCACTCTATCCTACGACTTAAAAATTACATAATAAAACAGTCTCCGTACAAGGTCTTTCGAAAAAAAAAAATTCTTTAAATCTTTTAGGATGATTTTGAAATTTAAAATATTTTAAAATAGATATTATAAATTTACTAGTTTTACTCCAAAATTTCCCTATTTGTATTTTCCAATACAAAATTTGGTGTATGCGAACAATCAATTTCTTGAATATAACGTATAATGAGAAAAATACAATCTTATCTCCCACTTTTAGTTTTTAGATTAATTTGGTCCTTCAAATAAAAAAATAATCAAAATAATCTTCTAAAGATGAAACCTTTCAAAAAATAATGGCCCTTCATATATTAATTTGTCCTCCAAAAAAATTTAATTAATTCTTTTTAATTTTTAGAAGACATTTTTTATGCTTTCTATCTTCAAAGGATTAAATTAGTACTTTAACAAAATCAAAATTATATTTTTCCCAATATATAATTTGATATGTGAACATAAAAGAGGTGAAGGAAACAAGAAAAAAAAAACAATTTTGGCCTATAACTTTTAAGCATAAAATTAATTTGGTCCTTAAAAACTAAAAAAATATTAAAATGGTCCTCCAAAATTAAAACCCTTTATAAAATAAAGGTCTTCCAAAGAGACCAACGCCATTCATTTGATCATTTTTAGAAAATTAATTTAATACTTTTAATTTTTAGATAACTAAATTATATTTTAATAAAAAAATAAGGGACTAAAATTATATTTTTTTTTCTCAAGGAAACAATGGAAAATAAAGAAGGGATTTGGGTGGAAATGACTCTTTCATATTAATGAAAGGATCCAGCATGTGTGGTTGTAGCCTGTGACAACTCATGCATCTCTCTGCTACTCCCACTCCACTTGTTATATAAAGCAGCTTGGCACTATAATTATCAAGTGTATTTACAAGCAACATCTAATTCCATAATGAAAATGATATTAATGTCGGCATGGTGTGATTTTTCCTTAATTTTCTGAATGTCAAATTGACCAAAAAAAAAAGAGTTATTTTGATCTTTCGCATGTAAAATTTTGTTCTAATATATAGTTATTTGTAAATTTTGTTTGATTTATATTTTTTACAAATTAAATATTTTTTTAATTTGATCTTTCATAGAATTGTCTTATTAATTTATGCTTTTTAAAAATTAAATTATTATCATTAATATTATTTATTATTTTACCCTCAATAAAATATTCTTTATAATTTTGAAATTAATATTTTTTTGAGTATATTATTGACAAAAATTTTATTTGTGAGGGATTAAATTAAAAAATATTTATATGTAAGAGACCAAATTGAGAAGATAATTCTATAAGGGGCCAAATTAAAAAATATCTTATCTATAAATGATGAAATTGAATGAAATTGAAAAAAAATTATGAGGGACTAAATTAAAAATATCTTACTATTATGAATGTCAAGATGAAAAAAAATTGAGTTCTGAGTCTCTAATTAAAAGGATATAAATGTCGGTATGATGTGATTTTTCCTCAATGCTGTGAATGTGAAAATGAAAAGAATTGAGTTATTTTCATCTTCGACGTGTAAAATATTTTTTAATATTTAGTTATTTGTAAATTTTTTATTTAATCCTTTATTGATTAGATATTTTTTAATTTATTTTGTCATAAAATTGTCATATCAATTTACACTCCTTTGCAAGAAAAATGATTATTAATACATTTTTTTTATAATTTTAAAATTAACATATTTTTTGAAGAAATTATTGATAACAATTTTATGAGAGTAAATTGAAAAATCAATTTTTTGAGGGATCAAACTAAAAAATAATTTATTTATAAATAATAAAATTAAAAATATTAATGAAACACTAAATTAAAAATTACAGAATTAAATACAAGTTTATTCTTAAAAAAATTCAATAGAGTGCAAACATGAAAAAATTTGTTTCTATGGGATTCTACTTTCTCATATAATATCAGAGCTTTAACTTCAAAGAATATTCATAATTCTTAGTAGAATAAGAGAATAAAAAAAACATTGTTTATACATGGATTCAATCAAATGTCTCAGTCATTTAATTAATAATGCTCATGGTTAAATTAACGAACCTTTTATTCTTTTTTTTTTTTGACAATCCAACAAAATATTAATCCAAAAAACATGCTTATGATAATCAATAGAAGATAAAACTTCGTTGAACTCGGCTAAGTTTAATTTTATAAAAGGTACTATATAATCTGAAGCTCCAAAGTGATAAAAATGTTATTTTACAATGTTTATAATTGAACATTATCTGTCACAAAATGAAGAAATTCAATTAATAAAGCATGTATGAAATGAATGAGACTTCTCACTTTAAGTAGTTAAATGTCACGTCACTTATTTAATAATGAGTATATATAGATTGACAAGATTCACATAATTCCTATCTATTGGTTTTATTTGCAAAAAAAAAAAAAAAAATTCTTATTGAGGTGTACTCTAGTTTAACTTCATAAAATGGCTTGAAAGCATTTTTTAATGGCATGGACTCCTAGTTAGTGGTGGCGTAATTTTCAAAATTTTTTTATATATTTTATTTTTAAAAAATTATATTTTTTAAATTAAAATTCTATTCTTTAAAATTTTCAATTAAACTAAATGAAGTTAATTTATTAATAATATCATGCTTTTCTTTTTTAAATTTAAATATAAGTTTAAATTTAAACGAGTATAATATTATAATTACTCTTCATATTAATATTAACTTCCCAATCTAATATGACATTTATATATATTTACTACTCATATAACAAAAACATACTAAAAATAGTATATCATTACTTGACAACACCATGATAATTCAATAAATTGTTTAAAATAGTATTAAAAAATTTTATTAAATAAAACATTAAAATTTATAACTAAAAATTTGTAATATATATATATATATATATATATATATATAGAGCAATATTATAAATATTATTTTATTCATCTCAAAAAGTTTTTCAACAATTTTAGAGACAATTGTTCAATGTAGCTAAAAATAATATATTGACATTTGAATTTAATTATGTTATACTCACTTATTGTAAAACTATTATTTACAAAATTATATCAAATATTTACACTTAAATTAAATATAAAATTAAATATACAATACATATATAAGTCTAATGAGTTCAAATTAAAATGTTAAATAATAAAACAAAATAACATAACTTAATTATATAAGATCAATAATTTTAATAGGTTCAAAAAATTTATATATATGGCTTCATCATTGTCCATAGTTGAATCTAAAATTTTAATATTTTAATTTATAACCTATTTAAACCAAGCAAAGTGGAAATTATTTTGGATTAACGTTAGGTTAATGTGAATTTGGATCAATTTAATTTTTAAAATTAATTTTAGTCAAATATAATTTTGCTTTACCATGATTTATATTTAATTTTTTTTTCAAATTAAGTTTTACCATTTGTACCGTTTATTTAATACAAAAGTAATTATATTTTATTTCTGTGCAAATTAGAGTATAAAAGATAAAATTAATTTTGGAAAAAAAATTGAATGCCAAATTAAACTACAATATTTATAAAGTAAACCCCATTTAAATATGAAAACAAGTTTTTAAACTTCTCACACGCTATACTAAATACACTATGAGATCTTATATTACTTTTCAATTAAGAGACATGACAAATGGGATAATAGAAATATTATACCTTATTGTTCCTTTATTGGACAGTCTATTCACATTTCACATTTCACATTAAGACATTAAAAAGACAACAGATGCAATTTGTGTTTTTAAAACGTGAAATAATTATAATTTAAATGAGATCTATTTGAATAATAAATTCTATAGTATAATTAATGGGCTTCACATATTATGTGCTTCTTTTTAAAATGTCATAATCATTTTTGAAAACTTGAAAGAACTCAAATCCAACGTTCGAGAGTGAAAAGACCTTATAGTACACATGCATATTCCCTGAATGTGAAAAAAGAAAAAAAGAAATTTTTTTGCCACATTTATAATACAAATTTTGACAACCAAAAAAACATTTATATTACAAAGAAATCCAACTTTCATTTATGACTAATTGTTCTAAATTATACGTCTAGTCTAAAAAGAATTCAAGCAGTAGAGGAGTCAGAAATTTAAATTATTGGGAGTGACTATATAACTAAGAAAATATTTATAAATAAATGGAGATTAGATTTATGAGATTTAAATAAAAAATTGTTTAATGAATCTAATATCAATTTTTTTAAAAAAAGATGTATATCCTATTTAATAAGAAAATGATATTGTTATAACAAAGTTATAGCATAATCATTATTTGACTTACTGATTGTAATTAAAAAATATTAATTAGCATAACTTTGTATTCAAAGACATGAAATATCATAAACAATATATGACTAGAGTAAAAAATGGAGGCATTGGCTGAAATCCTAGTGTGCATAGGGAAGAAGAAAGGTCTACAATGCTGGAAAAAGAAGAAAAGTGAAGGGAATTAGAAAAAAAGGGAGAGAGGTAAGGGAAAAATAGTAAAAGGGGATAAAAAAGTATAGAAAATGAGGAAAAGGGGAAAAAATACATGTGTTACATAAGTTTAAATTAAAATGTCAAATAATAATAATAATATATGGGCAGGTTCAATGAATTTATTTGGTCTAACATGTCCAAAATTTTCAAGAATGTTGGAGAATAACATTAGAATCTAATTCTGTGCATGCTTGTGCGTGTATGTGATCTTTGATCAAATAATAAAATTAGTTGTATTAGTGCAATTTTTATATGACACATTAAAAAAAAATGATAATAATATGTTAAAATATAACAAACTCAAAATAATTTGTTGTATTAGAATTTTAACATTAACTTTTTTTTTATTTTAATTATGAACCCAATACTTTTTTCTGTAAATTTTAATTTACTCCTATACTTTTTTAATTTGTAAATAACCTCACAAAAGATTAATTAAATCAGTGTAATCAACACATAGTACACTAAAAAAAAAACGTGGGTTAAAATATACTAACTCTATAACAATTTAAAATACTATATATATGTTGATTAATGTAACTAGTTTTATAATTGTGTAGCCCATTTAAACATATTATGGGCAAACCTAGCCCAAACTATACTGGTTGAAATCGCCCATTACTGAGGTGGGCTTAAGGCTTTGGACTTCAAAATGGTCCATCTTTTGTACTGGGTCTCCATTGCAGCACCAGGCTTCACATTCATACATACTGTATAATATTGCATAATTTATCAGCAAACAAACTAAATTTCTATAGCACGATTATGAATATATAGGCGGATATGTGAATATATATAGTATACACACACACATAATTTTTTTTAAGTGATATTTATTATTTATTAATTAAAATTATCATATATATATATATATATATATGTCATATCATATGTTTTATTACCATAGACATATCATATGTTTTAAGGTATTCATTATTGTTACTTTTTGTTATTTGTTTAATTTATTTAGTTTATACGCTTGTATTTTTATGAATAATTTAATACTCAATATTGATTTAAAATCAATTAATTGTAAATCGTTAATCTTTTTATATTAATGACCATATGATTTTTAAAACAACATTTAATGTAAGTTTTCTTTTGCATATAGATTAAAAAGTAAATTTTAAAATAAATTTGTAAAATAGAAAAAAAAAATTTAACTACGTTTTTTATCTTGAAATATTATAAAATTATCAAATTTTAATAAATATTATTTTCTCAATTTTATAGTTTAATGAGTTTTTTCCTTCTAAATTTGTGTTTATTTTTTAAAAAAAGTCAATTTAGTCTTTTTATTTATAAAATTTACTTAAAATTAACTTAATTGCTGATGCAGTCTAACACAATTTTTATGTGCCTTAATTTGATAAAGTGATCAACCCTACTGTGAAAAAAGAAATAGAGTATTATAATCTTCAAATTTGTTCACATTTTACTTTTTAGATACTATGTACAGTCACTTCATAATCAAATTTTATGTTAGTTTAATAAATTAAAATTTTTTATTGAGTCGAAGATAATTAAGGTACAAAATTGACTTACTTACACATTAAAGGACAAATAAAATTTTAAAATACCACAAGTGTTATTATTGAAAATTCTCTCTAAAAGTATCAAATGAATTTTATATTTTTATATTTTGTGATAATTTAATATTTTATAAATTGTATGTGCGAAATTAGTTATTTATTTCTTTTATATAAAAATAATTCTTTATTAATAATTTTTAAATAAAAATATTAATTTTATATAAAATAAAAATGATAAACAATTAATTTTATATGAGTAATTTTTAAAATAAACGAATTTAATAGTTTTTCTCAAAAAATTTTTTTAAGGGAAATAGTTAAAGAGAAAACTAGTAGGCAAGGGGCAACAGGCTCCCTCGGACGCCCACCGCAGAAGGCGCCAAGCAACCCATTTATGTATTGTAAGTATTTACGATACGCTACTTATCTTCTCGCTTTGCCTCAGCACCAAAACACACAACAGCACCTATCTATAGTCTATCCGAAGTAGCATTTCCCGCTCTCTAACCTCTAATTTTGTTCACAGAAGCATTCTTGATTTCCCAGCTTCTCCCCACTTCAAGTTTCGAATTCAAATGAGGAATTTGAACCACTTCTCATGTCCACTTTAGCAATTCCGCTGGTGGGGTTCATGGAGGTCATTGCTGAAGTTGGTTTTATGAACCACTATCAGCTTTTTCGTCGGGATAGTCCCTTCTCTTGCCCTTCGCTGTTCCCCACAAAGAGGTCTCTCTCGCTGTAAGTTTACATGGCTGAGTCATTCACTGTATTTGATAAGTGATAGGTCTCGTTGAATTTCAACTGAGCCGCCGTTAATGGTATTGGTCGATTATTTTCAGAATAATGGAGTGCTAACTGCTTACGCATTTTCTGTGGGGGTATTTTTTGTTCTTTTATACCGTCATCTTTACCAGAGGGGAAAAAAAAAAAATTTAGGAGTTCAGCTTAGGAGTGAAAATTCCTTTCTTCCCACCTGGTTTATTTACTGTCATTATTTGGATATGCAAAAATATTTGTATGGGTAGATTCCGAAATCCAGGTTAATTGTGTACATCTGACTGCAACTGGGACTGACTGCCAAGTCACCAAAGGAAAATACTCATATGCTTCTAGTATATACTGATAGATCTAGCATGCAGCTAAATACAACTAGGAATATATGGTAATTTGGAAGGGCACTAATTCCTTTCAGTGTTAATTTGTCTGGACTCTTCGTAGCACTTATGTATTATAATGTTGGGACAGGCGCATATACCATCGAGTCTTACCTCGAGATGTTTTCAGATTTACATGTTGTGTGAAGAGTCATAGATCAGTCAGAAGATTAGCTACATTGTCAACAGGTAATTTGAATATTGGCATTTGTGGCTTAACAATTTGCTATCAATTTATTGTGCTCTTTCTGCACTCCTTCTCTTCATGCACACTGTAGCGCATGTGCCTGTGTTTTTTATCTTTAACGTATAAGAAATAGCTCTTTTTGCTTACAAATTGTGCATTGCTGTTGGATCATTGTCTCAACTGTTCTGTTAATCTGTTGTCAATTTTGTCCGCAGCATCCAAATCTCATAATGTTTTCAGTTTCTAATTATATTTCAGTATTAAGATTTACTCTAGAAGATCTTATCAATTGTCAACAGCTTATGATTCAGGTGCTTGTTTGACTTACCTTTTTATTCCTTTAGTCAGCTTCATGTACTCACTGTTTGGGGGTATGGGGGCTGTTTAAGTGTCTTGATTACTTGAGAGTTAAGGTGCTTGAACTTGGCATTGAGCCTACCTTTTTCTCTAAATCAAGCTTTGCTTGTAACTATTGTTTTAAGTCTTAGGTTACCTAGCTCTTTCATTCCTGTTAATCTAACCAGCTCAGAAGTATTTATGCAACAAAACCTCAAAAAACTGCTCAAATTTGTTAAATTTTGATCACTGAGCCCGTTTATATGGTATTTATGCCCCAACTAGGTGAAGCCCTCTGCAAATAGCATCTGATTCTACCTCTCAACTTGTTCCCCATGTCCCCTTTTAAAACAAGCTCTTCATCAATTAGCGACTAGCATCCCCCTTCCTTCCCTTTTCTATCCATGAACTTCCTTATCTCAAGTCTCTTCCTCAAACTTAACTATTGTGCTACTTAATACTTTAAAGACTCTTCCTAGTTTTTTCTAGCCCCTTAGATATTGATTCATGGATGATGGGATGTATTATTGCCTTATAATTTTTGTGATGACCTGTTCTCATATTTTGATGCATTTTAAGTATTTTCTGTTGAGAATACATAATGTCTAAAAAAATGGGTATACATATTTCCTTAGCTATTTATTTGAAGGATGTAAACTCTTATGAGATTAGGAGTCAAATTCACTAGTCAAGTAACCAACCTCTCCCCATCCCGATCAATTTGATGGATTCATAAGTTAGGAGGATTATATAAACTATATTCATATGCAGAAGCCTTCATCTATTAAATAAAGTGAGATGTAGACATATTTGATCAATAGTATTTCAAGCCTAAATGACAAAACATAACGGCCTTATTCTTGGTGTAAGCTACATTAATTCTAAGTATATTATAATCAGAATTTGACTATGTTCTCTTTCACCATTTTATCTTATTCTTATCATGGGCTTCTGTCTGTTTTTGCAATTCAGGTTTTTTATGTTTTAAATCATACTTTCCAAATGTATATTCCTGTATGTTAGACTTGATGATGACTCTGGAAATACAGATTTTTCAGGCAAACCAAGCCCTAGCGTTGATGAATTATGCAAGATCATCTGGACTATAGAAACTGATTTAGAAGATGGTCAACTTCTTTACATAACTGGTGATCCTGCTGTATTAGGCTGCTGGAAGCCAGATATGGCTATACTGATGTCTCCCACAGAGCATTCTAACTTGTGGAAGGCTGAGTTTAAGGTAATTTGACGTGGCTGTCTCTTTAAGCTTATGATACATTTATTCATATAGAAAGATAAGTTAGTTTGGGAATCCTTCTATGTCCAGGTTGCCTTTACTTTTGTATTGATCTCTCAATGGAGTTAAGCTCAGCTGCATAGATTTTGAAATAGCTTATGTGAATAAATGAATGCATGAAAGCTGGTACAAATAAAAAAAAAAAAAGATATTGAGAATAGGAAAAAGAAGATTCCTACCACATAGTAAAATTTAATCTATAAAGCTTTCCCTTTGCTCTTGATTTCCTCAGGACAAACACCCTTGAATGAATCAAATTTTGACTCTTGTTGAATCTGATATTCCTCTCAACCCAACTGCACCAAATAATATTAGACACATTGCAATAAAGATTTGCATTCTTGCCAATAGACAATTGTACTCCTCCTAGGTAAGACTGAACAATCTACACTACATGGCCTCTGGAAAATTGAAAACTAGTGTCCATTTTGTCTGAGCTACTGTTTCTTTTAGACTCTTCCTGTTCGTGATTAAGGGTGTTCTTAAGTTAAACTCAAACTGAGCTAGACTGATCAAACTTAACTAAACCATTAGAATACGTTTGGTCTTATAGAGTTAAATTTTGTTCAGTCTATTTATAAAAAAATGAAAAAAAAGAAATATTCTGACCTGTGTAGAATCTGAGATTCTTCTCAATCCAACTGCACCGAATTATAGGAGACACATGGCCTTGAAGTTTTTTATTCTGGCTAGCATATTATTCTACACCTCCTTAGTCCTTAGACACTACATGTTTTAGGTCACCGAAAATTTGAAAACTGTTGTCTATTTTGTCTTTGAGCTACTGTTTGTCTTAGATGCTTCCCTTTCATGATTAGGGGTGTTATTAAGCTGTACTTAGATAGAGCTAGACTGATCAAACTTTACAAAGTTGGTTCAGTCTGGTTCAGAGAGAGAGACAGAGACTATTTTCATTCTCTTTAAGTTGTGGTTATAATTTGTATTATATTTTAATACAAATAAAATATGTTATTATATTTCTCGCTGTAGAATTAATAATCTTCATATGATATTTGTTACTTGACTACTAACAACAAACAAGCATGTAATGTATTCACTGTAGTCAATTATTTATGTTGCATTCTTCTGTTTATTGATGGGTTCTGCTATAGACCTCTCCTGGTCTCATTTGGGTTAGTAATTCTGACTTCTGAGAACTACTTAAGGCCAGGTTAGTTGTTTGAAACAAAATTAAAACAAACTGCACCTCCAGTATCCTACTCAGGCTAGGTAGTCTCTTTTCATTGATCCATCTGTCTACTGTAAACAATGCATATCCAGGGACATGATTAATAAACTGAAATTTCATAACCATGTTGATAAGAACAGGAAAAATGAATATGCTAATTAGTTTCCTTAATGAATTCATTCTTGGGGAGTGTGAATTAGTTTGTGTAGTTGTTTGACTAATTTCATGCATTCCATATAAAAAATTGACAAGTTTCAGTAGTACGTGATGCAGTATAACTTTCTATGGCAAGACTTGTGACTTCTCTTTGGATCACCATCCAAATTAGCTCTCTATTAATGTTTGACATCTTTAATCTATATGGCTAATGCTATCCCCTATGTAGAAGGAAGAAACTAAAAATTTTTCTTTGCATATCATTCCTTATATGAATATGTAGACCTGGGAAATCATTTCGAACAATTGAATGTTCTCAGTTAATATTTTGAAGAACCAAAAAGGTATGCAGGAGAATATATGCCAAGAAGAAAATGAGACCTGGCATAATTGTGGAACTTTAATACAATCAAAGATTTCACCTTTCAAAGTCTCTAGTAGAGGGATTTTACATTGTCAAATCAAGTATGAGTTGGACACTGGCACTGCCATGAAATGTATATCTGTATTGTGTCTGAATTACAAATTTATTTGTTTTGTCAGTTAGACTTGCATTGAACATTGAACTCTCACTGGACATGGATGGCCCTAAAATAAGGGATGACAAGTGAAAAAATGTAGAATGAGAGACTAGAAATGCATCTTGATGAGATAACTAAATTTCTTTCTAATTTGTTGTATATGAATAATTCAAATAATATAGTTTAATTTTATTTTTTCATATTAAAAAGGTAATTCAAATAAGATGAGATCACTTCTGGCCAAAAAAAAAAAAAAAAAGATCACAACAGACATGTCAAAATGTTTATGTCCATGCTTGGCCAATAAAAAAAGGTAATTAAAATTATCATTTTTGTAGTTCTTTTTGCTTGTTGCCAAGGAGCCTCCTGATATAAATGTTCCTATAACAGCATTTTTTTTATTTTTACAAACATATACACCCCTTTATATAAAGCTACTATTTTCTTGGAATATGATGTGAACATCAAATTACATATTGGTATAATCATTATAACTTGAACTATTTATTCTTGCAGATTGCATGTAGCTTGAACTTCAAATATAATTACTTTATTAAGGGAAAATCAGGCTCCTCAAGTGACATCCTTTGGAAGCCTGGACCAGAGTTTTCTCTGTCGGTACCTCTTGCTGTTCATGAAGATACTGAAATTGTGGTGAGGGATTCATGGATTAGATCTGATTCCCAGATATCTGCAGCTCATGCATGGGGTCCCTACATAGAGGAAATGTATCTTCTAGAGCATACCCCTATATCTTTTCCAGTCAAAGGTGTTTCTCCATGTTGTTACCTTTTATAAATAATTTCTTTGCCTAATATGTTTCTGAACACTCAAATGCTTACAGTGGTTTGACAGATGAAGAAAAGATTGTAAATCAACTTGAAACTGATATAATGAAGTCAAAGGCACTCGGGATGGATGATCAATTCTATTATGACAATGAGGATAAGGTGAATGCAATCACTATGGAATCACATTGTAGTAGCATCTGTTCTGATAAATTCCAGCCTATTGAGGAACCGTGGTTGCTCCATTCACCTCCTTTCATTGTCTCTGAGGATAAATTAGAATCTGATGAAGCAAACACTGATGCCACGGCGGAAGATAGAGTGAAGTTGGTAGATGCAGACAAGTTGTTGCCTGAGGAAGGTAGTGATATAATTCCAAAGGACCCTGTTTCTACCTCTATACTAATTAACTCTTCAATATGTACCATGCAAAGGATTGCTGTGCTGGAAGACGGGAAATTGGTTGAATTATTACTGGAGCCAGTCAAGAGTAATGTGCAATGTGATAGTGTATATATAGGGGTAGTCACAAAACTTGTTCCCCATATGGGTGGGGCTTTTGTAAATATTGGGAGTTCTAGACCTTCTCTTATGGACATAAAGCATAACAGGGAACCATTTATATTTCCTCCATTTCGTCAAAGAACAAAGAATCAAGAACCCAAGGATTCACCCATTTCCAGCAAAAATGATTTCAAGTCGGATGATGTTGAAGTCACTGATGAAATGCCAGGCATACACTCTGAGGATGTTTCTTTACAATCAATTCACAATGAATATGATGAGCAGGAAGGAGAAGATGATTATGATATTTCAGAAGTACTTAAGGAAAATGTAAATGGTAGCTTGGTTGATGATGTTGAAGTAGAAGCTGACTTTGAGGATGACGTTGATGGAAGTGAAGTCCATATAGAAGAAGATACTAACAACGTTTCCATTCCTACTGGCATAAATGGGTCTGCCAGCAATCAAAATTTGCAAGAGAAAGATACAAAGGGTTACCATGTACCACCTGAAGAAAGCAAATGGATTCAAGTTCGTAAGGGTACCAAAATTATTGTACAAGTTGTCAAAGAGGGTCTTGGTACTAAAAGTCCCACCCTTACTGCTTATCCAAAATTAAGAAGTAGATTCTGGGTACGCTTTTATGCATGCACCCGTCATTCAAGATTGCAATTATATCATTCTTCTTTTTTACCCTCCACTAGTTATCAAATACTTTTTTCGATCTAAACTAGACTTTTTGACTTGCAGATTTTGGTTACTCGATGTGAAAGAATTGGAGTCTCAAAAAAAATTTCTGGTGTTGAGCGCACAAGACTAAAAGTTATAGCAAAGACATTGCAGCCTCAAGGTTTTGGCCTCACTGTAAGAACTGTTGCTGCTGGTCATTCATTAGAGGAACTGCAGAAAGACTTGGAAGGTTTGCTTTCCACTTGGAAAAATATAATGGAGCATGCAAAATCTGCCACACTTGCTGCAGATGAAGGCGTAGAAGGAGCAGTTCCTGTTATTTTGCACACTGCAATGGGTCAAACTCTCTCAGTGGTCCAGGATTTTTTCAGTGAAATGGTTAATTCTGTTACTGTTTTGAAGTCCCTCTCTCCATTCATCTCTATAAGATTATTCAGGGAAAATACAGGTTCCATTATGTCTCCTGATTACATTTTACTATGATGTACCTTCAGGTTAAGAGAATGGTGGTTGACTCCCCAAGGACATATCACGAGGTATGTTGTAAACATTTTACTGCAAAAGGATATGTCTCCAGATTAGGACTAAAGCATTTCTATCTTTGTGCATCAATAACTTCAACTTTTCCTTCCCCCTATTAGGAAGAGGGGAGTTTTCCTTGACTATGCGCTTACTTCACCCAGCTGTAGCTTGGTCTATCAAATATTGGTTTATCATAATCTCTAAGTAAATTTCTGTCAGATCTTGGAAAATCCAAAGAAATTAGGAACTGTATTTACATTATTATATTAACTATTATACAACTTTTACTGATGGTCACAAGCATGCTGATCTAGTTTTTTATAGCCTGGGGCAGCTGTATCAATTGAATATATTTTTTGTAGTTACAAGACTTAGATCACTGGCTTTTTGAAGGTTCTATGTACAAACTTGGCTATCCAACTTCTGTTTGTGTTATTAACCTTTTCATTCACTATTCAGGTGACAAATTACCTTCAGGAAATAGCCCCTGATCTTTGTGACCGAGTTGAGCTATATGATAAAAGAGTTCCTCTCTTTGATGAATTTAACATTGAGGGAGAGATTGACAATATCCTTAGCAAAAGGTAAGGTTAAGTACTTATGTTATCCATCATCTGCATATAATGTTTAACATCTACATTGTACTTGTCCTTGTTTTTTATTTAAGTTTCTTAATGATCTTTAATCAGAATGTTTATACCAACTGACATATGCGGAATGTAGTAGGAACATTCATAAGGATTATTTGAGAATTTTTTAATTGTAATGAGAAAGAATGCTGGGTTTTCAATAAGGTAATTATTGGGGTTATTTGGGATTTGCCATAATTCTAAATAAGACTTGGTGTTCAAGAAATAATGGAGAAGAAATGCTAGTCATAAAATGATGCAGAGCAGAAAAACAAAATCATTAAAAGACTAAAAAATGGTGATTAGACCCTAACCCTTCTTTATACTAATACTTTGGCCACGTTACAACTCTATCATCCATTGCATTGGATGCACTACAAGGAACTCCTTTCTTAATCCATTAAACTCTTCTTTATACTTAAACTCCTTAACAGTTGGACATTTAGGGTTTATTCAGTGTAGAAAAGTATAGGGACAATTCCACAAAGTTTGGTAAATCTATAAAAAATTATAAATATTTATGAAAATTTTTAGAAAACCTTCAAAACTAAATGGGCCCTGTTTTGAATAATTTACATTTACTGTGTTCTATTAATTGAGGTTTGCTTTCTTTGAAATGAATCTAATCCAGTGACCGGAAAAAAAAAAAAAAAAAGAATTTAGTCCAGTGGACAAAGAGTCTCGCAAATCTAGAAAGCTACCAAAGAAAGATCAATGCATGAATTCCCTCCAATCACATGAATTTCTCTCAAAGAAAATCTTGTTAAACACCTAGAGCAGAGCCTTGTGATGGAACATAAAATAAAATTTTATAAACGAATTATTTTGTCCCCACTATAATCAGGTTAAAGAAAATAGTGTTTGGAGGTTCTATCAATTCAGTCCAGAATACACCATAAAACCATGACAATTTTCCTTTTTTTAAAGGTTTCCTTTCCAGTATTAACTGGCAGGTATTTAGAAGTTGCTATTCTTGTCCTTCTAACCAATATCAGCCACTTTATGACAAATAGCATACGTTCTTATTTTCCAAAGTTTTTCTTGAATGGTAATCCAAAGAGTCTCTTAAATTATACCTTCCTGATCTCAAATCATCAATCTTTCACGAGCTTCCTAATTAGCAAAGTGTGGTTTAAAAAATCAGAATATTGTTAAAAAAAAATCATAAGATGAAACTGAAACTGTAACTGACGGTCTCTTTGTCAATGCACTTTCATAAAATGTGAATGTTTTGGTGTTCCTGACAAATTTGATAATTAGAATAACTTGTCAGCTTTCTTTATGTTAAATATTTTATAGGGTTCCACTTGCTAATGGAGGTTCTCTAGTCATTGAACAAACTGAAGCATTAGTTTCTATTGATGTAAATGGCGGACATGGGATGTTTGGTCATGGAACCTCACAGCAGAAAGCTATACTAGATGTCAATCTTGCAGCTGCAAAACAAGTAAGTTAGATTCTGAGCTCCATGATTGTCTATTTGTAGATGGCATTGTCTTCGGTATGATAAATTATTGGCAATGTTCTCACATGTGAAAACAAGAATAGGTATTAGAAAGACTTTTCCAAGTCCAATTTCTCTGCATGTCTGATAGGGAAGTTCTGTTAAAAAGACCATGGGAAGAACACTGATAAGTTATCAAGACTACCCAATTACATGGATAGATCTGTTGTGTCTTCTGCACTTTCTTTTGTCTCAAGGTTATATATATCCTAAGCATCCATTTATTGTTGATTATTTCACCTTAAATCCCAAGAATTTTTGGGAAGATTGATGGATTTCTTTCATAAGAATTTTAGAAAGATTTTCAGTGTTTTATTACCTATGGTCAATGTTTAAGTTCTATTCACTGTCAGTGAAACTTTATACACTGTCACCACATTATTAAATTTTAAAATAAGTAAAAAAAATGTACTTGCATTTAAACTATTAACTTCAAATGTGTGGTAGCTTGCTGTTCTGTGATAGTGTTTTACACTGACAGTGGATTGATTTTAAACACATTTTCTCGGTTGTTTGAAGTATTTAATGTCTATCAATTGCAATCAAATAGATACACATTTCCCAAATTCCAATGAGTGAATTTAGTCATATGTCTGATTTTCCACTTAATAGTAAATTTTGCATATTCGTTGACTGAGTAACCTCAAACATGCAAACGGTTTCAAAAATCATGGATCCTAAAAAGAGGATATCTTAAAAGAAAAAATATGCATTTTGGACGTTTGTTACCCAAATATTAACACTTTCTTATAATAACATTAGCAATATATACTGACAATTATTCACTACAAACATTGCTTGATTTTCATTTTCTGTTGCATCTTGATTGTTAGAGGACACTGCCAAGAATTTTAGGAAGAAATGAAAATTTTGTCATGCTTACCTTGCATTAAACACCAATGAAGCAGAGGATAATTAAACTGAAAAAATTAAATATAGGCTTCCATGTTATTAAAATGACACTACCCTACTCTACAGCCCTCATCAAAATACATCTGATTAGTCCAGCTCTACATACATCCAGTGTTACCACCCTACACCACAGGCCCCAGAACAACAAAACACCCTCATCTGCATGGCTCCCTTGGTTATTGTTTTTGCTCATTTTCATGGCTTTCAGCCCCAATTTTTTTTGTGTGGTTTTTCTTGAAGCAAAATCCTCCTTTTTCTTTTTGTCACTAGGGATGGGATTCAAAGCGAGGTAATACCATGTTGAGATTTAGGGTTGAAACAAAAATATGGTTGACACAGTTAGAGGCTAAGAGAAACACACTAATACCTTCAGCCCTATCTTCCTTCCTTTATTGATGATATACTGCATCCCTGTGTACCTACTTTAAATTATGATATTCTGAAAACAGAGTTTAACTACAATATAAAATTCCTCATGATGAAGATAAGCCATAACTATTAGACTCCAAGGCTCCTAAATAATAATATATTCCCAATCCTTAAGCACTTCCTTTTATGTCATGACACTTATCCTACAATAAGTGACAAGTCTTTCAATCAGTTATGCCACTAACTTTTCTGAGTGATTTTCTTGAAGAATTTACTTGTTCATACTCGCCTAATTCAGGATGTTAAATTGGTAATTTTTTGTTGAATTTCAACCATGTTTGATAAATTTCATCTGGATTATTTTTACAGTGGTTCGAAGGTGGTGTCATGTTCATATCCAATATCTTATTATTGATTCCTCTAAATCACCTCCTTTTATAAAGATTAGGAGAGTGCATATAAAATAAATAAATTAAAAAAAATTAAAAGCCAGACAAAACATTAATACCTTGGTCAGTTATGGCGTACACAATTTAGAAAACACTGTTTTACTATGATAATTTTGTATGTTAGATAATTATGTAGTAATATTTCATCTTTTGTCATTGATCCTAATTTTCTTTCCCTCTTTTCTTCAAGGAAAAAAAAAGTTATTGAGGCTTTTGTGTGTTACAAATTGTTTAATCATTTATTTTATTCAAAGTTGTTTATTAATAGAAGCAATGTGTTACAGATTGCTAGGGAGTTGAGGTTACGGGATATTGGTGGCATTATTGTGGTAGATTTCATTGATATGACTGATGAAGGTAAGTAGAAAGCCTTCTATTGTTTCTGCAATTAAAGTATATATCAAATAATCAGTTGTCTTGAAGATGGCTTATTTCATTTACTTGTTATCACTGTCTTGAATATTACAATCTCTTGCTAAAACTCTATATATTCCTATGAGACAGTTTAGTGGGAATAATGTTATCGGTGATATTTCCTGAATATGTGAAAGTCCATAGCATGTTGTCTTCCCCTTTTAAGTTCATCCATGACTATTATGTATCACTATGTTTCTTTTATTAACCTAGCCTGTAGATTATATTTGCTATTATGCCTATACTTGTAACGTAACATAGGGATGACAACAAAATATAATTATTGCCTATTGATCATTAATTTAGCTTGACTATGGCACAAAGAAATTTTCTCTAAAGTAGTTTTTCTAAGAAAATTGTATCTCCTTCTCTAATTATTGAATTTTACTCTTTGGTCAGCTACTCTCCTGATTGAACAATATTTAATCCCTGTTGACCATTTGCAGGGATTCTGTATAAGGGAATTGCAATAAATAAACCGTAGTTCTGTCCAGAAACAAATATAATTCTATAAAATAAATTTTCATGAGCACTTCATTCAAGATTTTGCAGTACGAAGTGCAGAAATACATTTTCTTTTTCTCTGCTCCTTTATCTTTGTGTGTTTGTGTATGTGTATTTATGCTTATGTGGAAGATTTGGGAAATTTCCTCGAGATGGCTTCTCACATTTTCTTTCTCAGCATGAAATTTTAAAAAATTACAGAAATTGCCTTCTTATTCTGACAGAATTCTCCCATTTTAATTTCTGCAAAACACCTCTTTTTAGCGAAGTTCTTATCCTTTTGTATGAACCACCTGACCTTAAAGATTTAGCTGCTAACCAAGGCCCATGAACAGTTTTTATAACTGTTAACTTGGTCCCTCAGGTGCATATTTGTTGATGAAACCTGGACAAAGCACTATTGTCAACGGCAGAAGTGGTGGTCATTGATTTAGGTCAAGAGCTTAAGGTGGCCTGGATGGAGCAGGTTGCATGATGTGGCTGATGTGACTGCATCTTGCATCATCCTTTTTTAGTAAGACGGCCAATCTACCCTTACTTGCACAGACCAAACAATAAGTATTTGATCTAAGAATGCAGCCTCCTTTTCTATCAAAACTCAAAAAATGCAGCTTGCCTGCCTCTGAAAATTTCAGAAACCCACCCTTTAGGCATGGTGCACTCAAGGTTAAGCCCTTCCAGCACTAGCCGTCATCAAAATACACCTCTTTGGATCACCTCCATGTCAGTCCAGCACCACCACCCTGCACCACAGCCCTTGGAACGTCCTAATCTGCACTGCTATCTTGTTGCTGGTTTCCATAGCTGTCAGTGACGAATTTCTTTTTTTTTTTTTTTTTCTGGGCTGGGGGGTGGGTGGGGGGTGTGTTTGCTTGGAAAAGTGCTTGTTGCGAAACCTGCCTTCTTCTTGTCCCTTTCTTTTTTTCTTTTTTTAGAAACTACAGTTGGAATTCAAGGTGGGGGATGCTGTAGCTATAATTCAATGTTGAGAAAACAGGGAGGGTAAAAGTTAGCGAGTGATACCATACAAAATATATTATTGAAATGCTCAATTACTTTGTATATATTATAACATTAATCCCTTTGCCTATATTTGTACTAATAATATAATCACACAAAGACACTTATACCCTTTAGTTGAGGTTCACTGCCGATAGATATTTCCTTAACATAGAAGACTTTCCCAAATTATCAATACCTCTTACCATGGTAACTTTTTCTTATTATTCTTAACATTATGAATAGGTACCTTGATCATGGGCTGGCAAAAATAATTGTCTAAGTCATCAAGCCTCAGTAAATGATCTCCAGGATATAGTAATATTTTCAGTTGATGCTATTATAACTAGCTTTAGGATTTTTGTTAGTTATTGTCCATGTCACTTTGAAATCGCATCTCCCTTGCGGTGATTAGTTTTATTATTTTGTCAATATATAAATTATTGAGTTTGGATTCTTCTTGATCAGCGAATAAAAGATTGGTCTATGAAGAAGTCAAGAAAGCTGTTGAGAGAGACAGATCCATGGTTAAAGTCTCTGAATTGTCTAGGCATGGACTCATGGAAATAACACGAAAGAGGGTACGTTGCATGACTGTAATATGGTTTCTTCTGTAGATGGTTTGTACATCATGCAATCAAATTTAATCAAGACTCATTGAACAATCTGATGAGTGGGTACGAATGCTTGACAGGTTCGACCAAGTGTAACTTTCATGGTTAGTGAACCATGTTCCTGTTGCCATGGCACTGGCAGGGTTGAAGCTTTAGAGACGTCCTTCTCAAAAATTGAACAACAAATCTGCCGGCTTCTTGTAAGTGGAAAATTTCATCTTTTGGATTTCTGTTTCAGCCATATCTTGAAAAAAACAAAATAGCAATTTCAGAGCCAAAGACCTTTGAAAAGATAAGCCATTATATTGGGATGAAAAATGTTGCTGGTAATTCTTTTTATTTGATAATTTCTTAGGCACCAGGAACCATGAAACTTATATGTCATATTTGGTATGATGGACTTTAAAGTCTCCCTCATTAGCTTGCCTTACATATTACTTGCTGTTATCTATTTCTTCTTCTTGCTATTGCCTGTTCATTTTCTTTTACTGTTCAATAATACTGCTACTTGGTCTATTGTAGTGATATGTGATTTCTTGTTCCTTCCCTGCCCTTTTTACCAGGCAACAATGGACAGGAAGCCAGACCCCGAAGACCCAAAATCCTGGCCAAAATTTATTCTGAGAGTTGACCATCATATGTGCGAATATTTGACTTCAGGGAAAAAGACAAGACTCGCAATATTGAGCAGTTCTCTCAAAGTCTGGATTCTCTTAAAGGTATAACTGATTTCTTTGCAATGATTGTTGTGCTAAATTTATGGCTAACAGTGAGGCATGCACACTTGTAAACTTGCACATGGTGGCTGCCCTCACCTTATATTTATACAAAACTGGACATAACTGAATACAACGGATTATCTTTCAAGATGATGACAACTTCTAAATCCCTTCTTTTAATGAGTAAATACAAATTCAAGCTTTTAACGAGCCAAATCGGAGTAGTTCTTGAACAACTTGATGCATTTACACCACTTACCAAGTCATTTGCAGAGGGGGTAACAGCATACACTCCTTGAACCACCTTAAAATTAATCTACACTAAAAAATTTCACCTCGTAAATAACAAATATTCCAATCAACCTAAGAAGCAAAGACATTAACTAGAACATGAGAGTTGACATAAACAAACACCACAAACACAACAAAATCTGAAGTGTCCTTGTGTAATTGGAAGTGTCATTTTGAATTTAAAACAAATGACTGGCACATGTCATAGGCAGACATGGCTACTGTTGAAGTGTCCATGCTTCATCGCTGTCAACTCAACCTATATAGACCGCATGACTTCTTTAGGATTAAACCCCATTTTGGTTCCTTACAGGTTGGGTATTTTTCAATTTGGTTCTTCTTAGAATTGTATTCTCAATTTGATTCCTTATAAATGGGGCATTTATCAGTTTGGTCTTTCATAAAATTACTTTCATAATTTTGTCCTTTACATATATGTATTTCTTATTTTGGTAACTCACAGATAAAACCATTATCAATGGTATTATTTTGTCAATATATTGTTACAGTCAATATACATATTATATAATGGAGATTGACCCACCTATGTGGGACCAAATTAAGAAATAACTCTCATGTAAAGGACCAAAATGGAGTTTTAGTTAATTTTCAAGTGTAAAACCTGACACATTCAAACTTTAGTAAACGCTACACTACAGTGTAATATATGCTTCTACAGTCAGGAGTCAGGACTATTCCTTAGGATTGCTTCTAAATTCTGTTCTCCTGCATGGTAAGTTATTGCATGATGAATGATCCATACAAGTGTTGCGCCCTGTATCTACCTGAACTAGGTTAAGATTTATATGCTAAGATCTTTTTGTATTATTAGATTGAAGTCTATAATGAATGTGGAAATATAATTGATATATCAGCTATCATTGCGGGATTTACATGTCATTCATGTCATAGATATCCACTGATTGGCTGTCTTAAAATCCTGCAGGTTGCTAGAGGTTTCACCAGAGGAACATTTGAGGTGAAACCATTTACAGATGACAAAGTGGAAAAAAATCAGCATCAAATGGCCATTGCAATGTTAAGATCTTCAGAGGGTAGCACCAAAAAACCTGGCCAAAACGTGACCGTCGTTCCTGTTAAAAAATTGAAGGCTAGGAGGAAATAAATTTGCCCTGTGATCTGTACAAAAGTTCTATCTTGTAATACCACCCGCCCCCCCCCCCCCCCCCCCCCCCTCTTCTTCCTTCTTCTTCCTTCCCTTTTTTCTTTTCTGTCCTAGTTACGATCAGTTTTGGATGGTATACGTAAGTTAGGGAGAGAAAGTATGGCATTTGTGGAAGAGCAGAAGTCATGAGGTTTCACTTTGAGAGACCAGAGATAGGAATAAACTGATATATAATTTTTTTTGGACTGGAAATATCATGAGAGTCCACAAGTTATTATTTTGAATTTTATTGCTTCACTGGATAGATTAGGCAAGATTTCCTTAAGTCTGCTATTAAATTTTTTGATAAACACATAATAACATTTAGAGAATTTTTTTTCTTTTAAACATTCATCATATGGTAGAGTTATAATACATATTTATTTACAATATTTTTGTAAAAAAATTTGATACAAATGATTTAAAATGTGCTCAATTAATTTTTTTTAATCTTAATCAAAAGTAATTTGATCGACCAACAAAGAATTAAATTAAATAAAAGATGATGGATAGATCTCATGACAACAGCTAGCTGGTGCTATCCAGAGTTAGCATGACCTAATTATCATATTTAATTAAGTACGGATATCTAGTGTTATATAATTTAGGGTTCAGCATTTGCTTTGTAATTGACCATGAATATGTTATATAAGTCTTAGCAGATGCTTTGTAAAATGCAGTCTCATTCAAAGTAGGGGAAAGTAGTTTAACATGGAGGAAATTATTAATATTTGGCAAATCACGAGAGCTTTTCCTTTACGTGGTCTATGAATAGTAATATTTGGCCTCTATGACTGATTTTTTTTTTTTTACTTACTATTATATCTTAATTTATATTATATGTCTTTATTAGGATTTGAACTTAAATCATTTGGATAAGTGTGAAGAGTCCTACTATTGGATTATTCCCACTATACTCAACTACCAATGTATTTTAGTAGGTTAACTTTTGCAAACTTGGTCATCTGCTAGAGAAAAGCTTAACTTGTAATCCAGCATTGCTATGTCGCATCTCAGACCATCTATCTGCTTGAGAAAATACCTATATGTGCGTTTGAAGGTTTTTTTTTTTTTTTTTCTTTGGGGTAGGATGCGGCACTTCGCAGTAGAATTTAGTACCTTTGCAAGTTTACACATGTAATCTGAGTTTTATTTATCAGTAGTATTTCAGGCCCATATGTATCCCCCATTTTCTTAAACACCTTATATTGAATTTCCCTTGATCTAATAGTGCTATTTCGAAAACATTTCTTGCTCATGTATGCTAATACATGAATATTTGAAACAGACATGGTTAATGCTCTTCGATCCTATAGCTTTTGCTTCTTTTGTTGGTTGTTGAACTAGTAGTTCTTTTATGGTAAAGTTCAAATAAATCATTCTCAAAGTTGTCATTATCATTTATTTATTTTTTGAAGGGGAACTAAAATCATTAATTAAGTGAAAATGTTTAATACATCACTGCTACTCTAGACTTTGTAATTAGGATGATTGATAGAAAGCTTATTTAGCTTATGAGCTTCAAAGTTTAAAATTCTACTAATCCACTTTATAGTAAGACCTTATTTGGAAATAAGAAGCTAGTTGTATTCCTAGACAAGTGAGCCAAACTTTGATGAGTCTAGGTCATCAGAGGAAATGACAGATACAAAAACCTGTAAATCAGTTCTAATAGTTCTTGGTGTTTGGAGTTCAGATGATATTCATTCTAACGCATGTCTGAAGCGATGGCCTCGATCAGATGGGGAGACAAAACACCTTCATAATAGCCCATAATTGCTTGAATGAGCTCGCCATTTCTGTCTCTCCACACAAAATTGAATCCCAACTTCCTTTTACACTTGAAAATAGCCTCATTTGTCATGCACGTCCAACCTTCGGTATGATTGTATGCCACAGGTGTCCACCTCGATTGTTGTTCATTAGGTGTTGGTTCCCCACTTGTAACTTAACACCAATCATTTAAGAAAGCTCTTACCTTCGCGAGAATTGCACAATGACTAGATGGACTATTTTGCTACACTGCCTTGTTTCTAGCATTCCATATCATCCAAAGCAAGCAACAAAAAAATTCCTAATCATCAGCGCCTAAATTTAGTATATCCCTAAGGCAGGGGGAATTTGCAACGCTGATAATTCTACCCCATTTGCTCTAGTAGTTCCTGATGGTAGGATAATTTAAGAAGGAATGATCCTAATCGTCTACCTCGTCACAAAAAAACATAATTCGCTTGAACACCAACTCCTATCATCATCAATCTTGAATTTATAGGAAGTACATCTTTGCAGGCTCTTTAGATGAAGTTCTTCTCCTTTGGTGGAACATCATGCTTTCTTAGAGCTCCCTATAGGAATGATGCATCAGAAGCCCATTGTGTTTTGATATCTTATACCACTATGTAGTATGCTGACTTTATATGATAGTGCCAAATCCTAACAACTACCCTTTTATTTAGGCAAATTGGTATTGTTAAGATTGCCTGCATATCCTCCCTGACAAACAAAGTGTTTACTTTGTTGATATCCCAGTTTCGACCATTCTAGCTAAAAAGATTAGCAACTTTCAGCATTGGATTTCTAGGTTCATGATCTGCATAGGTAAGAATTTTCTCTCCCTTAAAATCTATGGTTTTGTCCATACATGAATACTCTCACCATTTCTTATACGCCACCTTGTCCCCTACTTCAACAAAGGTAGAGAAAACATCACACTTCTTCAAGTGAAGCTCGAATTAGACTTTAACCAAGCGAACTAGAAATCCCCATTTAGGAAGTATTTATCTTTGAGAACCTGGTATGGGTGGGGTTAGACAACCTCTAACCTTGTTTTCCTAATATATTTATTAAAACAGTGCAACTTTCTGAATCCTAGACCACCATTGTGTTTATTGAGGCACATTTTATTCCATGCAAGTTATTTAATACCTTTACCATGGTCATTTCCTTACCAAAATGAGTTTATCATTCAATGGAGCTCGTCACACAAGGAATTAGGTAAAAGAATACATTCATATATTAGCTTGAAACTGCTTGAGCTATTGATTTTAACAACACTTCTTTTCTAGCACGTGAGAGAAATTTATTCTCCCAATTTTGAAGCTTCTTCCATAATCTCTCTTTCAAAAATCCAAAGATGGATACTCCTCCTAATTAAAGAGGGAAGTCTTAAATATCTTCCATGGTCAATGGGAGAGTGAACACCCACAATGTTGCATAGTTCATTTCATGTATCTCTCTTGGTGTTTGGACTGAAGAAAATGCCTGACTTTTAATAGTTTATAGATTGCCCTGAAGTCATTTAATAAGTATTTAAGACGTCTCTCAACCCTATACAATCACAGGTAGTGGCTTCACAGGAGAAAAGAGAATCATAAGCAAAAAGAAAATAGGACACTCTAGGTCCCTTTATATTGGCTTTGCACCCAAAATTTTTCCTTCTCGTTCTGCTTCATTTAAGAGCTCTTTAGCAAATAAATAGATAGCGGCTTAACAGACTAATATGCCTCAAACCTCTATTAGGAATAATGGGTCCTACCAATTCATCATTTTATAAATAAGAGTATCTAACATTTGTCATGCATTGTCTCATCCAATTTACACAAACATCATCAAAACCTAACACTAACATAATTTTCTCCAAAATAATCTAATCTACTTTATTGTAGGCCTTACTCACATTTGGTTTTAAAGCTATCAAACCAATCTTTCCTCTAACCTTTCTTCTCATAGTATGGATGAGCTCAAAAGCAACTAGCACATTATTTGTTATCAATCTCCTTGGCACAAAAGCTAACTGGTGTTCAAAAATAAGATTAGGAAGAATCTTCTTTAGTCTATTAGCAAGGACTTTGGCCATTAGTTTGTAGATAACATTGTAGAAGGAGATGGGTTTAAAGTCTTTTAGACATCGGGGGTTGTCAATCTTTGGGATAAAACCACTTGGGTGTCAGCAAACTACCTAGGGAAACTCCCACTGTTTAGCCATTCAATACAATTTTCTACTAGCTTGTCACCAATTAGGTTCCAAAATTTCTAGTAAAAAGCTAGATTGAAATCATCTAATCTTAGGGACTTGTCAGGGTGCATCTGAAAAAATAGGCTTCTTGAATTCTTCTTTCTCAAAAGGTTTCATAAGGGTTTTAGTCCAATGAGTTGTTACCTTCCTAGTAATTAAGTTTAGCACAGAATCCATAGGCCTATTACTTTCAAAATAAACATTATAAAAGTATCTTAATATCAGGTTATGCATACATGTTCTATCTTTGTTAGGCACACCAACATCATCCTCCAGTTCCTCTACCTTATTAGCTTTCCTGTGAGCTGAGGCATAGAGATGATAAAACTTAGCTCTTCTATCTCCATTCTTTAGCCAATGAGACTCAACTTTATGTTTCCATCTTGTCTCATTTCACTTCAACAGCATGTCTTAATCTATAATGAGTTTATTGTAAGCATTAAAATTTACTTTTAATAAGCCTTCTTTAGCTTTTCTTATTTGATCATCAATGATTGTTATTTTCTTGTGATAATCATCATTTCTCATCGCTGCCTAGTTTTCCATGTTGGCTCTACAATTTCCAAATGCTCTAAAATGCTACAACTTATTTGACAATGCCAACCATTCTCCATTATATTAAAAAACCCAGTTTGACCAACCATGAATATTTGAATCTAAAATTATGCGCACCCTTTCAAAATTGATCTATTGCTGTCTTCACCAAAAATGGGGTGTGATCTGAGTACCCTGTATTGATAGCCTCGGAGCACCCTTGAGGGAACATCTAATGCCATGTAATGTTTCCTAAAACTTTATCTAGTCATTCTCGCATTATCACTCCATTTTTTAATCTTTTCTCCCATGTATATACGTACCATTTTGAGGGAATATCGCTAGTGCCACATTCATGTATAGTGTCATGGTATCCTATAAGTGGATAGTTTGAATGCTCATTTCCATTAGATTTTTCCTCCTGACAGAAGAAGTCATTGTTAAATCCCAAGCAAAGCTAAGGGAGGTCATTCATGAGTGCAAATTCTTTCAAAAGTGCCCAAGACTCCCTGTGTCTACTTTTTTCAAGCATGCCATAAAACCTGGTCATTTTCTAAATTCAACCATCCTATTAACTCTTATGTTAATAAAGTGAATAGAAAAACTAATGACCTCAATGTTCACCGTTGATAACCACAACACTGCAAGGCCTCCACCTCTACTCACTCATTCCACCACAAAGTAATTTTTTAAATTTAGATTGCACCTCAACTCTTTTATGTGACTTTCAGTAACTAACGTCTCCATTAAGAACGTTAAAATATAATATAATATTTAAGGTTTGAATCTATTAGATATTGGATAAGATATATAATATCCACCCATAAGGGTACTCATTAAGAAAGGGTAAAATAGTAATTACAAGAATTACTACTAAACCCTAATCCTAGCTAGCCTTTATAAATTAGGTTAGCCAGCTATACAAAAGATACACTGATAGACTGAAATACTGAGATAGTGAAATAGTCTATCTTAAATGCTCACAAAAAGAAACACCTGCGAGTATTTTGCAATCGAGTATGAGAAAAGATTTAAGCTGTGGAAACTTGAGATACACCCGATATACTGTAAGTATCTCTACAATCAGTGACCCCAATTAGAATCATATCAGCTTCCGCAATTCAAGAGAAAAATGTAAGTCTATTTTCTGGAATTAATTTATGCATATGTGTTTGTTTATTAATTCCCTTCATTGTTATCAGAGCCATAAATTGGTTTTCTAATCGTAATTGTAAAATTTATTAGGATAACAAAATTTATTACAATTAATTTTTGTTGAAAAATTAATTTTTATATTCCAATATATTTGAATCAAGTAATATGTGATTACTTGTCATTGTATTAATTAGTTTAACATTATTTTTATTAAATTGTTTAGTTAATTTTCTTCTGATAAAAAATTTGCAAATTAATGTTAATTAGTTTAATGTTATGTATTTAATTATTTATGTCCTAATTTGTTTAATGTTTAATAAATTTATATGTTAAGGCATTAATTGCATATTTTAAATATGTTAATTAATTTTGTATGTTTATTAATGAATGTTAATTAGTTTAACATTACATATATAATTTATTAATATGTTAATTTATTTAAGATTTGTAAATGTACAATTTGTTTGTAGTATGATTGAGACACTTAGTTATATTTTGATTTCGTTGATTTACACCTTGCATACAACCTTAGGATGATGATTCGCACTTCGTACTCTTTCGACTCTGGGTTATGCATGGGTTAATTAGCTTAATCATACAATACTTAGTGTAATAATATGTAAGCATAATGAACATTAAATCTTGCATGCTTTTCAATTATAAGATCTTTATTTTTATTTGTCATTCTTTTGGGTAAAGAAGGACTACTGCTTGTAAAAACATTGTTACAAAAACACTGTTTGGGTAAACAAGTTTATGCTCAATAGTGACAATTATGAGAAATGGAGTAAGAAAGTCCAAGATATCTAGAAAGAGCAAGAGGCTTTTGAGGCTCTAAATAATGTCATGGAAAAGACGGAAGTTGGTATCATGGTCTAGCATAGGCAAAACCGTATGACTTATAATGCTTGAGAGAAAAAGAACTCATACTGAGCACTCTGAATGATGAAATCTTAAAGGAGTTCAAGGACCACCAAAGTGTTATGGGGCTTTGGAATGCTTTGAGAATGAGGTTTAAAACTACATAGCATCCAAGTTTTCTATGATGATCAAATTTGACTCATATAAGAAACACCTAGAACATTTTATGAGAAAACATCTAAGGCTAATGACAAACAAGATGGCTAAGCTAAGGGATGTTGGAAATGTCTTAACAGATAAACAACAAATTCAAGTTGTTATTTGCTCTTTACCTAGTTCATAGGAGTATATTAAAATGCATTTCACTCACAATGATAAAATTACAACTCTGGAACATGTCCAGAGGCACCTTGAACTCTAGGAATAAAGGCTTAAATCAACCAAGCCAATACTGGAGTTGCACATAGCAACCTCAAGTGGAAGACGTGATTCAAAGAGAAAGAGCTGGGGAAAGAACAAAGAACTAGCTCAAAGTTTTTTCCATGACAACTATGTTAAATTAAGTTATGACTTAATTTTTTTTATCATTTTGGTTATGTAACAGGGGGTTTTATTTTGATGAATTTGGATGACTAATCTTATATTTATAATAATGTCAGTTTTTACAGGTTTCCCTCTACACATGATTATGATTACAATATAAATATATAACATGTTAGACATAGTCATATTGGCCAACAAAGAATGTAACGATTAACAAAAGAAAGTTTGCTTCCTAACATTGAATGAGTAGATTTTTCTGCTTGTGAATCTTGTTTAGTAGGAAAATCTGCTACAAAACCTTTCTGTAAAGCAACTAGAGCCAATTTTGCATTGCAATTAGTTCATTTTGACATTTGAGGGCCTATGAATGTTAAGGCTAGGCATGGAGCGAATGATTTCATCTCACTGATTATTACACTTGTTTTGGTTATGTTTATATGATTTCTCATAAGTTAGAAGCATTGAGTTACTTTAAAAACTATATGAGCTTAGTTAAAAATCAATTAGATAAGAAGATTAAGGCTCTTCGAACCGATCGCTGAAAATATTTTTCGACCTAATTTAATGAATTATGTGATAAGAAAGAGATAATTCATTAGTTGACTATTCCAAGTTCTCCACAACAAAATAGTGTTGCGAAAAGATGGAATAGAACACTCCCTTAGATGGTTAGGTCCATGATGACACAAGCTAATTTGTCAATCACCTATTTGAGTGATGTTTTGATATCTGCCTCCTATGTACTTAATTGTATGCCTACAAAATCAATAGTAACCACTTCATATGAATTATGGACTACGCGAAAGTTTGACCTGAGTGTTTTGAAACCTCAGGGATGTATTGCCTATACACATGATTCTTCTCACAAATATAGCAACTAGGGCTCAAGAGGAAAGAAAAGTATCTTTATTAGATACTCAGAAACCTCAAAAGATTATGTGTTTTTAGGTCAGCAAGATAGTGGGAGTGTGACTGAATTCAAATCTAAAGATGTCACTTTTTTAGTGAATGAATATCTTAAATAGGTGAG
Organism: Delonix regia; assembly: GCA_037074485.1. Lineage (NCBI taxonomy): Eukaryota > Viridiplantae > Streptophyta > Magnoliopsida > Fabales > Fabaceae > Delonix > Delonix regia. The sequence continues at coordinate 8,238,850 of CM073453.1, forward strand.
GTAGGTCAAGACCTACCCTTATTTGACATAGAGGATCTGAACACATCAGGACCATTTCATTCCAATGGGAGGATTATAGCAAATGATGAATTAGTTTCTCATTAGTAACCTTTTTCATCATTAGATGCAAATGAAAGTGTTCCTAAGCCAGTTGTTTCAAGTGGGAATGACCAAATGAATCTCAATCTTAGTGGGAGTAAGACCATTGTTCTTGATCCGAGTGGGAGCAACGTTGATCCAAATGGGAACAATAAGGCAAGATTTAATGAATCGCAACTGAAACATGGTTCACATAAAAAGATTCCTCACTAACAATATGATATTGAAGGTGGTGAACTTTTTACAGTACTCCTATAAAATGAAGATAAGCTAAGAAATTTTGAAAAAGACTCTCTTATCCCCTTCTAAGGATAAATGGACCAAAGCTATGGAAGAGAAAATGAAGTCTATGAGAGTTAACAATGTTTGGGAACTTAATCATCCAGAGGGATACAAAGCTATTGGAAACAAGTGAGTTCTTAAAATCAAAGGAGACTTTTTTTCTACTGCATGATTTACCTCTGTTTGCTTACTTCTAGCTATAATGACTTATTTAAATCTTGAATTACATTAGATAGATGTAAAGACTATCTTTCTTAATGGAGAATTAAATGAAGAAATCTATATGGAACAACTTGAGGGCTTAAATAGGGCCAAGAAGAAAAAGTTTGTACACTTTTGAAATCTATCTAAGGCCTTAAACAATATTCAAGGTAGTGGTATATTTGTTTTTACAATACAGTCATCTCTAGTGATTTCACTATGATGAATGAAGACAACTGTGTATATACCAAAAGATCTAAAGATAAGTATGTGATTATGACATTATAAGTTGATGACAAACTCATAGTTGGAAATGATATGAGTTTATTAATGAGGTAAAGACCTAGTTGTTATCTTGCCTTGAGATGAAAGATATGGATAAAGTTGCATACATTCTTAGAGTTAAGATTTTAAGAAATTGTTCTAAGAAACTGTTACATCTTTCGCAAGAAAATTAAGTTAAAAAAGTTCTAGAACGTTTTAGTATTAAAAGTTGTAACCCTATAGATACTCATATCAGTACAAGTCGAACATTAAGTGCCAAAATGTGTCCTAAGACTACCATGGGAAGAAAGCGTATGAGTCAAACTACATATATGAATGCAATCGGTTGTTTAAAATACATTATGATATGTACTATACTTGATATTTATCAAGCAATTGGCTTAGTGAGTAGATATCAAATTAACCCAGGTTCTAAACATTAGGAATTTGTAAAGAGGATCTTAAGATATCTAAAAAGGACTATTGATTATGCACTTTACAATCAAGGCGACAGAGATCTACAATCGGTAGGATACACTAATGCTGATTATTAAAGAGACTTATATGAGTGAATGTCTACCTTAGGATACATTTTCTTATTTAGTGATGGCACCATATTATAAAGTAATAAGAAACAATCTTGTGTATCCTTGTTCACGATAAAGGCAGAGTTTGTGGCCCTTTCTTCAGCAGCTCAACAAGCTGTTTAATTAAAGAGGTTATTGGATCACTTGCTATGCAAAGTAGAAAATACTGAACCATTGTTAGTGTACTGTGACACTGAGGCTGCAATTGCATATATTAAGGACCTAAAGTACCATTGTAAAACCAAACACATAGATATCAAGTAACACTATATGAAAGACATGGTTGCACGCAAGACTGTGAATATAAAGTATGTATCTATGCATAAGATGCTGGCAAATCTATTAACTAAGTCTATTTCTAGATATGTGTTTTTGAAATACATTAAGTCTCTAGGATTGCATAGAATTTAATATACTTCTTTTGTATTTTTGACATTTTCCCATTGTTCATAGACAGAAATGTTTTAATGTTCTTTAATAATCAATAAAGTTTAATTTCCATGCTTACATGTCTTTATTTGAATGTTTTATACATTTTATTTATTGTTAAATATGTTAGGTAGACAAAAGGATTAGCTTTCTCATATAGGTAACCGTCTCAGTGTCTTTGTGACATTGAAGATAAAACGAAATTTTGAAGTGAAATTATCAGGAAGATTATTTGAAAACAACTATACTTAAAATCATTTAAGTTGTTATATTGATGACATAGGGTCATTATGATTGATTTAATGAAATAAGTTCATCATTTCTAGTTTACCTTAGTTGCCATATATGAGTTCAAGACATTGTGTAAATCAAGGAACTCAATTTTAGGCTTGTGGTATCTAAAATATCATTTATACAGCATTACTTGTGAAATTTCCACAGGAAAAGGAGGAATGTTATAGTATATGTTCATACCATGTGAGCAAATGTCGACCATATGGATTAATATAAGTGTGATCTCAACTCATGATTATATGCGACCCTTGAGCTTTTACATTGGCTTTATATTTATACCCTTGGACTTTGATTAGGTACTTAAGATGCAAGTTGGTGTTCACTATCTTAGCATGTTATCTAAGGACTATGTGTAATGATTTAGTTTAGCGAGACATATCTAGAAAAATAAGCTAAGTCTGTGTTAATAGGATTTTAAGAAGAGGAAGATCATAAAAAGAATCTCATTATTCTTTATTCACTGGTATGCTAGTCATGACTTATGTCATGATTGTGAATACAAGATATTATGATAGATGAGATCATTGAGAAATATTTGAATGTGACTCTTATGATCTAAGGTGAACACATACTTTATGATCTACATGCAGGTGCGTTTTCCACGAGAGGCTATATATTCGTAACTGATTATAGCATTGATGCTCTCATAGTATGTTGGTCACACGACCTACTTTCCCTACATGAACGATTGCAAATTATAAAAAGAAAGTGTTTTCTTGGTTTATTAAGAATATGTTTCTCAGGTTTAGAGCAAATAAGCACTTATATTATATGTAAGTAGGAGATGTTAGAATATCATATAACATCTCGGGTTTGAATATGTTAGATATTGCATAAGATCCTAGATTAGATCTATTAAGATATTATACAATATCCACCCATAAAGGGTGCTCATGAAGAAAGAGTAAAATAGTAATGATAAGAATTACTACTAAACTCTAACCCTAGCTAGCCCTTATAAAATAGATTAGCCAGTTATACGAAAGACACTGATAGACCGAAATACTGAGATAGTGAAATAGTCTATCTTAGACGCTTACAAAAAGAAATATAAGTGAGTATTCTACAATCAAGTGTGAAAGTGGATTTAGGTTGTGAAAACCTAAGATACACCCAACATACTGTGAATATCTTTGCGATCAGTGATCCCAGTTAGAATTAGATCAACTTCCATAATTCAGGAGAAATATGTAAGTCTCCTTTTTAAAATTAATTTATGCATATGTGTTTGTTTATTAATTCCCTACAAAGAAGATAATGCCAGGCTTATTACGTCGAATGAGCTTAGAGAGAGTTCGAATTGCCCAAGGATTGCCCAGGCCTTGGCAATTCCAAGTAATGATCCTAATGGCTTCAGACATGTCTGCTTAAAAGGTCCTACCAATCTCAAGGCCAAAATTGATAGCTGATTCATATCGATAGTCACTAAGGCATTTTGCCATATGCACCTCCTATCGTTAGGTCACCTTTCTAGGGCTTTTTTTTTCTTCTCCTTCTGTTGGAATGAGTAAGTTGTCTCCATTGATATGGCCCAATATTAGCTAGCCATCCTCCTCTTCTCTATTATCCGCGAAGAAAGCAAAGTGATTTAAGTAGTTAACCTTCAGATCTTGAGAATCTTTAATCTTCCCATATACAAATCCTACTCCTCTATTTATTTTGCTACTATTTACTCCAGATTTGAAATTTAAATTTGATTTTATGATTCTCACTCTGAAATCATCCCTTAGCCATTGACTACTCACTTGTGGATTTCTCTGGCTAGCCACCCTGATCAACACAGCCCACTGCAAAGGAAGTTCCTATCCTTCTAGCATCAACCTTAATATGCAAAAGCTTTCAGCATGGCCAAGTCTACCAAACAGGAAGCAGTCCAATGTTAAATGCTCACACTTAAACTTTCTATAAAGACCACTTCTGTTACTAAGTACAGGTTGTCTGACATCCAACCTAACACGATTATGCATAAAATTTATTCTCCCTTCCTGAACTGATTTAGTGTCAAACTCAAGAAATTTTCTACAAAATCCCTAAACTTCAATGCTAATCATAAACTTGCACCCATATATTAGTGTGCTCCAGAGCTACACTTTTTGGATCTTCCCTCTCGTGAAGTTTGTGAGTGAGTAAGAAGTGATTATTAAAGGTCTAGGGCCCCACTTCCAATACTCTGTCTCGATCAACCTTATATAAGAACTTAAAAAGATATCTTTCATCGCCAATGTCCGTTATACCACCTCCTAGCAGGTGCCATGAGGTTGTCAGAGTGTTCCTCATTGCTTGGAAGTTTATAAAATTTAGTGTGAGATGCACAGTTCTGGATTTTCATGAGCACTTCTATGTAAGGCTTTATTCGCGTCAACTTCCCAAACTTCATCTTCTTCCAATAGCCTTTACATCTTTGACTCCATTTTTTATAACGATTAAAAAAAAAAGTAGTGGAGAAAGTGTAGTAACAATCTATAATGGATGAAGACAACACAATAACAAAGACTGAGAAGCAACCAAATAAAAGAATGAAAAACCACATAGAGAGAGATTAATATTGGTAGATAATTTAGACCGCCGTTAAGCTTTTATTCACATGTGTTTGTTGGCAAAAATCACAGATAGCTCATTAGTCCCTCTCTTTTTCTTTTTATTATTTCCTCTCTTTTACTTTTCATCCAATTTTTTCTCTTTCCTTGTTCATGTATTTTTTAGTTTAGTATATGTACGAGAGTTTACCAAGTTTATGGTGCTTTATCTTGATAGCATAGTTTGATTTTCTATTTAATTTTGGCATGAGGTTTAAAGTTGGTGTTGAATTCTTAATTTGACCATCATAACTAATCAGTTATCCGTGTTGAGTGAGAAGTTGTTGAGAAAATTGCATGATAGACTTCAACTTTTTTGCTATCTTTGTTGACTATGAAATATTCTATATCGATTAATATGATTATATTTTATTGGAATAAGCAAACAAGATGAAGCTTTCCTTTATCTAGTAGCAATGAATAGCATGTCAAAGTCTAGCTTGGAGACAACTGACAACTATAATTTTACTCTCATGACATGATTTGCAGGGTTAGATGGAAGTGTACCCTTCTATCTGAAGTTGAAGAAGAGATTAAGAGAAGAAAACAAACATGTCCCATAGTGCGTAATCTTCTTAATTTTCAAATAATTTGAGAATTTAAAACTTTTTTATTGTTATAAGGCTCAAGCTTACATTCAACAAACCATACATTTACAACCAAACTATAAATTAGGAAATGGTTGCCGTTTGAAACATCCACATTTAACTTATTATGACCAATATGTTTCTTGACTTAGGAATGAGAAATTTCCACTATATTCATTGCATTTTTTGGCCAACATGAAATTGTTGTTAGATATGATTTCCATATTAACATGTAATATTTTGTTCACTCATGGACCCACTTACTTATACTACTACTAAGACATTTAACTTATTATGACCAATATGTTTCTTGACTTAGGAATGAGAAATTTCCACTGTATTCATTGCAATTTTTTGCCAACATGAAATTGTTGTTAGATATGATTTCCATTCTAATATGTAATCTTTTGTTCAACCATAGACCCACTTACTTATACTACTACTAGGACAACTTTGTTTCTTTTTCTTGATATTGTCTTTGAACTACATTTTCATTTTTTTCAGCTAGTCTATTGTTTTCTTTGTTGTTTTTCAAATGCTTCATATCAATGCCTCCATTTGCTACACCATAGAGAGGAAACAACACTCAAATTTTCAACATGAATTTGCAAATCTACCCCTGAAAAGCCATTCTTAAATTTCCTCCCACATACCATTGAGGACATATTTAAACTTGTATTTTCTCAAAAAGCTTTCAACTCTCAGTTGAAATTTATGCTGGGGTTAAAGAGTGTATAGATCATGATTATCATAGTTGTTGTTATGCGTTTAGACATAATGTTTTTTTTTTATCTTTATTAATTTTTGTATTTCAGATGTTATTAATTACTCTTAGAGTTAGACTAGGATTAGGTTATTATTAGCTGAATTAGCCGTAGGCCCAATGGGCCCATTAATGATGTTTTGTGACAGCTTAACCTAATCTAGAGTATTAGGTTTTTCGAAACCTATATATTTTAGAAGGAGGAAACCACATAATTTTTGTTCTTTGTATCTAAGAAATATTCCACCAAAAAATAAAAACATTACTTCATCTTCCCTAAAATTCTACATGGTATCATAGCATTAGGGTTCAGGGACAATGATCCAATTCGGCTTTGGCCTCAATGTCGATGGTCATGAGAGCCAAAGTACAACAAAGGGCAAGGGGTTGATTACTCATTGGTGTATCTATACCCCCATACTGGATGGTCCGAAATATAAAGTTTGGCCACGACATTGAACATTGGGAATAACTTTCTGTTGTACTAAATCACTAAGAAATTAGACTAATTATTCTTAAGACTTTGATATTTTAAATTTATTATGAAGGATCAAAGGGATACAATATAATTTGTATTACCTAAAATATTATTAACGAACACATTTTTTTGGTGAATTATAGATAAAAGAATAAAAATCAGAGAGAAAAATTAAACAAATATATATTTGTTCTTTCCTTTTTCTTTTTTTTTTTGGATCCTTCACGGTGCTGTTCCGCAAAGGATTATTTAAGAAAAATAAAAACAGAAAAAAAAAAAAAAAGAACGAGACAGATGATCCTCTTTCCACTCTATTCTCACTTTTTTCACACCACGGCCCAATTGCAGCTTTTTCTTTTCCAGTTCGGTTACTAAGGATCCATCGCAAAAACGAACGACTAAAATATATGCTGATTTCTTATTTATTATCAAATTATTATTATTATTATTTTATTGAAATATTTAAAATAATTTTTAATTTATGAAAAATTATCATATTTAGTCTTTTATTTTTTAAAAACTTATCAAATTTAATTTCTTAGATTTAAGGATTAAATTTTAATAGAATGACTAAAATTAATAATTTTTTTAAAAGTGGAGAATTATGTGTAATTTTTTTCAATGAATGAATTATTATTTTGAATATTTTTATTAATGAAATATCAAAATAATAATTTTATAATAAGTGAGAGATTAATAGTACATCTTTCTCAAAAGAAAAAAAAAACACAGCCACTCGATTTGCAGGAGTTGGGAGCACGAAAATTACTAGCAAAAGGAATTCCCATGCTCCACACTGAGTGATCAGTTTGTTTACTCATTGTTTTTCCTTAGAGGCACAAATGACAAAATTTAGGTGAGTAATTTTTAGGTACAATTGTTAGTTATGTCTTATGTGATGTTGATATATAAAAAATACATGTTAAAAAATTAATTATACGATATTAAGAAGTAAAAATTATTTCCCTATATAACTTTAAGTTATATAGCATTGAGAACTTTACAAGCAAACCCTTTCTTTCTTTTTCATTTTTTTCCTGCCTTCGAAAATATATTTCTCCCAGCGTGCCATGAAAACAACATAAACTTGAATCTTCGATTTCTAGAAAACTAAAATGGCCTAGTAAAGGCAAAACCAGAAGATAACATGTAAAGGGAACTAAAGAAGTTGCATCTTTTCAGCCATCAGAGCTGTTACACAGATGAGATTTAAGCACAGAACAAATTAAATTAAGTGGTCCACAACATCTAGGTAAGCACTATCCTTTTAACACAAAACTGAATGACTTTACTCGTTACTATTAGGACTTAAATAAACAGGCTACAATATCTGAAATGCAACACAGGAAACAGCTAGAAGTACAGGTGAGGTATATTTTGACATATGAAGCAATGAAAATCTCAGATGTCACAGAAATCAGTTGGTTGCAACGCTACAGGTATTGATACCGTCCTTGCAATCATTGGTCAAATCATTGAAAGTTTCGATCTGCTTTTTCCCTCTCAAGAACACTTCAGTGTCAACAGAGACCCTCATGTAACCATCAAATTCTACTGAAACCCCGTTATTAAGCTTTGTTGTCTCAGAGTACCATTCGCTATTTTCATCCCAAAGATCCTTATATTCATCGAGAAAATGAGTGGTATACTTATCTTTCAAAGGGTCAAAGAAAGATGTATCCGGTTCATTTGTTGCTAGGTAGAGGTTCCTTCCATCATCAATCTTGTTCCCCAAGGTTGAGAGAAGCGCATCAGGTGAGGTATCTGCATCAAGGTTAGGCCAAAGCTCCTTGTTCCTTGCCTTTTCCCCCCTCACAATATGAACAGAGTCATAGTCCCAATTCAACCTCGATGCTATTGCAGACACTATTTCCATCAACCGCCTTGATTTCCATATCAAATGCCATGGCCTTTGAACAACAGATTCTGTCTCTCCTTCACAGACTCTATACCAGTAGTTATCTGGCTCTACAGATCCAAACTTCCTCATAATCAAAGCATCCTTGATTTCGGCAAGTTTCATGGGGGTGACCCTAAAATCCTCCACAAGATGAAGAGTCAACCCATCTTTCTTTTCCCACTTATTCCAATCTGACCAAAACTGACCCTGGTCTAACACAGAGGCTGCCTCCTTCAAATGCTCAAAATCAAAGTAAAACCTGAAATCTTTGCCTTCCTCATCCTGCATTGATGAAGTGTAGATCGATGAGAGACATATGCTCAAATCCATAACCAGTGTTCGATTAAGGTATTGAGCTTCACCCAGAGCACACAAGAAACTCCATAGATAATGATTCATACTCTTGCACCTATCTCCACCACCCACATAGATCAAGTACTTCTGATGACTAAACGAACCTTCAGACTCAACTACAGGAAGGCTATCATTGACAATCTCTCCAACAACAGGCAATGAGGTCATTGGTTCCTGCTTTGACCCAGGTTTCCTATTCTTCTTCCTCTTCCTTGCATTTACACCTGTATGGTATTCCCCAATGCTAACTATACTAAGTGTACAGTTCTCCGACCTAGCAATCACAAACCTCCTGTAATCCTTATAAAATGCAGCAGCTTTCCCTTCCTTGGGCCTGAATCGCCATGCCATATCACAAGTATTATCATCTGACCCACGCACAGGTTTCCCAAATTTGTAAAAGTGGATATCCTGGAACTTTTCAATAGTGGCCGTCATCATCAAATGGAACACCTCAGGGTCCTTACAATCAATAGGGCCACCTGCATTGCCCTCACATTCAGATGAGATAGCCTCTTGAGCTGCGATATCAACTGGGTTATCCGCATCAGTCATATTTTTTTGATACTCATCAACATCAGTCTTCTTAATAACACTGCCAAACGCAGTTTCGTTGGGAGCCATAAAATCCTCTCCAGTTCTAACTACAGTGTCATCAGATTTGAAAGTAGCATTGGACTTGGAAGTGAGGAAATTGGTGATCTTAGTGGAAGGATGAAACAAGGGATCCTCAGGTTGATAAGTGGCCGCAATAATTGTAAAGACTAGCACACCAATAACAAACATGGAGAAGCAGACGTTCCCAATCATGGCCATGGCATTTTGGCCTAAATTTTCCGGCCGGAAATTTCCGGTTCTTGACAATGCAGACCGACCCAACATCTATATAATCTATCAGATCACTCCCAATATAACTTTCCTACATCAACAGGAGAGAACAAAAATACCCAGTGAATCAAAATCACAAAATAGCAAGTAGAGCGTTAAAAAATAGGAAAAACGCATAAATGGTACAAATTTTCCACTTTTCATTTCATAAAACTTCAGAAAATGAAGAAGATAATGTAGATCTGCAACTACATCCTTCAGTATCAACAAAAGAAATAATGACAGCAAAAACCCACCATCCAAATTGCAAGACTTGTTTTGATCTGAACGCAAATTGAAGAATAATTCACAAACCTCTTACCTTCCCAGACACACAGCGAAGGGCGTCACTGCCAGCTTCCTCTTCTCTGTACCTCAATCTCGAAAAGTCTTAGTAACAAGCGTCCAGAAGTCTGCGACTCTATACCCAAACAAAATTACTAAGTAAATAAAAATTAAAATTAAAACAAAAAAAAAAAAAAGGAAAATGGATCTACCCTTTGCAGTGGTGATTAAACTAAAGGGAAAATGTTACTGTAAACAGTGAGCGCAATGCGCACATAGGATACAAATTTGATGACCACGTACACGACGAGAATGAAGTTGTAAGGGTAGGAACGGACGGTGGAGTAATGCGCGCTTGGTGCCACTGATTCTTGTATTTTTCTGGTTATTGAATTTAATTTTTCCAATGCACCACAATGGGGAGTTTGTGTAATTTAATTTTCTTTTATTTTAAAATTTGATTAGTGTTAGACTTGCTTGTATCAATTTTTCAAATTAATAAATGATAAGTGTAATGTTGATGAATAATAATATAAAAAGCATAATTTTATTTAAAAATTAGATAATTATTTATAATAATCATATACATCAATAGGTTGTCATATAATTAAAAAATAACATATTTATCATTTTTTAATTAAAAATAATATAAAAAATTAATATTAATGCAACTTGACCTTTTTATAAATAAACATTTCCAAAAGCCTGTTATTTGATTAATCAATAAAATCTTTTTTTTATTTTTTATTTATCACAAAATTATCAATTTGATTATCACTTATTATAATATGTTCATCATTTATTAAAAAATATTCCACTTAATTTCTCACTTTTTTAAAAAAAATCTGATTTAGTTCCTTAATATTAGGATTTAGGATTTGGTAGAAAATTAAATCTAGCATTTTTAAAAAAAAATATATATATATATATTTTTTTTTAATAAGTTAATAACTATTTTAGATATTACAATGAATGAAAAACTAAAATAATAATTTAATAATAAGTGAGACACAAAAAAAATATTTTTCTCTTTCATTAATGCACCAATCCTTGTACAATAGTTTGATTTATTCTTTTCTTTTAACTCTAAAATATAAATATTGCTTCACATTTTAGTACAATTTGGTTTTTCTCTTAATAAATTTGTCCAAAAACCCTAAAATAAAATTCAATATTTAGATTTTGGAGTGTTATTTGGTGCAACCTTAAAAGTACAACTATTAAAATAATTGTACATGTAATCACTAAGCTACCTTTTGGTAGGAGAGATAGGAGGACAAGCTGAGAGGGAAAAGTAGGGTTGGATGCATAGGGCTATCTCTTTTTTAAAAATTTTAATTTTTATATTTTATTTGATTTTATAATTTTTTATTTAATTTTTAATTTATAAGAGTTCACTTCCTTTAAGTCATAAGAATTTGCTCATATGATCTAAATATTTGATTTAAAAATTTCTGTCTTCTTTAAAATCAAATTCTAAATTCATCTCTTAAAAAGGAGAAAAAAAAATCACTTAAAATGACACACTAAAATAATTTTTTGTATTTATATTTGAAACTCAATAATTTTTTAAATTTGATTCATGAATTCAAAATTCTTTTTAAATTTTCAGTTTTTCCTCAATACTTTTTATTTTTCAGCAATCCTTACAAAACCATTAATTTGTAAATTTATTAATTTATCCTTGTATTTTTTTAATAAGTATCCAAATTCCTAATTATTTTCTTATTTCTAAGTTATAAATTAATTTTTAGGGGTTATTGAAATATAAGAAAGCAGAGAGAGTAATTTAAAATTTTAAAAACAAAAATTTATAAGATATTATAGTTAAAATAGAAATATAATAAATTATTATAAATTAATATACAGTCACTTTATTTTCCATGCATCTTTTTTTTAATTTGCTATATGATTCAACTATTTTTATAGTTGCACCAAAAAATTATTTTATATTTTTCACTAATTCAAATTAAATCAAACATAAAATGAAACATTAGATACTTATTTCTGTGTCATTTGACTGTTGAGATATATCGTGGCATGTTATATGCCACATGAAGTGATTTCCCTAATCTTTTTAGATAGATTTAATAATTGAAAAAATCAAAATTGAAAGAATTTTCAGTCTAAAATGTTGACAATAAAATTTTAGAGTCAAAGAATAAATTGCATACACTCTTGAATTGAAAAAATTGGGCATTTTAGTTGTCTATTTTTTAAAAAAAAAAGTGTTGAGGGTAATTCGTTAATTTTTTTTAAATATAATCAAATTTAATATGAAATGAAATCTGAAGTTAGATTGACAACCAAGTTTAATAAAAATCAAAAGGGCAAAACAGTAATTTAATGTGCCAACCGACAGTCATCATTATCGAATTTTAGCACGTGCTTTTCATTCACAATTCACATCCCATTTTAACATTATTAAATCTTCCAAAGTTGAAATTTCATCTTCTTCCATTGTTCACGATTTTTACTTGAGTCAAATTTTTGTATAGATTAAATATTTTTTGATTTAGTCTATTGCAAAATTATTTTTTAATTTAATTCCTCTTCATTTATAAGGTATATTTTAATCTAATCCTTTATAAAATTATCTTTTTAATTTATTTTTTTCATAAATAAAATTGTTATTATTTATATTTTTAAAATTAAAAGATATCTAAATTAATCAAATGACAAAGATCTAAATTGAAACCTAATTCAAAATTATAGTAGTAGAATTCCTTGATCCCTTATACAAAATTGAAATGATTATGGCAATGAATGAGAATAAGAAAAGAAAATGAAAGAAATTGTTGGATGTTTGGAAGTTTGAAATTTTTTTAAAATGAGAAGTTTTTGCCAGAACTATCTTTTCTGCAAAAGCTTAAAACATTTGTAATAAAAAGATTGCTCAACAGCTTCCTCGGGATATGGATGCATGTAACAATTTAAGTGACAATATATATATATATATATATATATATATATATATATATATATATATATTAAGTAAAAGAATTATTTTATTAAAATAAAAAATGTTAAAATTCAAATAGTTAAATATTTTTCTTAATTAATTCACATAATAGTTTTAATTAAAAATTAACAACTATTTTTTATTTTTTTATTTTTCAACTAAGAAATTGAAAAATAAATTTAAAAAATTAACAATTAAAAATAAAATTAATAGTGATTATTTTAATATTATTAAATTTTATTTAATTAAAGGTATTTTTGTCCTTTCAACCATATGCTTTCTTTTCCATCCTCATTTTCATTTTACGAAATATTTATTAAATATCAAAAAAAAATTTCATTTTCATCATACTATATAAGACCTTTTTTTTTTTTTATAGTTTTCATTATATTCTATTCATTTATCAGTCTTTTTCTTATTCATTTTCTCATCAACTTTCCTTATGCGAACCAAATAGAACTTATGTAAACTAGGAAAATCCAACTAAAATTTGGCAAGTTAAAAGAAAAGAATTAAAATTCAAGCAAAATTAAAATCAACTTCCATAATAAACAACATTAAACTTAATGGTAATAGAGAAAACCAAACAGAAGATATTGCGTCGTGGGGCTCTCTCATTGAGGGATAGTTTCTCAGAAATGCGAATTGTATTTATTATTAAGAAGTGATTATATAAAAAGCTTTTCTATCTCATTAATTGTCTTTATCAATAAACCGTTAGTTTCAATTTTGTCCATTATGAACTCAATTAAATCGCTTACTTTTTAGTCCATTTTCCCTTCTTAATTCTAATTTTGTCTACGGATCTCTGTTGTGACTTTAATTAAAGATCAAAATATCATATATGACTTACGAGTCTGAACTCTGAATTTCAATTTTGCAATGCTTTCATGTATAACATGAAATTAATATTTTAAGACAACATATTACAAAATTTGATTCTAAAACGTCAAATTTACACATTTCCTTCAAATCGATGCATTTCTTTGACAACGGAAATATGTTTGGATGGGTTTGCACTATTCCAGGATTTCGTCAAGTCCCAAATTATGTGGTCAAGTCTACTAGAATGTTCCATACGATCCAAATTAAGTCAAAAGGAGTAAAATTTCTCAACCTCTCCAACATATGTCTATCATATTAAAAAGAGATTTAAAATCACGGCTTCTTAATTTTTTTTTTTTTTTAAATTACAGTATAGGAGAGTGTTTTATTTAATTTCGAAAAAGCCATAATTTATTGTACAAAAATGCATGATTATCTGAACAACCAGTGTTATAAAATGATCATATGAAAAGATAATATAAAATTTTGTTTTGAAAAAATTTATGCTTGAGAGCGTTTGGTCAAAACGGAATCAGTTTCATGGGAGAGAATAATTTACCCTAAACAAATTCAGGCAGAGAATAATTTACCCTAAACAAATTCATTCTCAAACCCTAGCAGTAACAAAACTAGGAATCAATGCCAGCCAAGAAATCAAGGGAATTCAAGGAATCTAAGGCAAGAATCAAATTCAGAATCGTTCCCAGATCTACTCCCCCATATTCCTGTACACCATAACAAGCAATGTCAACTGAAACAAATGACATTTTGCTTTGCCCATAGCATTAATATTTGCTTAAGTAAATAATTTCCTTGCTATCAAAATTCACTTTACAGGTAAAAGACAAAAGGCCACAGAAAAACTTTCCCCACCAACCTATACCTTCCCAACCCTATTAAACTCAAAGCAAAAAAAAAGAATGAACAACATTTCTCACCCCTCAACAGTACTCCTAACAAAGTTCAAGGCCCTCAATAAAAGAGAGGGGAAAGGCTTGGAGCTAAAAAAATAAGAAAGTTTCATATGGTAACACAAAATAGCAGAAGCAAAGAAGAGAAGACCTCTGCATATGTTTCTACCTTATCTAACTTTCAATGGTTACAGGTGGACTGTACCTTTCATGTCCTCAACCCAAGCAATCAGAAGATTCTATTGGCAAAATTCCCACCTTCTTACACTCAATTGCATCAATCAATTGCCATGTCTTCTTCATGAACTCCAACTATATTTTGGAGTTTCCCAAAATTTTTTACCCAGATATAATTCAATTACCTTGTTTAGCTGTCAGGAAGATGCCCAAGACTCTCAGTAGTTACTCGGCCAATTTATTTGAGAGTGCTGGGGCTGCTGATAAACACTGCCTCCGGGTCCTACCATATCAACTGCTCCAGCCATTGTCTGGGACTGTTGCAGCAGTGGATGAACTGTTGCAGCTGTTACTGCTTGCGCAGGGTGATAGATACCAGCAAAGGTGCCATGGCCAGCTTGCGTCGGGGTAAAAGTCACATGTTGACCTTGAGCTGGAAGGTTGTAGAATGAACTAGTTGGCAAACTGGATATTTCACGGCCAGGTGCAGCCACCCAGACCGCTGAACCTTCGCTCTGCAGGGGAAAGGCAGCACAGATGTTGGTTTTATGGTACATGAGAATACAGATATAAATAATTTCAGTGACTTCTAATGTAACTGCATTTTTTGAGTGCGTTGCAGCTGATGGGATCAGTCTGCTAGACTAAGTGAACTTTTCAGGTGCAAAGTGGTCTTTTTTGTGTTGCCAGTCTTGAGTGAAATAAAGACCTTTCAAAAATATAACAAACCTGCTGCCCACTGATGTATACATTACTTTCCTTGAACTGGGAGGGACCTAGATCCTCATTAGAGGTCGAATTCCCTGCAGTTGCTGCAGAACTAGGATTATAACCAACTGGAGAGGAACCATAGGCTCCATAGGCACTTGGCAAAACAATGTGAGCTTGGTTTGTAGTATTTGTTCCAGGTTTGTATTGTGGAAGAGGATATTTAATCCCTGTAGCAGCAGCTGCTGAGGGGGCTGGATATACAGTGCTAGCCTGAGGCTGCGGAGGAAATGCACCGTTACCCAAAAACTGGTGGATGGCTGGAGGTGGAACATAAAATGAGGGGAAATAGTGACCATAAGGAATGTAGTTTGGTGGGTAATGGGATATATGAACACCACTTGGTGGTCGAAAGACAGGGACAGGCTGCTGAGTCATAGCTATGGAACTTTGCATCAGCCCAGCAGCTTGAGTCACAAGTGGAGTTGGTCCTGCTGTAGAAAGGACACCTCCCTACAAACATAAAATAGCATTAATTTTTCAGAAATATATATTTTCATGAGTCAGTACACTAGAGAAAAATGCATAAAACACAGCATTGAGACGTTGGGCACCTTACTCAGGATTTCTCAAAGAAGCAATACAATAATACGAGAGGAAACTAATGAAAAATTATTGTTCTCAATTATAACATTAAGAAGTCAGTTATTGCCAGCATCAGTACAGTGCAAAAAGAGAAGCTCACAAACCCAGTTATGTTTCAGAAAAAAAAGTGTAGTCAACACAGAAGGAAGAGAGTGCTTGCATCCAGACAGTACAATTCTAAGCTGAAAGAAAGTTAAATTACCATGAGCACACTCCAGATTATTAACTTGATATTTCATCAGCATAATTTTGAGTGCCTCATACCACCCACGATAAATGGTGACTTCCTAATTGACTATCATAGACAACATCATGCCTACTTGGTGCTCCATTTCTATTTAGTAATGCATCCATTGTCTCGGGGGGTTGCATGTGTTGAAATTTAGGGTTAAAGCAAAGGTAAAGTTGGCAGAACCTATGTAAGTTCCTCTAACCATAGTATTCTGGAAACAAAATTTAACAAGATAAACTCCTAGAGATAAAGATAAGTGATAATTACAGAACTCCTAACTAACACTAAACTCCTAAGCTGAAGATTACATAAATTTCAGCTTGTTACAAATAAATTAAATTTAGCAAATAATTTGGCAGCTAGCCTTTACTCCCCTGAGCAACAAAAGCTTAAGAAGAAATCATATACCACACAGTTGAAGAACTAAAACTTCAAAAACCGGACAACCAGCAAATGTGAATAGATACAATTGCATCTTCCAGCCATATAGAGAACATAGAGAAAATGGAAGAAACTTAAGACATAAACGTTCAAGCAAGCTGACAGCAAAACACCCCTCATACACTAGCTAATGACAATTGGACAGCAAGGCAGCAGTAGTGCATGCAAGTGCATTGAGTACTATACATTGCAATACTTCTGGGTTTTGTCTGATTGGGACACTGAGCTGATGGTGGAGTCCAATCCTCTATTTCATAAACAACAGCATGACAATGAACAAATACAACGAATGGCAGGGCAGAATATTGATACTAAACAACTATAACTAGACTAAATGAGGAAACTAGAAATTAGAAAACAACTCCAGAAGACAAAGGCAGGTAGAAGCAATTGAGGTTGAAGCTGATTTCATACCATGTTGAAGTTTCAGGTTAAAGCAGAGGTATGATTAAAAGAACTTGAGGCTGAAGAAAAACACTTTTTAGCTTTCTGTACCGTAAATTTTAATATTCCAAAAATAGAGTTTAAGTAAAAGAGATAAGCTAGAGATAAATATACAAAATAACTACAATACTCGTAGAAACTCCTAACCTATAACACTCCTACTTAATTTGTAACATAATCCTGGAATCGTTGATAAGTTTCTCAGCAGTATGTTCTGCTTGCTTGTTGTTCTTTCCTGTAGTTCAGAAAAGGAAAAAAAAAAAAAAAAAAGCTAATCATGATATAATACTAAGCCCCTATTATATTAAAAAACACGCAAAAATTTTGCCATTAATTATTGCCCAGCCTCAGTGCTCTGAAAAAGAAACTCAATATTGGAAATGTTACTACTGTGATGTCAAACATAAGATGCATCCTAGAATTTGAAACAGTTCCTGATGTTCCTTTTCATATCATTTCAAGAAGCCTTTTATATAAGGAAGAAGTAGAACATAGCAAAGACAACTGAACATGGTCAGATTAATCACAGAATTACAATGTCTAAGTACTCTAAGGGTGTGCTTACTAGGAGTGAAAACAAGAGGACAGAAAACAAGAGAAGCCCTCCAGGCACAAACACACAGCATAGTTTGTCAGTTTTCACTCCTCCTTTTGCATTTCAAAGTTGACAGATGCTCAATGGGACGCAAGAGGTTCAGGAGAAGTCTTAACAAAAGTAAATTTACGTAAACTCAGTGTCAAACAAAGAAGATGCAAAAACACACTCAAATTCATCACTACTATGAAAAATTAAATAAATCAATCAAACAGATAAGAAAATGCCAAATATTTTGGCAGTTAAAACCACAAAAATATAACAAAAGAAAAAAAAAACCAATTGAATAATCAATAGCTTTTTTTAGCTATGTGATCTAAGCATCCAAGAGAAACCCATGAAATAGACCATAAACAAGATATATTTTCCAGTAAGGACAATTCTCAGACAATATTCTAATGCCCAAAAAAAAAAAAAAAAACCATAAACTGCTAAATATTTAGCAGATACAGATGGATGAAATAAAAGTTCAAATTTAAGAAGAGACCACAGAAATAATATTAAAAAATGAATAAATGTTGAAGAAAAATTTGTGAACTTGTAAATATATTATTTCATAAATTTAAATAGAAAGAATGCCATATAGGAGAACAGAACTCTTTCTGCAGATAAACATATATCTCTATTAAATGCAAACCTCTGGAGGAGACTGAGAATTTGGTGCAGGAAGCACTGTTACATTGCCACCATACTTGGCAGCAACCCCAGCAGACTGGAAAGGAGAAAGACGACCGTCACCATCAGCACCCGAGCGATAAAACTGGGCATAATAACTAGTTGGATCAAATGGTTGATGGACCTAAAAATAACAAGAACAAACTAAATTATATTAACCAATCAAGAAGATGCAAAGTATGTGGAAGTGAACAAGATACAGAATCTGAAAAGCATAGGTCCAAGGACTCACTACAAAGCCTGGGAGCCGAGAAATATCACGTGCTTGAGACTCAGAATTATCAAATGGTGGAAGCTGAGTTCCCAACATTGGGGGCACAAAACCAAAACTGTAGTTTGGAGAGGTATTCACCACCGAATATTGATGTCCTCCAGATGGCAAAGCAGTGTCTTGCTTGGCTTCATTGTACTCCTGAATAGCACTAGATGACACATCCACCTCACTGGATGACAAGTTCTCAGGTACAGTAGTGGGTGATTTTGGATGGTCAGGATAATCTCCCACCTCAGCAGTAACTGCAGCTTTTTGACTGCTGAAGTAAAGGATATGTCTTGTCAGATGCTCAAAATGGAAAAATTCTAAAAATTCAAATAAAATAATTTACACTGCAATATACAACAGGTATATGCGACTGGGAATGCATGTGGAAACATAAGTTACTTGTTCAGTAGCCAACAGCAAAGAATAACAGATATCCAACAAAAACTGTTTACGTGAGTTGGTCATAGGAATTCTCATTACCCGGATAAAAGATTCTTTTCTCAGAAGTTAGCAAAATTTTGCATTGACAATGACTACTTATAAGCTAATTATATTACCTTGACACACAGTACTTCAAATAACTGGTTCAGTAGGTATAAGATTTTTTTAGTCCTCACCATTAACATCCTTTCATGAACTTCATACATTCTTTCTAAGTTTTGATTTTAAGTCACCATTCTATTTAAAAACAAAAAAAAAAAACAAAAGAAACTCACAACCTTGAGGCCAGTTCATCTGTGATTTCTTCAATAGCCTGTGATGTTTCAGAAAGAGGTGTAGAACACTTATCACTCTCTGGGCCGCCGGCATAACTTGCATTAACACCAAAAGTGGTCCCCAAACTCCCAAAGCTAAACTTGGTCTTCTCAGAATCAGGGACATAGATATGATTGGGAAGTATAACATGAGGTTGTGAAAGATGTAAATCCTCCAGCTTCCTCTGCAGTTTTGAAGAAGCTTCTTCAGAGTCAAGGACACAAGACACAGACTGCAGCTTCCCAGTTTCTTGAGCCAAGACAGTGGTAGCCTCAGATGAACTAGCTGGTCCAGAACCCTGATTAATTGTATTTATTGGCTTTGGTTTCCACTCTTTATTAGAACCAGCTGCAGGAGACAAAGTTATAAATCTAGAGAAAATCTATCATCATAGATAGTTGTAGCACTCACCAAAGCAATATACATATGCACATCTATACAAACATGCACCCAAAAATATGTTAAATTCAAACATACCCATGGATACAGTTACAGATTCCAGAATACAGTCATTAACCAGATAATGACATGATCATTACAATCGTGTTATAAAGAAATAAGATACAAAGAAAAGTAAACATTGAGATAAGTGATTATCAGGCATTCAAGATGTACTTTTCTTAAAAACTAGCTTGTACAGGGGAAAAACCACACCACTTGGGTACCACAAGAATTACTTGCAGCTACTCCATGTGCGAATCCATCACTGTACCACCCGTGAAGAGCCAAATCCTCGACGACTGCACACTAAAGCATGCTCTCCGTAGGTAGCCCTTTCCATGGAGACCAATCTAGCTCTAATACCAATTGATGGAGACCTAAGCAATTGTAGGGAACCCACCCTTAAAACTAAGAAAGAACCACACCACCTTAAGTACTACAAGAATTAACCGTAACTTTTTGATGTGGGACTTCATCATACGATACCAATTGATGGAGACCTACACAAGTGTGGCGAATCCACCTTTACAAACTCTTATAAGGGGGAAGAACCACATCACTTAAGTACCACAAGAATTAATTAGGGCTACTCAATGTGGGATTCCATCATATGATACCAATTGATGGAGACCTATGCAAATTGGTGAACCCTGCTCATAGATCGGCTTATAAAGAGGAAGAATACCACCACTTAAGTACCACAAGAATTACTTGGAACTCCTTGATATGGAACTCCATCAATTTCACTATGCTTCCTCCTTAAATTACTCTCTCTTCTCTTCGACCCTTTCCACTAGCTATTTTCCCCTACTGGTTCTACATCCATCACTGACATTTTCAGACCAAACAAGAGAATAATAAGAAAGCAAGGGATAAATATACATTTACATTATTGTGGGAATTAATGGTCTAACCTATCAGCAGACCATATAGACACAAAGATTCTATATTTATCCAGTCAATTGCATCGACCAGGCAGAGAAAATGTTCCCCATAACATATAACTGGCTGACTGATCATGCCAAAAGGTAGGCAGAGAACTGTCTTCACTCTAAACTCTTATAATAGCAAATACAATACTAGAAGTGTCAAATGAGTATAAATTTGACATCAGAGGGAAAACAAGTAACAGAAACAAAAGAACAAAGTATAAAAGTACCAACAAAATATATTCATCAATTTACATAAATGTCAAGTACAAGGTAGTGATTGCTTAGAAATGATACACACCAGTAAATAGGTAATAAGCAGTAGACAAAAGTTTACTAGACTGGTGAGATAAGAGTTACCTTTCTGAGGGCCAAGTAATTGTTGCGACCGGCTGCTATAATTAGATGAAGGGCGACTAGTTGGAGTGCTCCCATGTGTTACTGCTGTTGAAGATGGGGACGCTTCAGTAAGGTGATTCTTTGCCGCTCCCTGGGATTTGCCGAGAATCTTTCCTTGCACAGAAGAGCCACCAGTCTCAGAAGCTGGCAAACATTTATCAGGCAGGAAAATTCTTTAGTTAATCACATTAAAAACCTTTTAAATCCATATAATTATAATGTAGGAAAATGTCAAATGTCCGAACCAGCAGTTGATTTATTATCAGCCAAGTTAGCAGCACAAAATTCACCAAGAGGACGTTGGCTTCCCACATCACGTCTAATCGCACCAACAGCACCAGGAAACCGTAAATCATTAGAAGTAACCAGCACTTGATCTGAAGAAGAGAAACAGAGAACAGATGAAGAAGCAGGTCAAGAGCCTAGGTTTTACTGGAGGAAGGCATTGATCCACATCCAAAAGCAATTACAGTACCTTTGCTTGAACTATCAGAAGGCAAAGTACTACCAACATTATTGTTTCCACCAGGAGATGAACCTGTTCCTTCACTTCCAGCAGATGAGGAGGAAGCATTCACACTGCTACTAGTTCCAGAAGCAACAACTGTAGGACCATTGGCAATAACTGGAGCAGAGCTGCAAAGATACATTGTTATGAAGTTTTGAACATACTGTGTCAAGACATACATTCAAATTGTAGAAAAATAATTGGCAACCAGAGGAAACTGCAGACAGTTAAGGAAAAGTAGAAAATCATTTAATCTACTCACCAAGCTCCACAACTTCTTTCTTTAGCCTTTGTCTCTTGAGAAGCTGGCAATGATTGTGCGCTTTTCTCAGTGACTTGATTTATTCCATTATCTTTGCCTGTATCAGAATTCTTGCTTCCAACAGCATCTGAGAAGGTCCATGGAAGACAGTTTCAGTTTAGCTATTCTACTGGCCGTTATAATATCTGAATGTGAGCAATAAAAAAGAATGCAGCAACAAAGCCACAACAATCATACAAGCTAAAAGTTATACGTAAAGGGCCAGAAACATTCTATGACACACAAGATCATTGGTTTGAATATAAAAAGGTGTCATGATCATAAAACAGTCAGATGCTTACCCAGCCACCTATTTCTAATTCCATCGCTAAAGATAGAGAACCTAAAGTAGTTAAGGAAACTACTACTTAAGATGGCGTAAAAAAGCAGAATTATATAACTCACTGCAGGGATGAAGGGACGCAGAGAAACAGATATAAGCAATAAGATACAAAAGAGAGTACTATAACAACAAAGAAACCTAAACAAGTTATAGTTATGAATGATTGTTCACCATGCGACACATGATGAGGTGAAAAACTTCCTCGACCACCCCAACCCCTAGGCCCCCGCCCTTGAGTGCCAGGCCTCCACCGTGGCTCCACAGACTCTCTGTTGTTAAGATTCTGCAGAATTATAAACAAATAGAAGAAGAAACAAGAACAAAATTAGTCAAGAAGATTGAATGATAAGAACAACGTTAAAAAAAAAACAAGGCAAGTAACTTCTGAAACACCTAAGAACTCCATCTCTACCCTCACAGGGTGAAAAAAAGTAAATTCCCTACCCACCAGAAATGAACAGTTAGCAGTAAAAGGAAAGGTTCCTACATCAACAAACTGAACTTAAATAAGAATAGTAATAAAATATAAAAACAAATACAGGTTAAGCAAGCCAATTGCCTAACACTGTTAATCATATTCTGCAGCCAAAAACATTTTCATAACATGTAAAATAACAATTTACAATTCTATCAACATAGAAGATATGATGTCCACCGATGCCCTGATAAATTGATGCATAACAGAGTACATCTGGCAACAACCAGCGAAGGGATGCAAAATGCCACAATGGCAATATAACCCATAGCAGTCCAAAAAACGCATAGGAGATATTATCTAAAAAATAACTGTTCTGGAAAAAACATACAGACTTCTTGCATGATAGTGTATGGAAAGATGACCAATATGGTTGCTAAAATTTACTCAGCAATAAGAACAAAAGATAATTAACCAGTACAACCAATTGGTGGTTGATTTAAGTCCGTGACTGACTCACTTTAAAGATATCTTACCTCCTTTCTTCTAACCTTTTTTCTTTTGACCTCGTGAAATGGGTCTGTAAAACAGATACTTTTGTTATTTTCTTTACCCAAAGATATGGAAAGAACAATAAATATATAATAGCTAAAAAAAATTATAACATCAATGACATTGACATAAAGACTAATTAGCACAGATATCATTCATGAATGAGGAGGACATTCAACAGAAGAACTTTGAAACCATGAATTATTAATCCTTCGGAAGATAATGGATTGTTTCAGCTTCAAAATGTTATTATAACAGCTACATGTGAATGGTGAATAGATCTTGCCTTGAAATGCAGAAAAATGACAACTTCAAATTGCATATTTCAATTGAGAACTTAACTCCATAACCCATAAGAAGGCAGCAAAATGTGTCAGATGCTTCAATGATACAGGAATGGATCTTTACATGCAAAATCACTAAAACTCGTAACTTCTACACTCCAAACAATAACTCACGATGGGATAACAGATTTTTAAACAGCATAAGAGCATTTATAAAAACAATACTATCAAAGATCATATTAGCATGCAATTACAGCCAATCTGACCAAGTAAAATAACCAAGTGTAAATCTGAAGTCTGTGATTTGCAACAAATACCCACACATAAGTAAATTGTTTTAAAACAGAGTACAGCAAAACTAATAATGTCAAAAAGAACTACTTAGGGGTAAGAATTTAAAGTTTATTAGAGTCCAACCAGGCAGTCCCAGTGGAACCAAATGCTTTTGAGCTTGTCAGACAATTCTATGGACACTATATCATACAAACATCTTAAGAAAAAGTAGTGCCATTCTGATAACCCAGTGATGGTCCCATGTAAAATGTGACACTGAGGCTTAACTGCTTAAGCAGAACGCAAGAAAATCGGAATGTTATATCAGTGCATAAAATTAAGAAAATGAGTGATACTAACAAAACAATTACTATCAGAATGCTTGCCAAACTGCTGAAAATTCCACTTCCTCAAATATAAAGATCCCTAAATAGACTGGAAGTGGTCCTTGGGTACGTTGAAAATGATTGATTTCCAAGTGACACAACATGGATGAGAAACTACATCATCCTCTCATAAGCCAACAAGCATGAGTAACAAGAAAGGGAATTATATGGTGTTTAACCAGTAAGATTTCTGTACAGCAATGATCAGCCATTTTAAACAACCTATAGGATTGGTGAAAATGAAGCATAGCTTTATTCCATCACGATCATAATGAATCAACATAATCATCAAGTTACTAAAATTTAGAATGCCTTAATTGCTAAATATACTATCGAAACATGGAATACCCTCTTCTCTCATAAATACCCAATTTTAGTGGCATCAAAGCTCCTTAACTACTATCAGCTGCTTTCAAACAATAGCCCTGCATGGGCAGTTACAAATTTGGAATAAGGGAAAACCTATAAGAGAGGAGCAAAGGAAATGAAAGAGATGCCCCTCACACATCAGCCAGAAACTGTGTAAGGAAAAGCTGCCGCTTTTAAGTACCCAAATACCCAATCCAAGTGCTTTGCTCAGATAACTAAACCTCTAAACTTCACCGAAACCAAAAGAGAATCATACAAAATAAAGCATAGCCTGCAACTAGCATTTATGCCAAAGTGGAAGTTTAAAGACAAAAGCATCCCAAATTATTACTAGAAAAAAAAGTCGAAAGTGATGGCCGAACATGACTGTAACAAACTATTTCTGACACAAAAAAGTCAAGTTCATAACTTCAGAAAATTAAACAAACGCATTGAAGTATGAAAGTGGACAGCTTTCATCGGGCAACACAACACGAGCCCTTTCAAAATCCAAAGGTACCACAAATTGTAACTTGGCCCAACCCAAAGCTTATCAACAGTTAAAAGTCATCATAGCAAATTCAATCCCACAACGTCCGTACTCCACACTACAAAAATCAATTAAAAACAAACTCCCAAAACATTACTTCCAAAGTAAACAAACCCGGATGATAAAATCCACAATTTAAACGAAGGATCACAAGAAAACAGAAATTAAGATCAAGATCGAATCCACGCAACAAAGCAGGGGAACTTAAGAGCTACGAAAGTAAAGAAAACAAATCATACCCTGAACGAGGAGCTTCTGAGCAGTCTCGTTGGGATCCATAGAACATTCCTTGAGCATTGCATAAATCTCTTCTTCACTGTGATTACCTGCGATCTCCTTGATGTTCTGGATCGTCTTCCTCACACTGCTCGGAATTGAAGCCCTAATCCCACCGCCGCTCATCTTCACAATACAACCCACAGAACCACAAACTTACAAAACAAAAATAATGGGCAAAAGGGAAAAAAGAGACAGAGGGCGAGGAACAGATATAGCAAATAGGAGAGGGGTCAGCAATTGGTAATAGGAGACACTAAAGAAACATATACTTCGCGAAATTGTCAAAAAAGCATGATCTATTTCAAATGGTTTTTTAAATTGATCTCTCTGAAGTAGAAAGGGGAGGAAGAAGAGAAAGAGAGGGTGAGAGGGGACACAATTGAGACGAGGGAGAGCAAAATTTAGTGTGTTTTTACAGTGTAGGGCTTTTTGATTTCGCTTACTCTGATTATGTTTTTTTTTTTCTCAATAATTTTTCCCCTTTTTCCTCCTTCTTACCTTTTCTTTTCCTTCCCCTTACCTTTTCTCTTCCTTCCCTTTATTTTCTCCTTTTCCAATTTCCATTAAAATAATATTATGCTAACAATGTCTCTCAAGCAATCAATCCCAACCCAACTGAACTCTTTCAAATTTGTTAACAATAGATGCAAGTATGAAAATATAAGTAATTATAATTAAATTCAGTCTTTCTATTTTTGTATTAATATTTTTTAAATTATAATAAAAAAATTATGTATTTATCATGTTTTAATTAAATAACAGTATAATCAAATTATAAAGAATTGTATAAGTTTTTTTCTTAAAAAAATATAAAATATACTTTTAACACTTTAATTAGTGGTATTAGAGTAATTTATTTGCACAATTATATTTAATTAAAATGATTTGTTAACATTAGATTATTTATTGTTCAATAGTTAGTTAAATTAAAGAAAAATCAATGAAGCTAAAGAACCAAAAGATATTTTGGAAAGTAATCATGTCAGTTATTATGTTTTCTGTTGAAGAGTTTGTATAAATAATGTCACTGATAAATTAAATGTCAGTGGGAAAATCTGGAATTTTGTTATCATTTTTTCTTTTAAAAGCAAATTCATCATTGAGATGTAAAAAAGTACGAGGTTTTATTATGATAATCATTACTTTACGAGGAAAATTGCAATTAAGTTGCCACAAAATATGTCTAATTCTGAGATTAGTTGGTATGGAATGTGGATTATAAGTACCTCATGTGTGGCTTCTTTCTTATTATTTGGACAAACATTCATGAAAACAGTCATTATTATTGTTTATGATACTTTTTTTTAATGACTATTATTTAAGGTAAATTTTTATTACATAATTATGTGAAGAGTAAATTATGATATTCGTCATATGTCCAAAATTTAATAATTAATACATTGCCTATAGGATAACCTCTTTGTTAGTATAAAGAGTACAATTTAAAATAAATAACATAATATTAAAATTATAGAAAATATTTTTTTTCTTAAGAAGGTAGACACTGCTAGTTGGAACACAATCCTCTACTACAAAGAAAAAGGGGTAAAATTTTTTATTCGTTCTTTTATTATAAAATTATTATTTAATCTTTCATTTATTAAAATATTTAAAATTTTTTATTTATTAAAAAAAATTACATTTAATTTATCACTTTTATAAAAAAACGTTAGATTTAGTTCTTTAAGTTTAAGATTTAAGATTTGTTAGAGATATTAAATTTAATAATTTACTAAAACATGAGAAATTAAGTGTAATATTTTTAATTAATAAAAATTATTTTATATAAATTAAAATAATAATTTTATAATAAGTAAATATTAAAAGAATATTTTATCGTGCAAATGATATGAAAACATCGTTTAAACAAAAGAAAAATGTTATAAGTCGTATGTTACATTTTTACTTAACTAAGTTGTCTTCTTTGTATTTTTCCACATCTTCAACGCCAATAAAATGCATAGTTTTAAAAAGAGATGGCTTCATTGGTTATCAATGCAATTCTTACACTATTCCTTACGTATCATTTTTTGTATGATTATAAAATTAGCTATATTAGTATAATTATTATGTGATATATTAAAAAAAATGTATCACTGACATATCTAAATATGTTAATTATATATCAATTTAAAATAACATGTTATATTTTGATTTTAATCTTAATATTTTTAGATTTTATTTATGTACTCAAATTTTTTTAAAAAAAAAATTCAATTACCCTCACTATTTTTTGTTTTTTCAACAATCTCATAAAACATTAATTCATAAATTAAAATAAGAATAAAATTATAAAGTTATAGAGTTATTGAAAAACTAAATAGAATATAAGGGTGAGTTAACAAAATTATAAAATTATATTTCAGTGTGAGTTACTGAAAATTAAAAAATAAATGAAGTAAATTGCAAAGTTTAAAAAAAATTTTGTGATTATAAATAAAATCTAAAAATAATAAGGTCAAAATATAAAAATAAGTTATTTTATATTATTATATAGTCAACATAATATAATATGTTATTATCACATATCTTCCTTTTAATATGTCATATAGTGATTGTATTGATGTAACTAATCTTATAATTATACTAAAATATTTATTTTTTTTCAATAATTTAGAAAAATTTACATGTCAAATTCTAGACCTTACCTATTTTTCAAATATGATTTTTTTTTTTTCCTTCTATTCAGTCAATAAAGCCATCCATTTATTGAAAATATATTACTTTAGTGTAAATAATTTTCCATCAATACAGAGAATTAAGCTTCAAGTTTACTTAGTGATGGACATTTAAGCATCTCATTACAACTCTGAAGGATCTTAGTTTCATCTTTCAACATCATCAAGTTTACCGGAAAGACTGTCTATCTGCATCTTTCGAAGAAAGTACTAAAAATATTCCAAAGTCGAGGAGAACGACGACCATCTTAATAATTTGACGCGGCATTACTTTTACATAATTTCTATGTTTTTCCACGAAGATGTGTAGTCTTCGTATTCTTCTTCTTAGCACTTTCTATGGCCATGGAACAACAAGCAAAAATAGATCTCTATTCATGTAATGATGATGGGTGTACACGGAAAGGGTAGGGTAGAGTTTTTTGATGGCTCAGAACTCAATTTAATTTTAATTTCACAATAAATCAAAAGATTTAATATATCTTAATTAGGCTTAGATAGTGATTAGACCAGACCTAATTTAGCTATATTGTCAATACATTATTATGTTTATACTTTGTTATTTTTAATTAAAGAAAAATAAGATTTTAAATATTTGAGTTAAAGTTTAATAATAAAATTAATATATACATTTTGAAATGCAATTAATTTTAAAAATGTAATAAAACGCCTTTTAAAATTTAAAGTTCAAGTTAAAATTAACATTAAAGATTGAATTTATATGTGATTTTTTATTTTTTATTATATTTGTATCTAATTAAAATATGACAAGTGTAAGGTTAACTTATAATAATATATAATATAATTTAAAATAATAAAATTATATACAATAACTCTTATAATTAAAAATTTATACACTCATCATGTTTTACTTAGAGAAAATCATAACACAGATATTATGAGAAAATGAATGTAAGTATTCAATGTTTCAAACATTAATTGAGACTTAACTTTTTAATGGTAATTAGAAATTTAATATTCATTTTGTTCTTTTATTCACTATTACATTATAATTTAGGAGTTATTTTTTGTCCATTCATAATTTTGAATGTATTAATGCACTCAATTATATTATAGGATATAATTGTAATATATATAATGCACTTACAAATAATATTACAATTATGTTTTTATATTATAATTCAGTGTACTAATACACTCAAAATTTTATTTTACCTATAATTTATAATATTTGCCCTCATTAGGATTTGAGTCCAAAACTATTTAAATGAACATAAAAAGTCTTATTATTAAACTACTATTGCTATACTCAATATTTATTATGTTATATTTTAAAATTTATGCACAAATTTATCATCATGTCTTTGTTCAAATATAATTTCTCCTCTGACTAATTAGTCAAATCAATTTTTTTTTGACTGATTAAAGTTAATTTGTTCATAGGTGTTCTTGTCCCCAATAATTGGTATATATTGGACACTTTCAAAATAACATGGAAATGAATGTTAATTTAAACGTATCAAAACATATATACATGTCAGTTAAAGGTTGATTCTACACCTAAATACCACATTAGTTCTTCTTTAAAGTTGGTAATATTGTATATTTTTTTATAATATATGGTGATATCAAAGTGTCAAACATTTTAAAACTTTGATCTTAGTTACATAAAACTTTATATTTAAAGAGATTTGGTCATCTCATCATTAAATAAAAAGCAATAGTAAATTTAAATTTCACAGGAAATCTTGTTATAAATATACAGTGTTTCTTAAAAAATTATATCCTCGTATAAAGATACCAAAATTGTGGTATTTTGGTTTCCAAAAGTATATATAGAAAGGTGTAACAACCATCACTTGAACAAAACCCTACATATTAAAAAAGTATAACTCTGTATGAAAAAGTTATTAAATAACTTTTAGTTATTTAAATTATGTTGTTTCATGAAGTTGTTACTTTTAATTAAATAAGTATTGCTCCAAAAGATATATATTCAAGACATTACTTTATAGTCTATATAAACATTTTTATAATTTCATTTGGAGAACACAGAACATAAACACATAACAACATTAAATTTATTGTCTTTGTCTTTAACTGCATGAGAGATAAAATTAAATTATCACTTTGTAAAGGTTATGAAATTGGCTTGAGTATCGGGAGTCCAATGCATACTTAAATGTCTTTAGTGTATCCTATAAAAACTTTACTAGTCAATCCAATTTACATCCTATAAGATAATAATATTAAACCTAAAGAGAAGTGTTATCTACGCCTTAAAAGATATCATACACTACTTTCTTTTTTTTCTCTCTCCTTGTAATTTCCAAAGAACTATTCTTGCCAACAAGAGCTCACTTAACAAAATTTTAAGGCTAGATTAAAAAGTTTGACAATAAAATGGAATAGAATGAATTGAATATCCCAAATCATTGTTTTAGATAAAAAAAAAAAAAAAAAGTATAGGGTGGTTATGATGATTCTTGGATTAATCCGCTAAAATTAAGGGTCAAAATTACATTGATTTTGAACCATTCGATTTTATAATGCAAAAAATTTGAACCGTCTGAATAAATATGAAAATTACGTTAGCAGATCTTTTTTTCATGATCTCTATCTTAACCCACTCAATACCCTAATTTTCATATTCATAAAAAATGAAAGCTGTGATAAAAAGCATGGACAAGGTGTTGCTTAGACTAAAGTACTTGTTATTAGTGTCGCATTTTAGTCTAAATTTTTTATTTTCTTCTAAAATTCTTAAAATCATAAAAGAGAAAAAAATTATTTTCATTTCAAATCTTTAAAACTATAAAAAACGAAAAATGCCTTTTTTTTCTCTTTCAATTTAAATCTTTATAACCATAAAAGACTGAAATTTTTTTTCCCTTTTGATAAAGTCACCTCATTTTAGTCTATTTTTTTTTAAAAAAAAAAATTTCAAGCTTTATTTTAATAAGACCTGCAAGGAAGACAATACTAAAAGTAAGCATTGCTGCATTGTGAGCATCATTTTCTCTCCGTAGAACAGATGAGGATTTCAAAAGGGATCAAACTTATAGGACTTGCCTAACCTACCCTAGAAATAGAAGGA
This sequence comes from Delonix regia, assembly GCA_037074485.1. Classification (NCBI taxonomy): domain Eukaryota; kingdom Viridiplantae; phylum Streptophyta; class Magnoliopsida; order Fabales; family Fabaceae; genus Delonix; species Delonix regia. The sequence goes on from CM073453.1 coordinate 8,270,193, forward strand.
TTGTTTTATTTTTGCCAATAACTCCATGTGTTTGAGAGGAAGGAGAAACAATCTCACGTGCAAGTCACATGTTGGGTTGGCTAAAACATGACTTCTGATTTGGCTTCTCTTTTGTTGCATGGCCATGAATGGAACATGTGAACATATGTTAAAAGGTCCCATGGATGGAGATTCAAGTAAAAATTTATAAATGACAGGCACTTAATCAAAAATTGACTAAAATTCTAGGGGCTAATAGTATAATTAAACCAAGAATTATATATATAGCTTTATTGTGACTTTAAATTCAACTTAAAAAAAGAGAAAATTTGAAGATACGTTTGGATCAAACCTTTGAGATTGTCATGTAATACCCTCTTTCCTAAGGATATTTTTGGTTCATAGAATTATTGGCAATGTGATTGACAATAGGTTGTAATGTATTAAGTTTATATATTGTGTTTGGTATAATAGTAAAAAAAAGAAGTAAGAATGAAAAAGAAAATTAATTAAATTACTATAATATTCTTATTTACAAATTTAAATATAATTATTATTTTAAAATTTTGTTAAAAAATAATAATTATTCTCAACAACATCACTCGTCTTAGTGGTAGCAATTGTAGGAAGCAAACAGAATAGTAATAACATCACTAATGTGGCTGATTTGTAGTAAAATTGCAGTTAATGTCCACTAACAAAAGAGGGGAAAATAATTCTCTACTGTCAAATTAATTAAGGGTAGAGTGCATTACACATAAAAAATTATTTTTAATATTTTTTTAGTTTCAAAATATTTTTTGAGACCCACATATTTGAAATTTTGTTTGAAAATTTATTCTACAGTTAGATTACCAAGTATAGAAAATTCACTTCACAAAAGTGGAAATTATTATATTTTTTGAGAAAGGGTGTTTGAGACAGAAGAATAAAAAAGTTATTTAAGGTGAGATGGCAGGAATGGAGGATGTAATAAAGAAGTTACGGACTTTGGTGATGTTCAATTTCTAAAGCTTCTTTCTCACTTCATTTTAGCAACGATGGATACGGAAGAGATAACGATGATGAAATGAAGGGAAGAGTGGGAAGGCAATATATTTGTGTGTTTAGTTTAATTGTTTGAAAGATTTAAAAATTTGTTTGCACACTTAAATGAAAGTTTACCTTACAATTTGGTTTAGCATTTGATTTTTTTCAAAATCAATTTTATTATCCAAACTCTCATTTATACAAAAGTAAAAAATAGTTACTTTTGTATTGAATAAACTGTATAAGTGACAAAAAATAATTTTTAAATTAAAGTTTTTAAACATAAATTACGACGATGCAAAGTCACAATAGACCAAATTCAATTTTAAAAATTAAGTTAATTTAAAATCACATTAACTCAACGTCAATCTAAACATGCACTATGTCAAGCAATGTTTTTGGTATTCCATTAACAAATAAAGGAAATGCCAATTGCTTTCTATGTGGAAATTCCAAAAGGAATGAAATTTCCTCACCAAACTTATAATCAAACATGATAATAGACTTAAAATTCATTTTTTATTCCTTTTTTCTTCTTTTAAATTTTATTAACAAAGCATGCCCTAAAATGTTTTCTACCTCATTGGCACAAACGTGCAAACTTGCATCTCGGTTTTGACATATAGGACTTTGTTCTCTCCCCTGTTGGTTCTTTCACCCTTTTCATTTTTCTTACTATACTTTTTTTATTCTTTTTTTTTCCCCATATAAGCTCTCTATGACATAGATAATACGTAGGATATACAAAAAATTTTATTACTATTATAGATTAGCATTAATTTTATTATTAGATAAATATCTTAGTTTATTATTTGGTCAATTAATATTATTATACTAAATCAATGATGAATTGGGTTCTTGTTCATAGTAAATAATCAGTGATAAGTTAGATTTTCACTGGCTCATTAGAAACTTTTAACTCTTTGGTATTTCGAAAATTTTGATGTCTTGGTTTAATGAGAGTCTAAGTTGTATTCTTAATGAGCACTTTGGAGTATTTTTGTATTTATAACATTTTTTCCTTATTGGATTTAATATTCTTGGTTGTGCTAAATTTTTTTAGTTATAATTTAGAATTAAAACTTTTTCAGCATTTATAACATCATTTTCCTTATCAAATTTAATGTTTGTAATTCATGGTTTCATTTTTGAATTTTTCCTTATCTCATACTCGTTTGATTCAAATTTATGGTGAATATATGTTAGCAGATCTATTGACTAAAAGTTTACCTATAGTAGTATTTCAGGTTCTTGTAACTTATATAGGTTTTGTTAAATCCATAATATTGCCTTGGTCTAGTGGGAGTAGGAGTTGAGTTCTTAAGGGATTTTTGTGATATAATGACTCATAGATTGTCATTTTGTATTTCATTCAGTTCATATATTAAAACTAATTTATACTAATGTTAACATCACTTGTTTCCTTATCGGATTTAGTGAACTTTGTGTCGTTTCATTTATGAATTTTGCATAGTTTAGTGTATATCCACATTTGTGTGTTTATGTGAATATTAATTACTTAATTTTATCGTGTTTAAATTGACATAATAATTAATTAATACTATCTAAGTGATTGATTGTTAGCATAAATTTAGTTACTGTTATGGATTATCATTGTTATTAGATCAATATCATAGTTTATTAATTGGATAATTAATATAATTAAACTAAATCAATGATGGATTGAGTTACTGTTAATAGTAGATAATCAATAACGAGTTAGATTATCTACTGTCCTATTAGGTAGAGATCCTATCCCATAGCCTAAACTTAATTAGGAATTATCTAATCAAATTACTAAAAAAGGAAGACTTTAGACTCAATTAAAATGAGTCTTATTATGAGCTTACTTTATAAATTACTAAACTTATTTATTTTATATAAAATAAAGTAAGGATGACTGCATGGTTGAATAAAGCCTTCATTACTTTAATGTAATCCTAATTACAGTTTTTTTAAAATATATTCAAACTCTCTTTTGCCCTTAAAACAAATTAGGGTTTTGTAGGGGTTGCTGCTCTCTTCCTAGTCTTCTTAGTCTGCAATATCAGCTCAGATTATTTGATTTTACTGTGCCTTCCTATTCTAAACATGGTAGAATGAGCATAATTTTTCTGCAAGATATCCTATTGTATATTATGTTGTTCAATGACAAGACATTATTTTTATCCAATAATACAAATTGCAATGACTTAAAATTTTTTTTTTTTATAAAGATTATCATATAACGAAAAAATATATTAATATTCTATATCTTCTATTATGCAAGCTAGTATCCTGAACAAGTTTACCTTTACCATCTATTCCATACATTTTACTATTTATTATTTTAATATTATTTTGTATATAAAAGGATTCAATTCTGCACATCTTATAATTTACTTTTTTTTTTCAATAAGAAACTATTTTATATTTTAAAGGGTCTAAAATATTAACATATTTTTTGTATATTATTATAATTTTTTTAAATTATTTATTTAAATTCAAATTACAAATATGTTGTGCAACGGTTAGATAAAAATCCTACATGTCACAATTGAACCACCAGCCTAACAATCACTAGACCTAGAGCTATCTTTTTATTTATTTGCAATAATATTGTAATCTCAAAGGAAAATCACCGGAAATTCTCAGAAAGTTAAGAGACAGCCTTTCCTATAAACTCTAATCAAATTCTGAAGCACATAAATCTTTTGCACAAAATTTTCTTTCGGTCTTGGTAATATTTTTTTCCAGTTCAAACTCTAAAGTGCATTCTTCGTACTATACAATCTTTATATCTTATGTTTTTATAAAAATCAAATAAGCATATAATTTTTTTAAATAAATATAAAATTTTACAACTCAATAATCAATGAATATTACTTAATTAATTATTTTTTAAAAAATTTACACAAATTTCATATTTATAACATATTATAAAATTAAGGTTTTTGGAACAATTATAAAATTAAATACACTAGTACAATCATTATATGACACAATTAGGAAAATATATGTGATAATAATATGTCAAAAATATGCTGATTGTATTCTAATTTAAAATGATTTGTTGTATTTATATTTTAACCTTGACATTTTTAGATTTTATTTATGAACCCAAAATTTTTTTAAAAATTTTAATTTATCTCCTCTACTTTTTATTTTTAGTAATAACATTAAACATTAGTTCATAAATTAAAAATAAGAATAAAATTAGAAAGTTGTGAAGTTATTAAAAATTAAAAGAAAATACAAGAAGTGAATTAACAAAGTTATAAACTAATATTTTTGTATGAATTACTAAAAATAGAAAGTAGAGAGAATAAATTGAAAAATTCAACAAAAAAATTTGGGCTCATAAACAAAATCTTAAAATAATAAGGTCAAAATATAAATATAATAAATTATTTTAAAATTACACATAGTCAACGTAATATAATATGTCAATAGGATGTGTTTTTATCTTAAGGTACCTTTGGTTCATAGAATGAAAAAGAATAAAAATGAGAATAGTTTTGATGGAAAGAAATCTTAGACCCTTATGACATGTTTTGTATAATATTGAAAAATGAGATAGGAATAGGAATGCAGGTTAACCAAATGACTATATTATCCTTATTAAAAAAATTAAAGTATTATTATTAAAAATTATTATTTTATAAAAATAATAATTTTATTACATTTAAAAATTAATGATTATTATTAATAAAATTTAAAAATATTATTAAAAATTTATTATCATTATTATTTATAATTCTATAATTTTTTATTTTATTTTCTCTTCCTCTTCTCCATTGATAACAAAGGGTAGAAGAACAAGGGCATAAGAGTAATTATATCTAGAATTCTTAGAAATGTTTATCCTTACATCAAAAAGTTGAAGGATTGCAAACTACCTAATTTATAAGATTCCTATGCCATGCTTGCAACCAAACACTAGAATCTTATTCCCACCTTAAATTTCACCAACCAAACATTCTTTTAATATGTCATGTGATGACTAACTAATAAACCCAATTTTATTTTAGGTTGTACTTATATGTAATTTTTTATATTCTTGTTGTATTATTATTGAACTAAAATATGACAAATATTTGATTACATAATAATAATAATAATATATAATTTAATTTTAAAATAAATAATTATATATATATATATCATGAATTATTGAACAATTAAAGACATGTTATAATCAAAAAAATATTTATATAAGTTTTCCTTCCATTTTACACTTATATCAAATATTTTATCTAACATTAATTCTAATCTGTGGAAAAAAGCCCTAGCGCCTCCCATTCTGCTATCTTTCTTCGATCGAACGCAAGCACTCGTTTCATTGGCACCTTGGATCCCAGAAATCTCCGATCTGCTCATTCCGACAACCCCATATCCGCATCCACACCACCATGGCTTCCAGGAAAGGAGACAATCATCCCTCCGGCAACGGTGCCAGTCCTGGGTTCGTTCCTTATCTTATCTAAACTCGCACTTTTTATCCGGTCCTTTCTGTTTGCCATCATCGTCTTCATTGATCACTGGATTTCTTCTGAATTTTGGTTGATTTTGATGTAGGAAAATCTTTATTGGAGGATTAGCGAGAGACACAACCTTGGGTGAGAAAGCTTTGTACTTTTTTTCTTTCTTCGTGTCTATTCACGCTGTTTGACGATTGACACCATATTTGTAATCCTTTTCTGTTTTTTTCTTTTTCTTGTTCAGATACCTTCGTCAAGTACTTTGAGAAGTATGGAGAGATCACTGACTCGGTGATAATGAAAGATCGACACACGGGTCGACCCAGGGGTTTCGGGTTTATTACGTATGCTGACCCTTCTGTTGTTGACCAGGTCATTCAGGAGGACCATGTGATCAATGGCAAGCAGGTAACATCCTCTGGGTTTTTCTCGTTGCTACCCTCTTACGTCCTGAATCAAACATGCATATATTGATGCTATGAATACAGGTTTAATATTTTGGGATTTCTATGACAAATTTGTACTAGGTTGAGATCAAGAGGACTATTCCGAAGGGTTCAGCACAAGATAACGATTTTAAAACCAAGAAGATTTTTGTTGGTGGTATACCTTCCATGGTGACTGAAGGTTTGGACTCTAGGTCATTTTATATAGTTCAAGTTTCATTGATATGTCTTTTATTATTCTTGTATTATTGTCAGAAAAATCAGTTTGCTAATATTCTCCAGTTAATTAATAAATGTCAGATGAATTAAAGAGCTTTTTCTCGAAGTATGGGAAGGTGGTGGAACATGAGATTATACGTGACCACACTACTAAACGATCTCGTGGTTTTGGATTTATTGTGTTTGACAATGAAAAGGTTGTTGACAATATACTTGCAAATGGAAATATGATTGATATGGCGGGTACTCAGGTGAGTTCTTTTCAGTTCATCTGGATGTATGATGTACGTAAAACTGACAATTCAATGTATGAAGTAGTACGGATTTTCAAAATTAATGGATTTTATAGCGGAAAAGTTAAGATCTGTTGCTTTCTAGATTCTAGTTTTGTCTAATCTAATGTCATCCTATGTCATTTTGTTGATGCTGCTGCTATGCTATTTGACTTTTGGTCAAGTGGGCTTTATCTTAAGCTAGGCAAAAGAATATTTTGCTTAAGGTAGACCTAGGTTGATTTACTTCTTTGTTGTAGGTTGAGATCAAGAAGGCTGAACCAAAGAAAGCCTCAAACCCAGCACCTCATCCTCCATTTGGTAGTGACTCTAGGGCACGCCCATACAGTGATGGTTATGGTGGCTTTGGCAGTTCTTATAGCAGTTTTGGTGGTGGCAATTTTGGTCCTGCTTCTTATAGGTCACTTGGAGGTTTTGGTGGTAGGCTTGGTGATTATGGTGGGTATGGTGGTGATGACTTTGGTGGTAGTTTTGGGGGTTACAGTGGTAGTGGTTTTGCTGGCTACAGAGGAGACTCTTCATTTGGCTATTCTAGTCGGTATGGTTCCTCCTATATGGGGAGCCTTGGTGGTGGATATGGTGCTGGTGGGTTAGGTGCATATGGGCGAGGAAGTGGGGGCTATGATAGCTATGGTGGTCCAGGCTCTGGTGGGGGTTATGATTCAGGTTCTAGTGCTGGCTATGGTGGGGCAGGAGGTCCTTATGGCAGTAGGGGAAGTTATGGTGGCAGTAGCCGTTACCATCCTTATGCAAGATAGGTTATGCCTAACCTAAGCTTTTACCCTAGAAGTTGCATGCAGGTTTAAGCATCACATCTTGTAGAACCAAGTCACTTACTGCAGGTGGCCACTACCTTGAAGTCTTATGAACTATTAGCACGTCTGTTACTCATTTGGTTAGACAACTGAAGATAGAACATCATCAATCTAGAGCTTTCCGAGCATCAACAATCTAGAGCTGTCTCAGTTATCAACTTGTGATTCTAGTTAGTCAAATTACGTTTTGTTCTTGGTAATCAGATTGTTGCAACTTAGACAATACGCATCTGGATGTGAAATTCAGTTAGAATCACAGTGGAGTTGTGCGAATGTGTACTATAGGAGAATCATAGTAGATTTTAATTTGACAGAATACTTATTATTCTTGATTTTTCTGCTAGTTTTTCTTGGTTAGTCTTTGTTATAAGATGCTAATATGACCATTGCAGGATAGAGTTCATATGTTTTAGTTGTATGTTTACTTAGATATTAAAAATGAGAAATTGTGATAGATCTTGATTAGTTCCAACAGGGTTTTTGGGGTCGCTTGTATTCTTAAATGGGTTGGCTCCCTGTTGATGAGTCCTTGTTAGCAAACCAAATTGTAATATAGAAAAGGTTGGTTTATTTAAACATATGGAAAAGGTCGAATTATTATTTTTAACTTTTATGCTACATACATTGTATATTGATTTTGTAAGCATTAGGTAATAAGTTTTTAGATATTCTGTGTCCACCTCATATGGTAAGCTGCCCTTTGGTGGGACAATTAAGTGACAAAATTGACCATGCCAATTAGGCTAACCCTGCTTGTTTTAATGAGCTTATATTCCATCCTTTTTAACCAAACTTTTTACCTAATTAATTATTGATTACTATAGAGGTCCTTTGTGTTTTCCCCAATGTTAATGGATGATTACAGTGTTAAGCTTTTATTCCTGCACATTTCACCTATCCTTATACCTGGTCAGTAGTAAAAATATGAGATAAATCATATTTTGACTCCAACCTTCCCCACTAAAAGGTTATGGTTTGTAATTGGAAATGGCAATTTGTTAGAGACTGATGCTATCTCAATCTGTACCTAGATCCTTTCCCAGTTCTTTTTAAAATTTGATCACAAGTTTTAATCATGTACAGGAAACTGGGATTGCTGTTTTTATTTCACGAATTTGGTTTATATACTTTCTGTATATCCTCGTTTTGGGCCCTGATTTTTTCTACTTGAGTATTTATTATAACTTAAGCTCATTGCATCAATGTTGGTAATATATATATATATGGAAAATGTACATGACTCTGAGCTAAAGCCAAATTACAACTTCATTAAATTAACTTTTAGATTGTAACAAAAGCACTTGTTCATTGGAAACAACATAATACTCCGGATAAATGAGAATCAGAGCTGGCGTTCATAATTATTTTTTTACGCCAAAGAAGGTGGTGTTACTATTAAAATTAATGAAAATTGTATTTAGTTTAGGATTTAAAATGTATTAGAAAAATTAAAGTTATTGAAGACATCAGCTTGATTGCGCCTTTGATCCAAGAGGTGGGCTTTTTTGAAGGAGGTTGGATTGTGAAGCTTTTAAAGTGTAATTGAAGTTAATGAGATAGACAAAAATAAAAAAATAAAAAAGCGAGTGGGAGGAGAGAGTATGTATTTGTCTATTGATGGACCTTCTTGCGAAAAACAGTAAGGAAGGTAAAAAATAAAATAAAATAAAATCACTTGTTGCCTATTATCCTCCTACTGACAAAAAGGAAGCAGAAGGAAGAGACTATGAAAATGGATTTAATAAGTATCATTGCAACTTTTGCAGTGTTTATTTGGAGCTGTTAATGAAAATTTTAATGATTTAGATTTTAATTGATAATTTTTTGCTGATGTATTAATTAATAGGTAAAATTTTTTATATATTTATAATTTTAAGTATATTAATATACTCAGTTATAACGTAGTTATATAATTACATAATTTTAAGATTATTATTTTAGATTAATATTTAAAATATCAAAATTATATAAATTAATATGAGTATATTGGTGCATTTAAAATTATAAGTATATTAGTGCATTTAAAGACACTAAATTAATATGGTTGCATATTTGTTATTTGTAAATTTAAATTCTTGAATTTTTATTATAACCTAATTTATATGTAATGTTTTATATTTTTGTTATACTGTTAAAATATGATAAGTGTTGAATCAACTAATAATAATATATAATTTAATTTAAAAATAAAACAATTACGTAGAACAATCAAACATGCGTCATAATATTATTAGATTATCAAACACTTGTATTGAAAAATAACATAGTTAAGATATAAAAGACTTTATATATGTTTTTGCCTTTTATTATTAATCTAAATGAATACTATAAAATCTACAGTGGTACTGCAATGGTTTTGATAGACTATATGGACCTCATGAAGCAAACACTATAGAAAGACCATCATGAAAAAAATTCATATAAGATTAACGTTGTGGTATTAATTCCTTGTTAAACATTCCAAAGAAGAAAAGATTATATGTATTTTAATTGAAGGAATTATTATAGGTTCAACTGTAGATGAAAAAAGAAATCAACCGTTGGCACAAACTTCAAATTATTACTTTGTTAACAATTTATTTGATTATTTTTTATATATTAATCTGTAAGATTCAATCATAGTATGAGCAGATGAGTAATTTTCTGATTTATATATCGGTGTCCGAAAGGAACAAAAACACCTACTTATAATTGAAGAGTATTAGTATGGTATATGAGATGCATAGTTCATGGAGTATTTAGATTAATGTATAAGTTTAAAGTGCGCGCAACGGAAGGAAAGGTATTCTACCAGGGAAAACAAAAAGGCATGGCATTTAGGAAGATATGATGTCTGATAAATATAGATTAAAATATTATTTTTATTTTTATTTTTATTTATAATTTTTTTTCTTTATTTTATTTCTCAATTTAAAATTTTTCATTCAGTTAAAATTAAGAAGTAAAAATTGTTAATCTTAAAATTAGTGAAGGATTAAATTAATAATAAAAATTAGTTAAAGTTTAATATAATAATTTATTAATAAATAGGAGATTAAAATAGTATTTTACTTACGAAAATGTTGTATATATAATCAACTTATCAACATAAAACAAAAATTAAACAAAAAAATTGTTTACACTACGTCTTGAAAAATATATTCAATTAACAAATAAATAAGTAAAAGGAAACCAAAAGAAAAGAGATTCTAATGTGTAACCAGGAGTTGATTCGGAAAATAATTGTCATGTTCGCAATATTTAACGTCATAAACTATATTAGAAAGGTATAATAATTTAATATATCTTCAATTTTATTTATAATTAAGCAAATTAATGATGAAATGATAAATGATAATTCTATATATCTTATTATGTATCAAGTAATTTAATTATTTATGATATAAGTATCATTTATCATTTTCATTAATAATAGGAGGTTACACTTACTTTTACTTGGATAAAGATTTTTTGTTCTTTTTATAGTGACCCAAAAAAAACAACAAACTTATTTACAATAATTTAATGTATTTCCAGTTATTTCTTTAGTTTTCTTTTCGTTTTCTTTCTGATCAAACTCTAAAAAATTATAATCATCATTTAACTTCTTATTGAAAATTGTTTAATTCATATATATCTGTACTGTCAAATGTTATAGTTGAGATTGTAAGAATTTAGAACAGAAATTGCAGGGCTACTATGATTAATTAAATGCTATAAATTTGGATACAAATTTTGTTTTGAAGTCATTGTAGTTAGTAATTTATAAAATAAATATCTAATAATTAAAAATCTTTTATAAAACTCCTCATCAGAAGAATAATGAACTAGTCTTCTAATTTGCATAGTTTCAATTTTGCAGTCATCTCTTTATGCCTTAGAGCTTTGCTCTCCAGACATGACTATGCTTCTTCGAATCACAATCTAATTTCGGATTTGTTGAAATTTATTTTTAACCTTCTCTAAATTTTTTTTTTTTTTTTTGGTTTTTCATTTCTGTATGCAAAGGTCCAAGTGACCCTCTAATTTCCATTTATTCTGCCTCTATTCATGCACATAAATTAAAATTAAAATTTCTATAATAAATAAGTATTTTAAATCACATAGCCTTTAAACGTTCAAAACAAAATTTCTTTTCCAAAATAAAATATGAAATATTTTTCCTATCACGTGTATATTTGGATATATAATATATATAATGTAAAGATCACTATAAACCTGAAAGTAAGTGAACAATATGGACAAAATCTCAAATTATATATTGTAAAAAGAAATTTTTACGTTACATTAAAAGTTGAAATTTAACGCCCAGGATATCTTTTGATATTATATTATATTAGAAAGATAATTAAAAAGAAATTAAAAATGTCACTTTTGATATAAAAATTTTTAAAAAATATTATCATGCAAACTATATGAATAAAAGAGAATTACATTAATTTTAAAATTTTATAAAAATTTTAAAAAGACAAATACTTATTGTTTTTAGTATATAGTGTAAAACACCTAATTGCTAAGAAGACAATAACTAAATGAAAAAAAGAAAGAAAATAATTTATTATATATAAATAAAATACTATCCTTTTGAAGTGAAAATTATATAATTTATTATATATAAATAAAGTACTATTCTTTTAAAGTGGGAGTTCTATTTGAGCAATAAATCTTATTGTTCAAACTCTTAATTTTTTGTATAACAATTATTTAACTGTCTTTAATATAATTATTTTTATTAATTTTAGTGTTATATTTAACGATTCTCTTCTTTCTAATATATATGAGTTATAATGCCATTAACGTAATGTTATACATTTATGTTTTTCCCTTTAATGCCATTATGTATATGATACACAAATTTTAAATTATTTAGAGTACTATAGGATAAAAGATATCTTATGAAACTTGAATTTAAATAAAATTAATTTAAAGGATAATAGAAGAAAAAGGGTATTAATTAAAAAATTAAAAAAAATGATTCTATAATGATTAGAATAAGATTAATAATTCACTTTCAAAGGAAAAGTATTTATTAGTAATTTTTCCTAAACATAAACTATATGTTTTACAATTAGATCATTAATAGATTAATATGTTTTATAATTCAACGTTCATTATTGATTTAGCTCTAAGGTTTAATACAAAAATCATGAATTTGATGGTAATAATATACAAATCAAATTCTCGTATTATATAATTGCAATATAAATTTATAGGCAATCCAAAAATTTTGGGTATTTTTAATTAGTGTCATTCATGCATTTAATATAATATGGAATTAAATTTAGCCTTCTCCGTTCCTCTGAATTTTATTGGTGCAAAGGGAAAAAAACTCTTTTGGAACAAAAATATTTGCAATGCTTCTTAAAGTAGTGACAATAACGATGTATTGCAAGTTCGATTCTCTTCAAAAAATATAAATAGTGTTAGTATATGATATGTATCTATATATAAAACAAATATGATACAACTATTATTTTATGTACAACTATTCAATATTATTAGCATGAATTTACATTTTTTCATATACCATGTTTTATTATATAGTTTCAACTATCAATATTATCAATAATCAAATAGTAAATCCAATAAATGATTTTACAAATCATATAATAAAATCAATTCATGTTAAATTACAATAAATTATTAAATTTAATTCTCTTTATTTTTGTCAATTCTAAATCATGATGTGTTAAATTATAATACATTAATCAATTTAATTTTTTTTACTTATACTTATAAATACTATTATTTGACAATGTATAAGTACATAATAAATTATATTAATTTTCTCAAAGACGTTTACCCACGAGAAAGACAAACAGGGAAGAGGAATTGACCGACGTGGTAAATTGTAAAGTCCGATACAATAAATTCGGTTTAATAGTATAAAGTTTAATAAGATAAGATTTGATAAAAAAAAAAATATATATATATATATATATATTCATATTAGAGAAATTTAATTAATAATATAATAATATGTATTGAATAAATTTAATTATATATGTATAATGCAATACATAAAAATAAAATTTATTATAAAAATTTAGAAAAAAATATAATATTGATTCTTTACTTTTATACTTTGTAACAATTTAGTTTCTCACAAATTAATTATAACAAATTAGTTTTTTTACAAATTTAAATTTGTGCAAAAAAAATTCTTCATAAATTTAAATTTATACAAAATTAATTATTATATTTATATTAAAAAAAATTAATTTTGCATAAAATAAAATTTTTAAAAAATTAAATTGTCATAATATATAAAAATAAAAGACTAATTTAACACTTCTTCTTGTAAATTTATACAATTCAATAAAATATTTTTAAACAAAAATAAAAATTTTTAATATATTTACAAATTTAAATATATAAATATATTAGTGCTTTTAAAATTATTAGTGTCCCCAAAATACATCTTAAATTGATTATAAAATGCAAATAAGGCAGCGACAACGACGGCGTCGTTTGGTTTCACTACCAGCAAATGATAAACTATGCCCCCACAAGGCGCGCGATTCAACGGCTCGAACCGCCATGATTCTTTAGTTATCGTTCTGCAGATAAGGTTCGCAATTCACAGCCATGGCTGAAGCTTCAAGAATCCTATACACCACGCTCAACATTCCCAGTTTCAGTCCAACCCAGATAGTTCATCTGCCTCAGCGTCATCTAACTATATCACGGAAGCCCCAAATTCATTGTTCAGTTTCTGCAAGTGATGCCACCAAAACCGCTGTGACGGAAACCGTACCATGGGGCTGCGAAATTGATTCTTTAGAAAACGCATCGGCTTTGCAGGGATGGTTGTCTGAGTCAGGCCTTCCGCCACAGAAGATGGCCATCGAAAGAGTGGAAGTTGGGGAGAGAGGGCTTGTTGCCTTAAAGAATATAAGAAAGCGAGAGAAGTTGCTCTTTGTGCCTCCCTCCCTAGTCATTACTGCAGATTCTGTAAGGCTGTTCTTTCTTCTTCCCCATTGCCTCACTTTGTTTCTTAAATATGTATATGATGAAATTAATATACGAAATGTATAGAAAAATATATAAGAAGATATGGGGAACTGATTTTGGCCTTGTAGAAGTAGGAAATAGGTTTCCCTAATAACTGGTATGCATAAAAAAACTAATAATTAAAAAGAATTAGAACATAACCGTTGTGTTGAGAAGTGTCTTGAATTAAGATGGATGAGAAGATAGAATTTTGGTTATATTGTTATTTAATTTTTATGTACTTATGCTTTCGCGATTTATGAATTATGTAGATGGTTTTAACTTTTAGGATTAATTATTTATTTTCTAGTAGTCTTATGTTATAGTTATCCCGTCAGTATATATATATATATATGGAGTTGAATTTGGATTTGTTAGTTCAGTATTCTAGTAGGACCAGGATTTTTATTTCACTAATTTTATATGCACCATTTTTGTGGAAAAAAAAATTTTTGAGTGAGAGGTGCAATGTGGTATTTGGGTGTAGTTTTGAGAGTCTTTATAATTATTTATCTTTTTTTCTTTTGTTAGTGGAATTTCCTCTGACCCATTGTCCATTGTCGCTGTCTATGTTATGTGTTTGATATTTCTCATTCTTTTTTTTTTCTTGAACGCGATGTTTCTCATTCTTATACCTCTTCGTTTGGATTTTATTATTTAAGATGATATCATTTTTTGTTCTGAACGCTTTTTCCCAACACATTGGACAATTTAATCGTAACTTTTACATCATTCTATATAAAATTTAATCGTACTGGATTTCCTTAATTCGTCATTTTGTTAATTGAAGTCTCTCAAATGTTTTTGTTCACTAGTACGAGAAATGGGTGCTCTTTATTCTTATATGGACGTATTTTTGCATGTGCATGTGCATGTGGATCAAGTGCTTATGCTTATGTTTTGGGGTGTGTGATGCAAAACCTCCTCCCTTAAAAACTTACTTTTGAAGGAAATATAGGAAAACAACCGAAACAGTTACTTAATATGGTCTTATGTGTTAGATTTATTTGTTTTATTATTATTTGTCAATTGTAGTCAGCTATGGGGACAGTTTCTTAGTGTCAGATCTGGGAACAAGCAGTTATTAATCAGTTTCCCAGGAGTGTGCCAGTTTCCTAGTAGTGCCAGGCAGTTATTATTCAGTTTTGCATCAGTTTCTAGTAGTGACAGACATGGGGTTTGTTTCTCAAGGTAGTTACTAGTCAGTTTTCCACTGGAAGTTTATTTCTGATGTGTATATATAGGAACCTACGAATTTAATCAGAGAAAGGAAGTTATTTAGTGGAATTTTGGAGATTTGTCCCCCCCATATAGGACTTGAGAGTTGCAGATTCTGGCTCTCATCTTTTCTTCCCTATTTTTTTGAAGTTAACGTCTTATCCCCTTCCTAAAGGATTTGTGGCTCATGTGTGTGTGTGTGTCTATGATTTGATTTTAGGAATGGAGCTGCCCAGAGGCTGGTGAGATTTTGAAAAGGAATTCAGTGCCAGATTGGCCACTGCTTGCAACTTATCTCATTAGTGAAGCAAGTCTCATGAAATCTTCAAGATGGAGCAGTTATGTATCAGCCTTACCTCGTCAACCTTATTCACTTCTTTACTGGTAAATTATGTGCTTTAAGAATGCTTCTCTTGATGAAATACTTTTGGAGCTTGTTGGGAAAAGATGAAAATCAATGATTGAGGAATAAAAATCTCAAAAAATGAGAGTGAAACATCATCATGGAATAAATTCATTGCTGTGAGTATATTGGAGAAATGAAATTGAGGAGACTAATTTATTATAATTCCACTATTATCCAACTTTCCAAAAATGCGGTGAGTGAAACACATGAGCATTTAGTATTGGTAAATGGTTAAGTACACAATAACTCTTCTTAAAAGATCATTTTAATACAATGCTAGGGGTGAATTTATAATTTATAATTTTTTGTTTCTGTTTTGTTCCTATGATATATTTTAAACTCTTCCCCTACTATTTCCCAATCTCATTTCAGGTCACGAGCAGAACTAGATCGCTATTTGGAAGCTTCCCAGATTAGGGAGAGAGCAATTGAAAGAATTAATAATGTCATTGGAACGTATGCAGTTGATTTTCACAACTTTTTCTTTTCCTTTTCATTTCTCTTTTCGATTCTGAATGTATTTTCTGTCTTGAGCTAATAATTCTGTCTTGCTACCAATTTATATACTTACCCTTCTGCAGATACAATGATTTGAGGCTCAGAATATTTTCCAAGTATCCTAGTTTATTCCCTGAAGAGGTAATTATGTGACATTGAACCTGATGAGGGTTATTGGACCATGGAAGACTCTGATTTTGCATGAACATAAAATGAACTGCCAGATATGTGTTCTGTTAGGATTTTGGTCAACTGGAACAGCAAATCTAGTGGTTTCTAAAGTTGTTCTATCCTGTTCATAATGTTGAGATCATTTAGTTTCTAATTGAACTTCTCTTTATTAGTCAGTCTAACATCAACCTGACTAAAGACAATGCCCATTTCGTCTGTTTGAACTTGTAAGTTAGGTTAAGCTGACAATTATTTGATATCTTCCTTTTTCTGTCTTGCTCCTTGATATCAGAATTACTTGATCATTAAATTTGTGTCCCCCTATGTTTCATTTTTTTTTTTTTAAAAATTCTAATGCAGTTCAGTTATCCTGCATATCTGGTTAGGTATTAAGAATGAGGATCTAGTCATACATATATATATATATAAAGAATTATACTCGATAGCAGTTAGCTTATTTAGCTTTGAACATTCCCAAGAGCATTGAATGCATAATTGTAATGTACTATTATGTAATTCCAAATATTTCGTTTTTGGGAGATAGTGCTTACCATGTTTTGCTATTTGTGCAACTCACAGGTGTTCAACATTGATAACTTCAGATGGTCGTTTGGTATACTATTCTCTCGCTTGGTGAGTCAACGTAGCTGTTGTATCATCATATTTTGTCTTCTGCTTCTTCTGCAACTATCAAGGTTGACTACTGAGAGTGAGAGGATTTTACATATTTTCTAGATTGCTTCAACTGACTAGCATGTAATGTGATATAGAGTCTTAGCATAGCTGATTTTAAATGAGAGTTGGGCTCCAGAACTTAATAAAATGCTGGGATATGACTGGACCAAAGATATTATTTCTCAATAAGTAATTTCCAAAGGTATTGAGGGGAGAATAACTTTATTTGCATAATGATTTGGTCCATACGTAACTGGTTTGGGTTTCTCCATTTTTCTCTTTTTTTCTTTTTGTTTCCCTTTTACGTATGTAATCTTATTAATCAGTTAATTTTGAAACTTGCTTTTGCTGTTTCTTATGTGAAGACAAATGATTATTTAATATAAAATTCATTCTATTTATACTATGCAGGTTCGGTTACCCTCAATGGATGGAAAGTTTGCTTTGGTTCCTTGGGCAGATATGCTGAACCATAGTTGTGATGTATGATGTGGTCTGTTCTGCAGAAGATGCCTAATTTATTTCGACTCAGCATGGTTGACACTAATTACCGCATTTTCTCTGGTCTAGGTGGAAACATTTTTGGATTATGATAAATCGTCAAAGGGAATTGTCTTTACCACAGATCGTCCCTACCAACCAGGTGAGCAGGTAAATATAAATCGACAGATGGCAATTTGATAAATTAGATTTGAATCAAGAACCTCGATAATATCTGTTGAGTGAGAGTAATTATGTTCCTAGCTAGTCCCTCGAGGTCTTGCTAAAGTGCATTGTGTTCTAGTTATAGGTAAATAGATTGGCTCTCCAAAGTTAGTAATACATCCTTAGAAAAATCAGGTATTAGTTGATTGCTGTGTTTGATAGTGGTATTCTTAACCATATGTCTCGTATCGCAACATTTTTATGAATTAATTTTAGAGATCTTGTGATTAGTTGCTTGCATCACTCTATCCAGGTGTTTATTTCATATGGCAAGAAATCTAATGGAGAGCTTTTGCTATCTTATGGATTTGTTCCGAAAGAAGGCACTAATCCTAGTGATTCAGTTGAGTTATCACTGTCACTAAAGAAATCGGATGGATGCTATGAGGAGAAGTTGAAATTGTTGAAGAAATATGGACTGTCAGCGTGAGTCCCTGAAATTTCATTAATATACCTATAAGAACAAAACTTCTTTTGTCTTGTGATTGAAAAATTTTCAGTTTATACCCAAGGACATGAAAATGTCCCACACACACCTTTTATTTTTTATTTTTTGGAAGTGTATACGATAGTTTTGCCAAGTACTTTGACAGGCATTTCCAAAATAATGTCTGTTCTGCACTGTGGAAAATTGCACAAAATCTTTATATCAGCATCATTTCAGGAGAAAAGGAACTCTGTTAATTTATAAAGGTGTTTTATACTTGGAAATAATTATATTTTTTTTCAAAATTTTTATTAATTATTTTCAGTTTTTATCAGATCTCAGTGTTTCCCTGTAAAAGTTACTGGTTGGCCATTGGAGTTAAAGGCATATGCCTATTTAGCTGTGAGCCCTTCAAGCATGAGAGGTCAATTTGAAGAGGTCTGACACTTGCTATTTCTCCAAACCATTCTGTAAATGTCAATTACCTAGTTAGTGACTCTTTTGAACAGATGGCTGCTGCAGCATCGAATAAAACAACCACAAAGAAAGATTTGAGATATCCTGAAATAGAAGAGCAAGCATTACAATTTATACTAGACAGCTGTGAGTCCAGCATATCAAAGTACAAGAAATTTTTACAGGCAAGGGAAATTTTTTTAAAGGAACTTTTATGATAGTTTGTTACTGTATTTATAGCTTTGAAAGACCTTAATTTATCAACCTCTTTCAGTTAAACTTAGGCTTCTTTGTTTATCAAAATATCTCATGAAGTGCTTATATGATTCTCACAGGAAAGTGGATCACTGGATTTGGACGTGACTTCTCCAAAACAACTCAACCGAAGACTCTTTCTGAAACAACTAGCTGTGGACTTGTGTACTAGTGAGCAAAGAATACTATTTCGCGCTCAATATGTAAGAATTCAAAGCATAATATACTAATTTATGCAGACATGCTTTTTTCTACCATACCACATGAATGTATCCACTCTTTAGTACTGATCTTAATTCCATATCTTCATCCGTTGTTCAAAGTAAGCATTAGATCATAGACCACACTCGGGATGTACACTTATCAATTCCCAAATAGTCATGGAAAGTACTTCATTACCACACATAATTGTCTCTTCAATTCCGTTGGGTGTTGTGATCATCATACAAATGAAAAGTGGTCGAGTAGTGAGCTTGGAACATACGAAAACATAGATTGAATGTAGCTAAACAATAATTGAATGCTATCAAGTATGTATTTTTCAGGGGAAATTATTTCTAGCCTCCCTGAACTACAGCCTAATTACAACTTTGGTACACAAGCTTTAAAACATAACACCGAACCCCTTAAACTATCACAAAATCTGAATATGTTACATATCTTTTAGAACTGAGTTTGAAAGCCACATGAAGTATGAGGGAGTAAAATGTAACGTTTCGTACATAAAAGTTGTCATTAAGGAATAGCTCAAAGAGATATATGTAGCTTCCCCCATTTTTTATTTTTGGACCTAGGAAATGAAGAATCTAGAGAAAGCTCCAGAGTAACACTAGGCAATAATAAGCCCATTAATTAGCGTGATCCCTTATTTTGAACTTGCTTTCTTATAACTCTTAGAATACATATTTACTACCCATACTGTTTGCTTTTAATTGTACAGATACTGCGGAGAAGACTGAAGGATATGAGGACTGGTGAACTAAGAGCTCTGCGAATCTTCGATGGGTTCAGGAATCTTTTCCAATGAAAACGTTTACTAGTGCAATATCGTCCCTGGATTTTCCTTTGTTCTAGGAAACTCTATGTCACCATATTAGCATCATGAACTTTGGCTTTGTTCATACTTGATAATCGTCATTGTGACATAGTCAATGTTGTGTAAAATTATGATGCATATTGAAAAGAAAGGAAGGAAATGATCAAAAGATGAAGAGAGAAATTATTGCCGCATGAGCTCTCGTTGATTTTGAAGTTATATTCCTTTCTTTTTCGCTAGAAATTCAAAGGTGAAAGAAATCAAATTCATGAACTCCGAATATTGCTTCTCTCACTCTTTGTAGAAGGCTAAAATGCTTTCAACTTTCTTAAATTTTGGGTCAATGACAAATACTTTCCCAACTTTAAAGACAATGGTCCCTCCAGGGAAATTATTTGTACATGATTCAAAGTTCAAGGGAATGCATAACTCAATAGCATTAGTTGCAAGTTTGTAAAATCTTCTGTTTTATCTGACATTTTATCTTGATTAGTATATTAATGATTTTAGTAATAACAGGGTTATCCATACCAACATGAACATTTAAGGGATTTATTATTAAGTTTTAAAAGTCAGGAATTACTTTTAAAATGGGTCCAAGTTGAGAGAGCACTGCACATTTTAACCTTTAAAAATTTGTGAAAGTCTCCAACTGACTACAGCCTGTGATTTCATTTAGCAATTGGGTTTCCATGGTATTTGACATAGTATAAAGGCAACTCAGAAGTGTTTAGGTTTAGGGCAGCAAAAGTAAATCAAGCCTTGACCTTGTAGGAGCATGTTTTCTTTGTGGGGGCCAAAATTGAAGATGGCCAAAACTTCTCTATTATTTTGTACAATACTGATTAGTAAAATTTTTTGTCCATTATTTATTACATAATAATTATTATTATTTTTATTTTTTGTAATATTTAAAATGGTCTTTTATTTATTCAAAAATTAATTTAACCTTTTAGATTTAAAATTTAGTAAATGGGTTAAATTTAGTATTTTTTTAAAAAAATTAAATATAATATTTTTTAATAAGTAGTAGAGACTATTTAAATTATTAATGAGTGACGAACCCAAAAACAAATATATTTTCAACTGTTTACTTGATAAAAAAAATTACGGCCACCGAGGACCCAGCCTGTGTCCCACTGGCTCTCTCTCCATGTTTGGTGATGTACATATTTGAGCTCTATTTTGTTTTTCTTCCTTTTGAGTATTAAACAATGAATAGTGTTCTCATTGACCAACGGCTCAAGACAAAGCATGAGAGTTCAAACGATCAGGTTTTCATATCTGAAGAAGACAATGGTCAGTACCATCATGATGAACCCCAATGATAAAAGTCAAAATTCATCACATTAATCATCATATTCAGAAGAGATTTGAAGTAAGAGATATTCATATACAGGATGAGCTTACTAATTTTCAATATACTAAGTCAAAAAATATTTTAGTTGATCTTACTCTTGATATGTACATGTGATTATTTTGTTTGCTTAATTTATAAAAAAATTAACAAATCAGGTCTATACAACATTTCTGAGTAGCATGAAATTACAAATTAATCCCAGTTGTTTAAAAAAGAATTCATATAAAAATGGGAAATATATATTTGGCCTTATAATTTTAATTAATTTTTAATTTTGTCCTTGTGGTTTCAAAATTTATCATGAAATCCTCATAATTTAAAAGATTTTTAATTGAGTTCCTATCATTAAATTTTTGTCAATATTTTGTTATGTATAAATTAATTTTAATTTATTATCCATTTTTATATATTTTAAACATCAATTATACATATTAAAAGTATTAAGAAAATATATAATTTATTATATTAACAAAATTCAACAAAATGCTAATACAATTTTAATAGTAGAACTAAATTAAAATGTTTATAAATTATAAGGACTTAATTACAAAATTTTAAAATTATAGACTAAATTAAAATATTTATAAAGTATAAAGATTTAATTATAAATTTTTAAACTATTAAAACTAAATTAAAAGATATATAAAACTATAAAAATCGAAAATATAATTTTCCTTATAAGAATTTGTGTTTGTCTAGTATTAATATGCAGAAAATTATTCCAATTGAGAACCTTACTTAGAATTTTCCATTGCTTTTCTTGTTCAAGTGGGACAAGTTAGCTTTGACTTTAAGTTGGACACGTTTTGCAGATTAGCGGGCGAATCAACAGCGATCTGAAAAATCCAACGGCCAGGAACGCTTCAAGTGGTACACCTTCCGAATACGTCATTCCCGAGATCACTCTCTCGCAATCTGAAGAAGAATCTGACAACGACGTTGAAAATGAAGTCAAAGAAAGCCAATTCACTCATACAGACGACGACGTATTAAACAAATCAAACACGTGTCCGAATCGGATAGGGTCGCTGCTTAATTTGACTCCTAATTATTATGATTAGTTATGCGACCTGATGTAGGCAGAGTGTTTATCATTAGATTAAGAACATTAATGGCTGTTCAAGATTTTGGAGGTATCATAATCTAGTTCTAAAATTAAAAAATGAGAACAATCAAGTTGAGGTTGGAAGCTTTCCAAGAGAAAATTGATTTATTTTTTTATATATTATGACAATTAAGTTTTATATAAATTAATTATAATAAGTTAATTTTTAAAAAAATTTATTTTATATAAAATTAATATTAATCTAAAATTAAGGATTAATTTTGTATAATTTTAAATTTATGAGAAATTAATTTATCATAATTAATTTATAATAAATTAAATTATTATAAAGTATAAAAATAATATACCAATTTGATACCTTTTTCTCCTTTCAAGGAGGAGAGATTCTCTATTTTCTTGCCCGTGGGTTTGTGTTTTCAAAACAATTTAATTAAGGATGTATGTTTGTTATTTTAATCATTTGACCCGCATATTTATAAATATATTAATTAAATTGGTGTCAAAATGCCATTAAAATTCTTTAAAACTTATAGTCTTCGTCAATGTTTTAAAATTTGTACTAATTATTAAGCTTTTTTTTTTTATTAAAAAATATAATTGAATAAAATCACTTAATATAAATAATAATTTTAATTATATATTAATACATTATATACTCACACATGTTCTCCTTTCACCGATGTAAAATTTAAATTCATTACAAAGACATTGCTCTAAGGAGAGGAATTGTCAGCTTCTTATCCCAATACTAACTATTAAACTAGAGGGATAAGTCCACATTTTAATGATGGATAATATGTGGTTGAATTGGCTTAATTTATTTATTTAAAAATATGCTTAATATAGTTTTAATAAAAACTTTGCATTTGATATATCTCTATTTTCTATATTATTATATAAAAATATAAAATTTATTATTATCTAATACATGTATTTTGCAGCCATGGGAGAAAGGAACAATCCAATGATACCTAAGGGTATCAAATCTATTAAATGGAATATATTTTTAAAAATAAAAATTAAATAATTTTTTATAATAAAAATAAAAATAAAAATTCTAAAATATTTTTAATGCTTAATAATAATTTTAAAAAAAATTGTAACACGTATGGTAGTTTAGTTTTTCTCCAATGAGATATTATTTTGTATTAAAAATATCTAAAATATTCATAAGTTTGCTTTAAAAATTTGTTAATTTTTATATAACACATTTGGACCCATTAAAAAAATTAAATACAAAATAAGTGAAATCCATTTTCAGTGATTATTTATATCTCTTTTTTATATAAAAAAAAAAAAAAACATGATCGAATCCAAATTCATATGCGTACACGTTTATGCTGGTAAATTCTTTTAAAAAATAATTCTTGCACTCTCAGAAATTCAAAATTTTGACCAAAACCAATGAATGACATATTTATCTTCTGTAATATGCCAGCCTTTAAGAATTTCGATTTCTTCTTCTAATTGTTTATAACGTTTATAGCCATTATAATGTTACGTTCACATGATTGACTTCAATTTAATATTTCCCATTCTAATTTTCTTCTTCTTAAATCCTTTTAATTAATTATATGCTCTAGGTCTTCATCATTTTGATTATTATTTTGGTACGATGACAGATGCATAATAGTCATCAAACCTCAAACTCTAATTATAATTAATAAATTAAACGATGTGCTCACATTATTTAACACATTTTTTATTACTCAATTATTGCAATCACTTGAGCAAGCTGTTCGCTTTTGACAGTATAAGCACATATATTAAAATGCAAGGAGTCTAAGGAATTATTAGAGCATTCCATTTCTTTCTCTAAAAAATACAGTCCTAAATTAATTAATGTATAATTAGGGTACCTTGAGTAATAATTATAACTATCTATCTTATTATTTAATTAAGATCAATTTTAAAGACAACAATTGATGCAAGAAAGCCAGAAGAAACTTCATCATTTTGGAACTTTAATAAGTAATTTAATGACACTTTCTTAAAAATTTCAACTTAATCTTAACCTGGCCAGTAATGCTTTGCAAATTGCAATCATATATTATTCTATTCTTTCCTCTTTTTAATTTAGACGAAATAAAATGAAATAATTGTATATTTTTCAAAATAATATTAACAATTCAAAATTCCAACACTTCCTAGCTACAATCTTTCTCATCATATTATATAATAAAAGTTATAATTCACATAAAATTATAGCAAGTAAATGCTCTAAAATAATTACCAACATTTCAAATTTACAATAAAATGCAAATATAACGAAAATTACAGTATTTATACTATGAAAAGTTAATAGTACGACCATATAATAATATGCTAAATTGATTCGTTTCATTTGTATTTTCATAAGTGATTTGATTTGCTTGAATTATTACTTATTTGTTTGTACCTTTACATATCTAATTATATATAATTTATGCATATTTCTTATATATCTTTATTTATTTCAAATTTTAATAAAAATAACTTGTGCACTCACTTTATTTTAAAAATTTTTCTATTAAAATTATTTCGTGCAATGAATGTTCTACGACTATAACTAAAAAAGGGGATTCAAGATTGCATCTATTTATTTTTCAGAATCTATAAATTTTCAATTATTCTGTTCCATTTGCACTCATCGAACTAACAAATTGAGACTTTTGGCTTATCCATTAATGAATCCCTATCCACACCTTGAACCATATATTCACCCTAAACAACTCAAGTTTTTAATTTTGCAGTTATAATCATATTGAGAGGAGGATGTCTTATGGGGTTTGACTTTTAATCCTGATTTAATTTTCTTAATTTTAATTTAAATGGTATTTATTTTTTCAATATTAAATCTAAATTAAAAAAATTAGATTTATTATTAACTGTATAGATTGGGAAGATTTTGTTCAGGTAAAAATTTTAAAATAATACTTTTCTTTATTTTATTTTTAATGGTGTATAATATATATATATATATATATATATATATGATTAAGCATAATAGGAATAATTTAATGGTAAGATTCTTTATGCTTGTTTGAATAGTCTTAATTTTAATACCTTATGAAAATCGATATTATAAATTATGATGTAATAATAAATATATATGAAAAAGAAAAAGAAATCCCAATATAAAATTCTTATATATGAATGAATGTAAAAGCGAGGAAGATGCAAAGTGTTAGTATAAAAGGTGTACACGTAGAGACGGACAAAAGTCCGAGTATTCCGCAAAACATGACCATTTATAATTAACAATTCATCATTTTCAGGAGTTCGGGTCATTATTGACTTTGATTTATTTATTAAGTTCAATCCTTGAAGGAATAATCTCGGTATATGCCTCATCCCTCTTCATATATATACATATATTATATATGTACTCATATATTTCCTCCTTCGAACATTTTCATGAACCAGGTAACTTTCTCTCTCTCTCTCTCTCTCTCACACACACAAATATAATGCATCGCATACACGAATTTGGATTTTTTTTGGTCATATTTTCTTATTATGTTAGAGAAGGATGTACTGAGAAAGTGAGATGTACTTAAATGATAAACTTTATTTATTCTGTGTTTATCTGTTTGTAACTTATAACAAAATTAAAAAAATAAGAAGATCCAAATTATACATGACACATGCAATGCTCTTCAATTGAAAATATGTTATTATGCTAACGTGTCATAACGTGAAAAAATATTAGTTAGTGCTCATATACTTATGTGATAATTGTTGTAATGTATCAATTTTAATTAAATCATTTTTTGATGATTTTCACTTTTCTCCTTAAATGATTTAATTAAAATTGACATATTATCAATTATTATATAAGTATGTTATGATTAATTAATGTTTTTTGGTCGTAACACATGCATTTAGAAAAATAGTTACACAAAAAAAATAAACATATGGACACATAGTATGGATTTCAATCCCTTCTTTTTCTTTTTTCTTATTTTTTATTATGTTAGAGAGAGATAAATATACCATTGGTGAGACTTTTATTCAAATGGATTACACATATTTAAATAAGACTTACTATTTAAATACACTTCACAACCCTAGATCTATATCTCTCCGGATACTATAAGAACATGAAAGAAAGCAAAAGCAGTGGATCCAAATCCTGACATATACTCTTTGGTATTATGTAATTAGAGTTCGGTGTACTTGCCTTTGAGTGGGATAAGCGTAGTGTGAGAAGTTCTTACCAACTAGTACAGCGTTTAGAATCTTATTCCTTGTGATCCTTAGCATTCAAAAGAGGGGTAAACAGCATCACTTCTCCAATTACAAGCACACAAAAAAGATTCGCATATATATATATATATATATATATATATATATATATATATATATATATAAGAGGCTAATCTAGAAGGTGACTCAAAGTAAAACATATGGTCTCAAACAGTTACCAACTTCATCATTTTCTACCAAAACTAAGGCACATAATGTTTGACCCATCTATCTCTTCTTTCTTTCTGCTCTCACCACCAACTACCAACTTGCTTTTTTTATTTTCAATACCAATAGTTATTGTTCTTGTCAAGTAAATTATTTTTGGTGGTGTTGTTATTAAATCCACGTAATTTAATTTTGAATAATATCGAGTTAAATAAAAACTTGTCTTTTGAAATTATTTTGAATGAGTTAAAAGGTTAATTTTTCTTTTTTACTCTGAAAGTTATTGTCTTAGATTCCATGCATATAATATTCAAATACGTAATAAAAAGGTATTGGATAAGGGATTTCAGACTCTTTTAAAGTAAAATAATTTGTCCCCCCAGTTTTAAATAATTGTTTCAAAATTCAAGGCTAAGTTCTTTAACATAAATATTTTAAATTTATGATCATTTACTGTAATTTTTCTTGAAGTATATGAACAAAAGTTGTTATACTCAATTTTTTTTCTTTTTAGATCTATGGGACTGCTATAAATATCTCCTAGTCGCCGAACCTTTTACGCATATAGGCTTTGAAAATTGAGCCCATACCCTCATATTCAAAACTGAGTTTTTTTCGTTGAAAAACTCACTAGCATCATCTTCTTGGTCAAAGTCTACGCACGAACATATGTGCAATCAAGCCCGCCACAGAATAGTTTTGTTGATAAGCAAGCTACTGTTCATACACGCTTCTGTACTGAGAAGGATAAAACTTGTGGTTTCGGTGTCAGGATTCTTGAACTGTAAACTGAAAGCTTGTAAGTCGTTGTGGCTATGGCGGGCGAACAGAGTGTGCTTACCGCCCTCGATGTGGCCAAGACACAGTGGTACCACTTCACGGCCATCATCGTCGCCGGCATGGGCTTCTTCACCGACGCGTACGATCTTTTCAGCATCGCCAACGTGACGAAGTTGCTGGGACGGATATACTACACGCACGAGGGGGCGGCGAAGCCGGGGACTTTGCCCCCGAACGTGTCTTCCGCCGTGAACGGCGTCGCGCTCTGTGGGACTTTGGCGGGTCAGCTTTTCTTTGGGTGGCTCGGTGACAAGCTGGGGAGGAAGAAAGTTTATGGCATGACTCTCGCTCTTATGGTCATCTCCTCTCTCGCTTCCGGTCTCTCTTTCGGCCACAGTGCTAAAGGTGTCATCACCACTCTCTGTTTCTTCCGATTCTGGCTCGGTTTCGGCATCGGCGGCGACTACCCTCTCTCCGCCACCATCATGTCGGAATACGCTAACAAGAAGACACGTGGCGCGTTCATCGCCGCCGTGTTCGCCATGCAAGGTTTGTTAAACTTACCCACTTTCAGTGTGCTTGACTTACACGTATGAGAAGTTTAGAAATTCGTTTCAACATGAAAACGATGATTTTGCCTTATACAATAAATCTGATTTGATCTATATCATCGTTCTGATTCTCTAAATCTCTGTGTATTCAAGTGAAAAGAATTTATATCTGCGTCAGATGAATCACTTTGAAGATTTAACAAAATTCACTTTTCAAGATTTTTTAACATGTTAGAAAAATACTTTCTCTTACATGTTTATCTATTTCAAACAGGTTTGGGAATTTTGACGGGCGGGATCGTTTCTCTTATCGTTTCGACGGCGTTCGATCACGCGTACAAGGCTCCGCCGTACAATGTGGACGCGGCGGCTTCTCTTCCGCCTCAAGCGGACTACGTTTGGCGTACAATCCTGATGTTCGGCGCCGTGCCTGCCGCCCTCACCTTCTACTCGCGAGCTAAGATGCCGGAGACGGCGAGGTACACCGCTTTGGTGGCCAGAAACGCGAAACAAGCAGCTCTCGACATGTCAAAGGTGCTCCAAGTCGAACTCGAAGCCGACCAGCCCAAGGTAGAAGAAGGACCATCCGAAAGAGACTACAACAGCTTCGGTTTGTTCTCTAAGGAATTCGCTCGGAGACATGGCCTTCACTTGCTCGGAACCTGCACCACCTGGTTCTTACTAGACATCGCATACTACAGTTCGAATCTTTTCCAGAAAGACATTTACACTGCAGTAGGGTGGCTTCCTCCTGCAGCAGAAATGAACGCCATTCACGAAGTTTACAGAGTCGCAAGAGCTCAAGTTCTCATAGCACTGTGCGGTACCGTACCGGGATACTGGTTCACCATAGCATTCATAGATATCTTGGGACGATTCTTCATCCAACTCATGGGTTTCTTCTTCATGACTGTTTTCATGTTCGCTCTTGCATTCCCTTACGATCACTGGACCAAGAAGGACAACAGAATCGGGTTCCTAGTGATGTACTCACTGACCTTCTTCTTCGCCAACTTCGGTCCCAACGCCACCACTTTCGTCGTGCCAGCAGAGATTTTCCCGGCGAGGTTGCGGTCGACTTGCCATGGAATATCGGCGGCGGCCGGGAAGGCCGGCGCAATCGTCGGAGCGTTCGGGTTCTTGTACGCTGCGCAGAGCAAGGATCCGACGAAGACCGACGCAGGGTACCCTACTGGGATTGGGATGAAGAACGCTCTGATCATGCTTGGTGCGATCAATTTTGTTGGCATGTTGTTCACCTTCTTGGTGCCAGAATCAAAGGGAAAATCGTTGGAGGAGTTGAGCAGAGAGAACGAAGATGTAGATGATGATCAGAATGTGGAACACCCAGTAGTATCTTCGACCAGTAGAACTGTACCAGTGTGATCGATATCGATGATGTTGATTCAACAAGAAGTTAAAATAAATGGTTATTGCAATACAAGTGATCAAGTGGTGTTTGTTGAGATTATATATGTAGTCGAAGAGAGTGGAAAAATAGATATAGGAGGTTTAGTTTTTCTGGGTTCATTCAAATCTTTGAAGTATCTTTCAGGTGAGAAAAGAACCCCAGTGTCATTAAAAGCAAAGCTTCATTGTCATGTAAGATTATTTAGTTTGAGATGTTATATTGTGACTGATCCGATTTCATCCTCATTGAAATATCTTTCAGATTGATCTTTATTGACATGCACAGTTCAAGAAAATTGGTGATCTTTCCATCAACCTTCAACGCCTCACATGATGTCAAAAGCGTTTGATTCTGAATGAGAACCATGTTTTTTTTTTTTATGTTTTCACTTGAGTGAACATGAAATGACCGAAGCAAACAACCCCTCAAGTTTCCTTTCACTTTCGCCACCATGAGAAGACAAAAAAGCAAGTGGACTACGTTAAAAGATGCACGACTTTTCTGATGGAGAAGGCCATTAAATAATGCTTAATATTAAATTCTTCTTTGACTACAGGCCATGTTCTTCTGCGTGACAACAGAGAATAATATATTTCGCTTTGTTTTACATTAAATGTGTAGAGTAAATGTTGCGGTCGGTGAACAAACGTCCCAAATAATAAAAATATTATGGTGTGTCTTCGGTTGGCATTGTGTTAACATGATTTTAGATTAATTTAATTTTTAAAATTAATTTGGGTTAAATACAATTTTGTATCACTGTGATTTATGTTTAAAAATTATTTTTTTATCATCTATACAATTCTTTTAATATGAAAATTATATATATATATATGTATTGCAAACGATAGTTTGGAGGTCAAGTTAATTTTAAAAAAATCAAATACTAAACCAAATAACTTTTTGTGAGGCAAGCCCTATTTAAATGTATAAACAAACTTTTAAACGTTCAAACACTAAGTCAAGCACGCTGATAGCATGCATATGATAGATTAAATGAAAAACATATAATACAGATAAGTTGATCCCTCAATAAATGTAGGGTTAAATTAATATATTTTGAAAGTTTACATCTACAAGGTATAATTCTAGGAAAAGGAGTAGTTTTTAATGGCGAGGATTGAGGAGCTAGTGAACAACTAAGTAGTAATGGTTATAAACATGCCTGATATCATGCTACATGATTTTGATTTTAATACGTTAGATCATAATTAATATTTAATGTGTTCTTGTTTAATATAGTTGGAATGTTAGTTGATGGTGTACCTTGTGTCAAGCAATCTCATATACTAGTATTGAGTTACTCTTTTATAAGTTGATTGTGGGGTCAGGATGTAATTCTTCAGAAGTGGAGTCCCTTTAAGTGTATAAAATTTATTTTGGTTGTCTTTGGAACATTAAGTTATTGATGTTTGCATGTGATTATTGTAATTTTTAACGATATTCAATAGACCGAACTGTAATGTACATGACAGAAAATTGATTGACCTTGTCTCTTATTCTATCGCAAAAGTCACTTTGTACGAGAATTCATACATTTTTTTATAGAGATTTTTTTTTTGGTTCAATTTTAAAATTATTATTTTAATCCCGCACTCACTATAATACTTAAATTAATTTTTCACTTATGAAAAAAATGTCATATTTGATCTTTTATTTTTCAAAAAAATATATATATAAAATTGGTTCTTTACTTTTGTACTTTGTAACAATTTAGTTTTTAACAAATTAATCATGATAAATAAGTCTCTCACAAATTTAAATTTATATAAAATCAATCAATCACAAATTCGAATATATACAAAATTAGTCCTTCTATTGTGATTAATGAAATAATGATTTTGCATAAAATAAAATTTGTGAAAAACTAATTTGTTACAATTAATTGTGAGGGACCAAATTGTTACAAAGTATAAAAGTTGGGATTGATTTGGTACTTTTCTCTTTAGAAAAATATCAAATTTAGCCCCTCTATTAAACTTTAAATCATGAATCTAATATAAGGGCTTAAAATTTGATGTTTTTGTTTAAATGTGAGAAATCAAGTGTAATATTTTTTAATGAATTCAGGATAATTTTGGACATTCTAACAAGAGAACAACTAAAATAATAATTTTATAACAAGTGAGAGTCAAAAAAATATTCTAGTCATTCCTAATATCTCGCTTCTTTGTTGTGATTGCTTGGCTAATATTTCTCATATCAAATACAATATTTAAAATGATCATAAAATGAAACTATTTTTATATAACTCAAAAATCATGAGAACATGCATTGCACTCATGTTAACTTTACTAACCTATAAAGGTGTCTCAAAATATTTTACACTTTATTAGTTATCTTATGATATTTAAAACATCATAAAACATAAATAATAATTTTATCAAATACCTCCTACAACGATGATCTTGTAAGAACTCTTCGAGCCACATGTACTATGAATGAAGTATGCATCTACTATAATAAAAAAAATTATTGTAGAGAACCAATAATCAAGCTAACAGGTGAATTTCCTAATATCTGGCCAAGGTTCATTTAATTATCATCTTCTCCATGATTGATTTGTAGAGAACCAATAATCAAGCTAATAGGTAAATTTCTTAATATTAATGTTGCTCTCACCCTCTTCTATTCTAACCATTATATTTAAGAGAATTTGACTATTATATTTTTATCTAATATTTCTGATTTTAATAAATATTAAATATTTTTAATAATATTTTAAAATCTAAATTATTAAATTTTCATCTGAGTTAAATTTGATAAATTTTATTTGTATTTAAATTTTTAATTTCATGAAATTTATTTTGTGTGTTGACTCATGCTGACGTGCCTTTCCTTCAAGAGTGAACAATCTACGCAGAATGTGTAGCTGTGCCTTGTGAGGATTGCGTGAATGAAATGAATGAAAAAGCGTGAGAATGATATAATTATTTTTTAGTGTAATTTTTGGTATACTCATAATTAATTTTGAGTATTTGAATACACTTCATTATAATATAGGGATATAATTGTAATAATGTTAATACAAAAATAATAATATTACAATTATATTCCTATATTATAATTAGTTGTATTAGTACACTTAAAATTATAAATACTCAAAAAATTTTATTATTATTTTTTTTTCAAAGGACTTCTGGTGCTATTCTATTCACCCTTTTTTTCTTTGAACACAAGATTCAGAGTTTTAATACATTGAGGTTTGATTTCTGACTCTTTGCAATCTCATGTAAAAAAGAATTATCTCATGTTGAATTATATATTATTTTACCATTGTAATATGGTTAATTTCGTTTAACATGTTAAATTAGTTCTTTAAAATTAAACCGTGTCAAAATCATCTTTCATCTTTTATCTCATTATACATTTATGCTATTATATTGACATCACTAACACGTATGATGTGACCGTGATTTACAATTCATATCTAGCATATCCCACTAGTGACTCGTTGAGATTCCTTAGCAAAATCCTGGATTATCATAACTTCAATTCCATCTGCTTCCTTTTCATTTGGACCATCTTTTTTTTTTTTTTTGTCTCTGTTCTTCCATGGCCTCAAGCTTCACCGTCTTGTTTCCTCGGTCAAGCGTGTATGAAGTTGCCTTCTAATTCATCTCACCTTGACAGTGAGGCTAGAAGCCATGGAAGAACAATTACAAGAGAAAGAAAAGGTCCAAGGGAAAGGGAAAGATAGAGAATTGAGATAGAGAGTACATTTTGGACCCAAAAAAATCCCTAGGAGATGTCAATAATTTAGAGTACGTATGAAATGAGATAAAAAGATGAATTATTTTGTTGCATTTTAAATTTAAAAGAACTAATTCAAAACTTTGAATAAGATTAAAGAATTACAATATTAATTGAGCCTAAATTTTGTGTGTTGTCTAAAAATTATAAATATCTTTTATTCTTCATGACGTCAATATACTAAGTGATTGCTTTGGTATGTGATGAAGTTGAACATCCTTAACAACCCCACTTTTATCACTTCAAACGTTGTAGGCACTGCTTTTCACAGACACTTGTGACTTGTTTGTGACAGTTTTTAACAACTCTGGCCATAGTTGCAATACAACAATCAGAATTTGTTAAAAGGAAGGAACAAATGAAACAGCCAAAATAGACAAGGTTCATAAGAAATATTAAAATGAAGACAGACTCATTTGAAAGGTAAGTACACATAAGAGTTGTTGTAAACTTGGCTTAGATGTCACAAGGACTTCACATAGCAAATTAACATATTACATAACCCAATTCAAACGCATCTCTAGAAATGCACAACTTATTTTTGGTACATACAAGCAAAGGTAGAAGGCAGGAAATTAAAATCTGCAACCTCAAATGCTACAAAGATTGTTGACTTAGACTTGAAGAGATATATCTTTGCCAAAAAGATTGCTGATTCCCTTACCAGGATCACTTTGTTTTACAATAGACTCTCCAACCAAAACCTGGAAAAAAAATTGTAATGTGACATTATATGACAGTTATTGGCTGCATGCATACTGAATTTGAATGACCGTATAATCTCAATTGTTGACTGCAACCAACACAACAAAGGACATGATTTTGAAAGATTTGGTGGTATATGGGAGTGATGTGGCTTTTTACAACTAATTTTGCATTCCTTTTCATGGTAGCACTAACAAATTTTCTCCTGCAAGCATTAGATCACTCAAACTTTTGTCCATTGCACCAGAGGACTCTTGGCTATATCATATTTCATGCGGCTGACTCAAATACAGAGGATTAGAATTGTCAATGAGGATGCAGTTATTATGAAGTAGTTGAGCATGTCAAATGTAATTTTGAATTTGTTGGTCAGGTATGATAATGTGGAAATAAAAACCACAATACTTACAGCTTTAACACCAGCTTCTTGTACATAGGCAATATCACTGGGTGTAAACAGACCAGATTCCCCAACAATCTAAACAAACAATTTAAGGAGCACGATCATCATTAGCAGGATAATCTCTATGATACACAGTTCTTTCAAGGGATCTTAATTAAGAAATTAACGAGAACTAACAATTATGTCTTTCTCACGGACTATTCTGCCTCGCTCTCCTTCAAGAAGCTTGTTTGTGTTACCGATATCCACCTCAAATGTTTCTGCAAACCAAAAATAGAAAAGCTACAATAGGTCAGTCATGCTCCTAAATTCAAGAGTAAGACAAGATGAGAAGATTCAAAGATAGAGTAGAAAATTGTTGATACTTTCAGCAAACATGTTTTGACGTTTGAACCTGAAAACATGCTTTTTAATATCACAAAACTAATATCAAGTGTAATAGTCTAAATGGAAGCATTGATTTAGCCAGACAACCTATGTGTCTATTCAAAATTATAAATTTAATCAAGGGTTAGTACTATTAGTACAAAGCCCAAATCACTAATAAATAACACCTAATTTTACCTTACCATCACACACTCATTATTCTAACATCTTGGAACCCCCACTGCGCATAGAAACATGAGCACACATGCACAAAGAAAGCAGAAAACCCAGGAAGGAGAAAGAAACAATGCATTTATGTTTTTGTCAATAGCCTAGCTGAAGCAGATAATTCATTGAATAACATTACGTCCATGAAAGAAGCAGTAACCCACATGTAACAAATGGTGCAATGAAAATACAGATCCACATGTCATGTATTATTCCTAAATTTTTATAGGAAAGGGCTCACAAATTCATGGTTAAAACAAAGACTAAATGAACAGGAAGGCTTCTCACTGATAATAGCCTACTGCCTTGTATATACTATTAGAGATGATAATGATAAAGACACAAGAAGATAAACTACAAGATCTATATCCAAATCTTTAGACGATGGTAAATGATAGACTAATCTTCAGGTAATGACAAACTAATATCATAATCTTTAGATAATGATAAGGGATTATTATCCCAGAGTGTAACAGTATCCTTTTTCATTATTATCCCCTCAACCTTAGTACTTATCCAACAATACTTTGACAGGTCTTTCAATATTCCCCCACAAACTAATCACTAGATAAGCTTCAGCTTGTTAAAATAATTGTACTTTTCAACAGAAACTCAAGAACACCAGGATCAACAAACAAGTACTCAATCAAAGAACAATGGCTCCTCCAACAAACAACTTGCACTCAAACAATGACCATATAGCTCAATTGAACCACAAGAAAGTTTACAAAACAATAACTCGTAGTTGCATATTGACCACAAACTTCAACAATGTTTGTGATGAGCAACTATTAACAGATTTCAAAGATAGTAATTACTGATATCTCAATCACTAAATAAGAATAAGGGACAATTAATTTATAGAACAACAGTAACCTTTATCTTTAAAGAACTAAGCAACATAAAGAGCATGACTGTTTTATTAAGAGAGGGAGAGAGAGAGAGAGAGAAGGCATACCAAGATTACGATTATTGATGCCAATAAGCTCAATCCCCTCTATTCCAAGAACACGATCAAATTCCCTCTCATCATGCACCTAGGGGCAAACAAAATAAAGCTTCAAGGTAAACTGATTTTTCTCTTGGTCATCATCATGTAAAAGAATGAACTTGCTACAGACCCAAGATAATGAGTTAGCAGTAGCACGAGTAAACACCTCATACACACTTAGGGATATAAGCAAATTGAATTAAAGTCATTCATATATAACCATTAAGAAGAGAACAGATAAGAGAATTACAAATCATTCAAATTAGAGGTCCTGACTAAAGCTAATCAGTTTAGGTCTCTCACCATTATCAGCATAGTCAAGGAGGTAAACTCTCAAAAACAACCAGATGTAACTTAAAAAGTTTACTTGTCTCCAAATTCTTTATAGAAAAAGCCAGGGGGAAAGGAGGGGGGAGGGGGGGAAGAGAATATCTCCGTGCTTTAATATTTGAATATTTTATACAATGAAATGACAAAAACAGCTTTAAGCCACTTGCTTTATATATCTTTTCAATTTTATCTCGCCAAAGACCAAAATGAACAAATTGGCATTAAAGACAGTAAATTTAATGACAGCATTGAAAACAACATATGAAGAGATCAAATAATTAAGCACTACTTGTAAGGAACATTTTCTTCTGTCCATATACAAAGGAATGTAGTTTCAGTTGAAAATGAGAACTATAATTTATTTATTACATCCCTGGATGTGGTACTACAGAATACGTGAACTTTTTATTCCATCCAATGCCTATTAAATTCAGATTCCTGTTATTTATCCTCCCTCAGCACTTATTCTGTCGTTATTACAACTAACTTTTTCCTAACAGACTAGCTACCTCTAAGACTTCTACATATACTCCCTTCCACTTATTTCCCGTTAGTATCCCCTTTGCACCTATATACATGTACCAGGTTACAAATGCAATCTAACCTATTCTCTCCTTCAAGGACAGAATCTGAATACAAAAGAAGCTCAGAGCAGAAAGCCACTTACAGAAAAACTCAAAATAGCCAAGTCCGGGAATAAGGTCATACTAAACATGGGATAAGCTCAAATTTTGGCTTCAAGAATAAATTCATATCAAACACAGGATACCAGGAAGTTCAAAAATTTTCATTGATATTAAAATTTGTTGAGACTATTATGCTGGATAACTAATTGTTGTTCTTGGAGTATGTATTAGTGGAATTGAGTACAGTGGCATATCCATGGGGGAACATCCATGGGGGAACAGGGGGAGCCCAATCCCTAAACCCAAAACCTTATCCCACAAACAGGTATTCTATATGAAAAATTTTTAGTATGACCCCCTTATAAAAGATAATTCATATGGCTACACAAAAATTTAGTTTGCACATGATCTTTACGTTGAATTGCCTTAAATGACAATAATTTATTGATTGTTTCATACTCCTTAAGAACAATAAGTCAATTTAGCAATTATAAGTTTTGAAGATTAATGAAATTAGAAAAGACAAAAGCTTGCAAGAAACTCCATACTCTAATTCAGTTATAGATAAGTTTAGAAAATTAAAAAATAAAGACACTTCTCCTTCCACTTCCATGTTTATAGACTAAAATGAGAAAGAGTGAAAATCACCAAGTTCACCCCTATCTCAATCTTTTTTTTGTTTATTTGGTCTGTGTGTAAATTTTTAGTAATCTAAATGAATGAAAAGGTATCAGGGAAGTAGAAAGGTCATTGTCACAATTAGCACTGAGCTCGTCTACAAAGAGGGTCAGATGTATTTGTCAATGTAAGGTTTCAGATTTGAGTGTCAAAATACTGGAGTTTTACCACACATCAGCTAAGTTGTAGCAAACAGAATTATGCCAAATACAAGAAACAAAATAAACACAGAAGCACCAGCTCTACCTCAACAAGTGCAGTTAGTCCAAGCATCTTGCATATCTTAATCATGTAACTGATGTCAAGATCAGGCAAGACAGCAGCAATAAGAAGAACTGCATCTGCACCTTTAGTTCGAGCATAGTAGAGCTGCCATGCATCTATGATGAATTCTTTGCACAACAGAGGGCACTGCATAATTTTACACGATTAGACACAAGACCTACACCAAGCTTTAGGTAATAGAATAAACCCAATATCAAAGAGCAACACAATTCAGAAAGTAGACCTTTACTCCAGCCTTCCTTATCAACTCAAGATTTTCAAAGCCTCCCTATATTGATAAAACCAAAATCATGTTAGAGATAGCTATCAGTTAGCTGCAATATCACCAGCCTATCAACCAACCAGATAACATTTGGTAACATTCAAGTTGTCAGGAGATTCGAAAAAAAAAAAAAAGTTAGTTGGTTTACCTTAAAATACTTTTCATCTGTCAAAACACTTAGACATGCTGCTCCACCTTTTTCATAAGCTTGAGCTATTTCAACCTATCACAAAGAATCACTGGAATAGTAACATACCATGAAGAAAAACAGGAAAAATCCAGAGGGCTGGGGTAGTCATTGCTCATTACTTAAGGTGCTTAGAAAGTAAGGTGATAAATATTAGGAGACCAGATACTCCATTTAACGAGAAAAAAAGGCATCTTCCTAAAACAATAAATTCAGATTAGGTCCTTACTTTGAAGCAACCATCCTTTTGAAACCATGAACTAAGACCAATTTTTGAAAACTTTTACGAGAAACGATCAAGCTATCAAGAAAACATGTATGATATAGACAGGCTCATCTGTTTTAAGTAGAGTTTTCATACTTATACAATGGTTATTTTCGTAGAGTGGTATACTACTAGAAATTAACAAAAAAAATTCAAGTACAAAAGAAATGGCATAGAGGCACAGTAGAAAGAAAAATGTAGATTTCAAATAAGTTCAAATTGGGTGAATGGAAGTGAAAAAACTTTGACTTTATGCAATAACTACGGTAAAGTAATAGCAAACAGGGAACCTACTGATGGGGGCAGCAAGCATTTATTTTCGTGGCTATTGCAGAGCATGAGAGTTCAAAAACAATAAAGAGGGGGCTCATGATTAACAGCATAAGAAGCTCAGAAAACGTGAAACCAATGTTTAGTGAGAAATTAAAAAAGACCTATCTAGGCAAACATGACTTTACGTGAAGTATGTATACTGTAACATATAGATTCTAGGAAGCCAAATGAAATTATAAAATGGAATAGTATCTATCCAACAAGTTGCAATGGTGGTGTTAGCCAGTTGACATAACAATTCACATGGGCATCAGTAATTCTCAGCGTATTTTTTATAAAAAGTTGAAAAATCATAATCATAGACAAAAACAGAATAGGGCCAAAAGGAAGACAGACTTACTGGATCGAAGTCCTCTCTCAAGACACCTCTACTTGGTGAAGCTTTCTTCACTTCAGCTATCAATCCTGGAAGTCCAGTTCGTTCATTGGCTGCCCTTAAAGAACCAATAAAATCCCTGGCAGGAGGAGCATTTTCAAAGGCTTTCTTCAGTATATTGAGAGGCATTCTCTCTTTCAGCTGAAAATCAAACACTTCACAGTATTACAGGAAGTTTATTTTATGAAATAAATAAATAAATAAACAAAGTAACTAAAAGAAAAAGGCCAATGAATCATAATACTTGTGCGACTTCTGTGTCCTTGTGCCATATAATCTCTTCCAAAATGTTACGAGGAGTATTGCCCTCATTCTGCAACCGGAATTCAAATGGTCCTACATAATGCAAAGGCGGACCAGTTGGTGGACTTCTCCTTATTCTTATCCCTTGGCTGGCAGCAACTTCATCTTGGAACATGCGCACTTCCCACTCTTTAATTTTGAGAGCATCTTCCACAGATTCACTAGATGCGTCTACTGCAGGCGAAATATCAGTTGACCCCATCTAAGAAAAGGAACCGGAATATACATAAGCTTAAAGAGCATAAACCAGACACTAGATTTCCTCATTATATAAATATTGCAATTTTACACTTAAAAATAAGCCAAAGCTTAATTCCACAATAGTATCATACCATCAAAGTCTATTGCAAAGGGGATATAGAAACTAAGGGAATCAATAAATATACGAAAG
Source organism: Delonix regia (assembly GCA_037074485.1). NCBI lineage: Eukaryota > Viridiplantae > Streptophyta > Magnoliopsida > Fabales > Fabaceae > Delonix > Delonix regia. Next base: position 8,310,298 of record CM073453.1, read on the forward strand.
AAAGGATCCAAATTAACGCACAAAGAGATAAAATAAAATGATAAAGAGAAGTTATGGTCTGAACCTCAATGTAGATAAAATTACAATTGAAGTCGTACCAAACATGATATTGAGTATTCAATCAATTCAAAAAAATAATTACTTTATACCCAATGCAGATACCATGGCAAATAAGCCTAGAGACAACTCGTATCCCTCATTACGCAATATTCAGTTCCATTTCGCTCAAAATGAAGTCAAATCCTAATTCTCTCATATCACTTTCAAATTTCAGCAGACTCCTACAAACCCAGCTCACCTAATCATAGTCGAAGATCAACGAACCTCGACAAAATAAATAAATAAATAATTCAGTGTTGAAGAAATTTCACCTGTGGTCGAACAGAGAAAGCGGGAAATGAAATTCCTCTGGAGGCATTCACTTGAGCTGGAGGCGGAATCCAGTCCGGGGGTCTGGAAGAAAGGGATGGGACGGCCCGGAACGGAAGCTTGAGAGAAAGCAGAGACTGCATGTGGATTGTGAGATGAAGGTTGAGTGGGGGCAAAGGAGAGAGGGAAGGAAGGGGTTTAAAAGGAGAAGGAGGCTTTGGTAACAGACAAACTGAAGGAGGGACTGCACAATCCCCGTTCTAGCAAAGACGGTCTGTTTCCCCCTAAATATTTGCAGTATAACTGTTGCAGCGTTATGCTTCTGGCACGTGACCTCAATGCAGTTGCACGTGCGAGTGCAATAAAACATGGTAAGGTCTAGTTAATTAATGAAAAAAATATTAAATTAATATCTCACTTTTTAATGATAATTTAATTATTTATAAATTAATCATAAAAATTTAATTTTTTTAAAATTTTATTTTATATAAAATTAATAGAAAAAATTATTTGGTATAAATTTAAATTTATAAAAAATTTATTTATTACAATTAATTTGTAAGGAATTAAATTATTATAAAGTATAAATATAAGAATTAATTTTATATTTTTTTACTAATTAATAATAATATAAAAATAAATAATATAATTAAAAAAATATACTGCAATAATTGTATTGATATTATTAAAAAAATTATATATTTTATTTTTAAAATAATTATATACTTATTCGTATTTTAATTAGAGAATAGCAAAAGTATAAAACATTACCATATTCTTGTGTGAAATTTTTTTGTCTGTTTTAAATTTCTTTTTTTCCATTTGTATTTTAAAATGTCATCAATATTTTCCTATAATTGGCCCTGTGAGGATCGCTTTATCATATGTATCAAACTATAATTTATTCAGACTCATTATATGGTTAGTCGAATCAAAATATATTATTAGAGATTACCACATAATTAAGAATGGAAAATACATTAACAACATTTTAAAAAGTAATGAATGACATTAGAATATACAGAAATTAAGAGACAAAAGTATAATTTCATGCTTATTTAAAGGTTTTATATATATATATACATATACACAAACAACAACGTTGGAAAATACATGTGACATTATGTTTCTATCCTTTATTATATTTCCCTCAAATTAATTTGTAGTATTGAAATTGATATCCTGTAAATAATTGCAAAAATATTTATAAGGAAATATAATCACAAGACTTTCTATAATATAGTAGGATAAAATCTGTCAATCAAAACTTTCTATAAATTTTTATTTTAATCTTTTCTCCATATAATTAACATAAATTGATTAGTATATCTTGTTTGTTGTATCATATTATAAATTTAATTTGGTCCTTATAATTTAAAATTTATAATTAAGTCCTTAAACTTTCTATAATATATAATTTGTTTTTTTGGACTGATATAATATATAATCAATTACATTAGCAAAATTCAATACAATATTAACATAGTACATACTAAATTAAAACATTTGTAAATTGTAAGGATATAATTAAAAATTTGTAAACTATAGAGACCAAATATAAATTCAATGAAATTATAGGGACTAAAAGTATACTTTCCCTAAAAATAATGTTCCATAAAAATTTTGAAAGAGCTGATTTTGAGAGTAAAATTAACAGATAAAATGGTTAGTAATAATTTTATACATTTCTGTGTAAATGTTGTCCTTTATACAAAGATACATGAACCCTATTGTAAAATAATATGACTATAGACCCAAAAAAGAAATGCTAAATAAACCGAATATTTTGAATAATGACTTTTGTTATTTGGTTTCTGTATTAAAGCATATGAATTAGTTGAATACCATATGTAAAATTTAAAACTTAATTCTGTATGATGTTAATGTATAGTAAGCCATAACAACTATTGAATGCCACAATACTATATTAATCTTTTTTTTTTTAAATTCTTATTGTCATTACCTCTATTTTCCAATAATCTTCTTTGTTGATAGCTTAGAAGATCCTCTAAGAGAATTAGTACCATATCTTCTCTTAAACCAAATCAAGTATTAATATATTATCACATAACAATTAAGGTTCCATCTTTGTTGTACCTATAAAATTGTGTTGGTGTAATCTCTATGTGGCATATTTAAGAGAAAACATATGGTAATGATGATCAAAATATGCTAATTGTATATTAATTTAAAATAATTTATTGTATTTATATTTTGATCAAAATATTTTTATATTTTATTTATGAACCAAAAAATTTTAATTTATTCCCTCGACTTTTTATTTTTAATAATCCCATAAAACTTTGGTTTATAAATTGAAAATAAAAATAAAATTATGAAGTTGTGGAGTTATTGAAAAATTACATAAAGTATAAGGGTAAGTTTAACAAAATTATAAACTAATATTTTTATATGGATTACTGAAAAGTAAAAAAGTAGATGGAATAAATTTAAAAATTTTAAAAGAATTTCTTATTCATAAATAAAATTTAAAAATAATGGGTCAGTAAATTATTTTAAATATATATATAATTAATATAATATAACATACCATTGTCACATATTTTTTTCGTAATATATCATATAATGATTGTACCAATATAACCAATTTTATAATTATACTAAAGATTTTAACAACAAGTAATCAATTACAACTAAAGATTTTAAGTATTAGCTAGAACCACATATGGGCTTCAATAATTCCTAAGAATTATATGCAATATCCTCATCAAATGAGAAACAAAAGTTAAGCACATTTGAGTTATTGTTTGTATCATCTTCATAAGTAGAAAGAGTATAATTTTCTTACATATTAAGATAGTATACGGCATTAAGTACTATGTGGATTGTTTGTATTTGAAACCATTTGCGTTATGTACAATTGGCTTCAAATGCATGTTCGTGTTGTCTTTTAAAATTATTAATATTTGATCAACAGAGAGAATGGCCAACTGTACAAACTGCTCAGAAACAAAAATGGAAAAAAAAATCCATAACCATTATTACACACAGAAAATTAAAATCAAATAAATCCTCTAGCCGCGAGAAAAATGACAAAAGCCAAAAACAAAAGGGTTTAGTGTATGCTATACGGATTCTCTGCAAAACGATGTCATTCTGAAGTCATAAGTCACTTATTTGTCCTAGTTGATTCACCTTCAAGAGTTCCTCTTTTAGGTGCTCTCCCTACTTCGTACATATACTTTCATGTTATAATTTCGATTCCTTGGAGTTTTGGCGAGAACATGAGATAATATTTTATTATAGTACATTATTAAATAAAAATTTAATGATACAAATTTATGTTAAATTAATATAACTAAATACAATTATATTTTTTATTTATAAATCTAAACTATTAAATTTTTATTTAATAATCCACTATAATGAAACAACCTCATGTTTTCACTATAATATGAAAAAATCCAGAAAATCCAGATTGGTCCTGTTAATGTTTTCCCTCAGCCTCTTCGAACTCATCAACATGGTCCTGGTCCCAAATCTCCTGTGTATTGGTTTTAGCAACTTATGCCTCTAATCCTTCTGCTATGCCATTGCCTTTGCCAACTTCTAATATACTGAGATGACAGTTTCTCATTTGTTCTCTAAATAAATTCTCTAAGATGGTCTGGTAAATTTAAGGTATGCTGAGTAACCTTGGGATGATTAACAGTGTTAGATCACTTTGTACTACCAACCTTATGATCACTTTATTTGGTGATTTAGGGCAACCATGTAGTCATAACAATTATTTGAGTGACACCAACGGAATATCCCTTTAATTATTTTCAAACCAAAAACTTAATAAATTTAAGTAATTTCTTAATGTTAACATTGCTTAACGGCAATACTAAATGCTCAAATCTCAAATTGGAAATTCTGATTTTGACTTGAGGGCTTATAAGAGCATATATCTTATATTCCGAGGAACTGAATCGTATGATGAATTGAGAATATGTTCTACAACAGCCACAGAACTAACCGAAGCAACAACTAAATTCAATACTTCTGCAGAAACAAACGGCACCTAGAGATTACAAGTTCATACGCGATATACAAATTTAAAGAACTTTCAACTCCCAAACCAATCAAACTCGAATAGAATTAATGGAAGCAAGAGTATAAAAAGAAAAAGAAAACGAAAAGCATATCAAACAACGACTTGAAGCAAAATTGCAATTCATCAATGCCTTTCCTCTTGTCCGGGATCAAAAGTCAACAAAGTATTAATGTCTACAAAATAAGAACTATTATGGTCCCTAAGATACAAAAAAATAATGGAAAGGAAATACAGCAGACATCAGCTTAAGTACATTAAATTATCTGTAGAAGGGGATCACTTTCTGCCTCATCTACTTAAGAATTTGAGTTCCTTGCGTGCTTATAGTCCCCTCATCCTGCGAGACAATAAACAATTATTAGCTCTATCATTCACTAAAGTAAATCAATTTCACACTTCCATTTTCGTATAGATGCATAGCTTCTTTTGACCTTTATACCATATGACGCTTTTAAGGTCCCATGCATCAACCAATCAGTCATGTTGAGCATTTTCAATTAGTATCCAATGTCAAAAAGTCAATTTATACGGTAACTAGATAGAGTTAAATGTAGATAACATTGCGAAGTCCTTTCAACATGAGTTCCTTCAATTTTAGGTCATGCATCAACAAATAACATGGTAATAGAAAAACTCAAAAATAAACAAAAATAAACCAGATAGAAGGCATCTCTTGGAAGCTTTTAAATAAAAATATGCAAAAATTCCCACCCCCCCCCAAAAAAAAAAAAAAAAAACCCTAACATTAAATCCTGCTGCAGGATATAGGTAGTCATTAGACAGGGAAGGCTCTCAACTAAAAGAATGTAAAATTCCAATAAAAACTCCCTAACATAAATTGCTAAGATAAACACAATCATCATATGTGCTCTACTGAATTTGTGTAGTCCAAGGTTATTATTTCTCAATCTAAATTTTGATGACCTTATGTCGTAAAATAACCTTAGGAAACCTGATCCTATATAAGAGCTAAATTTTCTCGGATCTCAATTAATATCTATGATCTTACCAATCTTGTGAAATTTTGAACTTGCAACATTTTTTCCCCATTCATAAGTTTAAAACCCCTCAGGTCAAGGGGTATGGAAAGAAGATCATTATACTAACCCTTGGTGATACTACACATTTGCAACCTCCATGCCCTTAAATAATTCAACCTTCGCCTTTATTTGGTGAAAACTGATGATGAGAAATCACATCACCAAATATCTTTGCCTTGACGCTACAGAAAGGGGCATTTGAGCAGAGAAGAGGCTTTTCAGATGGACAGAGGTTTGACTCTGTTTTTTCCCCCACTACTGGCATGTTTTCAACCTTGATTCTTCTTATTACTACAAAGTATCTTCTCTATTATCATGTGTTGGGATCCATTTATTTAAATTGTATATTCCTTTAAATATTTTTTTATTTTATACATGATTTCGATAGAATAATGCTTATTTACTGACATTTATACAAGTATATTTTTAATTGTTATATTTCATAGGAGGTAGGATCTCCCAATCCCCAACCAATCCTGCAACTCAATCCCTTTACCCCTTTATCGATCTTAAAGTACGAATTTAATCTCAACATTCTTGTTCTAGTCTTATTCATTACACTAGGACTCCTAATGAAGTTGATATGGCAGAGGTCTCGAGATCATGTCGCATATGTAACAGCATAACAATTGCTATCTTCCACGTCTTACAATATATAATGATTGACTGCATTCTGTGGATTGTTATTTATGATTATAACTTATACAACTCAAGCAGAAAGACTGCACCCACAAATCCACACTTATGTTATTTGTTGTAAGAATTGTTTTGGTTTTGTTCTTCTGGAAAAGGAAAAAAAAAGGAGAAGAGAAAAAAAAAAAAACTAATCCACTCGACTAACAGAGCAACTTATTGGTTCTTCTTATAATGAATGTACATCATAACTCAATTCGAGAGTAATATAATCCAACGCGAGCAGAAAACTTGATAGAATAGCAGGATAAGTGTATATCAACAACCTGTTATGACTGAAAATTCATTGAGAGCAAGCATGAATAATGGCAAAACGAGATTTACAACTTAATGAATATAGGGAAAATACTGGGCTTAACTACTAGGAAGAAGAAGCACAGAGAATTATACAGTACACAGATAACAAAAAATGAAGTTAATGTAAATTAGTATAATACACACTTATGCAGGTTTGGTCCCAATAATAGAGCACGAATCTCAAACTAACCAATTCATTATGCTTCATGTATGGTGAGTAAATTACACATTATAAAGTGACCATGTAAAGCACCAAAATATATGCATTTTTTTATATCTTTCATCTGCTGTTTTCCAATTATAACATGCCAAGTATATACCAATTATATCACATGTATGGCTATTGAAGATATCTGTACAAGTTTCATATTAAATTATATATTTTTCATGTTATCATTGGCTAACTATACACTTGTCATGTGTTAATTGAAAACCTGGTAGCAAATATACAACGAACATTATCCGAGTCTGGTCGAATTTTCAATTACTTCCCTCCCATCAAGCCCCAAAATCAAATCGTTCAAGCTAACTCAGGAAGATGCATCGTCAAAATCATACTCCTTTACATCAGCACCCAGAAAAAAGCAATCAACGCAGAAAATTGCACAAAGCTACAAGTACTTATTTCAACAACTCATTAGCCAAAAAAAAAATAAAATCGAAGAGCCAAATGAACTATCCACACAATTCGTAGAAATCAAACAAGATCCAGACGAAAACGGTAAAAGCAAGTAAGAAAAGACGGATATTCTGCAGAAAATTAACTTTACCTAACTAGATCCGACGATGATGTTGTTGATCGGAATGAAGATCAGCTTCACAAAGAAACCTACAAATCCCATAACCACGAAACCAATCGCCGTGCGAACAGCAACCTTGGAAAACTCTACAACACAAAGCATCCGATAAATACACAGAAAAAACGAATCAGAAAACGGAAAAACATCGATAGAGGATTGAGATCTGAGATTCACCTTTGCGATCAGGTTTGTGGCAGCGCTTTACGAGTCGAACGCTGTCCTTGGCGAATTCTCTGAGTGGATCGAAGACAGAATCAATGGCGTCCATTCTCTTTCTCTCTCTCTCTCTTCTCTCTCTCCCCTCTTCGTTGAGTTAGAGGATGAAACCGACCTTGATGGAATTGGACACTTTGCTCCGAAAGGTCCTCTCTCTTGTTTCTTTATACTCAGGTACAAGTGGGCTAGACACGTCGAATCGCCCAATGGCGTGGTGCCACGCTAACACAAAGTAAATTATTTTATTTATTTTAAAATTATTAAATCAATTTCTCACATTTATCGTATATAATTTAATTCTTATAAATTTATTTATTGTGACAAATTAATTTTTTAAAAATTTTATTTTATGTAAAATTAAATTTTTATTAATTTAAATGAAGAGATTAATTTTATATAAATTTGAATTATAAAAAAATTAATTTTGCATAAATTTAAATTTGTAAAAAATTGATTTATTACATTTAATTTTTAAGATATTAAATTGTCACAAAATCTAAAAATAAGGGACTAATTTTATAATTTTATCTATATTTTGTTATAAAAATTTATTCTATATTTATTTTATATGATGATAATCACATATATAAAACATATTTTGGTTAAAAGATTATATGTGTACTTAGTACAAATTATGGCATGTAAAAGTAGTTTTTTTAAAAAAACATAATTATTGGATAAATTAGAAAAATATGCACTTTTTATATTTTAATTTAAAATCCTAATCCAAAATAAGAGCAAGTTCCAAAATGATTTAATATATGGCTACAACACTAAATTCAAATTATCAGCCAACTAAGATTAAGTTAATTAGGTTGTTATTGAAATATAAGTTGGCATCTTCTTTTCCAACTCTCCTGATAAAGACATACAACAAACACTAATAAAAAATTATTAAAACTAGGTATTGAAATTATTTAAATAATAATAAAACTTAGAACAAATCAATTTTTTCTTTTTTTTAATTAAATTTTTTTATTAATATATAACAAGTGCATAATTAACTAATAACAATAGAAAAATAGGTAATTTAGTATTAAAATTATGTAATTATTTATAAACAAACATATCTATATATATTATGATATTATTAAAAATATTATATAATTATCTTATTTTAATTTGATGTGAATTAGATATGATTGAGACAAGAAAGAGAAGGGAGGAATCACACACTTTTATAGAGAAAAGAAAAAATAAAAAAAAAAGCACCCACTCTCATTTCTCAACCTCACCTTCCTCAGTTCAAAAAAAAAAAAAAAAAGAACTTCATTCATCAATATGAGTTTTGCTTGGGAAGGAAAGTTATGAACTGGAAAGATAATAAAATGCCGTGGTTGGAACCCTTGGCCTTATCCATCATATTTGAATTTTTTATTTAAAATATAAGAATTTCGAACATAAGAATAATCTTTGTTTTTTCGTTTTACTTACTTCCGTTCTCTCATCGTAGGGTTGCATTTGGTACATAGAAGTAATTATTATAAGAATGAAAATAAAATCACGTGATTTTATCTTAACTTAATCATTTATTAAAAAGTTTATTGACCTGATAGGGTTGTCCTTAAACAAAAAAAGATTAAAACCCAACTTGAATTTAAGGTTGAATAAAAAAGAAGCCGGACTCAAATTTTTTAAAGTTCAACCCAGTTCAAATTATATATATATATAAAATATTTTTATTAAATTTTTTTATATTACAAGATAATTTTTTGACATTACATGATAATAAATTATATAAACACATTTAATACTTTTATCAAATTTTATGAATGATAATTATTTATTTCAATTTTAGTAATATTTTTTTTGTTCAACAAATTATATCCATTAAATTTCATTGTATTGTAAATTTTTTTATTATATAAATATAAAACTGGCTTGGCTAGGCTTGCCGGCTTTTTATTGGACTCAGGTCCATGCCCAAATTTTGAAAAAAAATGGACATAAACTCGAGCCCAAGTTGGCAACCAATAAAAAGAGTCGAATGCAAGCTTAACTTATTTTTGCAAATGTATAGCTTGTGATCACATCTAATTATATATCAGTGTTATTTTTTATGTATTTACAATTTTGAATACATAAATGCACCAAGTATATCAAATATTTTACTTTATATTCGATATAATATTCAAAGGACAAAAAAGAGTTATTTTATTTTTTATATTTGGTTTAATAGAAATAATGCAGACAAAATAACACAAATAATTCTAATACTTTTAGTGTTGGTACTATTTTAAAAAGAATATATTTTTTCATTATTTTGAAAAAGAATGATCATAACTAAATGGTAATAGAAATAAATCCATTCAATGGCCTGTAATCCCATTCCATCCGTAAAAAACGGTAATGAGAATCATGCTTTTTTAAATGTACAAACTGGTAAATTTTTTTAATATCATATATTAAATTGAGAATAAAAATGGGTGAAATATTGATAAAAAATAAGTAAGATATTAAAGGGATATAAAAAATTAATAAAATATCAAATTAAAAATAAAGAATCAAAATAAAGATTTACTCATCTGTTTTTATTTTTAATCGTGTTTTCTTGTTCTGTCTTGACTTAAAATAGGTTAATAAAATTGAGGAACGTATACCAGTGTTTGAAATACATTTTTTATTCTTTTCCTATTTGTTGTTGAGCTAAACTTTTGAGTAATCAAATGCTGTTAATTTTCTTTAAAATATACTTATTAAAAAAATTATTTAATCATGCTTTTAGGATAATATAAGTAATTATTCTATTGTGGAAAAAAAGCAAAAATTTAAATTTTTTTCTAAAAAGCAATAAAAATAATATTTTTTTGAAAAAATAATTGTATTTCATTTAAAATCATTAATTACTATGATTATCTCTCACTAATTTTCCTTACCTTCTTAAATACATATAGTTTTTTAGTATTTATAGTAAAATATATTTTTCAAAAATTCACCAAACATAATAATGTTTTTCAAAAAATTTATCAAACATAATAATATTGAGAAATACAATTTTGGCTTCTCACTTTTAGTTAGATTGTCAAAATAATTCTTCAAAAATAAAAAGTATTAAAATGACCCTAAAAATAAATAAATTGAGCTAACCTCTTTGAAAGATCAAATTGATTCTTAGATAATCTATAATTATTTTGTGAAAGATTTTATTTTTAGAAGATTATTTTGATAATTTTCATTTACAGATAATTATATTAATTTAAAAAAAGACTAAAATTATATTTCCCCTTAATAATAATATTAATAAAATCGTTTATGAAATCATATTACTAGACGCCAAACACATTTTTTTTTCAAATGCTGCTTATAAAACCCTATCTTTCGACCTGAACGACGAAACGCGTCCTACCTGTGAATCTGCTATTGGCCCGAGGGTCTGTATATCCAATCACACGCTGACACATCTGCAAGACGCAGGACTTCATAAGAATAGCTAACGACGCCGTTTCAACTTTCGTAATCCTACGACAGTTCCACCGCTACTGGATGACTACAACGTCGACCACTTCAACCCTGACTCCTCGTTGATATAAAAAATTCTTGAGTCGCAGAACTCTGTCCTTTCCAACGTTACTCTCTCTTAAAACCTCCAAAGTCACGAACTCAAATCCCACAATTCGAATAAAGAACAAAACGCTCTTCGAGTTCTTCTGATATCCTCGTCACGCAAGCAAGTTATCTTTTTTCTTCTTTTGTCCTTTTTTCGATATTTTGATCTCTGCAGAATTGGCTGTTTGATTATGAAATTAAAATAAGGCGTTCTTTTGATGTTCTCTTCTTTTCTTTTTTCCTTTATGATTGAATTGTGCAGATGGAATTGTGGTGGTGGGGGTTTTTGAGACATTTTTTGGTGTTTATGATAGTTGGGGCGTTGTGGAACTTCAAAGGTTCGGAAGGGATTAGGTTTGTGATAGACAGACAGGAGTGTTTCTCCCATGATGTTAAATACGCTGGTGACACTGTCCATGTTTCTTTCGTTGTTATTAAGTCTGATTCTCTCTGGCGGTTTAGTGACGAAGGTGTCGATCTTGTGGTATGTTCGTTTTCAGCAACTTGTGTTTTTACCTATGTCACTCTAACTTATATGTATTTCTTCTATTAAAAGGCTTAATGGGTGTATGTTTTATTATTATTTTTTTATTCTGGGCTTTATAAGTTCCTTAATTATGTGTCTTTGGATTGTGCGTGGAACTTTCCTTGGAGTATTGAAAGTTTTAATCTGCAGACAGTGTGATATTAAACCATTGAATATAGTTTTGCGTAGATAGAAAGGAAGAAAACAGATATAAACTCTGTTTGACACTTCATTAGGGACTAGGAAAGCATGTGAGGTCTTGCTAGATTGATCAAAGGTAATGTAGGAAGACAATATTATGGGGTTAGGGAAGATTGATAGCTGAACAAGTATTTTTTTTTTTTTTTGGATGTATTGTGATATAACATATAAGGGAGGTTTTAGATGGTGCAGTTTGTACAAGCACAAGTGAGGGATTACTTGCCGAAACTATTCTATGTGTGGTACTTGAAGGGCTATTTGATATAACTGCAGGTCGGAATTATTTTCATATTACGTTTTATAAGAACAGGCAATGATTATTGAATTTCAGAACAATGCATTCTCTTATGTAAGCTTTCTGAAGCTATTTATTGTCCGTTACATACCTAAGACGAATACAAGAGATGGGTCTGTGCACTTCTCTGTAGTCAATTGTCATAAACCTGTTGGCTCTTTCCATATCATGAGAGATTTTGATGATAAACTCAAAGTTTGTGTTGAATTATTCTTACTGACCGTGCAGATTTTGCATGCTGTTTTGAGTATATTAATGCAAATATGCATCTCATTCAAACACATAAGGAAATGACAATTTTATCAATAGATATCACTTGTCAGTCAATTCTTGATGTTTAAGTTCAACTTGCAGATATGTTATGTAATATGCATTATATCTTGGAAATTATATATGATGCTAGATTTACAATCAGATATTTCAGCTATTCTGTTTATTATACTGCCAATGTTGTGCCTACTGTTCGGATATTCATTTCTCAGACATCTAGAAAACATATTTATCTGTTGTTAGAAATCAATTTAGAATGTTCTGAACTACTAATCAGAAATCTAAGTGCTATATCAATGAAATAAAGCATTAGATTTAGAAAATAAGACACTACTCATAATTCCTTAAAATATGGCATTGTATATTTATGACTAGAAGTCAACTCAGAGCACTATATAAAGCTAAAGATGTGAATGGCCCATTGTATCACTTGTAATCACCAAGCTTAACTACAGGCCAGAATATGTAATAATTAATTACATGTTTCGTTTCTGATAGATTCAAGCAAATAATATGAGCAACATTCGCTGCTTGCTTGTCTGAGTCTGCTGTAATAGAATTACGTGTGGTAATATGAGACCAAATAACATATATTTGTTTGTGTCCACAAAAAATAGGCATATGTGCACATGCTTGATGTAAATTTGTCTTCCTTATCTTATTTTGTTGGCACACTGCACAATCTGCATCACCATGCTGGAATCTCATTTTGGCACTGTGTAAAAATTTCAGGTAACAGGACCTTCTGGTGAGCAAGTACGAGATTCTCGTGACAAGACAATTGAGAAGTTTGAGTTTGTGGCTCACAAGTCAGGAGTCCATAAATTCTGCTTCACCAACAAGTCTCCTTCTTATGAAACCCTTGACTTTGATGTACATGAAGATCACTTCTCATACTTTGAGCAACATGCAAAAGATGGTAGGAGCCTCTGCTATTAAGCCCTCTTTTATTTATCTTCTCATTATTCATATTCATCTTTTTTAGTGGAAAGTGAAAACTACATTTTACTCCATTAACTAAGACCTAATTACAAAATTGGCATATGAACTTTAAGATTAACAAAACACATCACTAGACTTTAGATTATAAGAAATACCTTAAATTCTAGTTATAATATCAACTGCAAGAGGCCACGCTATCTCAATTTCATTCCAGTTGAATTTGTTAAATGATCCTCGCATGGCCTTTTATATTGGCATTCTCATCCCAACCTAATGCTAGTGTGTGAAGATAGTTGAAGTGAAGAAGCAGCCTTATACGGTTAATTTTAAGTTGAATTTAACAGCAATACATTTTGAAGTTCATCTAACAATTTTATAATTAGGCCTTCGTTGGTGAATTGTTGTTTCTTGTTTTTCCCTTATTGATTTTGCTTAATACACTTATCTTCATGCTGCGTCAAAGTCTGAAAGGTGAGAAAATGTTTGCAGAGCATCTTAACCCTTTGTTGGAGGAGATAGCGAAGCTGGAGCAAGCTCTTTACAGCATTCAATTTGAACAGCATTGGTTAGAGGCTCAGACTGATCGCCAAGCAATAGGTAGGTAGAAATTAACCAAATTTTAAATTCTTGTGTTCATAAAAGCTAAGCACCTTTATCATATCAATTATATCTCACTTAATAGGATATAAGTAAAGACTATCTTGGACTAAGATCCTGATTTTGGTCTCTCATGAATGAGTTAGAACTAACTTTTCAATTTGGTCCCTCAAATGTAGGTGTATTTCTTAATTTGATTCCTTACAAATAAAACCATAATAGATAACTTCCTTCTATCAACATACTGTTATAAAAACTAATGGTTGATTTACATATTATATCATGACTAAAGCAATAACCTATAAAAATATTATATATCATTACATGTATTAATTTCATTTATATTAGACAGACAAAAAGGACATGGTGGAAAACGGTTTTAACAGTGAGGAGTCAAATTGAGAAATATCCTCAAAAAAAAAGAGGGGGGGGGGGGGTTTGTCTAATTATTTTATATTGTTTCCTGTTTCAAAATATCATGTTGTAAATCATTTGTGTCCAAATTTGTGATATTTATAATTTTATTCTGCTACCATACCTAAAGAGACTGCTCTTTACTTGGCTTTCTTTCTAGGTCAAAGCTGAGCTAATTCTCACTTTAAAGTTTGAATATTGCTCCACTGCTATCTAAAACATTGTCATATGTTCACACACATTCAGATAGATCATAGTATGTAGTTATATGTTAGAATTAAACCCAAGAAAGTAAAAAAAAAAAAAAATTTCTCTGCTTAGGTGTGCATTGGACACGTGTTGTACACAGGTGGTACACAATTGATGAAAAAGAAAAGGAGAAAAATATTATTTTGGTATTGTCCAAAATATTTTCAAAAATAAAAAATCAAATTTAGTCTTTCTATCAAATTATAAATATTAAATTTAAATGATTGAATCTGTTGTTTTTTTTAAAAAGTGGAAGACCAAATATAACATTTTTTAATGAGTGAGAATTATTTTGAGTATTATAATAAGTGAGAGATCAAAATGATAATTTTGTTATAAGTAAAGGGTCAAAATGGTATTTTACTCAAGAAAAGAAAGAAAAACAAAGCCATAAAGCAAAAAAATAAAAAATAAAAAATATAAACGGATTAAATGAGAGACTAGAAACTTATATTGTTGAGATTATTGAAGTTCTTTCCTCTTCTGTATAATGAAATTTAGTACATCTTTATTCAGTAATTTTTTGGAAAATAAAAATGTAAGGCCCTTACTATGTTTTTTTGGTTTGGGTGGTTATTACTGAAATGCAGTGAATGAGGCAATGGGCCGAAGAGCGATACATAAGGCAATTTTCGAATCAGTGGCGCTAATTGGCGCCAGTGCTTTGCAGGTCTACCTTCTGCGGCGCTTATTTGAGAAGAAGCTTGTAAGAAGAGTTTAAAAGCCTTCTCTATGTTTTAGGGGCTTGTGACGTTATAGAATGTGATTTTTTTTTTTTATTTAAGGAAAAACTCCTTTTTTGGTCACTTTACAGTTGCTTGATAATTTATTATACTTGTTGATAGTATGCGTGTGGAAAATGTTTCTCATTGTTATACATAGGTGATTTCTTCCACAAGCCCATGTATAAAATAGAAAAATTTGGATTTCGTTAATTTTTTATTAATTTCAAATATTTTTTTTTTTAAAAAAGAAGAACAAAGGTAGGTCTCACTAGAACATGTGAGATTAATTTGAATGGTGGGCTTCACTTGTCTTGTATCTCTCTCTTTGAAATTGTTCATCTTTTTTTATTTTAGATCTTAGATGTTGGATTTTTCATGGGTTGTGAAAGCATTAGACTTTGACACTATGTTAAAGATGATGAATTTTAGTCCAAATTAGTATGGAAGAATTGTTGGCCTTTTTTTCTAGATAATCAAGTTTTATCCATAACATTTAAAGATATATGGTGAGTTAATTTTAATACTTAAATGGCTTTTTACTTGTTATTTAACTTTCAAACGTGAAGCTTTTGTTTATTTTTTTTTACTGTTGTTTCTCATTTCGGTCCTCCCATTATCCTACCATTATAGCTGATATGGTAAATCATTGCTGAGTTGGCCCTACTATATGCCGATATGGAATCTGATAAGAGCCTCCCCCTGCTAGATCATCATGTGAAGGTGACCCTAGCTCGACATCTTCGCAGCACCGTCGTCGGCGTCTCCTCTCTGCGTCGTCCTCTCCTTTCCCACTCTGCAGAAAACCGATAGCGCATCTTGCATCATCTTCTTTCTCCCTTCCACAACGGCAAATCGCCACGTTCAGAACAGCTTCAGAAAACGCATCAGAAAAGCTTTCTTTCTTCATCTTCGTCTAGTGAAGTCCTTTCAAGTTTGAATTCATATTAATAATTATTACCCACCTCATATGCATCTTCCATTTTGACCCACAAACTATTGTGGAGTCTTTGATGTTATCATCAATATCACCACTCGCAAGACACAGTGGCTATAAGAAAGTTCTAAGCTTGATATTTTCACTCATTTTAGCTATAAAAAAAATGGCAGGACCTTCAACTGCTAAACACCGGCGAAAAATTTTGAATGGGAAATTAGACAGGCTTCTTGAGAAAAAAGAACCAAAAACAATGTTCAACTATGAAATCGGACATAGACCCTTGGTCTTCTTCAATCGAGTCGCGATTGCTTCAAGGAATTGGCATCCTTCGCATTCTTCGCCCTCTCCCCTGTGTTTATGGAGATTTTCTAAGGCCTTCGTTCTGTTGACTGGGAACAACTTCATAAGACGAAGAAGAGAGCAAGCTTTAATGATGCATTTTCTGAAGCCTCCTTAAGCGCTGCATTTTGCTGCCGTGGAAGGAAGAAAGAAGAGAACAAATTTGCAGCTCAATACTTAACGTCTCGCGTTAGCCTTTCACAGTCCACATCAGCTATCTATTAATGGTATCGGGACAGAGGGACCAAAATCAGTAACCTTTGCATGACTGTGGGATTATTTTGAAAAAATATATTAGTGAGAGACTAAATTAAAAATAAGAGTAGAGGATTAAAACAACTTTTTTTTTTTGGTTATTATTTTGATTGCTGGAGCAGTTTCTTCTCGTCCAAGTCATGGGTCGGGAAGAACCAATAGAATTGAGCTTCTATTATAGACTTTTATAGCAAACTTTGCAATTGTTTATGTTGTGCATAGTTTGAACCATTGGATCATTAAAAGTTATAATAATTGTACATCTAATGGTTCAAAATTTACATAGTAGTGCTGTGCCAACTAAGCAATCCCAATTAATATTCCAAAGTTAGTTCTTAAGGTTATGACTAAAAAAGAAAAGAAGTTAGTTCAACTAACATGTATAAATATATCATAAAATGGGTATGTGGTACACAACTTTTTCCTTTTTGGAGTTTAGAGGAGAAGGCATTTTTTGTGGTCACTAATGTCAATTGATTATTCCAGTAAGATGATGAATTGCTACATCAGTTTTTGTTGCCAAAAATTATTATCTAACTCTAAATTATGATTAATCTATATCTTTAATTTCAGAGAATAATTATCTATTTGTCAACATATGAATGACGGCTTCACAATTTTCTTTTTAATATACACTAGGGTTAGGGAAACAAGGGTAAGTACTAAAAAATCAGAGGGTGGTAGCTCTGAATATGATGCACATCCACATTTTCAGTCTTCTCTAGGATTCTTCTAAGTTTTCCATGGTCTTCCATCCTTGTTAGAATTATTTCAACTCTGTTGAGGTGACTGTTATGCTCTATGCAAGATGCATTTAGCCAATGAAGTGCTGTTTTGAGGGTGTGGATCATTGTAAGTCTCCTCCTTATCGACTGGTTGGAGTTCCAACAGAATTCCCTTATACTTGTGCCATTGTGAACTATGGAGCTATAAAAAAGTTTCACCTTGTTATGAGATTTGTTTTTCCTTGTCCAGATCATTATCCTCCATCGTCTTCTGGGTGTCCTGCCCTGCCCCTTTACCATGATGGCATCTAAGGTGTTGTTTCCCCTAGTAGATGTCTGGTGGGAGGTTGCATAAGATAGGCTTTTCAAGTGAACCAGTCTATTAATCCCCTTAAGGGCCGAAGAAGGATTTGGTTCCCCTCCCAAGATAGCAATATGATTTCTCATTTTCCAGATTACATAAAGGGTGAAGAGGATATAACATACGTGGAATTCCATTTCCATGAGCCTTTTCCTACCTATAGAGAACTAGTTTTGGACCCACGTGATTAAGTCTTGGCCATCAAGATTTTCTGTTCGAATTCCCAAGGGGGACTCAAACCACACAGCTTTTGCAAAATGATAATGCAAGAAAAGGTGGTTCATAGATTTGCTGGCCTCCTCGTACAAATGGTAGCCAAACTAGGTGGCGGTGGCTAAGTAAAACTTCTCGTATAGGTATTTATTGTAATTGACCTTTCAGCGAATAGATTAAAAATAAGAGGAGAATTGATTCTCAAAATGAATCTTAAAAATCAATTTATTAGAGTCGCTACTAAAATTTTTAACGAAAAACTTTGGAAAACCAATTTAATAAAAAGAAAAGGTAAAGTGGTTTGTGAAAATATAGATGAGTTCGGAAGTCTATTTGAGTGTGGGGAAGATGTTAGGCACCCTACAACACCTGTTCATGAGGATGGTTATCTTAAACTTATCGAATGAAATATAATATGTCCTTAAATTTATCTCAATTACCCTTTTATTAACATGCATGCTCGTTAAATAGACAAGACAAAAACAACAATAATGAAAGCAAACAAATAGATATTTACAAAGGGCGAACTTAATCTAAGATGAAAACTTAGAGCTTAAATAACTTGTAATAAGGATCAAAGTCCACATAGGTTATCTAGAAAGACATGTCTGTTGGTTGGTGATTTTTAATTTTTACAAAAAGAACAGGAGAGTTCAAATTAAACAAATTTTCATAAACAAAATGGGATTGAAATTTGATTTGTGTGTTTAAATTTACAAAATCCAGATTGATTAAACTCTCTTGCTCTCTTCATTTTCTCCCTTCTTAATTGTTTAGTTTATTTTTGGAATTTTAGTTTTTTTTTAAATTCAAATGAAATGATAATGGAAAAGAACCTTGGGATTTTTGAATTTATATTTTATGGATTTTTTATTTTGTTTTAATTTTGAAAATGAGGTTATACTGAAAAAGTATTTTTAGGAATTTTAATTGCAAATAATAGGTAAAAATAAACCATTTTCGTTTTTTTTTTTTTGCAATTGTTTCATCTTTGCATTTTGAAGATGGACATTAAATTTCAGAGCCTGAGGAATCTCACACGATCTCTACTAATTTATTCACAAGTGCCTGAAGAGATTAATGTCTCACACAACTATTTGAAACGTGGAAGAAATTATTTGTGGTTTTTATTTTTATTTTTGGGATTTTTGAATTATGTTTTGTTTTGGGCTTTTTGAAGTTGGAAATTTTTATTTAAAATGAAGTGAAATGATAATGGAAAAATGTTTTAGGATTTTTTGAATTTATCTTTTTTGGATTCATGCAATTAGAATTTTTATTTTAATTCTCCAAAATAAATGAAATCATTAAAGAAGAATACTTGGGGCTTTTTTTTTTAAAAAAAAAAAGCATAACTAAATTAGTATATTTTTAGAAATTATTCTAATTTTTTATTTTTGCAAAAAAAAACATGTATTAACTTTCAAAACCTAAGGAGATTAAAGATCTCACACTACTCCTACCGACTTATTTTTAAATGTCTGAGGAGACTAACGATCTCACATAGCAACTCAAAAATAGCTAAAATCAATAAATAAATAGGCAAAGGAGATCATTTTTATAAATTAAATTGTTTTAATCGATCAATCTATTTATTGTAAAATAGTGATGTATTAACTTTTGAAGTATAAGGAGACTAATAATTTCACATAGTTTCTACTAATTAATTTTCGAGTGCTTAGAAGATTAATGGTCTCACACAGTTTCATCTATATAAAAAAAAAAATGAAATAACATAAAGTGGGATAAAATAAATATAAAAATATGCCACATTTCTAATACCATTATTCACTTTAATATCACATCACACTAAAGGAAAGACATGCATGTTCTTTATGTCTCCTTTATTATGAAATTTTATCTTGAAGGAAATTTTTTATTATTCCCAGTACACGTGCGTCCCATCATTGGTCAAGTAAATTCTCTTTTTATGTTTCCAATCACTCTGTAAAGAGACCGAATTAAACTTATATCAGACACACCATTTGCTTATTATTTTTTTATGCCAAATATAATGAATTTCAAGAAAAACAATAAAAACAAAAAGTAACCTCCATTGGATCAGGCGTGGAATTTTATGGAGAAACCTGTAAAACCTTGTATCCTACCTTGGATCCTCATGCCACGCTATAGTAAAGCACACAAAATCCATATACTACACCAAATCTTATTTCTAAATATCAACATCACGCAAGACAGAATAACTTCAAAAGCTCTTAAACCTCTATATGACCATTGCTTCCAACCGAACATGTTTATGCTTAGTAGAAGTGGAATACACAGCGGTGTGATAAATCAAAGGATATTGTACCTAACAAATTCATTGAAGCATGTTTAATAATAATAATAATAAAACTTCCTTGTTTGTCTCTGTTTAGCTTTGTTTGGTGATGCCAAAAAAAAAAAAAAAGAATTCCTCCCTACTATCTCCTTCTTCCTCTGTTACGTTCCTTTTTGGTCTCTTGGTTCTCTCTTGCTTAAGCCTTTCTATTGCCACTTTATCTCTGGTTTTCAATAGAGAACACAAAGGTACAATAGCTTCTTCCCTCTCCTCTCCCTCACTTTCTTCTTCTTTCAAACGTCGCCTTCTTCTCTCCGTGTTCCTTCTTTGTTCTTGGTGTCGTGGTCCAGAGCTTATTTTTTCCTCTTGAATCCACTTGGCCTCACTTTTTCTTCCCCCCCCCCCCCCCCCCCCCCACTTTTCTCCTCTTTCTCTTTTGCTTAAGTCTTTTTTTTTTTTTTTTGTTTCTGTTCTCCTTTCTCTTTCCTTTTAGCGCCCTCCCACTACTCTCTCTCCACCTCATCTCTCTTTCCTTGAAGCTCTTATACTCGCATTCCTCTAGCCCTCTATGTTTCTCACGTATTCAGTTGAGTAGCGTTGCACCTTTGTTCTTGTTCGTCAGAACAAAGGTATCTCAGCTCTTTCACACTCTCTATTTTATCTCAGCTACTCTTTCCTTCTCTCCGGCTTCCATGGTTTTTCAAAGCTCTCCCTCTCGCTCTTCAGCTTTCTTTCTTCCAGTTCCAACCTCTTTTTTCTTTTTTTTTCTCAACCTTAGCTCGGCTCTCACTATTTTCTTTATACTCTCTTCGATTCTCTGATTTCACCATGCTCTCCTTTCTTATTTATTTCCCCTCCTTTCTTTGTGTTTCAAGAGTTGCGTTTTATAAGACCCTGAACAAAGCACATTGGTTTCCTTCGAACTCGCCACCCCTCCTCGATTTTTCTTACTCTTGTCAGTTTTATCGTGCAGTGGCAAAGAGTGCTTTGGTCTGTCCTTATTTCTCATATATCCCTTTCTCTACCATTCACTCATTCCTCTCGCTGCCATCCTCGAGCCTCCCATCAGACAGAGAGGTCAGGAGTTAACACTGGCAACCCCCCAAGGTTTTCTATATCTATTCAACTTTCCTGATAAAGGTAAAAGGAATGGCTTGTTTTTTTATACCTCTTCCATGCTGTCATTGAGTAAGTTGTTGCACAGAGATGTGAGTGTGGCGAAAAGTAAGGTGATGGTCAGTTGGTAGCTTTCCTTTCTGATACAATTCTTATACAGTGAAGATGAGTAGCAGGGAGCACTGTTGATTCATCCTTTATTAACTCTATTTCTTATATTTTGACATATTGCCTTTTAAGTTTTTCTTTTTATTTGCCTGAAGCTTCTCTTTTTTTTTTTTTTTCCTATTTTTTTAAATTTTATTTATCTTATTTTTTTGATTTTTTTTATTTTGCTTTTCATTTTTTTATCTTTTATTTTGTGACTTACCTATTTGCTTAATTAATGAATTAACTAATTGATTAATTATTTAATCATTAATTTTTATTCTTATTTTGTTTTGACATGGCTTGTTCACAGTAT
Source organism: Delonix regia (assembly GCA_037074485.1). Classification (NCBI taxonomy): domain Eukaryota; kingdom Viridiplantae; phylum Streptophyta; class Magnoliopsida; order Fabales; family Fabaceae; genus Delonix; species Delonix regia. The sequence goes on from CM073453.1 coordinate 8,332,228, forward strand.
TGCTTTTCTAAGTAGCTTCTAGGTGAAGATTAGAACTCTGAAAGGGACTTTAAGTCTCCAGAGCTCCTTCCAAGCCTTTCTTGAACACGAGTGTATTCCCCTTAATGGCAACATACCTTGTCTTAAACTCATATCTCCCCTTTTTATTTCTTGTCCAAATCAAGCGGTGCGGGACACATGTTAAAGAAAATACAGTCAATTCAATTATATTTCTAGTAGGATCTAGGTAAAGGGATTTGAGTTTCAGTTTATCCAATCTTACTAAGTTGGTATTTATAAGATCTGCAACCTTTAATTTCGGCACAGTGATATCTTCCCTAATCATGTGCTGGAAAGGATGTTTGATCAAGATGTTAACCCCTGAGCCCTCCTTCCATTTAAGTCTAGTTAATATTAGGTCATTCGATCTTGAGATACCTTTCCATATCCACAAAGAATTAGATTTATTCACTGTTATACCTTTGTCTTGAAAGTAATATTTTTGGCTAAGTATTCCTGGTCAGGTTTAAGAATTATGGTTACCCATGATTCTCCATACCTACTTAGTGAGCATAGCCTTATTGAATGAGTGGGTTTACCTGATTCCCAGTCTTCCATTCTTCTTGAATTCACATAAGGTATCCCATCTCGCGAGATGCATTCATGGCTTTTGATTTTTGAATTCCCAGTAAAAGTTAGCAATTTTCAAGTCAATGATGGAGTAGTATTTTATAGGGATGTTGATGCAGGACATTTCATATATGAGCAAAGAGTTAATTACATATTTAATTAAGGTTAGTTTACCTACTTTTGAGAGGAGCGAGGCTTTCCAGGATTGGAGTTTTTTGTCCACCAGTTGTTGGAAAATTCTCTTCCTGTGTTTACTAAGGTCTACCTTGATTTCCAGATACTTGTTAAAAGTTTCAGAGGTCTTGATTTTGAAGGTTCCTACAAGAAAACACTTGAAGATTCTATTAGGGCTAAAAAGTGTAGCCAATTTCTCCTTATTTATCCTTAAACCGGCCATTAAGTAAAAGTGATCTAGAGTGCTATTGACCTCTTTGCAAGAATTAACATTAGCCTCAAAGATATCATCTGCATACATTAGATGAGTTATTGGTTGGGTCATGTTGCTAATTTTGACTCCTGACCATGTTTTGGTTTTTTCTTTTTCGAAAATTAGGCAGGAGAGGACATTGGCACATGTTATTAATAAGGTGATAAAGGGTCCCCCTGCCTAATACCTCTTTCTGGCATAAAGTTGGCTGTTAGGGATCCATTGATAAGAATCTAGTAGCTTACCGTAGAAATGCACTAAGAGATCATTTGCATCCATTGCTAGGGAAATTTCATTCTTTGGAGGACAACTTCCAAAAGGCACCAAGAGATCCTATCAAATGCCTTTGAGGTGTCCAGCTTTAAGGCATATAGTTGCTTTTAGACTTTTTCTTTTTCTTGATAACATTTAAGACCTTTGAGGTGACTATGATGTTATTAGCTATAAGTCTTCCTTTTAAGAAAGCAATTTGAAAAAGGAAGATGTAATCAATTAGAATTTGCCTCAATTTGCAACTTAGGATTTTCGACATGATCTTGTAAATGACATTGCAAAGGTTGATTAGTCTGAAGTCCTTTATTGTCTATGGGTTTTCAGTCTTTGGTATGAGAACAACGAGGGTTTTATAAATACTTTTGAGAAGGTAGCCCCTATCAAAGAAGTGTTGTACCTTGCAAACAATATCCCTTTTAATTATTCCCCAATAATGCCAGAAGAATTTTGCATTAAATCCATTTGGTCCCAGTGCACTGTCAGGATTAAGGCTGGAGACCACTGCTTTAACTTCTTCAGTAATTTGCCTCAGAAGGAGAGCTTCCTGATTTGGGATAATTCCAGGATGCTATGTTCAACTCTATCCAGTTGGTATCTTCAGGATGATCAGAGTATGCATTCTTGAAGTGGTCCCATATGTGCTCAGCAATTCCATTTTGGTCCTCCAATACCACGTTGCTATCATCCTTGATAGTGACGATCCTCTTTTGGCTACGAGGGCTTGACAATTCAAAAAAATAAGCAGCTAGGAAGGGGATATATATCAACCTAGACTTATGAGAAACTAGAATGGCAAGAATTCACCAAGTGCTCTATTGCTGATTTCTCTTCAAATTAGATCCAATATATATAGCAACCATAATAGCGAGCGCGGTTTGGCAGCAAAGTGGTGCCGTTTTGCAGCATTTTGCTGCATTATTTTCTTAATATTTTTTTCCATGCATGTATATTTTGGCTTTTTATGTGTCAAATTTATCCCGTTATATTATATAATAAGTTACTAATTATATTATAACACTTAAAATGTATTCTATCAATTTAAATATTAATCGATACATAGTAAAATTAGTTGTCCTTTCAATCTAAATTCTTTATAATAAATGTAGAACTTTTTTTGCTAATTTGTTGTGTAATACTAGTACAAATTTGAACCTTAAAAAAATAATAAACAAAACATAATATTAAATATAGAGGATACATACCGAATAATTAATTAATTTTATATTCGTCTACCATTTCAAATTTAAACAAGTAGATACAAAATTAGTTGTTTATTATATAATTATTAGGTGTAAATTTGACTCATAAAAAGCCCAAAAAAAAATTAAAAAAGAGCAAAATAAAAAGGGCAGCACCTAATTATAGAGAAGCTAGACTCAATGAACAACTAATTTTATACTCTACCAGTTCAAATTTAAATTGACGGAATACAGATTAGCTGTTTATTATACGATTGTTAATTTGCTTAATATTGACAGGATAAATTTAACTCATAAAAAGAAATAAAATAAAAAATGCGAAAAAAGAAAAAAAGCAATCCACTTTCAATGATAGCTACTAGTTTGTAATATTTTATTTTTTTCATCTATATATGGAGATAATTTTTCCGACTAAGAATATGGCAGCGAGAGTAAACGACACATATCAAACAATGTTATAACTCGGTCTAAAAGAGAAAATAGTCCATTGATCTTAAATATGAAGAAAAATAGTTGACCCAAAATAATTATGAAATTTCATAAAATTTTATTAAATTATAGTTATTAAAGAAATGATATAATGAAAAATTTGCAAATTAGTTAGTGCATTAATTTTAATTTTATTAAAGTATGTTTTATTTCTATATTTTATTGGAGGACAAGAGGTGCTTGTAATCGATCCGAATCTGTTATCAATTTTAGCTAGACATTACTAATTATAGAAGGAGGATAAGTCGAAGTCGGTCAAATAGATTTTCACCATGGAAAGGATGCCAAACCTCAAGTGGCTGATTGATGCCAATTTACTTTTATATGATTCAATCAATGTTTATGTCAATTTGTATTTGTATGAAAAAAAAAAAAAAAATATATATATATATATATATATAGTTATTTATATTTTTATTATATTATTTTTTGAATAAAATATAATAAATATATAATTTTTTAATAATATCTCAAACATGCATATAATTTTCGTAAGTGAGATGTAGACTTATTAAGGGTCAATTGTTTGCAGAGTATTCATTTTAGACCACGTATAAAAGAAAAAAGTGCACAGTACAGTATACTATATAACACTGGATATCCGAATTAGTATAAAAGACATTTCGATTCAATCTAAATAAATGCATTTTAGCCCGTTTTGCTATGAGATATTTGCCCAAGTGAGCAATAGTTTAAAGACAAGTGATTTTGGACCACAGAGATAATTCTAATGTCAAGCTATATGGAGAAGATTCGGCCAAAGAGAAAATTGCTATATGGAGAAGATAGTAAATTCCCATGCCTTGGTTATTTTAAGGCATATGAATTGTCACCTCAACGTCACGTGGCAGATAATGCTGAGCCACTGAAATTAGAAATAGAAGGTTTACAAAAAGTTTATTGACAAATACAAATTTACTCCACAAAAAATTGAATGTTGAGCATGAGAAATTGAGTTATAAATACAAAATTAGAGACTTTACATTCGGAAGTTATGTAATAAATATAATGTTAAAGATTACACGTCATAAGTCAACCAATGAGGATGAGAAGTTGATAGCTCATACTTAATCTTGGTTTTCTAACCTTTTCAAGATAATTAGTGGGGTTTGGCTCAACAACCAACCAAGCAAAACCTTACAATAGCTTGTGGGGCAAAGAAGAAGATTGACTACTCTTATTTTTCTTCTTTTTCCACTTATCAAAACATATTGGTTGGACTGGGTTAACCCTAAACCTCAATCATTTTTTTTTTCTTCTTCTAATTCGATTGATTACTTTTAATTTATTTCTCTTTCTTCTAATCTAAACATATTAGTTGGACTTGAATAGACTCAGACCGATCTAATTATATAGAGGTTTATTCGGGCTAGGTTCTAGGGACAATAAAGGAACCTAATACTATTATCAGGTGAGGTTTCAGGTTGACTATAAACGTGGCTCATGTACAAACCTAATGAATTAGATATTTTCAAGGCAAAGGTTGAAGAAGAGCAACTTAGATTACAAATTTGACTTTTAGATAAGGGTATGAGAGTAAGGTTTAAGGTATTTGTGTTAGAATATTTTAATATTATATAGATTAACATCAATTATGCTATTATATTAATATTTTGTTATGGTTAATTAGGCAATTAATATTGTAATTGATAAATTAAAAATGGATTGAGTTTATATTCATTATAGGTAATCAATGATAGGTTAGATTATCCACAATCTTATTGGATAGAGACCCAACCTACAACCTAAGAACATTAGTAATTATCTCATTAGATTGCTAATTAAGAGTTACTTACTAAGATAGAGTTAATGAGCTTCATTTCTTTTGAATAATGAAATAGAAAATTATATATATATATATATATATATATATGAGGGTTTTATTTTAATATTATAAGTAATTATTATTATTAAAATAAAATTCTATAAATTATTTTGATGTAAGTCCTAATTCATTAACGACGATAACTCTCTCTAATGGTTGCTTACTCCAAGACCTCTTTCATGAGTATTGTGGATTGATAATATTGTGTCATCTTCAGCATTAAGACAAATTTTTATATCTTAATATCTCTCAATTTTATGTTCATGTATTGTGAATAAATTATTACGCGACTTCAATTTGAAGTTGAAGGAATAGCTCACGGAATTGACATGAACAATTTGAATTTGGGTAAACGAGAGAGGGTTCAGGAAAATTAACCAATCCAAAAGGGTTTTGTTATAAATTTTTAAAAACAAAGTGAATATAGAAATTATTTTAGGTTTAAGTTTAGGAGACAAAAATAAAATTATTGTAACATCTTCACATCATGTTAAATTAATTGGGGATGTAAATACCTTTTTCATGTATAATGTTTAATTACTTTTACTAATTAAAATTTAAACATATATTTACTTAATTTCTCTTTAACAATTATTATATTGTTAAATCATACTTATATTTGAGTTATAAGACTTTTTGAAATTAATATTCCACCTGAGAAAGAATAATTGACACAGATTAAACAATTCTGTGACTAGGTCCTAAAAGTAAAAATACTCAACTGATACTAAATATGAAGAAAGAAGTTGATTCAAACTATTTATAAGATTTCTTAACAAATTTATTTAATTACTGTTAATTAAAAAAATATGTCATCTTTGGTGCACAATGTACCCAATTATAATGTAAGGATATAATTGTAATAATATCAACTAAAAAATAATGATATTATAATTATATTCCTACATTATAAATGAGTTTGCTAATATACTTAATATTGTGATTGCACCAAATATTTGACTTTAAAAAAAATGATGTAGTTAGAAATTTACAAAGTTAGTGCATTAATTTTATTTAAGTATGATATGTTTTCATATTTTATTAAAAGATACAGCAGATGCTTGTAACTGATACAAATATTTTATGATAAATAATAACTTTATGTGCATGATCGGTAGCCTTCAAACAGTTTATATTGTATAATTATATAGATTAATTTTTATTTAAGTTATTGAAACTCATAGGTTTACCTTGATGGTTGAATATCTATAAATACCACTATGTATTAAGGATGAAATATCTAAGTGAATGGGAATGATCCTCACAATTCTCTTCCCAATTATTCTCTTTTATATTTTCTATTAGTTTATTTATATAAAAAGATTTATTGATATCTATAATATGATTATCAATTTAATATTTAAAAATATCTTAAAAATCAAAAGGCTAAACATGATTAGATGATCAAGAGTCTCATAATTTTTAGCTTGGTTACAACCTACAACTTTATCACAGAAGATTATGCATACGATGAATTAAAAGGAAGTTAAGTGACTATAATTTTTTTAATTACCCTTAAAGTTTTGTACTTTATGACACTAAATAATTTTTAAAATTTTTTATTTCAACATGTTTATGAGTAAATTAACGATCACTTACGAGCAATGAACTAAATAAGTGTTAATGATAATAATGACCCATATTAAAATAACATAAAACTATTTTAAAATTAATGGTCACAATTTATAATATAATTACAAGTCATATATACAAATGGTCATAATTTAAACTTAAAAAGACCAAAAGTGATTTTAAAATCTAAAAGGTTACAAAAGATTGAATGGGCATATTGTCATTATGATATATTTTATTATCACAATTTATGTAATTTATAATAATTTTATCTTACGTATACTTTTCATATATTACTCATATTATTATTCTTTAACTAATTATAAGAATTTCAACTTGTTATTTATTTGTAATAAATATTTATACGTAGCAATTAAAAAAAAAAAAAAAAGGCATCATTGTTGGCCAACACAATTCTTTTGTTAACTGCCTTTATGACTTTTTCCCTAAAAAAGAAATCTTAAAATTATCTAAAAATCCACCAGAACCTTTCTTTTTTTTTAATCCTTTTCCCATTTTCTGGCGTGTCCATAATGTCTAGGAGAGGGAAAAAAATTCCGAAAATAAGCTAGATAAAATAATTCTGACTTAAAATATAAAGCTAACGATGCTCATGATTTACTTTACATTTTACAAATTCTCTGTCTTTATCAACACCCCGTCTTGTACTTTAATGCTCAATTTAAAACATGTATATAGTCCCAACCAATAGTTTAAAACTTAATTTTTTAGCTAAAAATATTAAAATTAAAGTCAAAATAAAAAATGTGTGAAAATTATAAATTAACAGTTATTATTATAATTAATAAATAGTTTATTTACCCTTACATTGTAAAGGCTTAGAAAAAATTAATTTATTTTATTATATATTAATACATTTTAAATTAATGAATTTATTGAGAGGGTATCATTGTAAGAGATATTTTTTGAAATTTGGATCCCTTCCAATAATACTGGAGGAGACTGGTCCTCAATTTTTGTACAAAATATATTTTTAAGAAATAAAAAATAATTTTTTATAGATAAATATATATTTATATTTTAAAATTTTTTTATAAAAAATGATATGTAGTTAAAAAATCAAAAAATAAATTATTTTTAACCTCTCACATTTTATTTTGTATATTCTAGAGTCTATTTTTTTAATTAGATATTATTATGTACGAAAAAAATAATTTATAATATTAAAAAATATATATTTTATAAAAATAATTATTTTTTAATTTTTAAAAATATATTTTATACAAAAATTAAGGGCCCATTAATGCATAAAACAGTCTCCTCCAGTTACTGGTGGGGATCCGTAGGCATATTCTTTGAGGTATGAAGCAATTCTCATTGTTGCTTTGAAGAATTGAAATTTCAAAAATTAATAAAATTATATTTAACTCTATTTTTTATTGAATAATTTATAACGATAAATGATCCAAATTTTGAATAAATTATTCATCTATATATGATTTTCTCTTACTTTAATTTTTAATTATATCAAGTTATATTTATAGTTTCTTATAATAAAATTTAGGAGACAGTAAATTAATTGATTTATTATTTTTTTGTTAACTTTAAAAATGTTTGTACTTCAAAAAATTTCTAATGTAAGAAGTAATTAATTAATTCATTTGAAAAATTATTAAACTTTAAAGAATTTCTAATTTAAGAAAAGTTAATTAATTCATTAATGACTTATTTATTATTTTTTTGTTGATTATTAAACATTCATAAATTTTTTCATTAACTCTAAAAAATTCTAAAATTGTAAAGAAGTTTTTATTTAAAAAAGTTAAATGATTAATTCATTAATTAATTACTTCATTATTATTCTCATTAGTTATAAAAATTTTAAGCACTTCATAAAATGTGCTAAATAAATAAATAATCAAAATTTTTTATTAATCAACAAAATTCTTACATTAAAAAAATTATTTTACTCGTATATAATAATGAGTTAAATTCCCATATTTCTTCCCGATGACAATTAATTATAAACAAATCAAGAAGTCAAATACCTCGAGATTTGAATGACCCAGATTATCAGATCTGGGCTATAGTGGGCCACATGTATCTTTTCTTTTCTTCTTCTTTTTTTACTTAAAATATCAAATGTATCGTGCTAATTTAACAACAGAAAACTTTTTCATTTTTTTGGGAAATAATAACACGTACCAAGAAAATTTACAGAGATGATAATATATGATTATCAGACCAATTTTATAATTTTGATTTGCAATTTTTTAATTTAATATAGATTTGATTCTTTAAAGATATAAAATATGAAAATGTTTTTTTTAAAAATAAAAGTTTAAAAATCTTTTAAATATTAAAATTCTCTTTTTGAATAAACTAAAAGACTAAACTATCCTTTTTAAAAAAATAAAATTACATTTTTCTCAACAATCCAGTATCTCACGGCAACACAAACTGTCCAAAAGATACTCACAAAAGAGAACAACTGGCGCGGCCACCCACCACGGTGCACATATGTATACATTGATGATTTTTCATTATATAATTTTATAGATTATTTGATATAAAAATAATATTCCGTATTAAGCAAACTTTCTAATTTTTAAACATTAAATATATTTGTCTTGCGTACCATTTCAGTTTTAAATTTATGTTATTAGTAAAATAGTTGAATAATTCTTAAAAAATATTTACTACACTCATAATTTTAAATATAATAATACATTTAGTTATAATATAAGGACATAATTATAATATTATTATTTTTTAAATTAATATTATTATAGTTATATCCTTATATTATATTTGGGTACACTAATATACTCAAAATTATAAATATATAAAAAATGATACTTATAGTTAATTATCCTAATTATATATAAAAGAAAAGCTAATTATAGAAAGCTTGTCATTAACAAGAAGGTAATATCATATAAGATATCTTATTTATTTGAAAAATATACGGTGTTTATTATTATTATTATTTGTTTATACACAAATATCTCAATTAGTGTCTTATGTCAGTATTAAATCATTTATAGGAAAAAATCATTAAATTCTTGTGGGGTCATAAACTTTTGTGAATTTGAATGATTTTATGAAATTAATTTTACCATGAAATTTTATAATAAGATAAAATCTTGCGTGTACTAATAATTTTGAATCTAATAATAAATTTAATTATAATATAGTTATATAATTTTAAAATTATTATTATTTTAAATTAATATTTAAAATAATAAAAATTATATAAATTAACATGAATACACTAAAAATTAATTTAATATTTTACTTATATCTGATTGTTTGGAAATGGTTAACAATTAATTTTCTAATAAGATTAATTTAATACTCGTGTGATTAACTAAATAATTATGACAATAAGTTTAATAAAACATTTTTAATAATGTATATATCATGCTACAATGAAACTCGCCCATGTGGTCAACTCTTCTCCAACATTTAAATATATATATATATATATATACACACGCGCTCTATACTATTCCTCGCACTTATCCAGACACAGTGAGTGAAGTTTCCATGGAACCCAGAAACTTGCTTCGCTTCTTCTTCCTTTTGTTCTGCGTAGCCTTAGCTCTGATCGTCACCTGGCTTCACCTTCCCTCTTTCTCTGACAACGACCTTCTAGACTGCAATGTCTACTCCGGATGGTGCACCTCCCGCAACCGCTTCTTCCAGAATAAAATCTCCGCCCTCATCAAGAGGCCTCCTTCCCCCACGCGCCGCCGCAACCACGAAAACGACACTCCCCGCCACCCTCTCGACCCATTAACCGTCCACGAATTCAATAAAGTCCGCTCCATCCTCTCCCGCTACCCCCTCCTCAAGTCCTCCACCTCTTACGCACTCAACTCTATAGTCCTCGAAGAACCCGACAAGAAGCTCGTGAAGCAATGGAAACCTGGCTACCCTCTCCTCCCCAGAAAAGCCTCCGTGATTGCGCGCCTGAACGGCGTTTCCAATCATCTCCTCACCGTAGACCTCTCGACCGAACAGGTTATTGTTCATTGACTTTATTAGATCATTCATATCAAAAGCTCGAGCTGTTTATTTGCTGAAGTTTTAGTTTTAGTTTAAGTACTGAAAGTATGCATATTTTGGTGTTTTCCTCACAGGTGACCGGACACGAAACGGGTTCTGTTTCCGGGTACCCGACCATGACGGTGGAGGACATGGTGGGGGCAACGGAGGCCCCGTTGAAGAGCGCCGAGTTCAACCGTACGATCGCGGCCCGTGGGGTCGACATGGCGGACCTCTCGTGCCTGCCGGTGTCGTCGGGGTGGTACGGAAAGATAAAGGAAGAGGAGAACAGGAGACTCATCAAGGTTCAGTGCTACTCCTCGCAAGGCACTGCAAATTTCTACATGAGACCCATCGAAGGACTCACCGTGCTGGTTGACATGGACAAGAGAGAAGTCCTCGCGATCTCCGACAACGGACGGAATATTCCGATCCCCAATGGAATCGACACGGATTACCGTTACTCTGTCCAGAAACTCAACGGGAAGTTAAATCTGTTAAACCCGATATCCTTAGAGCAACCCAAGGGTCCGAGTTTTACTGTAGATGGGCACAACGTGAGATGGGCAAACTGGGAATTTCACCTGAAACCCGACCCCAGGGCGGGGATAGTGATTTCCCAAGCAAAGGTCCGCGACCCGGACACGTCGGAGCTGAGGGAAGTGATGTACAAAGGGTTCACGTCGGAGCTGTTTGTGCCGTACATGGACCCCACAGATGGATGGTACTTCAAGACGTATATGGATGCGGGCGAATACGGGTTCGGGTTGCAGGCCATGTCGCTTGACCCGCTTAATGACTGTCCCCGTAATGCCTTTTACATGGACGGTGTGTTTGCCTCCGCCGATGGAACACCGTACGTTCGACCCAATATGGTCTGTGTGTATGAGAGCTACGCTGGCGACATCGCGTGGCGACACGCGGAGTGTCCTATCACTGACTTGAAGGTGAGATATCAAAATTTTAATAATAGAGGTTATATTTAATTATAATAAATTATTGAATAAAAATTTAATAATTTAAGTTTATATATTAAAAATATAATTAAAAATAATTATATTAATTTAATATAATTCTAATTTATTGAATCATAACATTATAATTGAATATAACTTTATATTTTTTTTAAAAAAAATTAAATTTAAATTTTAAAAATTGTAGAGATAGCATGATATGAATTTGGATTTGGTGCAATTTGTAGATATCTATATTATTATTAGAAGCTATCTATATGGTTTTTTTATTCTCGGTGTCTCCATTTGTGTACTGTGTAATAGGTATCGTCATTTACTTTATTTTGTTGTTGTTCGTCACCTATACGTTGATATTTGAATATTTTGCAGATAACAGAAGTGAGGCCGAAGGTGACACTGGTGGTGAGAATGGCAGCTGCTGTGGCAAATTATGACTATATCATGGACTGGGAATTTCAAACTGATGGACTAATCAGACCCAAGGTTAGTGCTAATCTACTAATTTTCAACTACCTACATCATAAAATTTCAGAAATTAAAAAGAAAGCCACAATCAAGAAGTGTAAGTACATGGAAAAAAATTAAACTAAATGAGAGATATATAAATGCTTTGATCTAGAATTTTAATAAATAAAATATTATTTTATTTCTTAATTATTAATTAACTCTCAATATAAATGTCTCTTTAATTCAGTTTTTATATATTAAATCATTTTCAATTTAATACCTCTTTAATTTCTATTCTTAATTTGATTGCAACTATAATATGAATGTTAATCAAAAGTAATAAATAAATTGAGAATAGATTAATTAATTTGATATTTTAGTTCAAAATATTATTTCAAGCTTGTAAATATAATTCCTCAGAGTTTAATAAATTTAATTTGGTCTTTTATTTATTAAATTATTTTTAATTTAATACCTCTCTCATATCTATTCCTAATTTGATAGCCACTAATATGAATGATATTATAGAGTAGTAAAATTGAAAAATAAATGAAGGATCAAATTATTTTTTATTTTAAAAATATTATTTTAAGCTTGTAAATATAATTTCTCAAAAAGTTTAATAAATTTAAGGTGTTATTTTTTCTGTATTTATAATTTTGAATATATTAATGTATTTATTTATAATATAAAAATATAATTATAATATTATTAACTTGAACAATAATATTATTACAATTATATATGGGACAGGTGGGACTGAGTGGCATACTGATGGTGAAAGGAACACCATACAAGAACACGAACCAGATTCAAAACCAAGAGTATCTCTACGGTACACTGTTAGCAGAAAACATCGTCGGAGTAATCCACGACCACTACATAACCTACCGTCTGGACATGGACATCGACGGCGAAGACAACTCCTTCGTGAAAGTTAACCTGAAGAGACACGACACCACACCAGAAGAAGACTCGCCCAGAACGAGCTACCTGAAGGCAGTGAGGAAGGTGGCGAAGACAGAGAAAGACGCAGAGATAAGGCTGAAGCTGTACGACCCGTCGGAGTTCCACGTGGTAAACCCTAACAGGAAGACGAAGGTGGGGAATGCTGTGGGGTACAAGGTGGTTCCTGGGGCTACGGCGGCGAGCTTGCTGGACCCACAGGATCCTCCTCAGAAGAGAGCTGCTTTCACCAATAATCAGATTTGGGTCACACCTTATAATGATTCTGAGCAGTGGGCTGGTGGCTTGTTTGTGTATCAGAGCAAAGGTGATGACTCTCTTGAAGTCTGGTCGAACAGGTAAGACCTTAATTATTTTGCCATGCCACAAAATATTATTCTAGGGAATAATAAGTTAGTTAGTATTAAAAAAATATTGATTAGTCATAACATATTTATTTATGTGATAATTAATTTAGTATATCAATTTTAATAATATTTTTTTAACAACTATATTACATCAAATTAATTGTTACCTAAACGTGTGAAGACTAATTAATTTTTTTTATCATAAATAAAAACGTACAACATTTATGAAGGATATAATTTGATTGGATTAGCATGTGACATTATGATTTGATTTGATTAACCTATTAAATAATTAAATGTGTTATTATTAGGTAATATTTTTTTTGTATGCTATTATATTTTCCTATTTTATTCAAAATTTGATCTTCACTTTGTCAAAGGTTGAAATTATTTTTTCATAAAGAGAAAATTCTTATTATTTGAAAGAAAATGAATAATTTTACAACTCATTAAACACTTAAAAAAGTTTTACTTCAATTTAATTTAATATATATATATATCTATATCTATTTGTCTCTAGCGTGGTATGTAGTGGCAAAGTGAGGTTCTTCATTTCTTTACGTGGACCAAAAGCAAAGAGATTCTTTCTTTGTCAGATTTGATAAGTGATAAAGAAATTAGGCTTATCTTTCGTGGCTTCCAAGTGATTAGTCCATAGATAGATAAAACAAATGGATTAGATATTTCTGAATATTTGAAATTTTCTATTTTTGTGAAACCAAAATTAAACCATTTTCAAATTGACAATAACTAAATGATATAATTGCAGGGATCGTCCAATTGAGAATAAGGACATAGTGGTGTGGTACACAATAGGGTTCCATCACGTACCATGCCAAGAGGACTACCCCATCATGCCTACAGTGTCCTCAAGCTTCGATCTCAAACCTGTCAATTTCTTCGAGAGAAATCCAATTCTAAGAATGGCTCCAAATTTTGAAGATGATTTACCTGTTTGCAAGGCTCATGATTCAGCTTGAGATCATCGTCATAATGTAATAATTAATTCTAGCAATTTTCCTTCTGGAAATAACTAGCTGAATTATGGATTGGTGATGGTGGAACTTGATGCATATATACGTATGAGTGTGTGTAAATAGTGTTGAATTGATATTATAGACGGATAACATCTTAAATGAGAAATTACATGTTAATTAACATTGATCTGAATTTAATATAGCGTTAGCCGTAGATCTTTAATCAATAAAAATGAACAACCTACAAGGTGATCAATTTGATTACAGTTAACTGTTAAATAAAAATTTAATGATTTATATTTATAAATAAAAAATATAATTACATTCTGTTATATTAATTTAGTATAAATTTAACATCTTAAACAAGAGATTGCATGTTAATTAACATTGATTTGAATTTAATGTAGCATCAGCCGTACTCTTTAATCAATAAGGACAAACAACTCACACTCACATGCATATACATAACATAAGGTGACCAATTTGATTATAGTTAACTATTGAATGAAAATTTAATGATTTAGATTTATAAATAAAAAATATAATTGCATATTATTATATTAATTTAATATAAATTTAAGTTATTGAATCTTTGTCCAATAATTTATTATGATAAAAGGTAATCTCAAATTGAAATATTTATCGCAATAAAATTGTAAAATCTGTTGCACTAGTTGATTAATTTTCTTCCAAGAAGGTGGTGATTATTATTGTCAATGGAATCTCTCACTTTTCACACACCAATCATGTTATACTATGAGTATCTTTATCATATCTTCTTATGAGAATTCTTTGAATACAGCAAGTCCTTTTTTTCTTTTCCCCCTTTTTATAGAGAAATAAATCTGTTTCATATAAATGTATTAATCAATAAAAAATATTCCTATAAACATATAATTAGTTAAAATTCCAAAAAACAATTGTGACATTCATTCTGTAATAAAAAAAATTTTGTCCTATATTAGTATTACAAATAAACATAATTGAATTTGAGATATAGATAGTAAAAGTTTTTATTTTTCTTTCGAAAAATGCATGCCTTATTGTTTGCTTTTAATGAAAGAAAGGAGGAGTGGAATAGGATAGAATAAAAGTCATTGGTTATTTACTTTTTGAAAAGAGAAATGATTATTAACTATAGTTGGGAAAATATATTTAAAATTAATAAAATAGAATTACTTATAAAGTTAATTTTTTTTCGATAACGTCCTTGTTTATAATTTTAATTAGTGACTCATTCTATATTATATTTTACTCCCAATTGAAAGTCAACGAAAAAAGATTTTTGAGTAGCAAGGAGAGGTAATAAAATCTTCCTTCAATATTTCATTTTATAAAAAAAAAAAATCCAAACAATAGTCTAACTTACTATGTCATTCTAAGTCGTTAATTCAAACTTAACCTTAATAATTAATCAGTAGGATATTATATAGGAAAATGACTGGAATTGATATAGACATGTTTGTTTGATAAGGAAATGGAATCCTACGTAACGTACTAAAATTTCTAGTGATTTGGAATATCCCAATACACACCTCTTGTTTTATGAGGAAATGAAATCTGAGTTGTATCCATTATTAATTATACCAATGACTTTCTGTCTCTTTGCTCATATTTCCTTTTTATTCTTTAATAATTAATATGGAAAAAACAATCCCATTAATTGTGGCTTCTTTGGGCTTTTTGATTAAGTCACGTCTCGCATCTCCAATCTCCATAGATATTTGTTATATGTTGATATTTATACGTCACATGGTCACATAGATATCATGTAATTATAAAATATTAGAGCCAGCATTAATAATATTAAAATAATTTTTGTTATTTTTATGTTTTACAAAAAAGATCTCAATATACAATTGGAATATATGTATATATATATAGTGACCTGAATAAATACGATTATATAGATTTTTTACAATTTTATTATGCTTTTCTCTCTAACAAGAAAAATTAATTGGGATAAAGTGGTATAGAAACTACTTTTGTCGCACTACAAAAGAGAAAAGTAGAAAATTTGTTTTTAATTTTTTTACTCTATGATAATTTAATCTTTTATAAATTAATTTAGATAAATTATTTTTTTACAAATTTAAATTTTTACAAAATTAATCACTCTATTTAAATTAATGAGATTAATTTTGTATAAAGTAAAATTTTAAATAATTAATTTAACACAATTAATCAGTAAGAGACTAAATTATCACAAAGTATGAAAGAAATCTATTTGATTCTTTTGTCTAATAAAAATTAAATAAATAATTCTATGCTTCTTTAAGTTCCTTAATTAATTGCATTCCATAATCCACTATACATTGAATGAATCTGTATCCCCACATCTCCTTATATATATATATATACACACACACACATATATATATATATATATATATATGTTAATCAATTATGATAATGTTACGAATATGACAAAAGAGTTTGGCAATATGACTTGTAAAGAAAGCAAATAATGTTGATATCCACTTATTATCTTAACACATACTTTTTTAACACGTCACTCCAAATTAATTATGAAAAAAGTTATCACTGAAATATTATTATTATCTCCAATAATTTTTCTTTTAAAGACGTCTTGCAGTTTTGAGTCTAATTGAAATTGACTATATACCAAAAGTTAGATAAATTAAAAGTCTCCTAAAATGAGATGAGAGAGGATATGAAATTGTATTTCTGTAACGAAGAAATATTATATATGTCATGGGTAACTAATTAATAATAAATTTATTATGATTTATTTTAAAAAAATTGAACAATTAATGAATTAATGAAATTATGGCCAAGCTAATTTTTTTTAAAATAAAATAAATAAATGCATATGGCCGACATGGAAGCTTAGAAGTGCATATGTTGGCCACTTATAACAACAACACATACAATATAGGCACAAAGATAGTCATAGATTTGATTATAATTTAAAAAATTTATCTTGCATAAAAAAATAAAAGACAAATGAAAAAAATTTAATTTGTAAAACGGGTTAGGTTTGGACTTTTTTAAAAACTCAATCCTAGCTTAAAAAGTTCGAATAAATACATTTTTTAATTAGTAAAACTTTATTATATAAAGAAAAACTTAATGTAATATGACATTTTGATAAATAAATAAAAATTAATACTTCTTATCTAAATAATTTATATCAATATAATAACTCATTTGCATTTATAACTTTTTTATATATGATTTTACATATAATAATAACAATTATTTATGTTATTTATCTCAAATTTTAAGTAAAAAATTGATTTGACCATTATTTAAAAAATTTTATTGGCCCCATCTGAAAAATATGGATAAAAGTTTGAATAAAAAAGTTCAACTAAAATACGAGCTTGAAATTTTTTTTATAGTTTGAATTCAAATCCAATTTTTAAAAGTACGATCTAATAATTAAGTCTAAATAGCCATAATGGTAAACATCAACATTTAAGATGCCAATTAAAAGATGGCTAAACAATATTATGACCACGATAATCAATAAAAATCACATGTGTATGTTTCAATCAATAAAAATTTTATTAAAAAAAATAACAGTGTATCATTTAAATATAGCATAGGTTTGAGAATATGTCAAATCCACATTCAATAAAAATTTAATATTTTAAAATGTGTTATATGGTATTTTTTATTTAATTTTAATAAATATTTAATTTTAAAAAAAAACTGTCATAATACATAAAGGTATTAATATTTTAATTCCTTTCTTATATATGATGGTATTTTATTAAAAAGAAAAAAAAGGCCAGATCTAAAAAATAAACTATAAACTATTAAAAGTTTTCAGCCTTTTTTCTCCTATATAAGAAAAGATTTAAAATATGTCTTTGTATTATGATAATGTTTTTTAAAAAATTAATATTCATTAAAATTAAATAAAAAATACACGTAGCAACCATTAGATAAGAATCAAAGTCTAAAATTCCCTACAATATATAAAGCATTGCAGAAAATCCTTGTTTATATTAAATATATCTTAGCTTCGCTATTTGATACTAAATTCCAAAAAACAAAAAAAAACAAAAAGAGTAGACTTTACTACAAAAGTTATCTGTTATATTGTCTGTGCCACGAAAGTTTGTATTTTCTTCACTATAGATAGATAAAAATTACAAGTAATAAAAATAATTCGTGCAGCTGAATTAATTAATTTTTAATTTATTAATTCAACTAGATGTCTAATTAAATTGATAACATTTGTCCTTATCTATAATCTTATTTGGAAGATAGAAATATAGTCTTAATTTATCGCTTTGAGATGCTCTCCAGACATGAAATATATAGTCTTAATCTGAAGGTGAAGCAAATTGAGTAGAAAATATCAAATTGTGTTGTTTCATAAGGAAACGAAACCTGACTGACATAACTGGTCATGAATTTGTCTTTTTCCTTTGGAAATGGAATCTCCTCACATGTGGTTTCCACATTCCCATGGAATATGCATTGGATTCCATATCTTTATCAATATTTTATTTTTCTTTAAGAAAATAAAATAAAATCTAAAAATGTAAGTGGATATTTAGAATAATAAATTTTTTCAACGTTGACAGTTATTATATATAAAATTTAACTAAAAATTAATATTTTAAGCAATTATTAATATAATTCTAAATTAATAAAATGCTATTTGGGTTTTATAAATAAAATTGTTAATATTATATATATATACATACAGAGATAGAAAAAAGTATAAAATTGATATCCCACTTTTGAATTTTGTAATAATTTAGTTTCTCACAAATTTAAATTTGTTCAAAATCAGTATCTCTGTTTGGATTAATGATATATTGATTTTGCATAAAATAGAATTTTTAAGGGGATTGATTTATCACGATTAATTTGTTAGAGACCAAATTGTTATAAAGTGTAAAAGTGGAAGATTGATTTATAAAATATTTGGTGCAACTATAAAATTAGTTGCATCAATGCAATCATTATATAGCACACTAAGAGGATGACACGTGGTAATGACATGTCATGTTATGCTAATTGTATGTTAACTTTAAAATAATTTGTTGTATTTATATTTTGTCCCTATTCTTTTTAGATTTTATTTATAAACTCAAATTTCTTTTGAAATTTTTAATTTACTCTATCTACTTTTTTATTTTGCAATAACCTATACAAAAATATTAGTTTATAACTATGTTAACTGACCTTTATACTTTATTTATTTTTTTCAATAATGCTACAACTTTATAATTTTATTCTTATTTTTAATTTATGAACTAATGTTTTGTAGAGTTACTAAAAAAATAAAAAATAGTAAGGATAAATTGAACTTTTTAAAAAGTTTTTGGATTCATAAATAAAATATAAAAATATTATGGTCAAAATATAAATACAAAAATTATTTTGAATTGGCATACAATTTAACATATTTTGATGTATCATTATCATAAAATTTTTCCTAAGCATACCACATAATAATTACACCTATACAATTAATTTTATAAATACACTAAAGATGACACCATAATAAATTAATAAAATGATGTTTGGATGAGCACCTAAAACTTTAGAAAAATAAAAATCCTCATATCGAGACCCAAGTCTTGAATAAATTTATGGGTACTTGCATTTTTAAGCCAAAAAAAAAATCCTAAGCCAGAAAAGACAAAAGATATTAAGGGATGTACAATGTACTGAGTATTACAATAAACTTTGGATGCCATTAAAATTTGAACCTGCACAAGTTGGATTTCTTTAATTAGGTGGCAACTAATGTTTTTAAATATAATTCTTTAGGGAACTTAATCATCCTTGTCTTTGCTTTTAGTTCCAAAGACCCCTAACACATAAATGATAGTGATTGACTTCTTGATCCATTAACCTGCTAGTAAACCACTTTATACCTTAAATTGGACATTAAATCTAACTTAAACCCATACAAAATGACTAAATTATCTTTTTTATTGTTTAACCAAATCTACCCTCCTTTTTATATTTATAGAATAAAAAGAACATCTTAATTGAGGGCAAATCTAGCCAAAAAAAGAAATTGAGGGCAATAAGTAAGTGAACAAATAAGTAATTACTCATAATTTTTTGCTCGCATTTAACATATGATGTAATTTTCATGATCTAAGAATTTGATTAATATAAATTGATCAAGATAGGACCGTGATTCAAAAAATAAAAAGAGAAATCATAAATACCTTATTGGTTTTGCTAACACTAGAATATTAATTAAGGATTATTTATTGTATATAATAAATTAACCTTAGCTAATAAAATTAGTCCACAAGTATTTATTATTATTGGTACTTGATACAATTAATAATCTTGGACTGATTTTATCAGTTAAAAATTATTTACATGGTACAATAAATAATTTTTAACCAATACCCTAAAGGCACTCGTACTTTATAAATTGCCTTTCAATGCGCCATTGCGAATTAATAATCCACAACAACTAGAGGCTGCGTTTAAGCTTACCCTTTTCCCTACCTCGTGTTACGTAGGATTATGTTACTTTAATAAAAGAGTTTGGTAATATGACATGTAAAGTAAGCAGATGCAGTTGGAACTCAAACACTGATTGCAACATGGACAAGAAATATGTCCCTAGCATCATTATCTCATGCCACTCCAAAATTTGATGAATATGTTTTTGTCCACCATATTCCTTTTAGAAATGTTGTTTCAGTGAAATGTTAACCCAACGAGTATAAGGTGGTCTATTCTCTGGTTATTCTCCTATATGCTCTTAATAAGATGTGCTCAACAATAGTATCATCTCACTCTTGGGTGTTCAAAGGTCGAATTAAGTAAGTTTAAAAATGACTTGAGATTCAATTCAGTTAAAGATCATGATAAAAAAAATTGCCTTGAAACTTAGTCTGGTTTGTTAAGTGATTGGTTAAGTTAACCTTTATTTTTTATTTGAAAACATTATTTTTTTAATTAATGAAAATACTTTTTAAAAAATAAAAAAATAAATTTAAAGGTGAAAAAATTAAAATGACAAAAAGTTAAGATTTGGAATAAAAAATAATTAAGATTTGAAATTAATTAACATATTTAAAATGTATTATAAATAAAAATAACTTAAATTAGGTTAAATTATAAAATAATATTTTAAAGACTAAAAATATAATCAGATCAAGTAGCAATTAAACTAGGAATGATCCTGGGTCAATAGTCTTGCTTAATTCGCCTTGGATTAGGTGTAAAAGCATGCAAGTTGACCCCATGTGTGTGTTACCATGGCAATTAGTGTAAAAACTTCCATGTTTAGCTTGTGAAAAGGGTTGCCTCAATTAAAGAAGTAAAATATGTGAGTGTGAGCCCTTATTTAGGTTACCTTTGAGTTTAGGTGTAAAGAGCTACAAGTTGTTCTCATGAGTGTGGGTTACCTTGGCGATTTGGTGTGAAAACTTACAGCTCAATCTCTGTGAAGAGTTTACTTATTGTATTGTGACTGTGCATATAGTAAAATTCTCTTACTTTATGCTTGGAGAGTCGAAAATAAATAAAAGATTAACTTGGTCTAAACCACTACAAACTCTTATGCAGTGAATTTATCTTGTCTATGCCCAAAATAATGTACACTTCTCATATTTAGAAATTGAAAAAGCAACTATATGCTTAACGTTCGTGACAACATGATGTTATTTGTCTGTTTTATTTCTACCGCACATAAAGAAAAACTAAGCTTAGACCATTATTATTTGGCTTAACTTTCTCTTTTCATTCTTTTTTTACTAATGTCTAGTAATTATCATTTGGAAACAAATTGATCAAACTCATGATGCATGAGTTTTATGGGAGTAGGGTGTTATTAGTCTTCTGGTTGATAATAGAATTTCTCATATATAGATGTTTGATTGAATACTATAGTTTAGATCCTTATTATTATTTATGCATGTCTATTGATTTATGATTTCTCTCTTTAAAATAAATTTATTAGTTCAAAAATTATATTCTTATTCAAAATTTGACACTTAAATAGACTACAATTTTGGCTTCAATCTTTCTTAAAAGTAGCCAAAATTTATCTAAATATAGCCAAATTATATACTAAAATGTGAGCATGAATTTAGGAATTGTTAGATACCCACAATAATCACCAAAGTCCATGGCATGCACCTCAACACGCCTTACGAAGCCTACTACTTCAAAAAAATTTTAAAAAATTAAAAAAATTCTACAAGCCAATTCTTCTAAGGTGGCATATGTGATCCAGCTCCCATTTTTTGGGCTTTTTTACATATACCATTGGTCTCTTCTTTTCTTGCACTATCGTTTGGACTCATAATGTGGCCAAATGGTGGTAAAGGTGAGCTACACGCATTGATGAATTCTTCCATCTTCTTCAGCCTCTAGACTTAGTTAATTTAAGATATTAAAAGAAATTTCATATTTATGATCATATCTCTCTCATATTTCATCCGATTTAAATGAAATATGTCTTGTTAGAATGATTATTAATCAAGCCTTCCAACGGTGTATTTTTGGCATAATTTAATGGTTAATGGAGAGAGAAAAATGCCTCATAAGTAGGCTATTTAGCCATTTTTTTCAAAAAATTTTATTCAAAACCCCATACTTTGAATTATCATATCTCACTTGTTTTACATATGATTTAGACGAAATGGGTGTCATTGGAAAGCACAACAAGCTTTCTAGTCATGTAAAGTTTTCACATATTGATAGTTTGTGGTGACGACTCCGATCTTTGAAATTGGTTAATTAATTGTTTTGTCTAAAAATTGGAGTTACAATACTTCTCTAATCTCTTGTTCAATTTCTCTCAAATATTAAACATAAGTTCCTCTTCTTATAGGCTTCCTATAATATGAATTTTGTAGCCTTAGATGGTCTCTATATGAATATGCCATTAAGGACGCTAAGTTCAATCACATGAAATATGCCATTTCATAATTGACTTTGTTGAATATACAATAAAATTAAGCCAACTTGGTTTTGATACCAATGAAGGAGTTTTTCAGGTATATTCCTTTACAACAAAATATCAATCTTGTCATCCCTGCCGTCTCACGTAATTTGAATCAAAATCACAAGACGAACTCCAATAACTTTTTTACAATAGAAAACGCCGAAGAGTAAAATGTAAAATTGATCTATGCATCCAAGGGAAGACTCTTCTCTTGTTTGGTCTGTGTTCTCTCCCAGCTTTACTTTTTCTATAGTCAATTTTTCCTTTTTTCTTAACCGACAACCCATTAGATTTGAATTCAAATGAATTAATTAACTAAATATTAATTAATCAATCAAACAAGTTAATTTGAAAGGCTTGGATTACTGGATTATACATCAATCCATCATGGGTAGCCCAATATTTCAACAAAAATAAATTAAACTTTTTACCCAAACGTTGGGCAAAGAAAATTTGATTTGCTTTGGGTTTCTACAGAACAAAAGTTCAATCCCATGGGACAGCAATTGGAAGACAAAGCCCACAGAAATTACAGGTTTTTTTTTTTTTCTTTTGCAAAAGATTGATTGAACTTGTAACTCTTTATTCAAATCTTATTCACTTAACCACCTGGGCTAACCATAACTTCAAAGCATAACAAAACACACATTGAACATTGAATTCATTTGAAAATGTTAAATTTCAATTAACATTTATAATTTTCTTTTTAGAACTAGAAAGAAACATGTTAAAAATCTAAATGGTGATGGTAGGCCAGGTATTATCATCACAATCAAAATCTCGTCACCTCCAGCTATTAATTTGAACTGAAATTAGAAATTTTTATCGGTCAGAAACGCTTTGTTATGTTTGAAAATCAAAATATATATTTTGTTAATAAACTTTAGTCCATGGGAGTGAAATGTAATTTTCCCTTTTGGATATATTTTGAGAACTGAATAAATCCACTTTCACCCGTCATTATAATAGCATTCTACTGAGGCAGATTTGTTATTGAACGCAAGAGGCCAAAGAACAAAGGACATATAATTAGTAGACACAAGACGAAGCTTCCCAGCTCTTTACCTTGCGTGGCAAACTAATTCATGCAAAGCAGAGAAATATGGGCATATAGTCCAAGAGAGAAATGAAACACCAAATAGAAGACCAAAAAAAGGCAGATAAACATCAAATCTAACTTCCACTAACTTATTGGGAGGAAACTGCATAGAACACCATATTGTCATTGGTACTAATAGAAATTAACTTTCACAAGATTTCACCATAAATAACCAATGACATAAATTTACCATATCTCCAAATCTATCTTCTACTTCTCTTTCTCTCCTTGCTTGTGATCAATTTTGAATTCCCAAACTTGGCGGACGGAGGAAAAGTTTGTTGAACTTTCCACAAAAGCTGCTCTAAAAGATCATGATAAATATGCAAGAGAACTATCAAACTTGGAAAAGGCTTACAGGAGTTCCACAACAAGGGCAGATGCCCCACCACCTCCATTGCAAACACCACCAACCCCGTATTTGCCATTTTTCTGCTTCAGTACCTGCATAAAGCGATACTAGAACTATTTGAACGGGAAAATCATGTCATTTGTTGCAAAATATTTAAATTAACCAAGACATACCCCCAAAAGAGTCACCAGAATGCGAGCACCACTACAACCCAGAGGATGACCCAAAGATACAGCTCCACCATGCACGTTTACTTTTTCCTGAAAGTAATAAAGTTGCTTCAGTTTAAAAAAATAAGATGACAATTCGGAGCTAGTAATGGCCATGCTGAAACCAAAGAAAGGTATGATCAAGAATAGAAAGATTTGGACACATTAAAAATATGTTACTCTAGTAGATAGAGAAGGGCAGTTGTTAGGAAATGCAGGAGAAAGCCACTCAGCTGCATTTAAGTTACTCAGAACTAAAAAATGCAGAGAGATGAGGATGCTTACAAGTTCTACATAAAGAAAAAAAGAGAAAAACTCACCGCACTAAGTCCAAGAAGCTTCAAATTTGCCAGAGCCACAACCTACACAGTAATGTTCAAGTATTAAAACTGACAACAAATTGAAATTTGAGAAGCTACTTCAATTAAAATCTTGGCATAAATCCTACCGAGAAGGCTTCATTAATTTCATAAAAGTCAATCTGGGAGGCCTCCAACCCAGCATTGGAAAGAGCTTTGGGAATGGCAAGGGCAGGAGCTGTTGTAAAAAACTCTGGTGCCTGTACATATCAACCTCATTAACATTAAGGGCACTACTGCTACACCAAACATAAAAAAAAGAAATGTGAAAGGCTATATGCTTTCTATTCATGGAAGGCCTAAAATTCTAGTATGTAGTTTAACTATTTTATATACCTGAGCAGCATCAGCATATCCAGTTATTTTTGCTATAACTTGAAGCCCGAGCTTTAGTGCCTTCTCTCCACTCACCAAAACTAATGCAGCAGCACCGTCACTGTCAGCAAGACAATTTCACTTTTAGTACAAACTGGGGTTCAAACTAAACTACATTCACGCAAGGAGAAGCTAGGGGAGGTCAATAGAGATTAGATGCTCAACTAAAAATATTTGAAGATTTAGATTTCTTCACAGTGAATAGACGGGGAACCACATAATGTATAAGTAATTACCAGAATTCTGTGACTAATAGCAAACAGCTAAGTCAGTTCATTCACTTGTGGCACAAAATAATATATGGAAAATAAATATATCCCCTTTCAATGGACATCATTCTTGCATAAGTGGCAGATTACCAGTCCCTCACTATATTTCCACCACGTCTCCCTATATTTTTTGTGAACTATATGATTGTGACCAAGCACTCAAGCTCTCCAACTTTCAATTTCTATAATAGTTATATATTCCATTCCTTGCTGCACTCTCTCACTCAAATCTTAATCAATACTTAATGTCAGATTAGTCTTAAATATCATGGTGAACATCAAGTATATTCAACACAGAATGTTTGAGCACAGCAGGATCACCCAGATTCAAACATAAAATTAGAAGAAGAATCAAAGACAAACAGGTAAAAGATGGATAGCAATCCAGATAAAATGTTAACCTTATACTAGACGCATTGCCAGCAGTAACTGAACCACCGTTCTCCTTGAAACTTGGCCTTAGCTTTCGCAACTTGGCAGCATCAAACTGGCATAGCAAAACACCAATGTAAGAAAAATAGGAATGAAAGAGATAGAACATATCTACATTCGAATGCTTATGTGAACTACCATAATGAGATAGTAACTTGACAGATTCTGCAACTAAAGTATGATAAATAGGACTTTATATTGGCAGAAATATACTTATGGATTCCAATCTCCACTCCTACTGATCATTGTTTGCATGAACATCAAAGAAAATAATTTACAAAGATCGCAACAAAAAATTCTCATGTTTTGGAGATCTATATTCTTAACAAATGTATAAAAATCTAAAGAAACTAAAGATACTACATAACGCTTATCAACAGAGTTTTAACCTGATTCAGCTTTAACTCATATGGTTACCTTTCCTAGACCCTCATCCTTATCAACAATAGTTGATGGTTTTCCCCTGCCTCCAGAAACCTCAACTGGAACAATTTCCCATGCAAAAGCACCACTTTGTTGGGCAGCAATACCGCGCTCAAAGCTCTGAATTGCGTAGTTATCCTGCAGGAATAACAAATACTTCAGTTAAAATCTATTATCACAATCCTTCTGAATTGATCAATATAGAAATAATCTCTAGAATACCTGATCCTCTCTTGTTATTTCATGTTTATCTGCACATAATTCAGCACACGTACCCATGCCACAGTCATTATAGACATCCCACAAACCATCTTTCAGCATCCCATCAACAAGAGAATCGTGTCCAAGGCGGGATCCTTTCCTGAACTTTCAGTATGGTTCAGTTTAGCATATTTTAATGCATAAATAAAACTTAGCCAACCTTAGCCAACTGTCACATAGAAGGAAATATTAACCTTGCTTCTGCCAGATACTTTGGTACATTAGACATGCTTTCCATACCACCAGCTACAACAACATCATTGATTCCTAATTGAATGCTCTGTGCCGCAAGGATAGTAGCTGGAATGAACAAAACAAGTCTAGCACCCATGTTCTTAAAATAACACCAAGAAACAAACAGAATTTCCATCACAATAAATTACAGACCTTTCATCCCTGATGCACAAACTTTGTTAACAGTGGTGCAGATCACTGAATTGGGTATTCCTGCCCCTAGTGCAGCTTGTCTGGCAGGAGCTTGCCCCAAATTAGCACTAAGAACATTCCCAAAATATACTTCTTGTACAAGTGATGGATCAACATTGGCCCTCTTAAGTGCGGCTAGATATCAATAAAAAAGATGTCAAGAGAAAGAAACACATAATTTTTAGAGATTTTAAAATGCTATGCGCACAGACACAGATTTCTACACTTACCTTCAATAGCTATAGAACCCAGTTTGGTGGCAGATAAAGATGATAGAGTACCAAGAAACCCACCCATTGGTGTACGGGCAATACCAACAATGCAAACATCTATTAAAGGAAAAAACACAGAAGATGATCAGAGTTATGGCATCTTTTCTCTTAATTATTATACCTGCATGATGAATTGTTTACAATATAATAGTCATGAAGGGTAAAATGAAGTAAACAAAGAGTACATAAATTAT
Source organism: Delonix regia (assembly GCA_037074485.1). Classification (NCBI taxonomy): domain Eukaryota; kingdom Viridiplantae; phylum Streptophyta; class Magnoliopsida; order Fabales; family Fabaceae; genus Delonix; species Delonix regia. The sequence continues at coordinate 8,359,929 of CM073453.1, forward strand.
CACTGCAGCATAAAGTTAGAGCGAAATTTTCATGAGTTTTAATATCTCTATTTTGTAAGTCCATGAGCATCCTTATATGCATCTAACTATCCATTTACACAAGTTTAATGAAGACCTCTAGGCTTTATAGAATCTGCAGATGCTGCTGCCACTGGAGCCATCAATAAATGAAATTGGATCCCGCAAACTGAAACATGAACATAAGGTGTACTTAGATATTTGAAATAAGCTAGTATATCTAACATCGAAAAGCTAACTTCTTGGATGATCATCCATAATATGTAACACTGGTAGTACAATAAATTTATAGACCTCAACAACATGATAATATATCTATAACAGTTATGTATTCCTGTCTTTTAATTTTTCAGTAGTCTAATTTCTTCTAAACTATGGTTGGAGCAAGAAGAGAATTTTGAAATCTTTTGAATGTGGATCAACTTGAAGCACCATTTTTTCTTTTTCTATTTCTTTCTCTCTTATTTTTCTGGTATATCATTCTAGTGGAGAACCAACAAGCAAATATATAACTAGTTAAGCGAATCAGCAGAAGATAATATAAATAAACATCACATATAGTGACAATAAAAGCACTTATCACGATAGTAAAATTAAAAGCTCAAGAGAACATGGAGAAAGGACCAAATGACAATACCCAAATTGACATATATTATGTTGGACAATTTAGGAAATCTTTATATTACTATTAAGTACTATCTTTTGACACCTGAGTATGGATTATGAAAGTGGTTAGTCCACAAAAACAACAATTTACTGCACCACCTGCCTCAAATATAGCTAAAATATATGGACCACAATATGAAAGAAAGCTCAACGTTATCTCAGAAAAATTAAATGTTCAAATATTGGGGAAAAATACAAAGTGGAGCGTTCTATTAAGCTGGTTGAGGTTAGAATTCCATGTTTATTTCTCCTTGCTTCTTTCTTCCTCGCATAATTATAGGACGAGGTAACTCTTATATTGATGCCCATAAGATTTCAATAACATTAATTTAGGCCATGAAAATTTATTACCATCGATTTATTGCCAATGACATCAATTTAGTTCTAAGTCAAGATTAAAATGATGTATTTTCTTAAACACTGAATGAATTTCAAGAAATTTCTAAGGACTAAATTAATAGTGACAATATCTTCCGATGACAAAACTGATAGCGTATTCTTCAACATCAATATCTAGCATAAAAATTTTACTTACTACCCGTGACTCCCTGCATATTCTGATAAACTTATGAAGATGCAGAAACCAAAACAACAAACCCGATTAAAGAGAGAACGCGGCATGGTTAGCTAGATCTAACATGAAATGAAATTGACCGAACTTACAATCATCCATGCATCGAACATCACGCCAGTGTAAAATCTCTCAAGTGGAAAAAAAAATCTAATTTAATTTCAGATAAGCACGTAAATGTAATGAGAATGGATTCAAACAATAGAGAAACACAGCAAAATGCCGAGAAAAAGAGAGCGAGAAATTGCGGGAAAAAGTGGAGAAATTGCAGAGAGAATATTGAAGACGAATCAATAAGTGGAATCAGAGAGAACATCAGGTTCGTACCTCAGGTTCGGTGTCGGACAGGTAAGGAACGCAGACGATAATAACGAGACGAAGAGAGGAATGGTTGATGCCTCACTTGGTCGCCCCCAACGGCATGTCCAAGTCTCTATATTTATATGAATTATTACAGGACATTAAGCCTAACAACTGCGAGGCACGAGTAATACACAGCGTCGTGAATTTACTAAAACGCCCCTATCACAATCTTTTATTTTCATATTGAAGTAAACTTATTTATTGATAATTTACAATTTTTACAATTGAATATTATATAATTAGATTTTTAATAAATTTTTTATGTACCTCATAATTTAATTGAAAAATCTAATAAGAGAAAGATAAATAAGTGTATTGAGATCTGGTTTTTTTTGTCTTTCTCTTACCATAATTATTTATTATAATTTTATTTACTCGCTACTGATTTGCTCCTAGTTTTTAATTATAGGTGCATGCAGAGCATGGAGTTCTGTCCAACTCATCATCTAAACTTCATTAGATATTCTTACATATATTTTATTTGAAATGATGTAACACTGGTTTTATGTGCATAGGGTTTCACGTGAATAATTTTATATGATTTTGAATGAATATATTAGGTGAAATTATTGAACTAATCTCTATAATTTCATCCATATTTTTAATTTGATGTTTATAGTTTTAAATCTTTAATTATATTATAATTATTTTAAAAGTTTTTAATCAAATTTCTATCATTAAACTTTTATTTATGTAATTTTAGCCAGTTGACTTGAATTATATTATTATGAAAATAACACAAGATTAATTGCAACAATAAATTTTAATAATATTTTAGTAGAAGTATTATGATAGAAACTAAATTAAAATTTTAAAACTTATAAAATTAAATTACAAATTCTAAATTATAACAAATAAGTTAAAAATTAAATAGGACTAGAAATTCTAAAAGAATTATTTTACCAATTTATTGTATTATCCCTTAATATTGTATGCTAAATTCATAGGTGATTTCTTCTTATTCCCAGGGGATAATACTGCATGTATTTATTGGAAGTATAATTATGTTAAATAGGCATAAATCCTAATTAAATGTTACGTTAACCCCTATTTATTGTAGCATGATTGTGGTTGATTGAGCAATAATAATGCAAAATATGCATTAATTACTTGACGTTGACATTGAGTGAAATACTCTTAATTTACTAAGCTAAAGAAGTGAGGTTATCATTTAATTAATGTATTACCTAATTTGCAAGCAAAATACTAATGCTTCTTCTCATCTGACAACAACTTTTTGTACTAAATTAATAATGCATTAATGCGTAATTCCATGAACACAAAATTATAAAATTTCATTATATTAAGGGAAAATATATTTTTTTTGACTCCTAAAAGATATAAATATTAATTATTTGATCCTTGTGTATTACATATACATTATTCAATTTATTAAATTTTGACTTATTCATTAGCCAGCATATATATTTACTTTATTTCTGTCATGGTTTCCTATTGATAGTGGATTAACAAATGGAGAGTGAAAAACTTTTTACTGACTTAAATCATATAATTTTTAGATTTCGGGACTAATTAAATAGTTAAAATATATATAATTTAAGGGCAAGAAAGCAGATTTCCCTTTATATATTTGACTATTAGTGCATTATATATGAGATAAAATATTTACGAAAATGATAAACATTGTCTTTCAAGAAAATCATATACGTTAAAAATCATAAAATTTAAGTCACCTAAATTAATTCATTGAATTTGGCATATTCAGTAATAAATCATCTAAATAATATTTATCCATCAGTAAACTACTTTTGCTCTTTAACAACTTTTCAGTGACATTTTCCCCTCCTCGCAATCTTAATTATTGTCGTTGTAACTTGTAACAAGTTTAAATTTTTTTTTTTTTTTCTATTATACGTTGAGAAACCTCCAAAAATGGCCAAACAGAAAAAAGAAAAATCTCCTAAAAATTATGGTGGCAGAATATTTCGAAGTGAAAGTAAAAAAAGATCCATATTCTGATGGATTTATGTTTGTGTTTCTTTCACTATTAATTCGGCCAACTGAGCCAATTGAATTATTAGAATATTTTAAAAGATTTTTTTTACAGATATTTCAATATATTATTTTGGTAATTTTACTATGGTAAATTTTTAACCCGAAATCCAAAGATTTGGAAGAGGTACATCTTTAACCTTAAACCCTAGGTTTTTGAAGATGAGTTAAGCATTAGATATTATGATAGAGCTAATGACTTCCTTATTAAGAAATATTGAACATTTTTCGTTTAACAAAATCAAGCTTTGATTTTTCTTTTAATTAAGTACTGAAATTGTTAAGCTGCAATGCTACATCTCACTATTCTCAATTATGAGTTTTGAAACACTACATTTTCTTGAGTTAGGTCGTAATTAATTATCAAATATTATATAATTACTTAAAATATTAAATAATTTTAAAAATTAATTTTATTTTTGGATAATTAATTAATATAATTATAATAATTATGATATTAAATAAAAAATATTAATTTACATTAAAAATATTTTATAATCATTGTGTCATAATTAAATAACATATTATTACCAGAAGCATAAATTAATTTTTAAAATATAGAAAAAATACACTAGCAACTAAGTTTTAATTTGATAATTCATTCTTAATTAAAAAAAAAAAGATATGGTATTTAATAATTTTGTACGCAATTTAAAGTGGTCAACTACTCAACTACCTAATCGAATCGTGTGTGCTTGCTGGGGAAGCGTGACAACGACCAAATTAAAGAACGTCGTTTTCATGCGATTCACATTAATTAATTTTTTATATTTCGGAAAAGAGAAAAACGACACTCAAAAAGTCATACCGCAGGGATTCCCGTTGCACTGTAAGCGCAGAGAGATCGGACACCTAGAATACAGCAACCGCATGAGGGATCATCCTGGGGTATCATTTAATAAAATATAAACTAGCACTAATATTTGATTGAGTTCATTTAATTTAATTAATAGATTAATAATGACTTAGCTGCCATTGGAGACTCTTATTTATAGGCGTCAACAAATTTTGGGCCAGGCAGAGTTGCACCCCCACCCGTGATCGGACTTGGGATATGTGTCCATCCACATTATTTGGCTCCATCTTGGGTCTCAGTTAAGTTGGACTTGACACATAATCCGGTGTCCAATCTGGCGAAAAGTCAAGTAGGGTCATACTAGTTTTTTCTTAATTTTTTATAAATTTAAATTTAAAATTTTTTAAAATTTTGATTTATATTTAATAAATAAGATATCTTACATTAATAAAAATTATTTATATTTAACAAAAATAAAAAATAACTATTTGTTTTAAAATATCATTAATTTTAATTAAAAAAATTAAACAAAAAGAATATATGTATATATATATGCCAAGCCGAGTCAAAGTATTAGTTTAAAACTTGATCCAGCTCAAGCCCATATTTTAACTTTTGATCCTAGCCTTAATCTCAAGGATGTGAATGACTGAGCTCGACTTGAAGCAATTAAGCCAGGCAGGTTGACTAAATTGGTCTAAGCCATGCACACCCCTATGTATATATATATATTATTTGTAGAGTAAAGCATAAGTAAATCTCTCATTTATTTTTATTTGTAATTTTTTTACTAATTTAAATAGTAACACATTTAATTTAAGTTTAGTTAATATTAACTAACTAAATGTGTTAGGTCAGTGAAAAACTAAATGGATAATAAACCGATAAGTAAGCGGTTAACTAGAAAATAGAAATAAATAAAAAATTAAATTATGAATAAAAATTAGTTAGAGATTAAAATAATATTATATTTTTCTTTTAAAATATTTTTATAGTTAGACATTAATCTGTATCTCATTTTGAATGTCAGAGTTTATATATGATTGAGGATCTGATCTTTTATGATTTTGATCATTTTTTATTTTGTAGGACCTCTGAAAAAATTCTGCATGACTAGATAATCAGCCAAGAATATACTATTTATCATTCGATATGTGTCATTGTCTACGTATTAATATTTGTTTATTACACATTAAGTTGTAGTCTTTGAAATAAAACATTAGGTTAATCTAACTAACAACAATTTGCTGCATAAGCAAATAATAATATAGTTGTATACTATAAAATGTTCTGTTTTTTTTAGCCATTATAAAATGTATTGTTGAGGTAAAAGCAAACATATTTATATAAAAAAATAATAATTAGTTTATTGTTAAAGGAAATTATTAGCATTTTATATTTAACAATGAAGGTTTATAGTAGATGAATACTATAATGTTTTGTTGCTTTAAGTATTGTTACTTTTAAAGACTTCTTTAGTTATATAGTTCCACAAAAAATTTTGATTAACAAAGAAGGTCTAACTTATCGTATTTGGATTTTCTGTATTTGAAAATATAAATTTATTACATTTAAGAAAATTTAGACTATTAAATTTTATCTAATAATTTAGATTTTAATAATTATTAAATAATTTTAACAAGTTTTTTTATTTAGACAATTAAATTTTCATATAACCAACTAGATTTTATTAAATTGACATATATTTAAATTTTCAACTTCATTAAATTTATTTCCTAATTAGCTCAATATGATAGCATATAAAAGAATTTAGGCCTTAGGTGTCAAACCTCATAAACTAAGAGTGTGATTGGTGCAAGAAAAGAGGAAAAGTCTTGATCCTACAAGCCTACACTAAACAAAAAGTAAAACCGTACATAAATTTCTAACATCACATCATATACAAAGTAGAACTATCTTTTTCAGAGATATCTAGCCCTTATACAATGTATAGATTTTGTACAAATTTTGACAAAATCTCCCTTATATTTGGAGCATCCTAATTTTTTTTATTAAATCTTGCCAACCCAACCAATAAAAACAAAAAGAGAGCTCTACTCTCACTTTAGCAAAACGAAACAAAAATACATCAAAAGGGGTTATAGGGTACACAATGCATAGTCATTAGGATACATAGCTAGAGTGAACAGAAGAATAAATATCCTAAACGTATATACAACCTTAAAAGTATAAATAACAAAAAGAAATAGAACTTAGCCCTCACAAAAACAAAGTAGGGCTCCCTGAAGGGAGTTTTTAATCACTCCTCAGCTCCCTCAGGTAAGTCACTAGCTTTACTATCTAAGACAATAAATTTTTTTTAGTAGATAGCACCCCAAAATTAGTATCTAATTAATATATATGCAATTGAGCACTTAAAGAAAAAGAATAAATTAAATGAATTAAGGTACAAGATCAAATGACATGAAAGTTTTTATGAATATAAATCAATCGAGCACTCAAAGCAATATGCATTAAACAACTCCCTTTGTTCAAAATAGTTAAGCCTTTTCTTTTCTAAATATTTTGTCAGGTAAGTTTAACTTAAAACATACAAGTTTGATAGTAAAGCATAAAAATAATCGATCTCTAAAATCCTTTTGAGGGAAGGATTATCAATTATATATCCATTGTGGGCACATAGTATCACTACAAGTGATGACACATTGTCATTGAGGGTAAGTAACCAACAAGCGTGATATAATAACTCATGAAAAGCAATCATCCATCTCGTCCACATGTGATGGCCATCACACGAGATTAGTAACTCCATTAACCCTGCTAGCTGGGTATTCTTAAGGTGTACTAAGGGCTAATAGAATTGGTGTTAACTTCTAGAGTCCTAACTAGTCTTTCCAAAAAAAACTAATGGAAAGTAAAATTAGTGTGTATAGAATCAATTAACCTATAATCTTAGCTTATCTGGCAATTGTATATATAATTGTATTCATGAATTTCTCAACGATATTTACCAAATCATGCACGATGTAATTATGTAATTCACCTTAGGAAATCCATCTAATAAGAATTAACAATACCAATTAATAAGAATAATAATGTTAATAGTAAAAATATCCTAATAAAGAAAATGAAGTATAAATCACTTAGGAGTGCTATCTACACACTTAATTCCCGTTAATTATCAAGTCACTTAGTCTTCCTCAATCGAGGTGGAAATCACTCCACTAAGAAATCCTTATGTCAATAGGAAATTTTAAATTACTTTCATTTTCTTATGTCAGACACTTTAGGCATAAGGTTTATAGCATAAGTATCGTTGGAAATACTATAATAACCTTACCAACCTACAATTCTTCAATCAAGCCTTAATCTCATCAACTTAACTTCATAATTTAGAAATTAAGAGTTTCTCTTATCTTTATCCAAACACTCATAACTTGCAAAGAAATGAAATCCTATAAATATATTCCATTGAGAACTTGTATTCCTAGATATATTAAAGTAACAAATGAATTTCTCAATTTACCAAATGCTAACAATCAAACCAATTATTCTCTTCATACGAATTCCATTTTTAAGTTTCTAATAACATAATTCAACAATTAGTTATTCTCAATAGGCTCTTCCAACATAATTTTCCTCCTTATTAACCTTTCTATAAGTATGAAATTTAAGGAAAAATATCAATTCATCTTACCATTAAAAAATGATGACTTCTCATTGCTCCAATTACTTCTCTTATGTTGTTAATTAAGGTCTTAAATCTCAAAATGTTCAATTAAGTCCCTCAAGAATCTTAAATTCACTATAAATTGGGGATTTCGAAATTGGCTTGAATTTCTTGGAATTGAGAGAGGGAAGTGGACAAAATTAGTAAGAGGAAGAAAAGGCATATGGAAATTATGAGTTTGACTCACCAATGTGTCCAATTAGAAGAAATTCAAATTTTTCCCCCAATTTCGAAGCCTAACGTAGACAAAAGAAATTCGAAAATAATAGGTTGAAATCTAGTGTAAAAATTCAAATAAGAAGGGTTGGGACGACTATTAAGTGAGGAAGAAAAGTGATAGATAAATTCCAAGTTTCACTCACCAATTTGCATCCAATTTCCTCTCCCCTTAAAGGACTTATATCTTGACTTATTACTTCTAATCAAAATTATTATTCTTCATTCTTTTTGTAAAAGCAACTAAAATTAAATAGGGGCTTGTTTAATTAACTCATTAATAAACAAAACACTTTTTAATATTTTTTGGTGAAATATTTTTAACAATTTTTAAACATTCATTAAAATTTTGTTTAATGAATAAATAATTAAAGGCAATAGTTTTATTTTTATTTTTTTTATGATTAGTCCTACACACACTACAAGAAAAACACTAACTTGTGTGATGGAAAAACATTCGTCCTAAAAATTGAAGCAGTAAATCATTAGAGACAGAAAATAAATTTCGTCCTAAATAACACTTTCGTCCCTAAATGAGGAATATGATAATCCTATTTCACGATGAAATTTTGTCCTAGATTTTTTTCAATTTAGGATTGAATTTTGTGAGGGAGTATTTTGTCCTAAATAGGGATGAAATTATTCTATCTTAAATATCTATCATAGAATGTGACAAAATATTCCATCCCTAAATTTTGTCTCAAATTAGGACGTAATTATTCTCTATCAAATAGTCATTCCATATTGGGATAAAAAATTCCCTCCCTAAATTCAATCCCAGTTTGGGATGAAATTTCTAATCCATGCCCAAATTTCATCCACATTCTGTCCCTAATCTATTCCTGTTTTGCAATCTAAAAATATGTCCATTTCTAATTTGTCCCTATTTTACAATCTTAAAATATACCCATCCCTGATTTATTCATAATCTGTCCTTAATTTGCAATCTAGGAATTTTTTCATCCCAAATTCTTCCATAAACCATCTTTAAATGTCACAATCCTATTTCACATTATATTGATATTGGACATTTGCACTCCTGAATAGAAATAACACAAAAGACAACCAGTGGACTGAAATATATAAGTAGTCATAATATTAACAATAAAGTACATACATAAAACTAATCCACTATAAAGTCTAACATAATGTAAATATCAGGCAAATTCTAATGTAATTATCAAAATAACAAAGTCCTCTAAAGAATATTTAAAAAAGGGCAGTCTAATTTGTGGTGGATGATTAGGGATAGGTAAGTCTACATCAATGACTCTATCTTTTTGAACATGTGAGAGCTGCATATGAGACCTTATTTCCATAAGCTCACGAACTAGTCTCTACCATCATAGTTGTTTCAAAAGAAAGGCAATCGTAGCACAACTTCTTTATCTTAATTGGGTTAGACCCAATTAACAACGAAGGAAAAAAAGAAGAAAAAGAAAAAAAGGGAAAAGATAAACTTAAAGTTTTCATGTGCAGAGATAGACAGAGTAGTCATTGCCATGACCAAAATAGAGGAATTAGTGTAGGAAAGAGAGAATAATGTTAAAAAAAAGATGATGATAAAAACTTGTTATTTCTCACTGAGATAAGAATCTAACATTGTTGCCAGATAGTGAACAACACAAGAGGAGGATGAAAAACCAAGAAAAACTTAAATGGTATGCTTTGCACCTATATAAACTTTAAAGCATATTTAAATAATCGGTCAGGGTAAGAAAAGAATACCAAGTAGGGAACAATTAAAATTTTTGCAACATGATTACATGAAGATATTGCTGTAAAATGGTGTGATTTGATGTTGCTAATAAGGACAAAGCATATATTTAATATGAAGAATGCTAATAAGATATATGGAATTTATGCAAAACCATAAATTGTAAGAAAATTAATCATTGTGCAAAATTGAAAATTCTAACTATAATTTTGGTGATTGAGATGCCTAAGAGAAGAGGGATACTAAATTCAATGCAAGGTATATTACATATTGACTAAATGAACTCACTTTGTCTCCTACCTACTACCATAACCTTTTTCTTTATGGAAAGATGTGAGAAAGGAGGAAATCACAAAAATGAAATAGAAACAAATGAAAATGAAAAGATGTGTGAAAATGTTATATAAATTTTTAAGGATGTAATATTAATTGTATATCAAGAATGTAATATTAATTGCATAAAGTTTTTATATATTAAATTTTTATATAAATATAAATTTATTAGAAACATTTTAACTTTTTTATAATATAAACATTTTTTATTAGAAACTTGAACGCAATCTCCATCACATTTTTATCATGTATCTTATATTATCAAAATGTATCTAATATACACCTTATGTAAAACAAAACAATTAAGTAGATAAGAGTAGTGATTGGGTCCAATCAACTTTCTTTCATGTTAACAATATAAATTTTATTTTTACTAAGGTTGTTAAAGATATTAAATTTTTAAATCTTTAAATCTCTTTTCATTTTAAAAGATAAATTTATTTTGTTAATAAGTCAAAGTGGCATTAACTAATTTAGTTAAGACAAGGAAAGAAAATCAAAATAAATCTAATAGAATTTAAATAATATTCTTTTGATACCTTTCTTGAAAGTTTTTATAATAAATATTATATATATATATATATATAAAATACATGTTAATTTGTAAAATTACTTTTTATCCGCATGTCACAAAAGTCTTTGGTTGATTACAACCAAGCTACCAAGCCTTTCCTTTATATATTTTTTATTGGCCTTTTGCAATCTTCTTGTTGAAATCAGATAATAATGTCTCCTATACCCAAGCTCCATCATTGCACCACACCTATGTTGCTACTTTACTTGTTTTATAGACTATTCTAATTAATTTGCACCTCCAAGTATCTAATTTATTTTTAAATGTCTAATATATCATGCCTAAACTTACTTAAATTGCCAGATGACATCTAGTACTCATATTTTATCATAATTTCACGTGAAAAACAAGCAATAGGAAATCCCCTTAAAATGCTTCACGAATTGCGGTCACAATGGAATTTCTTTTTCAAAAATTAAATCCCCTTAAAATTCATTAGAAAGAAGTTATTAGGCAAGTGAGCTAGATTTAAAGTTTTTTACCATTAAAAAAATCCCTTAAGACTTGAATGATTGGTCCCTTTATCTCCCTTTCAGTACTAAACAAAATAATAATAGGCAATGATGCATTGTACCTGGAGAGATAAGAAGAAACCAATTAGGCAATAATCTATTAACTGAAATCTTCTGTAGCAGATCAACCATCAACAATGAACATGAAAACTAAGAAATTTTCCATGCTCATCCAGTGGATATTTACCAACATGATTTTGGATTAAACTAATTCATCAGAAGTGATTTGCAACCAATTTTATATGCAAAAAGGAAGAGGCATGTAGCATTTCCAACCTATGGAAAGCGACAAATTAGACCCAAATAAATGACATTTTGATAGAAAATTTTCAAAATCAGGAAGAATAGCATACTAATTGAAAAAGTCCTTTTTAGTTACTTTCAACATTTATCTCAAATGCACAGCAATGAGAAAATGAGGGCTGAGGGAATCTGATGAAGAATTACCAATGGACGTACTTAAAGATGCAATCTAACGCTAACGAAAGCCTTTATGGCTTGTTCCTGACTTCTTGATCAAATTGAGAGTTTTGACAATGAGAAATCTACTCCTTTTTACCCAAAGGGGAATGGTTGAGCATAATAAGGATCTACTCAGGAACAAGAATGAATTAAATTCTAGAAGTTATTAGGATTCTAGGCTAGCTAAAAGCAAGGGAAAGGAAAAGAACTCAACAAAAGGCAAAGATCTCTCGAGCATTTGGGTACAACAAAGTGAGTGAAAGCCATAATGCAAAATTTATAAGTCAAAAAAGAAAGATTTGTGGATTAAGGCACATGTGTATAGGGGTGAATAATAATAATAATAATGAAGGCCATGAATGAAATTACAATTTTTCTTAAAAATAGTTTTGAAAAACAAGAAAAAATATTTAAAAGTTGTTATGATTTCTTGACTCTTAAAAATACTATTCTATTTTTAAAATTTTTAGAATAGTTGATAAAACATATATTATCAATCAATCAATGTCGGAGAAAGAACAAGAGATATTAAAAATAAATAGTGATGAAAAAGACAATAATGAATATATAAAAAATATTATATTTAATCTTTAACATGTGAACATATTATACTAATGTTTCTTAAAGTCCAAAAAGTTATACTTGATGCATCTTTTGTTTCAAAAATATCATTAGGCTTCTTTGACATATATATATATATATATTGATAACCCAAAATGATCCAATCCATAGTATCAACTTGAGCAAAATATCTTCTATATATATATATGATAAACAATATCGTTTATATTTTAATTATGTTCAAATGCGGAAATTAATCTTAATATTGCGGCAAAATTTTTGGGCCAAAAGTAGCATCTTGGATCACCACGAATTTATATTGGGCCAAAGTGTGTCTTTAGGCCTTCATCTAAAAGCATTGACCCTAATTGGCTTGACCCCTTCTCTCAAATTTATTTTGGACTTTATTGAAAATATGGATTCTTTTGTTTTTGGTAAAAAAAAATATGTATTCAATTGAGATTTTGGGCCTTTGTCACAAAGGCATTGTCCAAATCAAATAAGGTTGAATCTTGTACCTAGCTTTCTCTGCATAATGGGCCAAAATTGATCATACAAGCAAAATATTTCTTGGGTTGAAACAAAGAGAGTGGAGGGTGGAAAAAAATTTATATACTGCTATTTGTATATCTATATAAGGTTCTCTTAATTAATTAATAATATGTGAATAGTTTTTTTAAAAATAAGAGTTAAAAATATTAATAAAAAAAATAAAATGTAAAAATTATTCAAATGTTATTAATTAATTAAAAAAGTTGACGTAAATATATAAGTAACAACAATTTTCCATGACCTAAAGCATAAAAAACGAACAAGGGAACTCTATCTACAAATGTGCCAGATGTGCTTTACTTAAGTAGAAACATACAATGTTATATTGCAATGCATTTCAAGCTCATCAAAAGAAGTTTTTCTTGGCTCTATAAATTTGCCCCATTTGAAGAAAGAGAAAGAACCCTTTCCTAAGCAGAAATGCCCTGCATTTATAAATAAACGCCGCATTCATTAAAAGAAGTTCTAAAAAAAAAAAACGTATAATTTTTCTGCTTTTAAATTTAATTTTTAAATAAATTTAAATTATTGAAATAGTCATTTAAGAATTTAATATTAATTTTTTAAAAATATTTATATAATTATTGATGTAAGAAGAGATGGGAAAGTTAGACCGCATTTAAATTTTTAAAATGTAAAAATGTTCATTTTTATTTAGCTTGGAAATATACAGCAAAAAGCAGCAAAAAATAAGAATAAATCTAATAAAGAAGAAAATTTAAATATAATAAAATTTAAACTGATATATAAAGTTTTAATGGTTTAAATTTTTTTAAAAAAAATTATTAAAAAAATCGAATATTTATTAATAACTAAAAATTTAATAATTCAAATTCTTAAATACACTAAATTTAATAAAGAAGACTGTAAGGAAAATATAAAACGGAAAATAAAAAAGCGAAAGTATGCAGGAGCGTGAGCAATTTCCGACCTGCTTGCTCAATCCTCTTCCTTTCGCGTCGTGCATAGTGTCTCTGAGTTCAATCGATTCCGTTATACAGAAACAAGATGTGGAGATCACTATGCACGAACTGCGATCTCCTCACAAGACGCCACTGTTTTTCTCCGAGAGCAGTGTACTATTGCACTGCGCAGACCCAAGATGCAGTGCAGGAAATCACCAACATTCTCAGCCACAACAATTGGCAGCTTCATATAGATTCCCCGAGCATCCTCTGCAAGCTGAATCCCGCTGTAATCCGATCCGTCATACACCAAAATCGGAACAGTGACCCTCGGCGTCTCCTGAGCTTCTTCCGGTGGTCCGAACAAAAAATGGGTACACTTCGAGATTTAGATACCTTCTGTATTCTTGTTGTTGCTCTCTGTAATTCTAAGTTATATGGCCCTGCTTCTGATATAGTTGACCGTATGGCACGAAATTTCAATGCTCCATTTGATATTTTGGGTTCTATTGGTAGTTATTACCATGAAGCAAGTGGTCGGAGGTCTAATTCGGTGGTTTTTGAAATGTTAATTGATAGTTACAGGAAATTGGGTTTGTTGAATGAGGCTGCTCATGTGCTTTTGGAATCCGAGAGGATGAATTTTGTGCCTGGTTTATTAACTGCTAATTCATTACTGAGTGACTTGTTAAAGGCTCGTAAATTAGATTTGTTTTGGAAAGTTTGTGAGAAAATGTCAGCAATGAATATGACATTTGATGCTTACACTTACACATCTATAATTAACGCTCACTTCAAGTCTGGTAATACTAATGAGGTGAAAAAGATCTTGAGTGAAATGGGAGAAAAGGGTTGCAGACCTACTAAAGTGACTTATAATGTGATTATTGATGGTTTGTGTAAAGCGGGGTTACTTGATGAAGCAATGAAGATGAAAACTTATATGGTTGAGAATGGCTTGGTCCCAGATAAATATACTTATTCTGCTCTTATTAATGGCTATTGCATGAAAAAGCACTTCAGAGAAGCAAAATTAATTTTATCAGAAATGGTTAATGTGGGATTGAAGCCTGATCTCGTTGCCTATAATTCTCTTATTGATGGTTTTATGAAACAAGGTAATGTGGAAGAGGCATTTAAAATGAAGGATAATATGTTCAACAATGGTTTCATTATAGATGTGGTCATATATAACACGCTTCTTAATGGCTTGTCTAAGGCTGGCAGGATGGATAAGGCTGGGGAACTTTTGGAAGAAATAAAAAGTTTAGGAATTAGGTTAAACTCCAGAATTTATACTACTTTGATTGAGGGTTACTGCAGGAATGGTGATATGGATACTGCTTTCAAGTTACTTGATGAGATGAAGAAGCTAAGCTTGACACCCACAGAGATAACTTACAGTGTTATTATTAATGGGCTTTGCCGTTGTGGTAAACTCCCTCAGGCTGATGCTTTCTTGGAGGAAATGGTTGAAAGTTGTTTGAAACCGAATGTTATTACCTTCACTGCTCTTATTTCAGCTAATGCTAAAGAGGGTAGAATTGAAAAAATAAGAGAAATATTGGAGAGCATGAGAGAACAAGGGATCACATTAGACGTATTCTGCTACAATTCTATTATTGTGGGACTATGTAGGGCCCAGAAGATAGAAGAAGCAAAGACTTACTTTGATGAAATGCTGAGAAGTGGATTAAAACCTAATGCATATACATACGGAGCTTTCATCCGTGCTTATAGTAACTCAGGGATCATGCAGATGGCTGACAGGATTTTCAATGAGATGATTGAGGATGGTGTCATACCAGATGATGTAATTTATACACTCTTAATTGATGGCCACTGCAAAGCTGGGAATATAACAGAAGCTGTCACTGCATTTAGAAGCATGCTTGCAAGAGGTGCTTTGCCAGATGTTAAAGCATACAATGTGCTCATTGGTGGTCTTTTGAGGAATGGAAAAATGCAAGAAGCAATGACCCTTTTTTCGGAACTCTGTAGTAAAGGGTTTGCACCAGATGTTTTTACTTACACTTCTATCATTAGCGGTTTCCGCAAACAAGGTGAAATAGGGAAAGCTTTTCAACTTCTCGAAGAGATGAAGGCAAAAGGCATAAAGCCTGAAATTGTTATTTACAATGTCTTAATTGATGGGCTGTGCAAGGCTGGTGAGCTTGAAAGGGCTAAGAACTTATTTGATGGCTTAACGGAATCTGGTTTGGTTCCAAACAATGTGACATATGCTACAATTGTTGATGGATACTGCAAATCTGGAAATCTTGCTGAGGCTTTACAGTTGGTAGATGAAATGCCTCAAAAGGGCGTCCAACCTGACAATTTTATCTACAATTCCCTTCTCAGTGGATGCTGCAGAGAAAGTAAATTAGAAGAAGCACAAAATCTACTTCAAGAAATGTTTAACAAGGGATTGGCCTCTACTGTCTCTTTTAACATCTTACTTGATGGTTTCTGCAGAAATAACAAGCTGCAAGAAGCCTATCATTTGTTGGAAGAGATGTCAGAAAAGCAGATCTCACCTAACCATGTCACTTTCACAATTCTGATTGGTCAACATTGTAAGGATCAGGATATAGGCAAAGCTAAACAGCTCTTCCTTGAGATGCAGGCAAGAAATCTGAAACCAACTGCCGTAACATACACCTCATTAATGCATGGTTACAACTTGGTAGAAAGTAGATCTGAAGTTCTCGCTTTGTTTGAAGAGATGGTGGCAACGGGGATTAAGCCAGATATAGCTACCTATAAAGTGACAATTGATGCTCATTGTAAGGAAGGTAACCTTGAAGAAGCCTTACGTCTGAAGGAGGAGATGTTGGAGAAGGGTATGCCTGTGAGTAAGGATATAAATAGTAGTCTTAGTAGCCTTATGTAAAAGTGAAGGATTATGAGGCTCTGAGTTTGCTTAATGAGGTGAATCATGTGGTCATCAGCTGAGTTTTGCTTTGTTTAGCACTATTGCTCGTGATTGACCAGGAGAAGGAGCTATGGACAGACGTGGGTATCAATTCCACATGCTTGAATGACTTATGAACTGGAGATAAGAATGATACCAAATTGAGAATATAAAGGATCCTCAACCATCTGAGGGAAATGACTTGGGTGCTCATTATTTCTGTGCCAATAACGTTGTGATTCTTTGCTTGTTCACCGCTGAAATCCATAACGTGTGGCTACACAGTGGCCTGGAAGATCCAATGAAAAATGTGAGCTATGTACATGCTGTAGTTAAGCATTTTTGACGTAAGATTGAATAGATTAATTCACCCCCCCCCCCCCCCTCCCCTCTTTGATTTGCTCATCTTTATGACTGGGTAGTGGTTTATACAAAGGCTTGCTTAGGCATTACCGCCATGTGCTAAGTTTTGGTGGAAATTGTGTCTGGTAGGTGCTCCTGCTATTTGTAGTCTAAAGTCGTTGAATTGTAAATTATCTCAGAAAAAAGTTTGTAGTCGAAAGTGGATCTTTTAATTGAAGTTCAAGAAAATGTTTAAATTGGTACTTACATGTGTAATCCCTTGAGTCTTGATCATCGCTCTTCAATTTCTAGTATGTGACAGTGACACTAGTACAAAATCAATGGCATCTTGGGAGTTTGTATAAGATGGATATAACCTATGGAAGGTGTTTGATTCGACGTTTGGTAATGCTTAGGATTTGGAGACGATGTTAGTTAGTGGTTTTCTTTTATGAATATAAAATAGGTTGAAAAACTAATTAGCTTCTCACTCTCTCCTTATATTAATAACTACTTCGTCATTGATTGGTAATATACTTAAATTTATATTATTTATCGTTATAATTCTTGCTATGGTTCTGGAACCAATGGCTAAAAGGCTCTAAAATCACACGCAGGGCCTATTTCGCATTTGGAAATGAGGTTAATATGTGATTAGTTTTTTAAGAAGGTAAATTTTAGCTATTTTGGCATACAAGTCAAGATAAATCACCTGGGTCATAAAGAAAGAGTAGACTTGGAGTTGTCATGATGGAGTAAACAACCCATCTAGCCCAATACACGAGGGTCTTACATTTCATGATTTTAGGTAAGTTAGTCTAGGTATAAACAGATTTTAGGATTATTTAAATGATTTTATTTTAAGTTTATAATTTTTTAGAATTAACTTATCTTATTAAGTATTATCAATGGTAACTTATAAAATTTGTAAAACTTATTATTTAAATATTTGTAATTTTTATAAACTTAATTAGAATTTGTTGGATAATATAAATAAAAAGTTTGAACTTTAAAGTTAACTTTTTTAATATATATTATTTATTTAATTTTCAATTTCTTTTAAAAAATTAAAAGTCTTCTTAAGAGTCTAGAATAGAAATATGAGGAAAATCTCCCTTTAGGTAAAGAATGGAGATGGACACTTCTCCCCTGCCTTGACTTGTAAAATTTTTATCCTTAAACTAGTTCGTTCATTTCATTTTTATAAAAATTAAAAGAATGTTTATATTTATGATTTTCTCCTGTAACGTAAAAAATCTGTCACAATAACGTTTAATAAATAAATCATAATGCATCTTAAATGTGAAAGCATTTCCTTGGCAGAGAGATATAAACAAAATGAGAGTATGTTCTTTTTAAATGTCATTCTAATTATAACAGGCCATTTAAAATCTACTGTGCATACACTAGAGGAAAACATAAATTTGGTTGGCATCACTTTTGATTTTATTATGTCGCGCTAGGTTTAATATAATCACTTTGATAAGGTTTTGAATTCTTTGAAACCCTAAATCATAAATTTTAAATTAAATCTGGCTCAAATACCTTTCTTTTTATTCTCTTTTTTCTTTTAAATTTAACTTAACTAAAATATGTCACTAGCACGTAAAGGCCCAATGATGATTTTTGAACACGTCACTAAGTATTATTCCTCTAAAGCTTTACGCTCACAGATTATAGAAAGATGAAACCCAATATATATATATATATTATTAGTTTCTACATAAGTTTTTTTTTATTCATTGTCTTAAAGATAGATAATGTTATTTTATAACTAAACAAAAAAAAAAGTTCTTACCTCATTGTGAGTTTTTTTTTTTTCAATGCCTTTTAAGCTATTTTATACCAAAGTCAGCATTTTTATTTTTAGAATCATCATTACTCTTTTATGAATTTAAAAAATTTTCCACTTAACTTTATGAAGTCATAATAATTTTAGACATTCAAAAAAATGTTTAACTTGGGTACAAAAAATTAATATTAAAAAGAGATTAAAAGACCCCACCCAATCAGATTGCTATTTACATAAAACTATGTACACTGTCTGGGATTCTTCAACTCTAAGAAGCAATTTTAGAATTACTAAATCAAATCTCATTAGCAATAAATTACCTTCTTTGTCAGGGAAAAATATTAATACCTCTTTAAATTTTGCATCATTTACAAAATTTAAAAATATCTCACAATCTTAAATCCTATAAATGTTGTTAACCAAAATTGAAAAATTCATGTTATTTTTATGTGAGGCCATTCGCAGGCCTTTGGGAATTTTTTTTTATTTCCTTCAATGGACCAAAAAGAGATTTTGTTGGTCAAAGAGCTTATAAGAAGTTGTGAAGATTTGCTAGTAAATTTCACCAAAAAAATATTTCTTACGTTACATTTGATTTGACGTTAGAATTTTTTTCAAAATCATACTTGTTCTTCAAACATCCTTTTACATCCATTTAAAATACTTGTTTTTATGTAGTATATAGACAAAATTCACATTTAAAAAAAAATCTTTCCAAACATAAACGTAATCATTAAGGATGAGAAAGGTGTTCAAATTTGAAAATTGTCGTGAATACTCGACCTACATTTGAAAATGTTTTTTTTTTTTATATACAAATGGGAATGGAGATAGAAAAAAAAAAAATACTTCCTTAAAGAAGTTTGGGACGAGGATGAAAATCATATTCCTTGTTTGCTCATGAGGTTCTCGTCTGTGTCAATTTTATATAAATATTATATATGTATACTAATTTTTATATTTTTAGTTATTTCACTTGTTATTTGCATTTATAATAATAAGGAAAAAGAATCAATTTAATTTAAAAAATAACTCTACTTATCACATATTAATCTTTTAACTATTCAAGACTTGGACGATATAATGATATTAATTTCAAAATATTTCAATGCTATGATCAAATTGTAATAGAAAATGAAAAATGAACATTAAAAAAAATAATATTAATTATTTATACACCAGGATTAAAGATAAATAGGAATTAGAATTATTTAAATAGTTTTTATTTTAAATTTAATTATCTTTTTGTTAAACTTATTGTATTTTGAAACTTAACTTATTTTTTTAAGTATTATCTATTATAATTTATATAACTTATATAAAACTTATTATTTGAATATTTGAAGGTTTTATGAATTTAATTAGACTTGGTTAAATAACATAAATAATGATTTTGAATTTTAAATCTAATTTTTATAAATATATTTTTTAAATTTTTATAAAAAAAAATTAAAATTCTCATAAAGATCCGTGAGAATATATAAAACATGAAATTGAATAAAAATCCCATTAAAAAAAAAAAATAAAACAAGAGATATAATTGATGGTAAGGGCAACTCTCAGAGTCATATTTACGTAAATATTCCATGTTCAAAGATACAAGCAACACAACTTTGAAATTCTCGCTATGAATTTGGGTCCATTGGGTCATTTTCTTTTCAATTACTTTTCTGCTTCCCACCGACTTCAGGGAGCACATAAATACTTGTTTTTATTTTCTTAATATTAATGATTACGAAAAGCCATTTATATAGTGAAGAAAATCTTCATTTGTCTTTGAAATTTTCAACGAGAATCATTTACTAATTGCCATTCAAATACTTCTTTGCTTTTTCACTCACTCCCATGGAGCCATTTTCAACTTGCGGACTTCAAAGTTCGAAACATTCTTCGTCCTCAGGTAAAAGCAATTTAGGTGCAAATTAATCATTGACTAATTATGATTTCATACCCCTTTGGAAAATTAATTAATTCCTTACATTACGGCTCTGAATTTTTTATGTTAATTTCCAAGAAATTATAACTCATTTTGTTCAAATATTCCGCCAATTTTCTCTGAAAGTTTTCCGAATTTGACTCCTCAAGATTGCAAAAGCTTGTTCAAAAGATGACATTTTGTGTTGTGATAACATATTTATTATATCTAATTATTGGGTTAAATTTTTAAAAATTAAATTTGAATTCAAGTTAAAAAAAAGTTTGAGTCTATATTTTAATCGAATATTCTTATTTAAGTTTTTATTCACATTTTTTGGGTCGGGCCCCAATTGGACTTTTTAAAAAATAGTCAAATTAATTGATTACTTAAGATTTGAGATAAATAATATATATAAGAATTATTATTACATTTAAGATTATATATAGAAAAATTATAAATATAAAAAAGTTATTATATTAGTATAAATTTGTTAAATAAAAGATATTAATTTTAATTTCTTTTAACAAAAATGTCATGTTATACTAAATTTTTATTTATTAAAAAAATTTATTCAAACTTTCTAAGATTTGATTGGGCTTTAAAAAAAGTTTGAGTCCTATTCATTTTACAAATTAGGCTTTGTTTGTTCATGCATTATTATTATTTTTTTTGGTTAGACTCATTGGCCTAATTAGACTTTTTAAATTATAATCAAGTCTAATTCTTATGCTTTGATGACTTGCCATGTAATTTACTTGTTATACATACAAAGTTACAATATCAATTATTTCTAATTATATTCATTTATTTTCGTTTAGAATTTTTAGGATTAATTAATATATTTTTCCCTTAATTTTTTAATTTTGTCATCTAATTTTTTACTCAATTTTATTCCTTAATTTTTATTTATTTTTTTAAAAACAAGGTTAGATAGAATGTCATACTTTGAATTTCTGAATTGTCGCTTAATATTTATATCATTTTATTTTATTTATTTATATGTAGTAGGTCTTCACATCCTCACATAGTATGGAAATGAAAGAAAAATAAATATTTTTCTATGTAATTATAAAAGTAATCGTATTAATATTATCATTGTATTGCATATTAAAAAGAAAGCACGTGTATATAATAATTTGTTATATTTATATTATAATTTTAATTTTTAAAAATTTTTATAAATTAACCCAATGTTTGTGTTAAAATTTTTAATTACTCTTTTAATTTTTTATTTTTCAATAAGATCCTAAATATCAATTTATAAATTGAAAATAAGGATATAACTAGAAATTTGGAGAGTTGTTAAAAAAATAAAAAAGTATAAGGGTGAGTTTAAAAATGTACAATTTAATTTTTTTTCAGAGATTATTGAGGAATAAAAAGTAGAGGGGTTAACCTTAAAATTTTAGATTTATAAATAAAATCTAAAATATATTAGAGTTAAAAGATGAATATAATAAATTATCACTCTATCTTTTTATTCTCAAAAACTTCTTAATATCAATTTATAAATTGAAAATAATGATATAATTAAAAATTTTTGGAAATTATTTAAAAATAAAAGAAGTACAGAAGTGAATTAACAAATTTGCAAATTAATGTTTTTTGTAGAAATGGTTGAAAATTAAAAAAGAGACGAGATAAACTAAATTTTTTTGAAAAAATTGGATTTATAAATAAAATTTAAAATATATTAAAATAAAATTATAACTACAATATATAATTTTTAGCAAATCACGTATGATTATACCAATGTAATTTTTTTTTAAAAAAATTTGTTCCGGCAATAAAAATGGGAATGAAAATCACAAGGCAAAAGAGGTTGATAAGGACAAAACTTTGGTCCTACAGGTTGCCTTCTCTAGTTAGCAACACCTTTGTTTTTTTTTTTTTGGCCATATAGCAAGGCCTTAACATTATTCATAAATTACAAGGATGCATTATATTATTTATAGTAAATTACAAAGATCAAGTCTGAATATTTAACTTAATTATGAAAAAAGGCTTAACCATATTTTGGTCCCATAATCAATTAATTTATTTCAATTTGATCCTACGTTTTAATTTTAACGTAATTCTTTAATGTTTAACCAGTAAGGTATTTATTTTTTTAAGTTTATTTGATGTTGTAAAATAGTCACTCTATTTTTCTTTGGTATTCTAAAATAATTATTTAAATATTTTGTTCAGAAATAATTCGTAATAAATGTAAATAAAAATAATAAACATCAAATAAATTAAAATTAAGAAATTTAAAGGATTAAATTAAAATAAATAAATAAAATAAATACAAAAATAATACTTATGTATAAAATAAATCCGTAACCGTAGCCGACCCAAATAGGGACTTGGTTCGTATTGAAAATTTATGCGTATTCGGATGAAACTGTTTCGAAAACGGATTAGAAATACAGGCGCGTTTTCCTTGACTGGCTTTGAAGAGCGGAAAATGCAGCCATCGGTATGTCCGTTTGCTTTAATTATTGTTTTCGTTTTTTGCTGTGTATTTTCTTGTTTGTTTCATGGTTCAAATCTGTATTATAAGTAAAGGAAAGGAAGGGGAAGAAATCCAAGGACCTATTCAAAGTCCCAGAGTCTCAGATTGCATGGAAATTTCCCTCTGGCGCGCCAAGCCGATCCAACCCTTTAAGTATCTCAATGTATTACGCTACCCCGCAATTGAGTCTGAGAGAAGTTATTGACGTTTTGGCCTTTGTGTTTCTCAGCTTTGATTTAATGCTCAGAGTTAGAGCTTGCATCCTCTGCTCTCGCCTTTTGGCAAATTCTAAATCATTTTTCACATCTTCTGCAGTCCCTCCACTTCCAAAGAGGACTATTTTTGGTTCTGTTTTCCCCTCCTGTCCTGTCTTCCCGCAAGGTGTGGTTTACTTTTTGGCATCTATATATCCATTTGATTTATTTTAGTTCTTATTCTCACATTGCGCTCAGACTTTCTATTCGGGATTTTAATCCTAGAGTGTTCTCCAGAGAAATAGAACCCAAGCTGTTAAAAAGAGATTCTATCTTTCATACCAACCGAGCTATGATAACGTTACCCTTTGAGTATTTGTCATTTGATTTGATAATTTTTCTTCCTTCTTTGAAAAGGAAAGGAATAAGATTAATTGCCAGCATTTTAAGGTGTTTATGCCTTGTGTTTGAACATTATGATTTGGTTTTGTTTGGGGTGAGAGCTAGACTTGTTTCAGTGTATTTTAAAGTTGATCCTATATGCTTTGTTATTCCTTTAGGTAACAAAAGCAACTTTCTGTTCCCAAGAACATACATGTCGGCTTCTACGGCTATGGTGGCCAAGGAGGAAATGAGAAGTGGAGGCACAAGTTTACTTAGTGCAATTGAGGATAGACATGGAGGAGTTATCGTAAACATGGAGGAGCCTATGGATTCCATAATCTTTGCTTCCTTGCTAAAAGCATCAATATCACAGTGGAGGCAACAGGTAGATTGTCAATTTTGTAACAATAGTATCTCCTTTTCGTCTATGATTACTGTTCAGCTTTAGACAAATATTCCAAATGTATTTTGCAGGGAAAGAAGGGAGTGTGGATCAAGTTGCCCATTAGACATGCAAATCTTGTTGAGGCTGCGGTGAAGGTAAATGCATTTGCTGCATCATAGCTTTGGCTAATCTGAAGATGCTTAGTTGCAATCTTTTTGTCATGATGTCATGCTAAAATTTTATTCTGACTTTTTGCAGACTGGATTTAGGTACCACCATGCTGAACCAGATTACTTAATGCTTGTACGTTGGATTCCCAACTCTGCTGATACGATTCCTGCTAATGCTTCACATCGTGTAGGAATTGGTGCTTTTGTCATGAATAACAACAGAGAGGTTAGTCCTTTTGTATTTCTAGTTTCCACTGGTTCAACAAGTTTGCCATTTTTTAGCACTCTTTAACCTGAGCACGAAGGAACGGGCTGTTTGTGTTGTGGGTGTGGTATAAACTTTTGTCTAGGAAAGTGCAGACCCAAAAAAAAAAAAATGGAAGCTTGTCTTTGATTTATTGTGAAACTTGTAGTAAAATTCTTAGGCCTGTCATATGAGTATGACTTCCTGCATGGTACTTATTTCTCACAAATGAAGTGAACTGTAAAGGTATTGGCTAAATACTTGTTCTTTTTAGCAGCTTAAGCTTTGGGAGTGGCTCGATTCATTCCTTCTAATCTACTATGGATTTGTATCAACAATGTCATAAATAGGAAAAACAGACTTTTGTTTATTAATTCATGACTGTCAATAGTTAATTATTTGCAAATGTTTTCATTAGTACTAGACAATCAGTGGTCAATTTTTTATTTGACTACTTCAGGACTTATGGTTTCCACAATTACAAATTTTCTTTTTTTACTGTGCTCATTAACCTGGAACCTGTCTCACCCTTCATTCTGCCATTATCCAACTAATTTTTGGGCTGAAATATTCCATTGAGTGCAGTAATCATATGGTTTCCTTGGTATATCGTAGTAATGAAATTATTTTGTTTCATTTTATAGTTGCTTGTGGTTCAAGAAAGCAATGGTAGATTCAGTGGTACAGGTGTATGGAAGTTGCCTACTGGAGCAGTTGAAGAAGTAGGTATTTTAAATCCAATTTTGATGAATTATTAATTTCTTTAATTTTTTTTTTTCTTAAATACATTTGGATTCCACTTACAGGGTGAGGATATTTGTACTGCTGCAATTAGGGAAGTTAAAGAAGAGACAGGAGTAAGCATACATAACCAATCTATTGTTTTTCAGCTTTGTTTTTTGGACCCATCTGAAGCCTAAGGCCTCTGTTTTTATTCTTCTTTCAGATAGATGCAGAATTTGTTGAAGTTTTAGCATTCAGGTAAGATCAAGACATTTATTCAATTAGCTAATTCACATGTTAATCATCAATCGTCATTAGCTTGCTATGTACAAAGTTTGAAATAGTTTGCTCTTTTCTATCTTTCTTGCATCAGGCAAAGTCACAAGTCTTTCTTTCAAAAATCAGATTTGTTCTTTGTTTGCATGTTGCAACCACACTCCTTTGATATTCAGACGCAGGCCTCTGAAATTGAGGCAGCACAGGTATGTTCTGGGTCAAGTAATCTATTAAAACATTTCAACTCCTGTCCAATTGATCTATTAAAACATATTTATTGCCAGTGATTCAGTGGAGTGGCAATCTGAATTTCTGCTTTCATGCTTCATACATTTTTTTATCTTGTACTTAAAGGCTGTATGCTGGTAAAATCATCAAGTCAGAACTTCACTACTCCAGATTATTTACTGGTATAGATCATCCTAATGTAGTTCTCCCATTTTCTGTTCAGTGGATGCCGGTCAAGGATTATGCAGCCCAACCCTTCGTGAGAGAAAACGAGCTCTTCGACTTCATCACGAAAATATGCCTAGAAAAATCGGATAGGAACTACACTGGCTTTTCTCCTCTGCTTACTACATCTTCTGGCAAAAAGACCTACCTGTATTTCAACAACCAGGATGCTGGCCCCTTGTTAGCTTCCAAACATTAGCAAGGTTGACCCATGATTGCTAGGGTGATGACAGTGAGACCTCCATGGACTATGTTAGCTGTTACTCATCCAAGGAATGATTGTTAACATGAGTAGAACATCAATTTGGTCCCTCACTTATTAGTCTAATATCAATTTGGTCCATAACTGATTTTCAGTCTCAAATCCCTCACTAATAGTAAAATTAACACATTCATTAGTTTAGTTTAAACTAAATATACTAATATTCATATTAATAAGAGATTAAATTGAAACTAAAACTGATAAGTGAAAGATCAAAATAATATTTTACTCATTGTTAGCATTGTTTAGCTATCTCTACCTTCCTCCCATCCTGATTCCATATCGTTTTCTTTCTCTAATCATTAAGAATAGTGTCATTTACTGTTTATTCATGTAATAAGAATCATTGTTTTGTAAAGTATTTTTCGTTTGTCATTTCGGTGTATGTATTCATTTGTGGTTATATTATTTCTTTGATCTCTCAAGTTTTACTCAACTTCTATTTTGGTTCATATAGCCCTATAGTCTCTTAAATATTAATTTGGTCTATGTGATTAAATCTCTATAGGTGTGCAATTAAATTCTGTTAACATAATTAATCACTCATTATCTTAGTATTCTAATTATAAATGATTTGTGACAGTGAAAAGAGCAAAGAGAGATAATAATGCAAAATTTATTCGCCTGTGTGGCATGTGATGATATTGAAGTGAGTTAGTGTGTTTTCATACTTATGCTAGTGGAATTGATAGAAGAAAACAAAACACTTATATTAACATTAGACTTTGCAAACATAAGAAATAAGATGACATAATTTAGAGAACTACAAAAACTGACTAAAATATCTCTATAAAAATTTCAATTTTCCGTCGTGCTTTATATAAATGCAATTGCCAAACTCATGTCCATTTGACCTTAAACCAAGAACTTATATGGTCACTGCAATATTCAAGAAATAAATAGTAAGAAAAAGAAGTTCACCAATTTATAAAGCAATAAAATGGTTTAAATTTTATTAAATATTAAGTAATTTTTAACAAAACTATTAAATTTTTATCTAATGGTCTAAAAATTATCAAATTCATCTAAATGCACCAAATTTATTTCCATCTAATATGTAGTGGCCAATCCAAGTAACTTGTTTGTCCCCACACTACAATACTGGGCAAAATTAAAACAAGTGCAAGCTCTAAGATATTTACGTTAAGTTATATGGGTGGTATCTACTTAATCCACGAGTATTTCTTCTTCTTCTTCTTCTTTATTTTTCCGATCTTAACTTAACCCACAGGTTAAATATACAAGACTTAATAACAAATTCTAATGAGTTACAAATCTAATCTATTTTAATGAGTTAAACAAACTAATTTGATAGTAAATATTTTTTGGACTGTACAGTGGTGCACAACGATGTTCAGTTTTTGTTGCTGGAAATTATATTGATAAGGTCTAAACGAAGATTATTGCATTTAAGTCAATTTTTTCTTTGAAAACATGTCCATATCCTAATACAAAAAATTTGTACTTCTATAATATATTGTACAAATAAAATATTAGAAATTAAAATTTCTAGTTTACTTCTTTACTTCTATATTAATGATAGATAATAAAATTGTAGCACAATTAACACTCTGATTAGTTAGCAACTTAATATTCACATAACATTGACCCAATTAAGTTTTTAAATTTTAAATTGAGTTTAGATATACTTTCAAAATAATGAAATTAAAGATTGGAGGTTTAGGTATTACATTTTAGAGATTCATACTCAAAAACCCCAATTTTGAACTCACCTGCAACCACAATTTTAGTAGATGAGAGAAGTTATAATTTTAATAGCCAATGAAAAAAGAAAAATATGAAAATGTGAGGAATAAGAGAGAACGGGAGAAAAGAGAAAAAAAAAGAAAGAAAGAAAAAGGAAAAAATATAATTATTTATCTTTTTACGAGAGTTAAATACGTAATACATATATAGGTTAAGTGATTTTAAATTAATATATCAAATAATAAAATGACTACATAATACATATATACATTTAATGAATTCAAAATTTTAAGGTAGATAAAATAATAATATTAAAATTCAACACTATATGGTACAAATTTAGAAAAAAAAAACTGGGTTATGTATATGCCCACCCGGCTCCCTAATTATTGGAGACCAATCAACTCAGTACAGCCTAAATCATTTTATCTTTTTTGGACCAAAGTCTAGATCATTTATCTATTAATACTATTACGTGCTATTGCATTAATACTTTATTTGGTATCATACAATCCTTTCTCTTATTCAGTTTGATGAAGAAAAGGAAAAAAAATGCAAGTAAACAAAATGTCAAATTACTTTATTGTCATCCATTTGATTAAATATAGTTATCATAGTATAGTATATCTTATTTCTAACCATTTATATTAATTAATATCAGTGTGTATTTTAATGATATTTTCTTATTAATAATAAAAAGTTGCATTTTAATTAGTTTTTAAACAAATATTCGCTAAACCCTGCACATTAAGCTTGAAAAATTGCTAGGTTTGCTAGGTGAAAAATTGGGGATAAAGTTGGAACGTAACATCTTATTTTGTGAATAAAATATTGGCATATTTCCTTTCCCTCCCAAAGCATACGAGGGATAGCAGTTTTGCAAAGATGTCAAATTTATAAATTTAAACAAATTCGTGAGGTAAACTCATAGAATTTACTTTTATTAAAAAATATCTATTGAAGTATATAATTGCATAATTAAAATACAATACATAACAAGAAATTTATTTAAATGCCACTAATCAAAGACTAATAATTAGTCAAAATAACAAATTAAGTGTAAGTTTGCCATTTTTAAAGAAGAACAATTCTATAAAGTGATTTTATATGCTTATTTTTAATGGACCTATTGAGCGAAATAAAGTATTATTTATGTAAATCAATCCCACGATATGTGGAAGATTGAGGATGAGCTCAAAAGCTTGATACATAGCGTAATAAAAAAGAAAACATGATAAATCTCCTAACTTTCGATAGGTCATGGCTCTTTCCGTTCATGCATAACTTTTAGCTTACTTCCTTCCTTTCCCTTCATTCTCTTATGTAACATGCAGTCTGTTACATTCCCATTCTTTATTATAGACACCTATCCCCTTTATAATTATTTACTCCTAAGCCTGGTGCTCTCATCCTTTCCTTGTTTTTTCCTCTCATACCTCTAGACAATGGGCCTATCTCTACTAAGCCCATCATTTCCCCCAACAAGCACCACATTGTCCTGAAGGTGGAAAGTAGGGAATTGGAGCTTGATGGTGTCATAATTCTCCCAAGGTTATCAAAATTAGGAAGATCTTGCCACTTAACTAGGATCTCAACCTCCCCATCAACCAACTTCCTAGCTTTCATAACTTTTTTAGGTTGAGCTTTTAGTTCCATCTCATTAGTAAAAAAAAAGAAAAAGGCATTAGCTAATTTGGAACTGAAGCATGTAAGGAATGATTGAGTTGTGAAACATGAAACACTAGATGCACCCTTGATGTAGGATGTAACTTCAAGCAATAGGCCACGTACTTATACCTTATATGGGCCATAAATTACAGATTGAGTTTTTCATTGACCTTTTTAAACAATGGCTTTATCTTATAAGGATTGATTTTGATGTACGCCAAATCTCCCATTTCAAAAGTGACTACCCATTATTTCTTATTAGTATATAACTTCATATACTTCTACGCCTTCTCCAAGTGTCCCTTAAGTTCAGTAAGGATGGCACTTCTATCCTTAAATGCCACATTCACCTCTTCCACATCAAGTTAAATGTCCTTGAGCCAGAATAACATTGGAGGATTTTTACCCATATAATCTTTAAATAGAGTCACCCCAGTATAACGATTGTATGTGGTATTAAACCAATACTCAACCTATGACAACCATTTAACCCACTGTTTAGGTTTACCCCCAACAAAACACTTGAGATTGGTTTCTAAACTTCTGTTTGCCACCCTAGTCTGCCCATCCGTTTGAGGATGGTAACTAGAATTGTACTTGAGAGTAGTACTAGGTAGCTTAAACAACTACTGTTAAAAGAGACTAATAGAAACTCTATCTTTGTTAGATATCATAGATTTAGAAAACTTATGCAACTTAACAACGTCTTAAACAAAAGTGTCTGCCATACTCTTGATAGTAAAAGGGTGAACAAGGGGCATAAAGTGGCTATGCTTTGTTAAACGATCTACTACTATCATTATCACTTCATATGTCTTTGATTTGGGTAGAGCCATTATGAAGTCCATGCTCAAATCTTCCCAAACTTGTTAGGGAATAGGCTAGGGTTGTAACAATCTTATAGGGTGCATGGCCTTATATTTATTCCTTTGACAAATATCACATTTAGCCACATACCGTGGATCTTATTCTTTATGTCATCCCAAAATACCACCTTTACCAAGCATTTATATGTTCTCAAGTACCCCAAATGGCCTCCCAAAGGAGAATCATGGAACTTAGCAATTAATGGTTGAGTTTTGGGTGACCTATTTGGTAATACCAGCTTGCCATTGTAAAGGAGACAACCTCTCTTCAAATTGTACCCTTATTGTACTTCTTGCCTAGCTACTAATTGCTGCATAATCTCCCTGAAATTTTAACCTCTAAATTAAGACTTTCCAACTCATTATACTGCCATTAAGAATATCCATTAAGTTTGAGTGAGTCACCATTTCTAGATAGCACATTAGCAGCATAATTATCTTTTCCAGGTTTGTAATTTACTTTGAGTTTATAGCCCATAAGCTTTGAAACCAACTTCTGGTGATTGGGATCCAACATTCATTGCTCTAGCAAACACTTGAGGGTCGTTTGATCAGTTCAAATAATAAACTAAT
The DNA here is from genome assembly GCA_037074485.1 of Delonix regia. Classification (NCBI taxonomy): domain Eukaryota; kingdom Viridiplantae; phylum Streptophyta; class Magnoliopsida; order Fabales; family Fabaceae; genus Delonix; species Delonix regia. Next base: position 8,391,247 of record CM073453.1, read on the forward strand.
GTCCTATTAGCTAGTGGTTCCAGCATTAAACTACATACAAAAAGGCCACAAGCTTCCTTCCATACATTAATGCCTATTGAGCTTTGGGAAAAAGCACCTCATTATAATAAGCTATTGCGCACCTTTTCTACATCAGAATTACCTCACTCCCTTCCCTAGAGTGTCCATTTCAATTTCAAATGGAATGATAAAGTCAGACATTGCTAACACTGAAAGTGTAATCATAGCTATTCTTAAATCCTTAAATGCCTTATATAGTTCCTTGTTCCACCTAAATGCATTCTTCTTTAGTAGTTGAACAAGAGCTGCAACTATCTTACCTTAGTTTTAAACAATTGCTTATATAACCAGTTAACCCACGAAAACCCTTTAAAGCTTTAATGTCATTTGGGACTGCTATTTAAGCATAACATCAATCTTAGAGGAATCAACGTCCATTTTAGTAGTTGAAATGATATGACCCATGTATTCCAATTTAGGTTAGACAAAAACACATTTCTTTCAATTTATTCAGAGTCTGTAGTCTCTCAGCACACTCAAAACATGTCTCAAGTGCTCAAGATGAGTAGGAACATCCACATTATGCACCAATATATCATTAAAAAAAAAAAATACTAATATAAACTTCCTTTAATAGGGCTTAAAAATGTCATTCATTAGCAATTGCAAAGTAGATGGGGCCTTAGTAAAACCAAATGACATTACCATAAATTTGTAGTGCCCTTAATGGGTTTTAAAGTCTATTTTCTCTTCATCACTCTTCTTCATTATAATATAATAGTAGCTTGATTTCAGGTCTAGCTTAGAAAAGATAGAGGCTCCCCTTAGTTTATCCAACAGTTCATCCATTGTTGGTATAGGGAATTTATCTAGTGTTGTCACCTTGTTTAAGGCCTGATAATCAATGCAGAAATGCCATTTGCCACCTTTTTCCTTAACAAGCAGGACTGGATTAGAAAAAGGTAATTGGTTAAGTAATCTTAACTACACCTTCACCAACTTCTCTATCTCCCTCTTCTATGAGTGTGTGTATCTATATGAGGTTTAATGTTTAGAGGTTGTGTACCATTCTTCAAAATTGTAGTGTGATCTATTGGCTGATGGGGAGGTAATTCATTTAAGGACTCACATAAATTAGAAAATTCACCCAACAACTTTTTGTACTTTAGTTCTAGTTCTACTTGAGAATGCTGGAGAGATATCTCTCTAAATTTCAAGTTGAACCCCATCCCAATTGCTTTAAGAGACTTCAAAATTGTACTCAATGACACTAAGGTCTTGACCAATGTAAGATCTCCTTTGAGACACTTTTATTTGTTTGCTAACTTGTACTTCAATGTTAATAACCTCCAATTCACACAAGGTTCCCCTAATAACTCTAACCATTTGATACCCAACACCAAATTAGCTTCTCCTAAATTAAAAGGGTAGTAATCTTCTATAATATGAATTCTTTGTAGCTCAAACTCAACCTTCTTACACATTTTTCACTTGATACCCATTACCTACAGTGATAGTTTAAAGCTTGGTTTCATTTAAAGGAATTTTTAGTTTAATCAACAATTTAGAGGAAATGTAGGTGTGAGTTGCCTAACTATCTATGAAGACCAATATAGAATCTTCTTTCAATTTCCCTATAAGTTTCATGATGTGCTGTCTAACTACCCTTATTATCGAGTTCATCGAGAGTTCTATAGGCGCATCAGGTGTTTCTTCCTCCACTGGAACTTCAGAAGCATTGTTTTCTTCCTTTTCAGAAATGATCATTAGTTGCAGTGCATTATTCTTACATTTGTGTCCAGGAACGTATTTTTCCTCACACTTGAAAAAGTCCTTTCTCCTTTCATTGGGCTACCTCTGCATCTTATAACCTTTTAGACTTCTTAGGTATTGTGTTAATAGCAGTACTACTTGTAGTCCCCTTAGTTTCCTCTCCTCCCTTATTGTCGATACTCTTAGTGCTAATGCCACATGTAATGACTTTATTTGCCTAAGGAGCTGTCAACAACTTTTGAAATTGTTCTTGTTGCCTTACATTTAGGCTTAATCCATTGTCTTGTCTTCTTTTATATCTTCTTCTCCTTTGCTGCTTTAAAAATATTATTGTGTTCCTTAACTTAGCTTGCCATCTCCATCAATTAGTTCAGTGAGGTGGATTGCAGCATTCTTATCTCAGCTCAAATTTTTGGCTTCAATCTATTCTTAAAGATACCCATTCAGAACTCATTTGAAGCTTCTCTCATGAAAATTAAAAGGTGTTTAAACTGTTTACTATACTTAGCAATAAAACCTTCCTATTTAAGAGCCACTAGAATTTTGTATTCATCTGCCGTACGCATTTTATGAAATTACCTGATTGCCTCACGCTTGAATTTAGTCCAAGATTGAATTAGGTCCCTTACTTCCATCCATTGAAACCAATTCAGTGTTGTTCCCTCTATACAAAGCACTATAACTTACATTTTCTCTTCCTCAATAACTGAGTTCATGCTGAAATATCAATCAACCCAAAAAATCCATCATAATGGATCTTCCCCCAAAAATAGAGGAAGTTCCAAACGCCAGTACTTCGATGTGTCCTTTTCTCTTTACACATCAGTGACATTCACTTCGTCATTTTTGGCATGGGATGAACTTAAATCGATGATCTCCTTCCCATTATCTCTCGCCTTCAATGTTGATTGTATCTTATCTGGCCTCACATCTCTATGATAATATCCATCAATAATGCGAGCTTCCTACTAACATCCTTTACCTTTGACTTCAAATTCTCTAGCCTCTGCTCCATTTGAGTATTGGCCATCCCCCACCATCACTGCTTTGATACCAATATAATGGACCTATGAGTGAAATAAAGTATTATTTATGTAAACCACTCCTATGAAATATAGAAGATTGAGGATGAGCTTAGAAGCTCGATGCACAACAAAATGAAGAAGAAAAGAAGATAAGTCCCTTAACTTTTAAGAGGTTAGGGCTATCTCCTTTCATGCATGACTTTCAATTTACTTTCCTCCTTTTCTTCCATTCTCTTACATAACATGCATTCCGTTACACTCTTATTCTCTCTCCTAAACACCTGTCCCCATATAGTTATTTCCCCCTAAGCCTCATGCTTTCATCCTTTCCTTGTTTATTCCTTTCATACCTCTGATGGACCATATGCCTATCTCTACCAGGACCATCAATCTTGAATACTCAATTACATTAATCATATTTTAAAATATATCTTAATATAATTTTAACAAAATTTTTATATAAATTTTATCTTTATTTTTATGATCATATATAAAACATTCATACTTATTAATTAAATAGTATAAGATGGCTTATGCGAAAAAATTTTAAGCAAATTCTTCATGCAATTCATTTTACTTAAATAAAACCTAAATGGATGATATATATAAAAAGTGAGTCATATATATACTAAAAGTACATCATAGCCTAGATGGAAAGGTGCTGGGTTTCTTTATTGGTAGTGTACACATGTTTAAGTAAGTTAACTACGAGTTTGAGCGAGTTAATAGGTGATTTAACATATATTCAATTGGCAAAAAAATTGACTCAATAAACTTGCTAAATTAATTCGTAAATTTGACAACTCACATATTTTGAATCTTTCCCAATCATTTTTTTTAATTTATCCTTGTCTATATATATATATATATATCCTTATAATCATCCATATATAATTTATAAAAAAAAATTTATATGCAATTTCTTATGACTTTGTTATACTATTTTTTAATTAAAACATAACAAATATTTTATTTTTCAATTATATCAGGATATGCATGTATATGGTCATTGTAAGTAACTGTATTATTTTTCTGACAAAAAATTCTATTATTTTAAAATTAAATTATATATTATTATTGATTAACCAAAGACTTATCATGTTTTAATTTAAAAAATAGTATGACAAAACTATAAAGAATTTCATATAATATATTACAAGATTTGCGTTTCCTCTTGGTGACTAAAACTTTCACGAATATGAACTTATGAAAATTCAATTTATGAATATAAATTTTATCCAAGGGTTTTTTTTTTCACATTCAAGATCAAAAACAAAGAATTATAACAAGTAACTTTATCAAATGTGTATTCGAAGTTGAAGAGTTGTATAAGTACAAGAAAGCAATAGAACAAACTATTTCATGAAGTCAACGGTTAATGAAGTTGATACAAAATATTATTTTAAAGTTCTTATTCTATTAGGTTCCAAGGGTATGATCATAAGTGCCACTTCTTGGCATATTCTTTTTAAGTTCTCCCTTTTAATAATAAATTTCATTTAAAAAATTATACATTCATAATATAAGTATTAATTTCAAACTGTGATTACTCTATCAAACAATAGTAAAACTTGTAAAATAATAATAATAATAATAATAATAATAATAATAAGCTGGCTATTAGTTTAAAGTGTGAATATCACATTTTAATTTAATTTTTAATAATAAAGTAACTATTTTTACGTGTTATGCTATAAAGGGTCATTACTCAAATTATAAGTTTGAAAGAAAAAATAAAACACATATGATGTTCGTTGGACCCCACTCTTAAATATTGATAACTTAATGACACCACAAAATAAGTAACTCATTTACAATTTGTCTTTATTAGCAACCTAAGACAATCTGTACTATCCCTTTGTAGTTCCCTTATTTAAAGACAAAAACTTCACAAGCCACGGCCATACAATTTCATATGAACGACCATTCCCTATGCTGGATAGAGGAGCTATCTGATATAAACGCTTATACGCTATGCTGTATATAACTTCATGTTTTAACAAATATATTTGTCATGAACGGGAGCATCCAGAATCACAGACCTCTCTGCCATAATCCTAATGAAACCTATTTCAGATAAACGAAGCTGCAAACACAGAATTGAAGAAAGAAATTAGAAGCAGACCTGATGATATACTGCGTTGAAGACATAGAACTGAAGAGAGGTATCAGAAGCTTCAGACACAGAATTGAAGAAAGGAATCAATTTTATATGACCTTTAAATACATTCAACAACATCCATCCACATATCGGCAGTCCTGGAAATTCCAAATTTGATTAGGTTAGGTTACATTTACATTTCAGGATGTATATCATAAGTGTGTTTCCCATGCTGGAAAGACGTTTAGAAATTAGAAATGTGCAAAAATGACCATTCAATTATTGGAACTTTTTATTAATGGATTAACTTTTTCGAAGAAATGGTTGTAATATTTGTTATGATTTCTATGATAAAATTGGGGTAGATTTCAACCCAGCAATCTCCCTTTTCTCTGTTCATGGCAAAATGAAACTAATCTTCTCATGTATCATTGAGTTTGAGAAGCATCAAAAAGTTTATTCAACATAAGAAGGACATTATTCCCATTATTGTTTGTGACAAAATGATGCGTCTTCCCACAAAATCATTAGTTATTTGTTGAAACAAAAAGGAAACAAGGATTTTATTTTGATATTATCATGCCACAACGTCCAATTCTGGAAATCAGTTGCATCGGTATCTTATAATTTAATAGTATGTATTATTTTCATGTATATCTTAAAAAATAAAAAACAATACTGAAAGCATATTTGCTATTATATGGATGAGGAATGGTTGACAAATTGCGCATACACTAGACTCACTAAATGATTTGTTATGTTCCCATATACAAAAAAGGTCCAGATACATGTCCAAAAACGGTTAGACAAAACATACTAAAAGTGTCAAATGCACAACTAAAAAGTGTCAAGTACAAATTGGCCACGTCATCAATTAATGTTCCACATCAGCATACAACGAGACACGTAAACAACTACTTGACAGAGGTATGATAGGAGGACCAAAATGATAGATGTTTGAAAGAGTGGGGGACCAAAAAAGGAATAAAGGGTTGAGAGGGGGATTAAAATGGAGTTTTTGTCCTTATTTAAATTTTACTGATCTATGTGATAGTGAAACCAATATATATTTGTATATATATGATGGAACCTTCGTTATATCCTTTAATTTTTATGGAAAGATTCCAGCCCCGAACAAGATGAATAGGGAAAAGAACGATATATAGTAGCAGAAATACACTAAAAATTAGAGAAATTAACTGGTTATGGCCAATGAAAGTAATTCAGTAATAACCAACAAAAAATGAGAAAAATATCAAATTGATTCTCTATTTTTTACATTTTTTAATATTTTGCTCTCTCACAAATATATTATGACAAATTAGTCTCTCAAAAATTTTATTTTATACAAAATCAATTTTTTATTAATCTAAACAGAGAGACCAATTTTGTATAAATTTAAATTTGTAAATGATTGATTTTCTTTAAATTTAAATTTGTAAAAAACTAATTTGTCACGGTTAATTTGTGTAAAATCAAATTATCATAAAGTGTAAAAGTTAGAGACTAATTTTACACTTTTCTCAACAAGAAACTAGTAAAAAAAAAAAAAGGGTTCTCTTTAGTAGTTTTGCTTTGCCCAAACCATCAAGGCAGCTCATTCTTGAAGTAGATATTGATCCAAAAAATTCAATGCTTATAATCCTTGCCTTGTGGAAATAAAGACCAAACCTTTTACAAGAAGTTTTATCTGTACAACATCATCTATTATGTGCTTAGAGCTATTGGATTTATAATAATATCATGCAACAATAATGTCCTCATTATGACAGATCTAAAGTTTGAATGAAGATGGTGAATTCTAAAATAGGCCCACCCCTTCGTACCTACTTGAGTATCTTATGTCTTTTATATATGAGTAAGGTAGCTGTGTAAGCATGTATGTTATGATATTATCTAATTCAATGACGACTTGTCATTCTCCAATCAGACCACTTTTCTGTTCTTTATTTTTCTAAAATTCTGACACTCCCTCGTCTTTCTGGCTAATTTTTCCAAATTCGCATTGCAATCTATAGAAAGATGAAATAATTCAAGAGGGCAATCTTCACCTTCACAATAGAGGTTCAACACCTCCTCATCAACTGTTTCCTTTTCCACTAGATCAAGGTAAATTCAACAACATACAACAACAGAAATACATAGAAAATTATAGAGAATAATTAGTTACGGTGAGTGAAAGCAATTCAGTAATAACTAGCAAGAAACTAGCAAAAGAAAATTGTTCTCTAGCATTTCAGAGGTAGTTTTTTAGGAAAATTGATTCGCTACAATTAGGGGATAGGATCGCCTATAGTATTGTACATTCTACAGTACTGTTGTGGATCATTAGATCTTGACCCAAGGGTCTATATTTTTCTGTATAATAAAATTAAAAAAATATATGTATAAAATGTTAACTATAAATCTAATGGCCCATAATAATACTGCTAATTCTGCAATATCATTGGGGATAAAGTTAGGGCTTAAATTGTAGCTAGTATAGTTTTTTGTTCATCCAATTTGTCAGATCAATTCAGCCGAGGATGTCGTACCATGTCACCTATCTTTGTTTTGTTAATCCTTATCACTAATCAAAATGCATTGTCTATACCATAAAGTCTTTTTTTAAAATAGAACAAGATCAATTCGTACACCAGTTCAAATGAAGAGGAAAAAATTGATAAATTATAAATTAAAAAGAACTAAATTTAAGTAAATCAAAACTATACAGACCTAACTTTAAGTGAGAAAAGTAGAATCATCTGCAACCTCAAAACAAAATTTCAACAAAATTTTCTTTTAACAAGTAATTCATTTGATAAAGATATCATTCTACTCAATTGAAGAGAATAATTTTCAATCTCGGAATAAAACAAGAAAATAAAACCAAAACAAAACCGAAAGAATCTGTATCAGTAATCAATTACCTCTCATGTTGTTTGCTTTTTAAAATTAGGTTCACATATAATTTTTATATCTTTATTATCAGATTTCCAATGAACATATTACAAATATATAATTAACTAATAATAACATAAAAATATATAATTTAATTCAAAAATTATAAAACTATCTATAATATATATATATATATATATATATTACAAGAAAACTATATACTTATTATGACAAAAACTCTATTTTAGTCCCTCACTCAATCTCTTATTTCTATTTTGGTCCCCAATTCTTTACAAAATTTATTTTAATCATCCACTCAATTAAACATCTATCATTTTGGTTTCTCAATTATCCTACCCTTTAGAGAATGATGACATAACCCATTAAACGATGACATGGCTCGTTAAATTGCCAAAGAAATCTATAATCTACTCTCTGCCATGTCATCTGTCACCTGTCAAATCTGCCCACGTCGTCCTAACAATGCCTTAAAACAACCAACTCGAAGCACAGTCTTCGTTCCGGCCCATCTTGGCATCACTGAAATCTGTTTCCGTTGAAATCTGAGGTCTTCTTACAGTCCCAGTTTGATCTTCTTCAACACTCATGGTTGTTTGGTCGGCCACAGTTGATCCCTTTTCCCCTCTGTCTTCGTCACCCATGGTCATCCTCTGTTGTTCCGATCTAGTATGTTGTTTGATGAGATTTACTATTTCGGCCATAGGAGGGGACTATAGTTCTTCGGATCTGGGAAATTGATAATAAGCTTGATGAATGGATTCATATTGTTCAACATTAGGCCGGAAAGGGATTGGTCTATATTGTTCTATGTTATGGTTCAACATTATCCCTCTTCATCTCCGTTTTTGCTGCCCATGATTGAATGGGATGTTTGCTTCTTTAATACTTGTGATCTTTAATTTATGTTCTTTGATGAAGGAAAAGATAGCATTACTACCTATAAGGTATTGAATTTACCCCCATAAAAAAGGGAAAAACAATAGAGAATGGAAAGTACGTGGATATCTTGGGTGTTCTAAATGATATTCTGAAAATTTGGTATAGTGTTTGCTCAATCAAGTCAATCAAGAAGATAAAATTCTGGTTATTATTTGTTAGTTAGCTCACAGGGCCCACCATTGAGATTAACTTTAGAATGTTTCACATTGTTGTATGATAAAATTCTGTTCTGTAGATCATTGCTCTGTATATAGCTAAGCGCACACTATGTTGTAGAATAGTTAATTAATTAGTCACCACATTTCTCTTTATAAGCTTCAGATATATGATGTTTCATTATATTTTGACTAGTAAGAAAAAGTGGAGTGTACAAGAGTATAACATGAAGTTCACATCACTCACCAATGGCGTATTATTGCACTGTCTTTAATTTTATTTATATTGTCATTAAGTAAACTGATTTGGTTATGGTGTTGTGTCATTATATTAAGGCTTAGTGAGAAGATGTTTACAGAAGATGAGATTGAAGTGGATTGTCCTCCACTGGGGAAACAATCTGAGATTGAGGAGCATGCAACTGGGTCTCATGAAACCATGTTATTGGGCAAGAGCTCTTTTTGCAACCGTATGCTAGATCCTTTTTGTATATCCTTGCTATAAACCATATTACTAGGCGAGAGCTCTTTTTTCTGTAAACCTGGTAGTTATGATTAAGGATGCCTCATTGGTTATGATGTTTTTGTATATTTTTTGCCCAACCACACTGCCCATGAGTTTGGATGCTCTACTAGTTATGACTTTCGCAATCCTATTTAGTAAAATTTTTAGTTTGCTATTTCAGTATACTTTTGCAATCCTATTTAGCAGCATTTTCGCTTAGATAAATATTTGATGCATATTAGGTTCTGTTCTTGGTAATTGAATATTTGCTTCATGCTAATTCAATGATTGGTATGTAATATTGGCTAGCTTTATTTATTTATATATAAATATAAATATAGGTTCACTTTATATATAAAAATAAACCAAAGATTGGTATGTTATATTGGTTCGCTTTATTTGATACATACTAGATTCTGCTTTATATATAAGTATTGGTTCGTAGTAGAGTTTCCTGTAAAATTTTGACAACTTTGATGCAGTGTGATGAGCTCAAACCTGGATAGAATTAAGCTTTAAACTTAGAAAAATGTCCAATGCATTTATGTATGTCTCTCACGTGAATAGCTTACAAAAAAACCCAATCAAATATGACTGACCCAAGCAATATTTGCCATGCATGCCTTTTCATTAATTTTTATACAATTGAGGCATAATGTGAACAAGAAAAAGAAAACCTTCAAAGCTATCAAAGTTTTACAAGAAAGCAAAAGGTAATCATATGAAAATTCCATCGTAGACTTGTACACATCCCCGAAAGTTTAAGGGCGCATATACTACTAATACTTAAAGAGAAAATGTTCTGCAACTTTATTTTTAAAAAATCTAATATGACAGTCATCTATATAATATTACAACCAATATAATATGACACAACTTCAGATTGAAGATAAAATTAATTGGATAATTTAATATGATAGCCACTAGATATTTTAAGCACACATTACACATTACAGGTACATTGACCATAAGTACACATTAAGTACTACCATCCTTGAACCACTGAACTACCATTCCTAAACTACTACGATTACATAAGCTTGCCAAAACAGCAACCAACAATGATGAGTAGGGGAGCCACAATCGTTATGAGGACTTTTACTTTCAACTGTCTTCTCTATAATGAAGTGTACTTTGTAATTACCCCCTGTTATGTGCTAAATATTGTAATCAATAAAAGTATAAGGAGATTCTCCATCTTTAAGTTTTTTTCTTCTGCAAGATATAATAATTTTTAATCTTTGAAGAAATTAGAGTAATATATCACCATAAATAAAAAATAAAAAAAAATTTAATGCTCAGAGAAACCAAAAAAAAAAAAAAGGACCATTATATTGCAATTTATGCTTGATACATTTAGCCATCGGATGATTGTCGAATGAGGAAAATTAGGTATCATACTAGGAAAAAAACAAAGATCAGAATAGGAAACCAAAACATAAATGCCATGCTTCAATGTTGCAATGCCCCCCACCTTGTGCCATGGCTCTAAGCACATAAGGTGAACCACACACCATCACCAACTATGGTCACTAGTCCCACTCCCAGCCATGCAGAAGTAGAGTAGAAATAACACCTCTGATTACATTAGACACATTAGATAAGTGAAATTTAACTCTGGTTGTGTCAAAACATGATTATGGTAGGATCTATTTGATGAAAGTAAAAAACTCATCATGGAGCACATGTTGTTCTTGACTCTTAACACTTGAACCTGAAATTGCTTGACCACCCCTGAACTACCAGATATCTGCAATCAAATTTTCTAAATCTAAATAGGAAGAAAATTGTCCTACTACTAAGTTCTACTGCCCATGTAAAGGTGCTAAAATATAAGTTTTGATTGCTAGTATGATAACATTCACCAAGTCTTTGATGACCCATAGCACATTAACAGTCCCATACAGAATTGAAAAAGTTGCAAGACAAGACAGGCAATGACAATCATAGGTAATATTTTCACTACTTAGATGAAAGAGATTTTATGATAGAAAAGCTCTCTCTCAATAAAGAAGACCCAAACACAGATAAAAAAACCAAAACGAAGGAGACCTAAATGCAAAACTCAAAAAACGAAGGGCTTACCATCACGAGGCTTGAGAACGCGATGTACTAGTTAAACCCTAGTCCATCTCGAGGGACCTTCATTCTCCTATGCTCATGTGACATCTCTTCTTCATCTACCTTTATCCTTCAATTGAGAACGTGTTAGCAAAGAGCTGTGATGAGGCAAGTGGGAAGAGGCCAACTAAGATTAGGGTTTGTGAGAATTTGACGGGGTGAATGGGGGAGGTCATGTGGAAGGAGGGCTTATGTGGCTTAAGTGATTGTCTGTTCTTTACATGTCATCAAAAAAATGACACATCATCGAAAAAAGTGCTAACTCAGCAAATTACTGACGGGCATCTAATATAGGGATCAAAATGGGTAACAATAGCTTGAGTGGGGGATTAAAATAAAAATTATAATAAGTGAGGGATTAAAATAAGAATTATGATGAGTGGGGGACTAAAATGAAAATAAGATAATAAGTGGAGGGCCAAAATCAGATTTTTGTCTATTTATAATCTTTTAATTAAAAATATTATAATAAAAATATAAAGAATTATACATCAATGCTTTGCATTACTTAATTCTTCTTATTTGGTTGAACCTAACTTGAAGGTGGGTCACCATAATGGAGCCTTAAAGCTTCTTTGCATAAAATATATATATATATAGATATAATTAGAGAAAAGTATTAAAAAAGTTAAGGTGGCATGGCATAAAATCAACCTGTGGATTGTAAGTTTGTGATGATAATTTAAATTAACTCTGAGCCAATTGTTACAATTCAACACAGAATTAGATCAGCAAGCATGATCCAGGCCTTTGAAGAGAATCAAAATTAATTATGTAATAAAAATAATATTTGAAAATGCAACACAGCACAGATACAAATTGCCCAGATCACACTCACTATATTATTTTTTATCATTAAATTATTTATTTATTAGCTTTGCTGCTATCTCATGCCAAAAGATGGGGCCCACACTGCATTCTGAATCTCATCCTTGTTGTGGAATATTCGTCCTTTTGTGCGATGACCAGATAAATTAAAAAAATAATAATAAACCTAACAAATTTTGTTTCAAACAAAAATTTGAGTATAATCATTTTTTTATGTCCTATGTTCGAGAAAAATAAAAATATAAAATGATGCTTGAATTATAAGGTATTGTGACTTCATAAGTTAATTTTTTAGAATGAATTTATTTTCATAGGTCACAGCAAAATATCAAAATATTCCATTGCAATCAAAATTATAATCGTACAACATAGGTGATAATGAAACGTGATAATGATGGGAAGAAACTGACCCATTGGTCTCTGCTTTATGCTTTACTATTAATTAATTAATTAATTTAATAAATTTGTAGTATTAATTATTCGTAAAAAAAGTTAACAGTAAGACAAATAATTCTTTATAACAATTATAATTATATTACTTTTAAATTAATAAAGAATTATTTTTTATTAGTATTATATTTTTAAAGAATTATTTTGACAAAAACAAGTTAGTGCAAAAAATGAGAGAATTTGTTTTTGTATTAATGAAATATTATTCTTTTCCTCGCCCCTATGATAAATAATACTTTTTTCTAATATTAAAATTAAAGGATCAATTGATAAATTTTTTTTAAAAAATGAGTGGTCTAGACTGAATTTAAAAAGAATTAAATTTAAATATAATTTATTATATCTTTATTATTAATTGTTTCATTGAACCTGAGACAAGTGCATGATTAATTTTATATAATTATTCGTAATAATTTAATATAATTAAAAACTTTTATATTTATTAATTTTAATTAGAAAAGACTATAATAAAGATATGAAAGCTTTTTTTATTCAGAAAAATGCTGCCCGATAGAAGAGTAATTTTTGAAGATGTGCAATAATATCTCATATAAAGGTTGGAAACTAACTTCATTGTTTTATGGCCAAAAGAAAAGAAGGGTTGGAACTTGGAAACCAACAAAGGCGCTGTACGTATCAATTTCTTATTAAATGCTTCGATAAAAATATAAAAAGATAAAAATTCAATTACAAATATTTAAAATTTTATATTTTAATTCTCAGGTACTATATATGAGGCCTACGTACAGATCAGTCCTACTCGCGAGCCTACTGGGGTGTCCTTTTGAGTTTTCAGCGATGGCTGTGGCTCAAGGCAAATGGGTTAAGGTCTCTTCTTTCCCCTCGTATTTCTCTTTAATCTTCTATTATTCTTCATCGGATTTAATTCTTCGATGTCTACGTTTACTGCCCTTATTTGCGCAAATTTTTTTCTTTTTTTAAATTTCTTTTACGGTTTGTTGAATAATCAATGACATCTCAGTCGGGTATTTGGTTCTCTGGAAATTAAATCTATCTGGTGTTCTTTTGCAGTATTCATCCTACACTGCAATTTCCGTGTTGTGGTTTCTCTAATTCCATTCCTTATCTAATGGCACTGTTTCTTGCAAATTTAGGGATTTGGTGCATCTTCTTGTCACAGAATCAACTATTCGTTGTGTAATATAATTTTTTTTTTAAAATCTAAAACTAGTAATAAACTGCTGAGGGACTGGAAAATTGCTTGAAGATCTGTGTCTCAATTTTTCCCGAAGAAGATATTGTCACGAAATGAAAGAAAATTTTGATAAAATGGCAGAGTGAGACTCATTTGTACTTTTCCTCTTCTAATAAGGCCTCCGAGGGTAGCAGGTAGGGTAGAGATTTCATGTCATAATCAAGTTTTTACTTTAATTATTCTAATGAAAAGTCCTCTGTTGATGGTTTCACTGTTAACTTTATCTCGTATGAAAATTTTATCGTCCACTTATTTCCCTCTACTTATATTTGTCTTAATTATCAACAATATCTAGCAGTTTAATCTGTTCTTCATATTACTTATCTGTGTTGAGAGGATATATGAGCACAAAAATCTCACGTGTGGAGTAAGAAAAAGAAAAAAACACAGAGAATTAATACTGGTAATTTTGTTATTTCGCACCAGCTTGATCAGAATGGAACCGGGCCTGGGGCAAGAAGTTCACATGCTATTGCCATAGTAGGACAGAAGGTCTATGCATTTGGGGGTGAATTCACGCCGCGTGTCCCCGTCGACAACAAGCTTCACGTGTTCGACCTCGAGACGCTGACATGGTCTGTGGCTGACGTGTCGGGTGACATCCCACCGCCACGTGTTGGTGTTACAATGGCTGCTGTTGGAGATACCATCTATGTGTTTGGTGGTAGGGATGCTGAGCACAAAGAGCTGAATGAACTCTATTCTTTTGATACAGTGACTAACAAATGGACCTTAATTTCCAGTGGGGACCATGGACCGCCTCACCGGAGTTACCACTCGATGACTGCCGGCGACCGGCTCATTTATGTCTTCGGTGGCTGTGGTGTTGCTGGTAGGCTCAATGATCTGTGGGCATTTGATGTTGTTGAGAAAAACTGGGTGCAATTTCCTTCTCCTGGTGAAAATTGCAAGGGGAGAGGTGGGCCTGGGCTTGCAGTGGCCCAAGGGAAAATATGGGTTGTTTATGGTTTTGCTGGCCATGAAACAGATGATGTGCATTATTTTGATTTGGCCCAAAAAAGCTGGGCCCAGGTCGAAACAACTGGTGAGAAGCCCACGGCCCGTAGTGTCTTCTCTAGCTTTGCTCTTGGGAAACACATAATCATATACGGTGGCGAGATAGATCCTAGTGACCAGGGTCACATGGGCGCCGGCAAATTCTCCGGTGAGGTTTATGCATTGGACGCAGAAACATTGGCATGGAAACGGTTGGAAGATAAGCCAGATTCCGGTAGCCATCCGGGACCTCGCGGCTGGTGTGCATTTGCCAGTGGCCATAGGGATGGAAAAGAAGGATTATTGGTGTATGGAGGGAATTCACCGAGTAATGATAGGCTTGATGACATTTTCGTTTTCACTCCTTTCTGAGAGTTTGATGGTAAATGATTAGCAGTTATGTAAAATTGTATGTTGTGACGAATAATTTATAATGTCTTATAATGTAAGTTTAGCTAGGGAAGGTTGGTGTGTGTCATGATTCCATTTTGAGGAGTACTTGTGTGGTAAAATAAGATTGCAAGAATGATTTGGAGTTGATTTATTCTTGTTTGAGTTTGTATTTCTACTTTTCCTCATTTTCTTAGATCTTCAAGAAAAGCGATTGCTTGTAACTTTTAAATTGCGTTCCATGATTATACACCTTCTGATATTAATTTATTGTTTTCTGAAAATGAATTATTTTTAACTTGTTCTAAAACAACGTTTGATTGTGATTGTTAAACAATTATGACTGAGAGTCAGTTTACGAACGAAACATTTAATGGAAAGACATTAACTTTTTTTTAGAGTGAAAGGATGGAAAGAATATTCAATTTCTTATAAATATGAATCAAAGATCTAAATTTACTTAAATTTACTAACATTTAAATTTTCAATTACACCAAATATATTTTCTCCATTTACCATTGTTAATAATTAGAGACATGACAAACAGTAGTTTATATATTCGTTTTTGTTACAAGAAATGCAAAACATTCATGGGAATACATGATTGAGATAATCACCTTACTAATGGTTGTCTTTCGCACAATTTATATAGATATAGATATATCTATAGATATATATATATATCTATGTTAACATTGATATAAGTTGACTCATAAATTCTTGCCTAGTTAAGCCCTACGAAGTGGGTTCATTAGGCATCGATGGTACAGGTGCATGGTCCAGTGCATTCAAAGGAGTTGGGTGGTTGGGTCCTGGAAATGGCACAGCTCCAACCATCGCCACACTTACAGTACGATCCGCTCTCAACTTCACCCACCACCTTTAACCCTTCTTGGCTCACTTCTTTTCCACCACTGCATGCCAAAAGCCGAATCCAATCCACACTTGAAGAAGTTTGTGCTATACAAATGTATTTGAATATTTGAATATGTAAATGGATTAGAATTTAATTAATTAATAATTGACGTACAAAGAGCAGGTGCAATTTTGACCGCATTTAATGAAGACTTTGCCGGCGTCGGGGCCGACGGTCCTGGTTACGACACATGTCCAATCTTCTTCACATTTACAGACCATGTTGTCCCACGCCGAGTTACCCCCGGCTACAACTTCACTGCATACTCACCCATAAATTTAGCCTCCGGATTACCTCCAGTTACAATTTCCAGTAACTGGAGGTACTTAAGAAATTATTTTTTTATATTTTAATATATGTTTTAATTTAATATTAATAAATATAATAATATTTTATTATCTTAAGTTGGAGATTCTTTATGGAGATAATCCGAGTTCATAAATTTAACATGCAACACTATGGTGATTAATAAGACAATTTTAAACCGCTTTAAACCTTAAATTATAAATTAATTTTGGGTTTTACTAACCTATCACCAATTAACAATAGTAATTAATTTTTTTACTATTTTTTATTATATCTAATTAATGATTTTTTATTTTTATAACAACATTATTTTTTATTTTTTTGAAAGGTATAATCAACCTCTTTTATGCTTTAAAAATTTATAATCAATTTCTAACAATTTTTATATTTTCGTATAGTTAAATAGTATCTTTATATCATCCTTAATTTTTGTTTATTTTAACACTAATATTGTTTAAGTGAAGTTTCATAAGATATTAAAAGTAATATGAAATATTATTTAGATATATGAATATTTAATAATCATTAGTAATATATTATAAGTTTTTTCAAAAAAAGAGATTAATTATATATTTTTTAGAAATAAAAATAATAATATTATCAAAAAAATAAAACCAAAAAAGGTCATTAAATGCAATGAAAAATAATAAAAAATAGTAATTATTATTAACTAATATTTTTATGATACTAATTAGTGAAATCCATTAATTTTTTAATAAGAGACCAACTGTTTAAATATACCTTAAAAAAGATTAATTAGTTTTGATATATTTATATGATAATTAATTTTATATATTAATCTTAATAAAATTATTTTTTTAATAATAGCTGTCCCATAGGCTTCACTGTTTGTTTATTTGAAAAAAAAAAAAAACAAATAGAAGCATCCAAATTAATGGTACTGTAATCGGTGAAGCTACAGACCTGAGAGGTCTTGCTGGAGAGCAGCGCTCCGAGACTCTCCATCTTCAATATTTCTTTCAATGCTTTGCTTGCCTTTCGACTGCGACGCGGATCTACTCCTGTAAAGTGGTTTTACAGGAGCTGATTCTGTAATCGATTTTGTCCGTTTGCATCATCTGACAGTCGAAACGCAGCCACGTGGATCTTTCCCCAAAATGTAGTTAGTAAAACAGTGCATTTTAGAGCCAAATTTGTATTTTTTGGGATGCTTCAAAGACGCCCCGGAACGTTTAAAATGCTGCAAACAAGAGAAGCAAGCCAACAGAGACCAGGGATCCAAGAAAGCTTTGGATGTATGAAGCAACCCACAAAAGCGAAAAGGCCAACAACATCAGAGCAATTCCAAATATCAGAATGAAAGTGGAAACATTAGGGTGAGTTTAACGTAGCAGAAGGCCATTCCAAAGAACGGCAAAGGCAATGCACAGTGCAATCGCCACACCTTGCATGTTGTTGGACTTGGCAAGTTGGTTATTAGAAAGAACAAGAGCCATCCCCATAGGGATACCAATACCCATAATATGATTCCCTAAGCCCTGCTTATCAATTTTCTCCATCACATATGCCCACCTCCCTGCTTGCGCTGAGCGTAAATTCTGTGAGTTGGTAGGGGATGAAGGAGAGTTCTTTTTCGATGATAAAGAAACCATAGCAAGGGATATATTGATGCCGGAGTGGCGGAGCCGGAGAAGTGGAGATGATGATGGAACGTCTTCCTCTCCATAAGAGGTTGACGAAGCCAATGGGAAGTTCAATTCCACTACGAGTAATGAAGGAATATAAGGGTATAAGGAAATGGAGTTGGTGACAGCGGCAAACTCGTCGTTATTGGCTTCTACAAATTCTGATTCGGGACGTACGTTGTGGGGCATGTCCATATCAGGAACAACCCGAAGGATTGACTCTGATGACTGACCCATATTAGAGCCATCGTGCAGGGTTGATTCTGGAGATTGAAGTTCAGGATCATCATCAAGGAGAAGAAGAAGAAGCATCCGAAAAAAAGAAAAATTTTTGCTCCAAAACGCACTGTTTCACTAACTCAAAACGGTACGTTTTGGAGAAAGATCCACGTGGTTGCGTTTCGGCTGTCGGATGACGGGATCCACTCCTGTAAAACCGCTTTACAGGAGCGGATCCGGGTCGCTTTCGAGTGTCTGGCTACGCACTGATCTGTCTATTCGTCTGCATATATAGGCAGTTCCTCAACTAAAATGTCAAATATACCCTTTTGTCTCTGCGATTGCATTCATGACCATATATGGTTTTTTGTGTCAATTTAATTTTTAAAATTAATTTTAATTTATTATAATTTTATATCAACATGATTTATGTTTAACAATATTAATTTAAAAATTAATTTTTGTCACTTATATAATTTATTCAATATAAAAGTAATTATATTTCACTTTTATGTAAATAAGGGTATAGAAAATAAGATTAATTTTAAAAAAATTCAATGTTAAACTAAATAATAATATTTATAAAATAAATCTTCATTTAAATATGCAAATAAACTTCTAAGTCTAAACCAAACACAAGCTTAGTCCTCTAAACGCATCAATTATTGAGCCATCCATTCTTTGAAACAAAATTAAAGTGATTTTTACAAACAAATTAGGACAAGGACATTTATCAAAAAAAAATTAGGACAAAGACAAATTACAGCAATATTGCCCTCGTCATAGGTACCGTGCATTGCTTGTCTTCCTTTTCGCCAGATAAATTAATAACATGACATTTAACTTGTGCGTTTGTAATAATTTAATTTTTTTTATAAATTTAAGTTTATATAAAATTAACAGTTTTTTTTATATTAATAAAAAATTATTTTGTGTAATATAAATATTTTAAGAATTAATTTTCTACAATATATTTATGAATTGATATGATAATAACTTAAAAAATATATTTAACCCAAAAGATAAAACACAAACAAAAGAGTACAAATAAAAAAAATTAGTTTTATAAAATTGGTGTTCTCAACTTCTTTAAAATCGATTATGAGTCCAAAAAATATGAAGCAATTTTTTTAATAAAAAATTTATTATTTAAAAAAACTTAGTATAAGATTACATTTTGATAAAAAAAATAAAAATTAATACTCTTTATTTAAAGAATTTATGTCAATACAACTTGTTTGTATTTATAACTTCTTTATATAATATTTTACGAGTAATAATAATAATTAGTTATATTATTTGTCTCAAAATTTAAGTAACAAATAATCTTGATCATAATTTTAAAAAATCTACTTGGCTCGATAGGTTATGTCTAAATAATATAGATAAAAATTCAAATAAAAAAATTTGCCTAAAAAATGAGTTTAGACTTTTTTCTTAGCATGAACTCAAACCTTTTTATTTTTTTTCTAAATCCAGTCTGATGATTTAATTTATTTGTAAAGGTCAAATTATTATAAAGTATAAATATAAGATATTAATTTGACACTTATCTCCTTTTTGAAAGAACTTTCAATTGTTATGTATTAATATATCTTTGGTATCATTTACACACCATTTTCTTTTTAAAAAACCATGGTCATCAATATATGATATTCTCTAATATTTTGAACATTACATGTTTCATTCTTAGAAGTTAAAAGGTGCATTATACTAGCTTTTCCTTGCAGCAAAATTTAAAATGTTAACATTATATTTATTTTAACCAAATCCTTATGTTTATTACTAGTGCAATACAACAAATATTTTTTTTGGGGTCGATATCAATACAACAAATATGAAATATATATATATATATATATATATATAAGCAGTATAAAATGGTTAATTAATAAATTAAATATATTATTAACACAACATTGAAATCAAAGTTTAAAAAATTACTTATTCTTCTGGTTCAGTAGAACCTAACTTGAAGGTGGGTCAACATTATGGAGCCGTAAGCTTTTTTTCTTTTTCTTTTACAAATAGAGAAAAGAATTAAAAAAAAGTTAAGGTGGCACATGGTATTTAATCAATCTGTGGATTGTAATTTAGGAACGATCATTCAAATTTATTATAATGCCAATTGTTACAATTGAACTTAGATCAGCAAGCATGATCCGTATTTGAAGGGAATCAAAATTAACTATATATATATATATATATGTAATTAACAATAGTATTTGAAATTCAGCAAAAAAGTAAAACAATAGTATTTGAAAATGCAACACATCTCAGCTACATATTCCCCAGATAGATCACACTCATTATATCATAGTTTATTATTAAATTATGTATCTATTAGCTTTGCTGCTTCAGGAGATTCTTCTGTGGTCCTAGATTTATTATATAATTCTTAATTTTAATTTTCTAAAAAAATTGGTAATATATAAATTAATATTAATATTTTAAATCATATTTTGAACTGATATTATTTTGTATAAATATTAATATATTTTTATATATTATCATATATTTTTTTCAGAAATAATTTTAATTAAATTTAAATAAAAAATTTTATGGATTTAGGAGCATTGAACTCTTCCAATTACCGAAGAATATCTACTAAGTGCAGGATATCTATGCCTTGCCAAAAGGTGTAGTCTGAAGCTTGTATGAGGATTTGAATTTTTAGAGAAATTGATTATATCCGATTGCATAGTTCTTTGAATCTAAAGGTTGGATTAAAATTTATCATCCCATGTGATCATTTAATTTAATTTGAATTATCAGATCACACAATTTTTTTAATTTTAAGTTTTAAGTTTTAAATTCAAATATTTCTTATTAAATATAAGAAATCCAAATGCCTCATCTGAGCATTGTATTGTGGAATTTTCTTTCTTTTCTAGAATGACAAGATACATTAAAAAGATCATCAAATACTATCAAAACATTTTATTGGTGATAATAAAATATTATTTTGATATCTTATTTGTTAATTGATTATTAATTTATTAATTTATTGATTTTTATTTTCAATTTAGATTTTTTACTGATCTCTATTCTCAATTTAATCTTTCACTTATTAATCCAAATTCAATTTATTCTATCATTAATTTAAATGTTAACACATTTAATTTAAATTTAGCAAAAAAAATGTGCTAACATTCTGTTTAGTTTAGTCCAAGTCAAACATTTCTTTGCTCCAAAATTAAAATTACATAACTGTTTATAATAGTAATCAAATAAAATATCTAAAGTATATTGTTTAACGTAATTAAACCTTCGCTAAAATATTTGTTAGAAAATTTTGCATCAACGTTCTCCCTAACTACGAAATTCTTCGAGGTTGTAATTCAATTTATGCTTAGTGTACGGAACGAGAATTAATTGATGATATTATTGCTTGAGTGTGAATTTTTTGTTGTTGTTTCTATAATAAATATTGATCAAGTGTCACTTTATCATTTAATATTAAAACATACATATTTAACTTATTTTTAAAATAAACAATAATTATTTACTAGAATTAATTTTTTGAACAAAATTGAAATCCAAATAATTATTTTATAACAATTCTCATTTGTAAAAAATCATTTAAAATAAAAAAATTAAGAAATATGTTACTATTTTAACAACCAAAAAGCAAAACTGGAATGCTTGAAAAAACAAGGATACTCTTAGTTAGCAGATGTATCTGTATAGAAAATGTATATAATATGATATGCAATACAATACACTTATATACATATAAAAAGAACTTTTATTTACAAGATAATTTTCAAATGTGTTAAAATAATATCAAATTGGCAATATAATATTTTTGTCTATTGTTTTATTGATTTTGGCATTATTTTATCAACTTTTCCATGTTTCATTAAATACTTACATTTTTTTATTTATCACATATAATGTTTGGGTTGAGGTTGAAAATTTTAAAGTTTTTAAAATTACTTTATCTCACTTATCTTATGTATAGTATCCAATACGTATTAATATTTCTGAGTTCAAAACACAATTGAATTCACATTAATAATAATATATTCCACAAGGGGTAATGACACTTGTTTTCTTTATAGTAATTTTCTGTCTTTAATTTTTTATAGTAATCTAAAGTTTTTATATTTATTAAAAATATATAAATTCAACTATTAATATTAGAAAAAATACAAGATAAACATTTTTTTTAAATCTAACTACGTCTAAACCATTCAAATATAAAAACTGTTCTCCAACATATTTGATGCCATACATTTTCGGGTCGAGGCTCTACGGGCGAGTGTCACAATCAATCTTTCACGTTCCTCTCACGTGACCGCTAAAACCCTCCACAAGTTTCATTTCCTAACGATCTTCTTTGAGATTTGGCCCAAAAAAGAAAAATCTTCTATGAGATATTTTAGATCACATCCAACAGTAACGAACAAATTACATGAAAAATATATTTAAAAAATAAAATTAAGTATTTTTAAAAATAAGAATACATCAATATTTTAGATTTTTAATAAAAAATAATATTTTATAAAAATTTAAACTGCTTCTAATATTTTACAATATATTTCATATAATGCAGTTAAAAATTTTTTTTATGCAAGAATATCATTATGTAAAAAAATATCTAAATATTAAAATAGCTTTATTTTTAAAAATATCTAACTTTTATTTCTTAAGAAATATTTTTCATATGGTTTTTTGGAACATTAAGATATTCTAATAAAAAAAAGCTCTCCTACAGCAATACAGGAGAATCTTCTCTATCTAGTTCATGCACACTACAAATCACAATAAATTTAGTTTAATACTATTATATTGTAAATGAAAAACGTGAAATAAATTCAATTTGATTTAAGCGTGAATTTTTCTCCAAAGAATTGCTCCACTATGTTTTTTTTAATATAGTTCTATTCTCTCTAAAGTATTAATACGATGAATTTGAGGGGACTGAATGCATTTTGCCATTTTTTGTAGCATTTTATATATTTACTTTATTCATTGTTCGGATCGAGTTTAAATAATATTTAGAATTGGTTCGATCCAATTAGTGATTGGCTGGGATGAGCCATCACTTTTTAAATGTTCAGAAAAAAGAATTTAAGTAGACACAAAATGGAGAAAAATTACAATTTAAATGAAAAATAATTAAGATTAAAAAATGAATATTTTAATATTTTATAAAAAAAAACTATTATAAATAAATATAAAAATAATTTATTATAAATAATATTTTAAAAATACGTTTTTATAAAAAAAATTATTATATTCTTTTTGTTTGAAAGATATAATACCTCTTTACAAATGTCATTAACTATTTTGTAAATAAGTTTTAAGGTAGATTGTAATTATATATTAGCCTTTTATTGACTATCTCTCCTTACCTTAATATGTTGGTGGAGGTGCAAAATAAAGAGAGATATCGGCAAGAGTCTCGTGTAGTTTTCTGTAGCAGTCTACTTCCTTCATCAACTCAATGAGAATGTCTTATCGGGAAGGAGCTGTACCAGGATTTGGAGGTGATCATGGCTTCGAATCTGGGTCTCTGTCCTTTCTGAAGGGTTGGAAGGGACGAGAGGGTCTGCAAGTCTTTCTTTTCTTTTTCTCTTCTTCGTCAACCAGTTGCTATTTTTTTTAAGCACGTCTCTTCTGCCATCTTTTGTATTTGGTTGGGCAATTACGTGTATAAGGTCGTGCAAGCTCCTCGAAGTCATTGTCATCGGAGGAGAGGTCTAGCTCACTGCTATCATCGGAGAAGTATGAGGGATCATAGTAGGAATAGCCATGTTTGCACATCTCAGGAGTAATGTCCCAGATAAAGTGGTCATGAATGTGTGAGACGTACATAGGTTTGCCATCAGTTTTGAAGTGATGGATCAGAATAGTCCTCTTCTTGATTTATTGGATGGAAGAGGGTTGATCATCATAATCTGTTGTAGGAATGGTAGAACTTCAAGTGCATGAGAAGAAGGCTCATTAGGCTTTTTGTATACGAGCTTCACTTGGCCATTTGGAAGACGAATAAGCTTCGGCGGCTCAGTAGTTGTCAAAGGTCTGTTGTGGACATGGCGTTGTTCATAACTGGTGATCCAGTCGGTGGGCATAAGATGGAGCAGGTCTTCTCAAGAGATTTGCTTTGGGAAGTGGACAATTGTAGGCACATCTTGCCTTTTAGCAATTATCATAAGGGCATCCTTGGTGTGATTTGGGAGATGCAGATCCATGGTATGGTTTTGTACTCGGAAGGCTATTTGGTGGTGGATTGTGGCCATCATAGCTTCAAGGACTTTTTTTACCTCGGTAATTTGAATTTGGACTTGGAGTCTGTCTTTCAGAGTGGGATTTGAAAGTTTTAGGTTGAAATCTGGGCAGATGATGAGGATAACAGTGCCAGCATTGAGGGTGGTCAGGACGGTGCAGATGAGGGCTTGTTGATAGGTGAGGTATGTGGTGTCAAGGATAGCCAATCTGGCGGTGACAAGGAGACTTTTATGGCCATGGTAAGTAATGTAGAGTTGAATAGCTTCGACATAAAGGTGTGTATATCCTTGATCTATCTAGTGGTTGATGAATTGTTATGAGATTTTGAGCTTAACGTACTGTTCAGTGGTATAGGAGGGGAGTTCAACATGGTTCAGGTTTGAAGAGTAGACGTACTCTTTAATTTGGATCTTTAGCTTGGAATGAGGTGTTTGACGGATTGGATCCAAGAATGGTTTTGGGTATAAAGTTGGCATGGGTTTATAAGTGGAAGGTGGGTGTCTTCAAGGCGTTGGGTAGGTGGGAGATTTTTGTAAGAGTTCTCAATAAGGTTGTTGATTTTGTGGAAGTTGGTACAGAGACAAACGTCGGGAATAGAAAGGGAACAGGGAATTTAAAGAATAGAGGATGAAGAAGGTGTTTCTGAATCCATAAAAATAGTTTTTCTCTTAGTCTCTTACTTTACTAGAGGTTATGCATATTCCTTGAAGTTAAGGCTTTGATACCATGTGAGGGGGTAGGATCCCAGTACATGGTGTTGTTTTGACCAAAGACACAAGGCATAAGGCTCTTTAGGGCTAATAACCCCATAGTCTCTGCGTTTCCAACTGATATACCAATCCTAAGAGCTTATAACATAAATGCAAGGGCTTACGTCTCATAATAAAGATAAAATAACTTAATAAACTCAAAATCAAGGTAAGGCCAAGGACACAACACCTCTCTCGGGGCAACAAACCTCAAGGCCACTTTTATGATTCTAAGCTATTAAACCTGAAATCTCCATCACGATGATGTAAGCGATTCCAAATAAATTATAGTAGCTCTCATCATGGATTAAAGGCTATTGTTAACCCTTTTTTATGCCCAAGATCCTCATCAAAGGCAAGCGTAGAGCATAATCAGATGAACTTGAATGAATAGAGATACATATAATCTTAGAGAGAAGATTTTAGAGAAACGAAATGCTTAGAGAGAATTAATAGGAAAACACATTCTATTCAAACTAGGGAAAACTTACAAGGTTTTGAATGCCGAACAAAGATTAACAAGGCTCTTTATATAGGTGGAGCAAGAAACTACAAGACAAAGCTTAACATAGAAGCAATAAAAACATGAGCGAAAAATTAAAGCAAAAGGACAATAATACATCTGAAAAAGCATAGGTGATGCAACATCGAAAGGACAAAAATAGAAACATGACAATCTACTTTTGGCTTGAGATGATAGGTCGTTAGTCCTTGTTGCGTCTTAGAATGGGCTCATGACTTGGAGAGAGATTATATTCATTGAGATCAAGTGAGCTGTCATCATATGGGTCTTGAGAATCTTGAAAGTTTGTCTTGTTGAAAGGATTAGAGTAAGCTTCCTCGAGTTGATTGAACAAGATATCTTTATCATGTTGGCTGATGTCGGATGAGGATGGTTGGTCAGTGACAGTTGATGGTGTGAGCCATAATTACTTATTTCTCGAGACATATGGATCATATGTAGGGATGGTGGGAGCTGGAGAGCACTCAAGGATACGATAGGGAATGTCTATGTCTGGAAATCTTAGTTTGCCGAGAATGAAATCACCAGGATATGGTCCCATTGTTGTGCATTCAATTGAAGGAGGTCCATGATAATTGTTTAGATCACTTAAGAACATTTTTAATGATTTTAAAATTTGGGTGTGATCTTTGTTAAAGTTTAGAAATGTATTCCATTCATAAGCATGGTCCCGAGAGTATAGTAATTTGGCCTGATTTCTCCAATAAGGTTTATAAATGATAAAAATTGATGAGGCTGTGGGACATAGATCAGGTTTTTCCGAAAGTTTCCACAGTCTGATGGACTCATTGATATGGGATCTCCACCATGGAAGTGGTGAAAACCATTCTAAGAAGGTTTAGACTAAAGATTTATGATTTTCGCTAGTGTTGAGGTGTTGGAACATCTCCATTATGTTGAATTCAATGGTTGTAGTATAAAGAATAGTTAATGACCATAAGAACCAGAGAGCATCTTCATTAAATGTACCTGCATTCAAATGAAACAATGTTAGAAAATGAGTGTCTGGGTAGAACATTTTGCAGTATTGGAACAGAGGAACATCTTAGAGGTAACAATGGAGGCAAAAGAATAGGGAAGACTTGGCTAATTCCATAACTTTAGTGGGACGAGTAGGAGTTTGGACAGTTAGGGGAAAGGACTTTTTAGTGGTTATGGGTTGGTTGACAGGAAGGGTGTATGGGTTGATCATAAGGAAAAAATGAATGGAGGTGGCCGGAGTAATGAAGGAGATGGTATTTGGTTTTGGTCAAGAAAATAGGTCAGCTAAATGGTTGGTGACTCCTTTGATGTGTTTGACTTTAAATTTGTAATGTGATAACCATGCTTGCCATCTTGCCAATTGCGGGTCAGGGATGATTTTGTTCTTGAGCTCCAAGATTTTAGAGAAAGTTGTGTTGTCCATTTCTACAATGAAGTGGCAGTGTGCCAGATGGAACTCAAACTTTTTGATGCCATTTTTTACGGCGAGAATTTCTTTGAACATGGTGTGGTAACTGGCTTCAGCATTGCTGAAGGATTCGCTTGCATGACCATAATAATATTGCTTTCTTCCTTTTTGTTCAATCAAAATGGCTTCCTAATGGTAATTGCTAGCATCAGTGAGGAGTTAAGATTAGGAATCTTCAATAGCGGTGGCTTCTTGGAGATTTCTTTTTAAGTGCTTGATCGCAGAAGTTTGACTTGGTCCTCAAACATAAGGGTCGCCTTTACGAAGTAACTTGGAGAGCTGCCTTATGTAATGAGAACACTTCGGGATGAAATCTCTAACAAAGTTTACAATTTCGAGGAATTGTTAAATTCGCTTGAGTGAGAGATCCTTATTCCAGAAGTTTGCCAGTTGTGTAGTCAAGTGTGGGCTTGGTTGGTATCAACTGTTTTCAAACATCATGCCCAAAAACTCAATGCGAGTTTGGGCCAGTTGACTTTTGCAGGCTGAAAGCATAAGGCCATTTTCTTTGACTAGGCCTGCAAACTGTTTTAACAGTTTAAGGTATTCTTCTTTAGTCTTTGAGAATAATAGGATATCATCAATGTAGATCAGGACATTGCTTTGGATGGGTTTGAATATCTCAGCCATAGCCTTTTAGAACAGTGATGAGGCTATTTTGAGTCTAAATGGCATTACAGTCCACTAATATTGGGCATTTGGTATGTAGAAGGCAGTTTTGGGCCTTTTATTAGGATGGATTCCAAGTTACTAGAAGCCTGCCTTGAGGTCAAACTTATAAAACAATTGGGCCCTTTGAGTAACAGGATTTGGAATGGGGAACTTGTCATATTCAAGAAAGACGTTTAGAGGATTATAGTCAATCACCAATCTTTTCTTGCCTTGGCTCTGTTCAGTACGTTTGTTGACATAGAAGACCTGACATGCCCAATCTAACTTGGTTGGTTCAATCAATCCTTGGTTGAGGAGGGATTTACACTCTTTACGAGCTAGCTGGAGATCATCTGGGTTCATTCCAGGATGGGTAGCCTTTGTTGGATTAACATCTTCATTTTTCTTAAATGGAAGCTTAATAAAAAACTTCTCATTTTTCCAAAGTGGGTGTGGATGTTTGAAATTCGAATGGGATTCAGGACAGTGCTCCAAGAGTTATTGATTAGCTTCTTCATAAGGAGGAGGAGCAACATGAAACAAATGGAGCTTAGGGATATCGGTGTAAGGACTAAACCGATGCTTGTAACGAACTCCTTTAGCTTTAATTTTTAATTAAAGGGACTTTTGCAAAACATCCGTACCAATAAGAATATCTTTTCCAACAATATGATTGCCAAGAACATGTGTCCAGGTAATGCATTTAAGGAAAAACTTAATGCCAATATAATGTCTGGTAATTAATGAAACTTTAAAAAATGAATCATTGGTAGTTTTAAAATAGGAGGCATGCTTTCTTCAAGTAGAGTTAGGTAGTAAATAAGGGTTCATGATGGTCACTTGTGAGCCTGTGTCAATGAGGGCAATAGCAGGGAGAAGTTTTGCATATTTGTCAAAGGGGATAGAAAGATGGAGATATGGGAAGGAACTAGTGTTTTATGGAGGGTGGCGATAGTCAATCTTGTAAATTGGATGGTGGTAGAGGAAGGGTTCATCAAAATCAGATTCTGAGTTTGGACTGTCAGGGAGGAATTTGATAGAGTAGGGAGGGCAGGAATGGTGTCATCGTTGGGTTCACTTTGTTCAAAAAGGACTTCTTCAAGATCTTTGTCCTCAAGAGGAATTTGCATCTCAATCTGCTCAATCATGCAGATGGCTTGCTTTGGCTTGTTTGGACATTGCTAAGCAATATGACCTTTCTTTTTACAGATGTAGCAGACATCCGATTTTAGTTTCCAAGACTTTTTCTGTCTGCTTTTTCTAAAATATTGCAATGGGCGATGCTTTCATCTGAATGTTCTAGGTCGGAAAGAAGTGAAGTGAGACTTCTTTTTGGACTTATAGTCACAAGATTGTTTATCCTTGCATTTGATATTGAGATAAGACTTCTGAAATTTTTTTTAGAATTTTGGTTTTCCAGAAATAATGGAATGTAGCATCTTCTGTTGTTCACAGAGCTTATCTAGAGTGGCTAAGGCAAACTAGTAGATTTCTCCAAAGGAGATGTCAGCCATTGGACAATGAAAGGCTTGTAGGGCTTTGTTTAGTTCAGGCTGTAATGCTTCTAGTAATAAGGCAATAAAGACATCCCTGAGAGTGACATCATTAAAACCATTCAGAAGGTAGTATCTTTATGTCATCCGCTTCATATGGCGATCAAGATCATGCTTCTTAAGAGAACAACACTTCATTTCAAAGTATTCTTGGTGCTTTTGTTTGTCGATGAGTTAGAAATCACTAATAAACTCCTTGTGAATTGTACCTAGGATAGTAGCTAGACTATCCAACTGAAGTATCTGGAGTTGATGGTATTCTCCTAGAGATTGAAACCATTCTCTAAGAGTGCTTATAAATCTTGAAACAAACTCTTGAATTACGTCAGTAAGGATTATACCAGATTAGGACATCTGAAGATCAATCCATGTACTAAACTTATGGAGTTTATCACACCTCTGGAATGGCTGGACATCATCAAAGGTAAACCAGGGGCCATTTAAAGGCTTAGGCGGCATAGGATTCTAAGGTTGTGCAGTGGCAGTTCATGCTATTGGGGTTTCATCAGTGTTACTGTCATTGACAACATAAGATTGGGCAGCTTTTTTTTTTTGCTTGTCTTGGCAAGCGGCCAACTCAAGCATGTATAGAGCAGAGATATCAATAAAATGTTTGGACTCATCCGAGTATGTAACAGAAACATGAGTATTTATGGATTTGTGATTCGAAGAAGAGTTTGAACTGGAGTTGTCATTGGAATATGAGTGATCAAACTGGATATACTCGTATGGCTCAACCATAGCCACTGAAGGAGAGTTAGGAGGAAACATAGGTCCTTTTTGTCTTTGGTCTTGAAGAGACAAGAAGGTGGTGGTGATTCTGATGGTGACTGAGGTTTTTTGAAGGAAACCCCTTGGGAAGGCTTTGTGTAGGACGGAGAGGCAGGATATTTCTTAGGGAAGACTCCAGGTGGTCTTTGAGGTGGACAAGGGGATCTGTGTGGTGGTGTCGGTGTGGGTCTAGGGATGGCCTTTTGGAAAATTTGATGGGTCATTTTGAAGTGGTTGGCATAGTCAACTTCTGATAGGTAAGGTAACTATAATGGGGATGAAATATACTGGGTTTGGTAAACAAGTGAAGAGATAAGGGAGTCATAAACTGAAGGTGTAAAGGTTGGAGTTGGTGGTGTAGTGGTTATGGTAGGTGTTATTGATGGTGGTGGTGGCTTGGATCTCATGTCAACTTCCATTTGTGCTAGTTGATATTTCAAGTATGTGATCTCGATTTATTTTTTTGTAAACTCGAGACCAAAATAATTATAGGTGATGAATTGGTGAAGTTCATGGTCAAGAGTCTGG
Source organism: Delonix regia (assembly GCA_037074485.1). Lineage (NCBI taxonomy): Eukaryota > Viridiplantae > Streptophyta > Magnoliopsida > Fabales > Fabaceae > Delonix > Delonix regia. The sequence goes on from CM073453.1 coordinate 8,422,196, forward strand.
ATCTTTTGCTGTGTTTCTTTTCTAAGCTGTTCAACTTGTTGGGAGAGAGTATAAACTCTTTGATGGGTTTGCTGGTGTGATTGGGAAATGTAAGACAACTTAGAATCAATACTTCGAAGGACTTGATTCTGTGCAGATGCATTCTTTGTATGCCAGTTTAACACTTCCTTGGAAGGATGAATCGGCTCAAGACTTCCTGAGACCGATACTTTAGTAGAAGTAACATAGGGTTAGGAAGTAACTCTTTGCTCATCAGTGTGGCATTCCAAAGGAGGGAACAAATCATCATAGGTTGGTTTGGTAGGATGAACCATCATACAAGGAATGAGATTTACTAGAGAAGCTCCCATAGGCTTAGGCTTACAAAAAGCTGGTGGAGGTGCAAAATAAGGAGAGACATTGGCAAGAGTCTTTTGGGGTTTTCTGTAGTAGCCTGCTTCCTTTTGCACATATTTTGTTTAAATAAATAATAAGGTCCCTTATATATATAAATTTTAAAAATTAATCTTTTAAAAATAGTAATTTTTTTTTAATTTAGGATAATAATGAGAACTATTTTATTTAGATGAGTTTCATTTACAATTTTAAAATATAAAAAGTATTGATATATTTAAAATAATAGCTTATAATATTTATCAATGATGAGTCATTACATTGCTTTTCTTGTCTTTTTTTTTTCCCTTTTATAACTGAGTTAAGTTTGAGTATTTAATTGATACTCTAAATTTCATTCATTTTTTTTAATTTGATTGATTAATTTGTTATATTTATTTTTAATTTGTTAAAATAGGAGTAAGAAGTATGAGTTTCAACCCTATATGTATTTTTAATGAGTTCAAATTTCCTACATTTTAAAAGAAATGTAAGAATTCAACCGTTAGTATTAACAAAAAATGTGAAATTTGATGGTTCAAATCAATTTTAGTAATTGCACGCGATCTAATATTTTGATCCAACAATTCAAATATAAGGAATGCATAATCTTATTGCCAATAGTTCCTTTTTAGAAACTGCTAGAAATCTAAGCCCATTTTTAATAGTTTAATTTGTTGGGTAAAATTGAAAATTTTAGATTTCTTATAGAAAACTATGATAAGAAAAACTTTAAAAAATCATAATAATTACAAGTGATCGTTACTGATGTCATTATTACTTCCATTAAGGACTAGACTTGGATATAATTCTTTATATATATATATATATATATATATATATATAGGTTTTTCAATTAACATATGTCAACTATTTGGTTAACAATTAATAACATAACATGTACATAATTTAATTTAAAATTTATATAGTTATCTTTAATAACTATATACATGTCGTGATACAATTAAAAAACTATGTATTTGTCATGTTTTGATTATATAACATCATAACAAAGAAACAAGAAATCGCATATAACTTTTTTTCTTAAATAATTATTTTGGTTTAATTATAAAAGTATGATTGGGATCTGCATTACATTCTCAATTTTCATTCATGTAATAATCTGAGAAAATTAATTAATTAATCCTTGTAGTTTATGTCCATTTTTAAATGGGTCTCTACATATTTTTCCTAAATTACTCCTCACACTTCTAAAAAATTGTATCATTAGTCCTTGCTGTTAAATATACCTTTAACACCTTTAGAAATGTGCTGAAATGACTCTTAAGAGATGATGTGGAATGACAACCGATGTTTTTATCTTCCACAATGCTAGCCACACTTAAACTCCTTCACCTTCCCCAGTTGTTGATGCTTTGCTTTCTTTGTCACTTCTTCTCTCTTATGTATAGCATAAAAAATCACCTCGCTTAATCTCCTTTCTTCATCTTAGAAGCCATCGAATCTTCTTAACACTTCTGTAAAACCTTTAATATCAACTTATAAAGACCCTAAACAGAGTGAATAAATCAGAGCAGTTTATACTTAAATAGAATGAAACCCAATATGTTCCACAAGGTTCTCTCTCAGTATTATGTTATTTGATTTGATTTGGAGATGATAATTCATATTCATCAAGTAGAAAAATTAATAAATGAATGAACTCATTAGCCTCAAAATAATTGCACAATTAACGATCGACAATTATAAAAGATAAATGCAAGTTGTTTCATGGTTAATCGGCAACAAATAGTTGCTGTGTATCACGACATTAGTACATCTTAACATGTCTAGATCTTTAGCCATGTTGAATGGTTGTCTTGGTGCTACTTATTTTATGTTGCTTTGATGACTCATGAGATGGATTGATGGTAATATATAATTAAGGAGAATAATTAGAAAAATACCGAAGCTTTGGAAGTTGGCACGTATATATCGTCAAAGACAGACATACATAGAGAGAGCAGGCATGTGATCATGAATATATATAGTAGAGTTCAGAGAGAGGTACAGAGGTAGGTAATGATTTTATAATAGGGTAGTGTGTAGGCATGAGTGAATTATATTGCGTGCTAGGGTCTAAGATGGGTCCAAGATGGGAGTTGGCCTTAAAGTGTGCACATGAACAAGATAAACACAATCGAGTGAAGTAGGGAGGGATGGGTTGGTACAAATGTTGAAGCATGTGGGGTACTTTCGTTATAAGCATTTAGCCACTTATAGATAGCCCAAGGTCTTTCTTATGTGATTTTAGAGGTTTTACAAAAGCCTAAAAAAAGAGCCAGTTCTAGCCTTTAGTGGTGGAGGAAAGTAGACTAAGTGAGGTGCTTTCTGGAGTTATACATAAGCGAGATGAAAAGCAAGAGGAAGCCGAGCATCGACGCGTAGATATAACGACAATGACTAATAATGCAATTTTTAAGAAGTGCAGGAAGTGAATTGAAAAGAAAAAAAATGTAAAGACTAGTTTAAAAATTGATGTAAATTATAAGAATTAATTGATTAATTTTGATATTTTTGTCATCTTTAATTGTATTTTTTAATTTCTAATTATTTTAAATTTTATTCTTACTTCATTTGCATTCTTTTCCTTTTTTCCCTCAAGGAAAACTATTGAATGAAAAAATTTTCAAGAGTGTCACAGGACAATTAACTCACTTTAACACATCTAACCATTTAAGTAAGACTAATTACATAAATAGCTTTTTAGGTATTTTGTTTCTCATAGTTTTAATTTTTTAAAAAATAAATAAAAGAATCCAAATGCTTAACATATATAAAAAGCAATGCTCAAAATTTAAATTTAAATAATAGAATAAATATAAATAAGATTAATAAATTTAATTGATTGTATTTCTTATTCAATTAAATAATGTTATATACAAAATTTTACAAAATATAACTATATATATTAATTTAATTATTTTATTTCATATATATATATATATATATGTTAGTGTCCAACTATGTTTATATATATAAAAAAAAAATTATAAAAGTGATTTGCCTACAATAAGGGTGAATCAATCAAATTTTGTATACAAAAATATAAAAGTATATACTAAGTATTTAGATGCAATATTTTTGTTAGAATTGGATCATAAAAAATAATATATTATGTCATATGATGCTCAATTCTCCGCATTTATTACTCTTCATCACTATTACTTTCAAGGCCATATGGTTGGCTTTTTGAGTCAAAGAGCATTATAAAATACTTTTTATTAAAATATTATTTTGACAAATGTATTACATCTACACACTTAAAGTTGTATTTATATAACTTTTTTTTTTTTTTTATAATGATTCGCCCTAGTTCAGGGGAATCACCTCATTTTTTTTTTTGAAATTATGAGTGCTTCGCCCTCACACAAACACACGCAGAGGTGCCATGTGTAAAATATTTATGTATATAGTTAATTAATATATATGTATATATTAATTTATATAATATTATTTAATTAAATAAAAATATAATTATATTAGTTTTTTATTAATATTTATTTAATTATTTAATAATAATAACAATAATAATTATGATATGTGGGATGGTAAAAAAATTTCATTAAAAATTTATGTTCTAGCTGTCTCATTCCGAGTTTGTGAAGGAGATTATTGGTAGTTGTTGAAATATATATATATATATATATATATATATATATTAATAAAGACAAGCAGATATAATATTTTAGAGCGTTGGAGATTTAAAAGGCATAATAGTGTGGTTTTCAAAGTATTTTGAGCTGCAAGTATAATGTATCTCTTTTCCATATCTTCTTATGATTCGGTTATAATAATCATGTGGTTTGGATTTCTTGCATTTTTAAAAGAAACTGCTAGCTATTAGTCAAAATTTATAATTTTTAACTGCGCATGATTACTGAGATTAATCTGAATCGTCAAATTATACATTTCCTTCAATATTAATCATTAAATTTTTACATTTTTTAAGAAATATAGGGAATTTGGACTCATAATCATGCCTTTAAATATATAATTTTATAGTACTTTATGCATTTATGATAATTCATCTAGTATGCAATTGTTTTGTGTAAATTTTAACATGTTACATTACAATTTTGATAGATTACATTAATTAATGGATTACATGCAATTTTGAAATATGAAAAAATGTTAATGTATTTGATTAAACTTATTATATATTTATTTTATATATTATATAAAATATTGTTAAATTAATTTTTATTTTTTAATATTATTTTTTAAAAATAAAATTTAACAATAATATATATATATATATATATTATTTTTATATTATATTTTAATATTTTAATATTTTTCATATCTATATATGTATATTATATTTTAATATTTTAATATATAGAGTGATTCGCCCCCTTAGAGTAATTATATTTTAATATATTAATTCTCAATTTGACTTGTCAGGGTTCAAACTCGATACAAACACTTCTCTGAGTGAATCATTAACTTTGCTTACAGACCTTGTAACCTGGTTTTAGAAGTAGCATCAAAGTCCAACCTAACATGTTTTTTGCTATAATACAGAAAAGATGTCCTTGATATTCCAACCATATTGTGCATGGTTTTTGGTATTTAGTGATGCCACTTCATAAAAACCGTGCCAAGTCACTAGATATGTTGGCAATGTTAGTGGTTCGCTGATGGGAGGAACTAGTTTGTGTAGATTTTGAGTTGTGTTGGTTCAAAATGAAATTAAAATTTGTTAAGGACTCAGAATTTGTCCATCAGTTGATTACCATTTATAAAGAATTTCATGTGATTCTTTTGCAATTCTCAATAATCTTTTCAGAATTGCAGGGAAAATTGTGATGTCAAGATGTCCAAGTTCCCAGAACGCTAATTTTACAGGTCAGTATAGTTCTGAGGAGCACTTCATGGAGTTGAACAAGAAGCTGAAAGAGAAAGAGGTAAATCCTATGCTTAGACAATTTAGGCTGTGTTTGGTACGACGGAATGTGGCTGATAGAAAGAGAAAGGGAGTGAAGATTTCAGGCAAAACTTGTTTAGTTGGCCAAAATATAATGCATTCCTTTATAGAAAACCAGATGCCAAACCTTGATAAAAATGGGTTTCCATTAGAAGCATGATGGAATGAATTGAGAGATGACAAAAATGACTCTAGTGTTGTTGTATCTATCACTATAAGAAAACAAGTCCTAACCATAGGTTTTTTAGTGGTTTAACCACGGTTATAACTATGGTTAGGACCATTGACCATGACTACAAAAATCGTGGTAGAACCAACTATGGAAACAACTTTACTACATTTATATGCAATCGTGGGTATGTTCGTGGTTAAACAATTGCATATTAATTGAATGAGATCCATTTATATTATTCCTTATATGTAATTAATCAATTGTAAGTATGTTACTAAATTGCTTGGCAAGAAAACAACATTTGTGGAAAAATATGAACTCACACGACGATAGAACCATCAAACAAATTCTCTATGAACATTTTTATCAATCTTAGAAGAAGATCGTGTGTGACTTTGCAATAGTCTCCTCACATGATCTTTGAATTTCTTATATGGCATATATAGGAAATTATATTAATGGAATTATGTATGAAAGTACTCATTTCCATATGTACAATTCACTTATTGAAGAAACGAGTCAACTTATCTACAAGTGGTTAACACATAAAGATGTGTTTGTAATGTCTTTGTAAAAGATAAAGTGATGTACTCAAAACCACCGATAGGTCTTCCAATAGATAGAAACAAAGTGTCGATATTAGATGACCTAGCATCAGGTTAATCATCTACATGCCCAAGTCGATTGAATGCTATCTCAACTCTATTCAAATATTATAAATAAAAAGTTAAAACATTTTGAGCCATATAACCTTTAGCAATTGAGCTCTTAAGTTGAGCCCTATTGCATATGTATGATTTTAACTTTCCTAAATACCTATTAAACATATCATCTTTTGGTGAAGAAATGCCATTAAAAAGAATAGAAAACAATTAATTATAAAAAGGTAAAAGTTCCCTTTTTATGGGGTACATCCATCTATATTGTAATGGACCTCCAAGCTTTGCTTCTTCAACTAGGTGTACTATTAAATGAGCCATGACTGTAAAAAAAAGAAGGTGGGAATAACATCTTCAAATGACACAATGTAAGAACAACCTTATCTTAGAGTTTGTCAAGTTTATTCATGCTTAATACTTTGTTACACAATTTTCTAAAAAATGCACACAAGTCAATTAAAACAACTGATACTTCTTTAAGAAGTGTCTTCCTTATTACTAAGGGTAGGAGTTGCTCCATAAGAACATGAAAGTTATGACTTTTTAACCTTTCAATCTTATGTTGCCTTAAATCAATGCAACTAGAAATGTTATTTGAATAACCATATAGGATGGTGATATTCTTCAAAGTCCTAAGAAAACATCCTTATTTGCATTTGTCAAGGTGAACAAAGCTGGAGAATATCTACCATTATCATTCGACCAAAGTTCAAGCCCAAGATCCATTTCTTGCATGTCTTTTCGTGCATTCAAATGATCCTTTAAACATCCAAGCTTATTTAACAAAGTGAAAAACACATTGTCACATACATTTTTCTCAATATGCATCACATCAAGATTGTGGTGTAATGAATGGTCTACTTAATAAGGAAGTTAAAAAAACATACTTTTTTTACACCATTGTCGAGTGTCACCATCATCGCTATTAGCTCCTCTAATTCTTCTTCCTTGAACTTCAACTTTCACGTCTTTCCTAAATATTGCATCAACATTTGAAAGTTGCTTTAAAATTTCAGAGACAGTAACTATCTTTGAGGGACTTCTCCTATCCTCCCTTCTATCAAATCGATTTTGGGCAAATCTAAATTTATGCCCTGGTCTCAAATAACGACGATGACCCATAAAACACCACTTCAAACTATGATGAAGACGACCAGGAGTTGAGTTAAAATTACAATTAGGACATGCCAATCTGGTATAGACATTCCATCCAGATAAAGTTCCAAGTCTTGAAAAATTACTAATAGTCCACATCAAAGCAATATGCATATTAAATACATCATTGGTGAAATAATCATATGTTTCCATTCCAATATCCCACAAATCCTTTAACTCTTTTACTAATGGTTGCAGATATGTATCTATATCATTTCCTGATACTCTTTTCCTTAGAATAATCATTAAGAAAATAAAAGAACTTTGCTTCATACACATCCAAGGCGAAAGATTTTTAAAGCATTAGAACTATTGGGCAGATGTTATAACTTGTACTCAAGTTGCCAAAAAGGTTAAACCTATTAAAAATTCATAAAAAATAAAAAATGTAGAAAAATATGCCTATCAACCAATACAATACATACATAAAGTAATGAAAAAAAAATGCAAAAATATTCTTTTAAAAACGAAAAAATATATATAATTTAGATTATTAAAAACATGAAATACTTATTAAAGAAAAAAGCAAACTCAACAATAATATGAACAAAAAATAAAATGAAGCATCACAATTACAAGATAAGACAACAAAACTAACCAAGTAGTTTATATAAAGCTAAAAGAGTGAAATAGAGAAAAACAACTAACTCGGAGGAGCTTAAAATACCAAAGTACAAATGAGAGGAGTTGTTGTTGTTGTTGGTAAGCTCTTGTGTCACTGATGAGTCGTTTGTTGACCATCAATGGCTACGTCGATGAAAGCAGATAGAGGGGTGGCAACTAAGGGAGAAGGGAGGGAGAGAGAGTGAAAAAGTAGGGTGATTACAGAATGGGTGGGGGTAGGGCATGGGATGGGTAAAAAATTGGGACCAACCGACACCATGGCTAGGCCATGTCTGAATTGGCCTAGCCACGGTTTCAATGAAAATTGTTGCTAGGCCAATTAGCCTAACCACAATCACCTGTAACCATGGTTAGGCCATGAGTAATTTTTTATTTTTACAGGGGCATAACCATGGTTTAATGAAAAATTGTGCTTAGGCCTAGGAGAAACGTAATTTTGCTTTTTTAAAATGGGTCGAAGTATAATTTTCATGAAACCGTAGTTAGGATCCAACATTTTTTTATTTTTTTTCCCAATGGTCTAACCATGGTTGTGTAACCGTTGTTAGACCTAATTTTAACTACGATTTATTGAAAACCGTAGTTATATGAAGATCTAACCACAATTTTCGATGACCTGTGGTTATTTGACAATGTTCCCAAGGACTAACCACGATTCTTTCAACTGTGGCTAAGCCTTCGTTATAATGCCTCCTTTATCTTGTAGTGCTAGGTACTTGACGTTGTTATTGGTTTATGTTTATATATTATATTTCCTTGTTTATAGTTTTTATTCCATTGTATGCTTATGCCTTTAAAGCATATATGACTTATTGGTGATTAAAGAGCCTATTTTTCAAATTAAAAGATTTGAAATGGATATTTTATTGGTCTATTATTTATAATTCAAAATCATTTTTTGTTACAAAATTAGTAATATATTATTCTATTATTATTGTTGGTTAAAAATGATTATTTTCTAGTTAAAAAATATAAATATTTTACTTAAAATAATTTAAATATTTTTATAATATTTTTGAAATATTTATTACATAATAAAAATGAGAAATCATTTATTAATATTTATTATAAATAATTTAATATTTTTCATTAAGACTACCCTAACATAATTTTAAAAAGCATTAATTTAATGTTTTTGGCATAAAGGCATAATAGGGGCATTTTGGTCTTTTTGTTCCATTGTTATTCCCATTCCATCATTATCTCCACCATACTAAACAAATTTTGCAACTCCATTTCCCTTCCCATTCTCAACATACCAAACATGTTTTGACATCAAAACTTTTATTTCCATTCCATCTCATTCACTTTCTCATTCCTATTCCTTCTTCATCTATCTCATTCACATTCCGTCATGTTGCACTCATTAAACCTATTAGGCACTCATAAATCACATTTGGTCATGCAAGCACATGGACTTCAAATTGATGTATGAATTAGCTTGCTATTTTGTAAAGTTATAATGTACATTCAGTCACTCATTTTCAAACTTTGAAATAATTTCATATTTCCCAAATAACTTGGTTTACAATGAGTAATTATGCAGATTATTATATTTTGTAATTAGTTTAAATCTAAGCCATTGTCCATGCAAAGTATTACATTATGTATAAGTATGTAGCAATCTAAATCATCATGATGATTATCAACCAAATTAAGCTCAATCAACTAATAAACTTAAATAAATTTATTGCATTGATTGAGCATTCAATTTAATGTACTCAGAAATCTCTCAAATCCTTATCACTATTCTTAAAATTAACCATATAAAAGTTTTTTTTGTTAAATACTTGGGAAAAGAGAATTACAGGAAAAAGTAGTGTTTGTAGGTGAAAATGATACACAACATAAGATAAAACTACATATAAAAATTAAAATTTTTAAAAAAGCCAAAAAGGCGTGACTGCCCCCTATGCCCCCTTAGATATGTCTTTGTTCTTGGTCTTGGAATGAGATTTGATCACACTAATCTTCATTTGCTTTATAGTTCTAGGTAAAAATATAAGCATACCATCATTGATAAATTGCTATATATCTAGTTTGTTATCTATGTATTATAATATTTTGCTAAAATAAAATATGAACTTTGCTTTACTTTCTAATCAAACATCAAGATTAGAAAAGATTGAAAAATGGGGAGAGAGAAACAGAGATGAATCATAATATATAATTGAATGATTCAATTCAATGTACCTATTACCACTAAAGACACTTAGAAACGTGCACTTTTAAATACATTCCTAAATCCTTAACATCTTTTAATAGTGTCCTTTAAGCTAAAGCTTACTAAGCTTATTGCTTGTTACAAAAGAAAGACAACTATAAATGAAAAATATAACTTGAAGTTGTTCCCTGACATACAAATTTCAGAGTTTTCCTAAATTAAGTGGATTTTGGGCTAAACTAGAACTCTGAACAAGTGATTCATAAGTTGAAATGTGACTAAAGTTCACTTCTGTTATTGAAAGATATATTTATATTACTCATTTGAAAATCTGCTTATATTAATTTGATTCTATTATGTTAATTAAGACATTGAAAGGAGATTCCAAATGCATATGAGAGACTGCTTTTAGATGCCATAGATGGATAACAACTATTGTTCATTAGAAGTGATGATCAAGATGTTGCTTGGGTAGTAATCTCACCATTATTGATAAAATTGGAAAGGTAAAAACTAATGCCAAAGCTATATATATATGGTAGCAGGGACAGATCTAAGATTTGATTTTAAGGGGAGTAAAAGTCTTTGAGTAAAAAAATTGAACTAAGAGGGGCAAATTCTTACAATCTAAGGAGGGCAAGCTCTTAAAAATCAAAGAACCAAATAAAATGTATAAGACAAAAATTACATATAAATGTTGAAATTTTAAAAATTTAAGGGAACGACTACCTTCTATTAGATCCATCCCTGAAAGCAAAGGGCCTGTCAATGTCCACTATCTTACTGCAAAGCACAATATTTGTTGGAAAGATTTCAGTTATGAATATCTAGTAGTTTGTTGAATTGTTTTTCATGAGTCCATACGAATTCGTTTCCTTTTCGTGCTAGAATGATCACTATTTTAGGCTTTCGCTTGATGAAAACTAGTCTTTGATCAATATATATATATATATATATATATAGGTGAAAATTAGTTTTTGCTTCCAATAAAAGAAAAAATTGCAACTTGGCCCCATTACTTTTTCAAAAAAGACAAAGTGAGACTTTTCGTACACGGCTTATTTTTTTCTACTATGCTCTTCCTAATGTTCAGTCTAAACAATGAAAGTAATAAGCAAAGTGAATTCAAAGCAATAGTTGAAAAAACATTAAATTGAAAATAGCCTTGGACCTTGGACTACATAGACATAGGAAAGACAAAGGTGAAAGGCAATAAGAACTTTTGAGTTTTGATTTGATAACCCAATACTAGTTCGATAGGTGAAAGTGAAAGTAAGGAAAGGGTAGAGGTGAGAACAAAAAGAAAATGTTGAAGAAGAAGAAGAAAGACTGAAAAGGAGAAGTGAGAAGGAGAAGGGAAAACAAAGGTGAGGGACTTTATTGATTTTAGTTCTATGCAGATTTGTGTTTCTGGATTTTTTTTTTATTCTGCCTTATCTTTTGTGTATGATTTTAATTTATTGGTTTTTTTTCTTATTCCTTGTTAAGATGGTGTTGTTTGGGGGTTATGATGTTGGGGGGCATTTGGCAAAGAGTTTCCTAGTTTCTAGTTATATGAGTACTAGGGAGCTATTATCTTGTTTTGTTTTGATTATTAAATGAAGAGGACTTTTCAAGTAAAACAACGTGAGAGAACTATTAGTGGTATTCAACTTAGTGTGTGTGTATATATACATGTTTATTACTTTTAGAGGTTATATTTGGATTTAGATTTTTTCAATTTTTAATATCTTTAATTTTTTTTTTAATTTTAACAAATTTCACTATCTATCTATGTTAGATATAAGACTTAGGATTTGGGAACTTTTTCCCAAATGTGAATTTTGGAGTTATTTTGTCTTCCACTGGCAGAGACATAAAAAAAAAAGGAAAAAAAAATGATAATCAGCAATGAATGTAATTCTGCCTCACTAGTCTTTGTCATATTTAATCAAAATATCAATTTAGTCTAAATCATTATTTTAAAGTTTCAAAGAATATAATATATTTTGTTCAACATAAGTTTAATTTTTTGTGGAATAATATATTATTGTAATCTAATTGACATTTATCCAAAAGGGCTTTGGTATTCCTAGACAAACAATAAATTTAGGGAGGATTGCATATGGGCTAGACTAGATAAATGCTACTGCAATCAATAATGGATGGGAGTTTTTCCAAACTCAAATGTCAATTTACTTCCTATTATTGCTTCTAATCATGCCCCGACCATCTTTAGTTGTGATTTAACCCATTTTAGGCATATGAGGTTCTTTCGAATTGAAAATTTCTGGTTTAGATTCCCCAGGTGTCATCAAATTGTCCACGACAATTGGAGAAAAAAAATTCAAGGCTTTGCTAGTTTTATTTGCTTCAGGAAATTATCTTCTATTAGAACTACTATTTCCAAATGGAATGTCACTAAAATTGGTAGAATTCAGAATCAAATCCATCATTTTGAAACTCCTGCATATGATTCAGCAAAATTTAGATTCCTTAGATAACTCAGACCATGAAAAAGAAATCCTTCATACGTTGGAATTCTATTATGACTATGAAGAAGCTATGTGGGTGCAAAAAGTAACACAATGCTGGCTTCTTAAAGGTGATAGGAATACTAAATATTTTCATGCTTTGGCTTCTATAAGGGAAATGACTAGTAATATCTTGAAAATCAAGATTAATAATGGTGAGTGGATTGAGGATCAAGATGAAATAAAACAACTTGCTCTTTATTATTTTATTAAAATATATAAGGGAAAATCTAGTGATACAATTGAAATAAAAAATACTATTGATGTTTGTGATATGCCTGTTTTATCATATAAACAGTGTAAAACTTTAGAATCTCCTGTCATATGTGAAAAAATTAAAGTGGCTGTTTTTGCTTTACCTCTTGATAGTGCCCCTGGCACTGATGGTTTCCATGCGAGATTTTTCCATTGTGGGACATAATCTTTAATGATGTTACTAATATGGTCAAGCATTATTTTTTAGAAAAAGGTATCTTTTGAAGAGTTTTAATGGGACCTGGCTGACTTTTACACCAAAATCAGAGAGTGTATATAACTTAAAGGATTTTCGATTAATTAGTCTAACAAATGTCTTGTATAAAATTATCTCAAAAGTTCTCGTAAATTGGTTGAAAGTCATTTTGCCCTTTATGATTTCCCTTATCAAAGTACTTTTATTGAGGGTCGTTCTATCACTGGTAATATACTTCTTGCCTCTGAATTGCTTAATAAAATACATACAGCAAAATCTACCAAAACCAGATGGAGTACACTGAAGCTTGATATTGCCAAAGCTTTTGATAAGGTTTCGTAGAACTTTCACCAACAGGTTTTGTTGCGTATGAATTTTCATTTGAGATGGATTCCGTTACTTATGCAGTGTGTTACAACAGTATCTATCTAAGTTCTGGTAAATGAAGACCCTTTGCCTATTTTTCATCCTTCCTGTGGAATATGTCAAAGAGATCCACTTTCTCTGTTGCAGAATATACTATGAACTAATGTGAGCTAATGTGCTTTCATGTCTAATTAATTCTGCTGAAAAGAATTATAAATAGACAGGTACTAAGATCTCTAGATTTACTCCCCCTTAATATTTAATGTATCTCGATGATACTATCCTATTCTTTAAAGCAGATTTGGAATCTTGTTCTCATGTCAAGAATATTCCGGACCTTTTTGGTAACATCTCTGGGCTAGAGATTAATAAGAACACGTCCATAATGGTTTTTAGCCCAAATACCCTGTATCAATTTTAAAAGATGATGTCAAAATCTATTGGTGTTAAGTTTGTAAGTAGAATTGGTAAGTATCATGGAATGTCCATTGATCCAAGAAGGGAGAAATCATATGTCTATACTGGTATGGTTGAAAGGATCAAGAATAAACTTCAAGGAAGGAAAGCAAATTTACTTTCCCAAGTAGAGCGTATGACTTTGATTCAATCTTCAATCAGTCCTGTTCTAGTTTATAAGCTTTCGTGTGTGAAATTACCTCAAAGATACTGTTTTATGATCAATTCTAGCTTTTCAAATTTTTTCTGGGCTTTCAAGAATGGAAAGCTATGTATACATATGATGGGGTGGTTAAATCTTTGTCTTCCTAAAGATATGGGTGGTTTGGGTTTTAGAGATATCAGAGCCTTTAATAACTCTCTTCTTGCCAAAAAAATCTGGCATATTCATACTGTTGGTAATGGAACGTCTATTTTAATAAACCACCCATTGTGGTGGCCGTTGCAACTAGATCAAGACTCCCTCTTTTAAGTTTCTCATCTTATTCTGTAAGATTATACTGATTGGAACCAAGATTTGATATACAGGTTTTATCTTATGGATATTGATCATTAAATCCTTGTTACAACTTTCTCCATTACTAACAAACCTGACAAATTAATCTGGAAGAATAATAGATATAGTAATTACTACGTTTGGGACAGCTACCGCTTAATCATGGAAATGAGTTAATCCTAAGTTCTAGTCTAATTGCCTTTCTTAGCTTGGAAGTCCTCTGGGCTTTGAAATTACCTTTATAGGTTTCCTCTGGGAGAGAATCTGATTAAGCATAAAGTTCCTGCTACTTCGTTATGCTGTTTCTGCAGAAGTGCTCCCGAATCAGATAAGTTTCTCCTTGTCATATGTCTTTTTGCTTGTGCCTTAGGAATTTGGTAATATGGGAATTTGGTTAAATCAATGGCTTCAATTTAAAGGTCTTTGGAATGTTTCAGCATTCTTGGGCCTCACTTACTGCTTTTTTTTATTCCTTATGCTATTTGGCAAGCCATAAATAAGCTTCTGTTTGAGCACTGTAACCCTGACCCTTATCAGACTATTAAAAGCATTAAAATTGGGTTTTAGAAATTTGTAAGGAACCTTCCTGATTTCGCCTAAAGATGATCAAGGTTGCAGGGCCATTCCTGCCTTAATAAGTTTCTCTCAATTATCAACTATGGGTTGGTCAGTTATCTGCCACGCTAAAAGATAAAGGATTAAAATTTGAAATTCTACCAGTTTTCATTTTTTATACATTTGGATGGTTTCCTTATTTGCCCTTGGTGCAAGAGGCAAAGGAAACCTTCAAATACCGATCAGTATTTCTTGATTTCCCTACAATGAGTTCTACATTGGATCTCTCATCAAGATTATTGGGATAATCCTCGGGAAAAACCGATCCAACTTGTTTTGCACATTCCTCATCTCATCACTAGCATCTTTTGGATCATTCTTAAACAACTCTCAGTTTTTGGAATAATAAATATTTTTATTTTATATTATTGTAACAAAATGGAAAAATTTTTCAAACATTGCAAGGATTTTGTCTATAAAGAAAAATAAAGCAAAAACATCTGTTTCATTTGATGGAGGCAATCATATTGATCATAAGGCCTATTTTCAGGTAAGAATTTAAAAATGAAAATAGAGTCTTAGATTATCCATTAACCAAAATAAAAGATAACATATTCTTAGAAGTAATTGATTTGTTGTTAATATTTTAAAATTTATTGAATACCTATCATTTTAGATTTGTTAAACATATTAGTCAAATTGTTATGTGCTTCCTTTATTTTTTTATTCATAATCTCATTTTTTTTTTATTGATTTTCATTATCCTTCAAGTTTTAAGAATTATATATTTTTTTCCTAGGTTGAAACTTGAAAAATAAAATTAAGAAAGAAATTATTGACTCATTTTTTAAGAGAAAAGAGAGAAATGATGGTGAGACACAACCTATTGCACCAATGTTGAATCTAGATACTAATATTGAAAATGTTGTTGAGCAATCTATAATGCTAACTAAGAAGCAACGTATCCAACCCCTTCCTTCCAATGTCATGAGGAATAAAGAAGAAATCAATATTGATATATTGATACATTATCTAGGTAAGTGCCCACAAATTTAGAATTATTCTATTTGTCAACAAAATAAAATTCGTAGGGCATATATAAGTTTTGGGCCATTTCAATTTATGGATGTATATCCACTTTCTGGTCAAGATGATTATGCTTGTCGATTTCAGGCTAATTGGTTTAAAATCTTTCCTTGGTTAGAATATTCACCAACTGAAGATGCAACTTTTTGCCTTCCATTCTGCTTATTTTCTAAGAAAATAAGTCCATTCACTTCAAAAGAATTTAGAAATTGGAAAAAAGTGAACTATGGAAACGACTGTGCATTATCTCATATGGGAAAAGGTCTTAATTCACCTCATAATGTTGCAATTAGATGTTATGAAGATTTGAAGAGCTAATCAAGTCATATTGACAAGGTGCTATATAAACAAACTTCTCAACAAATCCAAAATAATCGATTACATTTTAAAGCTTTTGTGGATGCTATTAGATGGTCAACATTTCAAGCTTGCACTTTTAGAAGACATGATGAAAATTTGGAATCTAGAAACCTAGGTAATTTTATTGAAATGATAAAGCTTTTGGCTTCTTATGACAAGAAAGTGTTTTGGAAAATACCCCTCAAAATGCAAGATACACATCACTTACCATTAAAAAAGAAATATTAAATGTATTTGCTAGAAAAGTGCAAAATGAAATTCATAATGAAGTTGGTGATGCAAAATTTTGTTTGATTGTTGATGAAGCTAAAGATGAATCTAGAAGAGAACAAATGACACTTGTTCTTAGATTTGTTAATAAGCAAGGATTTGTTAATGACTGCTTTATGGATGCAGTACATGTGAGAGACACAACTGCAATTACTTTTAAACAAGAAATTTGTGCAATATTTTCTAGTCAAAATCTTAACATTCAAAATGTTCATGGTCAAGGATATGATGGAGCTAGTAATATGCGTGGAGAGTGACATGACTTACAAGTTTTAATTCTCCAAAAATGTCCTTATGGTTATTACATACATTGCTTAGCTTGTCAGTTCCAATTGGCTCTTGTTGCTGTAGCTAAAGAAGTACTTCATGTTCATGTTTTTTTTCAAAATTTGACTACTAATGTTAATATTGTGGGTTCTTCTTGCAAGCGCAAAAGATGAATTACAATCCACTTATGCAGTTGAAATTTCTCATTTAATTGCAAATGATGAGATTGTAACAAGAAGAGGAGTCAATCAAATTTGCACATTATAGAGATCTGGAGACACTAGATGGAGTTCTTATTTCAATTCAATTTGTTGTCTTTTGCAAGTATTTATACCGACTAGGTCAACTTTTGAAGATATAGTTATTAATGGATTAACTTACTCTCAATGAGGTGATGCGACTTATGTTTTGAAATTATTAATGTCATTTGATTTTATTTTCATTTTACATGTGATGAAAGGAATTATGGGAATTATTGACAAGCTTTACCTCACAGTGCAACTAAAATTTCAAGATATTTTGAATGCCATGCACTTGGTTAGGAAGTTCAGAGATTGTGGTTAGGAAGCTCTCTTAGAAAAAGTTTGTTCATTATGTAACAAGCATGATATTCAAATTCCTAATATGAATGCTTCTTTCTCTGACATAATTTAATCTCAACATATAAGAGATACTGTGATAGTTTAGCATCATTGTCGTGAAGATATATTCACTAATGTGATGGATTATCATTTGAAAGAATTGAATAGTAGATTCAATGAACAAACAACCAAGCTTCTTATGTTGAGCATATCTTTGGATCCTAAAGGTGCTTACAATTCATTTAATGCTAGCAATATATGTAACCTTCTAAAGAAATATTATCCTTCAAATTTTTTTGAGTTGTGTACAAGGTGTTGTATTAAGTTGTGATGGATGTATATATTACGAAGCTCTTTCAATGAAACTAGAGTTGAAGTAAATTATTAGCTATGACCACTTTGGACAGACAATGTGTCGTAACCGACCTTTTGACAGAAAGAACAAAACAGGTACTTATTGATTCCCAAAATGAATCTTGAAAATCAATTTACTGGAGTTGCCACTAAAATTTTTAACGAAAAACTTTGGAAAATCAATCTAAAACAAAAAGAAAAAGGCAAAATGGTCTGCGAAAACAGAGATGAGTTCGGGAGTCTATTTGAGTGTGGAGAAGGTGTTAGGAACCCCACAACGCCCATTCAGAAGGACGGTTACCTTAAACTAGTTCAATGAGATAGAATATGATCTTAAAATTGTCTCAGTTACCTTTTATTGACATGCATGCTCGTTAAATAGAGAAGACAAAACAACAATAGTGAAAGCAAACAAATAGATATTTACAAAGGGCAGACTTGACTTATGATGAAAAACTAGAGCCGACGTACCCTATAATATGGACTAAAGTCCATGTAGTTCGACCTAAAAAATATGTGGCGATTAGTTGGTGTTTTTATTTTTTTGCGAGAAGAACAAGATATTTGACATCAAACAGATTTTCATAAACAAAACAAACTGGAATTTGATTGGTGTGTCTTAACTTACAAAACCAGCTTAATCTCACTCTTGCTCTTTTAATTTTCTATCTTTTTAATTTTTATGGATTTTTGGAATTTGAATTTATTACACATATGAAAGTGGAAAAGAAATATTAAGGGAAAAGTAATTTTAGGAATTTTCAATTCCATGTTTTTAGAGATTTTTTAAGGATTTTTTTTATTTTAAATTTGAAAACAGAAAAGAATTATTGGTGGAATGGATTATTAAGATTTTGGACATTATATGCATATATATATATATATATATATATTATTTGGAAATTTGAACTTTCTTGTTAAATTTTGAAAGAGTGCAATTCTTATTGAAATATAATCTTAGGAATTTTTTATTTATGTCTTTTATTTTTTGAAATTATTATTTCTTATTTTTTATTTTGAAATAAAAGTAAAAATTATTGGGGAAAAACATTGCTAAGATTTTACATTATCAGTCTATATTTCTAGAATCTTATTAAAATTAAATTTTTTTTTTGGAAACTTCATTGAAAGCGGGTCGTTGAAACTTAAATTAATTTTTAAGTATAATGGATTGCTATTGGACAAGACCTGATAAGGCATAAGGCCTCACTTGATCCTATTGATTGACCCTTAATTGCCTAAGGAGACATAGAGTCCCATATAACAATCTCTATATACAAATAAAAAAGATAAGTTATTTTTATGATTTATGAGTTTATTTTTTCATTTGGGGATATCATATGTTAATTTTTGAAACCTAAAGAGATTAAAAATTTCCATGGCCTCGCCGTTCTACCCCTAGGTGCCAGAGGAGAAAAACAATCTCACACGGCGATTATTAAATTAAAAAAACGTGAAGGTAGATTATTTCAATGTGCTAAAAATTTTGTTATGAAGTTTTAAAAAATTAGATATTATCCTTCGAAGTCTAAGGAGATTAAAAAATCTCACATGACCTTTATCTAAGTGCCTAAGGAGATGAATACTCATATGACAATGTTGCAATTAGGACAAGATAATAATAAGAATAGTAATAATAATGATAATACGAATGGTAAAAAAAAAATTAATTAAATTAAAAATAAAAATAAAAATAAAATGCATTGAGAAATTGAAAGGCCAAATCACGTCCCTGCACGCACTTGCCATGCACATACAACCCTTCTCATGCACTCAACACACATACATATGGTAATGGACCTCCCTTTGTGTATAAATATATATATATATATATATATACAAAATGATAAAATAAAAATAAATAAATAATAAAAAAACATGAAACAATAAAATAAAATAATAAAAATAATAAAATAAACAAAGATAAAATAAGATAAAAATGAAACAATAAAATAAAAATAAAATAGAACTCATTCATGCACAACGAGTACAGGTGGGTGTGTGTGTACAATCCCTACTATTTAGCGTTGCAATCTTTACGTATAGCATAAGACCATTTGTAACCATCCACAAAAGAACTTACACAGGAATTATGCTTTGCGACTAGAGGTCACTTCCTAAACTTTATTACAAATGCTATCAAGATAGCTCACTCTTGACACTTCAGTGCAAACAAGGATCATTGACACTATCCCCTAGTATGCATCTTGAACCCACCTAAGGACATGACTAACGTTCCATGTGCGTATGCATCTTTAGAGAAAGCCCTCGCTCCGATACCCAACGCTATGGGAATGATGCTAAAGCCTCTTACCGGACCACTAGCCATTTCCTTAACTTCCCCACTCACTGCTCTTGGTGGCATATGGGGCAGACTACGTGCTAATAGCTTTAGCAACAAGGCTATGGGTTAACCAACTAATAAAGCAAGTATGGAAAGATGCTTACCTCATGCATTCATTCGTAATAAGACAGTAAAGGAGACCCGGAGCACAAACTACAGAAGGGCCGTCACGAAATTGGCAGAAGACTACAACTTCCCACTACGCGACGCATACGAGAAGACAGTTGGCAACTCCAGAGGGAAAAGACTGCACACGCTGAAGTAGATCTCTTTTCCTCGGTATTTCTTCATTTCATTGTACTTCCTTTCGTCTAAAGTCCTCCTTGAAGCTCCCCTCGGTTTTTCTCTTTTTCTTTGTTATTGGGTCTAAAAATATGGGTGTTTCCACGCCTGGTCTACAACCTTCAGCTTCCTCCTACATTGCCTCATCTTCGTCAAGCTTGTCCAACTCTTCTCCTCCATTTTCTCAGCCTTTTTCTCCTTTTTCAGCTCCCTGTCTCCTTTTTCTTTTCCTGTGTTTTTGTCCCTATCTTTTCTTCGAGTTCTTCAAGCTTCTCTCCTTCATTTCCTAGGCCTTTCTTCTCCTCCCTTTTCGGTCTCTTAGCTCCTTCTCAGTCCCCTTGGTTTATGGTCTTATATCTTTGTTTCTCAGCTGAGAAAACAAAGACCCCTAAGGTCCCTCTCTTTCTGCTCCTCACTCCTTTAAAGCCCTATCCTCTTCCTCTCTTCTCCCTGCCTCGGTCTCTCAGCTCCTTTTCTTCCTTTCTTCTCGCTGTCTTCTCTCCTCGGTTCTATCTCTCTCCCTTTTTCTCTCTAGCTCGCTCCTTTCTCTCCTTGGCTCCCTCTCTCTCCTCTTCTCTTCTTCTTCCTCTCTTTTTTCTCTCTTAAGATCTTTATTTATCCCTGTTCCAAAGCGCAAGAGTAGAGCCATAATTCTTTAACATCTCTCCCTTCTCTCGAAACTCTTAGTTTCTTCCCTGTGGTGTCCCTCTCATCCATTAAAGCCACTTCCCCTTTTCGTGCTAAGAGCATTTGCCAACTGAAAACACACAAGCTTGTCCCTTTGCTCTTCCTTGATGGTTTGAACTCCTTAATGTAGCTTTCCATTCTTGTGTAGCTAGCAAGCTAAATGGACAATGAAACCAGTGCAATAGTCCTCTTATTTCATGCCTTCGCCTTCTTGGACTGCCATGTGACAGTGACTGGAAGGTAGGTCAGCACTGCAAGCATACCGCCGAAAATTTCCTCTATTCTCCTTCACTTTTGGTCAATGAAAAAAGCTTATCTCTGTCCTGAGTTCCTCATTCATAAGACTGTTACAACAATTATACATAGGGTGCAATGATAGGCAGCAAAACGTAATGCTTTGGGTCCCATTTTGATTCATTTTTTTTGTCTTGTTATTGTTATTATATATATATATATATATATATATATATGTATATATCTTTTACCATTATTATTATATATATTTTTTAGATTTTTGCTTTGTTGCTATACTTAATTAATTTCTTTATTTAACTAGTGAATTTAAAAAGATGTTCTGATTTGCTCTTCTTTTATTTTTGTTAAATTCTTCATATTTGATGATGAATTTATTTTTGTTGTTTTCATTTTCATCTTGCTTTTTGTTGGTCAATTAATTAATTAATTTTCATTTTCATTATTCTCATTTATTTGTTTATGAGATGGGTGTTCACACAATGAATTGAAGACAATGCAGTGTAAATGAACGTTTTTCTTCCAACTTCTTACATAAGTAAGAAAACTTGTGACCTAACATGTAACATATGCAACAGGACGACGTAGATACATGTTTAAACTATGCCTCTATACAAAACCTTCAAGTAGAATTCATCCTGATTCATTCTTGTTATACAGTAAATTTTTTTCCTTTTAATGAACGTAAACACTAATTGAGTGGAATCAATACATATAAAAAAAGTACTATTGAACTTTGAGATTAAACTTGGTCAGGGGGTGAATCAAGATTTAGACAATTAACTTATAATTGAACTGTAAATAAAAGCATATTAAAGAAATCGTACACATATTGGCATCAAATCTCGAATCACATGGACAGTTGAAGAAAAAGCCACTAATATCTGTCAAATTAAAGTTGTATATATATATATATATATATATATGCATGCATTGCTAGCACAACCTGGATTCCATCCATCGCACTGAAAATGACAAATCCAATATATAAACAAATATAAACCTTCAAAAAAAAAAAAAAACAACAAAAAAAAGAAGAAGGAAAAAACAGAGCGCCTCCATCATGTGGGTCTCACTGTTTTATTTTCTTCACAAATTAAATCGAATCTCACATGACCATATAGCTGGACACCGACACCGAGTAGCATCTCCTTATAGTTTTATGCAATTATAGAACCAAAACTCCCATAGCCAAACTCAACAAAACCATGAAGAATCTAATCCCTTCAGACAACCCACTTGCCCCATTATCATCAGCAGCCTTGTCTGACTCTGCATCTGCCTCCGGCGAATCGGCTTCCGGCGCGTCGGCTTCCGATGCATCTCCCTTCTTCTTCTTCTTGGCTGGCTTAGGCGACTCAGCAGGCGCAAGAGTCGGCTTAAACAGCTCTCTGGGCAGCAACATCTTGTTAATCTTATACACAACAAAAGGGTCTTGGTCTATCAATGTCCCTACGATAGTTGCAGTCACAACCTTGGTTTCCAACTTCACAATCTCCCCATCGTTCTGCACTGTGAAATCATACTTGTTGGCTCCTTCAGTAGCCAGAGTGTTGACAACCCCATTATTGGATTTCAACATTTGTAAGGACTCATACACAGGAATTCCATGATACAACAATAATGCCACTTTATCAGCCTCTGTGAGATTCTTGTACTTTGGTAGGAAACCGTTGACGACGTTGTCGGTGGGACAAAACACCGTTAACCCGCCATCAATGTTTTCCTCGAAAGTGGCAAGCGCCTTGGAAGCCCTCAACAAGTCGGCGAAGGCTTTGCAGCCTTGCTTGGCCATGATGGTCGTGAGATTGACCAGACTCGGCCCAGCAGTCGGAGCTTCAGCATCAGCAGAAGTGAGACCTTGGCTTATCTGCAAAACAGAGATGTTGTAAGGCAATTCCTTCACAGATTTGACGTAAAACGAATGGAGACCACCGTCGTTGTCTTCGGCTCCGAACCCCACTTTCCCTCCCTTGAGGTTGGTGACGTTGACGTAGCCAGAAGTTCCGGCAGCCGCGCCGGTTGCCTGGAACATGGATGAAGCTAAGGTGGTGCCGTTGGTGATCTGGTGGAGTTTCTTGGCGCCAAAGTAATCGACCAGAACGTGGAGGGAGAGGACGTTCTTGAGGGTGTAGATGGAGAGGTGTTTGGCGAGGAGGGATGACATGGCGGCATTGTCGAGGGCAAGGACGGTGATGGTCTGGCGGCGGTTGATCTCGGCGGCGAGGTGGGTGGCGGAGAGGTAGTGGTTGAAGGTGGAGAACTCAGGGAATTTGGCGAGAATGCGAGTGATGTTGTGGGCATGAGAGGGGGAGGGAAGAAGGAGGAGGAGTGTGAGGGAGAGGAAAAGAGTGGCGGTGAGAAGCTTCATCTTGGAACGGCAATGGCATGTGGGGAAGAAGGGGGAGATTGGTGGGTTTATAAGAGTGGCAGTAACATTGAGGTTTGGTGTGTGTTTGGCTAGTGACAAATAATGCCAGCTTGGCATTAGGTATGGCATGGCCCCACCAATAGATCTTTAGATTTTGAATAAATTGGTGAAGCTAAATTACACAATTTTTTTTAAAAAAATTAAAAAATAAAATCATATAACATGGGTGCTATACAAGTAGTTCATATATTTTATTTATATATACTTACGTACGTTAAAAATCATCCAGCTTGAAAACACTCACAAAAAACGCGCCAGGCACGTGACCAAATGCATACACGGTTTTAAATTACACAACTAAGTCTTAATTATTATGAAAAGTATAAAAACATTTTTTTTAAAAAAATTAAAACATGACTAAAACATTCTCAAGTTATTAATATTGATTTCTTTTATTAAAAATATAATTTACTGAAAAATATTTTTAAATTTTTTATTGGATTTATTTATTATGTATTGCAAATTATAAGTAGGAAATTGATTATATGTATATTAGTGAAATATATAGTTAATACTTGTTATATTATATAGTATATATATATATATATAAATAAAATTTTGGCGAAAGTAGTAATTATAACTCGTCTTATATTACAAGAAAAGTCAGCGTATCTTTTCATTTTAAGAAATGAGAATGTAAATATCTATAATAAAAGAAAGGACAATATTATTTAGACATCTATAAAAATAAGTATAATTTATTCCTTTGTTTAATTAATCATATGGTGATAAATTAAAAATTAGAGACAAGAGTAAATTTTCTTCTTTTTAGGTTGGGACAAGTTTAACATATTATTTTTCCAATATAATGAATTAATATATATTGTCATTAAAAGCATACCACATCATAAAAGTCATAAAAAATTTTTAGTTAAAATTTTTAAATAATAAATCATAAATTATAAATAGAGTATGTGTATTAATATGCTTTTTAGATAAATTTATCTCTAATATATTTAATTATATATATAGTTGAATTTTCACAATTTGTGTTTTTTTCAGTTTGAACTATTAATCTCTAAATTATTTCAGTATTGTTGAAGCAGAGTTTATTGTTTCTGAATCATCACATGTAAAAGAATTTGCATTTTCAGATCCAAAGTGGCAGGTTTCCCACCGACGTTTTTAGTCCCCACTCCCTCTTTTGAAAATACAATTTTTATTTTTGTATAATATCTATACCTTTTTTTAATATCAGTGCCTACATTTATATATTGCCTCAATAATTTCATTACGAATATGCTGGTGTTATTTTTATAATGATGAATTGACAATCTTCCTACAAAAAAATGATATAGTATGACTTGTTTTCTGATATAAATATTTGGCATAATGATGCTTGAATGGAAAAATGAGTTTAATAAAATCAAGTGGGTTTTTGCTTCAAATTTGGGGGAAAAAAATAAAAGGGATAAATAAGTCCCACATCTACAATTGGTCACATCTAATAGTTTACAAATTGTAGACAAGTGCATGGATAATTAATAATAATATAAAAATTTAAAACTTAATTAAAAAATTATTTAATATTTTACAATAATCATACGTATGTGTGTAATATATTTTGTTGAAAAATTACATGTTTATTATTTTTTAATTAAAAAATAACATAGTAAAAATATAAAGAATTATATATAATTGTTTTTTCAAATATTGCTTTTGAAAAAACTAACATTGGTATTCAAAAAAAAATTTATTTAACTTTCCATTATTCTATTGAGTAGAGTTAAAATTAGGTGGCTCCTTCATATTTCAATTTCCTTGTGTATGGGCATCCATAATTATTAATCAAAGAAAACTTGAATTAATTTCATGCCTTCATGCAAATCTTTTCAAAGATTAAAGGGCCAATAAAAGGAAGGAGCCACCAAATTTGGAATAAAGAAGATTGGTCCTACACATGAGTGAGGGGCAAACTAATGTTATCCTGTCTCAGTATTCGACACTGTGGTTGATGTTGATCATGTGAAACCTGATACATAAACAGTGTCTTTTAAGAAAGTAGTTAGAGCTAAAGAAAGCTTATTTGATTCTTTCCTTTGTCCTGGGTTTTAGGATAAATCACCAAAGTTAAAATTGAGTGAGTTGCAGCAATGTCAGCCAAAAGAGATAAGATTTAATAAAGTTTTGAATGTTTGGAATAAGGCAACTACCTATAGATTAATAGACATCATAGTTAGGGGTGTCAAAAGGGAACTCATACATGTTAGTGGATTAATTTAGTAAGCTTGGATCTTGAACTTGGTTAGCCACTTTATTTAACTCATAAAAAATTTAAAGGAAAATTACAGGGGAAAAAGAATTTTAAATAAAAATATTCAATTATCAAACTAAATATTTAATTTTAATATAAAAAATTCATTCATTTTGTCTATGGTGGATCAAATATTAAATATTTAAAAATAAAATAAAGATAAAAATTACTTGAGATTATATAATGTTAAACATTTCATAAAAAAAATCTACAATATTTTTCTATTATGTCAATCCACCAACTCATTGAATTGGCATATTTAACCCTTAAGTTAAGTGGATTGAGTTAATTTAATCCAGCTATATTAAATAAATTAAAATTTGCAACCTAACTCACTATTTTAATAAATTAAATTAGTTAAAACTGGTGGGTTAAGCCTATTTTAACTATTATAATTACAATCGCATAAAAATTAAGAATGAATGGTGGTCTGATATTTTCAGAACCACCGTATCTTGTATGTAATTAATATTAAATATAAAATAATATTTTATTTGGAATTTTATGTAATAGAATTAATAAATATGATTATAGTAACAAGCATATTAATATAAATAAAATTATTTTATATTTAATAATTAATTATCTTATAATTAAAAAATTATAAAGTTCTATACACGTTGCATCATTCCTCATAAAATAAAGTTGGAAACTACTACGTATTGAAGTAAATTTAGATTAGATTTGGTCATGAGTCACAGTCTGAAAGCCCCATCTCACCCAATCAAGTATTGATTTTATAAAAGAACAGTTGAATTTTTAAATTAAAAACCGGTTTTCAAATCAGGCTTTTGACTTTGAGCCCAAATCAAACCGGGTCTTGATAACGTAGCTGGCCTACGTTCGGCCCAAAATAATTTTGGTCCAATTCGTAAAGTAGTCTAAAGTAATTTAACTTTGGGCTTATTCCATGCACGCAAAGAGATGGTCCAAATTTGTGGAAATCCCAAAGCTAAATGCATTCAGATGTTTTTGAGTGAACACTACAATTTCATAAATCTCCTGCTATATAGTATATATAGTATATAGGATGACTCATGAAAAAAAATTTAACCAAAAAAATTTTGTTGTATAACATACATGCTATGCAACATTATTTCAATAGATTTTAAAATTATATAAAATTTTAATTTCAATCGATTTATACGTAATCCAATTACATATTTTACAATTGTCTTTTACATGATTTCATATTTTAAAATTATTTAAAATTATCTCATTGTTATTATTATTAAAAACATACTCTTTCAATATAAGTTAATAAGCAATCATTGATTCATTCATTTTTTGTTTAATTGCGTAGTTGATTTTTTATTAAAAAAATAAAACAAATCATATGTATAAAAATATAAAAATGGGAGGAGAGAAAGAAAAAGAGAAACAAAAACTTGTGGAAAGAATTACATCTTCAATGTTAATATAGCCAAAATGAGAGTTTGATATTTTATTATTCAAATTTGCTGACTAAGATTAAGGAGAAGTGAAGATAATATTTGAACTTCGGAGAGAAAATAAAGAGAGAGATGTGAAGGATGACCAAAAAAAAAGAAAAGAGAGGAGTGAGTCAAAATATCACAAAAGAGTAAAAAAAAAAAAAAAAGACAAAAACAAAGACAAGGAATGTTAGAAAGGTGTTGTGCGTGGGAGAGAGAGAGAGGAGTGAGTGAAATAATAAAACAAGTAACAAAGAAGTAGAAATTATTAATATAGTTTTAAAAAAAGAAAAGTAAGAAAAAAAAAGTAAAGCCTTTTTAAGATGTGTGTGTATCATATACATATAAAAGAAGAAAAAAAAAAAAACTCCCCTCGAAGTGTATGTAGCTTCACCAGTGATAACATTGGTATGCAAGATGATTAATAAATTGAATAACTTACTTTATTTTCATTTCAACTCTTAATTAGTTTAATTTATTTAGTGTTTTGAGTTTGTTTGCTCTTTTGTTTTGGGCCATAATGAGTTTTAATTACTAATTACTAACTCTAACTCACTCACTCCTAAACAAATTAGCACTATTTTTTAATTCATGAATGCCACCATCATTGCCTCTCAATTTATTGGATTTATCTACGTCCATGAATAAAATTGCACTACCTCTATAGATCTTACATTTATGAGAGAGTTCAAAATTTTTCTAAATTCACATGTCCTATCCATTATTGGCCTAGCTACTGTAGAAGCAAAATAGCCATTAGGGTTTTGAAAAAACAAAACCTGTTTTTTTTTTGAAAGATAACGACATAATCTTCAAACTAAAGAAATCAAATATAATAAATTTCATGATGAGAAAGGTTTCTTACCACCTGCTATACATGAAGAGCTTGGTTTCACTAGGATCAATTCTATGAGCATTTTTCTTTTATATAATTCTAGGCCCTCTCCTTATATTGTAATTTAGGATGAGAGTTTAAATAATATTTTCTGTGATGATATTTCCATTAGCTGTATTGCATATTATGTAAGAAAAATACCATACACGTATTCAATCATTTAAGAGTTTTATAATTGAGATCATCAGCATTCAATAACAAATTCTTTGTTTTTATGCCTTTTATTCTATCACTCACATAAATTATTCAAAACATAATAAATAAATAAATATAGGAACTCATATTTACAACAAAAATTAAAATAATATTAACCTATTCATTAATATTCGCTACAAATTCACTTTTAGAAATTGTCACAGTTCTTAATTGAAAGTCCTTACCACAAGAGTGGAAAAGTGTCAGCCAACAAAATATAGAACGAATAATTGGATTTAGATCTGTATGTCATCTTAATTGTGAATTTTCTTTTTTTGATAGTCTTTGGAAGTCTTAAGTATGTTGAATGTTAAATATACAACACAAGTGTATATATTGCAACAATTAATAAAGTGATAAGCAAATATTGTTTTCATATGATTGTTATTTTTCTCCTAAATTGCAATTTATTTAGAATTGCCACAGTAATACCATGGCAAAATAAATTGTACTAACCCCAAGAAAGAATTCAGATAAATTTTCTTTTCAAATTGCTATGCAAACTTTTCTAAATTGCATTTTTTAACATATTCTTATAAGAATTCAATTTATGAAAACAAATTTTAAGCTTAATATTGGTTGAGCTATATAAGACAAGTTAATTCCTATTTAATTTGCAAATCAACAATACAATATAATGAATTCATTCTAAACAACTTAACTCTTACAAATTTACTTTTCCAGACTTAATTTAATCCAAATACGGTTAATCAATAAATAACATAAACAATAAAAATAAATATGATAAAACACAAATACATTCCACTTGATATT
The DNA here is from genome assembly GCA_037074485.1 of Delonix regia. NCBI lineage: Eukaryota > Viridiplantae > Streptophyta > Magnoliopsida > Fabales > Fabaceae > Delonix > Delonix regia. The sequence continues at coordinate 8,451,574 of CM073453.1, forward strand.
ATAACAAGAAGTTAAAATATAATACAATCTTTGGTTTTAACAATCCTAGCTAAATGAAATTTAACTCATGATCATCAAAATTAACATCATCTTAAGAATATTCATAGTCATATACAATTGAAAATAAAATGAAAATTAATAAGAATTAATCCAACAATACCTAAATTCAGTGTTCTCTTGCCTTTTATGTAAACTGCTTCCCATAGACCATGTTTGGTATACAGTAGTAGATTTTAGTGGAAAGGAAATGAGAATGAGGTGAAATGAAAATGAAAGTTTTGATATATGTTGGGAATAAAAAGACAATGAAATTGTAAAATTTGTTTGGTATGGTGGAGATAATAATGAAAAAGAAATGATAATGAGTTAAAAAGACTAAAATACCTTTATGCAAAAATATTAAATTGATATTTTAAAAATTATTTTAATAAAAATATTAAATTATTTATATTCAATATAATAAATAATTTTATAATTTTTGCACAGCTTTATGACTAATGAGAAAAGAAGCAAAAATGGATGATCAAGATTGGTTGCTTCTACTTCTTCCAACCACACTTCCTAATAGATGAAATAGTAGGTAGGGTCATTAAAGTTGAGGGTATTTTAATATTATTTTCGAACATTCCATTTCCTCTAACTCCTTTACATCAACCTGGTAAGGGAGAAAACTCTTCTATCTTTTGCGTACTAGAAAACAAGTGTTGCTTCTTGTGTACCAAGCAGCATACCAGCTTAATCTTTCACCCACTCTCCCCCTCAAGGCCTTTGTACGTGACCTAAGAAAATTCTCCACCTTTTTTTTTTTTATTTTTTTTGTCAAATTTAATGTTGAAAGAAAATGATGGCTAAAAATCGGAAAATCTAAAAAAGCATAATCTTAAATGTCTTTCCGTGGCCTCTTCTGTTTCGAGTCTCTCTTCTTTATTCTCTTTGTCTTGATCTCCTCAATGCTTATGTTTATAATTGAAAATTTCAATTAATAAAGTCACGTGCCTCCCAATTTAAAAATATTCAACTTTTCATTCACTTATACATGAGTACAAATAGCACTAGACATTATTCTATCCTATATTTTCATGCAATTCAATCTAAATTAGTTCATTACTTTAATTAGGTAAAATTAAGAAACTAATCAAATTAATAAAAATAACATTTGAAACCAACATTTTTATGTAAAAAAAATAACCTTAATTTATTGGAGTTCTTAAAGTCTAAATTGAATTTATAACGTATACATTCAAATCTCTTGTAATAAATTATGTTATTATAAAAATATATATATTTTTTAAAATAAACTAATTCAAATTACAACTATAGATTTATCAATATTGAATTCTTTGATTTCATATTTTAATGAACAGTAAAAAAAGTTTCCTAGAATATAAATTTTTTCAAGAAGCGGAGCATTAAATTTACAACAAATAGTTAACCAAATTTGCAACAAGTTGTTTCGTAGTAAAGTAGAGTATTAAATTTGCGACACGTGAATATTTTCATACATTTTTTAATTTATCAAACTTTTATATTTGTTAAATATTTGTAATACTTTCAAAAAAATGTTATAATGAAAGTATATAAGAAAGATTAATTAGATGAGTAAAAATATGAAAAAAATTGTAATTGAAATACATAAATATAAAATAGATTAACTAAAAGATTCACTAGAAATATAATAAAAATATATTTAATTAAAAAATAAAATAATTTTACTCATATCATTGGTTATATTTCTTTCTATATAAGCTTCTATCTTTATTTTTTTTCTTATCTTATCTTTTTTTTATCACTCCTTTTTAAATTTTCATTATATTTATTCAACAACAATGATCTTGTAAGTCTGGACAAAATTTATTGGTCCAAATGTGCCACGTAATTTTTTATTCATGTTTAATAAATATTAAATCTTAATTTCCGTTTTTGATACAAATTAAATCATAATTTCTTAAAAGTATCATAATATATAAAAGTATATTAATATTTTAGATTATTTTCTTATCACATTATATTAAAAAGGGATAAATGAAAAATAGAGTATAAAGTATTAAAATTTTGTTTTTCATTTCAGCAAGATATATATAAGGGTCTAAAAGATTAATATGTTTTTGTGCATTATAATAATTTTTTAAAAAATTCACATGACACATCTTAGATTATTGAATGAAATCTAATGGTCCAAATTTAGAATTACGAGGATCCTCATTCCATCAATTATATAAATGTATAAGGAATTCATAGATTGAAAAAATGTTTAAAATGAAAGTATAAATCAAATAACCCATATATTCTTATAAACAATGATGTTCATTTTTTTAAAACATAAAAACTTATGTGTTTATTGAAATATGTTGACATGTCTTTTTATTTAATAATTAATGAACAAATTACAATATTTGACATGTCTAATAAATATTTAATTTTTTGATTAATTAATTAAAATTTTTAAAGAATATAATTTCATTTTATTTTTCTAATTTTTGTCATTATCCATAGCATTTTAGTATTTTCAGTTATTTTTTATCTCATCATAATTTAGTCATCATTCAAATATATTGAATTATTGTTTTTATATAAAATTTGATAAATTTTAATATATTAATATATCTTTGGTTTATTTAATAGCAATTAAATAATATGTATTTAATTTTTACCTATATATATGTTGGAATAATTTTATATTATTTTGTGGATTAACATTACTTTTATTATTAATACAATTTTTTATAGTTATTAATTAGGCAATCAATCTTACTCTAAACCGTAAAAAGAATTAGATTTATATTAATTAGTGATAGATTAGACTATTTAAAAACTCATTGGATAGAGATATTAACTTGCACTCCAAGACTTATCGGTAATAATCTTATTAAATTATTAAATGAGGGTTAAATGAGAGATTTTATGCTCTTTGGTAATCATTTAATTAATTATTAATTCTAGAAAGTTAAAGGAAGTGGAGAGTTAGTTTTGGAAAATAAATAAATAAACTGTTTTATATATTTTATTTGAAATATATTGCATTATAACTTTCCCATTCATATCACTCTCAGTATTATTTTGTGCTTTTTTTTCTCTCTCTTTGTGTGGTCATTCCTTTATTAGAAGCTTGGGTATTATAGATTACAAACTCTACTAATTAACTATGATTGCATTCCAAATAAATTTGCTGTCTTATTTGATCTCCTGAATTTTTTTTAGCAATGTAGCCCCATACAGCTGTGGGTTAATAAAAGTAAAAGACCTAAAAGTATTCACATGTGTCAATATTTTTTAAGGAAATCTTTATCATTATTTAAATAGATTGATTTTTAAATTTAAGATAATTTTACATGCATTTTTATTTTTCCTTTTATAAAAATAATATTTAATAGATATCCATATATATATATATATATATATATATATATATATTCACGTGATGTAATATATGAAGAGCTAAGTAAACTAAAAAGTTTTGAGACTATTAACTTTTCACAATTTTATGGGCATATTAGCTTTAAATTTAGAAAAAATGATATATAATATTTTACTGTTAGACCAATATAATAACATTTGAAGAAAAAATAATCTTATTTTATAAGTAAAACTTTCACAAATAATTCACGAGACAATATTGAGCATAATATACATATGTATTGATTTGTTATTTTAAAACTAAATTACTAATTTGACCTTAATTATGATTTAGGACTAAATTAATATCATTAAAATCTTTTAAAACTTAATTAATAGCACTAAACTTCTTGGACAGAACTAAATTAATGTCATTAAGACTAAATTAATCACAATGATCTTAAAGAACTAATAGGGTATAGTGTCAATGATCAATTAAGAAAACAAAATGGCCAGAAGAAGATAATGGGGGTGTATTGAAAGAGGAGATTATGACTTTATTGGTGTTGAAATTAAGGTCTACAAATATACAAAATAGATAGATGTCATGCACACTTGGATGTCTAAAACAACAATCCACTATTTGAATACTGCCATATCTTCGTTTCCCCATAGTTTGCAAAGTAGTAAAAAAAAGCATGTCTTTTAAAGATGGAGCAGTTTTGATATATGTTAAAATTTCAATGAAGGAGGAAGGCGAAAAATATCGCAATGGGTAATTTGAGATAAAATAACTTAATAGGCAGATACATAATTTTAGTTTTATTAATTTTTGTTTGATAAACAAAACCAAAAAATTACATAGTTTTAAATTTAAATTAAAAAAAATTTATGTCCAATTGATATCTAGTCTGAAAAAATTGCCCACACACACTTGGCTTTTTCTCATTTTGCAATAATTGTACCGTTGCAATCATATTTGCAATTGCATTAAAAATGACACTATTATCTTATTATAAGATTAGTAAATTTTGCATGAAAAATAAACTAATTCCAATGACAGTTATATAATAATTAACAAAGTGTTATATTTTGTATTTATAGCGAAGGTTTATATATTATTTTTTACCTATGAATTTTTTCAACTAGTGGAGCATTAAATTTACAACAAATAGAAAATCGAATTTGCACCAAGTTGTTGATTTTGCAATAAGTGGAGTATTGAATTTGTGACAAGTGAATATTTCATACCTTTTATTTTTGTAAAATTTTATATTTGTGCCACAGTTGTGTCCTTTTTTTATGTGCGTGTGTACAACGTCATATATATGTGTGTGTGAGTAATATTTTCTAAAAAATTATTATAATACAAAATTTATGAAAATATAAATGAAGGATAAATATCACTTAGATGAAAAATTGAAAAAATATGAATAAATAAAATATACATTAAATGTAATACCCATGAAATTATAATATTAAATAAGTTATTTAAGGTGAGAAAAAATTTATATCAGTTTACCAGTTGGAGAAAGGAAGAAAAATGCATTTAAGGCAAGTATAAATTTAAAATAAATAGGAGAGCATGAAAAGAGGAAATTTAAGAATTTACTAGGAAATTGAAATATCATTATATATGAGTTAGGAGCCAATATGAGTGTTTAAGTCTTATATTAGACATTCCTAACATCTAAAGATGAATTCCAAAGTGTGTAAAATAGATAGTTTCAAAATAGTTGATATGATACTTCGAAAATATCTTCTAGAAATTACCTACTTGCCCTTAATATATTAACCCTTCCTCATTTTATCATCATTTTTTGCATATCACTCCTTCAGCAAGCATTCTCACTAGTCTTCATTGTTTACCACTTTTTGTCCACATCTCACCACTATTGGAGCTTAGCGGCAGTCGCCTGACATCACTACTCCTTACCTGACCTAAAGACGCTCCATTCCGACTAAGATTTAGTCTAAAAATGCAACATCTCTGACAAGAGCAAATTGGTGTGATTTTCAACTCAAAAATCAATCAATTTGGTACATTTTTCTTTGTTTTGGATTGGGTCTTTGATTCCTTAGTGATTTTTAGTCAATTCTTCCTCATTTCCATTGATTAATTTCACTCAATTAGCTCAAAATCGAAGACCCCAATCTTTGGTACTGTTCAAGTGAGAAAGAGGGGAAAATAGGCTGAATCTGGGGTAATTGCTTCAAATTAAGTTAGGACTTCACCTCCTAGGTAATTTTTACATCTTTCTCTCCTAGAATAATTTATCAACTATGAGTTTTAGTTTTCAGATTGAAAAACCTGAAATTTTAGGTGTGTGTGCAAGCCTGTAAGGAGACAAAATTAGAATTTTTGGACTTCTCTGATATCATTAAGCATTTAGGAAGTGGTGTAAGATTATTGCAAGTTTTTATTTTGAATTATAAGTTGAATTGATAAATTTTCTTATTTTTCCTAAATTTTCATTGAGGAAAGGGAGGAAATTTGAATGGGAGACCTTATATGGCTTGATTAAGTAGCTTTGAATGATAATGTAAGTTTTATGAAGAATTTTGGAATTTAGTAGAATATCTCTAAGGTCACATTGGTGGTAGAAAGCTTTAAATCATTCATGGGTATTAAAGGTTAAGAGCATTTTGCTTAATGTTATAGGTGTTTAGGACAAATATCAACAAGGGAATTGTAAACGAAGTTAGAAAGAAGTTGGTATAACCCTTTTCAGGTGAGTAAATATTACTAGCTATACTTGTTTTTTGTATTTCAAAATTTTCCTTTGTTAATTAGTAATTCTTCCCTAGGAATAGGCTTAATAAGAAAGACAGTTTACTTTTGAGAATTATTTTGTTTTCTTCAAAATTTTATTGGATTTTATCATAAAGTTTCATTTACAACTTAAATGATTTCTACATAGTCATTTAAATACTATTTGATTTATTGCATTGAAAATTTGAAGTTTTACTGTTGAGAGATGAATTGATTGATTTTTATAAAGATTTAAATGAAATGTCTTTCTATGATTTTTGTATGCTTTTCGAATGAATTTTATTATTGTAAACTTTCTGAACTAAAGAACTACTACTTATCTATTTGCAAATTGATTATGTTATTAATAATGAAAATGTTTTTTTTAGGAGTATGATTAACGCAGAACCCTATAGCTAATGGTAGTAGAGGTTAGCCATGGTGCACCATGTACTATATTACTGTACTTAGGCCTTGTGCCATATTACTGATTGATTGTGAGCCTACTTGCTCACCATTACCGCACTGTATTGTTGAAATTTATGAATTATGGTTTTATTTGAAATGATCAAAAGTTTGGGAAAAACTTTTTCATTGTCTGTTCCCTTCTCGGTGTAGTTAGTAGTATTTACTCTCTGAGTGTTATCACTCACCCTTATTTCTCTACATTTTTCAGATAGCAGTACTGAACTTGAACCCTCTTCCATAGTGTAATAGCGAGATAGTCTTCTTTAGGTGAGCCCTGCATTGTTTGCAAGGGCAAGAGTATTTTTTTTTTGTCATAAACATTGTATATATTAAACTCTAGTAGCTCCATATGTCATAGGCAGTGTTTGTATGTTTTGTACATGTATTGGATTATTGGATTGAGAACTTTTAAGAAAGCAGAGCTTTTTATATTTTTTATCTGCATGTCTGTCTATAGAAATTTTAGGAATTCTATATTTCATGGGAGATTCTACCAAAGTTTCCACATAAAAGTCATGTAATGCATTAATTATTTATCTTCTTTTCTTATAGATTGTATATATAATAACTAATTGATATGATTTCAAATATCCTTTATGGAAATGTGTGGTTATCTTGATCATATTTTATGACTTACTATTGATTCACGGAGGTGGGGTATGCTTCACCCTTTGTGCCGGTCACATCACTGGTTTGCAGTATGACATTAAAAATAACTAATTTTGCAAAAAAGATAATTGTAACATAGTTAGTTACAAATTAAAATAAGTTGACAAATATTAATATTTGTACTTCTTTTTATAAAACATCCTATCTTTTCTTTTTCATCACTCGTTTTTAAAATTTTCTTTTTTATAATTATTTTTTATTCAATTGTGGAAAAACAAATTATTAAAACAATGAACTTATATAAATAAAAATAATATGAAAGCGAAATTATAACTAAAATGTTAACAAAAAATCATCATTTAAAACATAAGAACTCTTAAACTTGAAGTCTTCAGTATATAAACCATTTCTACTCACTATAATTTGTACAAAAAAAATATAAGTTGTATTAATGCTTAATTACTTTTTGCACCATTTTCACTAATTAACTTTCATGTTACTCAATTTTTGATAAAAAATATTCATTAAAAGGAGAAGGGAAAGAACACTCACAAGTAATGACAAAAACCCCATTTCCCCACTCATCCCCTCTTTCCATTTTAGTCCTCTACTTCTTTAAAAATCCAAATTGATCCCTCACTGAGCCAAGTATCCCTTATTTTAGTCCTCCATTTTAGAATGTTTACATTATTGTTATCAACTTGCAACCTGAAGTTTGCAAGAATATGTGTGTATACTTTTCAGATTATACAATGAGGAAAAGTTTCATTAACAGTATTGGTGAAGTTATGTCACAATTGCTGATTAAAAGTTTATTGCAAAATTTGTTGAAAAGTATAAATTGCCTATGTTTTCATACTTTTATGGTTTGATAGAATATTTATTTGATACCTCCAGTTATTCTTTTAGACCAATTCTTATATAAAAACAAAGCTTTATAATTATTTTCAGAGCATACTATATGCATCAAGCCAACAAATTATATTTGAAAAATCTCCCCAATAAAATTGAGTTTTTGGGTTATGTGCCAAAATATTACCCATCTAAGAATTTTTGAATATGCAATTGATAAATTTGTTTGTCCACCATAATGCACAAATATGAGTCCTTATTTGATGTTAAAAGAAAATGTTAGAATGAATATCCAAAGGAGATATATTTGTGGCATTGTTTGACCACTATTATTTGGTTATCTCAAAATTCAGGGGAGAAAATAAGTAGCTGAAGAAATATATTATGTAGCATGCATTAATATTTTGTTTTATGATCATCACATACCACAAATTAGCAAATGATCTTCCAGATGTATTTGTTACCCTAAATGGGGTGATGGAAGAGCTTATCAGTTGCATATGTTCCAATTATATTGATGACCAGTTCCATAAAAATTTTGGAAAGTGAAAAAGAGCAAACAATTAAGATAACTAAATCAAGGAGGCAGGTACACATGAAGAGACCTTGACATAACAAAATCTCTAAAAAAGATTCAGGCACCTGAAAGTAGCAAGTGAAGAGATCTCAATAAATAATGTCATTACAAGAAAATATGGAACTTAGAATGAATTAGTTGTTGACAACATAATAATATAATGCATAATATTATGGAATTAAGTGAGGATTATGAATTATTGAGAAGCACTGATATAAAAATACTTCACCAAAGTAGAAGGATGGAATAATATTAATATATGAAAGTTAATTGGACTTGCAGTTTAAACACTTAAAGGTGTGAAGCCAGTAGGATACAAATAATATCATAAGAAAATAAATGAGAATGATATATTATGAATTATTATGCAAAGTTTTTTAAAAACCTAGCATTTGATTATGGGAAAATATTATTTGTGGTGGATAAAATTACTTAGTTTGGTAGTATATGAATTATATATTATGCATCTGACAAATGTGATCACTCGTTACTTATAAGAATTATTACATGATATTATGTAGATGAAAATCCTTGAAGGATTTGAGATGCCTGAAGCATGAAATTCAAACTTTTGATATACTTATGAAAGGCATTTGTAGATATAAGAAGTAAAATTTTTGAAAGTAAATCATAAATGATTGCATTTACCCATGCTTTCTAAAAAGAACTTGAAAACTAGTTATTTATCATTTTAAATTGATTGATGGAATTCTGGAAGAATTTTCAAGGGCACTAGATTATTAAAAGATAATTTTTTAAAAAAAATTTATGTGTCAACTTATGGATTGAGCACTTAACAGATGAAATTTACTTTCGTCAATTGAAAAGAAACTTTATATAGATGAAGCACATCCATTAAGTACCTAATGGTTGTGAGATTTTTTGGATATAAATAAAGATTCATTACAATTTCCAGAAGATGATAAAGAATTTAATGATCCTTAAATATCATATTTTTGTGCTATTGATATTAATTTCTTTTGTTCAAATTTTCTAAATCTCTACTAATTGACTATGCAAATGCAGATATTTGTTTGATATATATAAAGTTTAATACAAAACAAGTTATATATGTGTGTATTTGTGTGTGTGGGAATACAGCTATGTCATGAAGCTTTAAAAAATAAATTTTAGCTATTATTTTGTCAAATCTTGCTGAATTGATACATGAGGTAGTTCAAGCATACAAATGGCCAAAGTTAGTGACCCAACATATCCAAAAGATGTGTAATTTTTCTTAGAGAAAAGTTTCCAACAATATTATACAAAGATAATGCATCATGTAGAGATAAACTAAAAGGAGGGTAAATTAAAGGAGATAGGACAATAAATTTCAACAAAATTCTTGTTTACTGATGATCTTCAGAAGAATGACAATGTGCAACAGATTCATGCATGTGACAATCTAGCATATTTGTTCACTAAGGCATCCCCAACAACCACATTTGAAAAGATAGTCAACAATATTAGGAAGCGCTGATTCAAAGACATTAAATGATATTATCATCAAGGGGAGTAAAAGACGCGTTGTACTCTTTCTCTTTAATCAAGGTTTTGCCCTATTGGGTTTTTCTTGATAAAGTTTTTTAACAAGGCAGCTTATAATGAGGATCACAAATATTGTGTACTCTTTTCACTTCACTCGGTTTTTATCCCATTGGGTTTTTCCTAGTAAGGTTTTAATAAGACACGTTATTTGTTAATGGACATCTAAGGGGGAGTGTTATAAATCATTTGATTGTGTGGATAACCATAAACCCCAAAGAGTGACCCTTTGGGTTCATATTCCCAATAAGCCCCAAATTATTGCTAATTATGTAGATCAATTTTTAATTATGTCAATGTAACCTATAGGCATACCTTTATGGACTAAAAGCTTATAAATAGGACTATGTACTAAGGAAGATTTACTAAGAAGTGAATGAGAATACTCCTCTCATTTCTCATATCAATTTTCTCTCTTATTCCCTCCTTTATTTTTCATTAGTTTTATAACATATATATATATATATATAGAGAGAGAGAGAGAGAGAGAGAGAGAGAGAGATAAAAGATCTCACTCATGGCAATAAATGGGCTAAAATCTTATATGACATAACCAAGAAGTTAAGACAAGACACTACATTTATAATACCTTACATCATTAATTATAGATACATAAATAGTTCATAGATAAAAAATAATTTAAAATTAAAGTATAAATTAAAATAACAATTATATCCTTACATGTATAATATTTTTATTTTTTTAAACATAAAACTAATGTGATTATTGAAAATATGTTGAGTTACTTTTTTGTCAACTAATATATATTTACTAGATATTTAGTTTTTTTAATTAATTTATTAAACTTAAAATAGAAGATAATTTCTTTATTTAACTTCTTATAATATAATCATCATTTAAATATATATTAAGTTATATTTTTATTAAATAATTTAGTAATTTATAATATGTTTGTAATATTCCAAAATTTTATATCTAAAATTTTTAACTTGGAGAGATAACTTTGTGAATATTTATACAAGTTAAGGGGAAAAAGAAATTTAATTACAGAAAAAATAAGAAATATAACCATCAAATTAGTTGTAGAAATGGGAGATTTAAGAGAGCCATTATATTAATTCAAGTAACAAATTTCATGAACTATAGGTTGGCTCAAGTGGCTAAGCTTGATCTAAGCATCTATGAGGACTTGAGTTTGAATCCACCCACATGCATTAGAGTATTCTTTTTGCTTGGTTTCCATGTGTCCTACAAGCAGCAAAGTTACCAAAATACCCCTTACATCCTCTTCTTCTTCTTCCCATTATCATTCTTCACAGAGCTTTCACCATCAATTTTAGATATTTACTTTTCCCCATCCTTGAGTCCTTAGCAGTGAGTTTTCCATCTTCGTTTGTCGTTGTTCGTCAAGTTAGTGGTCGCAGACAGTACTGTTCTAGCGAAAAACTCTTCCCCCAGCGAGGCCTTTATTAGTCATGGATTGGTAGAGAAATTGAGCTTGGATCACAACTTTCTCCTCTAATTTCAATGGGGCATTGACTATAGTATGTATTTCACACCACTCTTTCATTTTCAGCTCATAATTTCAAGTTTTATTACCAGAATTTATAGATTCCCTCTCTGATGTTCAAACCTACGTGAATAGTAAAGAGGAGCATAAAGATTCAAATTTTGGCTCGATTCAAATATTATTGTCATAAACTTAGCCGATAGGACATGACCAGCATAGGGAATGAGGTATCCTTTGTCCTTGTAAGCCTATCAGATACCTCAAAGACAACATAACTAAACTAATACATGGATCTTCATCCAATAAAATCAAGACTAATACATCTGCATATAATTTCCAAAATAATTAGTTTAATATCTATGTTGAAATTTCAATAGAGTCTCCCTTGAAATATGGACCTTTCAAAATTTCTACAACAGAATAATCTGACATACAACAAAATGGAGAGCTCTGCTCTCAATCATGTATATACAAAACAACTCACGGCCATGGAACTACATCAAAACAACCAGCCTGTATACAAGGGAGCAACTTCTAATTATAAAATGTACAACAAGAAACCATTGCTCTGACAATAGGCAAGGCTCACCAAAATAGAAACACCATAACTCTTACTTTATAGGTGAGTGTTTTGGATTGGCATTGGGAATTGAAAATGTTAAATATTGGGGTGAGTAAAAACTCAATGAGCAGATAATACTAATAATACAAGGGGAGGGATAGATTGACAATGATAGAGTTTATCCCCAAAACTTCAGTTGCTTAACCATCAAATATGTCTAGGCTTGAATATTCAAATCAGGTTCTTGACTCAAATGAATCAACATATAATGAGAATTTAAAATATCCAATCTAACAAAATACTTAGGAATCTCCTACAAAACTATTCAATGAATATAATACGGAACTAGCCCAAAGCTAGTATAATCAGATTAGAGCAAATAACCATTATTGGCCTTAAGCTCTAAATAATCATAATAATGCCCTTAAGCCTCAAACATAATACAGAGGTAAGGGCATTTTACCCAAACATATCAGAAATACAAATTGTAGTGCACTTCAACTAATGTTTACTGCTGTTAGCTACAGGGTCTTGTTTTGGATACATTTCCAAAAGTTTCTTTAATATATATAAATCCATATTTAAATTAGAATTTCAGAATCTGACACTTCAGAATTTCATATTTAAATAATTTAGATAATTCAAAAATGTAGAATCATAGAGTCTATAAAACTAACAAAATTACCAGGTTTCAGAATATGCAATGACATTTATAAATTCAGAAGCCTGACCCAGTACCAAAGATATCTAAAAATTCATATTTGAAAATAGATAATTTTAAATAAAAATCTTGCATAATTAGGATTACCTACTCACCTGGTCAACGTACATACAAATCACCCTCTTACTCGCTAGGTATAAATGGATAACTTTAACCCTAATAATATAACAATTAATATATCTTAACTTTCCATATTAATCAAAATCTTAATTAAAATAATTTCTAAAAGAGATTCCCATAGTAACTTCTCCAAACCAATGTGTAGTATTTATTTCTTTATTCTACCATTATTGCTCTTAACGTTCCTAATTTCCATAATTCGTACATAATGGTGTACACATACTTGGAAAACACTTTAGGAACCTAATGATCCATAAACTTAAAGTTTCATTTTCATTGATTCTCAACACTGTTATTTTTACACCAAAATATTTCCAAGGCTTTGAAAATGCCCTAAGGCCAATAAACTCTAATAATACTCTTTGTAGTCCTTGAGTTGCCTAACATTACCAATTTTGTCTAAATATTATTCCAATCATTAACAAAGTAATTATGGAACATTAATAATTACTTTCATTGCACTCTTATTCATAAAACTCCCTCCCACAACAATGAAAATTAATGAAACCTTGAGGGAAATTCTAAAAATCGCATACCACCCAAGCAACAAATTCTAAGAACTCCTACAATCCTTTTAGATGTCCATAACACGGTAGGTCAAAATTTCTTTAATTCCCTACCAAGAAAGAAGGGTTTTTAATTTAATGTTCAAAACATCAAATTGACACATGGGAATTGTTAAAACCTCACTTAGGATCAAAACTCCTAAAGAATTTCCTTAAAACAACTTCAAATCATGTCTCAATTTCAAATTTCAAGTTTCAGACACTATTCATGTTCTTCATCCAAATTTGGGGATTTCCATATTCAAGTACTAATTCACGAAATTAGGAGCTCAAATAGGTAAATAACAACACGAAAATCACTCCTAAATGAAAGCCCTCATGCAAAACACTTGAATTCAATCAAATTTCAAGGTCGTCGATACTACCACAACTATTTAGGCGTGACAGACAACCGAGAAAAAACTTCAATTTTTAATCAATTTACATGAAATTAAAGGTTGGAATCAATGAAGAATAAAAAAAATGTTGATTGGATGCAAAACCCCAATCAAACTGAATTAAAATTGCACAAATCATAGATTTTATCTCAAAAAAATAAACTACCATCGTTGCCACTTTCATTGAATTTCTAAAGGTTTTCCAACCACCCCAAGCAACCAAGGTAGATGGTGAAGTGTTGGGATGCCAATGTCAGAGTGAATCAACAGTGGGAGTGCTGGAGATCTAAAAAAATAAAAGGAGAAAATGGTGAAGGTGTATTGGGAAAAAGAAGGAAAAATGAAGAAGATGAATTAAGGGCATTTTGGTAATTTCACTGTTAAGGGACACGTGGTAGCCTAGCAAAAATCATACTTTGATGCAAGAGAGGAGATTCGAACTTGAGTCCAATTGGAAGCTTGGTTTAGGCTTAGTCGCTTAAACCAGGCCAGAATTCATGAAATTTGTTACTTGGATTAATATAATAGTTCTATTAAATCCTCCATTTCCACAACTAATTTAATTGTTATATTTGTTATTTATTTATTTTCTTCTTTCCTTAATCAACTTTCTTCTTCCCCTTTTTCTCATGTAAATGTTTAGAAAAATAATCCCTCAAGGTAAAAATTTTAAATGTTAAATTTTGGAATATTACAATTATAATAAAAAATTTTGTTGGGGCTTTCATTCTTAGGTGAATTTGGCATGGTTCTCTGCTTCTTTGAGCTTCCAATTTGATGAATTGGCCTTAAAATTTGAAAATCCCTCTTTTAGGTGAAGAACATGAATAGTGACTGAAAATTTTAATTTCAAATTGGAGCTTGATTTGAAGGGAATTCAAGGAACTCTTTTAGAGGTTTTGGTCTTAGGTAAGTATATACACTCCCAAAGTGTTAAATTGATGGTTGGATTACTTAATTAGAAACTTCTCTTTTTTTTGGTAGGGGTTGAAGTGTGCCAAGTGATAATGTATGAAGTTTCTAAGATTCCTTAGTGTCATCAAACCTCAAGGAAAAGAAGTTGAGTTGTTAAAAAATTATTATTTGAACTGGTAAGTCACTGGGAATTTTCCTTAGTTTTTTTTTTTAGATTTAATCGTTGATTAGACGATGCCCAATGAATGAAAGCATATTGAAAGTGATTTTAATTGCTGAATAAATTACTTTGGTTACTGTTGAAATAAATTTTGACTTAATGGGAATTATTGGATAATTTAAGTGTTAAAAGAGCCAATGATTGAGCAGCTTGGGGATTGATATATTATTGGAGTTTGCAATTAAAATAATTATGATCAGCTAGTGTGTTTAATGTTATTTTCATAATAAGAAGCTACATGTCTTGTGTTGGATATAATACAACAAATAGAAGGGAAGTTGATGGGTTTTATGTGAATTTTAGGCATATGAGCATTATTAAAGACATTGAAATTTTTTTAGTGTAAATTAACTGAGTTGGTTGTTGGGAAGCATGAAACGGTAAAATTTATGGGCTACTTGGGTGGCCAAAGTAATTGTGTTGTATATGTGAAATTATATATTAATTATAGTCATTGAAATCATCAAGAGAAATAATGGATGACCTTAGAGAAAAGCATAAAATACCGCAATGGATTTTAAATGCCAACTCATTGTGGGAAATTGTTAGAATTTATTTAAGTTAAAATGTTTCTTAGCATAAGACATTAAGTTCTATCATTTGTGTTTAGGGTCATAGCAATTGCGCTTTACACTGCGGTAAGGGAATGAATTATGTAGACTTTGGTCAATTGAGTAAATAATCCTAATTATACTAGATTTATGTTTTTTGATCTCTATTTTGGAAGAGATTGTTTCTTGATTCCCTTTGTGCCTTGGGGCAAGCTTCTAAAAATTTAAATTTTCAAATATTAGCATTAGGGCATTTAGTGATTATGTATTTTAGAATTGCAGTTAAGTTTTAAGCTTCTGAGTTAAAATATTTCTAAATTTTGGAATTGTCTGCTATATTAGAAAGTGCTTTGGTTCTATATTCATGAGATATTTGGTTATTAATTATGATGAGGTTGATTCTGTATGCACAAAGTATTGAAATTCTAAAATCTAATACCTTTATTTGTCCTTAGGAAAAAAGTTTAATTATGAGTTTTCTGAAGTTTTGATATTTGATTACGTATTTATGTATGTTAAGGATGTTTATGAGAATGCATCCAAATAGGACCCTATATCTAACAGTAGTAGACGTTAGCTGTAGTGCACTACAATCTGTATTTGATATGAGTGGGCATGACGCCACCATTATGATATTTTGTTTGAAGCTTAAGGCCATTATTCTAAATATTTTCAAGCTTGAAGCTTGTGAATGATTTTTGCTCAGTTCTGATTATACTAGCCTTTGGCTAACTCTATTTCTGTAACATGATCGTTCTGTAGGATGTTCCAATTTCCTTAAGTTGGTTTTGAAATATCTCTGTTATCTATTTACTAATATATTTGTATTTAGAGTTAGTTATATAATTTTATTATCAAGACATTTACTGAGTTTTTACTCACCCTAGCTATTTAACATTTTCATATCATAATGCCGGTCTAGAACACCCAACTACAGAGTAGGAGCTTGCGATGTTTCTTTATTTTATTTGGTAAGCCTTGTTGTGAGGGCAAGAGCTTTTCTTTTGTTGTAAATTTTTGTAATTTGTTTTAGTAGCTCCATTTGTATATAGGCAGTTAGTCTTTTGTTTTGATCTATTGGCTGTGGACTGTTGTATATATGTAGATTGGATAAGTGGAGCTCTCCATCTTGTTGTGTGTATCGGGGTTTTTGTTGTAGAAATTTTGGAAAGTTTATATTTCAGGGGAGACTCTGTCGAAATTTCTACACCGAAGTGACTGATTATTCTTTTTCCATATGTGTATCTAGGGGTATTTTATTAAGTTTTAATTATTGAAAATTCTACATGTCATATAAATATATGAGTTTTGATATGGCAGTTAGGCTTACGAGGGCAAGAGATACCTTATTCCTTGTGCCGGTCATGCCTTTTTGGTTAGGGTTGTGATAATATTAATATATCTTCAATTTTAATGTTAGTAATATTACGAAATATTTATGTGAACATATACATAACATTCATCTGGCCCATTCACATAACACAAATAAACTTTCAGAACCAATATGGTATAGTTGACGTGGGCAATGACAAATTAAGGAAACAATATGGCCATAAGAGTGAATTCACAATACCTCGATGTAATTGCACAAACATTTCAATTTAGCCACAAAACCAAGTAAATTAAAATAGCCATTTAACAAAGAATTAGTGGTGAATGACAGATTCATTTCACTTCCTCTTACTTTTTCAATGAAATTGCACTTTTTTTTTGGTTGGAAAAAATGAAATTGCACATTCAATGAGGTCTACGTCTAATGTTAAAATGTAGTAATAGTTGCATGCAGTGTCATCTTTAGTGTAATTATAAAATTACTTGTATCAATATAATTATTATGTGACATATTAAAAAGAAGATATGTGAAGGTGACATATCAAAATTTGCTAACTTTATGCTAATTTAAAATAACATGTTATATTTATATTTTGACCCCAATATTTTTAGATTTCATTTATGAACCTAAAAGTTTTTTTAAAAATTTTCAATTTACCCCATTTGCTTTTTTTCTTTGGCAATAATATCCCTTAATTTTTTAATTTTTAGTAACCCCACAAAACATTATTTTATATATTGAAATTAAGAATAAAATTAAAAAGTTGTGGAGTTATTAAAAAAAATAAAGAAAGCATAATGGTAAGTCAACAAAGTTATAAACTAATATATTTCCATTTGAGTTATTGAAAAATAAATAGTAGAAGGAATAAATTGGAAAATTCAAAAAGAATTTTGGGTTCATAGATAAAATCTAAAAATAATGGGGCCAAAATATAAATACAAAAATTTATTTTAAGTTGTTGTACAATCTGCATAATATGACATGTCATTGTCATGTATCTTCCTTCGAATATGCCATATAGTAATTATATTAGGCAACTAATTTTATAATTGTACAAAAGAATTTTTCATTGTGAAATCTGTTGCAAAAATAAATGAACAAAATTTAGAAGAAAAATAATTTCCTCAATGCATTCACGAATTCTCACCCGCGCCCAAGTAAATCTATTTCCCTCCTTCAACCATTCTTCCATAGACTCTCAAAGAAGCCCAACCCTCCAAGAATATATAGCTATTGTTTACTACTTTTTAATTGTCCAAACTTGCATTAGAAAGCAGACAAAGGATAATGACCTTGCATTGAAAGTATATATCAATGCCACAGCAACTCAAAAAATTATTCCTGATTTTTCCTAGAGGAAAGGCTCTCACATTAATTTAATAGAGAAAATAATCATTTTGATCACCGCTAATTTAAAATTGACACTGTTGATCCAACCAAGTGAACAAAGGGCTTTAGCTTAAAAGACTAAATATGGTAACAAATTCAAAAGTGGAGGATTGAAAGTAACAATTTCCAATTAAAGATGACCATTTTGAAAATAAAATGAATGATGAATCAAAATAATAGTTCAGTGATAAATTGGCAATCAAGATAATATCTTTATTGATTCTAATATATTCGAAGTAAGTGATAAAATATAGGTGTTATTTTTTTTGTATTCACAATTTTGAGTGCACCAATATACACAATTATAATATAAGAATATAATTTTAATAATATCAACTCAAAAAATAATAATATTATAATATGTCTATATTATAATTGGGTGTAATAAGTTTAAGGAGGTTTTATAAGCAGTTTGTTTATGGTACAAGGAACTATTGTGTATTTTCTTTTTTTAAAAAAATCTCTATAGCTATTACGTAGTATGTTTTGTGAGATTTATTACTTTCCAAATGCAAATTTTGGTTCAAGTATAACATGATTGAGCTGGTATCTGTTATAACATGATTGTTTCGTATGATAGACTGATATGTCGAACCGTATTCAGTTTTTTGGATGGATTGGACGGCAATGATGAGTTGTGAACAAGAGAGTCTTATCTTATTCAAAATTATTGGGCCAAAAAATAAAAGTAAAAAATTAAAAAGTAAAACAAAGAAACGAATAAAAGGTAATTAGGAGGATTCATATATACAGAGAGTATTGTCTCTGTATTTATATTTCAGTAACAAATAATTTAAATAGAGAGTTAGTACTCACATAAGATTTCAAAATTCAAAAATTGAATTCTTCAAGTTAAAACATAATTTAATTTTTGAATTTATTCAAATGAGTATAAAACTAATAATCATTTATAGAAAATACCTTTAAATTGATGTCAAGCATTAACCCAAATTACATTTTTGTTAAATTTTTTTTTCGTAGCATTACTTAAAACAATGAAGCGAGTGATTCTACTTTCTAAATTAATAAGTAATATTTTTGTATCTAAATTATTTTTACTGAAGTATAAATATTGAGTTATTTCATAATAAAATATGAATCAAATTATATTACAACTAATCAGCTATCTATATTATTTTGGTTAATCAAGACCTCTAAAAATTTTTTAATAAATTTTTTCATAAATTAATTAGTGAAACTAATATCTTCCATTACACCTCAAATTAAAAGGTATTAATGAAATTTCACTAATGAAGTCTGCCAAAAAGTATAAATCTTTTAGTATTTTTATTATTAATATTACTTTTAAAATTTTATTGAGCAAAAATTTATGTTAATAATAATAAACTGATTTTTTTAAAAAAAACAATATAATATAATTCTAAATTTATAAACATATTTTAATATAATTTTTTTAAAAAAAATTAGGGAGGAGCCTCATATTAATTGACATTTTATATAGGGCTGCTTGTTTCCCATTTCAAATTTGGGGGGCGTGTAGCCCTATTTTTTAAAGTTTTATTGACTTGTGGATGCTCATTCATGTGATCTAATAAGACAAAAAATGTTTTTTTTAAATAATTTAAATATGTGAATAGATTAAGAAATAACGCAAAATACCTGTCATTTAATGTTCGTCACGTGCAACCCCTCCCTTCCTCTTTCCTCACACTCATATCCTCACTCTTCCCTCCCTCAAATCATACCAAACGTCTTCTTGTTAGGGGTTAGTGAACTCTATTCTTTGTCAAAATCGTTTGTAAAAATTGTTGATTTTGACAGAAGAATTCCCACTACTTTTAATGGATAAAGAATTTTGACAAAAAGAATTGTTTTACTTAAGCGTTTCGGCAAAGGAGAAGAATTGGAATGTATTAAAAGAAGAGATGGCGAATTTATTAAATTTGAAATTAAGATTTACAAATGTACAAAAGAAATAGATATAATGCGAGACTTGGGGTATCTGAGCCAACAAATTCAATATTTGGATACCAATATCCTCCTTTAACCACTTGTGAAGTAGTGAAAAAATAAAAATCTGTCTTTTAAAGATAGAGCACTTTCGATATATGTTAAAATTTCAATAAAGGAGGAAGGTAAATAATACAATAATGGGTAATTTGAGATAAAATAAGTTAATAGTTAGATACATAATTTTAGGTTTATTAATTTTTGGGTTAACAATTCAAAACAAAAATAATTACATAGTTTTAAATTCAAATTCAAAAATTTATATCCTGTTGACATCTAATCCTATAAAAATTACACATCAACAATTGGCTTTCTCTCATTTTGCTATATCTAAAAGATGATCGTATAATTTTTCTATCTTTATATCTTTTATTTCCTTATATAAATAAATGATTAAAAAATATAATATGAAAGCATACATGGGAAAAGTTAAAATAATATTAACCTATTCAATGATTTTTGCCAGAGTTTCACAAATTCCTATATCTTTTAATTGAAATTTCTGTCACAAAAGTAAAGAAGTATTGGCCAATAAATACTCAATAAATATATTCTACAATTTTAACTTTCATAAATTGTGTTAATTATCAATTTTTTCTTTCAATATTAATATGTTTATATAGATTATTAGAATTAAGATACTCCAAAATTATTTGGATAGCTTTAAGACCAAATCTGATTTGTGACTAATTAATAATGTATACACAATAAGCAATACATCTAAAATTTTTAGAATAAATTATCATAAGCAAAATCTTTAATATAACTATAAAATTAAGTGTATCAGTATAATCTTGATGTTGCCAAACAAAACTTTGTCATGTGACACTGTCATGGATATTTTAAATGATGGGATGCTAAATAAATTAATTTTCTATTTTATATTTGAATCTCTTTATTTTTTAGTTTCATTATCAGTTAACAACATATTAGTTTTGTAATTATGTACCAACCTATGAATTTTTTTTTTAATTTTTATAGATGCTCTAAGAAATATAAATTCATAGACTTCACCGACAGTTTTAAATTTCAGCTGTCTAAATCCCTATTTCTCAATATCAATTTTTATTTTCTATTTCATCAAGCAAATCCTTAATTCCCTTATTTGATAACGTTCCTCTTTCTTCATAGATTAAATGTCTTCTTATTTCAAGATTCATAGACCAAACGTCTTTTTGTTAGAGTTTAGCGAACTCTGTTTTTTTATTGAAAAAGTTTATAAAAATCGTTTTGACCAAAGGACTCCCTTCACCTCCAATGAACAAAATGTTTTGACAGAAGGATTGTTTTATTGAATCGTTTTGATAAAAGAAGAGGAATGAAAAGAAGAGGATTGAAGTGTATTGAAAGAGAATATAGTGACTTGAAATCAAGGTCTACAAGTGCACAAAAGAGATAGGTATAATGCGAGGCTTGAATATCTGAAACAACAAATCTACTATCTAAATACCAATATCGTTTTTTAACACAGCTTGTGAAGTAGTGAAGCTGAATTAAAGGATCAAAAGAAGGTGGATATTGAATAAAATATTTCCTGAAATAATGAAGAATGGAAGAAATGAGACATAAAATAAGTTGATAGGTTGATACATTTATTTATTTTTGGTGATAATCAAAATAAAAAAATTGCATAGTTTTAAATTTAAATTTAAAAGTTTATTTTCCGATTGACATCTAATCCTAAAAAAGTATACATCTTTCTCTCATTTACACCGGTGCAATTATATTTGTAGTTGCATTCAAAATGACACTAATGACAAACAAATAAAGTAGCTCTATATTTGAATATGATAATACCATATCATAATCAAAAGCACAACGGATTGAGCGACCAGACTTAATATAAATATATATAGCTATTGAAGCCATTTGTAAAAAAAGAGAAATTTGCAGTTAATAACTCTTCCTTTAAAGCTACATGAGACTTTGAAAGAGGGTAAAATTTTGTCCGTTCAAGACCTATACCCAAAAGTCAGTCACATCTTAATTAAAAAGATTAGTTGCAGAGTTTTTATTGATAATAGAGATTTTATGTTTGATGTCCTTAGCCCCTTCCATCTAACTTATATACTCTTTGTTACACTGAGCCTCTAAACCCAAAGTCTATCAACTTTACTACAACTTCCGGTTTGTATGTCAACTCTTCCTAGAGTCTGTAAACTCAACATATTATGCTCAACCTTTCTTATGGAACACTGCAATATCATTCATCTCATTTGCGATAAGAAAAGATAAAGAAAGACTATTAGCAACGCTATAGCATCGCATAACATGTTATCTTATTATAAAATTAGTATATTTTATATGTAAAATAAACTAATTCCAATGACTGTTACATAATAATTAAAAAAGCATGTCATTACATATTTTGTTCTTACAACGAATGTATATATATTATTTTTAACATAGGAATTTTTGGCAACAAGTGGAGTATTAAATTTACAACAAATATAAATCAAATTTGCACCAAGTTGTTGATTTTGCAATAAGTGGAGTATTGAATTTGTGACACTTGAATATTTTCGTACTTTTATTTTTTAAAATTTTATATTTTGTCCCGCAATTGTGTCCTTTTTTATGCATGTGTACAGTGTCTGTCTATATATATTATTTATTATTATAAAGTAAAATTTATTTTATATTTTTAAAAAATTATTATAATAAAAAATATAAGAAAATATAAATACAAGATAAAAATTAATTAGAGGACGAATTAAAAAAATAATAATAACTAAAATATAAAGTAAAAATAATTAATTTCACAAGAAGATGATTGTAACATAGTCAGTTACAAATTAAAATAAGTTGACAAACATTAATCTTTATATTTCTTTCTATATAAACTCCTATCTTGTTTCTTATCTTTCCTTCGTTAATTACTTTTTGCACCATTTTCATTAATTAACTCTCACGTTACTGAATTTTCGATAGCAAATATTCATTAAAAGGTGAAAGGGAAAACACACACAAGTAATTAGTGTGAAAACAACCAATGTACATATATATAGATAAAAGATCTAAATCATGGCAATAAATGGGCTAAAATCTGTAATGGCATAACCAAGAAGTTTTAAAACAAGACAATACATTCATATATAATACCTTACATAATCTATTATATAGATATATAAAGAGTCCATAGATAAACAAAAATTTAAAATTCAAGTGTAAATTAAAATAACAGTTATATCCGTATATATACAATGATTTTTAATTTTTTTAAACATATAACTAATGTGATTATTGAAAGTATGTTGAGTTATCTTTTTGTTAACAATTAATTCATAATTTATAATACTTAATATATCTACTAATTCTTTAGTTTTCAATTAATTAATTAAAATTTAAAGAGAAGTTACTTTCTTTTATTTATCTTTTTATAACATAATCATCATTTAAATATATATTGAGTTATTTTTATTAAATAACTTGATAATTTATAATATATTAATATATCTTTAGTTTTATTATTAGTAATGTTACGGAATATTTATGTGAACATATACATAACATTCATGTGTCCCCATTCACTTAACACAAATAAACTTTCAAAACCAATATGGTATAGTTGATGTGGGCAATGAAAAATTAAGAAAATAATATGGCCATAAGAGTGAATTAGAAATACCTCAATGAAATTGCACAACAATTTCAATTTAGCCACAAAAGCCAGTAAAGTAAAATATCCATTTAATAATAAATTAATGGTGGAAGATAAATTCATTCCACTTCTGATGTGCATTCAGATTAAACAATTCCAAAACACAAGTAAATGAAAAAGAAAAGATAGAACAACTAGTACTCTCGAATGATAAGTTTGCATGCCACACTCAAGAACACTAGATTTGATTTGCCACACTATAGAATAGAAGAAGGATAATGATAAGAATTGGAGATAATTTTGCCATTAAGTTTAGTAAACTTAGATGAGAAATTCACATATAAGAGGCTAGGCCAATTTTTAGAGCATTCAAAATTGTATTTCTCATTGATGAGTTTTGAATTTATACCCAAGAACAACCTTTTTAGCATAGAACAAAGTTTCACCTATTTCTCACCAAATTTGGAAAAACATATATAGAAATACACCTAACCTAGACTTTTATTCTAATGTTGCTTACCTAACTAAGACTTCAACACAATTGCAACTTACCTAACTTTAATTTTAGCTCTTGATCAGATTATCAATTTGAACTATCATTAAATGTGTGGTTGACTTTTCATATTGCATCCATTATAGCACATGATCAAATTGCTTCACTTGAACTTGGGCTCTATATAGAAGTAAGGCTTGACCTTTAAGTTGGTTGAATGCTGATTAAGGTGACTAATCAAAATGACTTGAATTTTCTTGGCCATAGAATGAGTAATTGGCCCAGATGTTAGTGTTGCTTATCCCAAGTCAGCTCCTTGGTCATTTTTTTATGCTCATCACTCTCCCCGAGTTCTAAAGGATTTGTCCTCTAATCCAATTCTTCATTCTCATCCATGTATGGTGCCAAATTTCTTACATTGAATGTGGTTAAAACATTGTATTCTCCAAGCAAATCAACCTTGGAAGCATTTTCATTTATCGTTTCCAAAATCTTGAGTGGACCTTCTTCTCTAGGCATTAGTTTTGATTGCTTTTTGTGAATTAGTTTTTGATCGGCCCAGATGTTAGTGCTGATGCTTAGCCTAAGTTAGCTTTTTAGTTTTTTTTTTTTTAATGCTCATCATTCTCCCCTGGTTCTAAAGGATTTATTCTTAAATCCAATTCTTCATTCTCATCCAAGTATAGTGTTAAATTTCTTACATTGAATATGGTTGGAATGTTGTATTCTCTAGGCAAATCAATCTTAGAAGCATTGTCATTTATCATTTCCAAAATCTTAAGTGGACCTTCTTTTCTAAGCATGATTCATCTTGAGATGAATCCATATAAGATCCCTTGGCATGAACTGAGCTTGTTTTTGCCCTTAGTTTGTTGTATTTTCATAAGCGACATTCTTCTTTTGAATTTGATGCTTTTCATTTTCATGTAAAGTTTTAATCATTTCAACCTTCTTATTCCCATCTATCCATAACTTGTCACTGATTGCTAGTGGTACTAAATCAAGTGGTGTGGTAGTATTAAGCCTATGCACCACCTTAAAAGGAAAATGCTCAGTAGTAACATGAATACTCTATTATAAGCAAACTCAACAAATAACAAATATTCATCCCAATTATTCAAATGCTTATTAACAACAGCTATAAGCAATGAAGAAAGTGTTCAATTGACTACCTCAGTTTGTCGATTGATTTGTGAATGATAGTTATGCTAAAAAGCAATCTTGTTCTTTGTTTTTCCTACAAGGTTTTCTAGAAATAAATAAAAAACTAAGTACCTCGGTCTTGACAAAATTAGCACTTTTTGATATTACCAACTAACTATTCTTCCTGCAACACTTCAAAGACGTTCCTTAAGCACTCTATATACATTTCTTCATCCTTGCTATAAACCAAATTGTTATCAAAATAAACCACAGTAAAATTACCAATAAACTACCATAGCATGTGATTCATCAAATGCATAATAGTGTTTGCTACATTTGACAAACCAAATGGTATAACCATCCATTCATGTATTCCATGCTTAGACTTGAAAGTTGTCTTTTATTCATCCCCTTCTTTTATTTAAATTTGATGATACCCACTCTTGAGATCAATCTTCGAAAAGATTACAGAGCCATGTAGCTTACCAAGCATGTCATTAAGCTTAGGGATAAGATACTGGTACTTCACTGTGATCTTGTTTATAGCTTGATTGTCCACACACATTTTCATAGTTTCATCCTTATTTGGCATTAACAAAACTGGTACTAAACAAGGACTTATTGAGTTTCTCACAAAGCTTTTATCCAGTAACTTATTTACTTAATGTTGAAACTCTTGGCCTCATCTGGATTATATAAGTAGGCTAGTCTATTAGGTAAAGCAGCACATGGACACAAGTTAGTGAATTATTAGACTAACTTCTCAATCAATGGAGGTATAAACACTACCTCTGTTGGCATAGCTTCCTTCACTATTAGCATATATAGGATTAATTGCATGCAAAAATCTCTTAACTTCTCCTTTAGTTGCAAATAAGTTCTCTTTCTTCTTTTCCTTCGCTAGCTAATCTTTTAGAACTTGTTTAGAACTAAGAGGTGCTAAGACAATGTTTCTTTCGTCCATGGGAACTGAATAAGTGCTTTTGAACCCATCATGCATAACTTTGATATCTTATTGCCAAGGTCTTCCCAAAAGCAAATGATCGGCATTCATTGGTACTATATCATATACTACTTGATCTTTGTATGACTTTCTAATAGAAAATGGTACCTAAACTTGCTTAGTGACTTGAATTTCTTCTCGATCATTCAACCATTACAGCTTGTATAGATGAGGGTGTTTTATGGTCTTAAGTTTAATTTCTCCACTAATATTGCTAAAGCAACATTAGTTAGCTATCTCCATTAATAATGACATTACAAACCTTTCCACCGACGGTACACCTAGTATGGAAGATGTTCTCACGTTGATCATTTTCTACCTTAGCTTGTGAGTTCAAAATTTGTCAAACTACAAGTAATTCTCCATCATTTATATACGCTATAGTGTGCTCATCTTTTTCCTATTCTATTTCTATTTCATCTTTACTTTTAACTTCCCTTTGTGCTCCTTGAATAATCATCACTTTTCGATTCGGACATTCAAAAGTAAAGTGTCCAAAACCAAGACAATTGAAACACTTAATTTCCCTACTTCTTTTTGAGTTCTTTGCATTGTCAACCTTGTCCTTTACTCTAGATGAATCAGTATGGTTACTAAAGCTTATCTTTTCCCTTTGCCATTCATCCCACTTTGACACATCTTTTGGTCTTGAAGAGGTTAAGTTTATTGCCTTGGAACTAGTAGATTGTGAACTTCCTGGTTTAGTTGCACCTCTTCTACATTGCATTTCCACCCTAACAGCAAGATTAATTACATCATCAAGTGTTACATAAGACTGTAATTTTATTATATCAACAATTTCCTTATTTAAACCTCCTAAGAACCTTGTAATAAATTGTTACAAATGCTCTTGTATTTCACATCTCATCATTAACATTTCAAACTCTTTAACATAATCTTCAATACACATCACCCCTTGTTTAAGAGTTTGCAATCGGATGTACAACTCCTACTTGTAATTCAGGAACAAAGCACTTTTGTATGAATCTTTTCATAAGCCTCAAACTCCTGATCTCCTCTTTTCTATCTCTCTTTCATTTTGCTTTCAAATTCTCCCACCATAGATTTGCATAATCGATAAATTCAAGGACAGCTAGTAAACATTTTTTAACTTCAGAATAATAATGACACTCGAACACCTTTTCCACTTGTTGCACCCACTTTAAGTACTCATCTGATAAGCTAATACCTTTGAATGGTGGAATCTTTAATTTGATGTTATTTCCCCAGTCACGCTACTACTTCTTTTGTTTATGTGCATTAACTTCATCTTCCATTTCTTTATCATGATCAGAATCAATGGAATTTCGATGATTACGTTGTTATAGAGATTGTTGAATAGTTAATCATGTGATTGCCCACTCTAGACGAATCAACTACTTTCTCATTTCTTGTTAACTTTGTTGTATGCCCATAATCTGAGCTTGTTCCAAAGAAAGCCCTCTCGGAACATTGGTAGGATTGTTTTATCATATCTCACTCTAAACACTCTTCCCATGTGTTTCTCTCTCTAACCAGTAATTGTTTCTCTCTTTACCCACTCTCAACTAGAGATTTAATACAAAAAATGCTGTGCTTCAAGGAAGTTCAAATTGAACAATCCTAAAACACAAGTAAATGAAAAAGAAAAGATAGAACAACTAGCACTCTCGAATGATAAGTTTACATGCCACACTCAAGAACATTAAGTTTGATTAAACACTCTAGAATAGAAGGAGAGTGATAAGAATTAGGCATAATTTTGTCAGTAAGTTTAGCAAACTTAGATGAGAAATTTGCATTTAAGAGGCTAGGCCTATTTTCAGAGCATTCAAGGTTGCATTTCTCATTGATGAGTTCTGAATATATACCCAAGAATAACCCTCTTGGCATAGGACAAAGTTTCACCTATTACTCACATAAGTTGGAAAAGCATGCACAGAAATACACCTAACCTAGACTTTTATTCCAATATAGCTTACCTAATTTAGACTTCAACACAATTGTAACTAACCTAACTTTGATTTTAGCTCTTAATCAGATTATTTATTTGAACACTCATTACATGCATGATTGGCTTTTTATATTACATTTATTATAGCACATGATCATACTCCACTTGAACTTGGGCTCTATATAGAAGTTGGGCTTGGCCTCTGAGTTGGTTGAAGGCTGATTAAGGTGACTAATTAGAATGGCCTGGATTTTCTTAGCCATAGAATGAGTAATCGACCCAGATGTTAGTGTTACTTATCCCAAGTCAGCTCGTTGGTCATTTTTTTATCCTCATCAACTTCCTTTTTCTTTTCAATGAAATTGCTCATTTCATGTGGTCTACATCTGCTGTTAAAATGTAGCAATTATATATGTGTCGATGTTGTTGGTGCAACTATAAAATTGGTTGCATCAGTGTAATTATAATGTGACATACTAAAAGGAAAATATGTGACAATAATATGTCAAAATATGTGGACTATTTGGAAACTTAAAATAACTTATTAAATTTATATTTTGACCCCAATACTTTTAGATTTTATTTATGAACTCAAATTTTAAAAATATTTTCAATTTATTTGCTTTTTAAGCCAAAATACCCCCTTACATTTTACATTTTAGTAACCCATAAAAATATTAGTTCATATATTGAAAATAGGAATAAAATTATAAAGTTGTGAAGTTAATGGTAAATATAAAGAATGTACATTGGAATGTTAACAAAGTTATAAACTAATATTTTTCACTTAGGTTACTAAAACATAAAAAGTATAGGGGGTAAATTGAGAAATTCAAAAATAATTTTAGGTTCATGAATAAAATTTAAAAATATTGGGGGTCAAAATCTAATGCAACAAATTATTTTAAGTTATTATACCGTTTATATAATATGACACGTCATTGTCATGTATATTTTTTTGAGTATGCTATATTGTGATTGCATTAGTATAACCACTTTTATAGTTGCACCAAATAATTTACTGTCATGAATTGTGTTGCAAAAATAAATAAAAATAATTTAAAAGAAAAAAAATTCCCTCAATGCTTTCACTTCTCACCCATGCCCTCAATCAATTTCCCTCGTTCAACCATTCTTCCACAGATCTCCACGGAAGCCCTGCCCTCCAGAAAATATATAGCTATTGTTATACTGCTTTTTCGTTGTCCACACTTGCATTATGAAGCAGACTCCGGATTACCTACCTTGCATTGAAAATATATATCAAAGCCAGAGCATCACCAAAAATTGTTACTGCTTATTTTTCAAAGAGGAAAGGCTTTGACAAAATTTAAAATATAGAAAATGTTATTTTGGTTACTAACATATTACTGAATTATCAGTAATTTTGATGTCTCACTCATTTTATTTCTCAAAATGTATTTTTATTGATTTGAAATTGTCACTTTAGTTTGATTTCTTTGAGTGAGTTAATCGGATTCAGTTCGAGAAACTACATGCCAGTCATGAATTGCAGCTAATGCTTCCAAATGGAAAATGGACCTTGTTGCTTATGACAGGCATTGATATGTTGAAGCGTATATTATTTTGGAAGCATTGATATGGATTGAAATGTTGATTTCCTACATTTCCAGACACCGTATTGAATAATGTGGTGACAGCTCTGAAATAATTGAATTGAAATTTTAGCCTTCAACTGAAAATTCTAGACTTAATATTTGTATAATAAATATGAGTGCTCCTCAATTACTTTGAAGTTTCAACCCTAACTTCTTATAACTTGAGCTATTAGGATCCACACATTTTCAATTAGACAGTGACGCACATGGTAGTGTTTTTTTTTTTTTTTTTTGGTGAAAAGCAAATGTAAAGAGATAATTACTTAAGAAAACAAATATAAGATTGGGTAGGATTATTTTTAAATAGGGTCGAAATTAGGATTTTTCATATAAGACCTAGTAACTGGGGCAAGCCGGGTCCCAAACCAAAGGAGAAGCGAGGCTCAGTTTTCTTTTTCATTTTTAAAATTTTTTTCTTATAACTTTTTTAATATAGTTTATTTTTCTTTAAGTTAGTTATTTCTGTCTTGAATTTTATTAAATATAAATAATTTTTATTAATATGAGATACCTAATTTGTTAAACATAAATCACATTTTTTTATTTTTCATATTTTTACATCTAAATTTATACAAACATTATTTTTTCAAGAAAGTGATATGGTATGACCTGACCTAATTTTTTTTTATCACCCTGAGTTATTTATGTGTGTGTGTGTGTGTATATATATGATCGTTATATTAATTGTGTATTTTATCAATGATCTAAACAGTATGTATCCATTTAAAGAAAATTTATTTTAAAAAAATAAAAACAAGTGAATATAAACGATCGAAAATGAATTTGCTTAAAGATATAAAAAATTACCGATAATTTTCTGTAACTTACTTGCTTAAAGATGAATAATTTTTTAGTAATCTCAAACTTGCATTGTCATGGGGTAACCATCTTAAATGATCTGTGAAGTTAATTTTTTATTTATTTATCATAATGATGTTAAAAAAGTGGAGATAGTGATAAGATCCAAAATGGGTTCCTTTTCCCGTAGGAGTGTCTCACAAGATTGTATTTACAAATAAAGTTTGCAATTGATTATTGTCGACTTGTTGACTCTTACATATATAGCAAATTACATGCTCTTATTCTCCTATTTTGTTCCCTACTTATTTTAATTTTCATACTTGTGGTGTTTCTTTTGTGGGTCCTTTCCTTCTCATGGGAGGTCTATAATTTTAAATAATTGTTTAAAAAAGAAAGCTGGGTGCAGTGTTAGTGTCTATATAGTAGGCATGTGACCCTAGGCTTATAAAATAAAAGAGATTAGATGCGTAGGTAGATGACAAAATTGAATAGAAAAAGTGTGGGAAGCGTCAACGGGTAGAGATGAACAAATTAATTAATTTTTTCTTCTTAGCTTAAACGTGTAAGGCAGTAAAAAGAGGAGAAAAAGTGAAGAGAATTTGTTCTTTTCTCTGCTTCTAATGTGCAGCGCCGATTTGCCCATTATGAAATTGATTTGGAGAGCCTTTTTCGTTCCAATTATCATGAAATTTTAAGATATTCATGGGATTGAAAGATTAGGCCTTTTTTTTTTTTTGGGCAACAAAGATGAGGCCTACTTATAATAAAATCATCAATTTGATAGAGCTTGAAGTCTAGCATACTCTTTGAATCACTCTCCACAATTATCTTCTCTCATCACCACCATTCCAAGCAATCTCCCAAACCAAAATGATTCCCCAAAGCTCTACGTTAGAATCATAGGCTTCGAGTCCAACTATACTTGTACGAAATGATCTCAAAACGTAATGTCCACAAGCACTTGCACCACTTGATCCTTTACATATGCACCATCCGAGTTAATTTTGATCCACCAAATTGAATATTCAATAAGTCTTATTCCAGATACGGATCTGAACACTATGAAATCCTGCACATAATTGACTGAAAGATCACCTCAGTATAGAAAGCGTATTTTCAACTATCATCACGCACCACTCTATTTCTCCGATGCCATGCAAACCAGCATGTCCTATGAACGATGATGTGCTCCTTCTTCTTGGAGTTATCATAAGGTCACTCCCTATGTTGCTTCTGAGCCAATCACGTAAACCCATTTTGAATGATGCAAATACAACTTGATGATGTTGGATATTTGTGTGGTATTTCAAAAGAATAAGTGAAATGTGCTGATTTTAAAGAATTTTAATTTCTTTCATTAAAACATTTCCATTTCTAACCGTTACCAAGTTTAATGCCTGCCACACCTGACAACCCGTTGGATGGTCAAGCACAACACAGATGGCACAAAAAGAAAAGAGAAACCAATCGGCTTTGAAAATCATTCAAAAATCAATTTATTTAGGAGACTACCAAAATTTTTAATGGAAAACTTTAGGAAACTATTTTAAACAAAATAGAAAAGGCAACATGGTCTATGTAAGCAGTTATGGATTTGGACGTCTATTTGAGTGTGGGAAAGGAGTTAGGCATCCCACAATACTCATCAGCAGGAATAGTTACCCTAAACTAGTCAAGTGAAATTAACATAATATGATTTTCACTTTATTTGGATTACCCTCATTAAAACACGTGAAAACAGAAATAGATATAATTAAATGAAAATTAACAAAAGAAAGAAAAAATGAATATTTACAAAGAGCGGACTTAATCTAGGATGAGAGCTTAAGGCCTACGTACCCTGTGATAATGATTAAAGTCCACGTAGTTTGTCATATAATGGTATGTTAGAAAATGCAACCAACACCCAAGAGGGGATGAATTGAGTGTTTACAATTATTTCAATTCTTTTCAAAATTTCTTTGCAAAATACTTGTTATGAAGATTACTTGGAAGAATATGAAGCAAAATAACAATTATATCAATGAAGGACAGATTTTATAATAATGTTTAGAGTATGAAGATAACAAATTTTTCTTACAAAAAATAGAATACTCAATAATTTGTAGTTAAATATGATTAAAAACCTTATTTTCATGTAAACTAGAATAACAATACAATCTCTTTAACTATTAGGTTGCTTAAAGTAGATGTAGGAAAATGTATCAAGCAAATAATAACAATACATCCAGAAAAATATCAACAATAAAACAGAGCATCAAATGAACAACATAAATTGTAAAGAGTAAAGGAATAGAGAAGGCAAACTCTAAGATATATCTTGGTTCGGCTCAAATTCAAGCCTACGTCTGACTTACAAGCTTTAACTTGATATTTCGCCATTAATTTCACAAGTTTAATCGGGTACTTGTGAACCTCTACAACTTCCAACTTAAGTTTGAGTTATTTCTCACTTTAAGAGATTTTGCACTCTTGCTTTCTTTACCAAAAGATACACCACCCTTGTCTTATAAAGATTGGCGATGAATAATATTGTTAAAGAGCTATCTCAATAGTTGATATACAAAACGAAGATCTAAGAACTTAAATGATAGAGAATATACAATTTTTGGTTCAATGAGATTTGTTTCTCTCTCAAATTTGTTAGAACAAGTTGAAGATCACATTATAACACTTTTTTCTACTCAAAAACATGTTTAGAAGGTCATATATATAGATCAACATGAAATATAGCCATTACATATGCAAAAGAGCCATTCTTTACTTTTGAAAAACATGTTCTGATGCTATCAATCAATTGCTAGTCAAAATATGATAATTAACTCAATTCTCTTGTATGCCAGTCGTCGGGGTCTCTCAGTTGACTGCCTTTTTGTTATGCATGGTTGGTACCCAAGAGGGGAGTGAATTGGGTGGTGAAGAAGATTTTATAAAAACCAAAGTTTTTAAAGAGTTTTTAAAAAATGAACTAAGTAAGGATGATGATAAATACTTAGAATTTTAAATTCAGTAAGTAAATAGAGCAAAGTTGAGAAGGTGACACAAGTATTTATCCTGGCTCAGCATAGTCTCATGCCTACATCTAGTCTCCTAGCAACCTATTGGGATTTTAAGACTAATTAACAAGTTTTCAATAAACACTAGTCACTCACTTACCCAAACTAACTCAGAAGAGTTGTTGAAATCAAGGTCACCCTCTTTACAAATGGTTTTACCTAAACCTAGCTCAAGGAATCCCAATCCTTCAATCTTAACACTAAAAAGAAATAGAGTTATAGTAGTAAGAACTCTCTCAAAGAGTGATTATACAATTGAAAGTGCTCTAATAGGGAGGAGAATTGATATTTAAGCTCAAGAAAGATCAATCAAAGTTTTTCAAGAAGTTTCCACAATGATCCAAGTTCATATGGTCACATATTTATAGCACAAACCCTAAAAAAGCCGTTAAAAACAAACGGAAAGTCAACTAGAACAAAAATAGTCGTTTGCAATTTTCTTTTCCATACTTAATCAACTGACTGTCATGGGGATCAGTCGGTTGATCCTTCTTAAAATTTAAAATTTGAAGCTTTCTAGAGTCCATTAGTCAATTAACGGATTTCATCAGTTAACCAATGGCTTATAAAAGTGCCATTGGTTAACTGATGAAATCCCTTAATTAATTAATGGTGCCTAAAGGACTTGTTAATCAACTAATGGAATCCATTTGTCAAATAGTGTGACATAGAAAACCATTAGTTTACTTGGAAGCCACTTTTGCTTAGAAAAATACTTTCAAACTCATATGTGATGCTTTTCCAAAGATAAATGTGACCATAAATCTAAAAAGCTTAAATATCTAAGAGCTCAAAAGTCTATCACAACCCTTTGTACGAAAAGTGCAATGTCCTAAGCTATTATAGTTACACATACTTGAAGGACTTCAACAAGAAACATTTTTGAAGCAATATCGAGGAGTTTGTTATCATAAAAAAATTCATATTTAGCATAATGGGATCAACAATCTCTTTCTTTTTTTTTTTTAATGATGACAAACCTTTTGACCAAGGTAAGTTCCTCCCTTCATGGATACCAGTGCAACGAGTCCAAAAATTTCAAGATAAGTGATAAAATAAGAGAATATTAACTATCAACACAAGTCAAAGCAACATAGATAATACCATTTTAGCTTTTTAGAGTATATCCACAAAAATTCTAGTCATAATAAATCCAAATGAGTATTGAAATATCAACAAAGACTACTGTATGCTAGGTTAATATCAAGATACCATCCATAAATAAACTATAGTCTAAAATAATATCAAAATATTATCAAAAACCACTAAGTGAGTTTAGAAACTGAAAGATAGAAGTCAAAAGAGTTCTTTTCCTCCTTTGTCATCATAAAAAGAAGTGATAAAGTCTAAGAAAAATAGAAATAGGTAATGCTAATAAGTGCTCTGCCTATTAAGATGATCCTTAAGGCTTTGCAATCAGTTGTAAGCATAAGTACCAAAGACTTTATAACTATTAACCATGGACTTCAAATCAGGGAGCCTATTTTCAAATGTGGCTTCTAAACAATCAATTTTGTTATTCATACTCATAAAGTTATTATTCTTATTCTTAAAGTTAGTATTCATATTCATCAAAAGGTTACGAATAGCATTGAGAAGTGCAGATTTTGCATTGGAACCAACAAGAGTAATAGAAGGAATAGTAGGAGGCTCAAAGGATGGTAGTGGTGGTTAGCTTATACGTGAACTTGATGGTTATGTCTCTTGCTTGCATTACCATTGATTTCCTCTCTTTTCAAATCCTATTCTACTGAGATTGTCAAAGCCAATTTCCTTAGGCTTTTTAATTTCTTTCTTAAAAGGATCAATATTATGAGTTTTTAGAATAGTAATGATGACAAACCTATGGGGAAGAGATGAGGAAGGCTTCTTGGCACAACCTAACATATGTCGCATAGTTAAATGGGACAACTGAACTTTACGATGCCCTAAGAGACAAAACATCAAAAATTGCTTAATATCATTCACATATACAAAATTTCCAAATTTATTCATTATGTATTGGGCTACTATATAATGTAGCACTCTATTGTCAATGGATAAGTTTGTAATGGGGAGTGCAACATTGGCACCAGTAAATTCTTATTTAGATAACTTGTTAAGCACATTCAACCGATTGTAGCTTGAAATATACTTCAGAGAGGAATGATTAGAAATTTCATGACCTTTTCGCCTAGGCAACTGCAAATATTAGGCAAAGGTGTTCCTAATGGCGACTACTTTTGGCTCTTCTTACTTCGAAAGTTGTCATAACTAACCTTTCACGAGAGGAAATAAAAAGTTTAAATTTGATTCCTAAAATGAATCTTGAAAATCAATTTATTTGGAGTCGCCACCAAAATTTTTAATGGAAAACTCTGGAAAACCAATTTAAAACCAAAAGAAAAGGCAAAACGGTCTGCAAAACCAGATATGGGTTCGGGAGTCTATTTGAATGTGGGGAAGGTATTAGGCACCTCACAAAACTCGTCCATAAGGACGGTTACCTTAAACCAGTCAGTTGAAATAGAATATGGCCTTTAATTTTATCTCAATTACTCTTTATTAACATGCGTGCTCGTTAAACAGAAAAGACAAAAATGACAATGATGGAAGCAAATGAATAGATACTTATAAAGGGTAAACTTGACCTAGGATAAGAGCCTAGGGCTTACGTACCCCATGATGAGGATCAAAGTCCACGTAGTTCGACCAAAATGGTGGGTCTGTTAGCGATTTAATTAATTAATTTTCTTTCATCATTTTCGATTTCATTTAGAATTTTGGCCTTTATTTTAAAGCCAGGGTGTTTGTGTTGAATTCCTATAATCAGTATACTAAGGAAATCATTATTAATCCCTAAATGCTTAAAGAGATTGAGGTCTCATATGGCCTTGATGATTAACTCTTAAATGCTTGTGGAGGTTAATGATCTCACATAACTTTTAGAAATTATTTGATTTCATTATTATTTGTTAATATTTGTTTACCATGCTTATCTTAGAAAAGCATGTATTAACTTTTAAGCCTAAGGAGCTTGAGAATCTCACACGGCTTCCACTCATAAATTTCAAAGTGACTAAGGAGGTCGGTAGCCTCACGCGTTGACTTTTCCAATGTAATGCCTAAAAAGAATTTATTAGTTCTTCTGTCATTATCATTATTTCCTGTTAAGGTATTCTTATTATTGCTATTCTTGTTTATCTTTTATTACTACATCTTTTATTTTTGAAAAATTGTCAATTTTATAAGCTAAGGAGACTAAGGCCTTACATAGCCTAAATGCCCGATAAGACTGACGGTCTCACACGGTAACCTCCTTTTTATAATAATAAATAAACAAATAAAATTAAAATAGATCATTTTTCGATGTGATTTAATTATAAAAGACTTAAGCATTGATTTCCATGGCCCAAGGGGACCAAGATCTCACATGGCCTCATATTGGTTTCTTTTTAGTGTTAGGGAGAATACTAATCTCACATGGCGGGTTCTAAAATAACTTGAGTAATTAAGTGTTTGGTGATCATCTTATTTCTTGTATCATGGGGAGAATTTCCATTTTATTTGAAATATATATAGACATCATTTTTTAGATCCTAGTGACCATTGAACAGGCAAGACTATGCACGTGGACATTCTAGGAAGAAGGAAAGCAACTCTTTTTTAGCTCACTTCTTCCTTTTTACCTTATATGTATATATCCTATGCACACACACATGTAGGCATACATATATCATTCTTATTCTCTAATTGACCCTTACCTTTATATATTTATTTTTTCTCTACCTTCTTGATCGTTGCATCACAAGGAGCGAAAGATAGTGGATTTAAACCTGCAATGTGTACCTAAGGGCTAGATACACAGGTGCCTTCCTATCTTCTTCTTTACTAGATAAATCGTTGTTTCCCTACTGTCTATTCAAAATTCAATCATTTAATGACACTAGGGTGATATGAAAGAAGACAAGTTCAAAGATGACATTTTACTTTCCCATAGGTAAAAGGAGCTTGGCTATTCTCTTTGTCTTAATTTTATTGTCCTTTAGTCTCTCTTTCTCTTGTTAATCTCTTTTTCTAATGTTTTACCTTTCCGCAGGACTCTTCAAACTCTAACTAATAGTTACCTAAAGTTAGATATCTTGGATATAGGAGTGTAACACCTAAAGGTAGAGAACCCACAGACTCAAGGAAGTCTAACTCGAAAACTCTTCGTTATAAGACTACCTCAGCCACAGGATGTTAACAACCTTAGAGACCTTAGCTACCTGCCACTATTTTGATCTCTTTTCCACACTCAGATCCCCCACTCTTCTATTGGCTACCTAGTTATATCGTTTCCCTTTAAATAGGGAACCTCACTAACTTTCTCGGGCCTCTTTACTTTGTATGAGTAAAACACCAGCTTGCCTCCATAAAGTCCCAACAGCAAAATAGAAAGAGAGATGATAGCCAAATTTCTACAATTTTAACACCTTTGGACACCAAACCAAAACACTCACTCACCTTCTCTCAAACACAACCCGACAGTAGAAAATAATAGGTGGCAGTCGAGTTTCTTTAGCAATGCTTTTGCCTTTGGTTACCTCTATTTTAGCGCATGTGAACAAAGGAATTGGTTCCAGCAGTGTCACCTTTTTCACGGCATGGGAATAGAGTTGAAGAGGAGGAGAAAGTGACACTCACAGCAATGAAGACCAGCCAGAGGGGAAAATGAGAAAACGAGGAAGTAAAATGGAGGGGAAGGCTGAAAACATAAAAATGAGAAAAGCAAACCATTACCATGCATGTATGTAAATCAATTGACCTAAAGAGCCAACGAAAGAAAGGCTAGGCATTGGTATGTCTCTTCGGTTTGTGATTTTGTGGCCTTCAACTCAGTTTCCTTCTTTGTCGGCTTGCTTGGTATCGATGATCTTAGTCCGTCGTTGCAGCTAAGTTTTTCTCCCTCTGCAACTTGATTTTTCTTCCCTCTCTTGCAGCTCAGTCTTCCCTTTTCCCTCGATCTGTCATCCTTCTCTTCAAGTTAAAATTTTTCCTCGGCTTCAGCTCAGATCTTCTCCACTTTTTAATTTTTTTGCATATGAACCAAGGCTCCTTCTCTAGCAGTTCTCTTGGTCTTCTCTAGTTTCTTCAGTTTTCTCTCAATCCCACTCTCATTCAGCTCAGTTTTTTTTAGCTTCAGCTCAGATCTTCTCCATTTTTCAATTCTTCTGCATATGAACCAAGGCCCCCTCTCTCGCAGTTCTCTCAGTCTCCTCTAATTTCTTCACAACAGTTCTCTTGGTTTCTCCACAGTAGCTCTCTCGATTCCTTCCCTTCTTTTTTTTTTTTTTTTTTTTTTTTCAGTTCCCTTCTCCTTCTACTCTTTAATCCTCCTAAGCTCCCCTCTCTGTCTCGAGACTTCAACCATGCTGTCTTACCCTTCCCTCTAGCCTACACATAGGGGAGAAATGTAATCCCCTTCTGTTAGCTGCATGCCATTTTTTTCCTCACTTCACGTCTTCTCCCTTTTTTTTTGTTTTTGATTATTTATATTATATTATATTTCTTTACCTTTTGATTTTATTTAAATTTTAATTTTTCTGATTTTAGTTATTATCATTCTTTATCTTTATTTTTGGACTTTTTCTATTTTTGGTGTTTATATTTTTTTTCCTTTTTTATTATTTTTCATTATTAATATTATTAATTAATTCTTATTTTTGGATTTTGATTTTGTTTGTCTTAAAGTTCTTTCATTATTCATTTTTTTTATTTCAAATTTTCTCCACCTGATGAAATTATTAAAACTTCGGTCATTTTTATTTTCCTTATTTGCTTAATTATTAATTAATTAATTAATTAAGTAATTATGAGTAAGGTGTTCACAAAAGTGATAGTTCTACACTGAGGAAAACAACAAACCTCATTCTTGAAAGGAACCTATTGGAGCATTCTTAGTTCATGCACATTTAGATCTAACACATTTAGCTATGTAAAAGTGCCAAGAACCCAAAGAAATACCTTAGGATAACAAAGAATCCATAACTCAACCTTCGAATGGGTGGGTATGGCAAGTAACCTAGACAAACCAAAAGAGAAGCAATGAAATGCATTCAACGAGTAATGCTTCTATACTTGAAGACTCCCAAACTTCAAAATACCAAAATTTCACACCTAATCAGTCAAATAATCATGGTAGAGGAGTAAAAAATGGTAATGAGTTGAATAATCCGAGATGATTCATCCAATAGAAGTAAAATGAAGCAAATTTCCTAGATAAAAAGAGGGGATTTACTAAGGTTGTGTCAAAAAGGTCATAAAAGGAAAGAATTTAAGAGAAAATTAGAGAAAAAGACAAGAATGAGCAAAAGGAGATTGGATTTAGGGTTTTAAAATGAAAAATAGTCAATTGATAGGGCCATTGATTAATTGTCAAGCCCATTAGTTAACTGATTAAAGGCAAAAAGAAGGCCAAGTTCAATTGGTTGGTTGATGGGTTCATTAATCGACTGTCGAGCCCCATGGTTGACTAATACATCTCATTGATCATCAAATGGAAGGCAAAAATGTCTAGCAAGGTTAGAAACCAAGAGATGGTGGATTGGGTTTTATAAAAATTTTACTGAAAAACTCTCTTTTAAAACTGAAGTAAAACAATCAAAGTTAAATACAAAATGTAAATAGTGTAAAAGAGAAGAGTAGACACAGAGATTTATCTTGGTTCGGCTTCTACCCAAGCCTACATCCAGTGCCTAAACAACCTCTTAGGATTTTTCACTATCTCAGAAAATCAACACAATACCCAGAAGATTCTCTTTTATTTCCCAAGCTCTTACAACTTGATACCCTGAAGGAACCTCCTTGAATTCTCTCTTTCAGGGATATACTCTCTCTAAACCCAAGCTCCACAGCTTAACACCTTCAAGGAACCTACTTGAATTTTCTCACGGGGATATACTCTCTTTAAATCCAAGCTCTCACAGTTTGACACCTTCAAGGAACCTCCTTAAATTCTCTCTTAGGGTTGTACCCCTAAACCCAAGCTCTCTTTAAGCTTGATACCCTCAAGGAACCTCCTTGAGCTTCTTCCTCAAAAGAAAGGATAAATTACAGATGATAAACTCTCTTAAATAGAATAGATGGTACAATGAAGCACTAATATGATAAAGAGCTGATAAGATGATAAAACTAATGATATAATCACTCTTGAATGTTTTTCTTGTTGTTTCAGAGTATATAGGTTGATTTGATATAGATTGAGGTCCAATAGTCCATTGGGGATGATTGAGAGGTCAGAGATTTCAAAATATATCTATTGTCAAGTAATTATGACTTCTCTATTTTCAACTAGTCGATTGCTCACCACTAACCAGTTGACTACTTACTTTTTCCCTCTCAGTAGTTTCAAATTCTGGACCTCAACAGTCAACTGCTCACTCTTGACCATTCGATTGGTCATTCCTAGTGAAACTGTCGTAACTGACCTTTTGGCGGGATGGAATTAAAACAGGTTTAAAACCGATTCCTAAAAATGGAATTTTGAAAATCGATTCGTTTGGAGTCGCCACCAAAATTTTTAATGGAAAACTTTGGAAAACCAATTTAAATAAAACAAAAAAAGAAAGGCGAAATGGTCTGCGAGGTTAGAGATGGGTTCAGGAGTCTATTTGAGTGTGGGGAAGGTGTTAGGCACCCCACAACACCCGCCCATAAGGACGGTTACCTTAAACTAGTTAGTTGAAATAGAATATGGTCTTTAATTAATCTCAATTATCCTTTTATTGACATGGACGCACGTTAGACATAGGAGACAAAAAAGTGAAAATGCATACAAATTGATGGTTATTTACAAAGGACGAACTTGACCTAGGATGAAAACCTAGGGCCTACGTACCCCGTGAGAGGGATCAAAGTCCACGTAGTTCGACCAAAAGGCATTTTTATGATTGGTGGTTTTTTTTTATTTGTGATGAGAATAGGAGGATTTTAATTAAAACAGATCATTGTAAACAAAACGGGATAGGAATTTGGTTTGTATGTTTTAATTTACTACAATCTGATTAACCTTGTTCTCCTAAACTCTTCACATTTTCTTTTTTTTTTTTAATTTTTTGTCAATTTTATTATTATTATTATTATTTTTTTAGTTTTGAGAGTTTATATTTCGGGAATTAATGCATAATTTATAATGAGAGGAATATATTTTTTTTATTTTATGAGTTTTTGAATTTATTGTTGATAAATATTGATTATTATTATTAGTATTGATTATTGGTAGACAATTTAATTTAAGTGCTATTATTTATTGGTTTATCTGTTTGTCTTTGAACAAATATATGCTAATTTTCAGGTTCTATGGAGATTAAAATCTCACACGAGCCTGAGAAGTTGAGGAGAGACAAGTATTCTCACACGATCCATTTTGCATGAATATTTAATCAAAGTTAATATTTAATTATTGTCCATTTATTTATTTTTGTATTATTATTAATGTTATTGTCATTTTAGAATTAATTATAGGGATTTAAGGAGATTAGAACCTCACTTAATCCCGCACAATCGAGGAGAACAATATTCTCACATGATAATTTCGCAAATGATAGGGAATGTTTATTAAAGCAAGCATTTTGATTATGATTATTATTATGATTCAATCCAAATTCAACATTTAATTATGGTTAATTTATTTTCCACCATTCATCCATTAATATTTCATTAGTATCATTGTTACTTTTTAATTATCCAATTCGTTGTAGGGATTTAAGGAGATTGATATCTCACATAATCCCCGGTAATCGAGGAGAACAAAATTCTCACACAACAATTTTATCCACCATGCCGATATTAATCATCATTCAATTATTAATATTTCATTAGTATATATTGTCATTCCTTTATTTTATTTTATTTTTTACCATTTATTAATTAATATTTCATTAATATTAATTGTCACTTTTCCATTATTCAACTAATTGCAAGGATTTAAGGAGATTAACATCTCACATAACCCCCGGTAATCGAGGAGAACAAAAT
The DNA here is from genome assembly GCA_037074485.1 of Delonix regia. NCBI lineage: Eukaryota > Viridiplantae > Streptophyta > Magnoliopsida > Fabales > Fabaceae > Delonix > Delonix regia. The sequence continues at coordinate 8,494,555 of CM073453.1, forward strand.
TCTCACACGATAATTTTATCCATCGTGACAATATTCATTAATTATCATTCAATTATTTTGCAACATTCTTTCATTAATATTTCATTAATATTCATTGTCTTCCAATTATTTGATTAATTGCAAGGGTTTAAGGAGATGAAAAAAAACTCACATAATCCTGGTAATCAAGAACAACAAAATTCTCACATGCTAATTTTGTACATAATAGTCATAATTAATCAAACTAATGTCTAAACAATTATAATGAACAAAAATAAACAAATTTAAACACGTGAACAGTAGCATTGCATATTAGAGTGCGTGAACAGTGCACATGCATGAGATTGCATTGAAGGAAATCGAGTGAACAGTAATGACGTGCAGCAGAATTCTCGGCCAGTGAAGAACGTGCAGCCATACCTGGTTTTTCAGCTCCTCTCTTGTGCTCCAATGAAGAAGGACCTTCTCCTCCTCACCCAACAATGGAAGATGAACCTCCAACAGCCCCTCAAAGTCGCTGGTCTTGGCTGGAAGTGCAGAAACGGGCAGCTTCGTTGGAGTTTCGTTGGACAGCTTTGTTGGAGTTTTCTGGTTGGTTCCAGCGCTTGAAATTCTGCAGAAAGTGTCCCTACTTCTTGGCTGGAAGATGGAGGCTGAGAGCTTCTCTTCTTCTCCACACTTCCTCTTCTTCCTTGTGCTCCCTAAGCTCTCCTCTGTTCACCTCTGTTTTTTGAGCTCAAAATAGAGTTTTTCTCCTCCATGGTTCAGCTTCTATTCCTTCCTTTGCTGCCACTTTGTTTTGGATTCTAACTTCCTTGTTTCTACACATCATTTTGGCATCCAACTCTCCATTTTTCTGCTCCTTGGATGGTCTGAACTTCAGCACCTTTTCACTCTAGAATTTTGGACGTTACTCCCACAATTTTTCTGCACATTGGACAGCTTTGTTCAGCTCTCGGTTTCTGCAGTTCAGCTCTCGGTTTGCTGCCTCGTTTCAGGTTCGTCTCCTTGCTGTTCTTTCCTCACGTGGCTACCTTGCTTCCTTGCTTCGTTCAACTTGGTTTCTCCTTCACGTTGCTGCCTCCATTCTTCCTCCTTCGTTCAGCGTTATTCCTCACGGTTTGCTGCTGTCTTCGTGGCTCTTCTTTTCTTCTTCAACTCCTCTTCTCTTCTTAGTCACGTGGCTCTCTACTTTTTAGCGTGGTTCCTCTTTCTTTTTCTTCCTCTCTTCTCTTTTCCAGCTCTCTTTTCTTCTCAGCCAAGACCTCTTTTCTCTCCAGCGTTTTCTCCTCTTCTTCCTCTCGGTTTGCTGCCTTCCTTTATGCTCCAACGTCCCCTCTCTTTTTCTGCCATTTGCTCCCTTTTTCCCTTGCTTTTTCTGCAACTTCCAGCCACCACTTTGCTGCACACGGTCCCCTCCTTTTGCTGCCACCTCCAGCCACACCACACTCCTCTCTCACTACTCCAGCCACCTTACTTTCTGCCATGTTGTAGAACCATTCCCATTTGCTTTTTTGTCCCCCTTGTCCTCTTGTGCATGTGTGTGCATGGGTGCATGCATGTGGTGAGTGTGTGTGTCCATAGATGAGAGTGTGTGAGAGTGTGAGTGTGAGTGTGTGAGAGTGAGGTGTCCGTGAGTGAGAATGTGAGTGTGTGAGAGTGATGTGTGTCATGTGTGTGAGAGCAAATGATCATATGGGAGCAAATGAGCATGTGGGAGTGTGAGTGTGAGTGTGTGAGAGTGATGTGTCCGTGAATGGGAGTGTGAGTGTGTGAGAGTGATGTGTGTCATGTGTGTGAGGGCAAATGAGCATGTGAGGAGCAAGTGAGCATGTGAGAGTGATGTGTGCCATGTGTGTGAGGGCAAGTGAGCATGTGGGAGCAAGTGAGCATGTGAGAGTGTGTGAGTGTGAGCAAGTGAGAGTGTCTTGCAATTCCACTTCAAGTATGTGGCTTTGTTCATTTTATTTCTTTGTAAGATGATTGCCATACATCTTGAATTTTCCTTTTTATTATTTTTGGTTCTTATGTTTAGTTTTTTCCATATTACTTTTATTTTGTTTGCCTTTTGCAATTTTGTTTTGATTCATTGTTATTATTATTTTATTATTTTATATTTTTTGAATTTTTTAATTCTATTCATTATTATTATTGTGATTATTATTATTGTTAATTTGGGTGGGGTGTTCACAGTGAGCTCCCTGTTGAAGGTCTCAAAGCCAGCAGTTGCTGGATGCTTGATCTGGGTGTGGCTAGACAACTGCTCACTTACAAAGGGCTCTCAATCAATCATTTTATTGGTATCATTGAAAGTGGTGTGTAAAGGTGCCAAATTTGACTGATGTGAGGGATTGGTCAACTATTCAAGGTAATTATTTAATGAATAAGAGATAGAATGACTTATATATATAGATCAAATTTTATACCTTGAGAAAGCATAAGACTTTCAAAGATACCCTTGAACTAGTTTACTAATCAAATTTAGCGCCTTTACACACCACTTTCAATGATACCAATAAAATTATTTATAGTTTTCAAATAATGACTGAGTGTGATTAAATTTTTCCAAGACGATTTAAAAAAGTACTTATGAAAAAAGGGTTAAGGAGACTCCGATGCTAAAGTTAGTAAAGAGATAAAAAAAAAAAAAGGGCCAACAATATCTTGATGAATAACTATAGCTCATTAGGATTAACCATGCCATGTTCTCTTTTTATAAAGCAAAATATTTCAATTGAAAAAGGTTTTGTAAAGATGTCTAGAAGTTGGAAATCAGTTTGCACGAACCCAAAAGTGACATCTTTCTTTTAGACATGAAGCCTAATGAAATAATGTCAAATTTCAATATGTTTAGAGCGTGAATCATAATGGGATTCTTGTTAAGATTTATGGCACTAGTATTATCACATCTAATTGAAATATCTTAATGCTATAAACTAAAATCCTTAAGTTGTTTTTTCATCTAAAGGATTTGAGCAAAACATTTACCAATTATAATATACTTTGCCTCAATAATAAGACTTTTTAGGAGAAGTTTGAAAATAGGCACACATGCACACACTGAACATAATATCTGGTCTACCTGTAATTAAATATAGGAGAGATCCAATCATACCTCTATATTTTGAGATATCATAAGGCTTTCCACTCTCAACTAAGTCTATTTTTATTGTGGATTCCATTAGTGTGTTGCTTAGTTTGATATTCTCAAAACCAAATTTCCTGATCAGTTCTTTAACATATTTTGATTGACATACAAAGGTTCCATCCTTCTATTATTTATTTTCAAGACCCAAGAAAAAAATTAAGCTCTACAAACAAAGACATCTTAAACTCTCCTTGCATCATTTCAGTAAACTCTTTCTACAAAGTTTCATTAGTATCATCAAATATAATATCATCCACATATTTTGAACAATTAATATGTCATGATTTTTTTTCTTGAAAGACAAATTTGAATAAACTTTTCCTCTTAAAAAATCATTTTCAATAAAAAAGGAGTTTAGTATTTCATACCAAGCCTATGGTGCTTGTTTGAGGTTATAAAGAGCTTTTCTCAATTTGAATACATGATTTGGAAGTTTTGGATCTAGAAATTCTTGAGGATGTTCAACATAAACTTCATCCAATGTATATCCATTGAGAAAGACACTTTTTACATCTATTTGATACAACTTGAAGTAATTGACACATGCAAAAGCAAGTATCATGTGAATTGCTTCTAATCTATCTACTGGTGCAAAGGTTTCATTATAGTCAATTCTTTTTTCTTGATTATATCATTTAGCAACCAATCTAACTTTCATTCAAGTGACAATTCTGGACTCATCAAGCTTGTTTCTTAAAACTCATTTGGTGCCAATGATAGGATAATCATTGGGTTTAGGAATAAGTTCTCATACTTGGCTTTTTCAAATTGGTTTAATTCTTCTTGCATAGCCATGACCCAATGCTCATCTTTCATTGTTTCACTAACATCTTTTGGTTCATTTTGAGATAAAAATTCTTGATGATTGCAAATATTTCTAAGTCAATTTCAAGTAGTTAACCCATGAGATACATTAATAATAATTTGATCTAGTGGATGATCTTTCTTGAAGTTTCAATGCTTTGGAAGATCTTGAATGGTGCTTTGTTCTTTTACTTGTATGGATTTAATTAGCAAGGGAAGTTGTAGTTGTTGATCTTCTTAAGGGCCTTTAACCTTCTTTTCATTTTCATCTTTGGTTCTTTGTGTCTCTTACTTTTCTTCCATTACAAGGTTATTAAGTCTCAATGTAGTTTCTTCGCAAGATACCTTTCTTAGCTCAAGAGGGTCAAATTCATCAAAATTCACATGAATAGATTATTTAATAGTCATAGTTCGCTTATTGTAAACTGTAAATGCCTTGCTAATACTAGAGTATCCTAGGAAAATTGCTTCATCAAATTTTGCATCAAACTTACCCATATTATCTTTTTACAATGTTAAATGCAAAACATTTGCAACCAAACTTATGAAGGTGAGAAATGTTAGACTTCTTTCCTTTGTATAATTCATAAGGAGTTTTCTTTAAAACTAGCTTTATTAATGCTCCATTTATAACATAACATACAGTATTCATTGCATCTGTCAAAAAATACTTAGGAAGGTTCCTTTCATTAACCATTGTTCTAGTCATTTCTTCTAAAGTTTTATTTTTCCTTTCTACAATACCATATGTTGTTGTGTTTTAGGAGTATAAAAATTATGCTCAATGCCATTCTTATCATACAATTCCATAAAAAAGATTATTTTCAAATTTTCCACCATGGTCATTTCTTATTCTTACAATGGTTATGCCTTGTTCATTTTAAGTATACTTTGCTAGTTTTAGAAAAGACTTGAAGGCTAGATCTTTGTGAAATAAGAAAGAGTCCATGTGAATCTAAAGAAGTCATGTACAATAACAAGTATATAGTAGTTTCCTCCAAGACTCATTGTCCTAGATGGCCTAAAAAGATCCATGGGAAGTAATTGCAAAGGTCTGGTTGGGGAAACAATGTCTTTTGATTTGAAAGAACTTTTAATTTGTTTTCCCTTTTGACATGCATCACAAAGTTTGTGTTTTCCAAATTTTAATTTGGGCAGTCCAACTACAAGATCTTTTCTAGCAAGTCTATCTAGGAGACTCATACTAGCATGGGCAAGTCTTCTACACCACAACTAACTTTCATCATTAACACTAATCAAGCATTTGGAATCAAGAGGAGGCACATCATCAAGAATAATCATATAAAAATTGTTTAATCTTTGTCCTCTTAATTTTATCTTCTTATCATCAATGTTTTCCATAAGATAATGTTTTGAATTAAATATAACTTTATTATTCTTATCACACAATTGGCTCAAGCTAAGATGATTATGATTAAGAGCATCAATAAAAATCACATTATCAATGGAGGTAGAAATGTTCTTACCAACCTTGCCTATCCCAATAATTCTTCCTTGCCCACTACCATCAAAGGTGACATTTCCTTTATTTTAGGTTGAAGAGAAATGAACTTGGATTTGTCTCCAATCATATGCTTGGAGCAACCACTATTCAAGTATCATTTTTCTCTAGTAGCTTTCATTCATACCTACAACAGACAATCAAGTTTTATTTTAAGGTATCCAAGTCCCTTTGAGTCCTTGACTGTTAGTGTTCCTTTTAGAATCCATACTTCCTTGCCTTTATATAACATGTTTTTCCTATAGGCCTAACTATGAGAGTCATGTCCCTTTTGGCCATAATAAAAGCAAGTAATAAAAGGAGTGCTAGTCATGATATCCAGAATAAAGGAATTTTTCTAGTATTTTTTTATAATACACCTAGTGGAGGTGAATAGGTGTATTTACTAAATTTTGATATTTTTCAAAAGTTTTCAAAATTAAAATTGGCTTAGAAAATTATAATATACTGAAAACTTCAGAAACTAGTTAAAAAAGTTTAAATACAGTTGACTAGATTTAGTAAAAACAAATGACTATGTATTTTCAATAAACTAAATTATCAATGAAGGAGACAATTTTAAGAACACAGACCAGAAATATAGAGAAGAGAGTTAGAGAAGTAAACATAGAAATTTATTCTAGTTCGGCAATTCCTTTGACTCATTCAAGGGATTTTACTATATCAACATGGTTTTACAATCCTTAAAAGTTTTACACATGTTGACTTTCAAAACACAAGGTTTTTAAGCTTAACTTCAAACTTTTTTCCAAGTATCTCACTCTTACTCTTAACCTTCTTCTCATACACAGAGATATAGGTACAGTGCAAAAAAGAAAAGATTTAAAACCATCATAACAATGAGCTTACATAGTTTAAATCTAAAATAGTGCTCTTACAAGCTTGTGAACCAGAAACTAAGAACAGGTAGGGTATATTTTGATACAAAGTTGTAGATCTGTGTGTATATTTCACAGGGTAGCACCTCTATTTATATTTCTTTAGATTTCAACCGTTAAAACTTTTATGATCGTCAAATCTACATATTCATGGTGCTAGAGGAGTTTATGCCATTCTTTTTTCGTATATTTCATTTAGCTTACTTTACATATGGGTGGAGAGCCTTGAAGGGTTTGATCTTTCAGAAATCTAGCTCTTGGTCAGAGTGCTTGAAAGGAAGACGTTGAGAGATTAGAAAGTTAGCTATCATTATAAGATTTTCAAGTTTCTTCACGTGATATACTTTTCCTTAAGTTTATATGAGCTATCAAATGGTATAAGTTTTTGGGCTAAAGTGATATAAGCAATAGTGGGCTATTGTAGTTAAGTGGACTAAGTTAAAAGTGGATCTTTCTTCATTTAAGTTTGTTAAAAATCAAACTTTAAAGGTTTAAGCCATGTTTTGGGGTAAAAATGTCCTTTTTTATGATGAAAAAACTAAATAGAGAAACTGCAAGAGCTCCCCCTGAAACTAAGATTCATCATATTTTCACAATAAAAGAATTATGACAGCTACCATAATCAAGATATTTAAAATCATATGACAATAGTGAATAGTTATAATAATGAGAGTTCATAAATATCTAATTAGTCAACAAGTTATCAATCATCAGAGTCAAATGATGTCTAAAAGAAAAATAAAAACAAAAGATGTCCAAAAGAAACATAAGTAGCAACAGTTTAAAAGATAGTTAAGTAAAAATATGGAATTAGTAAAGACAATTAACTAAACTTTAACTAAAATTTTTCCCCCCATTTTGTCATCACTCAAAAGGACAGTGGATAAAAAAAGGGTCATAACTAGTCAATGCCAATCTAATTAGATGACAACCCAGTCAATGATGTTCTCGAAAGAGTTGTTGCAAACCCATATGGCATTGATACATAGTATGTCATAACTGCTGAGACTTCTAATTGATTTAAGTCTCTCTTTGTTGTAGAGTAGTCTTGGGATCTTGAATTTTAATATGAATAGCCTCTTGACGTTGATTACTAGTGTTCAACTATCCTTTGATAATGGCAATCTTATTCAGTAGTTCAAGCATTTCATGTTGCATGGTTTCCATAGGAGTAAGCATTTGTGTCTAATTGTTGAGTATGTAAATCAAAATCTAAAAATGATTAGGTAGAAAAGCACAAAAAATGGAGGAAGTGGAGGCTGTAGGAATTGACACCTGATGTGTAGAAGATGGTGGTGTAGCTTCAAGAATACTATATGGTTCAGGAATAATAGGAGTAAAGGCCTCAATGTTACATAATCATGTCCATCTTCCATCTATCATATTGAACCTTATCAACTTCAAGGATGAAGTATCATATGTTGCAGTGATTTTCTTGGAGGGACAACTTTTTAGATAAACTTTTTTTAAGCCTTGAAAATCCTAGTAAGTTTTATCCTGTATAGTAGGCTAGAGGAAGGATCTAAGTAAGTGTTGTTTTCAAACATATATTACAATATCCAATATCAAATATTTATGGGTTGTTGGGCAGACAAAATTGTAGAAGTAGCTCACTTTTGCTCAACATTTCCAAGGACCTGATATGAAGAAGCACACATGTAGTGATCATATGAACTTGAACTCTCTCCTTAAAAAGGGGAGCCGATCCATTCAACTTACATCCATGGAGAAATTTAGGTTTCCCAAACAACTTGCTTTTGACTTCTTCAAAGGTGAAATTGAAATTTTTTGGCCACTTGCTTTTAAAGAAGAATTTTTCATTGGCTTCAAAATGCATGTCCAATATGGCCGCTATGGTTTCTTCATCTATTATTATGCATACCCCATATACCAGAGACTCAAGAGTACAACTATCAATCATAAAAGATAATTTTGAATAGAACTTCCTAACTAAGTCCTTATATAACGCTCTAATAAAGTAAAGATGGGAGACCAATGAAGTTTCTGATCTCAGTCTCAACTGGACATTGTAACTCGCTAAGTTTTTCAAAAGAGACACTACAACCAGAAACAATAGGTTTTGAAGAAAAATAGTCATGAAAGCTAACCTCATGTTTTTTATAATGAAAAGTTTTAAGAATGTGGGAAGAAGAGGAAGTACCCTTGACTTTATGAGTTTTTTTTTTTTTTTTAGATAGAGGCTTTTCAGAAGTAATTGGAGTCTTTCCTGTTGTTTGTGAACTTGATCGAGTAGTGACATGTGAAGGCAGAAAAAGTGAGTAAGACGTAGGAGAGACTGCTATATGAGAGTTTTAAGTGTCCTAGGCTAGAGTGAGAGTGTCAACATCAAATGGCCTCACGTCTTCTTCATCGAAGGAAGATTGAAGTACCAAATGTCGCTTACCTTTAGAGGAAGTCATCTTTGAAGTAGGCTGAGTAGGAATGGCCAGGTTCTCTATGACATTGTCAGCTGATGGTTATTTAATCATGATTAGAAGTCAATACATGTAGAGCGTCGGCAACAGAAAGTGTGTAGAGACATTATGGAAGCCAACAAACAAGTGTGAGAGAAAGAGAGAGATTGAAGGTGTGCAAAGACTTATAAGGCACAATGCCTTGGGAGAGAGAGTCAAATTGAGTTTAGGAGGGAAGAGGTTACCTTTTCATCTCCCAAGAAGTTTTATAACTGCTTCAATGAGTGGGAAAAGATGTATCTGCAAGAGAGGTTCCCAAAGGTACGGTTATTGACATGTTGATGGAGGGAAAAATCATATCTTCTGACAGATTTAACTTATAAATAATTATTGGCATAGTGCACATCATTTTTGGGTCTTATGATGGATTGACATTTTTACCTTGGGAAAAATTTAGTTAACTTAAAATAATACAATTAACTAAAAAAATGACTAAAACAATAATGACAGTTTGAATCATAGAATCATATGCAACCATCACAAGATATGATAACAGATAATATAAGCAGAAAAAGATAAACTTAAGAAAAAATTTTACTAATAATTTTGTAGTTAACTGTATTTAGTTATTAAGTTAAAATTATAATTAACTAAGGATTTACAGTTGACTGTATTTTGGTAGGAAGCCAAAAAAATATAATTGACTAAAAATTTATAGTTGACTATAAAAAGATCAAAGAAACTTATTTTTCTTGGGACTAAATTATTCCTAGTTTAGTGCAAAGATACTTAATCCTATCTTCTTGTAAAGGCTTGGTAAAGATGTCAGCAAGCTAATATCCAATTTGAACATAGGTTACCTATATGTTCCTTTGTTGCATATAGTCTTGGATAAAATGATGACTCAATGTGTTTTGTTGTTGAGTTATGGACAAGGTTCTTTGTGAGGCATATAGCACTTATGTTGTCACAAAATATAGGATTTGTGATATGGATAGAGAGTAATAATCAAGTTACTGCTTCATCAACAGGAGTTGAGTACAACAACTACCAAGAGCCATATATTAAGCCTCAGAAGTGTATAGAGCTACTGAAGTTTGCTTCTTGCTAAACCAAGTGATGTGCTTCCAAGTTGTTCAAATTGAACAATCTTAAAACATAAGTAAATGAAAAAAGAAAATATAGAACAATTAGCACTCTAGAATGACAAGATTGCACACCACACTCAAGAATACTATATTTGATTTGCTACATTCTAAAATAGAAGAAGGAAAGTGATAAGAATCAGGGATGATTTATCCACTAAGTTTAGAAAACTTAAACAAGAAATTCGTATATAAGAGGCTAAGCCAATTTTTAGAGCATTCAAGGTTGCATTTCTCATTGACGAGTTCTAAATTTATAACCAAGAACAAACCTCTTGGCATAAGTCCAAGTTTCACCTAATTACTCACCTAATTTAGAAAAACATGTATAGAAATTCAGCTAACATAGACTTTCAATCCAATGTAGCCTAACTTACCTATCTTAAACTTTCAATCCAATATAGCTTACCTAACTTAGACTTTAACCAATAATCAGAATATATATTTTAACTTTCGTCACATGCATGGTTGACTTTTCTCATTGTATTCATTATAACACATGATCAAATTACCCCACTTGAACTTGGGCTCTATATAAAATTTAGGCTTAGACCCTAAATAGTCTAAGTCCACTTTGAGTTATTAGACAACCATGATCTAAATCTTCTTGGCTATAAAATGGTTAATTAGCCTAGATGGAACTCCATAGCCCAAGTCAGCTTCATGTTCAACTTGATGCTCATCCCCAAGAGACTAAAGCTTTGCCAAAATTTGACAAGTTCCACTAGTGCTCTTTCTATTTAATTTATCACCTGTAAAATCAAAGTCTACATATCCAACTAATTCAAAGTTGTTAGTTCTAGGATACCATAGACCATAATCTTGACTTCCCACTAAGTATATAAATATTCTCTTAATGGCAATAAAGTGAGATTCCTTAGAACTAGTTTGGTATCTTGCACATTTACAAACACTATTTATTATATTAGCATAACTAGTAGTAAGATAAAGAAAGGAACCAATCATACCTCTATATACTTTTTGGTCAAAATCCTTACTATTTTCATCCTTGTCTAAATGGGTTGAAGGATTCATGGGAGTTTCCATAGGTTTCACATTTTCAAATTTAAATCTTTGAAGCAATTCCTTTGTATACTTGGCTTAATTCATAAAATTTCCTTTATTGGTTTGCTTGATTTGCAAACCAAGGAAGAAAATCATTTCTTCCATCATACTTATCTCAAATTCACTTTGCATAAGCTTTGAAAATTTCTTGCACATATTATCATTAGTACTTCTAAAAATAATATTGTAAACATAGACTTGTGCAAGTATAGCTTCTTTGTTAGGTTTTTCTAATTAATAACATAGTGTCAACATTTCCTCTTTTAAAACCATTAGAGGAGAGAAAATTGTATTAGAGGAGAGAAAATTGTTTAACCTCTTGTACCAAGCTCTAGGAGCTTGCTTTAAACCATAAAGGGCCTTTAAGAGTTTATAAACATGGTTAAGCAATTTTTTATTTTCAAAACCAGGGGTTGTTTGACATACACCTCTTCATTTATAAAACCATTGTAAAAGGCTATCTTGACATGCATTTGGTGCAATTTAAAATTCATGTGAGAAATTAAGCTAGCAAATATTTTAATAGATTTTAATCTAGCTAAATGAGCATAAGTTTAATTAATGTCTATACCTTCTTGTTGAATGTTTCCTTAGGCCACATGACAAGCTTTGTTTCTTATCACTTTACTTTTCTCATCTAACTTGTTTTTAAATATCCATTTTGTTATCCTTTGGTTTTTCAACAAGAGTCTAAACTTCATTTTATTTAAACTAGTTTAACTCCTTCATGGCTAGAATCCATCCTTCATCATTTAATTCTTCATTAACTATTTTTGGTTCTATTTAAGATAAAAGTGCCAAATTTTTATTTTTCCTAAATGATGATATGGTCATCAATCCTTCCTTTGGATCTCTTGTTGTATTATAAGGATATAATGATGTTAATTGGATTTCATATTACAATGAGACAAAATTCATTAGTGGGTTATGTATTCTCCCTTGGTAGTGTTAACACAGGCAATCAACACCCAAGAAGGGGGTGAATTAGGTGTTTACAAAATTTCTATTTTTTTTTTAAATTGCTTTACATAAATCCTTATTCTGAATTATACGTGGAAGAGTATGATGTAAAGCAACACTCATATAAATTAATGGAAACTTAAAGTAGATACTTGAGGAATGTATATATCAATAGTTCAAGTGTAATATCAACAATAAATTCAAAGCATAAAAATAATAATTCAAAATATAAAGAGTATAGGGATAAAGAAAGCAAACTTAGTGATTTACCTGGTTTGACTCCAATCCAATCCTATGCCCAGTCCCTAAGCAACCTTTTAGGAGTTTCCACTATCTAAAATATCAATTACAATAACAACAAGGGAGAACCTCTCCCTTAATCTTAAATCCTAGGAAGAACCACTTCCTTACACTTAGATAGGGGAACCTCCCCTTCAACATAAACACTCTCTTGCTTGATTCCTTTGAGGAACCTCATTGAGCTTTTCTCTCTCAATGAAGAAAGGAATATAAATGAATAACCTCTTTTAAAGAAGTAGATATACAAATGAAGGTCTAAGAACTCAAATGACAGAGAATTTGCAAATTTGATTTAATGATGTTTGTTTCTTTCTAAAAAAATGATATAACAAGTTAAGGATCACATTTTAGCACATGGTTCTACTCCAAAATATGTTTAGAATGTCTCATATATATATATAAAGATGAGATATAGTCATTACACACTCAAAAAGAGCCATTATTTACTTTTAAAAAACTCTTTCTTGGAATGACCAATCTACTGCTCACTTTTTGTATTGTACTAGTCGACTTACCACAGGTGGCCAATCGACTGGTCACTTACAGTGACACAATCCTAACTTCAAATGGACATAACTTTCCCATTTTAAATCCATTTTAAGTGCATGACCTATTGTTGGAAAGCTATTTAAGTATATTTTCTAATCAAAGAAATTTCATATAAAACATCAATGTATTTTTGAATATATGATAAAAATAGTGACTAAAGGTCATAATAGAGTTTTATGTAGAATCCATATCTCACCACTCAATTTTGTAAGGTCATAGTTTTTTTCATTTGAACTCCATTTTAACTGAATGACCTATCATGGAAAAGATATTTGAGTCTATTTTCTAATAAAATAAGTTTTATATCAATAGCCTATACAAGTTATGAGATATAAGTAAAATAGGGACCAATGGTTGAAAACGATTTTAAGTAAAATCTATATCTCACTATCTTTTAAGTCTAAACTTATATTTTGAGAACCAAAATATCTTGAGCCAATAAATGAAAATCTAAATCATTGAATTTCACAAAATGATACCTAGCCTATGATAATTATACCTATTCAATCCATTAGCTATCTTAATGCATCTAAACTTCAAATCCATAACTTCTTCATTGCCTTAAGCGTCTTTCCTTCTTGCTATCTTTGTGTGAAGCATGATATTGATATTTCATTTTTTTCACTTCAATGTCCACTCTTTTTCTCTAGACCATCCTACACATAATACATATTTAACTTGCAAACCAAATAGTTAGTCCAAATAGTTAATCAATTAAGCAAATATTAATATTATATTTGTAACTCATATTTTACATATATTTATCATCATTAAAACAATCTCAACAGGTAATGGTGCAATAACTTTGAGATTTGATAAACAAACTATTATTGCTAGATCCACCATGGAACCAGAGTTTATTACACTAGAAATGACTAGTAGTAAGGTTGAGTGGTTAAAAAGCTTCTTAGCTAATCTCCCATCAGGAATGAAAACAACTTTGTATGTATGCAATGTGATTATGGCTTAGCAATAGTCATTGCAAAGAATAAGGATTCCAATGTAAAAGATGAGATACATATTTGAGACATGATGTGATTAAATAGCTACTAAAATATGGTATTATGTCAATCAATTATCTAAGTTTGAAAGTGATATGGCCGATCCTTGATTAAACCTTTGGAAGGAAATTAATCCTTGAAACATTAAGGAGAATGTGACTTAAGCCAATGTGAAATTAAATCCAAACTTTGTGTTGACAGATCCCATGAAGAATATTCATATGAGTAGCAACAAGTCACTTACTAATTTTGCTAGCATTGTTGAATTTTTAGTCTCTTCTTATGGTGTGAGAAAGTGCTAGAATGCATTAATGGAAAAGATGAGCATAAAGCTCTTATTGATTTTTATAGCCCTTATGGATGATGTATTCATTGCAAATGCACTTGATAAAATCACCTATATGAGTATAGAGTGGGTTTGTTCCTATAAGATCATAGTGAAATCTCTAAAACACTCATGAACTACTTGGCATGCACTTGGCCTTAAAGCACAAAATCCTATCACCAATAAGAATTGTATGGGTGTAATATAGTATATGAGATCTCTAATTTGCAATCAAGAGCTTTTGGTCCACAGAAGTAGTAAACTTCACCGTAACAAACTTCACCGTAACTCTATAGGTTAAGTCTTATTTGTCTAGGTCTGCTTCATAGTCCAAAAGACTCAGAATTCAATATAATTACACTAGTGTACATAATCCAAAGATTATTCTTTCTTTCTTAAACTTATAAATTAATTTTTATTTATTATTTATTAAAGATTTCTAATATTTTTAGAAAATATAGTATAATAAAGAAAGTACAAATATATGAATGGAAGATAAACAACTTAATTTGGTGACAAATTGGAAAATTATGAATGACTAAAATAACTGAAATATAAAGTAAATATAACTGAAAAAATACACAAAAAGGATAATTAAACCTATTTAGTTAAATATTAAAACAAGTTGATAAATATTACTCTTTATAATACTTTCTATATAACCTCTTATCCTTTTTTTTTTTTCCTTTTTGTTGTTCTTTTCATCACTCTTTTTAAACATTTCAATTTTATGATTATTTTTTATTCAACTATGGAAAAACATTATTAAGCCAACGAACATAAATAAATATAAATAATAAAAATTAAATGAAATTATATAAAATGATAAAACAAAGAAGAAAAAAACTTATATGTAACTTTTATATCTTTGTTATGTTGTTCTCCAGTTAAAACATGATAGCTGTATGACTAACCAATTACATCAGGATACATTTATGGTTGTTATAGATAAATATAGACGAAAATCTTATTTTAGTCTCATTGCTTTAGTTCCATTTTGGTCCCCAACTTAATCTTAGTTTCAAACCAGTCTTTCACTCAATGATTTTACTCCTATTTTGGTCTCTGTTTAAAAAACATTATATGCTTGCTTATGTGTCCGTTATTCCTTGACCAGAGCATCACTAAAATGACATGGAAGTTTACTTGGAGTCTTTTGACAAAAAAAAAAAAAGACTTGGAGTCTTCCCACTTGTGCAAAGAAACCTAGGGCACAGGTTTGTCTTTCTCTCCATCTTGTATCTTTACTCACATGTTTAGACCTAACACTTAAAATTGGTGAGGGGATTTGGCCAAATGAATATGTTGGCCATCTTATGGGTGGCTGCTGGAGGAAATAATCTAGAGGAAGATGAAATCATAGCATGGGAAATCAAAAGACGGAATCACGAAAGGGAGATCGTTGAGGTATGCTTTGAATGTCACTCATCTTCTTTGATTCCTACTTCATGCCTATATATATTCTCACGTATCTTTCACTCAGTGTGCACTATCATATTCTCATGCATTCATTTTTCATTCTTCATCTGTGTTTATTATTCACTATCAGATCTTGGAATTTCTACAAGCCTGCATCTTATTTAGATTATACCTGTTTTATGTTCTTTCATGTTTGATTATGTTTTTAGCTTCTTCCCTGTGCAATGTTAAGCCAATTTAGTGGACTAGTGTGACATCCCTAAATTAATGATTTTAATCTAAGCTAAATTATTTAGGAGAAATCAGAAAGAATCAAACAAAAATAAATATGCTTAGTTAAATCATTTAAAGAAAACAACCTAGAACTTAGTTTTAAGGCGTAGGGGCAAAATGGTCATTTTTGAAAAATGATAAAGGCAAAATGGTAAATTCATAAGGGGGACACGTTGCATTATCTTAACATGCAGGGCTCGCACATGTGGGGCCTATACCATAATAAAATATTAAATATCCATGGGGCCCACACTATAATTATATCTTATATATTTATGATTTAAAATTAAATCACAACCGTTGGATTAAAAATATATGGTTAAATCCTAGCTGTCAAATTTTCTTTAAATACCCCACATGCTACCCCTCTTCTTCACACCATTCCCTTCATTTCTACCCTTGCCCATTTCACTCACCCTTACCTCTCCACTCTACACTTAGGTCAAGAAGGAAGGAAGCAATTTTAGGAAAATTACAAGAAAGGAGAACGTATCCAAGTAACATGATTTAGCATATTCTAGGATTATCTTCTTCTCTTTTCCTTTTCCTTCTTCTTCATTTTAAATGGTCTTCATGGTAGTGTAAAGATAAAAAGGTTGGCTATGGTGTGGAAATGTAGTTGAGTTTAGAACACACCATAATACTGTGTAACCAAATCCTTTTGACCTATGGTCATTTATCTTAAAATTTTATCACTATAACCTTCCATTAGCTCATTCAAGGTCTAAGGGGTTAAATTAGAGAGGATTGAGGCTAGATAGATATTTTGAAATATCTAGGAAAATATTATACAAGTCATAACAACTTTAGGTTAAGAATTTTAATGTGTAAATTTTCTTATGCATTATGTATCCTTGCATAAATATTTTGTTATTCATACACTATAATTACCTATGTTATTATGCATTTCAACTTTGTATGATGGGGTGATAATATGGTTGTTTGAGAAGAGAACTACTCTTTGTGAGAGTAAACTATTCTTGTGCACTATACTTATTGATAGTTTGGAATTCCATTTGATAATGGTTGGCTATGCTACCTTAATATATATTGTAAACCATTTGATAATGGCTATCTATGTCACCTTAATATATATTTTGAATCATTGGTAATGGCTGGCTATGCCACCTTAATATATATTGTCAATGAATTCCTTAGCAAGGTATTATATCCCATTAATCCTGTAATTAATGGCAGGTCATACTACCTAAATGAATAGGAAAAATGGTGCTATTACACTTCTTGGGTCACAACTTGAATTCAAATCAAGACAGGACAAGAATATATCCTTGTTGGTAATATCTTGAATTAAATTAACACAAAATGGATTCCTAACTATCATAAGAACATCAATATTCAAAATAAATCTTGATAGTTCTCTCTCAAACTAATCTGATATTGACCACATGATGGCTTGGATGACATATTAAGATAAAGATTATATTGCCTGACTTTGTCTTGGGTACCGGCTAGGGGATGCCTCAACTAAAGGTAGGGTCACGCCTACCGATCAGGTGTCATAGGCTGGGGTTCATAAGACTCGATCGCCTAGGTATGACAGTCATATATTGGGCTTTGTGAAACTCGAATAACGCATATAGGACTTCCCAAGGCCTAATAGTTGAGGACATTGTCTACCTCTATTTGTCATATGCTTGCCAATGCATATTTGTATGTTATGTTATCTGACATCTATAAATATTTCATAAAAATCATAATTTATAGTCATAATTTATTCCATGGATATTTCAAGTATCATATATGCATATTTATGTTACTAAGAAACTATTCTCTCCATTCTATTAATGATTTTTTTAGATGGCAAATAACCAAATTTCTCTTGAAGTCTGTGTAAAAGGGGTATTTATTAAGATCATCATTATAAGATGTGATATGGCCTTACACGCCTTACCAATTATGTTTTTTGTCACAAGAAGGCATAAATGTTATTAGTTTTTCAAGTCCTAAGTCAGCCTTTAATATTAGGCCTAATTTCGATAGGCTTAATACCCCTTCTCCTAGTTTTGTTGAATTATCTATACATATGTATGAACAAATGGATCTATGAACTTCTGTTATTTGTAATTATACGATTATGTTTTAGACATTCTAATGCACTTTTCATAATTCTCACTTTATAATACTTTTAATTGAAATTTATAATAAATTCTATAATATGGGTGTTACAACTAGAGTTTCTGATCTAGGTACTATACTCAAAACTTGATTAATAAACCCTTGGCTGTTAGAACAGACCTTTAAGGAAGGCATTGATTCCTTTTCTTGATTATTGTGATTTTTTTTTATTCTTCAAGAGTGCCAATTTTTCTTCGAGTTGACATTAGTGTGAATGTGCAACTAAATCTGGTTAAGAAATTGGGGCTTGTGATGATAATTTAATTGTTGGCGGATATGACTAAGATTTTTATCAATGATCTGATTGTTACACGTGCAGGTTTTTTTTTTAGCATTCTCATTACTTTTTTATTTTGGATTTTGTTTCAAAGAATTATAAGCATATAACAATCTTATATGTCACTTCTAGGATGATCTCATCAAATATGTAAACATTTGCAAGAAAATAATTCATAAAATGTCATACATAGTATAAAGATGCATAAATTGCTTAGAAGATCACTAATAATTGTTTTAATAGAATTGGTTGAATCCATCAGCCAGGTTTATCACTATCTAAGAATGATTAACATATAGTTACTATCATACAAAACGTAGTTTATGGAGATAACATTGGACATTTTAGCATTTCTCTTATAGATTAATCATGATTTCTCTTAAACAGGTACAAGACACAAAAAAGAACTAATGAAGAATGATTAACAATATGCCCATCTTTAAACAATGAAGAAAAAAAAATGTTTATGCTAATTATCTTGATGAATTAAGTACATAATCTCATTTGAATTTGATGGGCTTAGGCCTTCAGCCAATAGATGGGGGCGTGTTTATGAAAGGAAGAAGGGTGAGAAAAGGGCTAACATAGAGGAGGTTAGGCAGACTAACTACCTCAACTACATGGCAACTGAGTAATAGGCATAACGTTTATTTCCTTGAGGGAAAAAGTACATGAGAGGTAGGGAGGAAGTTGTAAGGAAAGACCCTGTCTCTTGAAAGTTGTGGACTGAATTACTGTTTCTTTTGTGCTTCTGTTATCACCTCTACCAAGTTGGAACCCCCATCTCTGAGCATTTTTTTCTCTATTTCATAAATAATATATTGTTTCATTCAGGAATTCCCTTTGGTTCCCATCAATTTTGGTATCAGAGCCTCAACCGAGGCATAGTGGGTACCAGAATGAATGTAGGAGTTGACAGATTGGAGAAGACACTGTCAAATGGTTCATTGAATGTTTTCACTATATTTTATTATGTTTTTCAGAGCATAGTGGTAACTTTGGATTTTCCTTGGCTATGTAGAGTCAAGTTAGTTACCTGTTGATGAGCCCTGCATTGTTCACATGGGCAAGGTTGATTTTTATTGCTAATTATTACGTTATTTTGTACTCTAGAAGCTCCTATTGTCACAGGCAAGGTTTAACATTATTTGTATATGTATTAGGTTGTCTGATTATGGATTTTTTTGTGAGAATGAAGCTTTCTACCTTTTGATATATATGTGTATTTGTGGGAATTTCAGAAAGTCCATAATTTAATAAAGACTCTGCCGAAATTTTTAGATGAAGGTCATAGAATGAATTAGCTATGTGTGATTGATCCATGTGAATTGTATTAGGTGGTCCATTGATGTTACTAAGTATGACCCTAATATGAATAAGTGATTAAACTGATTAAGTTGTATGCCTTATTCTGTTCGTTAGGTTTACTTCACCCTTTGTGTCAATCACATCTCCTCAGCCAAGGGTGTGATAAATATATCTACAAAATATTTAGTTTTTAATTAATTAAACTTGAAATAGAAGATAATTTCTTTTATTATCTTTTTATAATTTGATAAATATACACTACTAGGAAAATGCTAAATTGATATTGAATTTAGGCACTGAAATAATCCGTCTCAGATAGAGATGGAAATAGACACTGATTTGGATATAATATCTTTAATTAATTATTATTATTATTATTTACAGAGACAAAATCTAAAACATATATTATTGGTCTCTAATATAGATGGTATCTAATTCTGTGTCAAATAATTAATTATATAAATTAATAATGATTAAAAAATCAATTACAAGACAATTTCGTATCTATTTAGATAATTTTATTTTAAAATATTATATTGGTGTTAGATACCAAACTATTCCGTGTCTAAAGTTAGTGTGGGCAAACAATTATCAACCATTCTTCTCGATTCTTAGGCAAATTTTTTTTATCTTAAAGAACTGGCGCTAGGCACATTTTAGATTGGCGCTTCAAATTCATCTCCCTTCCACCCCATTTTCCCTCCCTCAACCTTACTTTTCCCATTTTTTCCCTAAATCTCAACCCAGATTCGTCTCCTCTGAAGTCCATATTTCTTTTTCCAAATCGCAAACCCTATTCACACCCGCTTATGTTCTACAACTTTCTATCCCCACTCAAACCCAAATTCACCTCACATTAGAAGACATAGAGCATGTTGTCGAGGAATTGACTCCAAAAAAACTTTGACAGCATTGCTTCAATATGTCACATGCAAGTTGTTTTGACTAGTAGCAGTGACTAGTCATTTTTCTTCCTTATATTCGACGAATATCTAGATCTTGTTCTTTCTATCCTTTCCATAAATCTAGAGGGGATCAACGATTTTGTGATTCTTAGTTGTTTTTTTAACTGTTTTAATTCTGGGTTTTTGTAAGATTAGATGGAGGAGAGGAAGCGATCACGTAATGTGAAGCTTACTAAGTGGTCAGGTGCCTCCGGAAGATATCCATGCCAGCATACTTAATTAGCCAATTGAGGTTCCAATCTTACTTCATGTGAAACTGTAAAGCGAAGTAAAGCAAGAAACTTCGCTTTCTGATTGCCACCATATTCCAATCTTACTTCATGCACATTTTGCTAACCCATTTTTCAAAAATCTTTGCCGCTTTCTTTCTGTCATGATTTGTATGTGCAGACTGGAACGGACATAAGTTGTGTATATGTAGGTTCTGATGGTATTCCACTTGAGAAAATAGCTTAAAGTCCTTTACTTTTGGGGATTGATGACCTTTAGGGTTCTGGGTTTCTCTGCGGTTGGTTGAACTAACAACATGATGATCTCAATTGGGCAGAAGGAGGACTTTTTTGGGGGTTTTGTTCATTGTTGAGGTAATTTTCTTATTGTCATCCGAGAACTATTGCATTTGATTTATGTTGATCATGAAGTTTATTCTTACATTTGTTTTATTACTATTTTTTTTTGGTGCTGGGGTTCCCAGTCGAGAGTTTTTCTCAATTTTCATTTGTGTTTTATTTTAATTTTTTTTCATTTTTTATTTTGCTGAAGTTTGTTGGTCCCATAGGTGGCCAAGGTATTTTTTTAAAAAAAATGTAACTTGTTATGAAATTTGTAACCTTTTCTTTCTTTATTTCTTTCTTCCTTGCTTTGCTCTGAGAATGTTCGTTTTAGATTTGGTAAGGAGTATGAACTAACTGAGAAGAAAATATAACTCAACACCTAAACAGAAGTGTTTTTGTAATACATTTGGTAATACAAAGCTTTCTAGGTATGTGTGAATACTTATGCCTTGATTCTTGTGACCACATATTTGATTCATTTATACATCTTCGTTGGCACTTTTTCAATTTAATTTATATGCCCTAATTAAGTATGGAATATTTAAGCACTATAATTAGTTTAGTTCATCTTAATTTGAATATGATGCGACATGGAATATTTGAGCAGTTTAGTTTAATTCATCCTTAACCAGGTCTACCTAAAGAAACTTTTGTTTAAGTACTATGCATGCAGTTACATAATTTTGCTCAATACTTTTGCCTTCTTAATTAGCCTAAAACAGGAATCATGCAAGTTTTGGCTTATCAAGAACACTACTAGCCTTCAGTTCCATGACTAAACTAGAGACAACGTCAGTTTAGCTGAAATTTAAAAACTTGAAACACTAGAGTTGATGTTGTCTCTCTGGCTCCTACAGTTTCATTGTTTATAAAAATTTGTAGTGATTTGCATAATAACAGCTTGTCAGGACCAATTCCCAGCTTTCATTGTTTGTAGCCTAGACTGAAGTTACCGTAACTACCATTTTAGCAAGCAAATACTTATAACTTTGAAACATACTTTTTCTACTTCTTAGTTATAATTCAGCGGAACCATGTCCAGCTCTTCATCTCAAAATAAAAACTTGAAACTTAAGTACATATATCAATACTATATTGTCCCTTGCCCAACTTTTTAGTACATGTCTATTAGTTTTTTGGTTATAATTTTGGTCAATGTGTAAATTGTTATTCTTATATGATCCCTTTATATATCAGTGTTACATGTAATTGTCTATCTGGCCAGTCATGTCCAACTGGTAAATATAGGATTCGAAGTTAATGTTCCTTCGTATGTGAAACAGATGTGACATACTAAGGTCCATTTCTTAACTGATTCAGTATACATGAGTGTCCTTTTAAGCTGACTTGTGTTTAATTATGTCTATGACTGTCAAATTTTCAGGGACTTCTCTGTCTGACAAGTTTGGTACTAACATTTTATGCATAATATTAAAGTATTATCAAAGAATCTTTCTTTCGCATTTTTTAAATAATGCATATATTATTAATATAAAGTTTAAATTGAAGTTGACTTACGGTTTGTATAGCAATGATTCCTTCCATTAATTATAGAGGCTTGGCACTTGGTGTGTGGCTATATACACACATACACAAATATATATATATATATATATATATATATATATATATATATATACACATATACATATATAGGCATGATGGGAAATTCTCTTATGTCCACGCCTAAAATGCTCCCACAAATGCATTGGTTAAGTTTTTGGTGCTGTTATTGGAGAATATGCTCTCTTATATTGTCTTTATATATATATATATATATGATTAGTAAAATATTCTTATTGCCTCCAACGCTTCTATAAATATTGATCAATTATAATATATTAAGCAAAAATGATCTAATGAATTGTTTATTTTAGCTTCTATTTAGAGGTTCCAATATATTTACACATCTATATGATGATGCCTAATTTATTTGTTTGCGTTCCTGCTAATGTTGGAGATAACTTTTTGCCATCAGTTGCAGTTTCGATGGTATTAACTAGTTTGTCTCAAGTGAAGCCAAAAGCAAAACTCTTTCCACTACGAGATCTAGAAGAACTGGCCTTCAGTAGTAAAAGACACTAGTTTATTTATTTGTAAACTTTTGTATTGTCCAATTGATAACACTTTTATACTTATCGACTTTGTATTGCATTGTTTGGAATTTTAATGTATAGAAATTTTAATTTTTGTTAGTGTTATTGTTAATTATTATTTATGAGTTGAAATGTATGGAAGATACAAATGGAAATGCATTAGAAAGTTTGGTTTTTGAAATTAAAAATAAAATAAATATGGAATGAGAGATAAATTCAATTTTGAATTTGAGACTAAAAAAATTCGTATCAAAATTTTAGAAACAAAACTAATCAGACACAGAATTTTTTTAGTATCTAAAAATTAGACACAGAATCAATAAAACAAATTTTATATCTAAATTATTGATACGGAATCAGAGACAAAATATTCTATCTCTCTAAAATAAAACAAACCATAGATGCAAATTTGGTTGCTATATTGAGATGGAAATTTTAATAATCTAACACCGAAATTTTTCATGGCATTTTTGAGACAGAATTAATTATTCAGTCTCTAAGCATTTAGAAACCAAAAATTATGATACAAAATTTATTTCATGTCAAATTCCATTTTAGATCCATTTGGAGACATGATTTTTAATATTTTGACACTGAATTCATCCGTCTCTATTTTGCTTTTTTTTTTTCTAGTAGTGATAATGGAATGTTTATGTGAACATATACATAACATTTAGACCTAATTATCACAACTTAAAAAGCTTTCCTAGCCTGATAAGTTCGGCCCAAAAAAATCAAGCTCAAACTAAAAAAAACTCAATTAGAAAAGCACAATTTGTAAAACGGGTCAGGTTCAGACTTCTTTCAAAGCTTAACTGAGCTCGAAAAGCCTAAATGAATATAGTTTTTTTAATAAATAAAAACTTATTATTTAAAAAAAAAACTTAGTGCAACATAACATTTTGGTACAAAAATAAAAATTATACCTCTTATTTAAAGGATTTATGATAATATAACAACTCAGTTGTATTTACTTATATAATAATAACAATTATCTATGTTATTTGTTTCAAGTTTTAAATATCAAATTGATCTGACCATGACTTAAAAAAGTTTGATTAGATTGATAGGTCTGGCCAAAAAATATCAATAAAAGCCCAACTAAAATACAAACTTGGACTTTTTTAGAATCCAAATTCAAGCCTAATTTGGAAAAGTTTGACCTGATAATTAAGTCTCATGACATTCATGTGGTCCCATTCACGTAACACAAATAGACTATCAGAACCAATATGGTATAGTTAACATGGGCAATGACAAATTAAGAAAACTGCACGACCGTAAGAGTGAATTAGCAATACCTCGACGAAACTACACAAAAATTTCAACTTAGTCACAAAAGTCAGTAAATTAAAATAGCCATTTAACAATGAAGTAATGGTGAAAGATAAATTCATTCCACTTTCTTTTACATTTTCAATGAAATTGCACATTTCATTAGGTCTACGTCTGTTGTTATAATGTAGCAAAATGTCAGTGCTATCTTTTGTGCAACTATAAAATTAGTTATACCGGTGTAATTGCTATGTAACATACTAAAAAAGAAGTTATGTGGTAATGACATGTTAAAATATATTGACTTTTACGCTAGTTTTAAAATAACCTATTGAATTTATATTTTGACCCAACATTTTAAGATTTTGTTTATAAACATAAAACTTTAAAAAAAAAATTCAATTTACCCATCTACTTTTTTTGGCCACAATACCCCTTTACTTTTTACTTTTTAATAACCCCACAAAACATTAGTTCATATATTAAAAATAAGAATAAAATTAGAAAGTTGTGTAGTTACTTAAAAAATAAACAAAAGTAGCGTGATAAGTTAACAAAGTTATAAACTAATATATTTCCTTGTAGCTTATTGAAAAATAAAAAGTAAAGAGATTAAATTACAAAATTCTAAAAGAATTTTGGATTCATGAATAAAATCCAAAAATAATCAATCAAAATATAAATACAAGTTCTATTAAATTATTATACTGGCTGCACCATATGACACATCATTGTGACATGTCTTCATCAAAGTATGCCCATCAGTGCAACTAATTTTATAGTTGTACCAAAAAGTTTACCATTATGAAATCTGTTGCAAAAATAAATAAACAAAATTTAAAATAAAAGAAAATCCCTCAATGCTTCCCCACGGAAGCCCTACCGTCCAGAAAATATATACCTATTGTTTATACTGCTTTTTCATTGTCCACACTTGCATTATAAAGCAGACTCTGGATTACCTTGCATTGAAAATATATATCAAAGCCAGAGCATCACCAAAAATTGTTATTGCTTATGTTTCAAAGAGGAAAGGCTTTGACAAAATTTAAATATAGAAAATGTTATTTTGGTTACTACCATATTACTGAATTATCTGTAATCTTGATGTCTCACTCATTTTATTTCTCAAAATGTATTTTTATTGATTTGTAATTGTCACTTTAGTTTGATTTCTTTGAGTGAGTTAATAGGATTTAGTTTGAGAATGAATTGCAGCTAATGCTTCCAAATGGGAAATGGACCTTGTTGCTTATGATAGGCATTGATGTGTTCAAGCGTACATTATTTTTAAAGTATTGATGTGGATAGAAATGTTGATTTCCTGCAAGACCCAGTACGAAGGGAAGTGGAGTCCCGAGTAAAGGGAAAAGCCAGGCCCAGTTTCTTTCTTATTTTTTTATTTTTTTTATTTTAAAATTTTTAATATAGTTTATTTTCCATTACGTTATTTATTTCTTTTTTAAATTTTATGAAATATAGCTCATTTTTATTCATATGAGATATCAAATTTGTTAAATATAAATCCCATTTTTCTATTTTTTTCATATTTTTAAATTCAAATTTATATAAAAATTGTTTGTCACTCTTGAGTTATGTGTGTGTGTGATCATTAGTGCACTCACAATTTTGAGTGTACTAATACACTCAGTTATAATATAGGGGTATAATTGTTATCAACTTAAAAAATAGTCATATTACAATTATATCCCTATATTATAACTGGATGAACTAGTGCACTCAAAATTGTATGTACACTAAAAATTTTACCATATATATAATCGTTATATTATTTGTGTATTTTATTAATTATCTAAACAGTATTATCCATTTTAAGAAAATATATTTAAAGAAAAGTGGATATAAACAATTGAAGATGAATTTGCTTGAAGATATAAAAAATTACCGATAATTTTTTGTAATTTACTTGCTTAAAGATGAATAATTTTTTAGTAATATCAAACTTGCATTATCATGTGGGTACCCATCTTGAATGATCTGTGTGAAGTTATTTATTTATTTATTTATCATAATGATGTAAAAAAGTGGAGATGGAGATAAGATCCAAATGGGTTCCTTTTCCCAAAAAAATATTAGTTAGTCTTGACAAATTTATATAATAGTTAATTTAGTGTTTTAATCTTAATAAAATCATTCAGAGATAAGAATAGAGGTTATTAAAAATATAATTTTATTAGAACTAATATATTAAATTAGCTATAACATAAATGTGTTTGGGCTAGTCAGCTACTCCTTCCCCGTAGGTGTCTCATAAATTGCATTTACAAATGAAGTTTGCTATTGATTATTGTCGACAATTTCTTTAAGTGCCCTCTAGTGCGATGCCGGCCACTCGTGTTTGTTCTTCTGTCTTCTTGTTTTTAAATATTGACTTGTTGACTCTTACATATATAGCAAATTACATGCTCTTCTCATTCTCCTATTTTGTTCCCCACTTCTTATTTTAATTTTCATACTTGTGGTGTTTCTGTCGTGTCGTGGGTCCTTTCCTTTTCATGGGAGGTCTATAATTTTTAACAATCCAAAAACTAAAAGAAAGCTTGGTGTGGTGTTATTGTCTATATAGGAGGCATGTCAACCTAGGCATAAAATAAAAGAGATTAGATGTCCAGGTAGATGAGAAATTTGAATAGACAAAATTGTGGGAAGCGTCAATGGGTAGATGAGAAAAAACTAATTTTAAGTTTCTTCTCCTCAGCTTACACGTGTCACGTAGCAAAAAGAGGAGAAAAAGTGAAGAGAATTGGTTTTATTCTCTGCTTCTAATGTGCAACGCCGATTTGATCATTATAAAATTGATTTGGATTGATTTGGAGAGCCTTTTTTGTTCCAACCATTATGAAATTTTAACATTTTCGTGGGGTCTTGAGCTTTCTATATGTGTAAATGAAATTATTTTTATTCTTTATTTTTACTGGCTGCTATAACTATGTAGACTTTGGGTTGTGAGCTAACATTGTATTGATTTTCATTTTTCATTTTGTTAGATTGTGAATAAGGATCGAGTTGAGTATTTGTGATTACTGAAAACTCTATTATATTCATTATTGGTAGTGAAAAATTTATGAACTATTTACTTCTTAACTAGAAGGAATTTTCATGTAAAAAATTGCATGTTCTTTGTGGTTAATTATTTTTGTACATTATTGCTGAAATAATATTCTTAATGAATTATTTTATTATTTAGTGATTATGTCAAAAAATTATTTAACTAGACCATTGTATGTGTTTGGCATATTCATACAGTGGCCCAGCCCAGACAAGATAACTTGAAAAGGCCTAAAACTATGAAAGCCCAAGTTAATGGAAATATTTTCTTTCATAATAGCTGCCAACTCCAAAGAATCTCTGTCGTCAAATATTTTTTTCCAGATGCAGATCTGAGCACTATGCTTATCCACCATGCAAGGCAGGGTTGGGGGCTATGAAATCCTACACATGATTGATTAAGAGATCAACTTTTTAGTATAGGAAGCATACTTGAAACTATCACCATGCACTACTCTATTTCTCCAAAGCCATGCAAATCAACATGTTTTTAACTCTCTGAAAAAGAGTTAACCAAAGTAAATCCTACAAATAAAATGCATAATCTTCTAAACAAATTCAATAATTTAGGATGCATTTTAACTTGAATATGTTATCCCTTAGAAATTTTACTCATCACCATGTTTTTAACTCTTCTAAAAGATTTTCCAAGATAAATTTTCAAGGAAGTGAAGTTGAAGCAACCATAGCAACTAAGTGAAAGAAAAAACAAGAAAATTCACCGAAATTCTAACGCCTAGGCTTTAACAACATAAAGTTGCCTAGGCTTCAAAAACCATAGAGCCTAGGTGCCAAAACATGCATGATGAAAACCTAAGTTAAGGAACCAGTGCCCAGGCACCAGAATTCTAGTGCTTAGGATACTAATTCCATAAAGTTAGTGCCCAGGCACCAAAATCCTAGCACTTATGCATAAAAAAAAATTATAGCTAAAATATCTAAGTTAGGGGACTAGCACCCAAGTGCTAGAAAAGCAACACCCAGGCACTGAAATTTACAAAAGACAAGTGCCAAGGCATTAAAGATCCAATAGTTGGGCACTAAAAATAGAAAGTTAGATCCCATACGCCTAAAACTTAGTGCCCGAGCATGCTGCCAAAAGACATAATTTTGAAAATTAGGGTTTATCAAGATAATGTTGGGTTCCTATGTTAAGATGGACTCCTATAGGCTTTGAAGGCTATAAATAAGAGGCTTAGGGGTGCTACAAAGGGCACACCAAGCTAGAGAGCATTTGAGGTAAAGTTGAGGAGTACTACCAAGTAGGGTTTTCAGTAAGGTTAGAAAATAGTTCTATAAAGGGAGAGGCAACTCAATCTAAGTTGTGCCTCTTCTCTAACTCATTCTTTTCTCCTTTTCTATACTATTTTCCTTTAATTTTCTGTTTTGAACATATAGGTTTTCTATAAGATTTTGACTAAAACCCTTGTATAGGTTGTTTTCTATTTGAGTTTTAATTGTGCTTTAATTTTTCATCCAAGATTCTTTATGCTCATTCTTTGCTTACTGTTTTCTAAGTTTGATCATCTTAGGATAGATTTTGGAATTTAGATTAACTAGACAAGGAATTCTGAGTTTGAGAACTAAATGTGCATAATCACTATTTGCTTTTAATTGTTGATGCACTTCGCATTCAAGACGAAAGTACTTGATTGTCTATGATAACCAAACATAGGGTTAGGGTTTATGAGGTTGTGATCTCAGCCATTTTCCATAGACATATAGGAAATTAGGGGATTAAATCTAAGCTATATGAGTTCAACAGAAACATATAGACACTAAAAAGTCCCTAGGTTCTTTGGTCATTAATTAATTAAAAACTTGACTGTTAAAAAGAAGCAACTCTGCATGTGGTAAGGTCAGGATTCTAGTGTTGCTAGTTATATAGTTAATTAATCAATTGTTTTTATCATTTCTCATAAGCTGCTCATTCAACTCAATTACCTGCATTGAGGAATTAGCACTAAGTAATTCAACTGAA
The DNA here is from genome assembly GCA_037074485.1 of Delonix regia. Taxonomy (NCBI): domain Eukaryota; kingdom Viridiplantae; phylum Streptophyta; class Magnoliopsida; order Fabales; family Fabaceae; genus Delonix; species Delonix regia. The sequence goes on from CM073453.1 coordinate 8,523,998, forward strand.
TTTAGACTAGGTTTCTAAGGGTTCAACATCCTATTCATCACTTTATTACTTGTTGACCACATGCACTTGCATGTCCTACATTTACCCCAGCACATGTCCTAAGAACGATGATGTGCCGCTCATTTTTGGAGTTATCATAAGGTTACTCCCTATGTTGCTTCCGAGCCAATATTGTGAACCCATTGAATAATGCAAATATGACTTGATTATGTTGGATATTTGTATAGTATTTCAAAAGAATAAGTGAGAGGTGTTAGTTTTAAGGAATCTTAATTTTATTCATTAAAACATTTCCATTTCTAATTGTTGCCAAGTTTAATGGCTATGTATTGTTTATAATTTATTATGTCGGTTACTGTTTATTTAAACAATTTATTCTATCAGTTTCAATAGTTCCAAGTCTTTTAAAATTATTTAAGCTGTCAATTGTAAACATTGTCTTAATGTTACCAATGGTCATATTCCATTCCCTATTAATAGTTTAGGCCACTCTAGATAATAGATACATCTTCTAACCTACCTTGCCTCAACTTTCTCTTTCCTACTAGTTTTGGTCCTGAGTTTTACTTCAGAAATTCACACACAATGAAATATTTTTTATAGACATCATATTTAAATGTGACTATGACTATGTTCTTCTATTGCATCAATAGCAAAGACAACAAAATTTTGAATAATCTTAAAGAATATGTTGCATTTTAATGCCCACAAAGGCCTCAAAAAACAAAATCATAAAGCTAACTTTATTAAAATGAAATATGGATAATTTGGATTTGGTCATATGTTTGCTAGAGTTATGGAATAGGAGTAGCTGAGTTTGATTCACTAACAAATATAAATTATCATGCGGATTGTTTTAGAAGATTTGACAAATAAGTTTTGCTTTCCTTTCCTTTGTGAAATATTTAACCAATAAATAGGGATTTTCTTGAAAAAAAAAAAAAGGGAAAAGTGAATTAGTATAAAAAATTTACAAAAGTTTAGCCATGTTGAAGTTCTAGAAATTAAATTTTAAAGCATTCTTTTTGTATCCATGTCATACTTCAAATACCAAGTTTGATTAAATTAAGCTTCTGAATTGGAATATTTCCTTGTTTTCTTTAGGCATGCAATTCAAATTCCTTGAATTCTTTCATCTTCTACCAAGGTTGCAAAACTTGTGAATTTAGGTAAACTCGTATAAGGGAGGCAAACTTGTAATGTAAATTCGTAAATTTGATTGCATTCTTAGTAGTTTTAAAATATATTCAATATGATTTTAACACAATTTTTATATAAATTTTATCTTTATTATATGGTATTACATAAAAATTCTGCTAGTTATAATTTAAATAGTACAAAGTGGCTTGTAAAACACAATATTAACAAATGTTAATAGTCATAAGTTTGATTTTCATATTATTAATCTTCCCAAAATAAAATATGAATCAAAATTATATATAACAATTTTCTACCAATGATCAATAATGTATCATGGTTTAGTGGTAGAATGGTTAATGCATTATAAGTTTGAGTCTTCGTGTACTCATCATCTTGCTTTTTTTGCAAAAACAAAATTTAAAATACTCAAATATATATATATATGTTAGTAACATGGCTCCAACACCTAAGAGGCTCATATTTGGGGGAAATAAGAAGATTTTGGTTAAGTGGCTCAACTTGTTCAAAATCGAAGCAAAATCATTGGTTGAGTCAAGTCTGTGCGAGTCATAAGCGAGTTGGAACAAGTCAGCAAGGAGTGTGAGTCTGGAGGTGAGTTGACTCAATATTGATAGGTGACAACATTGATTTGGTGAGTTTACCAAGTCAACTTACAAGTTTGACAATCTTGTCTTCTACTAACATTTTCACACATTCTATTAATTTAATTGCACAAATTAGCCAAGAAAAAAAAAACATGGTCCTTGAATTTAAATTTGTCTTTGATCTATAATCCATGTGGCAATGGGAAATGTAAGATATATTTGTTCTTATGATTATGTTAAAGACAAAATAAATTTAACATTGGTATAAGAGCCATTGACATTATCTCTTTTATTGTGTTTGATAGATTGATATACAAGATGTTTGAAGGCATATGATGCTATGTATTTGTATGGCATCTCATGTAACTAAGAAAAATATTTTTTGAACACAGTAATGTCACATTGCTGAAGTTTTATATTTTTTAAAAAATTCTAATGATATCTTTTCTTTGATGATTTTTAACTATCAAGAAACACTGTTATAGTGTTTGGTGATTTATTGTTTGGCTCTTTAATTAGTTTTTTTTAAAAAAAAAGTAAATAAAGAAAATAAATTGTGAGTCAATGTGTTGCATTAGCTAGCTTGTATATTCCATTATGTTTCGCACGGTTGTGATCTTGGAATAATAGATTATAGCCTAGTATATCATTTGACATGCCAATAGTTAGTAACTTAAATCAATTTGATGTGTACACTATAATAATAGTAGGAATGGTATAATATTTTCTCTTAGTCAAACAATAGTTATAAAATAAAAAAAGTTTGGGGTGAATATAATTTTTTTATTATACTATTTATTTATTAGCTAATACTTGCTAATTTTAAGCTATAAGTTGTACATAAATGAAAATAACTATCAAGATGACAATTTCATATATGTACTAGGTAGTTAAATTATATTTTTTTTCGAATTGTTAATGGTCCAACGGACTTGTTATCGTTGATTAATAAGTTAAATTATGGCTTTCTTAGTTGGTGAAAAGAAGTATGAAGGTTAGGAGTGACAAAATTTAATCTAAACAAAAGAAAAAGAATTTCAAAGAGTTAGGCAGTGTATAAAATCAAGTGAGGTGAAGGCTTATACTAAAATTGAGCTTGGCACAATGGCTAAGCCTCACTCCCTACTTCCAAAGTGTATAGGTTTGTACCTCAGTCCTATCTCCTTCGTCATTTTTTTTTAGCTTGACACATGCATCATTGAAAGGTGAAAAGACAAAAATTCTTTTAGCCGCCAAAAATAAAGTCATCTCATTTCCTTTCTTTTGCCTTTCGTGCCTTTTCGTTGATGTCGTCCCCTTTTTCAGCCACTATTGATGTGTTTTTCATTGGAAATTGTGTAGACTTTGGCACCACCTCCTCCCTTATGCTAGATGCTAGGGCTAGTTTGGATTCTCTTTGCACAAATTGGGCTCAAGAAAGGATGGATTGGCTTGATTGGGTGAGGAATGGTCTAAAATTGGGTTGATATGGGTCCTTGTCCAAAGTTTTATGCTTGATTCACAATTAATCTACTACCAAAGTGGAAAAAGAAGTGGCTATGAAGTATTGTTAAAGGAGGTAAGCTTGCAATTTGTAAATATATGAATTGTTAAGGATTTGAAAGGATTGGGATTGATGGTGAGTTGACAAAGAGAGGGAGTGTTAGTTAATTGATTGAAATTCCTTTGGAATGAGAGTAGAAGTGTTCACTTGATGTCAAAAGATTCTAAACTTTAATGAGTTGTAAGTATTCCTAATATTCTTGAGATGGGTTGGTGTTTGAGATTAATAAAAAAGCTCTCAAATTCCTTGTCAATATGTTAAAACTGTTGAGGAACAATTATTGTGGTTGAACTATGATGTATGTACATTAAAAAGGCGGTTAAGGATATACACACACACACAATAAAAGCTCATTTGTTGGTTACATAAGAAGGACATTATGAAAGATTAAATATGTATTCATAGATATATTGAATCAATAATGCCTCACTTTATAAAAAAAGTTGTTAATTATAGATTAAGTGAAATTGAAGTAGTATTACCATATAAATTAATATCAAGTATAAAGGGGCAAGAGGATAAAATAATTTTGAATGTCTTTTTGGGGTTAGCATGTTAAAGATTCTCGTTATCTTCAACTTATTTAGGGACTTCTTTGTGGTTTTAGTGTCAACTAAAGTTAAGGAGAATTAGGTTAACTAGTAGTGAATCTTGTCCAAGTGAATAGATAGCATCCCCAACCTTACTAAAAACTTGTTTTATATTTTCTTTCATTGAATATTTATTTCAAGTTTTACTTTCTTTCACAATATCTTTTATTTCCTATCGAAATGATCTTTAGATGTATTTTACAATGAATACCTCATGTATAGGTTATAAGACCAATTGGGATTGAAAGGTATGCAATTTGAGTATAATTATATGTAGCCTTGTACATGGTTGATTATGTTTGTATATATCAAACTTTATTTCAACTTCTTTGAAACCTCAAACTTATTTTTCCTTGAAGTTTAATTTTAGTTTCATGAAAGGCTTGAATTTTCCACTCCTAAATTTCTATAAAGTTTTGTTTTGTTAAAAAGGGGATTGAAATGATACTTGAAACATATATGGAATTAATGCTTACCCTTCAAGTATTTAGTATAATGATTTCATTGTATTATCTGCAAGTTGAGTGTAATGCGATAAGAAATAATTATATACAAATGATACATTTTATCTTTTGGAAGGACTAAGTTAAGACACTAGTAGTTAACAATAGTTCTGTAAGCCCTTTAATACACCTTAGGAATACCCAGCTAACAGGGTAAGTAGAGGTACTAGCCTTATGTGACAGTTATCACATGTGGAACAGAGGGATGGTAGATTTCGTGAGTTGTGGCCTCACGCTAATGATTGTTTCGTGAGTTATGATATCATGCTAGTTGGTTACTTACGGCCAGTATGTGACATACTCTTGAGGACTATGTGTCCTTACCAGTATGTGAGTTACCCTCAAGGACTATATGTCATCGCTAGTATGTAACTTACCCTCAAGGATTTAGTGTCCTTGCCAATATGTGATTTAGCCTCATGGGATATGTGCACACATCAAATATCTAATATTTAGCCCATGGTAGTCCTTCCGTTGAACAATTTTAAGAAAATGGTGATTTCTCATCTTTTAATGCTAATTTTTAAACTTTAAATTTAGTTTTTACAATTATTCCAAGAAGAATCAATTTTATGTATGCACATTTATTGATTGAACGTTCAGATAAGAAATTGTTTCATAGATTTTACCACTTTAAAGTAACCCTTTATCTATGATAACTGCTAAATTTTCATTTTTTGTAGTTTCCTTATATCATTATGTCTTTATCTATTTTAATAATGTTGTTTATTTGATTTTTGGGTGCTATATGCACAACGAACTTTTTGACTATTTCCAAATAACATATTAAACCAGGCTCAAGGTTCTAAAGAGAGAGTTTAGGCTTTGCTTGCTAAGCCTGGATTATCAGCGAGGGTTATGCATGTTGAATCTTCCTTTTATTGAATTCTTGTAATAAGTTTGTGCTGTAAAAATATCATCTCATTTCTAACTGTTGTTGTTCCAACTAGCCACTAGCAGGGTCCCCCACCCTTAACATTGGCATTTTAAATTGGCTTTAAGAGCAGAGGTCTCTACATATTGTTATTACGCTAACATGTTGTTGTAGAAAGTTTCATGGAGCTCCAATTTTTATGAGAAACTTTACCAAAATTTCTACAAACCCTAGTGTTGTAGTTATACCTAGGTTAATAAGGAAATTTTTTTATTGTTAACTACTTTAAGTTTATTTCACCTATAGCATAAGCTCTGGAAATTTTAGGCTTGCAGGATCAGATTCTTTCCACATTTCCATGCCAGTCACTCCCCAGGAGTTCAAGGTGTGATAACCTTTTTTACTAAAATTTGGGTATTATTTGAATTTGGCAATGGGTAGGTATATTCCCCATTTTCAAAATATTATGTTTATATGTGAATTGCAAATTTGACTAAATTTAAATGCATTTCTATTGGTTTAAGGACTTTTTATAAATCTGTAAACATGTGGTAATTTATAAGGAAATAAATAAAGAGAACTAGAAGATAGAGGTTTCAATTTTTCTTTTTGAAATTATGAAAGTGAATTCTTATAACAAAAGGGGGAAAAAGGATTAGACACCATATGAATTATGGTAGCGACTTGCACCAAATCTAAATATTTGAGACTTTGTGCTTGTCTTGCAAAGAATTAAAAACTTCACTCAAAATCAAGCACTAAAATAGTAGCATTAAAAATTAGATCAAGTATTATAAGTGATGGTTTTCCTTCTTTTAAAGTTGTTAATTATCTAGTAAAATTCTAAGTTAATTAGAATGAATGATGATTATTTTGTGAGATTTTAAAAAATGGCAAGTAAGTATAAAACATGCTTATGATTTTGGTTAAGCATGTTGAGAATTTTACAATTGCAAGTTTTATCTAAATGTGAAAAGAGGGCAGATATGTTGGACATTATTCACTAACTTCTATGCATACTTGAATGGTTTTTATATAAAGAAATGAATAAACTAGGAAGTATGTAGATGGTTCTTTTGCATTGAAATTTGATATGAATGATGTGTGAAGCTAGTGTGATTTTGGGTGTTAAAATCATAAGGAATGGTGATAATGTATTACTATCCCAAGAACATTATGTTAAGAAGTTTAGTCATTACAATGACAAACTAGTGTATATGCCTGATTATTTGAACTCTCAACTAATAATAAATAAAGGTGATTTTACTACTCAATCTAATTCTGCACAACTATCATGGGTTAAATTTTGAATTTTAATAATGGGTCTATAAGCTTAATGATGAAGGAGGAGGCAAAATCTAAAATGTTACAACAATAATGGAAGTTATATTAGTGTAGTGGAACCAATTATAAAGTGAAGAATTGTGCATAATGGAAATTCTGCATGTAGCATACCTTAACAAGCTAGAATTATTTATGAAAAATTTCCCTAACTTGAAAAGGTACAAGTGGGGTATCTAAGCCATAATTGGTTTCTGGACCATATACTATCACAATTATTTTTATTGTTTGAGAACCAATAAAAACATTATGCCATTATATGTATATACTATTGGTTCTTTCATTTCAATATGGTATGGATGAGTCATGTATATACAAAAAGAATGTGATCCGAAAAAGGAAGATAAAAAAGAAAAAAAAAAATGCAGAGTTAAAAAGAATTGCATGAGTTCTATTCAGCTCTGAAATATTGATAATCATCCCTTTACTAATAATTTTTATGAGTAAAAACAACATTATAAGTTAGAAAACAAGGTAAAATAATGTAAGGAAGAATATCTACGAATATTAATATAGTATATTTTATATGTTCAAACATTAAAAATGATATCAACAAGCTTCTTTCCTTTTTTTCTTCTTGATTATAGTAGAAAATCAAAGAGGAAGGACAATCTCTGGATAAGTACCCATTTCAATCTCATAGAAACAGAAATCATGGTTGCAGGGGTTTTTGCCCCTCCCAACCTACTCTTCCATTCTTGTGACAACAATGCCAACTAAGGAAGAGAAAGAAGATGCCATTAACTAGCTTTCTCTTTTGACCCTTGATGTTAAAAAATTGAGGGAAGGTTCTGGTTGAAGTAGATTGAGAAGCAACTCTAGCATAGCAATTTACTCTTCTACTCCCAGTGCCTAGCCAACTATAAACACATGTCATCAACACCCATAATAGCAACCTACCCAAGAACAGAGGAGATGTTGGTTACCAGAGTTGCACTGCTAATTTGTCAATGCTCTACAGTGACTCGGAGGTTCTCAAGATTAGAAATTGAAACTTCAAATAAATATTCAGATAAATTTCATTCATGGAGGTCGTAATCAGCCTTAACATCAAGTGGAAGCTCAATCTCGTCCAATATGCTGAATTTGAAAGCTTTACTTGACTGGTGGATGCTCAAAATATAGCCTTCACCCCCAGTCATTGTTCCTAGCTTTAACGTGGGGTGGAAGGCCAATTTCCTCCTCTACTATGCAAATATTCGTTGAGTCATGAGCCCTGGCTTCAGTGTCAATTGATACATGTAAGCCCAAAACAAAGGTTTTAATTGGATCTTAAAAATTTTTAAAAAAAAATTTTTTTAATTAGCTTAAAGTTTAAGTGGCATAAGTGTTTTTAAAAAATCTTTTTAATAAATTTTGTAAAAATTAATAAAATTTTTAGAAAAAATAAACTAATTTCACCGTACCTACATATTTACCAATAATTAATAGATTTTGTAATTTCATGTTTTTTCGTATCAACGAATCTATATATATTATTTTTTATTATATGAATTTTTGCAACATGTGGAACATTAAATTTACAACAAATAGTTAACCAAATTTGCAATAAGTGGACTATTGAATTTGTGACACGTGAGTATTGTCATATTTTTTATCTTTTTAAGTTCTTTTTTATGTTTATACACATATACTATTATAAAATGATTTTTATTATTTATTAATATTTGTGATAATTTAAAATATATATAATAAAAATGAATATAAATATAAATGAAAGATAACAATTTTTAAAAAAACAAAGTATAATTATAATAAATAAAATATAAAGTAAAATAACTAAAAAATTCACAAAAAAATAATCTGAACATAGTTAATTACAAATTAAAATAAGTTGACAAATATTATTCTTTAAATTTATTTCTATAAATCTTCCTATCTTTTCTTCTTATCTTTCTTTTTTCATCACTCTACTTTTAACTTTTCGTTTTATGATTTTTTTTATATGACAGTCAAACAAGAAACTACATCAACAATACCGAAAATCTATCTTGTAGTCTTAAATATGGACTATAAATGAAATTCTAATAGCCGTGGTTTTCAATTTAATTTTGATAAATATGAATATTCTTAAAAAATTATTATAACACATATTAATATATTTGATCATTTCTCAACTAATATGGCATCCAGTTGAAAATGAATAACCTATAAGATATAAGTAATACTTTATAAATTATTAGAAGTTGTTAAAATTTTTTTCAGTCAAAATAACATTTTATATATAAAAATATCTAAAAGATGAGTATGTCTTTGTTCATTATAATTATTTTTTAAAAAAATAATATTTTTAAAATCAAATTAACAAAATCAAATGTGCATTCAAGACCGTTGGATGCAATTTAGTGGACTAGATTTCGAATTGGAGGGATCCTTATTCTGCCAATTATACTGATATATAATGAGTTTATAGATAAAAAAGAATGATAAAATTTAAGTATAAATCAAATTAACACTTATATTCTACTAAGCAATAATTTTTAATTATTTTTTAAAGATAAAAACTTATGTGTATGCTGACCTATTTATTATTAATAATTAACTAATATATTATAATATTGACATGTCTACTAAATATTTAATTTTTTATTAATAAATTAAAATTTCAAAAAGAAGCTAATTTCTTTTATTAATTGATTCACGATTATATCTACCATTTTAGTATTTTCAGCCATTTTTATAATTTTCCTTTTTCATCTTCTTATAACATAGTCATCATTGAAATATGTATTGAGTTATCTCTTTATTCAAAAATTTGATAATTTTCAATATATAAATATATCTTTAGTTTCTTAATAAGAATTAAATAATAATAATTTTATGAAATATTTACGTGGACATTTGCATAACATTATTTTAAAAGATTGAGTTTAAAATCTAGGGTAATTTTTTAAAATTTTTTTATTTTTACAAAATATATTATTGAATAAAATTTTTCTAAGGGGACAAGATTATAAATTATATATATAGAGAGAGAGAGAGAGAGAGAGATAAGCCCTCCGCCAATGTTTGGCGCAATGGCATCAACGGTGGACCTCAATTCTTCTTATAGAATGAGTGCTTTAGTTGTTATACTCGGATGACAAGGATTCTTGGACTATGTGATGCTTTCTCGTTGTATCTGAGTTTTACACTCCGAATTATATTCATTGTCAGTTAAAATATAGTTTTGTTTGGTTTTGTCATTGATTTTCTCAAAATCATGTTTGTTTTCTAAATCTCTATTTACACAAAAATTAAAAAAAGCTAATTTTTGGGTTTGATGATCTGTATTCATAACATAACTCAATTTTAAATAAAAGTTTTCATATATAACTTACGATCATACAAAATCACATTTAACCAAAATTAATCTTGAAAGTTAAATTAATCCAAAATTAATTTTGTTCAACCCAATCCAAATATACTCTAAGGTCATGTTTGGTAAGCATGAATCTTTTTTGTCGAAATGGAAGAGGGAATGAGAAATGGAAGAAAAAGTAATGGAATGGAATGATGTTGGCAAAAAACATGTTCCATATGTAATGAAAAGTAATAGGTACTGAAAAAAAAAGTTATGTTGGGTTGGAATGAGATTGGAAAGGAAAGGAAGATGAATGTCTAAAATATTCTTAGACAAAAACACTACTAAATGGGTGGTGTCTCACTTGTGGGGGGAATACAAGTTGGGCTAGGCCAGGTCAAGTTTTTACAAGATCCAAAAATCGGTGCGGCCTAGTTTTGGCTTGGCAAATGATTGAGGGGTTACAATAGCCAATATCTATGTATTTTTTTTTTATATATAAGTTTCATTTTATAAAACAAATTTTTTATTTATACAAATAAAAAATAAGATTTAGAAAGAAAAGTGATTAAAATTTGAAAAGAATAAATATTCTAAAATTTTATTATAAATAAAATAAAACTAAATAAAAATGATAACTAGGTCAGGTCATGGGTGATCCCAGAACCCAATTCGATCCAATTATATAACTTGACATAGTCTGATAAAATTTGCAAATGTTTTTTATTTGGAACAGGAATTGTTTTGTTTTGTTTTTTTTTTTTCAATGATTTCTTAGAAAGAATACTCATTCCATTAGTCTCTTGAAGGAATAAAGATTACCACAAGTGAAAATATATCCTATCCTGAATGAAAGGGGTGGAGATTTGTTTCCAACATATCAAACAAACTATCTAACAAAATCAATTCTCCCATTCCCTTTCCTACATAGCAAATGCATAAGTGAACTTATAAGTTTAGAAACTTTACTATTTCAAAAGAAAAAAAGTCTAGATGCTCTACATTCTAAACAAGTAAGTCTTTTGGAAGAGGATCTTCACCAAGCTTATAATTAATATTTTCTATTATAACTTAATAATAATTCCAAGCTTCTATGTCGTTAAATCTATTGAAAAGAAAGGAAAAATTTAAGAAAAAAAATTTCCCTCAATGCTTTCTTCTCTTCCACACCTTAAATCAATTTCCCTCCTTCATTCATTCTTTTACAACCATTTATACAAGTCTTACCCTCCAAAATTGGATTGCCTACAACCATGAATTGTGATTTAACTTTTATTGATGGTTTGAGGAATATTATGCAACATGTGAATTGTGATTTCTTCTTTGTAATTTTTTGCCTAAAATTTCTAATACCTTCATATTTTCAACCCTATAGATATTGTGTGAGGATTGACCGAACCCTTATCGTTAGAGTGTCAAAAGCTAATACTAGATATGAGAATACACTATAGTGATGCAATCTGGGTTGTGTTCACTTCAAAGAGTCTAATCTATTCCTAAATTTGAATGCAAAATATGTGCAAAAATGAGGAAAAATCAGGGTTTTTCCTTTGTCCTTTGAAATTGGGTAAAATGCAATTTATCTATAATTGTTTTTAAGATTTTTGATATGACATGTGAGTTAACAAAATGACTAAATAAGAGAGTGAAAATATAATGCAAATGATGATGAAATGCCAATTGGAGATTTGATTTAGCCTTCCTAGCTTCTTAAAAGATAAATGGAAGTTTTAAAAAAAAAAACAAATTCCTTAGGTGGTTTGAAATACCATTCAAACACTAGGTAAGTTAATTTGTTTATGAAACCTTTAAACCCAAAGGCTCACAACAACATTAACTACCCTTCTCAATGCACAAATGAGAGATCAATGCATAGATATGAGAATAACTTAAGCAACTTAACCAAGTATTACCAAGCAACCACAATCAATCATAAAATATCTTGGATTATACCAAACCCAATAATTCTATAATCTAGTGCAGTAATAATCCTTACAAAACACACATCAACACATAAATCCCAAAATTCAATCCAACATATGAAATTTTACAGCAAAGTAATTAAACCTATCAATGTAACCAAAATGATTTAACCAAAACACAATGATTACAAGAAGGAAATTATGGCAAAGATTAAGAAAACTCCCTAATTGATGCTCCAAGCTCAGGTCTCCTCAATTCTCCTCTAAGCAAGTGATATCTAGATGCTCATGGTTGAAAGGGATGCTTCACCAAGCTCCAAAACACAAAGAACATCCATGGAAGTGTAGAAAAATGATGGAAAGATGAAGAAAATGAAAAAGGAATGAATGTGGATGAGTTCACAGCCTCTCCTTCACACCACTTTGTAGAAACCCTAGTATTTAATGGGAAGCGAGTTGGGTTGGATCTTACAATCTGATTTGATATGAATTAAAAATTGTGCAGGTTAGGTAGAGTTCGCCATGGCGAACTACATAGTGATGAGTCACAAAAATGAGACTTCACACGATGAACTACACAGCGAGCCTATACAGGGTTTTTTCTACAATTTTTCAATTTTCTGGTCCTCGATTGCGATTTCTTCCAACTAATCTTTGAATTTGGCCTGATATATAAGAATTTAAATATTTTAATATCCCATATTCTCCAATTCAATTAATTTAAGTCAAATCATTGAAAAAATTACAATTTTACACTTAAAAAGCACATTTTGCATGAAGTTGCCACTAATCCCAAATTAGCACAAAATATTATCAAAACATGCATTTAAGCTCAATAAACCCCATAAAATGTCATCAAATGACATTAAATGACATGGTAAAAATGGGTATGATAAAGGATCCTCTTAATGTAGAGGCATTTTTTCACGTAAAACTAAAATGTAGATCTTCAAAAGAATGTTAAAATTTGAAAAAAAAAAAAAAAGTAGAACCAAAAAAAATGTTGAGAATCAATATTATTTTTACATCAACCCACAACCCAATAAGGACAAAATGTGGTTGTGAGTTGTGTTAACCCGGAACCTTAAATGCCTTTTAAAAAAATAAGAAAACATATCTATGGCAATTTAAAAAAAAAAAAATCAGGATTTAAGACATTTAAAAATAATATGACAGTCTTATTGTCAAAAACCAATATCCAACTCATGGCAATACATTGGCTACCGTCTACATGGGATATCAAGTCACCAAGATGTTATAAAACAAGACACTTCATTCACAATTCATTACATCATCAATATAGATATATAAAGAGTTCATAGATAAACAAACAATTAAAATTGAAGCATAAATTAAATTAACACTTATATTATTATAAACAGTGATTTTAATCTTTTTTAAACGTAAAAACTAATTATATGATTATTAAAATGAGTTATTTTTCATTAACAATTAATTTACAATTTATAATATTTAATATCTACTCTATATATAATTTTTTGATTAATTAATTAAACTTTAAAAAAGAAGATAACTTTTTAAATTTGTCTTCTTATAATATAATATCATGATCATTTAAATATATTAACTTCTTTTATTTGTCTTCTTATAATATATAATCATGATCATTTAACTATATTGAGTTATTTTTTCATTAAAAATTTTGATAATTTATGATATATTAATATTTCTTTAGTTTTAATAATAGTAATATTAAGTAAAATTTGTGTGGACATTAACATGACATTCATGCGCCCCGCAAAACACTAAACGTTCAGAACTTCATGGAACTTGGATGCCTTACTGTAACAGTGGAGATTATTCGCACTTTAAACCATTGAATCATAATGATTGCATGCAATCACCGTATTCTAATGGCTTAAAATGCGTATAATACTTAATGTTACAACAAGTAATCTATTATATAGTTGACATGGACAACGACAAATTAATAAAACAATATGGCCATAATTGTGAATTAGCAATACTTTGATTAATTAGAAGAATTCTTTCATTGGTCAAGATCACATTTAGGGCACGTTTGGTAGCTGAAATTTCAATGTGGGAATAAGAATGAGAATGTGTCCATATTAAATTGCTAGAAAACGTTGCATTCCTAATACCTAGGGAATGCCAACTCCCATAGATATGGGGATGTGGACTCCCTCATTCATGTGAGGGAATTAAAAGCATTCTCAAGAACTTCTTGGAATTTAATCTTTTGCCCTCTTATCGTTCCCTCTTCTATACTACCCCTACCCCTTTGAAATTTAGTTTTATTCATCCTACACGTCTTGCTGTCGAGAAAAAAGGCATCGCCGTCCAGGAAGAAATGGATGATGCTGGAGAGACATATTTGTTCCGATCAATTGGGCAAAGAGAAGATAGAGGAAATATGTTCTCATTAACAAATCAATGCAACGTCTAGGAGAAGATGGATGACACCAGCGAGAGAGATCTTTTCCAATTTATTAGGTAAAGAGAAGATAAATCTACCCCTCCCTCTCTAAAATAAGATCTCTAAAAAAATCATTGATGGTTTGGTTTTGATTAGTTTCTAGTTTCCATCATAGCATTCCCTATGCTCGCTCATATCTTAGCATAGCTTAAACTCTTAATATCCAAATCCAAGAAATCACAATGGCTAAAGCCGCATTCAACGACGTCATAGCATCGATCTTACTCGCTCTCACTGTGGCTCTTGCATTGTTACAACGTCAATGATAGGGTATTTGGATTGGTTTCTAGAGAGAATAAAGTGAAGGAGGAGATAACATTTTTTAAAAATGATAAATATTAGTATTAATATTTGACAAAACCCCATTTTGGTCCCCAACTCATAGCCTGATCTCCATATTGGTCCCCCATTCAACCATTTTTCCATATTGGTCCCTTTTTCTACCCAATTTTGCTCAAAGAAGTCCCTCAGTTAAATTGTCATCAGTCTCCATCCTAGTTGGCACATTTAAACAAGTGATGTGGCTATGTTTGAAAGCTTTCTTGCCACATCAACATCCACTAAGAATCCTACTTAATTTTTTTTTGTAACACTAACCTAAATTAGAGAACCTATTCGACACTTTAATCTTAAATGGTTACTAACTTAAATCTTCAAGTTTCACAGATCATTGGACATTGGTCTCTAAGGTGGAAGTCGAATCTGCAAAGCACTCTATACTTTGTGAAAAGATTTGCATTTCTCTATGGCTATGCATGCTTGAAGATAACATTTGCTTTGAAAAAAGAGTTACTCGTGGGTAAGATGCAAATCAATCACACAAAGGTAGTGATTTCTTACTCTTGGAAAGGATAATGACTTGTGTCCATGGAAGCCATTTGCTATAGGGTATTTATGATATGCTGTGATAAAGATACTTATGAAGAAGGATATAAACATCCATGGTGGGGCCATGTATTACTGTTCTATGCACATGGAGCATTATTTTAATGGAAGAGGCATATGTATTGTCCCATTTGCTTTTAAAGACAAACCTTTCCCTAGTGGGACAAGAAAGCCTAACTTGTGTTGCCCCACTTGTATTGCCAGATAGTGAAGAATAAGAATAAAGTATGCTTAAATTAATAGATGAAAGATTCCTTTGTTATGTTGTCTAAATCATGGATGATCACTATTGTTGAACGCCCTATGTTAGTGCTAATATGCCCATCTATAAAAAATGAACAGTAATAAAAACACTCATTGTCCTCATTTTTTTACTACTGCTATAAAGAAAAGAGAACTACTGCCCCACATCTACATATTTTACTACTTAAAACCAACTATAATAATACCCCCTCCTATTATATGTGGTCCATATGTTTTTCTATGCACCATAATCCAATTAGTTGTCGTTATCCTTAGTTAGGCTTGTGAAAGTAAAAGAATGAAAAGAAATTTGTATAATTGATATGCTTAATTTTCTCCAATTATTACTGGTTAGATTTTTTTCCTTTTTTTCCAACTTTTGAATTAAGAGGTTAGATTACGATTGACTCCTAACAATTCTACTTCTACCCAAACTCAATCTATTATGCTTGGTTTAGTCATAATCACTCTCTAATTAGGCTCTTTGTCTGTCAATTAAATAGTGCCTGGAAGTTGTAATTAGTTAGTCATTCTCTACTACATGGATATCACTTTATGACCATTATGAGTCATTCTTTCTGGATCTTATGAGATTCATTCATTTTCATAAAACTACTATTGACCACTTTTTGAAAAAAAAAAAAACTAAAATTGAGCACTTTATAACCATTATCAAGTTTTGTTTTTAGACTTAAAACATAGATGAAATGTAGATAGCAATGTAGGAAAGCTATCTTAATCACATCGGACACTTTTACATCTTAATGTCTCCAATGTGTTTTAACAGCCAAATATAGGAATGTTAGTTTTTACCATTTAAATACATATATTGTGATTTTTTTTAAGAGTTATTTCTTTATGTCTGGCCTATTTAAAGACAATATTTAAATACTTACAATAGTTTTTACCAGTTAAATTCAAGTATTTTTTTCTAGTATTATAAGAATTATACAATCTCATCCTGTATGCTACATACAATATGGTAGGGTAATATTTTTGTGATTGACTTTCTAAGGTAGCCTTAGGGGGAAAATGTACAAAGAAAGTGAGATTGTAGCGGATGATCCTCCAGAAAGGGAAGAGATTGAGATTGAAAAGTTTGTAGACTGAGTTAATGGAAGTGATGAGTACAATGATTACCATGATGATCAATCAGGCAAAGAAGATGATTACTTGTTTGATTGGTATAATTTATTTAGTGTAATTAGTACTTTATTAAATTTATATTGGATTATGAGACTACTTGTAGGTATGTGATTAGGTACACAGATAGTATACCCGTGCAAGATGAGATCTAAGGACATTCATCAAACATTATTATGCTTAACAAAATAGAGAAGTAATATTACTTTGAAGAACTACTCAGTGATATAGAGCCTGAAAAAGATAGTAAGGGGAAAAAGAAAATCATATGGTCACAGTTTAATGAGCAGGTTAGCTTTAGGAAAGTTTCATTTGAGCCCAGAATGAAGTTCAAAAATCTAGGGGTGTTTATACAAGCTATGAAGGACTACATTGTTAACATGGGAGTAAATGTGAAATTTGTAAAAAAATGGCTCCAAAAGGCATAAAGCGAAATGTGAAAACCTCTGTCCATGGCACATACTATGTTCGTGGTCTAAGTTTATTAATTCTTTTCAAGTGAAGACCTTGAACAATGAATATACGTGCCATTGAACCATAAAAACTAAATAGGCAAGCTCTAATTGGCTTGTTGTAAACCTGCTACCATTCATGCAGTAAAATGCAAATTATGAGGGGAAAGATGTCATCAACTACATCAATGAAACATTTTGCCTCAATGTGCCCATAAGGAGGGTTTATAGAGCATGGGATAAGGCTCACCTCCTTATGGAGGACAATGAAAATGAGCAATATTGACGACTTAAAGATTATTTCTTAGAGATAATACGAAGTAAATCCTAGTAGTAATCTTAGATTCAATGGACTATACATATGCCTGAATGCATGTAAGACAGGATTTTTAGCTCGGTGTAGGCCCATGATTAGGATGGATGGTTGTTTTCTAAAGGATTACTATGGGGGTCAACTATTATCAGTAGTATCCCAAGATGGTGACAATTCATTTTACGTCATTTCCATAGTAATGGTTAAGTTTGAAAGCAAGGATACATGAGGTTAGTTCTTAGAGAGGTTGTTTGAGGATATTGGGCCCACACATAATGGGCATCCATGGTCCTTTATCACTGACCAGCAAAAGGTACACCTTACATTCTTTTCTTACGGTTGGTTTTAGGATTCATAACTTGTAATACTTACATTTATTTTATTTAATTTTCAGGGCTTGATACATGCCATTGCTAGGCTTGCACCTGACAGCAAACACTAGTTTTATGTGTAACACATTTACAATAACTATACAAAGCAGTTCAAGGGGAAGCACTAAAAGAACTACCAGTGGAAGTATACCCAAGCAACAACAATGTAAGAGTTCATAAGCATTATGGACAATTTAAGGCAGTTCAATGAAAAGGCATGGGAGTACCTCTCAATAATCCTTCCCAACCAATGGACACATGCGGTGTTTGTCACAAGTAGTAAAAGTCAAGTTTACACCAATAACATGTACGAACAGGGCAATTCTAAGATTATCGAAGCTTAGGGCAAGCCAAAAATACAATGCTAAAAGAGATCCATTTTAATGATAAAGAAAATGATTGATCAATGAAATCAATTGCAACGGTTTAACAGATGCCTTTGTCTGTGAGTGAAAACTAAGTTGGAAGAACATAAACATATGAGCAAGGTGTGCATTCCACAATGGGTTAAGGACCTAAATGGGGAATAACTTGAGGTTCGGTGCAGGCCTGACCAATTTGTTGTGGACCTTAATGCACATATTTGCTCCTGTAGATTATAGAACCTATGTGGAATCCTATGTGCACACAAAGTTGCCATGATAAGGTGGTAAAACTTAGACCTCGAGGATTATGTATATCACAGTCTAACCAAGGCAACATATAAGCGAGTGTATCAACCTTATATCCAGCTTGTCAATGGTCAGAATTTGTGGGTCAAAGCAGATGGTGAGGAAATTCAACCGCCTCCCATAAAGAAGAAACAGGGAAGACCAAAGAAGCTTTTTAAGAAGGATGTATCAGAAAGTGAGGCAAATACAATCACAACAATTAGAGGCATATCAAAATTCAAGAGGAAGTTAGCGCATACTAGAAGTATGGGCAAGATGGTCACAACAGCAAATTTTGTAAAGTCACACATAGTGTAAGTGTTGTTATTATTTTATTATTATGTCATATACTCTTTTTCATCATGATATTTATGCTCTGGTGTAGTAGCCTAAGGCTACAGGACATCATCCATAGAGACAAAGTGCTAAAGTTAACAGGGAGATGATTTCAGCGATGAGTATTAGCACCAAATCATGATTTGCACATCACCTTGTGAGGACACAAGAATCATCTACTACTAATGACCCGAATGCATGAAAAGAGTGCTAGAATTTTTCTGTTAAGCTAGATATTACACTATGGGGATGATAGGACGTCATGATTTTTTTGTTAAAGTATATACTAGACATTTATGCCTTATGTTAACATTTTTTGGTAGCATTTTGATTTCATGGTTATTTTTCATTAAAACATAAGTGCTACCAACTTTTGTACTGAAAGTCATGCAACTTTTGTATCACCATTTTCTGTTTATTAGTATACAAGGTCATACTTTGTTTAAGAATGTCTCTATAACAAATATTATACAGAATTCATTGATCCCTCTTGGTATAAAATTAAATATTTGCATAAATTGTTGACACATGTTATCAAGAATTCAGTGTACAATCATTAAATTTACAGACATAATATAAACTATTGTAATGCTTAGCTATCATGAACCAAAGACAAAAAGGTAAAAATTCACATAATATAAAAATTCTGTTTAATATATAATATATAAAAGTTATTATGATGCCATGGTTAAAAAGGTTTCACTCATATTGAAAAGCTAGCTTTAACTTCGATTTGTTCCAAGATACCATAAGAAGATGTGGGACAGAAGTTGTCACCATCACATTGCTTGTTTCTATACTTTAAACAAAGTGAAGAATCGACATGGCTTAATTGCAACCATAAATGTTCCACAACATAACCTTCATTCCATACATTCATGATAGAGTTGTCACCAGAGACATCCACATTTGGTTTAAACACAGTTACAAGACATTAAAACATAATGGTTAACAACATATTGTTCATTACAACCATAGTAGATTGTTGCTACTACCCAAACTAACAGCTTTACACATAACCAACATTAAAAATATACCACTTAAATAAGCAACTTAGCTATTACTATAAAACACACCAACGTAATACACCATAGTGCAGCTGCTATATGTGCCAAAATCTTAGCTTTAAACTTCTCCTTCTCACAATTCAAACACCTTTCATCTGACCAAGAAAAGAAGTTGTAACCTGCTGCTTTGTCGTACTGAGGATAACCCAAGAATTTCTTACCTAGATTCTTTTCAATTTTGGAAACTCGAACTATAGCTCTTAATCCACAGTTGCATCATACATCATTTGGATGTGATATAGTGTTGGAAATGGATGACACTAAAGATGGCTCACCCCTATGCCTACATTTGCGGTCACAATTACAATTCCAAATTACAAGTCATGTTATCACACACATAAGATACGCATAACAATTTTAAGGAGGCTAACTAAACAGATGTTTTTCTTTTACAAAAAAATTATTTCAGTTCTTCAGAGATGAAGTACCTTATAATTTGATGTCTAAGAACAATTGTTTTTTCAATATGATCAGCCACATTTTGGATATACATACAACTATGAAAATATGCTTGTTCTGCACAGTGCAAAGTATTGAAATGAAGAGAGACAAAGAACATGCATGCACCTTATCCACATTCCCTTGAATTTCAATTTGTCACAACTCACAAGCTATATAATCTTTATGGGTCACTTTCATTATTACCCTATTACTACTTTCTATACAAAAGGGTTCTTAAAATTCAATTAACAATATCCTATATTGCCTCCACTATAGGCTAGGCCTTGAGGACCCTTTCTAAATGGTCCATACTTGACAAAGCTTATTTCCTTTCTCATTATGGCGTCCGTTCTTTTTGCCTGGCATGAATGCTTAGCAATATGAGAGAAAATATCCAATACTGACCCATTAAGAGGGAAAAGTACCAAGGTCTAAAAGACCCAAGCCTACTTAAGAGAATTTCACTCATAAATCAATTTTTCATATGAGATTTTAAAAAGAGTTCAACCATATTTTATGAATCACTCTGCTATATTCATGAATGTAATTTAGGATAAGAACATTCTCACTACTATGAGAAAAAAAGATGTATAATGATAGTAATAGCATATATGAAGGGAGTGTAGTTATAGGCTATCATGCATGGTGGGTTGAGTATAGCAACCTCAAGAGATTTTCCTCTACTTGAAAATGAGTGGCTCAGACTCATAATTAAGCTTCCATGGGTCAGTTATTATGAGAGAAACTTGGCCACAGATTCACAATGCTAGCATGGGCCTACCTGTACTGGGTGTGCCCTCTTGTGTTATTCATCAATCACCAAGCAATTATCATAAGACTTGCTAGGAAGTAAGAAGGTAGGGTTGCTTTGCTTGCTAATTGCCATGACTTGACATTTTGAAATTATTGTTTGGCAATATCCTATGTCTCATAGTGAAAGAAATAAGACTCACTCTTTTTGCTTTTTTTAATTGCCCAAGCACTCCCACAAACTCACACATAATACAAACATCCACAATATCTACAACTAATTCTTCACTTTCCCTTTCATTAGAGCCAACCACACCACCTATTTTCATCTAATGCTTTTGACACCATGCAACATACCAATATTCTCACTTTCTTTATTTTTATTCACTCTACATACCTTTTAAATCCATTTCATTATTTGCATACACAAGCTTTAGTATTTTAGAACAAGTTAGAGTTAGAAATTGTAATAGTAGCTTTTTTCAATATGTTTTTTTTAAAATTAATATTATAGTAATGCCTATATAATTAACTTAACTATACAACAAAATTGAATAGCATAACATATTAGCATAAATAAAGAAAAATTAAGAGCATACTGAAAAGAGAAGAAGTCCAAGTATCAAGTATTATATCTGCACAATCAAAGTCAACAAGAGACATCATATTAGTGAGAAGAATATGTTCAAGACAAATCAAGCATCTAGAAAAACAAAACAAACAAAAAAAACTCTATTCTAAAATAATGAGAGTATGTTATTGCTACTACTTTTAACTAAACTCAAACAGTAAAAGACATCATTTTAGTGAGAAGATTCAAGCTTTCATAATCCCTCTTAGATAGAGGATCTAACACAGAGACACTCTCTTTACATATCTTTTGTTTAATCATATACAATATTAGCAATACTTAGAGCCAATAGCTCTTGTTATTCCCTAATTTTGTACTACACCAGTGCTAATATACATATGAACAACGTTCCATATCATTGACTTATAAGCAAATCGAAACAATATCATAAGATTTTAATAGGGGATTTTGAAAAGGGATCTTAAAGAAGGATTTCGAAGAGGTATTTCAAACAAAGATTTTATGTTATTACCTCACTAAAGCATGAGAATGAATCTTCCATCTTTTCCTTCCCTCCTCTGTGACCCATGCTCTTTCGGTCCTTCATTGGCCAAACCACATTCTCATAATGTTGAATAAGGGTAAAACAATGTTGGGGCCATTAGGACGTCGTTGATGACGCTTTTCAGGGGAGCCTGAGTCATCGCCAATGGTTCTCCAAGTAGAAAGGGCTAAGATCCCGCTACTTTTAGCCTTACGAGAAGACGAGCTTCGAGGCTTAGGTTTAGAGTTTTTGATAACCTGTCATCATATCTATATCAGCATAGAAGTGGTAACATTTTTTATGATCTGGCATCTCATATAAGCAAATAAATGTACAGCTCAGCACTTAACCTGACACTTCATATGGAGACTAACAGCAATTTAATTGAGGGACTCTTTGAGCAAAATTGGGTAGAATGAGGGACCAATATGGAAAAAAGGTTTAGTGGGGGACTAACATGAAGATCAGGCTATGAGTAGGGGACCAAAATGGGGTTGTTGTCATTAATAATTTAATTTTCATGAAAGGTAATATTTAATTTTGAATGATAATAGAAATTATTATTTTTATTATATAATAAACTTTTAATAATAATAATAATAATAATAATAATATTTTTAATAAATAAAATTAATTTGTATAAAAGTATTAGGGTCATTTTTCTTATCTTTATTCACATTTTTATTTTTTTAATATCGTACCAAACATAGTATGTAGGCTTAAGATTTCATTATTGTAAAGTCCATTTCCAGGTCCATTGTCAACTTTATTCTTTACCAGTAACCAAATGCAATTTTAGAATATTTCAATTTATTATTTCACTTTTCAATCACCAATACTCACTACAAAAAAAGTTGCCTTCAGTGGCGACAATAGTTGCCACTAAAGGTTGTTTAGTCGCTGCTATATCCCTTCAACAGTGACTTACAAGTTGCCACAAGATGTCCCATAACTTAAAAGATATAGCAATGACAAAAGAAGTCACCACTAAAGGGCACAATCAATGGTGACACAAGCACTGCTAAAAAACTTTAATGACAACAATCATTACCACTACATGTAAATGGATTATAAAATTTGTTCTGCTTGCCACTAAATATGAGCTTTCAATGGCAAAATTGTCACCACTACAGGGATTTAGTGGTGACTGCATAGTCACCATTAAAAAGCTTTAGTAGCAATAAAATATGGTTTAATGGCGACTAGATGTTGTTGCCACTGAAGGGCTTTAGAAACAATGAAATGCATTTGTCACTAAAGCTCGGCAACTTTATTGTCGCCACTAATGAACTATTGTAGGGACTATTTATACTCGCCACTAAAGAGTTTTAGTGACAATGAAACGTAGCCATCACTAAAGCTCTCCAGTGGCCACTTTATTGTCGCCACTAATGAGCTTTGGTAGTGACTTAAAGTTGTTGCTAAAGGTTTCTTTTTTTGTTTTACATATTTTTTATATATTTAGGCTCTAAGAAACTTGTTAACTGATATATAATAAACTGACATAATACATATAAGACCAGTAATATTAAACACTACGAACATAAATCAACTGCTGAATTACAACTAATTATAACATGTAAGACTAAATATGTGTATCCCAAATATAGAAAACAAAAGTAATATACAATCAACTTGAAAGATACTTCCTCTAACATAGACAAATTAGACTTCCAATATTTCACAAGAAACCTACAATTCTAAAGACATAATAGCAACTCATTAAAATAACAGTCAAATATTTTCTTCATTGGAGCTTGCTCTTCAAAGTCTATGTGAATCATTATAAGCAGCATTATCATGTCCTGCAAAAAACCAATGAGTAAAAGTGAATAATTTTATAACAAGGCATAAGATACACGTAATATTTTCATAACATATGACTCTTAAACCAGTACACACATGTTTAGGAGCCAAAAAAGAACTAGGCATAAGGCTATACATTTACCTTAGCAATGCAATTTCCTTACGATGTCATTTAGTAGGTTATATCATCATTGTCTTGAAGAGTTAGAAGTTATGTGTCCCTGTTGTAAGCTAGCCATTAAGGCGGCCATTTGAGCTTGAATCTCAACCTACATTTGTTGTTAAAGCTTAGCTCATTCTTCTTATAATTTTCTTTCCATTTCTTCATGTATCTTAGTACGATCTTCCTCTCGTTGCCTTTCCAACTCAACACGGTCTATCTCTCATTACCTCTCTAACTCAACACAATATTCCTCATGTTTTCTTTCCATATTAGCTTTCATCTGCCCATGCACGTGTTCAATTCTAGAGTCTAAGTCAGCTGAGTTCACATTTTTTCTCTTTTAAGGCTTTTGCCATACCCTTTCCCATGCACATACCCTGATCGCTCTCCCAACATAGTAGTAAGTATCTCATCTCCAATCAATGGTGTCTTATTATCTTCTGGTTGTTATTTAAGAACAAGGTCATGAATGCGACCCTGCCATTATAGGAACAATTAAAGCAATGTACTAGAATATATAATTGAAAAGACATTGAAACATAATAAATTTATAAGTCATACGTGAATTTCTTGTGAATGTGGATCTGACCATACTACTTCTCCTTCCTTAATCCATCGAGTGTGTTGTATCTCCTAAACTCAATCAAGTAGTGCCTTTTCCCTAGTCACAAGATCCTTCTATAACATAGTTTGTCCAAATAATACTTAATAGTACCAAATAACTTAATTGTCACTATGTACATGAGGGGAAAAAAAGAAATGTATGCTCACCATTGGTTCCTCCACCTTTGCAAATGACCTTGTCCCACATGTATGCTTTGTAAGTTACTTACTAGTATTTAATTTATTCCTACTACTTGTTGACTGCAATGAAATTAATAATGTTATCCATTAAAAATAAAGAAGACAATTTAGATCAACTTACAAAGAACTAAATACCTTGAACTTATCAGACTCAAAGTGATGACATTGCCACTCCCAATCTTCACAATTAACCAGATCAAGCTAGCTGCTTCTCTCTCATCATCTGTCTCACACTTCATGTACAATGTGTGCAAGCTACTTTTTCAATTCCTAAAAAGTTATTGCATAGTACTTATGTAAAAAGTTTTCATTGCAATCTTTCGTCGGCTGTTCATGGCCTCAAACTTTTTCTACAAATGATAAGCACAAGTAGTTGCACTTACTAACATAACTAACTTGTAGTAATAAAGAAAAGATAATGTTTTAGATAGCTAATTGTTTACTTTAACTTTAAACTACATCGTTTCCCCATCCTTTAAGAATATTTTATCCTACTCACCATCTTTAAATGAGACAGTAGTTCACACTACCCACCTGTAATAGTTCACTAAGTCCAGAGCCTTGTCTCCAACTGCTATATCAATGTTATCTGGAATATCAACTTTAATTTTTGTACCATATTTAGTTTTCACATCAACTGAAAGGCTCTTGTACTTTCTTCTCTTTGACTTGACAGTGCTATAAGAGGCTATGACATGTAAAGATAAAATTATAATTTCATACTCAAAGATAAAAATATCCATCATCTTACTTATTCAAGATGCATGAAAAGATATTGCACTACTCTAAAGTTGCGATAGCAATACAAGAGGAGAAGCCTCAAGATCTTGCCCAGCTACTAGTAGTAAGGGTAGTGGAAAATCCCTAGGCTCTAATGTACCACCTCTTTATGGTTCAAGTGAACATAAGGGTGATGTTACTTCTTCGTGATTATCACGTATCCCTCGACCACTATTGCGTGCAAGCCCTCTTCCGCCTCGTCCTCCTTCCTAACTACATCCACCACCTGACATTTTCTATAACAAAAAAATTTAAATATTTAATTAAACACAAACATATAGATAGTACACATTAAATAAAAAAAAGGCAACAAATTACTACAAACAAAGTTGAACATATGGTCAATCTTTCAATGTAGACTTAAAAATTACCACAAGCTTAGTTACTATTAGTCAATGTCTGTTTCATTTGCATCATCATCAATTAATTCTTCATCATCTTCTTTATCACTAACTGCATCTTCATCATTGTCATTAATGAAGTCATTTGTCCTATTAGTTGTATTTAGTCAACTTATTTTACAAAATTTACTTGCTAAACTTATTTCTTCTGGTTCAACATTAGTCTTATTCAAAGAGACCACAATGGCATTTTCAACATCACTAGTAGGCACCACATTTTAGTTAATTTCCTCTTGCTGATATGTCTCATCATTAAGGAATTCCTCTTCATCACCATTTATGCCATTGTCATCGATTGTGGGCATGTTAAATAAATCACAAGGATTGGTCTTGACAATAACAAGCCAATCTTGATCAACAAGATCTTTCAAATGGAAAACTTGTTCTACTTGAAATGCCAATATAAATGGCTCATTCGAGTGTAATGCACAACAATTATTCACCATGGTCACTCCATACTTGTCAACCTTGTATCCTCTTCCAATATGCCCCACATCCCACCAGTGACATTTGAAGACATGTATTTTCTTATTTTCAGCATATGTTAGCTCATATATGTCTTCTAAGATGCCATAATACTCTTTCCCAACATCTGAATCATCACCCTTCACAAGAATTCCACTATTTTGCGTTCTCCTACCTAAGGTGAAATCTTTTGTGTGAAACCTAAATCCGTTTAGCATAAAGGTAAAATAGCGATGAACCAATTTAAGTGTGCCAACAACTAAGCTTATGAGGTCATCATTAGCTTCATGACGTACACATAACTTCAAAACCTACAGGTAATAAGTAGTTATAGTGATTGGAATATTTAATAGGGTAAAATAATATGAGGTAAAATCAAGGGAAACCTACATATGTATGAACTATGCATGAAACTCCTCACCTTAGAAGCTTGTGTATGTAACTCCGTCTTATGCTCCTTACATGTTAAGATAAGATACGGAACATAATTATTAATTTAGCCTAAGAAACGAAAATGTTATTAGAAATATAGCCAAGTCTAGTGAACCTACTCCATGAATGGCCAAACGTCCTCGCAATTTTGAAGCACATAAGTGCAAGCTTGGTTGAACTCTAAATCTGATAAAGTCTTGCTTCATAAGCTCCCTTAGCTTGCCCACTTTTTTTTAAGATTGATATTCATAATTTGGCATAGGTCCATCATCATTTCTTATAGGTCTATTAAACTTAGTTGGGATATTTTTTAGGTAGCGGGAGCAAAATATGAGGCATTTATCTGCTAAATAACCTTCTGGTCCTGCCTTGTTACAAACATATGTTTTAAGTGTTCACAAATACCTTTCAATTGGGTATATCCGTCGATATTGTATGGGTCCTCCAAGCCTCACTTCTTTGGCTAAATGAATGGGCAAGTGGATTATTATATCAAAGAAAGTTAGTGGAAACACTGTCTCTAATTTGCACAAAATATTTACAATTTGAGTTTAAAGATATCAAGGTCTTCAATTGTCAAACACTTAAAACATAAATTCTTAAAAAATCTACCTAAATATACTATTGGTTTTGCCACCTCCATAGGCAATAAACTATGAATTACAACTAGGAATATATCTTGTAATAATACATAGTGATCGTGACACTTCAATCCGAAGATTTTCTACTCATGAACATTAACACACCTTGAAATGTTTGAAGAGAAAGCATCAGGCACTTTTAAGTTAGCTAGAAAGTTACAAGCTTTCAACTCTTCTTATGGAGACAATGCATAGCTTGCTATTGGTATTAGAATTTTGCTCCCTTGTTCTATCAGGTGCAATTTTTGCCTAATTCCTAAATCAACCAAGTCATACCGACTCTTTAATGTGTCTTTTGTTTTTACCACCAGTTGCGTCACCGTTGACACAATATTGTCAGAAACATTTCTTTCTATGTGCATGACATTAAGGTTATGTCAGAGCATAAAGACATTCCAATAGGGTAATTGAAAGAAATACTCATCTTTCTCCAATTGTAAACACTATTAGACTAGGTGCACTTTCATTTATGAGTTTTTCCAAATGTCACATCACTCAGTTCTTGCAATTGTTAAAGTGCTTCATCACTTGTTAAAGGAAAAGGTGCCCCTATATTTTCAACTTTCCCATTAAATGCTCCCATATTCTGTCGCCATGGATGGTTAGTAGGTAAGAAGCAACGATGGCCCATGTAGCCCAACTTGTTTTGTAATAACACAAAATGTGTCTTTATGGCAACAAGAGCATGCAAGCTTCCCATTGGTTGACCATCCTAAGAGGTTCCCATATGCTGGAAAGTCATTAATTGTCCATATTAAAGCTACAAACATCTCGAAGTTGGATTTTGAATGGCTATCGAATGTCTCTACACATTCCACCTTTAATTCATATAGCTTTTTAACCATTGGTTGTAAATAGACATCTATGTCATCACCAGGACACTTAGGGCCTGGAATTAAAAATGCCATCATAAAGTATGGATGCTTCATGCAAACCCATGGAGGCAAATTATATGGAACTAGCACCACTGGCCAAATATTATGACTAGCACTCATATTCCCATAAGGCTGGAACCCATCACATGCTAGACCTAGCCGAACATCTCTAAGATCAATAGAAAACTCAGGATGTTATTCATTAAAGGATTTCCAAGCTATCGAGTTAGAGGGATGTCTTAACACACCATCAGTAATCTATCCCTCTTTATGCCACCTCATTTCCTTAGCTATGTGGCACGCCATGTACAACCTTTTCAATAGTGGCTTTATCGAAAAATGTCGCAATACCTTACATGGTACTTTCTGGCCTTTATGACTGTTCGTTTTTCATCTAGACATCTTGCACTTTGGACATGATTGTGCATTGGCATGCTCTTCCCAATATAAGATGCAGTCATTCATACATGCATCTATCTTCGTATAATCCAATCCTAGGTCTCAAATAACCATTTTCACTTTATAGTAAGAGTTAGGAACCACTGCACCCTCAGGAAGAACTTCTTGAAACAAACTTAGCAATGCATCCATTGATTTGTTACTCCAATGATTGAGACACTTCAAATGAAGTAGCTAAACTATAAAAGACACCTTTGAAACTTTAGCATCTTCTAACAAGTTAAAGAAATTTTTAGCATGTGTTTAGGCAGCTCATCATGTTCTAAACCACTATTTATGTCCTCCAAATTTGAACGTCCTTATGCATCATATATCATTTCAATAATGTCATCATCTTCGACATCATCCACCTCAACATTATCCTCCTCTAATACTTCATTGTACTCTTGAATAGGACTTTCAGCATAGGTTCATTTCTCCCCATGTGAGTTCCACACTTCATAACTCTCACAAAAACCATTTTTGAATAGGTCCTCCTTAATTTCACATCTTACCTTAAATGCAATGTTCATACAAACCTTACATAGGCACCGGACCATGTCGGTCACCCCTGGTTGACTGAATGCCCATTGGAGAAAACTATTTACTCCGTGTATATATGCAACATCAACCCTATTATTAATTATTTACTAACTTTTATGAACCCCTACTTCCTGCATTCAACAATATTTATCTAAACAAGATCAATCTTTTTTTTTAAAGATGTGTTTCAATTGGTATATAAGTATAGTAATTATAAGTTTTTTACAATTTCAAGAATTGTCACAAATAGCTAGCTTAATAATTAATTTAATGTATTTTGTTTGTTGACTTATTAATGAAAACAAGTTAATTTGACCTAATCATAGTGGAACTCATTCGCCCTGGCAAAAATTCACTTCCTATCAATAAATGCATTAATTAATGAGATTATAACACTATAATTTAAATATTCCTACATATATTGATTACAGAATATAATTGGAGATTGAAACTCAAGTAAAGATAAGAAATTAATCAAGCTTTTTCTCATTCTATTAAAGTATGGATTTGATGAGTGAAAGTATTTTCAAGTTTCAATTCTAGTTTTTCTTTAAATTTATTACCTCCAATGTTTTATTTTAAAATAGAAATTTTACAAAAACACATCATAAACATTAACAAACAAATATTTGTAACTATTCCATTACGAGGACAGAAATATTCATGCAAGAATTATCTAACAACACATGGTGGGCCATATACATGTGGCAATATAAAATATACCCATTATGGGGTCTTCAATCTTTTCTTACAATGAAAAAAGGTAAGTAAAAGAAAAAGATATCACATGTGTATAGTAAGATTTAATTAAGATTGACCAAATCCAATGTAACCTCATGAAGATATTATATAAGTATTCCAAATGTTGGCATTTCACCTGAGACACACCTTAATCGCACCCCCTTCAACCTAGTGCTACTTGTGAGAGGAAGAAGAATTCTTGCCAGAAAAAGAGGTAACGACGACCCTGGCATTGCCAAAAAAATGTTTGAGAGGATGACTTGTAGCGACACGTGGTGAGAATTGCATAAATACGAAGGAGACAAGACAGTGGCTTGTAGATTATTAATGAGAGAGGAAGATGGAGGTGTCGAGGCGAGTAGTGGCAGATAAAGAAGAAAAATAAGAAGAATAAGAATTAGGTCAAACCCAATTAACAATGAAGGAAAAAAAAAAGAAAAAAAAGAATAATAAGAACATAAAGAAAAAGAATAAGAAAATAAATTTAAAGTTTTCCTGTACACGTATTGACAGAGTAGCCACTACCATGAACAAAATAAAGGAATTAATAGAGGAAAGAGAGAATAATGTTAAAAGAATGATGATGATAAAAACTTACTATTTCTCACCGCCTACCATTGTTTCTAGAGAGTGAGCAATGGAAAAAAAAGCGTAAGAAAAACTTGAATGGTATGCTTTGCACCTATTTAGACTTTAAAACATATTTAAATAATTGTTCAGAGTAAGACAAGAATACCAAGTGGGGAACGATTAAAATTTTTGCAGCATGATTGCATAAAGATATTGCTGTAAAAGGGTGTGACTTGATGTTGCTAATAAGGTCAAAGCATACATTTAATATAAAGAATGCTAATAAGATAAACTTATCAAAATCACAAAGTGGTGCAAGAAATGGGGTATGGGATATTTGCATGTCTTTTAAGTGTTAAAGTTTTATTTGACAGTTATTAAGAGGCTAAATAAATAATAGCAAGGAATTCATAATCAAACACTCAATGGTAGGCATATTAAACACGCAACAATTTATAACTTTTAGCCAAAGGTTAAAAAGACAAGCCATGAAATTAAATGGTATAAATATCCAAAGATTTCAATAGTGATCCATCAATTATATGTTTTTCTGATAATAAATACATGACAAGACAAGTATTAATGATAACTAATAAATATATATAATAAATAAATATTGATAAAATAAAATATTACAATAAATAAATATAGAAAAATATAATAAAATAATATAAAAATATAATCAAATAAAAAATTATAATAAAATAAATAATATTATATACTATTCCAAAGCATTTGCTGAAAAGGAAATCAAAGGGTAACAATCCATTTATTATCAAAAAATCTTACCCTAAGTCCAATGCTAAATTTATAATAATTGTACTCTATTACCATCAAATCAATGTAAATAAGAATTCCTACATAAGCATGCTAAGAAGATTGCAAAAGTGTTTATTGATATGCCAAAAACATAGTGCACTTATTTTCGCATAAGTCAAATACACTGTGCTATGAGTAGCCAAGTCTTTATATACATATAGATAAGCCTAACATGCAGTGCACAAACTCAAGCTTATAGATAAGCCTAAAACAATACAGACATGCATGATTTAAAGAATTCATTGGTATGTCCAAAAGAAAACGAGAATGACACTCCAACTCTAGTCTCCAAACAAACAAGCTCTAAAGTGTAACAAAAGGTTCACAAAAAGGAGAATGGAAACAAAATCTAAAAAATACCAATTATGCCAGATAAAAGAAAGCAATAAAGAAACGTTACAAGTACAATGAAAAATCAACATGCTGCATATAAACCAAACTTGTTCAGTGACTATGACACAATCATGTATCAAGTCCTGAAACCAAAAATCCAATACAAAGAAAAATCACAAATTTTCTTTTTTTAGTAAACTGACACATCTTACAAACTAGCTAGACAAAGTTATGATTACATACAATGTGATAGAAGACACCCATCAATTTAACAATTACAAGCACAATCAATATGCCACAATTATCATCATGTAAATAAACAAAATGTTAAATTAAAAAAATTCTAAATGACATCAACAACAACTAAGAACAGAGGGTCACGAGAAAAAAAAATGAATAGTGATATTTAAGTTACCCCTTAAGATCACATTGCTGGTAGAACTTTTTAAAAATCTATAACAACAAAGCCCATAAATAATGAAATTCTTTTCATAATTGCGAAGAGAAATTGTTCCCCACAGAAACATTGTGTCTATATCAAGAGTTTCAGCCTTTGAAATTTGACATTGTTTTGTCCAACTAGGCAATTATCATATATTATTCCAACATCAGAAGATTCGTATCAGTCAATAAAACCCATAATCAAGCATCCCCATTTCATAATGAATCTAAAATGGGAATAAACCGAATGAAGTGAGACAGAGCAAGATAGAGAAAGCAAGATAGAATGACCTTACTTAGGAATACACCGATGCCGATGAAGCTCCTATTGGGGTGGTGATCTAGCGACACTGAAATGCTTTACCATGGATGAGAGTGCGAAGAGAGGGGCCTTTTTCGAGTGCACGGGATTGGGAAAATGAGGGCTTAAGGCGGTGAGTGAAGAATAAGTGGGCTTCGAGCGAGAAAGGAAACTTTTTGAGAAAAGAGGAGTGTGCTATAAAGTAATTGTAATAGTACAATTATTTTATATTCATACCAAAAAAATTACCCTTTATTGTATTGTTAGAAACTTTTTTTGGTTGAAAAACGCAATAGGATAAAATCACCATGATGTTCATAATAATGTATTACCATATTATATATTCACATGTATAATCACTTCTCACCAGCTTAAATTGTTTTTATATTTAGAAAAAATATAAAATTTATATATGTGGTATAAAAATACCAATATGTCTTAGACACACCTCATCTTTTGTGATGCACATACACATATAAAATTTTATAGTGCTTCATAAGTTGTCATGCGCCATAAAATCTCTGTGTCAATTGCTCCACACGTCACTTCATGAGTTGTCATGCACCATACACTTATTTATACTTCCTTAAAAGTGTTATTAAAATTGCAAACATTTTCCTATATTTTAAAATATACATAGACCTTACTTAAAATAAAATGTTACTTTATATGGCAATCTAATTTTTTTACTTAAATACCTTTATTTTAAAATTTTTGAAATAAAAAATATGTATTTAAGTTAATGAAGATCATTTTAATATAAAAGATATTAAACTAGACTAAAATATAAATAAAATTCTTAAGACAAATATGTGTATATTTAAAAATTAAAAAGTAATATAATTTTAGTAAAATTAATAAAAACATTCATATAATTCACTGGGGAAAAAAATAGGAGGATATGAATGGTGTTTAGACCCTCTACCATTAGAGATTGAACTTTTGGCCATTAGGTTATAAAGTCTATTAAATGTAAATGAGATCTATGCAATGTTTTTAATATAAATCATTAGGCACACATTTTTCTAGAAATCCAAAGGAATGCATCATGGATGTAAGTCATATAATATGTTCAATTTGATGTTTGAAAACTTTAAAAATTTATTTGCACACTAAACTACAAATTTGTTTTATAAAAAATTGTGTTCAATATGATGTTTAATTTTTTTTCACCTATTTGCATAGAAATAAAAATAATTTGCTTTCACATAGCCAAACAATTTTTAAATATAAATTATGCTTATACAAAATTATTTTTATCAAAATTAATTTTAAAAAAATAAATTAGTCTAAAGTCACTCCAACATAACTCTAATACAAACAAACTTTGTTTTACCAAGGCCCAAACCATGGATATGCAGGTACAACTAAAGAGAGTGAAGGCATAGATCACATACAAGCTTTAATAATTAATGGCATTAATCAACAACAGTGGTCACATCTGCCACCTTTATCAATACAAACAATTAAGTATTTCACTCACTTGTCAAATTTGCAATCCCTTTCTCTCATTACCAAACAAAGTCCATTCTCTCCTCCTTTCTTCTTCATGCACCTTCAAGTCAATATAATACGGAAAAAGCTATTCACTTTCATCCCCAAAATGGGTCCCCAAATACATCTCTTTTTAGTGATAGATTTGGATTTATTCAATGATTTGAAAGCCTCTTTCATTCATAGTCCTTAAGCAAGAGTGGAAAGGATATTTTAAAATAATTTTCTCAATTATTTGTATAGCTTAGAATAGGAAGCAAAAATTAATTTTAATTATAATAAACATAATAAATTTGAACAATTTAAATATTCTTATTTTGAATAAAATTATTTATGAAAGGGAATTTTAAGAAAACTAATTTTTCTCATTGACTGCTAAGCTTCTTTATGAACTATCTCTAAGGGGAATGGGAACAAAATGTTAAGAAAAAGATTAATTATTTGGTTAAGGATAAATATAAAAATTGAAACTATTTAAATATTTTATTTTGAATTTAATTTCTTTTGATTAACCTTTAATTATAATCTTTTTGTGGGCTTATTTTATGAGAAAAATACAAAATTGGTTTTTTTACTTTTACACTTTATGACAATTTAATCTCTTACAAATTAACCGTGATAAATTAGTCACTCATAA
Source organism: Delonix regia (assembly GCA_037074485.1). Lineage (NCBI taxonomy): Eukaryota > Viridiplantae > Streptophyta > Magnoliopsida > Fabales > Fabaceae > Delonix > Delonix regia. The sequence goes on from CM073453.1 coordinate 8,558,707, forward strand.
ATTTAAATTTGTATAAAACTAGTACATCCATTTAGATTAATGATAGATTAATTTTGCATAAAATAATGTTTTTGAAAGATTAATTTGTCACAGTTAATTTGTGAAAGGACCAAATTATCACAAAGTATAAAAATAAGAAACCAATTTGATACTTTTCTCCTTATATTATTCTTCTATCCATGAACTTTTATTCTTTTAATTAATTTGTCCTATTAAAAAATATCTATATACCCATTATCATTAATAAAATGTTATAATGGAGAGGATCCCTCCCTCCCTTCTTCCCCTCCTCCTACTATATCTTCTTATATCTTACTCCATTCTTCTCTCCTCCATATCCTTCTATTATTAATTACTACTAGTTCTACATCAACCTAACGTATTCATAACTAAACCATAAGCAAAGCATAACATATACATCAACCTTAGATTGTTGAAGGAGAGATCAATAGTGGAGTTTTCTGGAATCAGTCTAGCAAATTTAGGAGGAATAGTTCATAAAATCTTATTATAAGAGAGATTCAAGTATCTCAATCTTTCACCAGCAAAGTCATTTGGTAAAAAACCATTAAGCAAATTCGAAGACAGATCTAGAACTTAGAGAGAGTTGAACCCACTAGGAACATGACCAGAAAAATAGTTGCTTATCAGTGAAACAAAGGTCAGATTTTTCAAAACAGTGAGATTTTCTGGGACTAACCCAGCAAAAGCATTGTCATAAAGGTTAAGAAATTGAAGACTTTTCAATTCACCAATCAAGGTAGCTCATCGGAGATGACATTGTTGGCTGGAGAAAGAACCTGAAGCTCTAAAGCATTGAAGATGGAAATGGGTAAAGACTCATTAAGGCAAACAAGAGTTTTGAAGTTCGCTGCAGCGAAAAACACAAGGGCAAAGAGGTTTTTTTTGCCTATCTGTGTAGTTTGCTATGGAAAACTTAACTTTTTTCACCGTGGCGAAGTGTACAAAGAAAGGAATTAGTCTCTTTTCTAACAATTCACCGCGGTGAAGGATACAGAGGCAAGAGAAAATCAAATTCAATAAGAGAAACAAAGTTTTGCCAAAGTTTGATGGCCAATGCACTTCCAAAAATGCTTAACACTCCAAAATTTGGTGTCCTAGTGCTATTTGCAATGGTCACAGTTACCCCTAAATAATTTGATAATTTTAATATTTTATGCAAGTTTTAGTGACAACAAAAAAAAAAGTCACCACTAAAGATCTTCTACGACAATGAATTTATCGCCACTAAATATCCTTTAGTGGCAACCTTATGTTTGTTGCCATTAAAAGTCTTTAGTGGTGACAAAATTGTCGCCACTGTAGGTATACCTTAGTGATGACTTTTTGGGATTGTCACTGAAGGTTACCACTAAAAACTTAATTTTTTTAGTAACTACAATGTAAAACCTATTATATAGTGAAATAAAATAATAATAATAATAATAAAGTTTCTAATAATAATATATGAAGGAGTTCTTTTTTCGTCAGCCTTATTGCTCTCATAAGTGTTGCATTGAGAATTCCATACAGGCTTGCTTAATGCTCTAAGAATCCCGAAAAAGTTTTTGACACACCTGTCACAAACGTGTCTATAAGTTTTTTTTTTTTTGTGGTTAAAAAATAAAACAGAATCATTCTTTGTTGCTTAATAATTGGAATTTGGAACTTCCTCGATCTTGGGCCACAGGTACACATATTCGCAACATAGCTTTAATAAACTCCTCAAAGCAACATTTTGGAAGTCATAACTCTTTCGATAAAATAAAAATAAAAAAGGACAAGAGTAAAATCTTCAGTATGTTGCAAAAGTTATTCCTTTTCCCTCTCCACTATTAGCCGAAATACAGATAATTGTACAACCAGAGGAAAAGGAAATTCGGTGTACTTAAGTTTGGATTCCTTTGTGTTCTTTTTTTTTTTATGTTCTCGTTATATTAAAAAAGAGATAGATACAAAGTGAATATGTCTCATTTGAGTAGTAAGTCTCACTTGAAAATATGAAATTCACATTCATTCTATGTCCATTTTTCTTTAATATAACAAAAATATGAAGAGGAAGAATACGACTGATCCAAATTATTATCAATGGCTTTCCACGTACGTTTCCACTTTTTACCATTATATTCGTAAGAAATCAGTATCAAAGAAGTTAGCTAAGAAGAAAAACTAAAACTTTTTAAAGAATATAGTAAATTATGGTAAGCAAAAGCTTTCATTAGCAGTCAAACTTCTTAACTAATGTACAATCATAAGCAGTTTATTTAAGTGGTCCAAAGATTTGACGGTATCATGCAAGTTTTAATTGTTTGGCCTCTAAAGCTATTATGTAGTATATTCTGCGAGATTTCTTACATTTCAAGTGTACATAATATTTGTTCTCGTATAATCTGCTTCAGCTTGTATCAGTGAGGAAATGCATTTAATGCTTCCAAATGAAAATGGACCTTGTTGTCTATGATAGGCATTGCTATGTTGAAGGATTTAGTATTTCAGAAGCATTGATAAGGAATATTCATGCGTGGATTTCTTGCATTTCCAGACATGGTATTGCATAATGTGGTGACAAGTCTTAAATAATTGAATTGGAATTGTAGGCTTCAATTGAAAATTCTAGACTTATATCCCTATATCTAAGTTTATTTACTTATATAGTTATGTAGAATGAAAATGAGTGCTCCTCAATTACGTTGAAGTTTCAGCCCTAACTTCTCATGACTTGACCACACATTTTCATTTAGATAGTGACGCATTTACTCGTGTATTGATAAATATTAAAATAACATATATAAAAATAAATAAAAGGAAGAAAAATAAAACATGAATAAATATTTGGTAATATCAAACTTGCATTGTCGTATGGGGTACCCATCTCAAATGATCTGAAGTTATTGTTATGATTTATTATTATATTGATATTGAGAAAGTGGAGATAGTGATGAGATCCAAAATGGGTTCTTTTTCCCAACGAGTGACACACGAGACTGCATTTACATATGAAGTTATTGTTGGCAATTCCATAAAAATGTGATAAGAGCCACTCCTGTATTGTTTTATTGACTTGTTGACTCTTACATATATAGCAATTACATGCTCTTATTCCTATTTTATTCCCTACTTATTTTAATTTTCATATTTGTGGTGTTTTTGTTGTAGACAGAGATAGATCTAAAAGGACGTGAGAGGCAATTTCTCCTTAAATTTTTATGTATAATTTTGTCTTATATTTTTTATTTGGTCCTTTTAAATTATTGAAATGAAAACTTCTCTTCTCATTATAATCAAATTTTAAATTCACTGATTGTCGACCCTTTCCTTCTCACTTGAAGGTTATAATTTTAAATAATAATTGAAAGAAAAAAGAAAGACAGAAAGAAAGAGCTTGGTGGGGTGTTATTGTCTATATAGTAGGCATGTGGCCCTAGGCTTAAAATAAAAGAGATTAGATGTGTAGGTAGATGAGAAGATTGAATAGAAAAAGTGTGGGAAGCGTCAATGTGGTAGAGACGAACAAAATTAATTTTGTTTCTTCTTCTTAGCTTTAACGTGTAATGCAGCAGAAAGAGGAAAAAGTAAAGAGAATTGGTTCTGTTCTCTGCTTCTAATGTGCAGCGCCGATTTGGCCACTATAAAATGATCTTGAGATCTTTTTTGTTCCATTCATCATGAAATTTTAACATATATATTCATGGGATTGAAAGATGAGGCCTTTTCTTTTTGGCAAACAAAGATGAGGCCTACTTATAATAAAATGATCAAATTGATTAAGGGTGAATATCGAGTTGGCTTGGTAAGCCAACCAGAATGATTTGATTACATGGAGTTGGATTCACTAAAAGAATTTGTATCTTTGATCGTGATGAAGTGAGTTTTAAGATGACATAAAGCCCGGCTTAGTGCCATTTTTTATTTTTATTATTTTTTATATTTTTTTATTTTATTTAAACTATATTTTTTATATAATAAAATTTTAAATATTAATTTCTTTTAACTTTTAATATTTTTTTAGTCACAATCCTAAATTTTTTACCATTCCGTTATATGTTCTTACAAATTTTTATTTTTTTCAAAAAAATTTCATTAATTATTTTTTAAAAAAATGTAGAAAAAAGATAAATTTAACTCAATTTAATTGAATCCAACCTAACCCAATAAATTAAGTCTCGAACCAAAAAATATAGTCTGATTTAAAATCAGACTATATCCAAGGTCACCCAACCCAATCAGACATATGTACACCCTAAATTTGATAAAGATTAAAGCCTATCATACTCTTTGAATGAGTATCTACTATTATCTTCTCTCGTCGCTATTATTCCAAGCAGTCTCCCAACGCAAAATGATTACCCAGAGCTCTACGTTAGAAGAGTTTGTAATGCCCACACGAGAATCATAGGCTTTGACTCCAACTACACCTGTATGACCTCAAAATATAGGTCCACAAGCACTTACACCATTTGATACTTTACATGCACCATTAATTTTGATCCATCCAATTGGATATTCAACAATATCGTTATGCTTCCAGATCTATGCTTATCCGCCATGCAGGGTAGAATTGGTGGCTATGAATTCCACCCCATAATTGATTGAGAGATCACCTTCTCAGTATAAAAAGAGTCTTTGAAATTAGCAACGAATATAAGATTTATTTTTAAAGGAGTAAAATTCTTTGAACCAAATATTTATAAGCAAAAAAAAGACAAATTTTATAAACAAGTTCATATAAATTAAATAACTAAATCAAAAATATATAATAAAATTATTTTTAAAAATTTAAAGGAGACAATCTCCATCAAATCCCTTTTAGATCCATCCTTGTTTAAAATTAGCATCATGCACCACTTTATTTCTCCAAAGCCATGCAAACCAACAAGTTATTGGAGTTATTGTTAGGTCTCTTCCTAGTGTTGCTTCTGTGCCAATCTTCTAGACCCATTGAGAAGAATTTCATAACTTTAACAGGTTCAAACATCTTTCAAATAGACACAACCTATAACAATCCCGAAGGGCAATGAAGAATAGTTCCCTTTTTTATTTTTTAATTACGTACTGCAACTTATATTCTCAATATGATTATTTAAAAAATTTATACTTTCAGTCCTTATAGTTTTATTGAATTTTTAATTGAATCCCTATAATTTACAATTTTGTAATTTGGTCCTTACAATATTTAAATGTTTTAATTTAGTCCTTACTTTTAAAATTATATTAATGTTCTATTAAATTGCGCTGATTTAACTAATTATATATTATCTTAGTACTCTAAATATATATAATGAAAAAAATATAATTTTGGTCTTTCATTTTTTTACCAAAAGATCATTTTAGTTTTATAAAAATAAAAAATATTAAAATAGTTTTTGAAAAATTAAAAAAGTGAACTAATATGGTTTATTACTTTTTGAAAGGTTTTATTTTAAGAGGACTATCCGGATACTTTTGATTTTTAGAATATCAAATTGATATTATAACAAAAATAAGAGATCAAAATTATATTTCTCCTCTATGTATGATTTAAGCTTATAAAAAAGATAAATTTAAATAATAAAATCAAATTAACTCACATAAAATAATAAAACCTAATAAAAATTTATTTCAACTCTAAGAATTTAGTTATAAAATTTTAATTTTAAGAACTATCTTAAAAATTAAGTAAAATTATAAAACTAAAAGTACAAGTTTTTAAATTTTAAATTATCTAAATATTAATAAGCTGATAAATAAAAATATACTTAGTTTATAATTATATCAATTCAAGTTTAATTGCAATAGATTAATCCAAATTTATGTGAGCTGAGAAAGAGTAATTCGATCGTAAAATTTTTTACGTTCATTTAAATAATTTCAAACTCAAATTTTAATAAATATAAATATTATAAATTAAGATATAATATTATATTATAGGTACATTCTTGTCGTATTCTTAGGCCTGAAAACAAAGTGAAGCAATTAACCTTTTGCTGCACATGCCGGTGGCTCTTTGCAGTTCATCTACGTGTCATGGCTAATAGCCAAAGCAGCCAGCACCATCATCAACAACCAAAGATGCCCGACACCAGTCCTTGCCTATCACGTGTATGATTCCTAAGCCGTCCAGATCTTTCCGGTCCCGCATTAATCCAACAGTCCATACCCTACCACGCAATCTCATTCCCGTTGACGAAGGACTGGTTCAAAATATGCCACGTGTCCACCTTGATGCATTATTACCACGACGATCTAACGGACTCCACACCTCCCCCACTTCCTTGCCCTCTGCAACACCGTCTGCTCTGCCCGTTGTAGCGTCTTCAAAATTCGCCGCCACACGATTGAAATTCCCGTTTTGCCCCTCATCTTTTTCCCAAGTTCTCTCGCTGTCCCCTCTTCCAAGTTTCTCGTCGTCGACGATCTAGCTAACTTCGGAGCACAGTGCGGTCCGGATCGGCGGAGATTCGGATCCGATGGCGGATTCGGATAACGAGTCGGGTGGGTACAACAACAACGGACACGCAAACGAGTCGTTGGCGAAGGAACAGGACAGGTTCTTGCCGATAGCGAACGTGAGCAGGATAATGAAGAAAGCGTTGCCGGCGAACGCGAAGATCTCGAAGGACGCGAAGGAGACGGTGCAGGAGTGCGTGTCGGAGTTCATAAGCTTCGTGACGGGGGAGGCGTCGGACAAGTGCCAGAGAGAGAAGAGGAAGACAATCAACGGCGACGATTTGCTGTGGGCCATGACCACTTTGGGATTCGAGGATTATGTGGAGCCCTTGAAGATTTACCTTCAGAAGTATCGAGAGATGGAAGGGGAGAAGACTTCTGTGGGGAGACACGGCGAGAAGGACGGTGGCTCCGGCGGCGGTGGAAGTGGGATTATTGGGTTTAACGGAGTTGAGGGTATGTACGGTGGGATGATGGCGGGGCATCACCAGGGACAGGTGTACGGTTCTAGTGGGTTTAACCAAGGCAGTGGTGGTGGAGGTTCCAACGTGAGATCTAGGTAGCTTCTTAATTACCTATGGTTTTCTAATTTCACCCAACGAACTTCACCTCTGGATGAAGAACTCAGGTTGGAGTCAAATTATTTGTTTTGAAAACCATAATCTGCTATCCTAATGTGTTATAATTAACCTGTATTTTCATAGCTTGGGTGGGTATTTTTATAGTATAATCAAAGGTGGGAAGAGTTTGAAATCCTTCATAGTGTACTAGATATATATAGAATGATGCTACAATTGTAACCTCCTAATGATATAATGCCAGTTGTATTTGAGGGAGAAGAGACTTTGACATGTGCTTCAAAGTTCATTCTCTTCACCTTCTCAAGAGGTTTTAGTCTTTTACCCTATAGTAAAATGGCTCAAATATTGTTTCTGCGTGTGTGTTTAAATGCTTTTGTTCTTTATGGCTTGGCATTATCAGCTGAGAGGAATTGGAAATTTGAGGGAGACATAAACTTGAGTAAGTAGAGCATTGGAAAGTTCTTCTCTGGTTATAGTGATATTTATTTGGATAATTAGGAATGTTAAGTATGTATGCTTTTGAGGAAAGCAGTACATAGATGCTTCTTGGTTCAGGCATTTGTGTCCATATTTTCAGGGGGGAAGGCGCAGTCACTGGCAAATAAGGATAAATGTTGGGGAGTCTTTTCATTTGTCTATCTGTCCATTTGCAGTCTGTGTGTGTGGGATGGAAAGATAGGCCAGATGACGTTGCCCTGTCTGATTACTTCCCTGTACCTTTTTGTCAGTTAGCATAAAAATAGGACTTTCAAATCTAAACTCAAATGTGTTGTCTATAGAATACTAGTGAAGAAGTTATATATATACATACATATATATATATATATATGTAAAAAGAAAAGATGTGGATGACTGCCATGTGGACCTGGAATTCCTGCCGAAGTGTGTTGTTAATTTCTCTTTGTTGTAGTGTTCATGTTTAAGAGGTGCTCTGCCACTTTTATTGGACTCTTCATCAAGCAAATTGATTAAATAAATCAGAAAATATGTTTAGATATCATTGCATGCAAAGTCAAGCACCTTCCCAATCGATAATGATGAGAGAAACGGAATACCTTATAAGCCCAACTCTATTTAGAAAGTACTATTTTAGTGTTTAATTTTTTGTTTTAACGGAATACCTTATAAGCCTACCTATGTAAGTATTATTTTAGTCTTCTGTTATTTTTATTTTTTTGGTTTTAGTGCTATTTTGTTTTTTTTATATATTCAAAGTTTTAAAATAATCATTTAAATATTTAACATTAATAAAAATAATTTCTTATTAATTAATTATAATTTGTGCAAGAAATTGTTTTTTATTAATATAAAATTTGTGTAAATTTCTAAATGACTAAATTAATAAATATATATATATATATATATGTATATATTTATAAATAAGAAACTAATATCCTACATTGTGAAAAAACGCAGTGACATTTTGCTCTTGGGTTTACAGCCCTAGCCGGCGCACTCTTGAGGTGCACATGAATCCACAGTCAACATGTACGATCTACCACCACAAAGTTTCTATGACCTAAATGGGAATTAAGGACTCACTTTGACCCAAAAGAAATACAAATACACAAAGACTCATCAAAACGGTGTGAGATCTAGCATAATATATATTACATACAATAGTCAATATGTACACCACTGTGTACAGGCAACTTTTAGTTTTTTTTTGTTAATTGATAAACCACACTAGTTATTGTATATTATGATCAATTAATATTTTTTTAAATGTAAAAAGCCTTATCAGTGGATCCCTGCATTTAGTAACTAAATTTAAAAAATAAATTTAGTGAGAGATGAAAAAAAAAAGTGTATAGTGAGACTTATTCAATTTTTTTCTCTTTTTATTTTACTGAAATTATTTCCAACCTATGGTTTTTGAATACAGAATATGTGAATTGACTTTGCAACTGTAACTAATAGCAAGAGGTTTCACAATTCAAACTTTCGTAGATTTTCTTACTGGGATAACAAACCCAACTTAGGATTTTGGTACGAGAAAGGTGAACCAATCATTGCAGTGAAAAAACGTGACCTGCCTCCAACGGAGATGCAGTGCACAGTACTTGCCATCCAAAGGGGAAAATCCATTTTGTGTTAATCCTTCTTTAACCAAAGTTCTTATATGATTCACCTGCTAGTTGTGAAACCACCAACCAAGTTCAATTGTTAATATGAGCTGAAAGGCCGACTCATTCAATCTTAGGTATAGGTTTGTTGTTAGGAGTGTTTCGATGGTTCAACTTAGTATGTTGGGTTGAGACAATTTAAAAAATATTGCAATTTTATCGTGTCAGGTATTGGGTCCGTATAAAATTTGACATGGGCTAACCTAATGTCATTTTTATATCTTTTAAAATTTGTTTTTATTTTATTCATAATAATTTTGATTTAAAATATATTTTAAAATATTAATTATTTTCAAATTATAATCATTTTTTATTCCAAATCTTGGTTTCTTTTATTTCATTTTCTATTTATTTCAAATCTTAAATTATTTTCCATTAAAATTTTGTTTTTATTAATAAAATTTAAAAATATACATATATAAACCCAATTAAACCTGGTATAAATTAACCCAATTTGAACACTTATTAAGCCAAACTAGGCCAACTTTTAAGACTGGCAAATACTCAACCCATATTCATCCCTAAATTTGTTACAGCGTAGATATAAAAAAAAATTAAATATGAGATATATTAAGACTTAATCAAATTTAATATAACCCAACCTAGTCCAATCATTTACTAAGCCAAATCAGGCTAGGTATCAAGTCTTACAATAACCAGACTCATGTTTACTCCTAAATTTGGTGTGGTATAGATATAAAAAATTTGAATATGAGATATATATATATATATATATATATATAATTAAAATTATTTCCAATTAAAAAATTTATCATATTTAAATTACAAAAATTTTGTGGTGTTCAGTACATTAAATGAAAATAAATATTTAAATACTTGAGAAATTAATTGTTTTCCTTTTTTCAATCATGATCACTTTTATAGTAACAGTGAAATGCATTTATTCCAAAGATGGATAAAAAAAATTCTAAATAATATGAGAAATTTATATTATGCCACGGCAATATATATATATATATAAATTACGGTTTAAGGTCCATAATAATGTTTTTGAAAACGTATACATGATAATAAAATATTATCACAAATTTGAAGACAATTCAACAAAAAATAAAACTCAACTTATGTAGAGGCCTTCTAAAATTTTCTTACTAGGAAACCATTAACTACATGTGAGGTCACACCCCATCATTTTTTCTTTTATTTGGACTAAAAGTCACATATTTGCACATATTGAAACTCATTTTTACGTAGGGCTTGAATCCCTAAGCACGCGATTAAATATTCCTACATTCAATTTTTAACGAGCTCACTCATACTAAATATTTTTTAAAATTAAAAAATAAGTTATATTTAAATGACATGAATTCCTATTTATACATACTCCACACTGAATTTATCCAATGTTGGGCTCCCACCCCATCACTTATGTTGTTAAATATCCCCACATAATGATTCAAGTAATTATGCTCACCGCTGGTTTAAAAGCATATGTGGCATGATATATTTAAAAAATGAAAAACGCTACATCACAAGAAAAACCAACCCTTAGCAGTAGCTATGAGACACTAAGTGCAAGGACATTCGTGCAACTTGTTTGCTCATCTATTGCTTGTTCATATTTTTCTTGGCCATCACAATCGATGTGATTCTTTCATTTAATTTACCAACTTCATCATGCAACTATATATTTTAATTCACGTCACGCTCTCTCGCATTTTTCTGTCGTATATAAGATATAAAATTCACCTTGAAAAATATGACAAGAAAGCCCCAAAAATGGAATTTACTTTCATTGACTTTGTCCACATGCTGACAACCATACAAGGTTATTCCTTCGTTGCAAGATAGTGAAAAAAAAAAAAAAAAAAAGGTTTTGTTATAGATATTTCTAGTCATTTGCGATGGATACTAAAACCGTTGTAAAACAAATTGTCACGAAAAGTTTTACAATATTTTTTAGCATAATTTTCTCCATGATTATATAATTGACTTTAAATGAATTCGAATTTGCTATATTTCTCAAAAAAAAATTGTTCATTATTGGATCGTTTAGTTCTTCAAATCTAAATTATTAGTTCAAAAATTAATAACTACATGTAATCATCAAAATTAACTTAAAAGTCAAATTACGTAATTCTCTCAATTTTAATTATAAAATTCATACATTTTTTCATAAACATAGCAAATTCAAATTAGTCTCTTAAGTGTGTGATTCTAGCGGCAAATAAATTCAACCATAGCAAAACACCATCTTTAGCACCAATTAACTATAATCATCGCTAAAGAGACCTATGTTTTAATGATGGTTGGTGTTTGCCAACATGTTTTGGTAGCGGTCTTAACCTCTGCAAAAAAAAAGGAAAAAATTTAATATTTCACTTCAATTTTGTACCAAATTTTTACTAAATTTGAACTTGCAAATATTGATAACATGCTAACTTTTACTGCAACAAAATTTAATATCCACAAAAAAAAAAAAGGCCAACATGATACATTACAAATACTAAAATTAAATGAAATATAATACAGAACACAATTACTAAAATAAAGTAAAGTCAAATTTAAACACAATTAAAAGTTGTCTACTAATTATTCTTACCGCAAGAATTTGGTGATTGAATTTAAGGCTTCAATCACTAGTACCTAATATCTAAAATAAATAATTATCCGCTATAATTTGAAGATTAAAAATAAGAACATTCATTCATATGACTCAAGAATAATAATATATTTAAGAAAATTACTCTTCAAGTTAGTAAGAAAGTAAGTTCAAGTCGCGCATCACCCTGGATATCACGAAGGAGAAACATCCAGTTGTAGTTGTCTTATAATCACATTTGCAATTATATCAATTTGCTTGTTGTGCCCATTGTGCGCTTCTTCCTTTCATTTGTGACTTAAGTCCATATTTAATATGGCTGAATCTTATGTGATGGAAAGAGAAAATGTCAGAGAAAAATTTAAAAGAATATTTGGTGCTACGGAAGAGGGATTCCGGTAGAAGCTGTATTTCCGTCCATACGGGTAGGTGGTTTTTGGCCTCTGATGGATGGAAGCCGTATGAGGGAAAGATGTGATGGAGTGGAGACTGCAATTTTGCCCTTATTTACATATGCCCTACCTATGTACTAAGGGACATTTGATCATTTTGTTTTATTACAATTCCTTTTCTCAACATTTTCTTTATTATACCAAACACATTTTACAATTTCATTCCCAGTATATTAAACACATTTTTATAATGAATTTTTCTATTTTATTTTATTCTTTTTCTCTATCTTATTCCATTTCCAATTTACTTTCCATCTACATATCAAATGAAGCCTAAATATTGCAACTTCATTTTGCAATTCGTGTATGAAATTCTAGATGGTAGAATTTGACTAATGTGACATTTAAACACACATTTCTAATTTCTTAAACTCACCTAGAGAGCTCTTGAGTTTTTAAAGCCTTAGCTAATACGACAATGTCAATTTATTTAACCACACTTTTAAGGTTTCTTTCTCAAGAAAAGAAAAAAAAAAAAAGGACAGTTAAGGTTTAAATGTAAAATTGAAAGATCCCAACTTCTCACTATTAAATCATAGTGATTTAATGGCATAGTTAATTCGTGGCCTAATTGCAAAATAGCTTGCCTCAATTCCAAGTCTTTAGCATTTTTTGTTAAATAAAAATACAATTATACTTGAGTTGCTTAATCAAGTTCTACCAAATTTCCAATTGATAAATTCATTTCCTTTTTTTTTTTTTTAATTTTTAGTGCATGTTTGAAGGATTGTATTAAAAATTTGTGATTACTTATCAAAATTAAAATTACAAAAATTTTTTACTAAAGAATCAAAAGTTAAAAGGTTATTAATTTGTAATTTATCCTCAATTATTTTAATGAAACTATTTATGTAATGGGGTCTGATGCCAACTAAAGACCATACTTTCGTCTCATATTAAATAAATCTATCAAATATAAAATAATCTATCAAAATATGTGCTCCGTCCTCTCAATGGCATTCACTTCTTCTCCCCCCCCCCCCCCCCCCGGTACTTTCTTTGTTTGGTATGCTTAAAGAAAAATAGAAAAAGGAAAAAAAAAAAAAAACTCGTTAGATTCTTTTGTTAGTGTTTTATTGACCTGAAGAAAGAGCTAGACTTTGAGCATCTTAGCTATTATTCATTGGATGCACAAAAAGAGATTCCCACTACCTCAATATAATTTGGCCTCAACTTGCAACTTTAAGAAATAAAATTTGCATACTCATGCACACTTCAACCTCAAGGTTATATACTTTAATTATTATATTATATTTTATTTTATTAATAAAAATAAAACAAATCTATTAATCAAAACACTTGAGAACACAAAATCACATGGGAAAATAGATACTTTATATTTAGAAATATAGCCTAAAAAAAGGTATTAGAATAGGAATCTATTGAGGCTTTTGTGGATGCTTGAGCTTTGAAAACTTGACTAGCAGTAGCATTGCATCTTGAATTTTTCAAAAGATTTATATTTAACAACGCTGGAACAGATTCATGGGTATCTACTTTTGGTTGGTGGAGAATTTATTCATGAGTTTGGCATCCTTGTCTTTATGCATATAAATTTATAAAAAACCACTCCTATTTTTTTTATTGATATAGATTTTTATAAATTGATAAATAAATTAAAGTTATTATATAATGCTTAAAATAAATATATTTATTAATTACATGATTTTTCAAAACTTTTCTATTGAAAGATATTTGTTATATTGATTATAAGGATGAATAACCTAATTTTTAAATGTGTCAAACATTTTATAGAGTAACTGAATCTTAAAATCAATTTGAGTATGAGTAATGAAGAAACAGTTCTAATCATGTTATTGGGTGCAACTGCAAATATCTAAATTTGTAGATTGTAGAAATATATAGTTCATAAGCATAATTTTTGTATATAAAATAAGTGTAATTAATGAGTTAATAAAGTAATAACAAATTAAATGAGAAAATTAGACAGTGCACATATATCTTAATAAATTTTTATTTATTTTTTCACTTATTTTGAAATCAAATAGAAAAATTGCAACTAGGAATTTTTAGTTTATAGGAATCAATTATTATTATTATTATTATTATAGAAGTATTATTCTGACCCTTGTGTTTCATGAAGAGTAAGCAATAATATTAAACAGAGGGTTTTGTCTCCACATGACGACACAACTCCTTGTTGGTTTCAAGGGAGCAGAGGCATAAGAGAAAGGATAAGATCATCGTTAAATTCGATATTGTGAGCTTTTATTTATTTGATTATATTATATTATATTACATTATATTTGTTTGTTTATTTTTAATCTGATCTTCATAAAAATATAAAATATAGCGTTGCTTGAATGGGAGAAACAACAAATGTCATAAACTCAATGGAAGTTGTTTAATTTTCAATTAGTGGTGGCATCTGGTGTCCTTTACCAATGTTTTGAATATTAGATTGGTCAACAAGTTGATGAAAAATTGATTGTGATTCACGATTTAATTATTCAGAATTATAATTCAATTAATAAATTAAAATTTTAAAATATATTAATTTAGAACATATATATTTTATCAGAAGAAATTATAAAATATTCTTGTACACCTTTTAGTCTATTTTAATAAATAATTTCTCATTAATTTTTATCAAATGTGTTTTCACTCATGTATTTTGTTTTCGATAAAGATAAAGGAAGCCAAACACAATTAGCTAGCTTTTACATTAAAATTGTGCCACTTGTAAAACAGTGACCCAATATTAATTTCTAAATAGAAATTAAATAAGAAAATGATATAGAGTAAAAAATTTTAATAAACACAAGTTGCGTTTATTGAGTGTCACTGTATCGTCAATGTGCACACAATTTAATAATCGTAGTTAAACATATACATATATATATCATATCATGAAAAAAAAAAAATATCATCAAAATTAAGTAATATGTAATTAATAAAAAACTCGCATTTACTAATGAAATGTGAATGAAGCTAATATTTTTATTTTTACAAGTTTCATTAATTAATATTATATGTATAGTGAAATAATTATTCTTTACTGATAATAATAAAATTTTCTTAACGATGGTATGATTATACAAGTTATAATATTAAAACGACAACAACAATAATAGAGCATATGGTAAGATCTTAATTCACGTGTATCACCATAGTGATTCGTGAAATACAATATTACTGCAGGCAGCAGAACCATAGTAAAATAGATCACTTTAGTCAAACTGCTAATTCTTGTTAATTTTTTAAAACAGCATTTATTTTATTTTATTTAAGGTATAGGGTCAAATTTATTTTAAAAAATAATAGAAAGCTATTTCTGAATCCTTCAAAGCAGTTTTTTTACCCCAAAAAAAAAAAAAAAAGAGATTCTCTTTTGAAGTAGAACAAAAAGCTTGGGTTGTTGCTATCCTTTTCTTGCAAAACTAGGGAGTATTTTGGATGGAATCTTGCTTGGAGTTTTTAGAGAAGTTGAGATTAGAAGGGATTCCTCTAACTTGATACAAATTTTCCAATGTTACAATATTTTTTAAGAACAAACAAATATAACTTTTTAGATTTTGATAAATTATATACTTGATATTTTCTTTAAAAAAATACACCTAATTGTTCCAAAATTTGGATATGTAAAAATCCTTCCTCTAATTTTTTTTTTTGGTCAACGAAGTTATTTTTTGCATAGTATGAGACTATGCTTTTATTCTTAATATGACATTAAAAATAGCTGAATTGATATTAAGTTGTAACACAAATGATACAAGCATAAATCACTATGGTAATGAGTTTGGTGGAGGCTCAAAAATGGATAAAGACCTTACACTTTCAGTAGGGCTAATTACAAGGTCGCAGGTAAACTATCTTACAAAATTATGTGGGTTGATTGGTGAATGATAGTTTTTGTGGAGTGTTGTTTGAAGATAATTTTGGATCATCCACGTAGGTTGAAGAGACAATTAGCCTTGTTTCTTTACATTAGACGTATATGAGCCTAATTTAAAATCCTACATTTTGCAGACTTATTGTTTTTTAAATATTTAACTTTGTATTTTTCTTAAATTTTAAGTAGTTTCCTTTTATTATTATTTCCTAAGGCATTTGCTAATTTCCTTATTTGTTATTTTCTTAAACATTATTAGGTAGTTTCTTTATTTGTTATTTTATTAAATATCAAGTAGTTTATTTATTTGATATTTATTTAGGCATTAGATAGTCGCTAAATTTGTTATTTTCATAAAAGTTAAGTAATTTTCTTATTTGTTTTTCATAAGCATTAATTTAATAGCCATATTTGTTTTGTAGTTAGACACTAAGTTAATAATAAACTATAAATATTATTCTATTGCATTGTAAAACTCAGTTTTCTTTTATTTGCAAGTAAGACATACTTACATTTTTTGTTGCATAAAAAATTTAATATCTTGTCAAAATAATTGCTTATTTTGTGACTATTTTGATTCTTGTTTTTCAACCTTTGTCATTTGCATCTTTAAAAATGAATTTCAATTTATATTATGAATAAAGAGTAAGTTAGAGAAGACGAGTATGATTTTTGATACAAGAGTTGTTTATGGGAATTTAATCAAGTTTCAAGAAATATTAAATGCTTAAATCACACAAATCTCAAAACAGAATAAAAGCTAATTATGAAAATAACAATTGTGTAGAATTGTTTTCAATAAATAACTAAAATGCTAATGAAGAAAACGTGCTCTAATATTATTAGGTTAAGATATCACTGAAATATGAGATTTCTTTTTAGCCACATCTTTTTATATGCTTAATCCTCAACATTTATGTTCGACACTTTAATATAAGAATTGTCAAACTTACCTACAATAATTGAAACGGGGAGATTTCTATTCTTTTTTTTAAAAAAAAAAAAAATGACCTATAATAGATATTTAACTCATTGTATTTGATAAAAATTGAAAAAATAAAAATAATATTCAATTAAATTAGAATTTGATTTGAGAGAGGAAGCGTTTATAAGTAAATTTTTATATTTTTATTATCAAATTCTTCAATTAAAACTTTAATTTTATGATTTTTTTAATAATAATATGACAAGTGTGTTATTTTTAAAATTCAGTATCACAAAACATGTCATAAGTTTATTAAAAAATTAATAATAAAATATAAAATACTGAACCTAAAACCTTAATCCTCTAAGAAATACACTCTCAAGTTTTTGTTTGACATCACAACATTATATATGAATTTTTAGTTAAAATCTATAAATTTGTCAAAGGATCAAAGTGAGAAGAGGCTATTTGTTATTTGACCCAGAACTAACAAATCACCTTAGAAATTATAATTTACTCATATTTTAAATTAAAAAAAGATTGCCATATCAGCTCTTGACAGTGCCCTGCCTTGCCTCTCTTGTACATTATTTCATGGCAAAGAATTATCTGATATCACAAAGCACTGAATTCAAGTACAAATGAGCATTAGTTATTCCTATTTTTCTTCTTTTTTTTTTTTCCCCTTCTTGTTGCTATAGGTTGTTAATTTTATATGCTGAAATTGTATAACAAGGTGACACTCAACTTGCACTTATCTTGTATTGTAGCAAAAGAACAAGAAAAGGTTGCACTACTATGAAATTATTTTAACTTTGGTATGCTAAGACAACATACTAAATAACAAGGGACAAAAGTACAAAACTTTATATGTCCAATTCAATTAACAACTCATGCCTTCCTGTATGGGCTGTAACCACAATGTCATTCTTTCTGAATAAGTTCTTTTGAATCTTTCTCCTTTTCTTTTATATTCATTACCATCAACAAGTAGTTCATTTAGCTGGTGTAATCATTACTGTTGTGTTTTCTTTTTATATTTTCATTATTTTTTCTTTGTATAAACATCAACCGGGGATTTATCAGATGATGCAAGAATCATGAAAAAGTTTGCACAGTGAATTAGACAGTGTTTGGCTATTCCGTATTTCAAGGGAACATTCTTCCCAAACAGAGTCATAATAATTAGTCCACCTCAGAATCTTCCAAACTCATTGGAGAATAAAACCCCGCACATCGGTCAGTTACTTTCAGGAAGAGGAAAAGGGAGAAATACTAAACATCAACAACAAAACAAAGAAAAAACAAATAAAGGGGAAATTTTTCAACAACAAGAAGCAATGCCACTGTGCATCGTTCATTCAATTCCTGGTTCGCTTTCAAAGATTTGTTTTTTTTATCTATTTGCAGATATGGGTATGCTAGATTGTTTTAATTTTCTGATTTTTGGCTTCTCTATTCTCGTAGCTTCTTTACGGGAACATGGAAATCTACTCCACTCGCTTTCTGTGCTGTAATTTTTGGATGGTTTTTTGAGTCTGAGGATAATTAATAGTGAGTGATTGCGATTTGAAATCTGGGCTTTCCTCCATTTTGTTCAGTAATGGGTAGTAATGGCAGAGGAATTAGAGATGGTGAAGGTACTTCCGGAGCTAAGAAGCTTGAAGAGGACTATGAACATGTATTGAGAAATGGGTTTTCAGATCCGATGGTTCCTTTATCTCCACATGGCCCTAGGTCATCTAGAACACTCCCTCCTCCCGTGGTCATCCAAGAGGTCAGTTGATTTTTTTTTTTTTTGGAAGAAAATTATGTGTGTTTTTTCTTCTGGGTTTCTTTCTTTATGACTCCAAGAAGAATGACTTGGAAATCCCTTGAAGGAAGCACTGAAACAAGACACATTTGATGTTCTCTTATGGTGTATTTATAGCATGAAATACAGCTTTGGATTCAAAAGGAGGAAGAAAACTATTCTGTTTGCACTTTGAAGCAGTGACAAACAACTAATGTTTCCATGAAAGTGGGTTTCTAATATTTCTAACTAGCTCTCTCTAGACTGTTGTGACCTTTTGGGAACTTTTTTAGTTCTTTTCTGGATATTAGGGTCACAATATCTTTAGACTTTTCTGGTCTATTCTCGCCAGATGATTTCAATAGTATACTGTCCCACGTTGGTTGTGTATTTAGAATTTTATTCAGTACTCTATTCAAAAATCATACATTGAGTAAAATCACAAATGCACTAGACTCATATAGGGGAGTGCACATCCATATAGTGTATTGAGATTTACTCAAAAAGCACTTTCCCCAAGAGTTGAACCTAAAGTAAAATCTGAAATGTACCAAAATATAGAGGAGTGATACACTTAAGGTTGTCTGAAATTCTATCTATTCTATCTTTCTTATGATTTGCACCTCGTCATGAGATTTATAAACGAAAGTAATCAATTCTTTGGAACTTTCTTCACATCCATTATTTTCGATACTTGTCCTGATAAAAAATAAATAAAGAAATTATGTTGAGGCTCCAAAAGTTTTTCAATCAGATGAAGAACGATTAAACTAAGAGTTAGTGTCAAAGCACAATATTTCAAACACAGTTGTATTGTGCTCACTTGTTATTCAGTGTTCTCTATATGTATCAGTGTTCAAGCTTCTTAGGTGTCAATGAACTTAAATGATGAAACGCTAATTCCAATTTCAAGGTGCCTGTAATTGCATTGCAGAGATCTCCCGGTGGGCAAGCACAATCCCATTTGCTGCAAAATGGGTACGTAGAATCAATGCTTCATGAGAAGCTGAAGAGAGTGAAGATCTCATGGAGTCATTCTGGCGAGAATGTAGCTATTGCAGGATCATGGGACAACTGGGAAACCACGTAATTATCCACACTTTTGAATTTCTTGCTTATACAATCATTGTTTGATATGAGAAACTCTTTTATCTTGTCCTGTCAGGGAGGCCTTGCAGAGTGTGGCTCAAGTTTTTGTCATTGTAAAAGCACTCCCAGTAGGTCTCTATCATTACCGCTTCATTGTAGATGGCTATTTCACTTATGCCCCGGAATTGCCTTGGGCTTGTGATGATTCTGGGTATGCCTACAATATATTGGACTTACAGGTAATGTCATGGCTTCATATTTTATCTATCCGATCTTTGCGAAAACCCTATTTTGGTACAGGATGGATTTATCAAATTTTAACTTGGTTCTTCACAAATCATTTCTGTCAAACTAGTCACTTATTTGTTAAACTTTTTGCAATAATGTCCTTCCATCCCATCTCATCCGTTGACTTAAATATTATTTGCTACTCATTACTAGAGCTAGATTTGCCACTTAATAATTAGGTTTGGTCGTATATTTTAAATAGGACGATATTGCAATCATTTTAATGTTTGAAGAGCTAAATTTAAATAAATTATTTGAGAATGATCAAATTAAAAATTCATCTACCAAAGACCGAAATAGAATTTTCTCCATTTTTAGCTATAACAATTTTACATGATCATCGTATTCGTTTGGTTCTGTTGTTTTCTTATTCTGAAAACTTGTGCAATACATCAGAAGTTCATTTATTACATGCGTAATTATTATAGTTATCCATCACTATTGCTTTTGAATGAACGAATATTTGTTCTCTGATGCAGAAACTACTGCAGCTTATTCCTAGTAAGGGCATTGAAAATGAAGTTATAAAAGAGTAACTTCAAATGAAGTTATGTAAAACAGAAGAGCTCTCTATAAGTTATTTGAAAATTTGAATTATCAGACAAAATCCTCATGCTTGCGAAAAGATTCAGAAATGTCTATGTCCTACACATTTTCACTAACAGTTTTTCTCACTGACTTCACCCACTTTGACGTACAATGTATTGAACTTAAATCTGTCATAATGACAAGTAAAGGAATGATTTACGGCATATTGGCTCAAGTGATATAAATATTACATCATAAAAATTGATGCTATCGGTAATCTGTTTTTGTTATCTAATAAATATAATTTTGATTGCGGAATTGGCATCACTTTGGTGATGCATCTCTTGCGTTTGTTTTTACTGTAGCGTGCTATCTTCTTGTAGATCTGTAGTGAGACCCTCAATTTTTGGAGCTTTTACTTTTACTTGGACAGCTCTCATACAAAAGATCTTTGAGTGAATGACCATCCCAAGTTATAGCCACTTGAATTTCCATTTCATCTATATCTGCTTGTTCATTCCCTCCCCTTGCTTTAAATGCATGCATGCCGTTAAGGTGGCAATAATGTATCCAAAATTTGATTTATGTCCAAAATTGGAACTGTCTGCTCTGTAGTCGTAGAGAAATTTACACTGGGAATTTTACAGAGAAATACAAAGCCCACCACTTAATTAGTAGACTCCCTGCTTGAACGTCGATTCCAAATCAATTGTCTTTCTCTCTCCAAAATCTACAGAGTATATTTTTCAAGAACTCCAGGTTCTCAATCCTCAAAATGGCATGCATTTTTGTTTTTGTAATGCCCTTTCTGAATGGACTGATACAGCAATTAGCATTTCAACATTCTTTTCTTTTGTTTCTGCAAAATACGCTAACTTAGAACCATTGATAACCATATTTTGCAGGATTATATTCCAGAAGAACTCGCGAAATTATCGGATTTCGAGTCTCCTCCATCGCCACCATGGAGCTATGATAACATATTTTTTAATGAAGATGAGTTCAGTAAGCCTCCACCAGAATTACCACCACAAATACCAGTGACACTAAGAGATGAGCCTTCATCGTCAACTGATAGTCATCAGACTTTCCCTAGGCCTACACATCTTGAACTGAATCATCTCTACATTCACAAAACTGAAAGTGAACCATTTGCTGTACTGCGCTCAACTTCTAAGTTTCAACACAAATATGTTACTATGGTACTATACAAGTCCCTGCGAAGAGAAAGATGATGAAACATGCATGGTTTTCATCTCATATTGATTGGAGTAGTCTGATTTAAAGAACTGATAAAAATATTTGTTAAGCTCATGAATCTGTTACGTAGAGTAGGTTGGAACAGGTAAATATAAGTTCGCTTGCCATGTAAAACATCTAAGGTTTCTTCTACTAAAAAGGAGAAACGAACTAATATGTTATTGATTCTGGCTGTCAATACATTACAATTTTTATAGCATTTGTCCAGTTTTTAGTGTCTGGTAGCTTAGATTTTTAGATTGAGTATGCTAATTACCCATACTGCTCTGAAGCAGATTCACTTGGTAACTCTGAGTCATCTATTAGTTGCTATTAATGGCATTTTCTTTATTTCTTCCCTTCTTTATCTCTCTCTCTCTCTCTCTCTTTATTCTTTATTACAGCCTGGGATTTTCTTATGAGTGAGTTTATTATTTTGGTCCTCAAAAGATACACCTTATCTCACTTTCGTCTCTGAAATTTGAGTGTCACATTTCAGCCCTCCAAAATATTCTCTCTAATAGTTTCCTCATCTTGAGCCCATTGGCATTAGTTAACAGAAATGGATAACCCGGCCTAACGTAGAACTTTATGGCCATTAATGACCAGTTGTCATCAAAACATCCAATGACAGACCACCAAAACAGTAGTGTTGTAGCTACTTCAAGTGGTCTGATGCGAGACTGGATTATTTGCAGTATTGTAGATTCTCCAGTAAGAATGTGAACCATTCCCAATCATTGTTTATATTCTTTTTAATTATTGTTATACGAAAAAATTATGGACCATTAGATCCATATTTCTACTAAAGAATCTGCACTGCAGATAATCCAATCTTAACTTACTCTATCATGGCATCTTTTTGCAACAATTGGGCACTTAATGACCATGTCAGCTCCATGTTGCTATGTCAACCGTCTTTGTTAAGTATTATTTAATAGGTTTACTGACGTTCAAATTTTGGGAGACCAAATTGCGGCAAGATAAATATTTCGAGGACCAAAGTGTCAATTCACTCTTATAATATCAGCAAGATGGAAACGCTTATTATATGAAGAATTATAAACATAGTTCGATTTTATTTTTTACACCTGTATATACTCCAAGTAACCAGAGAGTGTGGTTATGAAGTTTAGATACTGAAGTGTAGTACAAAATAATCAAATCATTATATATAATTGTTCCTTTAGTAAGTTATAATGCACACTATGATAAAATCCAGAAATTCGAGGGTTGAGTGTATAAGGGTTAGGGAGGGACAAAAATGCAAACCAAATATTCATTTTTTTCCTTTATGCCAATATATATCAGTAAAAGAGACAAACTGCTGCTCTGAAACAGCATTCTGGAGCCAATTTTAATCATGGCAGGACAGAAAACTTCGTTCATCAAATTGATCCATAACATATTATCCATACATTATGAAAGAGTACTCAAAACATATGTTCTGCAGAACTTAAAAAAAAAAAAAAAAAACCTGAAATTGGTGAGAATGAACACCTAACACATAGAAAATGAAGTATTGTCACAGCTTTCATCGAACAGGTACCTTAATCCAACCATTAGCAAAAGCAATGGCCAAGATGACAAAAGGAGTTGACATACCAAATATGATGATGTAAGGAAGAGGGGTCTTCATGGGATTCTCTCCTTCCCTTTCTCCTGCTGTTTGCCAGTACCTGTTAGAAATGTATAACTTTCAGAATACAACAAAACCTCCTAGAACTTAAATTAAATCATATGGAATTCTGGATAGTAAGTAAAAGGATTTCATATATGGTTGAACAGGCACCATTCAACAGCAATATATGTTATAAGTTCATGTTCAGATTACTATCTTTCAAAGAAATGTATCTATGAAGAGAAAATAGCTGTTTTAAATGTAGTGTAATTAAAATACTCTTCTGACTTTAAAAATCCAAGTCCAAATCATTTAAATATCCTTTCAATCGACCAATGTGGGACTTTATGTCTCACAAAATCACAAACTATCCATCAATACTGGGCGCTTAACAGAACCCTTGTTGATGTTTAGCACAGTTTTCTATCACCATCTAAAAAAATGTGCTAAACTGAGCAAAGATTGTGTAGGATTAAGTAACCAGAAAATAACAAAAAATTAAGAAAGAAGTACAGATTGAAGAAAATGGAAATTCTTACTGTTGCGGTTCTTCCTCTCGGGTTATGAATTTCTTCTTTCCCCCTTTTTTGATTTCTCCATCTTCACCACCTAACAGCACCAGAAGAACAAATTGATGCAACAGAATGAGTCTGAGAAATAGAAGAGCTACCGAGAAGTATAAAATTGAAATCTGGGAGGTGAGTATTTGCATTGTAAGGTACCCAGTCTGGCATGAACTTTGAAACGAAGAGGCTTTGCTTTGGGAACACTGCAGGAGTCGAGTACAGGAGAAAGAAATGATGGGTTTGGTAGAAATGAAGATCTGAAGGCAAGGGAAGAAGAGAGAATTACTTGGGCAGCCATTTCTTCAAAATTTCTGTGCTCCAGAGAGCCATCCTCTGTCTATCACATATTTCACGTATGTTCTCCGAGACTGGATATGGCCGTGGTGCTGCCACTGATGTTTTCTGAGGATCCTAGCCTTATCTAAACTACTAGTCACTCTCACGTCCACGTGGCACTTTTTCTTTTATTGAATTAAGACAGAAGTTTGTCTCAGTATTGGAGTTACGCCTGCTAAATATATAAAATAATTATATTATTTTTAATATTATATAATTAAAATTATATTTGATTAAATTATTATTTTAATAGTTAAATAAATCTCAATGGTATATATAATTACTTAATTGATATACTAAATTAAAATTCATTTAATTTTAATTAAATTAGTCATTTATCTGTCCATAAAGTGGTTACACGCAGAAGTAAAAAGATATGAAAAGTTAAGGATTTATCACTTAAAAAATTTAGAGTACCAGGCAAGAAAGGAAAAAAAATGAAGAAATTGATTTACAGTGACTTTTATATAAGGTATATATATTTAAATCTATTACAAAGAATTATGAAATTCTATGAATTTGGGGAGCAGGGCCTTTATTCTATGTATAAGAGTGTTTTATAATATAAAATGTAATGATCATTGATGGAATGATATAAAATAAAATTGAGTGTAATAAAAGAATTATAATTAATGTATTAATTGAGAGTTTTAATGTGAAGAACGAGGGACTTCTTTTAATTTTTATTTAAAAATTATAATAAAATAGAATTCATAATTTATTTTTTTTAATATTATTCTTATCAAAAAAAGCACATGGTTTATAATACATTTATTATTAAATTTATGATACATAATTATGATTGTAAAAGAGTGAGAGAACTTTTTCTCTATTGCTATGAGTTCATGAAAAATATTTTTAAATGAAGTTTGAAAGAATTTTGTCAAATGTTATCATTAAATTTTTTAATAAAAATTATATATTTATTATATTTTTAGCTAGATTAGCCATGTAAGTCAACAAAAAATAATAAAAACATTGATCCACAATCTTAAAAATTATGCAAATAATAATAATAATAAATATTCATTATATATGCTGTAAAAAGTATGAAATTTACTACTCCAAGGAACGACTACTATTATCTCCCAATGGCAAAAACGACATTATGTTATGTAGAGTGATTCATGATATATACACGATGGGAAATGACTTCAACGCTGATCCTTGACTTTGATTTGACACAGTTCTCTTTTCATTTGCGGGTGAAGCACGATTGTGATGAAGGCAAAGGGTTTCAGCCAGGCATAATAGTAATTGTAATTAACAAGATAAGAATATAATTATTGGAGGACAACAAAATTCAAATTTTAAATGATAAAAAGAAATTTTTAATATTCATCCTTTATCATTTCATTTTACTTAAAAAGAATTTAAATACATTGCTAACACATTTCTACTATTTTATTTTTTACCATTCCGGCCATCAATCCAACCTTAAGATTATGTAAATCGAAGTGATCTAACACTAGCCACTCTCGCGTCCACGTGGCACCTTTTTCTTTTATTGAATTAAAACGGAAAACTGTCAATTTGTTCATTATTATATATTTAGTCCTTTAGTTGATTGGCAATGATTTAATTTTAACATTTAGAAAAAAGATATATTTTTAATGTTGACTTAAATTTAAATCGATGTCATTAAAACTTTTCAGGGACTAAAATGATTATAATAATTTTTTTGTTAAACTAAATTGATGTTCTGGATTAAATTGATGGTAATAAACTATTAAAAAACTTAATTACTATTATTGAAATCTTTTTAGGATCATTGTGATAGCTTTCTATTAAAATTTATATTTTACCTAATAGAAATAAAAAAATACAATCTCAAAATTATTAGGCGATACATTTGTTTAATCATTGAATTTTTTTCTCAAGTGGGACTAATTATACTCAAATAATACACCTGCATTTTAATTGTGAGGACTGTGAAAAAGAATAGTATAAATGCCATTACATAGTGTTGGCGATTTTGTTTTCTTTACATGTGACCTCTTCAATAATATATTATATTAAAATCAGTGCACGTGGAGTGCAAAAAAGTACGATAATAGAACATTGGTCTTCCGAAAAGATACTTTGCTGGATCCTAAATAAAGTATGAGAATAGATATTTTGAGAAAGTTAATGTAATTTATTATGCCTTTATATATTGTAGAAGAATAATATTAGTAGGTATAAGTAAAAAATTGAATTAATTAATGTAGTGTGATTTGATGTGCTATGATTTTGAATTATTTTTTTTTTCTGTGTATTGTGTGTGACTTAAAAAAAATTAGTTTGTTTTGTTATATATCAATACATTTTAAATTAAATAACTCATTGATATAATACTATTATAATTGATATTTTTTAACATACGAAGTAGCTTTTTTTTTTTTTGAAAATTTTTAAAATATCATATAATTATGAAATTACATTTGACTCTGGTTTTGACTTTAAGTTATATATGATGATAAATGATTTAAATCATTGAAAAAATTATTCAATTATTTTTTCTTACTTTAATTTTAGATCATGTCAAATTATATTTATAATCTTAAAAAAGTTCAAACTTCAAATAGTTATAGATTTAAGAAGTGGTTAATTGATTAATTAATTACTTCATAATTTTTTTATTTACTACAAAAAATTTATTAACTTTCTCGTTAATTCTAAAAAAAATTTTAAACTTCAAAGAATTCTTTATTTAAGAGGCAATTAGTTAATTATTTTATAATTTTTCTCGTTTATTTTGAAAAATATATGCATTTCAAAAATTCGCGATACATGTACAAAAAAGTGAAAAGTCATTATATAAGAAAATAATGATTTGATTAATCAAGACTTCTTATCAATCAATGGAGCCCCATATTAATGGGAGCTTACTTTATTTATATATAATAAATTGGAGAAAGTGAAGAAAACTGAATTTAATAATTTATTGTAATTTGACATGTATTGATTTTATTATATGATTTGTAAATCAATTTATTGAATTTATTATTTAATTATTGATAATATTAATAGTTAAGACTATCTAATAAAACATAGTATATTAGATAATGTAAATTTATTAGTGATGCTAATAATATTGAATAGTTGTGCATATATACTTTATAGATAAATATCCTCCGCAGAGACTTGAGTTATGTATGTTTTGTTCAAAAAGAAGAGTTCTTTTCTTTTGTGTTAATAGAGTTTAAAGAAACGAAAATGGTTAAATTTAATTCACATATTATATTTAGTGCATGAAATATATTAATTGCAAATATAAAAATTTTTTGGATTGCCTATAAATTTAAATCAAAATTATATAATGCATAAACTTAAGTCGCATATTATTATCATCAAAATCATAAGTCTTGTATTAAACCTTTAGGCTAAAATCAATAATTCATGTTGAATTGTAAAATATATTGATCTATTAATGGTCAAATTGTAAAACATATAGTTTATGGTTAGGAAAAATGACTAATAAATATTTTTTTCTCTTAGAAACTAAATTATTAATCTTACTCTAATCATTATAGAATCACCAATTTTATTTTTTAATTCATTCCATTTTTCTATTAATCTTTAAATTAATTTTATTTAAGTTCACGCTTCATGAGATATCTTTTTTCCTATAATACTTCGAATAATTTAAAATTTGTGCTTTATATGCATATTACATTAAAGAAAGAAAACATAAATCAACCACTTACATTACCTCTAATTAACATTATATAGATATTTACTCTTTATATAAAGAGATTGATTTGATTTATTTATCATGTATTGCTACAATATAGTTTTATTATAACTTGAAAATCATTATACTCCAATGAATTATCAAGAAAAAATTGAAATGATTGTATAATATTGAAATGAACTCCATTAAAAACAATTTCACACACCCAATATATAAAACTTTTATTAAAGCACTCAAATGAAAGATTGATCATCCAAGCACAAAAGCTTATGAAATTCAAAGAAACTATCAAGTAGATAGACCAAATAATTTAGTTGTTTCCTAGAAGATTAAACTTTATATTAACTTATGGACACGTGAAACTATGACTCTTAACATTTATGTTGAAAGGGAGAAGATTTGTTAAATATAACACTGAAATTAATAAAAATAATTATGTTAAAAATAATTGAAAGGTCA
This sequence comes from Delonix regia, assembly GCA_037074485.1. Lineage (NCBI taxonomy): Eukaryota > Viridiplantae > Streptophyta > Magnoliopsida > Fabales > Fabaceae > Delonix > Delonix regia. Next base: position 8,587,227 of record CM073453.1, read on the forward strand.
TTACATAGAGAGTAGAGAGTTTGATCAACTAAAATTTTTGGTTGCTCAAACAAAATTCCCAAGTTAAATAGAACCTACTTATATATAATAGAAAAACTAGTCATTTTGAATAATATAGAATGGGAAATGTGTTGTATAGTATTGACCAAAAGCAATTTTTATACATAAACTCTTTTTTTTTTATGAAGAATTTTATACATATACCTAACATAAATTGACAACAAAAAGAACAAAACAAGCTGTTTATAACTTGTGAATGAAAGTTTCGAAAAGATATAAAAAAAATAATAATAAAAAGGTAAAATCTTTGGTACAATTATAAAATTGAATACACTGGTATAATATTACATGACACATTAAGAGGAAGACGCGTGGTGATGACATGTAATAGTATGCTGATTGTATGCCAACTTAATTATATTTATATTTTGACCCCATTATTTATAGATTTTATTTATGAGACCAATATATTTTTAAAATTTTTCAATTTACTCCATCTACTTTTTATTTTTCAGTAACTCATATGTGAATATTAGCTTATAATTTTGTTAACTAAACCTTGTACTTTATTTACTTTTCCAATAACTCCACAATTTCTTAATTTTATTCTTATTTTAAATTTATAAACTAATATTTAGTAGGATTACTAAAGATAAAAAGTAGAAGGGATCAATTGAAAAATTTTTAAAAATTTTTAGGTTCATAAATAAAATCTAAAAATATTAAGGTCAAAATATAAATATAACAAATTATTTTGATTTGGTATACAATCAACATATTTAAACATGTTATTGCCATATAATAATTACATTGGTACAACTAATTTTATAGTTGCACCAAAAAATGACCAAAAAACAATTCATAAATGAAAGCTGTGAAGGTATGGGATTTAGGTCTCAAATTTTGGTTTTACAGTTTTAAGGATAACCTTGTTGTAATAATAAGTAATATAAGTATCGATCATTATAGTTTAAAATTAATATGTTTATGGTAATTTGAAGCCTCACATGGGTGGAAAGTAAGTGTGTGTCAGCAGACCTAATCATTGGGTTGGGTTCTTAAAAATTGGGCTTGAATGTGGGCTCAAAAAAAGTTTGAGCTCACTTTAAAATTTGTATTTGAACTTCTAACTATATTTTTTAGGCTAGACCTATCAAGCTAAACAGATTTTTTAAATCATGATTAAAACTATTTATTACTCTGTGCTTGAGATAAATAACATAGTTAATTGTTATTATTACTTGTAAGATTATAGAGAAGTTGTAAATATAAATAAGTTATTGTATTGACATAAATTTTTTGGATAAAGGGCATTAATTTTTATTTTTTTATGAAGATGTTACATTACACTAAGTTTTTCTTTAAATAATTAAAAAACTTTCTTATTAAAAAAGTTAATTTAGACTTTTTGAGTTCAGGTTAAGTTTTAGAAAAAAGTTTAAGCCTAACCTATTTTACAAAATGGGCTTTTCTAATTAGGTCATTTTTGTTCAGGCTAAGTAAACTTTTTAACTTATGATCAGGTCTATGTGTGAGCAGTGGGGAAGGGAAGGGGCTAGCATATGCCATGGCCCCCAAAATCCATCAAATGTGTGTGTGTGTGTGTATATATATATATATATAGATATTATAGTGTGTAAATTAGATTTTGGTCCCATATATAAAAGATAAAATTTTAATTTGGTCCCTCTAAATTTCTATATGTATATATATTATAATGTGTAATTTAGATTTTGACTCCATATATGAAAGATAATTTTTATTTGACCCCTTACATTACTTACAAAATATTAAATGGTGACTTTCAAATAAAAATATTCAAATTTTCTTTATAATTTTTTTCTAATATGCATTTATGCTCTGTTCTTTACTCATCTGGATTATTTTCAAGTTTCCATTTAATTTTAAATATTCAATCATAGCTTTATGCTTTCCATTTATTTTAAGTATCTAACCTTTAATCTATAGTTTTCACTTAGTTATATGAATATGTACCACTTTAGGTAGATTTAGCACTTAGCATCATTATTTACATTTCACATCTTCTCATCATGTTCTTCAGTTTAGTTCATTTTTTATTGTCTATGTTTTCCACATTTCTCAAATACTTTGATTGTTTAGTGTTAACCCTAAGGTTCAATATTATAAGTTTTGATGATGACAAATATATAACAAATGAGTTAGACGTAAAGTATCAACATGTGCTTAATTAATTAATTATTAACATGTAATACTTTATACTTGAATCATCCCTTGTATGAGATATACTTGCACATATTATATCCAATAGGCTCAAATATTATAGACAATTAAAATTGAATATATATATTTATAGGAATTTCATATGCATGGTAAAAAATGTTTACATTCTACTAATTGTTATTAAAATATGCATATAGGGATATATGAATTTGACCAAGTATTTAGTTTATAAGTTTGACTAACTATCATGGGTTTATTATTATTTTTTCAAATTCATTTAGTCTTACATTTATTGGTCTAATACATTTTTTATCATTAAAATATAAGTTTGGGCCAAAAAGATAAAAGAAATATGAATTTTAATGGAGTTGTTTTTGGATTTTAGGTCACTATTATTATTATATCTCACAAATTAGAGGGAATTTTGAAATGAAACATATTACATTTGAAAATAGACTTAAACATCTTTCTATTAATATATCACATACTTGAAATAGCGTTGAAATTAAGGCGTTATGATTGTCAAAGTTTTAGGTATAGATATTATACTTTTTCTTGACTTTTAGTTACAATTTCAACAATATCTCACTAACCGGTAAGAATTTTGAAACAAGGTTTATTCCATATAAAACTAGACTCACACAACTTTTCATTTGTATGTCACATACATAAAATTGATTTAAAATAAAGGAGTTATGAGCATATCAATTTGCGGTTATGTATATCAATTTATTATTTGACATTTTGTCATTCTTTCAACAATATCTTAATAACCAGATTGAATTTTGCAATAAAACTTCTCAAGATAGAAAATATACTTATAGAACTTTTTGTCAATATATAATTTGGTCAAAATGAAGTTGAAATAAAGGAGTTATGAGTATCTAAATATATGGCTACGGAATAGAGGATGGTTATAAAGTCAACAAATAGAATTACTTATTTCCAACAATCAAGTTGTGCAATTTTGAATTTTTCATTGGCTTCAAATGGTTTTCTTGCTTTTTTGGGATATAAATACATGTCTCAAGAGCTCATAAATTATAAGAAACAAAGTAAAAAACATCTTGAGTGATTTATACTCTCAATTACCCTTATTCTTGCTAGTGAGCTTCAATTATATTATTTGCTCTTTTGTGAGTTTTTTGTTGTGAGTATTTTCTTCTTAAAAATATTTTTTATTTCAAGGAAAGATATTCCTTGAGGAGAGATTAAATTCAAACAAAGGTTTTCCTTAAAGAGAGTTTGATTTTAGAGGGAGTATTCTTGAAGATTTGTAACAGATTACAAGTTAGTGGAAAATCTTAAGTATTTGCTTGGGAACTAGACGTAAGTTTGGATTATAGCTGAACTAGGATAAGCTTTATTTGCATTCTCTCTCCCTTACTCTTTTTTTGTTGCACTTTAATTGTGTTATTTATTACTTTCCATATTTATATATTGAAAATCATTTTGCATAAAGTTTTTGATTCGGAAAAGAATTTTTGTTTGTATTTTAAATTTGTGTAAACACCCAATTTATCCCCTTTCTTGGGTGCCAACCTATTTTAAGATTTAGGAACACATTCATATCATTATTTTAGTATAATAATTTAATAATATTTGATTTCATTGCTTCATGGTTCATTTCTAATTCATGCCTAATACCTTCATTTATTATTCATATCTTCTCTTCATTATATGCAAAACTACTACATGTATGTACTTTATTAATAGTTTTCTCTATTATATTACATAATTTGTTTCAACTTTTAGATTAAAGATTAGTTGTTACATTTGTGCGTATATATATAATAGTTTTCTCCTATTTCTTGTAGTTCATATTTTATTATTAGTTAATGTTTTATCTACACAATGATATAAATTTTGAAAAATTGAGTGTGTTTACTTTAATTATTTTATATTTTTGTTTTTACTAAATCTTGAATATCATAATTGAAAAAATGAGTGTACTTGCACAATATTGTTTGTTGTTTAATAATATTAATTCTGAATTTATTTAAAATATATATATTATTTAATTAACTATTACACTTTTTCATATAATATATTAGTGTTTAGTTGATATTTGGCCCCCCTAAGAATAAATTGCTGGCTCTACCACTATGTGTGAGTATATGATGTACTAATACATGATTAAGGACACAATTTATATTTGGTGATTTTATCCAATTAGGTTCTCTAGTAAAAAAAAAAAAAATTGCAAATTAATTTTAATTATTACATTTTATGCATTGTTTACAAAATTGTTGTATCCAAACAAAATTGCGTTTCTACAAAAAAAAAAAAAAAAGAAGGGTAAATGGGCTGAGGCCAACATGGCTTAATCGAGTCCAAACATTACTAAATGAGAGTTAATAAATTTGCTTAATCAAGAAAAATGAGTAAAGTACAAATTTGGTCTTTATATTTTATGATAATTTAATCCCTCACAAATTAATAGTGATAAATTAGTTCCTTACAAATATAAATTTGTACAAAACTAGTTTTCATACATTTAAATTTATACAAAATTAATTTCTCTATTTGTATTAAGGAATGATTAATATTGCATAAAATAAGATTTTTGATGGACTAATTTATCATAGTTATTTGTAAGAGACTAAATTGTCACAAAGTATAAAAGTGAAAGACTAATTTAATACTTTTCTCTAAAAAAAAAAGTGATGTGTTCTATTCATTGAAGAATGCATAAAAAAAAATGAGCAAGAAACGAATAAGGGCACATAAACTAAACTTCATCAAAGAACTTGCATTACAACTTTGCATTTAATATTAAGCAATTTATCAGCTTTTTGTTATGGCACAAATAAAATAAAATAATCATTTTATATAATTTTATGAAAATTAGTAAAAATGAAATTAAAAAATAAAAGTTAAAATGAAAAATATTTTAAAATTAATTGTCAAGAAATTAAAATGAAAAATAATTTTAACTTTTAAAGATTTAAGTAAAGTCAATTCATTTTGTGTCTAATTTTTTTTTTTCAAAATTAATGAAAAGCTTAAAATAGAAATAAAAAAAATCCAACTCATCCCTTTATATAGGACGAAGTTAGATGGAACCTATAAACTAACACAAAAATTTATTTTAGTCTCTTATTTATTGCTTACTTTCTCTTTTGGTCCCTCCCTCTTTCGAAACTCTAATTTAATCCCTCACTTAGCCAGACATTCATCAATCTAGTCCCTCTCTGAAACTTTCATGAAAGAAACAATGACATGGTCGTTAAATGCAAAGTGTGTTGCCCTGGATTAACTTATTAGAGTGTACATCTAGTTTCCAAATGCTAACCTGAAGTGGAGATTAAGATTTGAGAATCCTATTCACACTCTTCTCGCTATGTTAGAGGTATTGAGAAACATGTTCGACTTTTTCCATCTCGCCATCACCAAATCGACATCCAGAATAGTACATCTCTAGCATCGCGCCCCATTTGCTTTGACCCAAGTCTGCTAATGTCTTTTTTTGGCCTTAAAAGTCTATATATATGTTTAATTTGAGGGAGGGTTCTGTTTCTTTTTATGAAGCCCAAGTCTGTTTCAAAAGGAAGGATTTGTTAATTGTAGTAGTTTATGCATCATAAACAAATCTAAAATTTTTTTTACTAGTGAAATTAACTTTTTACACAATATCAAGCTGTGCTTTTGATAGTAAAGTTAGTTCAATAATTTTAATTTTTTTTAAATGTCTATTGTGTACTGTTTAGGACACTGATTTGGTGATGATAAGTTGGAAGAAGTCGATCACGTTTATCAATTCCTTCAAGTAAGAAAAGTGTTAATAGAGTTCTCAAATATCAATCTTTACTCTAGGTCAATATTTAGAAGCCAAATGCACACTCTGATATGTTAATCCAAGGCCACACACTTCATCATTTAACGGCCACATCAACGTTTCTTGCACATAGGGACCAAGTTGATGAATGGCGGGTTAAGTGAGAGACTGAATTAGAGTTTTCAAAGCGTGGAGGACCAAGTTAAAAAAAAGACGGGGACCAAAATAAGATTTATGCCTATAAATTAAACTCATTTTTATGGGTCAGATTACATCTTGAGCCCAAGCCAGCCCAACACGCATATATATTAGGTTATCGTTTTAGTATTCAGTCAAGCATACTGCAACATCTGCGTACGTGAAAGTTTTATTTTTTACCATGAAAAAAGAGTAATATTTGAACTTTTTCTTTTTATTCGGAATAAAGAGAGTTATTTTACTGGTTTGATTCTTATATTTTTTTTATATTGATTCTTATCTCCAAATTTTTTTTATTATTTATAAATTAAGATTATTGAGACAATGAAAATTTAATAATTAATTAGTATATAATTTAATATATATTAATAATTTATTAATTTATATGTTAATTATTGATAATATCATAGAAAATGAAAAAAAAGATGAAATTAAAGACAATAATTCTATATAGAGGCCTCTTGCGCAAAACGATACATTCAAAGCAACAATTACATTGTATAATTTTCTCTTACAATACAAGAACGCCTATTATAAATTTTTTTTGACTGCACTAGCCAAAAAAAAAAAAAAAAACTAGAGATGAAATCTCAAAAAACTCAATTTCAGGAAGAAACACATAGCTCACATTTCTTTTGTTACATATTATCTTATAAATTTATCATGTAGAGTAACCAAAAATATTATTTAATCAAAATTATTAATTTATCAAGATTATATACATATTATGAAGAGTGATGAATTTATCAATATAAACTTTACCTAATTATTCCTCATGTGTAATTTATTAATTAAATGAAGAAAAAAATATATAAATTTTCATTTTTTCCCAACATAATAACATCAAATTATCTTTTATTTTCATTTCTATTCTTTTTGGTTGATTCTAACATTTAGATAATCCTGAATTTTATATGAAAAAAAAATCATATATATATATATATAAAAGACATGAATCGAGAGTTTTGGGCCTTAATTCGGGTCGGGTTCAACCCTTCTTGGTCGTTTAGGCCTGAGTCTAACTACCCCAATTCTCAATTTTCAGCATCTCTCTTTCCCGATTGAACTCCCGGGACGGTTTCTCTCTGCACTCTGAGCTACTCCGGTGCTCCCTGATATTCACTTTCTAGGACCTATCAACTTTCTCTTTACACACTTTTCCTTTCCCTTTTCATTGTTGGCTTGAAAGTTTCTCCCTGTCAAGCTCAAAATTGCACTCATCAAGCTTCAAGTATGCAGTATCGGTTTAGGGGTCGGAGCCTCTGACCAGATTCTGAACCTGCTTGTTTGGTTGGTTCTGGTCCTAACAAACAATAAATTTTGTTAATTACGAGAATCAATATGTTTCTTGCTATTATTTGTCGCTTCTCCCTCTAATGAACCGTTCTTTACATGGTGGGATTCTGAGGACGCTTCAGTATTTGTGTACGTTTTATAGCTTATTGGTGGTGGTTAATGCCCCTCCATTGATTCTTGGATTTTTTCTTTCTCCTTGTTGTATTCCATGTTATTGAATTATCCAGCCTGCCACACTTGCAGGTGCTGTGCAGTACAGCATTGTTAAAAGTCGGAGAAACAGAGCCAATATGTGGATTTTTGACGTTTTCTGTTCCGGTACTTCCATGTTGCCATTGCATATTATGTGTTTTATCTTCCATTTTAATGCAGCCTTGCAATTGTTCTTTTTTCCTTTACTAATTTATTTTCCAAATAATTCACCCTCCATAGGCTGTTAAATAGACACAGTTCAGCTTCGTCATTAGTTGAGGATTTGACAGATAAATTCTTATTTGTTGTTCAGTTACTTCAGTAATATCTAGTACTATCTTGTGATCTATCTGATGCAGAAATACGATAGCCCCATACTCTGGGGCCCCGAAAGACGTGTAAATAATGTATCGCTACTTATAAGCATTTCAAGATTACATGTTTTAATAAATTGCTTTAATAATTCATGATTTCATGTGCATCACTGGGTCGGCAAAATATTATATTTTCAAAAGTACACTCGAATCAAAGTTTATCCTAATTCATGTGTATTCGTTGATATATAGTTGTTTTTGTGATTCTTTAGAGGCTTGAATATTTTCTATTAGTAAAAACTTAAATGTACTTGTTTGACTGTTGACTCATTCATAAGCTTTTCTTCTATGCCACCATGTTAAAATTCATTTGTGATATAATAATTAGATGCCAGGTGTATTTTTTATCTGCTTTTAAGAAGTGTAATATTAGGCTACATTACTTGCATTTCCAAATATTTCTAGACAGGAAAGAATTATATGAATGATAAAACATAGAATCCTTTAGGCATGACTGTCTTTGTTGCAGTTTTTTTGTTTGTTTTCCTATACAAGTTACATCTTTATAAAGTTCAGATGGAGGGGCCTATCAGTCTGATGGCAATTGCACATGATGAGTTCCTTCCTCAATGTGCAACTTGCAATTGGCTGTTATCATAGCCATCCTAATGCGTCTTTTCGCTGGCAAAATCTTGTTCACAGATCCAGTATGGCTAATAGTGATCATATGGTGCTAGTTAAATGTGAAGATTATCATGCCTCAGTTTAGTTGCTAAAAGGCATGAGCCAAGGCTCTTTAACCATGGTATGTTTTGCTGGTTCCCCATATCCCCTCTGCTACAGACGACTCTTCTACAATTCAAGACATGCTCTGAATACTTCTGCTGTATTACCTATCCATTTATCAGACAACCATCTTCTCTTCAAACTGCAGGACCCAACCCACCACCATATTATATTAACTCCTCAGTTATCACAGAACGAGCTCAAATTTCCACCTGGTTTATCTTATTTTTCTCCTTTGAATTTGGAAAATTATGAATTACATGTCCATCATTACAAAAATTCTTGTTGCTTGAAGGATGCTCTTCAACTTCATTTGCAGATCTATAAAACCGGGTTCACCGATGATGTTTTTTTGTGCAACACTCTTATTAACATTTATGTTAGAATTGGTAAACTAGGTTCTGCACAGAAGTTGTTTAACGAAATGCCGCAAAAGAACCATATTTCTTGGGCTTGCTTAATCTCAGGCTATACTCAAAATGCAAAACCTGATGAGGCATGTAGCCTGTTCAAAGGGATGATGTGTGTTGGCCTCTTACCAAACCACTATGCCATTGGTAGTGTTCTTCGAGCTTGCCAACAGTGTGGTCCAACTAGGCTTATTCTTGGAATGCAGATTCATGGGTTAATTTCCAAAACACAATATGCATCAGACATGGTTCTGTCTAATGTGCTGATGTCCATGTATGCAAATTGTTTGGGTTCAATTGATGATGCTCATCATGTTTTTGATGATATACAAATTAAAAATTCTGTATCATGGAATTCTGTCATTTCAGTTTATTGTCATAGGGGAGATGCAGTTTCTGCCTTTGAGCTCTTTTCAAGCATGCAGAGGGAAGCAATAACCTTGAGGCCTAACGAATATACTTTTGGTAGTTTAGTAACTGCTGCATGCTCTCTGGTTGACTGTGGATTGAGTTTGCCTCAGCAGATACTAGCCAGGATTGAGAAATCTGGATTCTTACAAGATTTGTATGTTGGTAGTGCACTGGTCAGTGGGTTTGCAAGGCTTGGGTTAATGGGTTATGCTAAAATGATTTTTGAACTGATGTCTGAGAGGAATGCAGTGTCTATGAATGGGTTGATGGTTGGATTGGTGAGGCAGAACCAGGGTGAAGAAGCGGCTGAAGTATTCAGGGAGTTAAAAGTTTTAGTTGAAATAAATGTCGATTCTTATGTGGTTCTCTCAAGTGCTTTTCCTGAATTTTCTAATTTAAAGGAAGGGATGATGAAGGGTAAAGAACTTCATGCTCACCTGATTCGAAGTGCCTTAGTTGATGTCAGGGTTTCAATTGGAAATGCACTTGTCAATATGTATGCAAAATGTGGCGCTATCAATTATGCTCGCTCTGTTTTCTATCTCATAGCTGATAAAGATCTTGTCTCATGGAATTCTATGATCTCTGGCCTAGACCAGAATGAGCAATTTGAAGAAGCAGTTGCCAGCTTCCGTACAATGAGAAGAATTGGACTGATGCCCTCAAATTTCTCAGTTATTAGTGCTTTGAGTTCATGTGCAAGCATGGGTTGGATCATGTTAGGGCAACAAATACATGGTGAAGTGATCAAATGGGGGCTTGATTTGGATGTTTCAGTTTCAAATGCACTTCTTGCATTATATGCTGAAAATGGTAATCTCGATGAATGTCAGAAAATTTTCTTTCTGATGCCAGAGTATGATCAAGTCTCTTGGAATTCTTTAATTGGAGCACTAGCAACTTCAGAGACAACAACTTTACAAGCCATAAAATGTTTCCTGGAGATGAAGCAAACTGGGTGGAGGCTTAATAGAGTGACGTTTATAAATGTTTTAGCTGCAGTTTCTTCTCTTTTACTTCTTGAATTGGGTCATCAAATTCATGCTTTGATCTTAAAATACTTGGTTACTAATGACAACGCCATTGAGAATGCTCTTCTAGCTTGCTATGGAAAGTGTGGTCAGATGGATGATTGTGAGAAGATCTTTTGTAGAATGTCTGAGAGAAGAGACGATGTCAGTTGGAATTCCATGATTTCTGGCTATTTACACAACAACATCCTGGACAAGGCCATGGATTTGGTATGGTTAATGATGCATAGGGGCCAAAGATTGGATGGTTTCACTCTTGCTACTGTTCTTAGTGCTTGTGCCTCAGTTGCAACCTTAGAGCGGGGTATGGAAGTTCATGCATGTGCCATAAGAGCTTGTTTAGAATCTGACATTGTTGTTGGTAGTGCACTTGTTGACATGTATGCCAAATGTGGAAAGATAGATTATGCTTCAAGATTCTTTGAATTGATGTCTATGAGGAACATATATTCTTGGAATTCAATGATATCAGGCTATGCACGCCATGGACATGGAGAAAAAGCTTTGAAGCTTTTTTCACAAATGAAAGAGCATGGTCAATTGCCAGATCATGTTACCTTTGTTGGAGTCTTATCAGCTTGTAGTCATGTAGGTTTAGTTGATGAAGGGTTTCAGCACTTCAAATCAATGAGTGAAGTATACGGACTAGCTCCTCGAATTGAGCATTTCTCTTGTATGGTTGATCTCCTAGGGCGAGCAGGGGATGTTAATAAGATAGAGGACTTAATCAACACCATGCCAATGGAACCTAATGTCCTCATTTGGAGAACAGTTTTAGGGGCATGTTGTCGAACTCATGGCCGTAATACAGAGCTAGGTCAGAGAGCTGCCAAGATGCTTATTGAGATGGAGCCACAAAATGCTGTGAACTATGTGCTTCTTTCTAACATGCATGCTGCTGGCCAGAAGTGGGAAGCTGTGGCAGATGCTAGGTTGGCAATGAGGAAGGCATCAGTGAAGAAAGAAGCCGGATGTAGTTGGGTCACCATGAAGGATGGTGTGCATGTATTTGTGGCTGGAGATCGAACACACCCAGAAAAAGAAAAAATCTATGAAAAACTCAAGGAACTTACTAGGAAAATGAGGGATGCTGGTTATGTTCCTGAAACTAAATATGCACTCTATGATCTTGACCCTGAAAACAAAGAAGAAATCCTGAGCTATCATAGTGAAAAACTAGCAATTGCGTTTGTTCTTACCCGTAAATCTCAACTACCAATTAGGATAATGAAAAATCTTCGTGTTTGTGGTGACTGCCACACTGTTTTCAAGTACATATCAAAGATTGTTAATCGACAGATAATTTTACGTGACTCAAACAGATTTCATCATTTTGATGGTGGCATCTGTTCTTGTGGGGATTATTGGTGAATGGTGCTACATATATTGTGGACATGTCTTCTGTGTTACAATATGGAAATATTGTCCAGGATTCTTCTTTCAAATGGCACTGAGGGAACTTGGATTACCTTGCTCAAGTTATATTACCAGGCAATGTCAATTTGCTTATACTTGCAAGAAAAAGAGAGAGAAGGGTGGAGAAAGTGAGACATTGTGAGAGACGATGGCCCATATATGATGGGCATATCAGTGAATAGATCAGTTTTGGCTTTATCTATATATATATGAATGTATTATTCTGCAGTTTTCTTGGTTTGACATCACAATAGGAAAACTAGATGGGCTTATATTTTAAAATTGTCTATTGCTTAACTTGTACTGATTTAAGGAATGTAGTTGGTAAACATGTAGGGATGTTTGACATGGTAAAATTGTCTTTAAGCTGTCATGCAAATCTACAATGAGCTTGGAAATACTGCTGATCTTTCTCATAAGATATTCGAAAGCCTTTTTTCACACAACTAGCAGTATAGTTTGCATTTTTTTTTTTTTTTCGGTGTAGTATCAAAATTTCCCTCTGCTTTAAAAGTATACAAGTATAAAATGGCCCCAGACAGTAGTTTTAGTTTATAAGAATAAGCTGCTACAGTATTTTCACTAATTCAAATATTCACGTGTCGTTATAGCTCTCTTGAACAATGACTGGCTCCATCTGTCATTTTCCCTGGAATATCTAAGTTTGTTCTCTCAAATATGCATGATCCTTCTGTTTGTAGTTTTATCTTTCTTGGCCTTCTAAGTTTCTTTTATATATTTTGATTTGGGCTGCATGGTTTCAGGACAGGGATATACTATATGAGTAGACTTGTCTCTAATGTGTGACTGTGTGACACAACGTTTTGATATGTATTTTGTTCTGTGTCCTTTGATGTAGGTATATGTAATTAACTGTTGAATTCTGGACTAGTTGTAGTGTAATATATAATATTGGCTTTTTTTTTAATCTTGTCTAGTCCCTTTTTTAAAAGAAATTTGAAATATTTTTTTTCAGTGCTTAAATAACCTTAAATACACAATTACTTTTATTTGTTGGTGGGAGAGGGCATTGTTTTATTACAAAATATTCTCACCTGCCCATTCTTGTTTCTTGTTAGATTGACGAATTGTAAAATAGATCTATATGTTTGATAGATTATCTTTGTGATGTTTTTTTAGCCTGGATACGAGTTTGCACTTACAGACATTCAGCATTTGGGTTTAGTGCATAGTACATGAAGTGTAGTTTGCATGTTTAATACTAAAAGTAGTAGATAATTCCTCAAGCTACATTTTATGTATTTTGTCTAGTGTTGAACATGCAAAAACTAGCTTGATTACTAGTTTCAGTGGTATTCCACCAATCCGTTGATGATGCTATGACAGTGACATACTTGATTATGCAGAGACGAGCAGATGGTAGAATGCTTAAGGCACAAAAGGGGAAGATATGCTAAAGAGATTTTGAGCATTTTCCTTTCTGGTATGCAACATATCTCATTTTTACTCTACTCCATGGTGTGAGGTTGTCAGCATTTTGTAACATTAGAATTGTAATTTCCTTTGATTTCTCACAACTGATATTTGCTATTTAGCAGGGCCCATTTTAACATTTCCTTCCACATAAAGAAAAAGTTCTGTTGTTTTTTATTTGGTGGGGGTGTTTTTTTTTTTTCCTTTTCTCGCTGTTTTTTTTGGGGGGGGGGGGGGGGGTGTGGGGTGGGAGGATGTTGCATTTGTGCACTCAATTTTCCTCACATTGTTGTTTTTATTTCTAGTCGTTCTCCATACTAACCCTGTTCTTTTACTGAACAAATTTTATTCGTGACCTGATATTATATCTATTTCCTGTTGTTGAAGTATAGAATGTAATCATGTGGTTGCACTCTTTTTCCAGTTCTAGGGAGCCAAAAAGTAGCATGTCTTATGGGTAATTACTGACAAGAGTATCCTGCAAAGATGAGGAAGTTGTGGTGTGAAAGGAGAGAATGTACAAAGGTTTAACTGTGTACATGACAACCAACAATAATTCCCAGATAGAAGGTAAAGTAAATTTCAGTTACCTCTGGAATGTAGAGCAGTCATCTCATCAATAGTAGCTTAGCACCGTTTTGGATGTGAAAGGGTCACTTGAGTAATTTTAGGCATAAAAGCATGACAAAAGGATACAAAAACATAATATGGGAAAGAAAGATCACTGATAATAGCTTAAGAAATTGTAAAACAGATGAGGGTTTCAAGTAGAATGGATATTTTTTTGAAGAGCTAGTGGATACCTTGCTTGTTATTGAAAATACTAATTTTATTGTATTTTATGTTGCAGACTTTCTTATGAGCTTAACAAACATGAATAACAAGTAAAAATCCTACTAGAATATTCCTGACCCTCTCTGTGACCGAGTAGGATTTTAGTTATACCCTAAGATGCACTGATATGTCCAAATAAGAGGCATATCTGTATCAGATAAGTTTTGATACAATACTCGTATGATACACCTATATATGTATCAGAGACTCCTTTTTGTGTGATGCATTTCTAAATGCATTGAAACATTCTGCCTATTTCCATTATTTGTTATGATGTCGTTTTATTGCCCTCATCTCTTAATTTTCACAAGATCCCTATGTTTCTGCCTGAGTCTTCCTTCTATATACGTACTGGAGACTCTTTTGTGTGTTACATTTCAAAATGCATTGCAACATTTCAGCCTATTTTCAATATTTTCTACGATGTCTTTTTATCGCCCTAGTCTAATCAGTTTTCACAAAATCCCTAGGTTTCTGCCAGAGTCTTCCTTCTTTTCATCCATTTCATCATCTGTCATAAGTCTTCCCTCCTTTTTATGAAATCTGTCTTTGTCTTCCTTCGTAGCATAGGTCATTGATTTCCTTAGCTAGACTTCGACACTCATAATACAATTGCGCACACACACATACACAAACAATTTTCAGCACTGAAACGACTTCAGTGGTGTTTACTGGTGAATAATAATTATGAACTAAAGTAAAGGAAGGCTGGAAACTCCACCATATGGGTTGGCAGAATACTTAGCAGAAACTATTTGGTTATTAAAATAAAAAAATGATCATAATTCCTATCAAGTAGCCTCTTTTATGTGTTGAAAGCCTATAATTTTCTTTAATTGACATAGGACTTAAAGGAAGATCTTTTAAAAAATGAAGAGCTGAGTTCTTATATTTTTGCACACTAAAAATTCAGCTAGAATTCTCAGGATTAACAAACACATCCTTAATGAAAGATTTCTGTTTGATATCTTATAAGCTAAGTATGTTTATTCTCTTGTCCAACCATGATCTTTTACATGATTTTATTTTTCACATTTAATCAGCAGCCCTTTCATCTATCTCTTGTTTCCTTAAAGCTCCAAACAAGTTTTGTTCTGTTACCCTTGACACGGCTTCACTTTGACACATAAAACCCTTATCCTGCCTTCCAAAATTCAAGAATTTATTGCTGTCTAGATAGTTGAGTGGGCATACATACACCTCAAGTTCAGTCATATTGATCTCAATATTACTGATTCATGTGTCTTGATATTTCCCCTTCTCTGTTTTAAAGCTTATAATATACTTATTTGCAGCCCTAAAGCCCTCTATACTCCGTATTTGGAAAATTTTTAAATCTGCCTATTGACTATTACCTAGTAATAGTAGTTCTAGCAGCAGCAGCATTCTAGTTTTTTGATGGTATTGTTTAATAATTTGATGTTGTTACCCAACAGAAATATTAGGTAATGATTATTGTTTTTCCCTTGCTTCGACTTAGGCTCTTTAAAACTCCAATATAAATCTTAACAGCTTTTGCATAGTAAGGAAACGTAGTTGTCAAACTTGCCAAGGCTCTTCATAATTATGGGCTTCTTGTACTTTTTCTCTGGGTGAAATAAAGAAAGAAACTGTTTTTTGGTCCCAAATATGAACTTGCAGAGACAATTACTTTAGTGACATGTTAAAGTCACCAACTGTTACACTTTTATCATTATTATTATTTTTTGGCCATATGTGTCTATTTTGTTTTATCTCTGGTTTGAAGCATGTTAGTTAACTCCCATGTGGTTTGTTCTGTTTCCATTTAAGTACCTTGTGTTTTTTTTGTTTTTTTTTGTTTTACCCAAACTTTAACAGAATTAGCACGTGAAAGTCACCTAAAACCAGTTTACCCCCTTGTGATTTAAAAAATTATCATTCAAATCCCATGTAATTTAATACTTGTTATTTAATCCCCCCTTGTATATCACAAGCACTATTACATGTGCTTTTATAATTGCAAGTTACATTTTAACTTATTATTTATATTAGTTACAACAATAATTTTTAAATTTCTGGACGTACCCCAATCAATTAATGCCTTGAAATATTAGTTATTATTAAAAAACATTGTTATGTGTGTGTTTGTATATATATATATATATATATATATAATATTATATATGTATATGTCAAGTTTTAAGTAATAGATAGTATTTACTTAAATATACGCATTGTTTTACTTTTTTATCTTTTTTACTTTAAATTACTTAACAATTTAGGGCTTTGAATAACAAATTTTAAACCATAGAGTCAGGTGACAGGTCTTAAATTATAGGAGGGGTTGAATGATTAGTGTAAAATCACATTAAAGTTTGAAAGATAAATTTAAAATGACTGGGGCAAATTAATTTTAGGTAACTTTCACATGATTCATTCTGTCAAATTTTGAATGGAAATTTCCACGGGATATCTAAGTGGTAACAAAACATACCGCAAGGGGGGTTGAGTGTCATCCTTCAACAGAATCAGGCAAACAAATTTTGAGTCAAACCACTTTTTTAAAGAGGAGGAAGAGGGGGGGGCCGGGGGTGTTAAACTGTAATTTACCCAATAACTTAAGAGCTAAACTTCTACAGAAATTGAACGAGTGTCAATACTTACTTTTTTCCGTCCTAACTTATTATTAATCTAAGACCTTGTTTTTCTTTCTGATTCTTGCTTTTCCTCTGATTGACTTTTTCCCTTTATCTGGTTTCTTATGCTGTGAAGGGCAGGATAAGAGTTTGTAAACGGTGAGTCAGTACATTTTCTAGTTTGTCCAGATAATAGCAATGAAATCGTCAAACAACATATGGATTCGACGCCAACAATGTCCATGTGGAGATTGGAAGTGTTTTATTAAGTATGACAGAGATGATCAGATATTACTAAAATCTCAGCCTACAAAGACGGAGACAGTGCCTTTGTCATCGTCAGAAGCTGTCTTCACTCCTTATGTGGGTCAAATATTCAAAAGTGATGATGATGCATTTGAATACTATAGCAGTTTTGCCCGGAAGAATGGATTTTCAATCAGAAAAGCACGCTCAACAGAAAGTCAAAATCTAGGAATATATAGAAGAGATTTTGTTTGTTACAGGTCTGGGTTCAATCAACCGAGAAAAAAGGCCAATGTGGAACATCACAGAGAACGAAAATCTGTACGATGTGGATGTGATGCAAAATTGTACTTGACTAAGGAAATTGTTGATGGTATTACTCAGTGGTATGTGTCACAATTTAGTAATGTTCATAACCATGAATTGTTGGAAGATGACCAAGTACGTCTTCTACCTGCGTATCGAAAAATACATGAGGCTGATCAAGAACGCATTCTTCTACTGTCCAAAGCTGGGTTCCCTGTGAACCGTATTGTGAAGGTGTTAGAGCTGGAAAAAGGAGTTCAGCCTGGACAGCTTCCTTTCATAGAAAAGGATGTTAGGAATTATGTTCGGACTTGCAAGAAAGCAGTTCAAGAAAATGATGCTTTACTGTCTGAAAAAAGAGAAAATGATATGCATGAACTTGTGGAGACCTGTAAGGCAATGCTAGACAAGGATCCCAATTTTATTTTTGATTATACTGCTGATGAAGATGGTAAAGTTGAAAATATAGCTTGGTCATACAGTGAATCTATTCGTGCATATTCTGTTTTTGGTGATGTAGTTACTTTGGACACCACATACCGTTCTGTCACTTATGGATTGCTTCTGGGGGTATGGTTTGGCATAGATAATAATGGAAATGCAATATTATTTGGGTGTGTATTGTTACAAGATGAAAGTTCTTATTCATTTACTTGGGCTTTACAGGTCTGTAGATACAATTTTTGTGCTACATTTGCTTGAATGTTTAAGTAAAATTTTTTCTCACAAACTTCTTTTTTTCTTTTGAACAGACATTTTTACGATTTATGAGAGGGAGACATCCGCAGACAATTTTAACTGACATAGATCCAGGTCTTCGAGATGCTATTTCGAAGGAGTTGTCTGAAACTAAACATGTTATATGCACGTGGCATATTCTATCAAAAATATCTAATTGGTTTTCTGTTCCCTTAGGATCACAGTATGCTGATTTTAGGGTAGAGTTTGATATATTGTGTCACCTGGAGAGCATAGAAAATTTTGAACATCAGTGGGATCTTTTTGTAGCTCGATTTGGGCTTGTTTCTGACAAGCATATAGCTTTGCTATTCTCATTTCGAGCTTCTTGGCCTTTGTGCTACGTTAAAAGTTATTTTCTAGCTCGTTCATTGACAGCAGAGTATTCACAATCTTTGGATTCAGTCTTGAAAAGAATTTTAGATTCACAAACATGTCTCCAAGGATTTTTTGAGCAGGTAGGTTGATCGCTTCTTTATTTGCCTCTTTAGACTAAAGCAGTTTATAGATTTCTAAATGTGTTTTTTCCTGGGAACTTTGCAGGTAGGTATTGCTGCTAACTCGTCAATGTTGGCAGGAGAAGGGATGCATTACATGTGTATAAAGACGTGCATGCCTGTTGAAGAACATGCAAGGAGTATTCTTACACCTTATGCTTTCAAAGTGTTGCAACATGAAATTGTGCTGTCATTGCAATATGCAACAACAGAACTGACCAACGGATCATACCTTGTTCAGCACTATAAGAAAGTGGACGAAGAGCGCCTTGTAATTTGGGTGCCAGCTGATGAGCAAATTCAGTGTTCCTGTAAGGAATTTGAACATTCAGGAATATTGTGCCGCCATTCAATTCGGGTACTTACTGTGAAGAACTGCTTTCAACTACCTATGAAATATTTACTCCCTCGCTGGCAACAAGAAAGTTCCATGGCTCCTGAAGATGAACAAAACCTTCAGAGCAGTGATGAGTGTGCTCAAGCCTTTCATTCTTTGGCAGCCACTTTGCTGAGAGAATCATTAGTCTCCAAGGAACGATTTAAATATGTTCATAGAGAACTCACAGGAATTCTTGATCATGTTAAAAATATGGAAGTTATAGATGAATATGCTATCAATGTGGCAACTAATCATGCTAGTGAATCCTAGGTTTTGTTAACAAATGACTTTATTTATATGGAGAAGGGACTTGGATCCCGTTCCCTTGAAGATTTAGGAATACAGGTGATACAAATAGGCGATGCTAAAGCACAAAATGTAATTACTAATGTTAATGTGCTTGCTTTTCTTGTATATACACAATAAGAGGTAATTCTTTTCTTTCTCATCAATCCTTTCCAAAGTCCTGGTGTTTTGGACTGAGTTTTACTACTTTTTTCAGTTATTAAGAACTTGATGGACCATTTACTCAGAAATGAAAAAAGAAAAAAGAACTTGATGGACCATAGATGCCACAAATGTTATTTTGTTGTAGAAATTGTGGTCATGCAATGGCATTTTCTTTCTACCCCTTCATCCATGACCAAGGTATTGCACGCTTATCATGTTCCCTTCCAGATCTTTTGACTCAGTCTAACGGGTGCAGATTCTCTGCCATAGCAGTTGGTGCAGTTGGTCATCATTGCCGTTCATTTATTTTTTTTCATTTTTCGAAGTGTTAAATTTTTCTAAGAAAAACATATGTTGTGTTGCATTTGAAGTTCAAATGCAGACAATCTGCATCCCAGTCCAACATGGGCTTTTATGGTCCTAAAGGGAAATCTGGGATTTTTGTTAAGTAGTAAATACACTGTTTGGTCATTGAATATATATATATATTCAGCCTTAATGTACATTGTATGATGGAGCCTTGGACTATAGAAGGGAAATATATATATATATATATATATATATATATATATATATATTTGGTAGATGGGGAAAGGCATTTCATGACTGAGGCATGGGATTATTTCCATAAATATGATAATTTTCATTTTTTATATTATTGTTAATTCAAAAATGCATTATTTTCGGGTAAAATATAAAAAAAATGAGTTTCAGTTAGTAGTTAAAAATGTTTTCTAGAAAAAGCTTTTTTATTTTAATACTTTTTGGAGTAACATTTATTTCCATTCTTGCATTATTTTCATTCAACCTAACCAAAAAAAAAAAAAGAGAGAAGATTGTAATATATATTCCTTTCCATGTCATACAAAACACAACTATGGGACACATGATTCCATTTTTTCAAAACTTCTTCCCATTCTTATAAATAACATTCTAATATATCAGACATAACTTTTATTTATACGCATTCTTTTACACAGGTTATTCTTTCAAAGTTTGCAATCATTGCACATTAGCTCTTTCACATAATCAAATTATATATTTACTTTATTTCAAGATATTAACTTAACATACACGCTTAGCTAGCAAGTTACAAAATTTGGGAGGAGAATGAATTCAAAATTAAGTATTTTAGAGAAGAAAATTATCATTTTAGTCTCTTATATTTTAGCTTAGTGACAATTTGGTCATCTACAAATTTGGGTAACAAAATGATCCCTTAGGATTTGATTACTAAATCAAATGAATCCTTTGGTCATCTTTTCATTAGAAAAAAACAAAAAAAGAATGATTGGCTATTTTTTGTTGACATATAGGCTAAATGCACATGTAAGATATTTTTTTCCTCATTACCAATACTTCACTAAGTGATAAGTATTTTTATGATTTCTTTGATCAAATTTGCACTATATTTATAGCTTCTTCTTTTAACTTTGATTGAAAAAACCCTAAAACTACTTTACACTTAATGAGGTGTTCATAATGGTGAAAAAAAAAACTTATCCTACTGATAAATTCTTGAGGGACCATTTTGTCACTCCAAAATTTGTAGAGGGAGAAATTGTCACTATAAATTAAGATGTAAGGGATCGAAATAGTAGCTTTTTCTATTTTAAATACCAAATTATATATATAACTTTTTTTATTGAGAGAAGTACTAAATTATTTCTCTATTTTATATTTTATGACAATTTGACTCCTCACAAATAATTGTGACAAATTAGTTTATTTTATGTAAAATTAGTCCCTCATTAATACAAATAGAGGGAGTAATTTTGTACAAATTTGAATTATGATGAATTAATTTTGTACAAACTTAAATTTGTAAAGAATTAATTTATTACGACTAATTTATGAAAAACTAAATTGTTATTTGTAAAGGGTCAATTATGTACTTCACTCTTTTCTTATCTTTAATATATGAAAAACATGTGAGACTTCCTGCATCATAAGAAACCCAGATCAGATCAACCAAAACCTGTGGTGACTATTTTCATGTCATCATATTTCGTTTTCTTATCTTCATTCTTCATGAGCTGTAGCCAGTGACAGATACAAGTCCAGACGGGCACATGCAATTAATAGACGAAAATCCAAGTGAGAAGACTAGCTTGTGAATCACATCAATCAGCATGGTTATATCAATGGCTTTTATTGTCCCAGATTTTTTTCTGGAACCTTCTTTGCAAAAAGACATTAATTCCTTCCTCAAACCAGAGTTTCCACAAGAACATGCATGGTGTTCATATTATAGTGTCTCGTAATTATATCAGTCAGTGCTGTGGGGTCTATATGGTTTCAGGTCACATATACATAGTCTATGCACTGTCTCCTACCCCATGAGTCTCTTGACTTTGATTTCTTCGTATTGCTTCGTTCCTATCTGCAAAGTAAATTTCTAAATGCTTTTTGGTTTTTGCAGGATTATTCTTATTTTTTTGAAACGTATACTTATGGCACGTCTAATTTTGGTTTGTTTAAGAAAAAAAAAATCTGATTTGGTTTACTTAGTTTAAAAGCTAATAATATTGCCTTTTTGTTCTTTTTAGAACGTCTAATTTTGTTCCTTTTGTCCCATCTTCATCTAAATTTAATTCCAAAGGTAATGATATGCTATTGCTAACTTGGTGGCCAAATTTATGTGTGAATAATGGTTAATTTAACATTATTTTTTGAATGGATGATGATGAGATTAAATTCAAAACTAAAAAGATAACATTACTTGCTTTGGGAGATCAAAGAGACTAAAACTGTATATGTATAATTAATTTATTAAAAAATAAGGGCGTACTGTAATTATGATTACTCTCTCACACTTTTTTATATGCTTATTAAGATTTATTTTTTAAAAAAAAAAAATTTTAAGGGTATTTTTAATTCATTTTGAAAAGAAAACTAATCCCTTTTAGACTGATTGAATATAACAGGTAGAGCTCTCTCCAAAATAACATTCTTTTTTTTAAAAAAAAAAAATCAAACCATTACTGTTTTCTAGAGTTCAAACAATTATTACCATTGTGATCAACCAACGTTGAGTTTTAGTTACTATTTTTTTATTTTAAAAAAAATGTTGATGTTGTGTATGATATTTATAAACAAGCAAACAAATATACTACAAAATAAATACTAACATGCCTGTAGTGTTATGGGGTGGCGTTGGCATTACATATGAATTAGACATATGGCTAGAAAGTTAAATATTTTTGTTGAAATTATTGCTAAATATTACAATGTTTTTGGGCATTCAATATAACTATATAATGAGGGTGGTCTACGTACCTTCATATTTAAATTCCACTTCACATAATTTCAATTGAATTTGAACCTACAAATTCAGAGATTGAATATTCTGTGCAATGCAATTCTCCTAGTTTAGGAGTTTAAACATACAGTTATGTTTGTTCTATTAAAGAATTACACAATTAATTTTTGTTGCTCTTATAGTGTTTTATATATATATATATAATATCTTATATGCTACTATGTTGGAGGATAAGTTCAAATTTTAAAAATAAGTTAATTCAGTTTAAAATTAGATGAGTTTAAATTATATTATAAAAGTGTGAATTTATATGTGTAGATATCATACTATTTAATTTTTAATTTAATGATGAGTCTAATTAAAAATTAGGATAACATATGCAAATAAAAAAAGTGGTTATGATCATCAAATTATATGTATAAATTTTCTTTTTCAATATTTCATAACTAGAAAATAGAGAACCTCTTTTTCTAATGTTCATATATATTAATTTGAAAAATCAATAGATGTAAAATCACATCATAAATATGAATTTAGGTATACTTCTACATCTAATTTATTATTTTTTTATGATTTAACAAGATGAATATGATTTGACGAGAATTTCATTAAAATTAAGTTTTATTCCCATAATATCTTTATATGACTGATCGAATCTATACATTATGTACAAATTATTACTATTTTCATCTTGGCTATGAAAATATATCATATTTAAAATTCAGAAAATATAAACTATAGACATGAAATATGAGCAACCTAATAGTAATTATCAATTTATAAAAAAAAATTCCTTTAATTATCTTAATCAATAATTATTTTCTTATATTTCAATTATTAAAATGCATGCTGAAGATAAAGAGAAACCAAATCCATAGACATCTGCATGTAATGAAGATGATTGTGACAAATCTCCTTCCGTTGAAAACTGTCCCCACGTGTCTGGAAAAGTATTAAGAGCAGATAGAATCAAATATTAATGTCATTTTCCCCTGGACCAGGTTTGAATAATTGATTAGAGAAATTTTTAGTACACACATTATATTAGGAGTGAAATTCCATTTTTTTCAGATATTTTATTAATTGGATCTCTTATAAATAAAATAATTATTAATAATTGTTTTAAAATTTATTTTGATTTTAAAAAATATTAAGATATTATTGAGAATGATTTTATTTGAAAGGGACCAAATTGAAAACTATCTATAGGTGAGAGACTAAATTAGAAAGTCAATTTCAAGATGGATCAAATTAAAAAAATACCTTATCTCTGAAAGACTAGATTGTGAAAAAAAAATTATAAAGAACTAAATTGAGAAATATTTTATATATATGAGTGACCAAAAATAATATTTTAGTCTATACTAAAAGTAATTAAAGAGACTTACGATTAAATATATAAATATGTTACATATATCTTCTAATAAAATTTATGTATCACATATTATTAGGAAAACTATATATTAGTTTTGACTTATAAGTTAATTTTTAATTTGACCCTCAAAAATTTATTTCCGTTTAATTTTTTCAATTACTAAAATTTTTTTAATGTTGTCTTTTAATGCTATTTGTATCTGAAATATAACGACAACTTTAACATATTATTGAATAGGACTTTATTGATTAACTTATTATCCAGATTTAACATTGATATCAACATATTATTAAATACATATCTCAAAATTTTTTATAAAAATGTAAAAAAATGTTATAAATAGTTTAATAATGGATTAATTAAATTAAATAAAATTGTTAGTAGAGAATCAAATCAAAGCATTACCAACAAAGCATGATATACTCTTAATTCCTTTAATAAAATTTTAATTGAACATACCTTCCTCAAAAATTCTCTAATTGGGCGCACGTTGCTGTAAAATCAACATAATATATAATAAATGTTAAAAAATTTTAACATAATATTGACTTGGACATTATTGATTTACTTATTATCCATATTCAGCATATTATTAAATATATATATATGAATAACCTTAAATTTTTTTTTTATACATATTTTGATAAAGGATGGATTAAATTAAATGAAATTAATTGTTTGTAGAGAACCAAATAAAAAAATTAGCATTATGTGAAGAACAAAGCATGATTATCTTTTCTTTAACAAATTATTAATGGAAGGTATCATTTTTTGTATAATTATAAAATTAATTGTACTAATACAATTACTATGTGACATACTTAAGAAAAGACATGTAACATTGATATGTAAAAATATGTTGATTGTCTCTCAACTCAAAATAGTTTGTTATATTATATTTTAACTCCCAATATTTTTATATTTTATTTATGAACCCAAAAATTTACAAAATAATTTTCAATTTATTCTCTCTATTTTTTATTTTTTAGTAATTCCACAAAACATTATTTTGTAAATTAAAAATAAAAATAAAATTAAGAAGTTATGGAATTATTAGAAAAATATAAAAAGTATAAAGATGAGTTAAAAATAATAAATTAATGTTTTTTATGGATTACTAAAGAATAAAATATTAAGAGAGTAAATTAAAAAAAATTTTAAAAAAATTTGGACTCATATATAAAATTTAAAAATAATAAAACCAAAATATAAATATAAAAAATTATTTTAATTTGACACATAATCAATATAATATAATACATTATTATTATATATCTTTCCCTTTATATCAATTACACTGAACATTTTACTTACACCGTATCTTTTTAAAATATTTGTCGGGTAGGGTCCCACTGGTGTACAAATCAATAACTACGAAAATGAAAGAGAGGGGAATTTCTTAGTCTGTGACATATAAAAATGAAGTGGCGAAGACGTTGACCTAAGTCAAGGAAGAAAGTTCCGAGTAAGTCCATCGGAATAATGAAGACGCCACACCCACATGCCTTTGTTCTTTTCTGAAGCTTTCAACGGGGGAAGCTTACTACTTGGCACCCTTCACCACGCTGCTGTATTTTCTAAGATTTGACTCTATTCTTATCTATCTCTCAAAATAAAAATTGCTCCATACTATATACTAATGTGATAGTTAATTTAGAATAATTTGATTAAGTATAAGTTTTATAATTTAAGATTTAAGAACTATTACGTCAAATTAATTATGATATTAGTGTGTTTGATAATGGCTAATATTTTCTCTTACCTCTCACTTTATTTGATTTTTCTTGTGAGAATTGTTTTATATTCATATATATATATATATATATATATATAACAATATTTTATTGAGTTTTTTTAAGAAAAGTTTATAATACCTTGATAAATTGGAAATACTTATTTAACTTATATATTCTTTGAGTTTTTTTTTTGTTTTCTTAATTCATGAATTTAAATCAAAAGCTGAAAAGCATTTTACACAAGTTTAATGTGGCATATGTTAAGGAAAATATAAACAAAAAATAATTATTTTTAGAAGCTCGAAAGTTCAGCAGAATTTTTATTTTGGCTGTTCAAAAGGAATCTGTAAATGATTCAAAGTTTGTAATTTCTTTTTACATTTTTTTTCTTGATTAATTTATGTGGGCATGCATTCAAATTTGATTGTACATAAACCAAAACTTATCACCACATATGCATAAATAATATGTTTACAAATAAAATAGACTAAAATTTTATTTGCACTCTTACAAGTGAGGCTTTTTTTAATTTGATAAAATTGTCTTTTTTATTTAATTCTTTATAAATAAACTATTTCTTATTTTTCCTCCATCAATGAATATACATTAACTCAATTCTTCATAAACAAAATTGTTGTATGAATAATGCCTTATTAATTTATTGTAAAGTAAAATTACTAACAAATTGATAAAATAACATCATTGCCAAAGCATTACTTGTGAGGGTAAAAGATTAACCAAAAAAAAAAAAAGCATATATGTGAGGTTTATGATAGAATTTTACTTTATAAAATTAAAATCTCGTTTTTTGTGTGGATATATATATATATATATATATATATGAAACATTAGTTAATATTAGAATTATTAGTTTATCGGTGTGTCTTTTAAATCGATTTAGATTTTTTATATTTATTTAAAAGTATATAAATTTAACGATTAATATTATATAAAATATACTATTTGATGAATTAGATTAAATTTGACGTCTGCATATAATTAAAAAATTTTAAAATTTAACTACACATTATCTAAACTTTTAGTTTAGTAATTCAAATTTAAAACATTACACAATCCATACAGGAATTCAGATACTAGAAAAAAATTGACTTCTCTGAAGAAGTGATTTTAAACTGAGTGTAGAGTGCGTTCTAGATGTTTGTAGGAAATTCTGACCTTTTACACCATCCTCTGTACACTTATGGCTTGTAAAATAATGAGGCCACTTTCAATTTTGTGCTTAGAAAATTTTCCGAGTGCTTGTTAAAGGTTTAGAGCGTTTTAAGTCACTATTACAGGAGCGCGTTTTGCCATCAGAGTGCTTTCCAGAAAAGCAGAAGCTGCTTTTGGGACCCAGAAGGAAAAAATTATCTCCATCGTTTTCAAATTTTTATAGATAATCCATTTATTACGCTGTAAAATATAATCAAAGACTTTCTGACCAGATTTAAATAAAAATTACAAAGTTCGTAGCCAAAAGCACTTTTCATCAAAGCTCAACTACGAAAAGTACTCATTCCATGAAAAGTTTAATTTATATATATATATCAAGCATAAAAATTGCTATCTAGTTTCCTCTCGAGATTTGGGCCTGAAAAATTACACTTTATAAATTGAATCAAAATTGAATGCATTGTTATTAAAGACAAACAAATATTCGAACACTGCAATTAACAAATTTAAGATTGATCTTCGTGTTAAGACACAACGTATCTGGCTTTACTGGCACCAACGATTGGGTTTTATTTATAAAATAGGACGCGATCAAAAATTTAAATATGATCACTCAAGTTTCTCACATAAATTACAGTTACATTAACTGTTAAAATATTTGAATAAAAAACACAACATTCTACAACACACTCAGAAATAGTCATGTAGGCTAGAATTAAATCCCCACAAGCAAAAATCTGGGTGACAAAATTTCTATAACTCGCAAATTCAAAATACACGATACGATACAGACACTTTAATACAGCAAATTAGTAGTATTTTGATGTAATTTGAAGTATCTTACCATTGTCGTGTCTGATAGTGACGTTGAAGATGAAACAAATTTATTTTTCAAGTGCTTCAGACTTCACCGAACAGCGACGAGAGGTTTCTGATGATCAACATCAGAGTAATAATAATTATAATTATAATTTGAATAATATGCTCTTGGCTCCGAACAGAATGCTGCTTTCATCTTTCTGATAAAATCATCACACTTCTTGTTCAATTCCTCTGCATCATGCTCTTCTCCATCAATGACCATAAGGGAATCTCTTACCTCTCCTTCATCTTCTTCCTCTTCATCAGCAACTCCATCTATCACACTCTTTTCTTCTTCTTCTGGGTATTCAGCTTCTTCTTCTTCATCTTCTACTGGGTATTCAGCTTCCTTACCATTTTCTTCTGAGACTGGTGCTGCTGCATCCAATTCTTTGACTTCTGACGAGTAGATTACTGGGGTTTCATGGGAAAGCTCTGACCTTGAAGTTGAGGGAGAGGTATCAATGAGACCAGAGTTCTTGGCTATGAAAACCATGAGGCCGTTGCAGAGGAGGAACATGTAGGTCTTGTTAATGGTGAAACAGAAGAATTGGGCCATGAATGGCTTGAGGGATTGGAGAAGTAAGGGAAGCGATAGGAACAGAAGAGACAAGACAGAGATTGAGAGAAGATATTTGAGGATTTTGTGAGATAGCTTGAAGTGATCCATGGCTTCTCTTTCTTAAGCTTGGAGTAATCTGAAAGAGTGAAGCGTTGGAGAGTTCAAGGTTCGAGAATTGAGAGTGCTCTGTTTGTGTTTCATGATGAAAGGGAAGGATTTATATAGGCGAGGCATGGTGGGTGCAAACAAGGATTCTAGTCCTTAGAATGAAAAAAGAGTGAGATGAATTGACAAAATTGCCCCCTCATTTGTCGCGATTTTGATCTTAATGAGGAAAGTAATGATTTGATTTAATTTTCAAAAAATATTTTATTCTTTATCTGGTCTTCCTATCTCAATTTGATTTTAAAATTTTTTTAACCAAATAATCTTTAATGTAATAAATTTTCCTGATTAATAAATAGGAGCTTGCACTTTTGTTAAACTACACTTGATTCTTTATTTTTTAAAAATAAATATTAGATTTAGTTTTTAAAATTTAAGGTTTAAGATTTGATAAAGAGTAAATTTAATAATTTTTAAAAAGTAAAGGATTAAGAGATCATTTTAAATATTTAATAAGTGAGGAATAATAATAATGTTTTTGACAATTTTAAAATAACTTAATTGTCATGTGGGCTTAGTTAATTAACTAACAAAAATCTTTCTGATGATAGTAAATAAATTTGATATTCTTTAATTTTTGATGACCAAATTAAAATGACAATAATCTCTAAAAGATTATATCATTAAATTCCTGTAAAAAATTGAATTAATTCCATTAAGCACAAAATTCTCATACAGTTGTAATTTATAGAACGAACAATAAGCCAACAAATATTCATTAGCTACACATAAAGCAGGATTGGTTTACAAAGAACTCCACATCCAAAAAAGTTTAGTATATTAACCGTTCAATTTGTCTTAAAATTTTCACTTAAAATATTTTTGTAAAAAATAAAAATATTAAAATAAATCTAGAAATCAGATTCGTCATTTTAGAAAAAAAAAAAAAAAAAAAAGAGAAATAGAGTATTACCAAATTTTCCCTAGGGACACGAGAATTATTAAGTGCAAAGAAAAAAAAAGTTAAATCAGAAGGAAGACTTAGTCAGAGTGGACTCGCTTTTTTACAGTTTGAAAATCTTCAAAGACAGAAGGCGTGTAGGGTTAGAGGGATCTATTTCTTCCCTCTAGTACATCCGCACAACGACAAATCACTAATCATACTTATGCATAAAAAAAAAAAAATACAAAATTGATTTTATTTTTATATATTATAACCCTTTATAAATTAATTATAATAAATTAATTTTTTATAAATTTAAATTAGTATATAATTAGTTTCTTATAAATTTAAATTTATACAAAATCTATCCTTCCATTTATATATTGTTAAGAGATTGATTTTTGTATAAATTAATATTTGAAAAATTGGTGTATCATGATTAATTTGTGAAAAATTAAATTATCATAAAATATAAAAGAGAGAAATCAATTTTATATTTTTCTCCTTATACATATAAACTTACCATGCACCAAAAATTTAAATTTTTTAATTAAAAAATATAATTGATATTTACAATTTTACTTAATTTTTAATTTAATTCTTATAATTTAAAAATTTTAATTAAAGTTTTTAGAATTTAAATCATTTTTTATTTAATTTATGTCATTATTTATTTTTATTTCTTTTATTGATATAAATTATATATATTTAGAATATTAAGATAATATCTAGTTAGTTACAGCAATAAAATTTAAGTGTCATATTTAGTGCATTCATAATTTTAAATGCACCATCATACCTAATTATAATATAATGATATAATTGTAATAATATCAATATAAAAAATAATAATATTACAATTATATCTCTACATTATAATGAATGCATCGGTACATTTAAAATTATAAATGAACCAAAATTTTACCTAAAATTTAATAAAACTTTAATAGTAGGAACTAAATCAAAACATTTGTCAATTGTAAGTATTTAATTACAACATTTTAAACCACAGGAGCCAAAAATAAAACTATAGGGCTAAATGTATAATTTCTCTTATTATTTTAACCATGCATTTCAGTTTTCTTCAATTAATTAACATTTCGTATCAAATTAACTAAACTGAAGTGCACATCTAAGAATATTTGTTGGGGGTTTCTATGAAAAGCCAAAAAGGCTATAAACGAATCGAATTGATTTTTAATATGATTAAATTTTTTAAGATCCATTTATTCAATTAAACAAGCTTAATATATTTATTAAAATCGTTCATTTATTAAATGAATTGATGTGAATTCCACTTTTAACAAGTTAAATTCTAAAAAATCTAAATTATCTGGTTCATCTACAACCTAATTTATGTATAGAGAATTCCTAACTCTTTTTTTTTTCTCAAATTTTGGTCTTTTATTTATTATTTGATTTTTAATTAGATCATTTACTTTTCAGTTCAATCTCAAATTAATTTTATTTTTAATTTTGTCCTTTACTTATTTATTTATTTTTAATTTAGTGTCTTACTAATATAAATATTAACACATTTAGTTTAAAATTAATTAAGATTAAGGAAATAATAAATGTTAACTTTTATACGTGTGAGACTATAAAATAATTATGATGAGTACAAAATTAAATTAAAAATAAATTAATAAGTGAAGGAATATATTAAAATTGAACCAGTTGATTCCAAATTCGTACGTCAAACCTTTCTCGACGATGTTTTTCCAATTTTATGAAAAAGCTTTACAAAGCGGACTCGCATTCTTAAAATTATAGGTAGGGTCAAAGCATTGAAGCCGAGGTGGGTCCATCAAGTACAATTTTTTATTTAAGTATGCTAAAGTAAAGAGATGTGTCTCATTCCTGGAATTTTCAGCTCAATTTCATTATTATTTCCCCTTAATTTTTTTAAAATTTTAAATACTCTCTGCCGCTGCTGGGCTGTGAACAGAATTTTCCTTCATGTTTCCAGGCATTTCACCATTACTTTCACCTTCCAAATCTCAAATTTGTCATTCTCACTAATAATTGTTTATTTTTCTAAAACGGTCGGCTTCATTTTATACAATTGATGGCAAAATCAACCAATTAAATTTATTTAAATGCAAGTTTCTTGTAATGTGATGGTAATTATATAATTTTATTTTGTTTGTTTCCATATGCGTTGAGTCTTGAAGTGGCACCTTGTCAAAATTATAAAAAAAATTTAAGTCTGTCAGCTTATGTTTATCCAAAAAAAAAAAAGCATGTAATATGATGATTAATGTTATAAATTTTTTCTCATATTTTGACAAGAATATAAGGTCATATTTAATCATAGTGAATTGTTGTTAGATGAAAATTTAATAGTCTAAATTTACAAATAAAAAATATAAATTTAGATCATAAAATTTTTATTTAATAGTTCATAATAACCTCATATTTTGATTAGAACATAAAGAGATCTAAATTGTAACACGAGATTGTCTGTGAAACTAAAAAGTTAACTCATAATTAAAAACAACTCATCATCTGTTATATGATGGTTTATTAAAATAAAAATTTATTTTATTTATTACAAAAGGTAACTTTTACTCTTAGCCAATAATTTAAAATACATGTAAATTAATATTAATTGAGATACACACCCAAACTCCCTCCAATTTTTATATTGATTCAAATTTAAAACATAACATATTTTTAAAATATAAATAAATTTTGTTTATTTGATTACATAGTTACTGTTGTTTAATTTTTTTGAAAAATGTAATATAACATACACTATTTATTTATAATTTATTAATTGGACCCATAAATAAAAATAAAATTTCAAGATATAATAAAATAAAAATTTTGAGCGGCATTTATCATATTTTCACACAAGTTTCATTTGCTATATATATCCCCGATCATATGTGCATTAAAAATTTGATAAGATTCATATTAATGGTCAAACTAAGTTTGAGACGCTGCCTGTGGAATGTATGGTCTGCTTATTTAATTGAAGCTAGACGAGTAATTGTTCGACATTCAACATTGGTTATATAACCCAACAAGATACAGTATGAACATAGGGATCATCTTCTTCCTGTTTTGTCTCTTTCTTTTTCTGCGATTCCACTTGTCTCGCTGCTTCAGTTCATGTCGAATATTATCACGCTCCAATGTTTAGTTTAGTGCGTGTGTGTGTGTATATATATATATATATATATATATATATGGCTGAGAGTTGACGAGGGTTGTTATATATATATATGTGTGTTTGTGTGTGTGTGTTTGGTAACTGATAATGTCAACGCATCATATTGTTCATATTGCTGACCATATGAACTCATAGCTGGATAGAGCATAACGCATGTGATTTATGATATTCTCAAGCATTCTATGAGATCCAAATATTTGAATTCTTTGTAATTGGGTGATACGATAGTTGATTGTTAAATTGCAACGTTGAATTGCATAATTCATTCGATATGAATTGTTTGATTAAAATTTTAAATTTTACGAATTTTGACTTTTCAATTTTAAATGCAGATGATTAGATTTGCGTAATTTTTTTATTACTTATATGATTGGATTTGCACATTTAAGGTTGGAACGGAGAGATATCCAATTTCAAAAGTCAGAGTGTTTATTTTCGTGTTATAAATGAAAAATTAGTTCTATGATAAAACAAATCCATTAGAGCAATACTATTGAAAGATTCTTAGTCTATCTAATATATATGTCAGCGTATTTATCAATTTAAGTATCCAAAGCTCTATAATTATAGGCTAGAAGTACTATAAAGCACTTTCTTCTTTTTTGCCCTTATTTTTCTTTGTCGAAACTAAAATTGGAGATTAAGAATTTTCACATTTAATGTATCATATCAACGTATCAAAATTATATCAATTACTAAATTGAAAAGCCAACAACCACTACAAATTATATTTTATCTCTATTTGTCTCTTCTTTTACTCTGATCCTCCCGTATTTGAAATTACTAAAATACTCTTAGTGATTTCATCTTCTTTATCGTGTTTCTTCCATCAAGCACGACACTACTTTTCACCTTGAGAGTAGCCGCCATATTTGCTCCCCTTTGCCACGATATGCGTGTTTGATGTTGCAGGGTTATTGCCGGCCAGTGGTCATCCAATTTACGGCATCTATTTGGCCTGAAAACATGAAGCTTCAACGGACGCATTCTTATGCGATTCCTCATGTGGGAATCAATCTTCTTTTTCTTTTTACACCATTCACATCATATTCAACACAGAATGAGTTGTCAATTGTGGCAGAGAGGGAACAGATGCAACACTGAATGCAGGGAAAGAACAAACATTAGTGTCTGAAGGCTTGAAGATGGTACAAAAAGATGGGAAGGAGGCATAGAGTGATTGTCACACCCGAAATATGATTGCTCATACGAGAAAAAGAATAATTTTAATTTTTTGCTTAAAAAATATCAAAAACCTAAATTTAAGAGTTATCACCAAAATTTTAAAAAAAAAATTTTGAAAAATCAATTTAATTGATAAGGTAGACTATAAACCAAAAATCAAGTTAAAAAGTTAGTTATGTGTAGAGAGAGTGTTAGGCACCCACAATACTCGTTCTTAATAATGATTACCCAAAGTTAATTATACAAAAATTATATGACTTTAATTTTAACAAGAATTACTCTTACCAATTACATGCAAGTTAAAGAAACATAAAAGTGACAGACGAAACAAAGCAAGATAAAAGTGACATACTTACAAAAGGCATATTTGACTTAGAATCAGAATCTTGGGCTTACGTACTTTGTGATAGGGATCAAAGTTTACGTAGTTCATTAAAAAATATATATCTATTGGTTAGAATCTTTTATTTTTTGTGAAAAGAACAGGAAGTTGAAATTAAACAAATCTTTGTAAACAAAATAAGATTGAAATTTTGGTGTGTTTTAATTTACAAAATCAATTTAATATCACTTACTTACTCCTTTAATTTCTCCCTTTTTAATTTTTTTGGATTTTTGGATTTTATTTTAATTTTAAGAGTGAGATTATAGTGAAAAGTATTTTTAGGGTTTGTAATTACAAATAACAAGCAAAATAAACCTTTTTTTATTTTGGAATTATTTAATCTTAGTATTTTTTGAAAACAGATATTAACTTTCAACACTTAAGGAGATTAAGGATTTCATGTGGCAATTTGAAATGCAGGAAAAATTATTTGTGATTTTTGTTCTTATTTTTGGGAAAAGAATAAGATTGATGAAATTAATTTGGTTTTCATGAACAAAATAAATAAAAGATTTAGTTAGTGTGTTTTAATTCACAAAATAATATAATCTCACTCATTTGCTCTTTTCATTTTTTTTTTCCTTTTTAATTTTTGGACGTTTTAATGTTTGGGTTTTTATTTTGATTTTGAAAGTGAAATGAAATTATAATGGCCAAGGATTTTTGGGATTTTTACTTTTATGTTTTATTAGATTTTTTTTGCAATTATAATTCTTTGTTTTAATTTACCAAAGAAATGAAGTTATTATGAGGAGATATTTTGGAATTTTTCCAAGGTGTAATTTATTTCTTTTTTTAAGAATAAAAGATAAATGTTTTTGTCCTTTTTTTTACTATCTAAAAGGAAAGAATTTTTTTTTTTGGAAAAATGAGAAAAAGAAACCTTGAAATAACATTTTTTTTTTTATATTTTGGATTTTGATTTAAAATAAAACATTCAAGAAAAATTTTAAACAAAAAATATATTTTTGGTCATTTTAATTATTCTATTTTGAAAGAAAAAAAGACAAAATTAAGATTTAAAGTTAAAATGTGAAATGCAATGGATTTTTCATTTATAGATAAATAATTTTGGTTATTATTATTTTTTATAAAAAAATCAATTGGGCTTGGGCATTGGAATCCATTTTATTTTTTAATAAAAAGAACAAGTACAAGGTAAAATTTGGTGGGACACAAGGTAAAACCTAGAAAATAAAAGTAAACAAAAATCCAAAATAAAATAAAAAAGCATTCATATCAAGTATATTGTGTGCTTGTGAACAATTCACGTCGTATTATTTAAGTAATATTTATAAAAATAGATGGTAAAAATCACAACAACCATAAAACTGGCAGTGAACTCCATTCCTAATTTTCTCTTTGATCTATATGCCAAGTGACTCTTTTCCCATCAATTGCTAGCTTATAAGATGACAAATGAAATGCCACTTAATCAATCAACAATAGTTAATCTATGTGCATATCAACCAAGCATGAAACCTCCAAATATTTAAAGCTCATAGTCCAAGATGTCATAACCAACTTCCCGTACATAATTCATTCAACAGAACAATTGGAAACCACCCAAAAAAAAAGAGACAAAGACACAACCCAAAAACGGTATACCCAGGAACATTATATATAGCCTATCACCTAAAAAACAAATCCAATAATAAGCTCCAAGTAGAAGCCCTCCAGTACAGAATGAAATATTAAGCTAAAATTTCAACACAACACAGACAACCCAATTGGAACATTTCCAAGAGATCATATAATGGGGAAATCTAACTGGAAAATGGAAGTATTAATAAAGAGGAAACATATTCATGGGTGTTAGGCAACACACTATGAACATCCATGTGTTTACGAATGAAAAATAGAGTTAGAGCTCAGCAATTAGCTCTGCCTTCTTCCTCACCGACTTTTTCTCTAATTCGTTCGTTAACTGATTCTCTGTCTTTTGCTCTTACAAGATTTAGTTGGACGTAAACTCGGTTTCTCCGTCTTCGATTCTTCTCCTCTCTGATTCGTTATTATCTCTTTCTCTTCATTCACTTGGTGTTATCTTCCTCCACAGGACCCTCTGCTCTTGACGCAAGAAACAGGGACGTTCAGAGATCCCTTTTACTCTATCCTCTTTTTTTTTTTCTTCTCTTTCAGATTCTATCTTTTTATCTCTCTCGATGCATCTCTCTGCTCGCTCTTCTTTCTGTTTCTCTTTCTTTCTCTCCTCTCTTCTTGTTCTCAGTTGTGCCTCATCGCAACCTCCCTTCTCTCTGTAGCTCTCCTCCCTTTATCTTCTCCTACTCCCTGTTTTATTGTGCATTAACAGAGGGTGTCGGGTTCTGTTCTCTCAACGTCTTTCCCCTCTACCCAAGCCCCTCACATGTCCTTTTCTACCTCTCCCATGAGCTTCCTAATATTACAGACCGAAGAGTCAAGCAGGTATCTTTTGTTCTCCAGCCCAGCTCATGCTTCCTCTTTTTGCATTCAGTCATCTAGCGTATAATGTTGAAATATTTTTTTAAAATATTGTGAATTAGTAATAATTTATTATTAATTCAGTTTATTGAGTTAATTAATTAAGTAACTAATTTTGATATAAATTAGAATGGATTGAGGTTGAGTTAATTATAGATAATTAATGATAAATAAAAAAAATTTTGTAAAAAGTAGGGAGGTTGACTTTGTTATTCGTTATATTCTCTATCTTTTCTCTAATATTTTGTAAAAAAAAAAATTTCAATGTTCATTGCATTTTTTCCTTCACTCTGAATCTTAAATAATATATACTCTTATATTTTTGTTGTTTATATTTTTCATACATTAGTTTAAGTTAGAAAGTTAAATAAATAAAATTATGACAAAATTAAAAAAAATTAATTAGTATTGGGACTCTATATATAAAATAATTAGTGGGGTTATAATGCAAATAAAAAAAGTAGGGCTTCTTTTCTAATTTTAACATTTATTTATCTTCTCACTTCATATGACACGTGACATTACTCTATTAGTTCACGAAGGCACCATCTTTTTAATCTATCCCTTGCTGGGCACTCCTGCAGTCTAGCAAGTTCCAAACTTCTATGTAACTAGGTACAATAAGATGTACTATGCTTCATAGCAGTTTCAATTTTTTTAATATATGATTCAAACACTATAAGCATGGAAATACACAATATTCTTCGAAATACGGACCTAAATGGAAAAATAAAAAAAACGGCAATATAGATGACATATATCAGCATGGATCACATACTGATTTAGATACATGAATTTTAGTGCCTGAAGCACATACAAACATTGAACTTAATCGTCTTGAACATGTTATAATTTTGGACATTCTTATGGTTTTGTCGGACGTATATGTGTAGAGTATAGTTGCAACCTGTGTGGAAATAGGCTGTGTCTTCCTCTTACTACGCTATGCGCTCACAACTTCTGTAAATCAACTCAAATCTTTGTCCATATGTGGAGGATCAAATTAAGACTATAATACTCCCAATTCGTTGTGTTTTGCTGTTCGATATAAATTTTGATTCATATATATATATATATATATATATATATATATATATCTTCATGCAAATTATTTATCAGGAGCGAAAGGGCTGCTGGTTGTGGAAGAGGTCTGCACCACATGAGAGGAAACAGGACAGTGCAAACCCAGAAGATGGGACAAAGTAACTATGGTCAGACGAGGGTATAAACTCATTTATCAAAAGACATACATGCAAGTGGAGTCTGTGTGTGTATATATATATATATATATATATATATATCTATATATAAAAACACTAATTAAAACATTTTGGTCGATATTAGTTTTATTTTATGCTTGAGCTTTTAAGTTGACCCAAGATTTTTACTTGAGAAAGAACGTCCGAAAGGCAGGTGGAGTATCAATGTTCACTTTGTATGCAGGACTTGTAACGAGCACTGTGGAGAGCTCAAGTAAGTGAGAATATTTTGTGCAAAGTAACTTGTTATTAACACATACAAATAGATCATACTCCACCTGCCTTTCGGACGTTCTTTCTCAAGTAAAAATCTTGGGTCAAGTTAAAATCTTAGATTTGAAATTCGAATAAATTATGGTTTGAAATAAAATCCAAAAATTAAATTACATCATTACTGAGTACGAGGTACTCGTATCTTACTAATTAAGTATGAAAAGAAAACGAAATCTCAATCAATAATCCAAATGCTGAAAATAAGAGATAGCAACGCATCCAATTTACGGCTAAATTACACAACTTTAAGCATAAAGTATTAGATAAAGGAGTCAGAAAAATTTGTACTAAGCTAGCTATCAGATCCAATTCACCACCAATATATTGAATGCTCAGGCAGTTCTTTTACTAGAAACTAGCATATAGTGTTGGAATAATTTTTAAATATTTATGGATTAATATTAATTATTTTATTAGATTAGTACTTAATTGGACAATTAATGTTACAATTTATAAACTGAGAATAGATTGGGTTTGATTTTAATATGTGTGTGGATAATCGATGATGAGTTCGATTATCCACAAGCCCACAAGGCAGAAACCCAACCCACAGCCCGAGAGTATTAGTAATCATCCCGTCAGATTACTAATTCAAGATTGTTATCCAGAGAGAGAGGTTTAATGAGCTTAATTTAAATTTAAATTTGTTTTAAAGATTCTGGAGGATTTTACTGAATAATATTGATTAATTATACTGGTTAATAAAATCCTATAAATAACAGAATGAAGCCCTAATTTTGCGAAATACCAAAAAAAAAATTAATTTTACAACTCTCTCTCTGTGCCGTCAAGACTCTATGAAAAAACACTCTTGGGTATTGTGGGTTGAACTGATTGGACTCAACCAACATTCGGAGTAACGATGTCGTCTCCATCAGGTCAGACTGTTGATTTATTCTCCCAAATTATATTTTGAATCACATATTTTGATTCCGCTAAATCCAGTAAAACACTTTCATATAGTACCTCTCCCATGCAGAGTATTAAGTTTTTTTTTTTCTTCCTTTTCTTTGTCATGCATGAATATTATAATAATAACCAATTTAATATCCTCGTCGACTGTAAAATATAAAATTTAACTTTATAATTTCAAATAGTGATCATGATAATAAATTATTAAATAAAACCACAAAACATTCTAAATTATGCTTTAATATTGAATCCCCCTAAATATAGTTCAAAATTTTTAGTAATAAAGAATATATAAAATCGAAGATCTATTCACAAAAGTTCAAAATAAAGAGAGAGATACGAGGTAATAAGCATTATATATTAATATGTAAAAGCAAGAATTTTCATTTTTCAGACAATATTATAATACACTTGACATTTGACCAAGAGATTTATAAATATAGGTTAATTATATGTAATACAAAGATGTGGGAATTGTAGTACTAGTACGTACGTACCTGTGGGTTGTGGAGAAAGTGAGCTGTGTCTTATGAACAAGATGGGCAATTGGTAATGTTGATTTCTGGTAGTAAATAGCCTCCTGCTTCACTTGTGCTGTTTCTCAACAAAGTTAGCGCAGATACGGCTCCCAAAAGACAAGCTTTGCAGAAGTTGTGAGCGCATAGCGTAGTAAGAGGAAGACACAGCCTATTTCCACACAGGTTGCAACTATACTCTACACATATACGTCCGACAAAACCATAAGAATGTCCAAAATTATAACATTTTCAAGACGATTACGTTCAATGTTTGTATGTGCTTCAGGTACTAAAAGTCACGTATCTAAATCAGTATGTGATCCATACAGTGCATGTGACTAGTTATTTAATGTGCTTATATATACATATGAATATGATACCTTTTCGAAGCCTTTTTCTCAGAGACCGAAGTTGTGCTTCTCGTCTGACCATAGTTACTTTTGTCCCATCTTCTGGGTTTGCACTGTCCTGTTTCCTCTCATGTGGTGGAGATCTCTTCCACAACCAGCAGCCCTTTTGCTCCAGATAAATAATTTGCATGAATTAAAATTTATATCGAACAGCAAAACAAAACGAATTGGGAGTATTATAGTCTTATTTTGATCCTCCACATATGGACAAAGATTTGAGTTGATTTGTGTCTGTGTTCACTTTCATTTTGTTCTCTCACATTTTAAGTACAATTTTGGCATGTTTCTCTAACGTGACATTCTTAGATGGAAACCAAACATGCTTTTGCAATAGTGAGTCATATAGTCACTAAATCAGCTGACAAAGTTTACACGCTTTAGTAGTAAAAGGATTAGATTAGATTTTTATAATGAGAACAATAATTGCGAGTGAATAACTTGACAATTAGTCTGGAAGACCAAATATTATTGTCTAATATTTTTTATTCACTATTACATTATAATTCATAATATTTATTTTTATTAAAATTTGAGTCTAAAGCCACTTGATTGAATGAGCATAAGTAATC
This sequence comes from Delonix regia, assembly GCA_037074485.1. Lineage (NCBI taxonomy): Eukaryota > Viridiplantae > Streptophyta > Magnoliopsida > Fabales > Fabaceae > Delonix > Delonix regia. The sequence continues at coordinate 8,627,911 of CM073453.1, forward strand.
CTACTATTGGTTACTCCTGCTATACTCAATTATTGTCTAGTTATCCTCTCACAAATTGTTCTCATTATGAATATAGGAAGAAATTATCTTGTCTAACATGAACTAAGATTTAATATAAAAGGAAACAAGTATATGATCTAATCAAATTAGCAAAAGTGCGAAATGCTTCAACAATTCAGGAAATATAAGCAAAAGAAAAGACAAGTGTGTAGAGGACAGTGCTCACATCATATTCCCATGAAGGAGCTTCCTTCCTTTCGGTTAAATCGATTGCATTCTTCAACTCTCGAATTGCAGGCAAGGGGCATGGACGGTCACCATAATTGTCACTGTAGATCATTATGGAAGATAAAGTTACATGTTTAAATTAAGGAAAATATTGAAAAATTTTTAATTTAAATTTTTTTAGAATATATGTGAAATGAAGAAAAAGATCCAAATTTCAAACCTTATCCATGGGGCGGGTTCATTGTCACATCTTACAATAATATCTGCAAACCTCTTAACCCTGTAATAGAATAGCTTTCTTTGTGAGTTTAGGAAAACCAACTCAGTAAGCTATAAGTAATTAAGTATACATACATACATACATACATACATACATACATATATATATATATATATATATTTGGATAAATTATAGTTTCTAGAGTTCAGGTTGGATTCAAATTCAATTTGCCGTTCTTTTGATTTAAAAAGTTGCCGTTCAACAATTTTTGTAATTTATTCAATCACCATTTAATAATTTTATGATAATTTTACATATAAATTTTAACAAAATGACCGTATATATAAATGTTAAAACGATAAAACATATTCTAATTAAATGAATATTTTCGCTTTATTTTAAATAATTTCAGTGTTCGAAAGTTATTATTAAGATTATGTGAGAAGATCCAATTTCGAAATGCTAGTTAATTTAATCCAAGCAATAATTTTAGAAGACTTAAAAATGTTTAAAGCATATTTTCAATACTAATATTGCAATAATCTAAACATTATCATTTCATATAGAGTTAACTAAAAAATATTATAGGATGACTAATGAAACAAACAACAATGGGACAAATTAATTTTGAGCCAAATAACTGAGAAAAATTTCAATGTATCCTTTCTTCTCTGAGCAACATATAATTTACTTATTGCAATATTATCTTACCTGTGTTCCAATATTTTGCCAGCATTTCTCTATTCTATAAATTCCATCATAGCGTAACCCTGTCTCTGGTGCATAATAAGAGCGTTTCCCCCTGTGAGACCTGATAAAAAATAGTAAACATATCTATTATTTCATATAATAAAAACACAAGATTCTAACAATATGAATGAGCAAAGTTCTCTTTCTTCTGTTGTTACATTACAGAGTTTGAACTATGACACTACTCATATGGTCTTTACTTCTCTTGAACTACTCCCAAGGTTGCATAGCCAAAGTTCACACATATAGTTACTAAAGTTTCACTCAAGTTTTGAGTAAATCTAAGTATATATTAATCTTGATTTAATTAATATCCCTCTCAAGTTTTCCAAAGATAGTAGACATCAAACTTAATTTTTTTCCAATAACCCTATTAAACTTACTAGTAGAAATGTCCAACACCTTTCATACATGCATGAATGAGCTCAAATGTAGGCATTCTGTATCAAATGTCTAATTAGAATCGTGCACTAAGAATTATACAACAAGAGATGCCGATAAAAGATGCCTCCCCTTCAGGGGGACTGGGTTTCTCTACAGTTGAATCTCCAACTATAAATTGTAGTCTCTCATCCGAAACTCATCTAAATATTTTTATTATAATTTTAGCATTCAAATTGGAACTACTATTTGCTTTTATATGAAAGAGATTACTCTATAGTGGGATTCTTCACTGTAGAGGATCCTAGCTCATCTAGGGGATTCTGTTATTTTAAAATATATATATTTTAAAAGGTTTTCTTGTCCCTACAACTGTTGGGATCTGTTTTAATCAAATGTCTCACAAGTCAAACTTAAGTCATTGGTTTCTCTTTCCATGAATAACTCAGAATCAATGTATTTTAGGACTCAGACGTGCCACTTTCAAAGTGGAGTAGAGACTTGAATTTATAGTTCATTATTGTGAATCAAAAGGGAAAATGTCTATTCAAGCATTAATAACAAGCAAAATGAAAGCACATCCAAGCCATGTCGATAAGAATCGAAACCAGCATTGATGCTTGAGAAGCCACTGACCCTTTTGATTTGCAATATTGCAAAAGATGGGAAGGAAGTGTTGAACCTTTGGTTCTAAGTTCAACTATCCTTTGAACTGTGAAGTCAAGCATAAACCCTAAAATACAACGATTTGGGGACTTATTCATGGAAAGGCCAAATATAGACTTGGATACGATTTATGAAACATTTGCCACACATCAACTTTTGTACTGAACTCGTTAAAAAACGTATAAATTTTGACAGATACTTTTGTTTATGGAGTTATGATGTTAAGAAAAATGTGATGTTGAACCTAACTTCGACTTCCTGCCTGTGCCTAGGGCATAGCAGGATGTATTGTGTTGTGCTTTAATAAGTTCGATCCTCTAGTATCCAACAAAGAATACTGCAGTATTTTTAGCGTTAAAAAATGACGGCATACAATCATTTTAACTACATGCGGTCATTTTCTTAATTTAAAAATCTTACAGAATCTCCTGCTGTATAATAAAATATCTAAATTTGTGTTTCAACACACAACACAACACCTGGATTTGAAAAAAAAAATATAACTATACTTTGTTTAGACAATTTAAAACTCATTCAATCCTTCAGTCCTAGATATGATTTGATATCATTGAGCCAAAGCTAGTTGGTGCTTGGACCATTTAAAACCATTCTAAAAAACAATACTAATCTTTCATCTTGGATTTACTAATTTTAATGGACATGTATTGAGCATATTTGACAAGCTAGGGCAAGTAAACTAAAATGCCAGAAACTCATTGAACATGTTTAAAGTTGCTTGGATTGATATTATTGTTAATTTGATGGTAGTAGACTCAAATGAGAAACCAACATTAATGGATGCTCATTTCTACTTAATTAATTGCTTGAATCTATTGGAAATTCCAGTTCCTAAGTCCATTCTACGAAATTTCATGTGATTAGACTAGGTGAATTTCTTGTCAAATATAGTCATTTCTCAGTCACAGCTTTCATATCTAAGAGAATCCTAAGTGATAACACTAAGTACTGCGCTACTATGATTGCAAAATACAAAGTACTTCTAAGGAATTATCATGTCTAATTTAACAGACCACAAGTGTCTTATTTTCTTGTTCAGGGTTTATACGCCATGCAAATAAGTTTCAATTAACTTCATTCTAAGTTCTAACATAATAATAATGATCAATAAAATGAAACTCATTAAAATAACTTACCTTACAACCCGAACTGGATAACCTTCCTCGCAACTTACTCTCAATGCTTCATTTAAGTTTTCGAACTTCTGGTCGAAAGGATGTTCTTCGCTTGTATAATATTTGTTGCCACCTATTTCTCTTCCACCACTGTATATAAAACATATTATGCTAAGAAATTTAATGAAGAAGTGAGAGCTGAAATACTTGGGAAGGGGAATAGGGAGACAGAATGAAACTTGACGTGTATGACATATGTAATGTCTTGAAAAGCAACGGTCAGCGAGTTTTAAGCGGTATTACACTACTATTTTACATTTTATAATATTTTAGATATATACCATAAGGTAGTACAATGGTATTCAACATGTTCATGTTTAGAATGATAAATAAAAATTGACCCTATAAAGATAGAATTATATTTTACAAATGTCAACATAAGTTTAAAGCGATGTGACGTAAAACCCATAAAATCCAATCTAAAATAATGTTTGTCAGGACCAGGTGATTATTACTAGTTCAAAAGCTATAAAATGTTAAATCCATGAGCGCAACTTTATTTCCTTTAAGACATTATAGCATATATAAGTCGAGCCTCATATTTTAAATACAAGGTGAGTTGATGGACATGGCCAACTTCAATATCATTTATCAATTTTAGAGACACTGTTACAAATTACTAGACATCGAACAAATGATGTAAAAAGGGTGATAAAAATGACTAGTGCCAAAGGTAGCTAGAAAGGGAATATACCTGCCAGTGTAGAGAAACCAGTCACCCTTGTCCTTATAATCGTCATAGCCTCCCATGAGCACCACTGACTGTGCACCATAACTACTATGCCCTGCAACTCCAGCAACAACAGGAAGATGAACACCCCACCTTCTACATCGTATCCTGTTCTCCCATGTTTCTCCTATGCAACACCCTGATTCCTCACAGGGTCATTCTCTGCAAGAATTGGCTCAAAGTGATCCTGTCCTACTGTCACCAAGATCTTCCCACCACCAAAATTTCCACCATCTTTTTTAGCTTTACTCTGATTCTGCATATAAAGATCATCATAAACGCTAACTGAATCTGACACTCTTGACAATCTGATAGCAATAGCAGGTTGTGTGGTTGATTCGTGGTTGGCTTGCCATCTTAGAAGGGATTTCGTTCCCACAATCTGATCACTGACGCTTCCCTTTTGCAATCCATTTCTAAAGCACTTCAAGCAAAAGCTGTGACCACAGGGTGTCTGAAACACAAGGAACACCATAATCGAGTTCACTTAAACTGTATATTATTTTATTGGAAATGACATATATATATATATACGATATAACATGATAACATGAGCATCTCTAAGGCTTGGAAATTAAAGTCATTTTTTATGGAAAAAAATAAGAAACTTTTTATAGTATTCCTCGAACGAAGAAACATAATTACACTAACCGTCACAGGTCTCTCCAATAGCCTGACGCAGAAGGAACAGTTAAACCACCCGTCAACGATGTCCTGCACATCGTTGTTCTAATCATTCACGGTGATCGAAGTATGGGACTTGATAGTTCAAAGTGCAATATCGTCGGCCGAAGAGCGATCAAAGTGGTCCCGGCAAAGAATGTTCAACGGCGTCATGTTGGAATTGGCAATGGTGCGAGTGTTGCATTAGAAGGTGTCACAGTCATCAGATGGCGGCTTCTTCTGGCAAACCAAGCTAGTCTCATTGTCGTTGACGGACGAAGAAGAAAGCTTAGCCATTGGGAATGTGAGGAAGAAGTTGAATATGGAGGTTTGAGAATTTCAACAGATGAGAGATTACAGGTATTGGGTATAGAGAAGCAAAGGAATTCTGGGATTTGAAGAGAAATGCTACTCACGGAGTTTGAAGTTTTACCATTTTCTTCTAGCTCCATCTCTTCTTTCCACCTTCATTTTAGTAACGTCTCAAAGAATTCATAATTACAATTTTTTTGGCTTTTTTTCTACTTTTGAGTGATATCGTTGTTGGTGCATTGTATTTTATGTTTGGATAAAAGGAAATTGCAAAAGAAATATGAGTTATCATATAAAAAATGCTACTGATGTCGTTGTTTGTCACATGAATCATGCATGTATGGATGGGATGGTTTTAGTATATATTTCATTACAGATTTGTCCTACGTTGGGTTTTAATCAATGTTGTTAAAATCGCGATTCTACCTAGACTCGGAAAGCCGGGGTGGACTCATATCGTAAACTCGTAACGTAAAATCGTAAGAGTTTACCTACACCTGTTATTTAAGCTATTGAATAAAACCATATCACATAAAATTTCATACATAGTTCATAATTCATAATCTATAATATATAAAGTTCAATAAACTCTATAATCCATATCCATAATCTATGTCCATAATCCATAATATATAATCCAAATCAACATACAAAATTCAATAAACTCTGTAATCTATAATATATAATCCAAATCAATATACAAAGTTCAATAAACCCTGTAATCTATATGTCATAATCCATAATCCATAAGATATAATCCATCACACATAATACATAATAATCATTCAGTTAACATAGCAAACGCTCAATATAAATTCAATAAAAATCATCAATTCCACGACTATCATCACTACCAGAATCTTGATCATCTTCTATATAATCTCCACCTATCTCATTCTCATTCTCATCATTATTATCTTTTTCTTCATCTTGGAAGTCATAATCAAATTCCATATTGTTAAATTGTTCACCAGTACTAGTATCACCAACATTACCATCAAGCTGAACAACCAAATCACCAATTTCTATTGCCGCCGAAATAGGATTAACTTGAATAGGTTCAAGAACCTCATCATCTGCCTCCACATTATCTTCATTTTACATCTCCTCAGTTATCCATTCATCATCAGAATGAATATCATCAAAATCATAAACATGAGTTCTTGTAGTTTGCTTATTTTTTAACTTCAAATTGCACATCACAAATGCCAAGTCATTCATCTTCTTTTGGTGCAGTCGATTTCTTTTCTTGGTATGAATCTAAACAAAATAAACAATCTTAATAAGTATTCTAACCCCTAAAAAAATTAAAATGAAAATAAAGAAAGAAAGCAATTTATAATTTTACAATTACTTACCCTTTCAAAAGCACTCCAATTACGTTCACATCCAGAAAAGCTGCAGCATAAGCTAAGAATGCGAATTGCCAATCTTTAAAGTTCTGGGCATCCATCTCCATAGGCTTCCCACCATTCTGCTGGGGCTAATTGTGTTCTTAATGTCTGTGCAGAACCACAACTAAACATGCCCTTTGCGAAATGGAATTTAACCAATTGAAACTCAATTTTGTCTCTTTCTCCCTTATCTTCAACTAGTCTTGCTACGCATTCATATAGCCCTTGCTTAATCGTATAATCAGCTTGGAAGTCAGTGTTGAAGTGAAAATGAGGATTGAGGTAATATGCAGCTGCATGTAAAGGCCTATGTAATTGAGCATCCCACCTTTCGTCAATTATGTTCAATATAGGCTCATAGCTGCAGTAATCAACAAACAATCAAGCCAAAATATATTAAGGATAAAGACACTAATATAAAATATATTTGTTTGTATTTACCTCCTTGAAACATTATTAAAGTTCATCTTAATTTTTGCCTTTGCACTTTCCATTGCTTCATATATGAATCCCATGGCTGGTTTTTCCTCTGAATCCACTAAGCGAAGAACTTTAATGAGAGGAGCAGCAGCTTTAAGGCAAGTAATCATATTCCTCCACAACCTGTTATCCATAACACTTCTTGCCACTTCCTTCCCATCCTTGGTAGCAGAAAATTTGCTATCTTTCCATTCCTCAGAATTAAATAGATTTATCAATGCCGCTTTATGGTCATTAAGACAACCTAATGTCAAATAAGCAGTGGCAAAACGAGAAACAGCTGGCCTAATCAAGTCTCTCCCTTTTGTGAATTTTCTTAACATATTGATAAGCATTGATCTTGCATAAATGTAAGTTGTAATTCTTCTACCCTTACTTATGGTTTTTTTATGCAACTCTATTTTCTTTTCTAAATCCTCCAACATCAAATCAATGCAATGAGCTGCACATGGTGTCCAATACAAGTGTTTTTTTTTCTCCATCAATTTTTGTCCAACTGCCTTGTAATTTGCAGCATTATCAGTTATTATTTGCACCACATTCTCCTCTCCCACTTTTTCAACAACATCATCAAGCATCTCAAACACTTTGTCAGCAGTTTTAGAAATATGAGAAGTGTCTAGTGAATATAAAAACACGGTCCCTTTAGGACTATTGACCAAAAAATTACAAATGGAACGTCTCTTATTATCCGTCCACCCATCAGACATAATGGAACAACCCATCTTTTTCCATTCTTGTTTAAACTCTTCAAGCATGGCATGTGTATTCTTAACTTCCATATTCAAGTATTTTTCTCTAATCTCATGATAGGATGGAGGCTTAAACCCTTGGCCATGTCTTCCAATAATCTCACACATCTTAATAAACTCAGGATTTTTTACACAATTAAAGGGAATGGCACTTGTGTAAAAAAAACGAGCTACTTGTTGGCAAGCTTCTTCCCTAATATCTTTCTTGAACATGTGATTAATGGTTGATTGTGAGCTACCTTGGCCACTGCTATGTTTTTTGGGAGCTCTCAATAAATTTAAGAGGTCTTGGGGATTTGAATGTCCTTGAGTGCCTGGAGTTTCCTCGTCACCAACATCAACCCATTGTTTTTTCCATTTAGATGATGCACATTTGGATTCAATAACATGTTGTAACATTTGTGCTTTAATATCATCCGAAACACTAACACATGATTTAACATCTATTCTTGTGCCAGCTAAATGATGTTTAAATCTATAGACTCCTCCACTATAAACTTTGCCACAATAACTATATTGAACTTTTTTACCATCCCCACTAACATCCTTCCTATGTTTCCACCCTATATCAGATCTATTACCCGGAAAATTCTTCCTTCCAGCAGCTACATTTTTTCCAATAGGGGCTGATAGAGCACTTGCACTTGAAGACATATTTTCTTTGATGTATGACAAAACAACAATATATAAGTTTATATCAGCTAAAGAGAAATCCAATAAAGCTAACCAAAACAAAGATGAATAAATGTAGAAAATAAATTCAAAGATAACATAATAAGTTTTATAATTTGTTCAAAATAATAATGGCTAACCAACTATATTACACCCCATTCCAACATAATAACAATTTCATAATTTGTTCAAACTCATCTCCCTAGCACCATTTATATCCCTATTATACACTCCAAGAGCACTACCACTCCCTAGCACCATTTATATCCTTGTTCTTCAAATAACATTTGACTAGAAAAAAAAGAAGGAAACATGAAAGAACCATCGTTGACATTTGTTTGACTAGAAAATGACAGATAAATACAAAGTTCTTTTAAAGCAATCAATTTATAAAGTGACACCTTTATGCACTAAAACTAAATAATATCATCAGGTTCCTGCCAAATCAACCTTGGAGCAGAAATACAGTCACATTTTATAAAGATTTCCTTATTTTACTCTTTCTTACATGTAAAAGAGAAGAACAAATAACTACTTATTGAAGAAGATATTATATCCTAAAATGCACAAAATGGAATAGAAAAATCCTAATTCAAACAGAAAGAAAAAAGAACAAGCCTGAAAAAGCAATAACATAGAGGATATCGATATAGAAAAGTGTGCAAAAAATTTCAGACAGTAACACAATCTCATTTTCAATTCACCCTACAAACTGTAAATTTGAATTATCAAAAAAATCAAGCAGATCGAAATGCTTTGGAAGTAACTTCAGCTTCACAGTTATGGAACCCACAGTGATTGAATGTGTGTGAAAATAACACAGAGAGAGAGAGAGTCTGTGAGAGAGAATGCCTTAAACTGAGAGTATTTGCTTCCCTTTCACGTACCAGAGGAGGAAATTGCAGGAGAACACAGCAGTGAGCAGCCCTTTCACGTACCAAAGGAGGAAATTGCAGCAGAACACAGTAGTGAGCAGCAACCAGCAGTGAGCAACCCTTCCACGTACCAGAGGAGGAAATTGCAGCAGAACACAGCAGTGAGCAGCAACCAGCAGTAAGCAGCCCTTTCACGTACAAGAGGAGGAAATTATAGCATAACACAGCAGTGAGCAGCAACCAGCAATGAGCAACCCTTTCACGTACCAGAGGAAGAAATTGCAGCAGAATACAGCAGTGAGTAGCAACCAGCAGTGAGTAGCCCTTTCAGGTACCAGAGGAAGAAATTGCAGCAGAATACAGCAGTGAGCAGCAACCACCGAGCAACCAACAGCGAGCAGCGACCACCGAGCAACCAACAGCGAGCAACGACCACCGAGCAATCAACAGCGAACAGCAACCACCAAACAGCAACTACCAAACAGCGAACTGGGAGGAGCAGATTAACAGAACCAGCCACCGAGCACCGAGCACCGAGGAGTGAGTAGCAGCTGAGAGGAATAACACTGGAGAGCAGGCACAGTGAATCGCGACCACCGGCAATGACAGATCGACAAGAAGTTGAAAACAGAGGACTTAGGGCGTGATGAACAATGACGAAGAAACACAAATGCAGCAGTAGCTTGGATTCTGTAGCCTAGCGTGAAGGATTAAGGAAGCTTTGGTTTGGTTTGGTTGAAGTTGATTCATTTCACAGAGTTGGGCAGCACTGGGTCTGGAACTATGGAGCAGGCTACAACAACGTTAGGCTTCACTTCATTGCTGCTTAATGGGCTTATCACAGAGAGATTTTTTTTTTTGGGCTGCAAAGGTTGACTCGTTTGACTCGGTCAAACTCGTCGATTTTACTGAGTCAGTCCGAGTTAGTGGCGAGTTTGACCGAGTCAATCCTGATTCCGATTCTAATTGCGATTTAACACGAAATTGCCATCTATGATCGTAAAATCGACGATTCTAACGAGTTAAATCGCGAGTTTGACAACATTGGTTTTAATATTTTCTTGGTATGGACATTTTTATAGTGAATGATATCATTTGGAATAAAGTAACCAATATTATATCATAATTAGAACTTTTATTTATATATACTATTTTTATTATTTGGGAAAGCAAGCAAAGTCATATATGGTAATTATTTCTTTTTCATATAATCCTTTAATTGTAAACTATATCTCCTCCAAACTTATTTAGCATTATTAGGGCTAGAAGTGAACAGGCATGGACCGAGTCCCAGTTACATTAAATCTGAGCCAAGTCTATATATATATATATATATTTTTAACTTTTTATTTTATACAAAATTTTTTATTAATAAAAAAAATTTTAAGAAAAAATTAAAAAAAAAATCTAAGATTTGGATTTAATAGAAAAAACTATGATTCAAAATGAAAAGAATTAATATTTTAAATATTTATTATAAATAAAATAAAATAATAATTAGGGCAAAATGGATTGGTTCTTATGTATTCTGAAGACTTGGCCTAATAAAATTTACAAGTATTTTTGTTTTCACTCGATATAACTAGACTCAATATAATTAGATCATACTGAATTAACCAGCCAATCAACACCTGTAATTAGGGCCTTTCACCCACCAGACTCTTAAAAGGCTTTAGTTTGCTTTTCACTAAAGCCCAAAGAAAACCATATAATCCTCAACTCTTATACAATAGACTGACACCACAACTTATCTTAATTTTTGCAACTAAGAATGGCTCTGCATGCTAATAATAAATTATTTATTTATATCTACTATTTTTATTGTTTTTTGATTGGGAAAGCATACAAAATCACATAAAAAAAATGGTAAATTTTTTTTTTTCACGTAAATCTTTTAAATTTCATAAAAGTTGTTAAATATACATCATTGAAACTTAATTAGTCTTATTAGGGCCTTTCAAGCACAAGACTCTTAAAGGCTCAAAATGACTTAGTCTCCATCTAAACAAGGCCCAAAGACAATCATATATTACTAAAGTCCACTATATGCAATATTACGGACTAATGCAACAACTTGCTTTAACTGTGCAACTTAATTTTAATAATCATGAATGCACTCAAACCAAATCATTATGTTAGCATACTCTCAAAAGCATATAAATAAATAGTCCTACAAGACTGAAAAAGATTGATTTGGATTTCCATCAATTCCTAAAATAGAACTGCTAGTAATTAGATTATGCAATTCTTAATATTTGAACCATTAGATAAAAAATCTTGGACCACGCATGGTCAAATTTTAAAATTTCTTGCCTTGCGTGTTCTCCAACTTTAGTCTAAATTATTAGATTACAAATTTATTTTAATTTTAACTATTATATCCATACATTTTCTTAAATGTAAGGAATCCATATTGAAAAAAAAGGAAAGTTGTGAAGATATTGCATAAGCACTAGGGTCAATAAGGTTAGTATCCTTTAAACACCAATATAGATCCTCGCACACATCATCAAATTAACTAGGCCCTCTACAAGCCAATTTCTATTCTCTCTCTAAGACCCCTAATATTGTATGACTTCAATAAGATAGTCTCCCCTGTTTTTCGTTTTTTTTAAAAACCCTACTTAACGTTCTTATCCTTGTCTAAGTGTGTATATATAACTTAATTAAATAAACGAAACAATAATGCTATGAAAATAATAGATAATTACAATTTGTATAAGGTTGTTCCATTACAAATTACAAATGTCTTTTAACTTAATTATAAAAAAACTAACTACCAAATAATACTCAAATAACTGTTAAATATTTTACAATCCCTTTTGCAATAGAGTAAAATATCAGTTAGGTCTCTCACTTATCACAATACTACTATTTTTGTCCATCACTTATTGAAATGTCCAAAATGGTCCTCTACTAATTGGAAAATATCTCACTTATTCTCTTACTTTTTAAAATAATACCATATTTATTCATTTAAATTTAGGGTTTAGGGTTTGATAGAGGGATTAAATTTAGTAATTTTCTAAAATATAGGAGATTAAGTGTGATATTTTCCAATGAATGAAGGACTAATTTAGGCATTTTAATATGCAGGGGACCAAGATGGCAACATTATGATAAGTGAGGGACTAAAAGTATATTTTACTCCTTTGTTGCACTTGGAATGAGATCTTGGGCAAGACCCAGGTTGGTAGATTTGCCACCCATGCTAGCCTAAAACGTTGCTTGAAGAAGAGCAAGGAAAATTTTCTTTATTCTCTACTGCTAAATGATAGTCATAAGACGACAGTCTCTTATAGTAAAAAATAAGTTGAACGAATGAGGCCCTTACTAAAGCTCGTCATGATGCCATGGAATTTTTCTTAATTTGAAATTGTTTTATCTATTATAAGCTAATCAATCTTCAAATACATAAAAGCCTAATTCTGGTCACACCCTGTTTGTTTCCTTCCTAATTAATTCTATTTCATAACAACGAGGCATATAGTATACATTGTTCGCATTATCCTTTATGTTAAGTCATTAGTTAAATAAATGTTTCTTGGATTTGTCAAATTCAGTGCCACCAGAAAGTGAAATTGTTTATTTGGCTTGCATATAACAAGTCCATATTCCATACTAGATTGTGTCTAAATGATCAATGATGATAATGAAGCAGAATAAGACATCCTCAAAGACTGTAATGTAGAGTACTGAGATCAAACAAAGTGTAACAAAAAGCAGGCAATCACAGCAAACACAATTTGATTCAAATGGAGTTTCCTTCTTGGTTAAAAATGAACTGTACAATCAAATGTAAGAATATGTGGTGGACTTCTTTGTTTATGTGTTGGTTAATTTGACAATACAGAAATGCAAATGATGTTCACATAAAAGTTCCAAGAGTGCTAGCTTCAAACACAACCATGGCTAAACATTTCATCCATGTCTTCTCTTTACTTCTAGTAATCCTAGCAACCATTAAAAGATCACAAGTAGTTGAATACACCATCACTAACAATGCCCTTGCTACCCTCAGCACTATCATCTTCCACAACCAAGTAGGCGCAAACTACGCCATGCAAATTTTGGACTTTACAACCCAATTCATATAGAGGATTTTCTAGGAAAATTCTCCTGTAAACAAAAAAATGTGCAGAATGTAAACATCTTTGTAAATGATTTTGATAGTGCGACTACATATGCTGCCAACAACAAGATCCACTTAAGTGCAAAGCATATAGAGAGAAACTTTGGTAGGGATGTGAGAGGAGAAATGACTAGCATGTTGTACCATGAGATGACCCACATATAGCAGTGGAATGGGAATCACCAAGCAAATGACAGATTGATTGAAGGGTTTGCTAATTTTATGAGGCTCAAAGCAAGGTATGCACCTAGCCATTAGGTTAAGCCAGGTCAAGGGTATGTCTCATACTAGCAAGGACACACAGTCCTCAAGAGTAAGTAACCAACTAGTATGAGATCATAGCTCAAGAAACAATCACTGACCTGAGACCGCTGCGTACGAAATCTACCATCCCTCTATTACACATGTGATGGCTGTCATATGGGGCTAACGTCTCCACTTACCTTGCTAGCTAGGTATTTTTAAGGTACACCAAGGCGCTAACAAAATTGTTGTTAGCTTATAGTATCCTAAACGAGTCCTTCCAGAAAATAAAATATATAATTAGCTACTACCACATTATAACCAACTAGTAAATAATACCATGAAATCGTTATACTGAATATCATCAAGGGTAAATGTTAATTCCATATATGTTTCAAGTATTGTTTCAAAACCCCTTTTTAACAATACAAAACTTTACAAAAATTCAATAATGGAAAATTCAAGCCTTTCATGAAACTAAAAAAAAAAAAATTCCAAGAAATAGAAGTTTAAGGTTTCACAGAAGTTGAAATAAAGTTTGAGATATGCAAACATAATCAAACATGTACAAGGCTATATATAACTATACTCAAATTGCAAACCTTTCAATCCCAACGGGTCACATGACCTATACACGTGGTATTCATTGAAAAATCAATCCTATAAGAAATAAAAGACATGGAAAAGGAAAGAAAAACTTGAAATAAATAATCAATGAAAGAAAATATAAAAACAAGTTTTTAGTAAGGTTGAAGGTGTTATTTGTTCACCTAGACTCCATTCACTACTAGCTAACCTAATCCTCCTTAACTTTGGTTAACACTAGACCACAAAGAAGCCCTTAAATAAGTAGAAGATAATGAGAATCTTTAACATGTTAACCCTAAAAGGACATTCAAAATTAATTTATCCTTTTGCTCTTATATACTTTGTATCAATTTATATGGTAATGCTACTTCAATTTCATTTAATCTTTAATTAACAACTTCCTTACAAAGTGAGGCATCATTGATTCAATATGTCTATGAATACATATTCAATCTTTCATAACGACCTTTATGCAACCAGCAAATGAGCTTTTAGTGTGTGTGTGTGTATATACCCTATCCTTGACCTCCTTTTTAATGTATATACGCCATAGTTTAACCACAATAATTGTTCTTCAATTATCTTAACATATTGACAAGGAATTTAAGAGCCCTCTTCATTCATCGTTGATCACCAACCTTTCTCAAGATTTTTAAGGAATATTTACAACTTATTAAAGGTTAGAATCTTTTGACATCAAGTGAACGCACCCACTCCCATTCCAAAGAAATTTCAATCAATGAACTAACTCATCCCCTCTTCATCAACTCAACATCAATTCCAATCCTTTCAAATCCCTAACAATTCATATATTTATAAATTTCAAGCTAACCTCCCTTAACAATACTTCATACTCACATCTCTTTCCACTTTAGCAGTAGATTAATAGTGAATCAAGCACACTACCCAAAAAAAGTGTCATTGAGACAAACTTATTGCGATGGTAAGAGTTCACCGTCACAAAGACAAAGCATTACGACAGGGAAGATCATCGTCATCAAGTCACTAACCTTACAACCATTAACCCATGGTTGTCGTAATGTCAACATATTATGACGGTCAGAAATGACAGTTGTAATAACCAAAGGTTGACCTCATACCTTGGACTTAACAAAAATATAGACTAATGAAGTCAAAGTAGGTACTTATGAAGGTCAATATATGACAATCATTAGACGAAGCCTAACGACAGCGAAAAGAAGCCGTCGTTAAAATAAAGCCTAACAACGGCTAAAATATCATTAGGACAGAGCTTAAAGATGACCTCTATCTGGCCATCATGAGGCCCAATATAGTGGACCTCATTGCTGAGGTCCACTAACTTCGCCTAATAAGGGCTTATAGAAGTCGTTATTAGGTCATGGCCTAACGATGGTCTCTTTAGGTCGTCATTTAGTAGTGGCTTAATGACGTTTTCTCTAGACCATCATTAAAGCCATGGTAAAAGTGAACCTCAACTTGAGGTTCACTTTATCGTGGGCCCAATGTAGCCAGGAAAGTTGTTGTTAGGCTTTATCTTCTTAGCCATCGTTAGGCCTAACTGCTTTAATGGCAGTCACATTTTGACCGTCGTTAAACTATGCACTAACAATGGTCAGTTTTGGCCATCGTTAGGGCTATTAAAACATATCTAAGAAATCTTTTCAGATCTATTTCAATCATTTAAAGCACTAGTTAGATTTCTCTATCTATTTCAATCATTTAAAGCACTAGTTAGATTTCTCTTTGTTCCTTGCCACGAGCTCCCTTAAGCATGTGCCTTTGTTCATCGGTAGGTCGTTGCTGTCTCAATTCTATCAAGTTGTTATCATTTTTGCTCGCTTCCTTTTGCTTCATTGTTTGTTAAGAAGCTACAATTGCTTGCCTACTCTATTATGTGCATGCGAAGGTGATCATCTCAAGAAGACCAGCGCATTCCTCTTGCACGTCAGTGCCATTCACTAGCCTTAGTCATTGGCGTTCCCCTCCCTTCGTCTTCGGTCATCCCCTCGCCGCATTCACATCTTAGTTTTTTTTTTTTCAATATCATTTTGAATATATAATGATCTATTAAAATTAAATAATGTAATTTCAAGACATATAGTGCCAATTAATATGTACACATCCATAACAAAAATGATTATATTAATGTGGTGTTCATATATACACAGGTTGCTCCATCTCTAATATAGATAAATATTTAGGCATTGAGCGAACTAGCTGATTTTTTAATATTTATTTATGTTGTTAATTAGTAGGCATTTGTTTTTCTCACTTGTAGCATAGGGGATGATGGCCATTAGCTAGTTTAATGTTATAGTGAATCTCAAGGACATGCTTGAGTGTGTGGATCTTATTTTTAAAAACATGAATAAAAGCAGTGTAGCCTTAATTTCATATTTAAGGATTTATCATGTCAATGAATCTTAATTTGATGAGAGAAATTAATTCCATAATTTTTAAACAAAAGTTCAAAGGCGCACAATCTGGCAGCATTTGATGTGATTAGTTGTTCATATTAATGAATGAGATTACAACATAACAAGAAACCAGCATGATGATTAGCGCCTATTCTGCTAGCTACAAAACCTTCCTACATTAATTTCAATTTTTCTTTATTTCAAATAAGCTTGATAGGTGATATTGGAAACAAGGTTCTGATAATTAGAATTCAAATACACCAAGGCAAAAAGGAAGAAAAAGATAAAATGAGAAAGACCTTGTAATAGGTATTTATAATATGATAATAGACATTAGATGACATCCACTGTCGTATTTGCCACCATGTTTGTTGAAATATATAAGCTCATCAAAATGTGAAAATTTCTTTGTTGTGATTGTAGAGATATAAAATGGAATCCAATAGAGTGGAAAAGACTTTAAGGCAAGAAAAAGGCCTTTAATTAAAACAAGAGGTTTTAATTTTTTTTTTTTTCTAGGTACTTTAGAATGTGACAAAGCTTATAAAAAGAGCCATGTGAGGATGAAACATGTAAATGGAAGCAAAAGGCAGAAAATGAGAGCAAGCATAGAACATGTAGATATGAAAAATGTGCAAAGTCGCAAAAAGTGCATGTAGAATATACATATTATTAAAATTTAAATTGCTTATTGCTAATGAAGTGACATTAATTTATTGCATTTTATTATATATTTGATAGATTTTTCTTGTTCTTATAGTTCTATTATATATGTTCTTAATTTGAACCATTGTTGCTATTGTCATTAACAGGTTTTCTAAAGATGTAGAAATTCTTTATGAACTCCAAATCAAGCACCGCTAGTGGCTGAGGTTCACCAAGGATTAACACTTTAATTCCAAGTCCTACAACTTCTAGTGATCAATTTATGTCTTTGCCTCCAAGTACCTCAACTGATGTTTCAAACGAACAACCTACCCTACCAAGTATTACTGCTAATGTTTATGAGCAACAAGAAGGGCATGTTTCAAATGAACAGCTAGCACAGCTTCCACCTTGACCACGTACGAGAGGATGAACTATTGATATCATTGGTAAGTAAACTAATTAATGAGATTTAATGCGACGTTAGTTCTTGTATATTCATCATTAACTTAAACATTGTAGATGAGAATAGTCAAGTTAAGAGTAGGCATCTAACAGTGTATGTTGTTTGGACTCTTCCAAGGGTTGAAAGGGTGATTGCACCATTCAACCCTAACAACCAGCCCACCGGAGAAAGAGGTGCATTGTTGGCTATCTTTCATGGGAACATTATAAAAGATTTTAGTAAGTTACCCATTAGTTATCAAAAATAAAAGTTGGTACCTCTTGAATACAAAAATTACATATTTAGAGACCAAATATAGGTAATAATATATTTTCTATCTAATTTCCATATGAATTCAACAATTTCTTTATATATATATATATATATATCTTGCAAGCAAAGTTTGTTATTGAGGAGATTTATAAGAACATTATTCTTGAACCCTTGAGGTACAAATGGAAAGATTTTCGCTCTCGATTATAAACATACATAGATGATGGAACAAAAATGAAAGATGAGTCAATTGCTTTGAACCCAGATAGCATTCAAAGGAAGCAATAGGCATCTTTTATTGATTACTAACTTAACCCAAAAACTTTTATCGATTACTGACTTAACCTGAAAACTAAGGTACAATAAAACTCTATATATATATATATATATATTTCTAGTTTGTCTTCATATCAATTTTTTATAATCTAATTAATATGGTTTGGTCAAATACAAGGCCACTATTGGAAAAAATAAAGAAAATAAAAAGAAATAAACAATCCCACACATTGGTGGATTGAAAAGTCTTACATGAAAAGAATTGAAATGGTGAGTTTATATTAGTAAAATGTATTACACTCAAATGTTGTATGATTTTTATAATGTGTTACATTATGAAAAACAAATGTATGAGGAAGAGGTGGGGATCTAGTTTCCCAAGAGAGGTTTGGAACACAGTGCACAAGAGGGCCGATGGATCATTATTAATGAGAATGTTCAAGTTATTGGTGTATGTTTATAAACTCTGTCATGTTATATTATTGATTTCTAATTCTTTCCAAATGGTTTAATGTTGACATGAGTTATTGTTCTTTTATTTTAAACTAAAATGTAGGAAAAGATAGCTAAGTTTGAGGCATCCAGCTCTTGCACGCAAGAAATTTCCCTACAAGATTCATTAACACCAGCTCTAGGGACTCAAGAGCATTCTTGGCAAGTTCAAGGAATGGGAATGGGTGTATGCCTTTTCCAAGTGTTTGGACATCGTGCTGATAGGATTCCGCCACCTGGACCATCTTACCATGAGCTATAGATGGAAGTTGTATCACTTAGAGCTCAAATGGCAAAAAGAGACCATATAGATGCACAATAAGGAGCTCAAATTGCTGATATGACAGCAAAACAACAACGAACAAATGCAATTGTGTCTTTTCTCCTTATAAATGTTCAGGAAGATTTACCCCTTGAGTTCACATCTATACTATCTTGTGGGGAATTTCTCTACATATTTTTATTTTGTATAAGTCTTGTGTTGTAATGTTATTTTATCTTTATTATTCAATTTATTACTTATTAAAGTTTGTCTTCAATTTTTAGGTACCTAGTGAGCAAGGTAGTGCAAACCCGCCTTCAAATTCATTGCCAAGTTCTTCTAGTAGGAACAATTAGGTAGTTAGGATGACTTATCATTATTTGTTGTTAGACTTTGTAATTATTTAGTATCTTATTATGTTTATAGTTGATTATAGCTTTATGATCAACTTTGTATGTAATTATGTTTACAGTTAATTAAGTAAGCTTTGTTAGCTTTGAGTATCAGATTATGTTGTTGTTATTATTGATTTATCATATTTGTAGAATACTGATTCAAGGGAAAAAAAATTAGCAAAAAATTAGTAGAATATTTTTTATAAAAAAAAAGGAACATATCAACAGCAGTTTAAACTACTGCCATAGAAAATATAGCACAATCAACAACATTTTGTCACAACGGTCACAAAACCATGACATTGCGACATGTTTTTCAACCATCATGGTGGTATGTGATTGCAAGGATCAATAAAACTATCACAAAACCATGACACTACAACGCTTATTTTGACTCTCACAATAATATGTTTTTGCTATGACTTTGACAACGGTTTTTTGACCGTCGTAAGGTCGTGCCACCACAACAACTTCTACAAGGGTTTATGAAAAATGTTGTTATTTCATTTGTGATGTTGGTTTTTGCAATGTTTTCATTAACCATCATAGACCACTTAACAACAATCAAAACCCTTACAAAAGCCTTTTTTTTCTTTTTAGTAGTGGCATAACATTTCCAACTAAGACCCTTATAAACCCAATTTTAGACCATACTTCACCAAATCAAGCTAAGTCATCCTTTCTTTAACCCAATTTATGCAAAGAGAATCACTCTAAAGTAGCCTTAGCATCTAGTAACAGAGGACAAGGTGGCGCTAAAGTCTGCACAATTTCCTATGAAAAACACATTGATAGTGGTTGAAGAAAGAGATGACGTTGATGAATAGGCACAAAGGGCAAGCAACGCTATTGAAAGGAAAGGAGATGACTTCATTTTTTTGTGGCTGAAAGAATTTCCATCTTCTCACTTATTAATGATCCACGTGTCAACACTGAAAGAAATAATGGAGGAGATAGGGTTAGGGTTCAAACCTAGTAAGTAAGGAGTGAGGCTTAGTCATTGTGCCAGACTCAACTTCAATATGAATCTTCACCTCACTTGATTTTATACCTTGCCTAACTCTTTGAAATTCTTTTACTTTTGTTTAAATTAAATTTTGTCACACACCTCACCCTTATTCTTCTTTTCCCTAACCAAGAAAGACATAATTTAACTTATTAATCTCAACTAAATTTATTTAGTTTAACAAAGTTCTCTAAGCATTACAAAAATATATAATGCCCCATTCAACCCAAAAAAGGATTAAGTAAATGTTAGCTAACCAAGATTGCAGGGCTTTCCAATTAATCAACAATAACAAGTTCGTTACACCATTAACAATTTGAAAACAAATATAATTTAACTACCTACTACAAATATGAAATTGTCATCTTGATAGTTATTTTCAGTTAAGTAGAACTTATATCTTAAAATTAGCATGTATCAGCTAATAAATAAATAGTATCAATAAAAAAATTATATTCACCCCCAGACTTGTTTATTTTATAACTATTGTTTAAATAAGAGAAAATATTATATTATTCTTACTAATATTATAATGTACAAAATTATTATAGTGTACACATAAGACTAATTATAGTTACTAACTATTGGCATGTCAAATGATATACCAGGTTATAATCTATTATTCCAAGATGACAACAATGCAAACCATAATGTAAAACACAAGCTAGCCATTGCAACACATTAACTCACAATTTCTTTCTTTTTTTTAACAAAAACTAATTAAAGAGCCAAACAAGAAATCACCCAACAACACAGCAATGTTTCTAGATAGTTGAAAATTATCAAAGCAAAGATATAATCAGAATTTTTTAAAAAAGCATAATACTTCCGCTATGTGAATCTCGCTTTCAAAATATATTTTTCTTAGTTACATGAGATACCATACAAATACATAGCATCATATGCTTTCAAACTTCTTGTATACCAATCTATCAAACACAATAAAAGAGATTATGTCAATGGCTCCTATATCAATTTTAAATATACTTGCCTTTAACAACCATCATAAGAACAAATATATTTGACATTTTCCCACTGCCATGTTGATTATAAATCAAAGAGAAATTTAAATACAAGGACTCTATTTCTTTTTCTTTTTCCTAGCAAAGTTGTGCAATTAAATTAATAGAAAGTGTGAAAATGTTATTAGAAGACAAGGTTGTCAAACTTGTAAGTTGACTCATTAAATGCACTAAATCAACATTGTCACCAATTAATACTGAGTCAACTCACCTCCAAACTCACACAGACTCAACTCAACTAATGATTTTGCTTCAATTTGAACAAGTTAAGGCACTCAACCAAAATCTTTAAGTTTCTCCAAATTATGAGTCTCTTAGGTATCGGAGCCATGTTACTAACTTATATATATATATATATATATATATATATACATATGGGTATTTTAAATTTTGTTTTTGTAGGAAATGCAAAATGAAATGTCCAAGAAGAAGACTCTAGCTAGAGTTGTCAAAGTAAACCAACTCGACCCACCTAAGTTGGTGGGTTAAATGATTCAGCCTGTTTAACCCACCATAAGATGGCAACCCACCCCACCTGGTGGGTTAGCAAGCTAACCCATTAAACCTACCAAAAAATTAAAAATTATAAAAATTCAAATGTGGTTTTCTTTAAGCGCATGCCTTGTTTAATCAATAAATTTCTATACCAGTATAAATAAACCAAAAAAAACTAAATAAAAAAGCAAGTTAAAATGGATTAAAACAAGTAGAATAATCCAATAATTCAATGATTCATTAATAATAAGAATATGATTATGAGCAAAATATTCAAATTTGGCAAATTACAAAATAATAGAGACAACACAACACATACATTAGGGTTAATTTTTTTAAATAGAAAAGTGCAGTGGGCTGGGGTGTTGGATTGAGTGAGTGGAAAATTAAAAAAAAAAAAAAAAAAACTGAGCAACCCATTTAACCCACGAACTGGCTCATTTAACTTGCGGGTTAAACAGGTCGAGTTGATAGAAATATACTAAAAGGGTTCTCAAAGGAACCCCTCAACCAAACTCACCTTTTAGGTGGGTTACACGAGCTCGACCCGATGGGTCGAACCCGTTTTGATGCCTCTAACTCTAACTTGTAACGCAATAACCATTCTACCACTAAACCATGATACATTATTGATCATTGGTAGAAAACTTATATAAATAATTTTGATTCATATTTTGTTTTGGGAAGATTAATAATACAAAAAATAAAACTTATGATTATTAACATTTGTTAATATTTTTTTACAAGCCATCTTGTACTATTTAAATGATAATTAGCAGAATTTTTATATAATGCCATATAATAAAGATAAAATTTATGTTAAAATCATATTAAATACATGGTAAAATTACTAAAAATGTAATTAGATAATCAAGATATGCAGGTAAAATTAACTATGTCATTCCTTTAATTTTAGGATAACATATTTACCATCAAATTTGCTTTTTACTTTTTCGATTTACCAAGGGCATCTTCATTTAACATTTGAATAAATTGTATGTTGCATATTATATTTTAACTACATAATTAATTATTTCAATAATTATTTATTAATAAAGGTAAACTCTTACAAGTTTATATTATGAGTTCACCTTCCCTTTATAAGTTTACTTAAAATCATGAGTTTGATAACATTAGTTGAAGATGAAAGAATTCAAGAAATTTGAATTACATGCATAAAGAAAACAAGGACATATTCCAATTCTAAAGCTAAATTTAATCAAACTTGGTATATGAAGTACGACATGGATGCAAAAAAAAAGGATTTAAAATTAAATTTCCATAACTTCAACATGGCTCAATTTTATTAGTGTTGTAGCTGAAATCATTCTCTTATAATTTAGAAACCTATGTCAAAGAAAGGATTAAATTTTTTATACTAATTCACTTTTCCGTTCTAAAAAAAGAAAATCCCAATTTGTTGGTTAAATATGACACAAAGGAAAGTAAAGCAAAACTTGTTCATTAAATCCTCTAAAACAATCAGCGTTATCATTTATATTTGCTAATGAGTCAAACCCAGCTACTCCTATTCCATGGCTATCAAGAGTTATTTAGCCAATATCTAACCAAATCCAGTTATCTGTGTTTTATTTTATTAAAGTTAGCCTTTGTGGTTTTGGCTTTTAAGGCCTTTGTTGGAGTTTGAATATGACATATTCCTTAATATTGTTAGAACTTTTGTTGTCTTTACTAACGGTGCAGTAGAAAAACATAGTCCTAGTCAAGTATAAATTGTCCTTAAAAAATATTTCATTCTGCGTGAATTTCCAAGGTAGAAATCAAGACCATAACTTGTAGGAAAGAAAAAATTAAGGTAAAGAAGCTCAAAAGATGTATCCATTATCTAGAGAGGCCTAAACTATTTATAGAGAATGGAATATGACCATTGGTAACATTAACACAATGTTTATAACAGATGGCTTAAATAGGTTTAAAATGCTTGTAGTCGTTGAAAAAATAAATTGTTTTAATAAACAATAACTGACATAATAAATTATAAACGATTACATAGGCATTCAACTTGGTAATAGTTAGAAATGGAAATGTTTTAATGAAAGAAATTAAGATTCCTTAAAACTGGCACCTCTCACTTATTCTTTTGAAATACTACACAAATATCCAAGATAATCAAGTTATATTTGCATTATTCAATGGGCATACAAGATTGGCTCAGAAGTAACATAGGGAGTGACCTTATGATAACTCCAAGAAGGAGTGGCACATCATTGTTCTTAGGATGTGTGTTAGAGTAAATGTAGGACACACAAATGCACATGGTTAACAAGTAATTAAGGTATGAATAGAATGTTGATCCCACAAAGGCATGGCCTAAATTCAGTTGAATTACATAGTGCTAAGCCTTTAATGCAGGTGATTTAGTTGAATGATTAAATTATGAGAAAAGTTAAAAATAGTTGATTAATTAATTGTATAACTAGCAACAGTAGGATCCTGACTTTACCACTTGCAGAGTTGCTTCTTTTTAGTAATCAAGTTTCTAATTAATTAATGTGTTAAACTATGGACATTTTAGTGTTTATATGGTTTCATTGAACTCATATAGCTTAGGTTTGATCAACTATTCCCTATATGTCAATGGAAATTGGTTGAGATCACAACCTTACAAACCCTAGCCCTATGTTTAGTTATCACAAACAATCAAGTACTTTTGTCTTAATTGCAAAATTTCAAAATTTATCTTAAGTTGATCAAACATAGAAAACAGTAAGTGAAGAATGAGCATAAGCAACATTGAATAAAAAATTAAAGCACAATTAAAACTTTAACAAAAAATAACCTATACAAGGGTTTTAGTCAAAATCCTATAGAAAACTAACTAGCTAAGCATTAGCATGTGTTTAGAATAGAGAGAGAGTTAGAGAAGAGGCATAACACAAATTGAGTTGCCTCTCCCTTTATAAAACTCTTTCTTAACCATACTAAAAACCTTACTCAATAGTACTCCTTAACTTTGCCTCAAGTGCTCTCTAGCTTGGTGTGTACTTTGTAGCACCCCTAGCCCTTTTATTTATAGCCTTCAGAGCCCCTAAGAGTCCATCTTAACCTAAGAAATCAACTTTATCTTGATAAACCCTAATTTTCAAAATTAGGTCTTTCAATGGCACCCCGGTCACTAGACTTCTAGCACTTGGGCACTATATATTTGTTTTTAGTGCCTAAGCATTGGATCATTGGTGCCTTGGCATTAGCTTTTAGCAAATTTTAGCACTTGGTGTTGGTCCCTTGACTTAGATTTTCCGCTATAATTTTTTATGCCTAAGTGCTTGGATTTTGGAGTTGCATGCCAACTCTATAGAATTAGTGTCTAGGCAGTAGAATTTTGGTGCTTAGGTCGGTTCCTTAACTTAGCTTTCCATCATGCATGTTTTGGTGCCTAGACACTGAGGTTTTTAATGCCTGCGTGTTAACTTACTATTTTTAGAGCCCACACTCTAGACTTTCATTATGAATTTTCTTGTGTTCTCTTTCCACCAACTGTTATGGTTACTTCAACTTCACTTCCTTGAAAATTCATCTCAAAATATCTTTTAAAGAGTTAAAAAAATTATGATGTAGTAAAATTTCTAAGGGACAACATATTCAAGATAAAATGTATTTAGAATTATTGAATTTGTTTCAAAGATTATGCATTTTAGTTGTAAGATTTGCTTTGGTTAACTCTTTTTTAGAGAGTTAACAAGGTGCTAGTTTGCATGGCTATGGAGAAATAGAATAGTGCATGGTGATAATTTCAAATATGCTTTCTATACTAAAAAAGTGATATCTCAATCAATCATATGTAGGATTTCATAGCCATTAACCCTACCTTGCATGGGGGATAAGCATAGTGTCATATTAGTATCTAGAAGAAGACTTATTGAATATTCAATGTGATGGATCAAAATTAATTCAAATGCTACATGTAATGGAGCAAATGGTGCAAGTGCTTATGGACCTATATTTTGACATCATACAAGTATATAGATGGAGTCAAAGCCTATGATTCTAATGTGGGCATTACAAACTTTTAATATAAAGCTTTGGGAAATCATTCTAGTTTGGGAGATTGCTTGGAATGATGGCGATAAGAGAAGATAATTTTGGAGACCAATTAAAATGAGTATGTTAGACTTCAAATCTCCATCAAATTGATCATTTTATTATAATTAGGCCTCATCATTCAATTAAGTACAACTTGCTTGTAAACAACCCCATCAATTTTGTAGCATGTGTTGGGAAAGGTTATGTTTAAGCAAAATAATAATAGGTCAAAAAATTAAATCTTCCCTAACTTGAAAGAACATACATAAAGTTAATGCCAAAAAGCAAAATATTTTGAAAGGTAAATAATTCATAATTGTTAGCACAGATATAGCAAGAAAGGGTGAATTTCTATGTGAGAAAGTAATTAAAATAATGAATATAAATTTTGGTAATTTTTGAAACATTTGATTCCTAAGGAGACAAAGGTCTACGTACTTCCTAAGAATATATCAGTGCAAAATTATAATAGGATAAGGTAAAGAGAACTAAACATACAGATATTTATAGTGGTTCACATCGGCTAGAAATTTTACTATGCAAATAATTCAACACATTCAATGGTCAATTTTACAATACAGGGCACAGCTATTAGGCTTTTACACCAACACACTAGTAACTCTCAATTAAGGATCAATCAAATTGACTCTTACAACACAACAATAACCATAATTGGAATTACCCTAAATTCCAAAATATAAGAAGTAATGGAATACGCAATATGCTCACTTTCTCACACAACACACACTCTCTCACACAAAAAGATATGTGAAAGCAAAGTCACACAGACAAAAGCACACATCTAGGAATATTTAAGTGAGTTTGATCAATTAAGATCTGCATTATCTTCTACAAAACTCTGAGTATTTATGTTAAAGATGTCCAATAGCTCTTTTAATGATTAGTTTGCTATGTTGGGAAGTTTTTGAACAATATTGTTGATGATGGAGTCACTCATTGCAATGATCATGGTATTTAATGACAGAAATTCTTTGGAGTTGGCAATTATTAGGAAAAAAAATATTTCCATTAACTTAGGTTTTCATAGTCTTGGGCCTTTCTGAGTTATCTTGTCTAGGCTAGACTACTTGTGTGAATCTTCCAAACACAAACACAATAGTCTAGTTAGATAATTTTTGACATAATCACTAAATAATAAAATAGTTTATTAGGAATGTTAATTCAACAATCATGTAAAAAATAATTAACCACAAAGAACACACAATGTTTGACATGAAAAGCCCTTCCATTTAAGAAGTAAAAACTACAGTATCTAGTACATAAATTTTTCACTACCAATAAATCAATGAATAATTACAAATACTCAACTCGATCCCTATTCACAATCTAACAAAATGAAAATGAAAATCTATACAATGTTAGCTCACCAAACCCAAATTATACATAGTTATAGCAGCCAGTAAAAATAAAGAATAAATTTAATCTGATTTACTCATATAGAAAGCTCAATGCCCCACGAAAATGTTAAAATTTCATGATGATGGCAACAAAAAAGGCTTCCAAATCAATTTCATAATGGGCAAATCGGAGCTGCACATTAGAAGCAGAGAACAGAACCAATTCTCTTCACTTTTTCTCCTCTTTTTACTGCCTTACACGTTAAAGCTAAGAAGAAGAAACTTAATTAATTAAATTTGTTCATCTACCTACACATCTAATCTCTTTTATTTTAAGCCTAGGGTCACATGACCAAGCTTGCTTTTTATTTTTTTAATTATTTAAAATTATTGACCTCCCATGAGAAGGAATGGACCCACAACAGAAACACCACAAATATGAAAATTAAAATAAGTAAGAAGAGCATGTAATTTGCTATATATGTAAGAGTCAACAAGTCAATATATGAAAACAACAAGACAGAAGAACAAACATAAGTGGCTCCTATCACATTAGTGGGCAGTTAAAGAAATTGTCAATAATAAAAAAGAATTGCAAACTTAATTTATAAGTGCAGTCTTGAGTGAGACACTCCAACGAGAAAAGGAACCCATTTTGGATCTTATCACTATGTCCACTTTTTTAAACATCATTATGATAAATCAAAAAAATAACTTCGCAGATCATTTAAGATCGCATGACAATGCAAGTTTGATATTACTAAAAAAATTATTCATCTTTAAGCAAGTAATTAAGTTACAGAAAATTATCGGAAATCTTTTATATCTTTAAGTAAATTCATCTTCTACGTTTATATTTTTTTTATATAAAGTTTCTTAAATTGGATAATACTGCTTCGATAATTAATAAAATACACAACTAATATAACGACTATATATATATATATATATATATATATATATATATATATAACTCAGGGTGACAAAAAATGGGTTCAGGTCATACCATATCACTTTAAAAAATAATAATTTTTATATAAATTTACATTTAAAAAATGATAAATGAAAAAATTGTAATTTATGTTTAACAAGTTATGTATCTCATATTAATAAAAATTATCAATATTTAATCAAATTCAAAAAAGAAATAACTAACTTAAAGAAAAATAAACTATATTAGAAAAATTAAAAAAATAAAACATTAAAAAAGTAAAAATGAAAACTGGGCCTGGCTTTTCCCTTGGCTTGGGACATGACTTGCTAGGTCTTGTATGAAAAACTGATTTTTGAGCCTATTTAAAAATAATCCTACCCAATCTTATATTTGTTTTCTTAAGTAATTATCTCTTTACATTTTCCTTTAAAAAAGAAAAAATACTAGTATGTGCGTAACTGTCTATTTGAAAATGTGTGGATCCTAATAGCTCAAGTTATGAGATGTTAGGGCTGAAACGTCAAAATAATTCAGGAGCACTCATATTTATTACAGAAACGTCAAGTCTAGAATTTTCAGTTGAAGGCTAAAATTTCAATTCAATTATTTCAGAGCTGTTACCACATTATTCAATACCGTGTCTGGAAATGCAGGAAATTAATATGCCAATCCATATCAATAATGCTTTAAAAATAACATAAACTTCAACATATCAATGTCTATCATAAGCAATATTGTCGTAACCAACCTTTCGGCAGAATAAAATGAAAGTAATTTTGTGAACACCCCGTCCCTAATTGCCTAATCATTTAATTAATTGATACACCAATTAATTAATAATTAAGCAAATAGAAAAATTGAAAAATGACAAGACTTCAAAATGACATTTCCAATTAGGGGACAATTTGGAATTAAATAATGGAGGACAATTAAATAAACTCAAAACAAAACAAAAAAAGAATTAACTAATTATAATAATTATAATAAATAAAAGCAAAATAATACAAAAAAAATGCATATGACAAAACAAAAATAGAAAATTAGGAAAATTAAAAAAATAAAAGGAAGTAAAGTAATAAAGTTGTCAGCAGCAGTATACGTTCACGTTAAAGAGCTGCAGGAAAAAGCTAAAGAAAAAACATGGTAGACAGCGAAACAGGGGCTGGATGGAGAGGTCCTTTTGTCGAACAGCTGGTTGTTTCAGAGAAAGCAGAAAAAGAGGAGAGGTTGGAGGCTTAACGAGGAGGAGCATTTGCAACAGAACAAAAAAGAGGGGCTGGTCGTTTCAGAGGCAAAACAGAAAAGAGGAGAGGCTAGAGGCTTAAAGAGGAGAAAGCTGTGCTGAACCGGGGCTGGAGGAAAAAGTTGTGCTGAACCGTGAGGGAGAACGAAGCAAGCTGAGAACGTCTCCTCTACTCTGAGTATCTTAAACAAGGGTGAACAGAGATGAATGGAGGGGCTGAAGCTGAGAAGAAGGTGGTTTGCTGCGAGTTAGTCTTTTGATGCTATGGAAAAGCAAGAAAGGAGGGGAAAAAGAGAGAAACTAAAAGGAGGAAGAGGAGGCACTGCTGGACCGTGAAACCGTGGCTGGAGCAGAAGAGTTGAAGCAAACTGTGGCTGGAGCAGAAGAGTTGAAACAGACCGTGACAAGCTGGAAGCAGAAAAGCTGAAGCAAATTGTGACGAGCTGAAGCTGTGAACGTTTTCCTCTGTTCTAAACAGCTTTAAACAGGGGCGAACAGAGGTAAGTCTGGCCAAGAGAAACTTAGGGTGCCATGATGCATTTTTCTGCTTCCTGATACACTTTTTGTTAGGCCAAGAATGTATATATATGTAGGCATGTGTGTATTTGAGTTTCCTTGCTTCCTGAGGCATTTTTCTGGCTGAGAAATATATATATATATATATATATATATGCATATATATACATATAAGCATGTGTGTATAGGAGTTTCCTTGCTTCCTAATGCATTTTCTTCAACATTTTCTTCATCCCTCCATCGTTATATATATATATATATATATATATATAGCTGTGTGTATATGGAGGTATATATATATATATACATTCAGGTGTGTATATGTGAATGCATGTAGATGGATATATGGATATATGAATACTCATATGAGTGCATGCATGTGGTGTGGGGTGGGCTCTTTGTCTTTCCTGATGCATTTTTCTCTTCTTCCATTGTTATATATATATATATATATATATGTATGTGTGTGTGCATATATAGATATATATATATATACATGAATATATGCATGTGGCGTGTAAGTTTTTCTTACTGATGTTTTTCTTTTCTTCCATTGTCATGTTTATATATATCCACATATATGTATATATATAGATGTATGAAGATATATACATGTGTGTGTGTGCATATATAGATATATATATATATATATATGCACACACACACATGTATATATATATATGAATATATGCATGTGGTGTGTAGGTTTTTCCTCTTACTGATGCTTTTCTCTTCTTTCATTGTCATGTTTATACATATCTACACATGGGTATGTATAGATGTATATGGATAGATATGCATATATATATATATATATATATGAATACCCATGTGAGTGCATGCATGTGGCGTTGAGGGTTCTTTGTCCTTCCTTATGTTTTTTTTTTTTTTCTCCTTCCATTGTATATATATATATATATATATATTTGTGTAAACATAGAGGTATATATATGTATGTACATGAATAGAGGGTGCATGCATAGTTAAACATACATAAGGTAAGGAAAATGAACCAGTAGGAAGTTGTCATGTTCTCATTTTTGTCATATTTGTTATGGTTGTGTTGTTTTGTGTTATTATTATTATTATTTTATTATCATCATTATTATTTCATTTTGTTTTATATGAATATAAGACTAATCTTGGTCCCATGGGTAAAGTTTTATGAAATTTATCGTGTGAGAATTTTGTTCTCCTCGATTGTATGAGATCATGTGAGATTCTAATCTCCTTAGATTTTTTTTAAAATTAGCACATTTGTTTTGAAAATAATAATAATCAAATATTGACTTAATTAAATATTTTCCATTATTTATGAAATTATCGTGTGAGAATTTGGTTCTCCTCGATTGCATGAGATCATATAAGATTTTAATCTCCTTAGATCTTTTAAAAATTAGCACATTCATTTTGAAAATAATAATAATTAAATATTGACTTAATTAAATATTTTCCATTATTTATGAAATTATCGTATGAGAATTCGGTTCTCCTTGATTGCATGAGATCATGTGAGATTTTAATCTCCTTAGATTTTTTTAAAAATTAGCACATTTGTTTTAAAAATAATAACAATTAAATATTGACTTAATTAAATACTTTCCATTACTTATGAAATTATCGTGTGAGAATTCGGTTCTCCTCGATTGCATGAGATCATATGAGATTTTAATCTCCTTAGATCTTTTAAAAATTAGCACATTTATTTTAAAAATAATAATAATAATTAAATATTGACTTAATTAAAATTATCGTGTAAGGATTCGGTTCTCCTCGATTGCATGAGATCATATGAGATTTTAATCTCCTTAGATCTTTTAAAAAATTAGCACATTTGTTTTAAAAATAATAATAATTAAATATTGACTTTCATTAAATATTTTCATTATTTTCGAAACTATTGTGTGAGGAGTCGGTTCTCTTCGATTGCATGGGAATATGTGAGGTTTTAATTTCCTTAGTTCCCTAAAATTAATATACCTCTATCTAATAATAATAATAATATAATAATAATAATAATAATAAAAACAATCATAATTAAATATTCATTCTAATTAAATATTTCCCATTATTTACGAAATTATCGTGTGAGAATATAGTTATCCTCAAATACTTGGGGTCGTGTGAAATTTTAATCTCTTTAGACCTCGAAATTTAGTACATACTTGTTTGAAAGATAAATAATAAGAATGATGATAAGTAGATAAAATAATAATAATGCAAAAACGAATATTTTAATTGAATTATTTACAAAATAAATAAAGTCAGGGTTTTATAAATTTAACAAATTAAAATGCCACGTTCAAAAATTCCAAAAAATGGCTTTCTGTTATATTTTGTTCTAATTTCAACAATCAATCCTGATTTAAAAAAAATAAAAACAAATAAGTAAAACAAAAAAAAAACCAAAATCCCAAAATTAAATAAATTAAAAAACTCAAAAATATTCCTTTCATTATAATTACATTTCAAATTCCAAAAGAAATAGAATAAAATATAAACTTCCCAAAATCCCAAAAATCTCATTCCGTAATCATTTCATTTAAATTTCAAAATAAAGATTTAAAATTCCAACAAATAAAAAATTTTAAAAGGGAAAAAAAATGAAGAGATCAGGAGAGCTATGTTCGTCAGGCTATCGTAAATTAAAACACACGAGCCAAATTCCAATTCCGTTTTGTTTACGAGGACCTTTTTAATTTAAACCCTCCTATTCTCATCACAAAATTTACAAATAATCAACCAACAGACACACCCATTTTGGTCGAACTACGTGGACTTTGATCCCTATCGTAGGGTACGTAGGCCCTAGGCTCTTATCCTAGGTGAAGTCCGTTCTTTGTGAATATCAGTCTATTTGCTTTCATTCTTGCTGTTTTGTCTCTTCTGTTTAACAAGCATGCATGTCGATGGAAAGGGTAATTGAGATAAATTTAAAAGCCATATTCTGTTTCAGCTGACTGGTTTAAGGTAACCGTCCTTATGGACGGGTGTTGTGGGGTGCCTAGTACCTTCCCCACACTCAAATAGACTCCCGAACTCATCTCTGATTTCGTAGACTAGGTTGCCTTTTTCTTTTTATTTTAAATTGGTTTCCCAAAGTTTTCCATTAAAAATTTTGGTGGGGACTCCAAATAAATTGGTTTCCAATATTCATTTTTGGGAATCAATTTAAAACCTTTTTTATTTTATTCCGCCGAAAGTTGGTTACGACAAGTTTAAATTGATTCCCAAAATGAAACTTGAAAATCAATTTATTTGGAGTCGCCACCAAAATTTTTAACTGAAAACTTTGGAAAACCAAAAATAAAAAGAAAAAGGCAATATGGTTTGCGAAATCAGAGATGAGTTCGGCAGTCTATTTGAGTGTGGGGAAGGTGTTAGGCACCCCACAACACCCGTCCATAAGGAGGGTTACCTTAAACCAGTCAGCTGAAATAGAATATGACTTTTAAATTTATCACGATTACCTTTTTATTGACATACATGCCCGTTAAACAGAGGAGACAAAACAACAAAAATGAAAGCAAACAGATAGATATTTACAAAGGGCGAACTTGACCTAGGAAGAAAACCTAGGGCCTACGTACCCTATGATTGGGATCAAAGTCCACGTAGTTCGACCAAATGGCACGTTTATTGGTTGATGATTTGTGAATTTTGTGATGAGTACAGGAAGGTTTCATTTGAACGGATTTTCGTAAACAAAACCTAATTGAGATTTGGTTCGTGTGTTTTAATTTACGACAACTTGATTAATCTAACCCTCATGACCTCTTCATTTTTCTCTCTTTTTAATTTATTATTTTTTTGGTTTTTGGGATTTTAGTCTTTATTTTGAAATTTAAATAAAATGAAATGATTATAAAGAACGACTTCAATCACATAAAAATATATATATATTAAAACATTTAATTTCGTAATATTGTTATTATTGTTATTATTATTTTAAAACAAGCATGTGCTGATTTTGGGAATCCATGGAGATTAAAATCTCACCTGATCTCATGCAATCGAAGAGAACCGAATCCTCACACGATAATTTCATAAATAATGAAAAATATTTAATTAAAGTCAATATTTAATGATTATTATTTTTAAAACAAATGTGCTAATATTTAAGATCTAAGGAGATTAAAATCTCATATGATCTCATGTGATCGAGGAGGATAAAATCCTCACACGCTAATTTCATAAACAATGGAAAATATTTAATTATTATTATTTTTAAAACAAATGTGCTAATTTTAAAAAAATCTAAGGAGATTAAAATCTCACATGATCTCATGCAATCGAGGAGAACAAAATTCTCACACGATAAATTTCATAAATAATAGGAATTATTTAATTAAGGTAAATATTTAGTTATTATTTTTTAAAAAAAAATAATGTGTACCAATTTAGGGATCTAAGGAGACTAAAATCTCACATAATCACATGCAATCGAGGAGAACAAAATTCTCACATGATAAATTTCATAAATAATAGGAATTATTTAATTAAAGTAAATATTTAGTTATTATTTTATTTTAAAAAAAAAAAAAAAAAACCAATGTGTACCAATTTAAGGATCTAAGGAGGTTAAAATCTCACATAATCCCATACAATCGAGGAGAACAAAATTCTCACATAATAATTTCGTAAATAATAAAAAATATTTAATTAAAGTCAATATTTAGTTATTATTTTTCTCAAAACCAATGTACTAATTTAAAAAAAAAATCAGGGAGATTAAAATCTCACATGATCTCATGCAATCAAGGAGGATAAAATCCTCATTTAATGATTTTCTTGGAATCTTGTTTATAAAGCCAAAATTAATCTCCCATTGACAGGAGACAAGCACCGAGAGGCAAATGAAGTACTTCCATGCATATATACATATATATACCTCTATGTTTACACACACACAAATATATATATATATATATATATATATACAATGGAAGGAGAGAAAAAAGAAAAAAAAAACATAAGGAAGGACAAAGAACCCTCAACGCCACATGCATGCACTCACATGGGTATTCATATATATATATATATATATATATAAGCATATCTATCCATATACATCTATATATACCTATATGTAGATATGTATAAACATGACAATGGAAGAAAAGAAAAGCATCAGTAAGAGGAAAAACCTACACACCACATGCATATGTTCATATATATATATATATATATATGTGCACACACACACACACACACACACACACACACATATATATATATATTCATACATCTATATGTATACACATATGTAGATATATATAAACATGACAATGGAGGAAAAGAAAAACATCAGTAAGAGGGAAAACCTACACACCACATGCATATATTCATATATATATATATATATATGCACACACACACATGTATATATCTTCATACATCTATATATATACATATATGTAGATATATATAAACATGACAATGGAAGAAAAGGAAAACATCAGTAAGAAAAACTTACACGCCACATGCATATATTCATGTATATATGTGTATATATATATATATATATATATCTATATATGCACACACACACACACACACATATATATATAACAATGGAAAAAGAGAAAAACGCATCAGGAAAGACAAAGAGCCCACCCCACACCACATGCATGCACTCATATGGGTATTCATATATCCATATATACATCTACATACATCAACATATACACACCCAAATGTATATATATATACATCCATATACACACAGCTATACATATATATATATATATATATATAACGATGGAGGGATGAAGAAAGTGCTGAAGAAAATGCATTAGGAAGCAAGGAAACTCCTATACACACACGCTTATATATGTATATATATATATATATATATTTCTCAGCTAGAAAAATGCATCAGGAAGCAAGGAAACTCAGATACACACATACCTATATATATATATATATACATTCTTGGCCCAAAAAAAAAATGCATCAGGAAGCAGAAAAATGCATCACGGCACCCTAAGTTTCTCTTGGCCAGACTTACCTATGTTCGCCCCTGTTCAAAGCTGTTTGGAACAGAGGAAAACGTTCACAGCTTCAGCTCGGTCTATTTCTTGGTTCCAGCTTGGTCCAACTCCTCGTTGCCTTCTCGTTTCTGCTCGTTACTGTGTCCACCACTCTGCTCGTCACAGCTATAGCTCGTTTCTCTCAACTCTCTCACTTCTCTCGGCTTTTTCAGTTCCTTCCCAACTCTCTCGGTCTCACTTCCAGCTGCCTCCAACCATCTCTTTTCTTTTTCTCCCCACAGCCTTTTCTTCAATTCTCGGTTTCTCTCCCTCACAGTTGCTCTTTTCTTCAATTCTCGGCTTCTTTCCCTCATAGCAACTCTCAAAAACTCCCCCCTCCCTTCTCGGTCAAGCCGTGCTCTCCTTTTCAGCAGTGCGTCCTCCCTTTCCTTTTCACTTCTTTCTCTCCTCTTTTCTGCTTTGCCTCTGAAACGACGAGCTGCTGCCCCCTTGGCTGTTGCAAATACTCTTCCTTTTTAAGCCTCCAGCCTTCTTCTCTTTTTCTGCTCTCTTCCTCACTTTTTCTGATGCACACTGCCTCCCTTTTCAGCCACCACCATTGCTTCTGCTCCCTCCTACTTTTCAGCAACAAACCCTCCTTTTCTTCCCGTGTCTCCTGCTCCTTTTTGCTTTTTCAGCCTTCCTTGTGTCCTTTTGTTTCTTAGTAGTGTGTGTGTGTACGTGAGTGTGTGCATGTGGGAGTGGGAGTGTATGAATGTGAGCAAGTGGGAGTGTGTGAGAGTGAGCAAGTGAAAGTGTGTGAGAGCAAGTGAGCAAGTGAGAGCGTGTGAGAGCAAGTGAGCATGTTTGCGTTTTTATTTTAATTAGGTGGCCTTTCTCTCCTCTTTGTATTTGGATTAATTCACAAATTTGCTAACCTATTCATTTTATTTTTTTTTTTGCAAGATGATTATCATGTCTCTACTTCAAACATATATTTTGAATTTTTCCTTTTAATATTTTTGGTTTTATATTTGGTTTTTCCCATATTACTTCTATCTTTTACTTTTTGCAATTTTGTTTTTAATTAATTAATTTTTAAAATTTTTAATTTTATTTATTATCATTACTATAATTATTATTATTGTTAGTTTAGGTGGGGTGTTCACAGTTGCCTTTCTTTGCTTGTCTCTTAAGTTAGGGAAGTAAATATAGTGAAGAAATGACCAAATCTTAAGAGCAAGCAAAGACGTGAACACACCATCCTCCACATCGAGGGAAGACAGGGGAAGGCAGGAGTAAATTCGTGCTTAGAAAGGATGGTGAATAGCCTAAACAGGATGCGTGGCTTTTGACATAAATGTAAATTGCCTGGACATGATGCAGGACTTTGGCAGAAATGTAAATTACCTGGACACGATTCAGGACTTTGACAGAAATGTAAATTGTCTAGACACGATGCAGAACTTTAGCATAAATGTAAATTGCCTGGACACGATGTAGGACTTTTACAAAAATGTAAATTGCCTGGATGCGATGTAGGACTTTGGCAGAAATGTAAATTGCCTGGACATGCAAGACTTTAGCATAAATGTAAATTGCCTGGACACGATGCAGGACTTTTGCAAAAATGTAAATTGCTTGGACACGATGCAGGACTTTGGCATAAATGTAAATTGCCTTGGACACGATGCAGGACTTTGGCGGAAATGTAAATTGCCTAGACATGATGCAGGAGTGAGATATATGATAAGCATGGAGAACCATGTATGCATGAGATAAGCTCATTTTTTAAGAATAATGAAAATTTTATTTGCTTTGATATATTTCGAAATTATAGCCTGGGTGTTAGAAATAAGAGACTTTACGTTAACGTAGAACCTCTACCTTTTACTTTGGAAGCTGGGAGGGTGACATGTTAGGTTATAGTTCATGGTAATTGGAAAGACATCAATATTGCCCAGAGCGAAAGCATTGCCTAACCAAGCTCCTTTCATGTTGTGACCCTGAATCCGTCATTTCAACAAGCGGTGATCTGCATAACTTTACCTCTTCAGCTTAACTCTCAGCAGGCTTATATTCTTTTCCTTACAGTAAACTAGAGGACATTGAAAATGCTTCTATCTCCCATTTTACAAAGTAACGCGGTAACGAAATCAGAAATGCCACAGAAATGCCAAGACGCGTACATGTTTCACACATTAAGCTTCATCCCAACAATTTCATGGAAGCACTTAAAGAATCGTGGGTGTTTCCGAAATGCATATCATTAGACAATATTTTGAATGGCATTATTCACTTGAATGTTTATTTTGTGTATTGAATGCATAAAGCAATTATGAAGGCAACACGGTATATAGAAAGGAAAAGAGTAATAAGAAGCAGTTATCTTAAATGAGTAAGCGATTTTATCTTGAAGATAGATCACATGGTCCTAAGGAAAGTGGATGATAAATTGAATGTAAATGCAAAGATTAGCAAAAAAATGACTGGAATGACTTTGACTTTTGACTCCAAGTGGCAATGGTTGTTTGCACCTGGTGTTGCCGTCGGATACACTTATTTAGAAACTGATTAATGAAGACAATCTCTCAGGATCCTTCTAGATAGGTGATTTGGTCCTTGTATAGTCTCACTGTGTTCATCATTTATTACCCCGTCTTTTGTTCAAACCACCTTTTAGGTTTTCGACCTAACTGGCCCTGATTGTAAAATCTCCTTTCTTTCTTCTTTCCTCTTTTTTGCCATTCCCATTTTAAGCAAAGTATTTCTTTACTACATCAGAGTTAACTGGTTTTCCGAGCTCCATTCCACCCATATCGACAAGAACTAGTGCACCTCCGGAGAATGCTCGTATCACCACATATAGACCTTCATATGAAGGTGCCCATTTACCTCTATTATCTTCCTGATTCGGGAGGATCTTTTTTAGAACCAACTCCCCTGACTCAAATTGCTTGGGATGAATCTTTTGATTGAAGGCCCTTACCATCCTGTTTTGGTATAGTTGCCCATGACACATAGCTACTAGTCATTTTTCTTCGATCATATTCAGTTGCTCATACCGTGTCTTTACCCACTCACTCTCCTCTAGGTTGGATTCGATCAATACTCGTAGAGAAGGGATCTCTACCTCAACCGGGGTGACTACCTCCATACCATATACTAAAGAGTAAGGCGTTGCCCCTGTGGATGTTTGTACTGTTGTGCGATACCCATGAAGAGCATATGGGAGCATCTCATGCCAGTCTTTATAAGTGATAGCCATCTTGCTAATGATCTTTTTGATATTTTTGTTTGTTGTCTTGACTGCCCCATTCATTTGTGGCTGATAGGGTGTAGAGTTGTGATGTTTAATCTTAAATTGTCCACATAATTTCCTAATGTCAACTCCATTTAGGTTAGGCGCATTATCAGTGATAATCCTTTCTGGTATACCATATCTGAATATAATGTTCGATTTCAAAAATTGGAGGAAGACCCTATGAGTAATATTGGAGAACGAACATGCCTCTATCCACTTTGTGAAGTAATCAATGGCTACCAGAATGAATCGATGTCCATTAGATGCCTTTGGATTGATGGGGCCAATCACATCTATTCCCCACATTGAGAATGGCCAAGGTGCCATTAAGTTATGCAGAGGTTGCGGTGGAGCATTGATCCTATTAGCATATGTCTGGCATTTATGACATTTCTTCACGTAGTCAATGCAGTCTTTCACCATGGTTAACCAGAAGTATCCACACCTTTGAATTTGTCTAGTCATGGTATGACCATTAGCACGGGTCCCACATGTTCCCTCATGAATCTCTATCATTATCCTTCATGCTTCTGATGCATCCACACATCGGAGCAGAGTGTTGTCCCATGACCTTTTATACAACACTTCTCCACTAAGGAAAAAACTCATCGCCAATCAACGAATGGTTTTTTTATCATTCTCAGATGCCTCAGTCGGGTATTGTTGACTCTGGACATAGTTCTTTATATCATGGAACCATGGTCGCCCATCGTTTTCTTCCTCCACATTTAGGTAGTAAGCTGGGGTGTCCCGAGTCTCAATCTAGATGGGAAGCACGTTGACTCCACAATCTAACTTGATCATTACAGCCAAGGTAGCCAACGCATCGGCAAATTGATTTTTATCACGGGTTAGATGTGTGAAATTTATCTCTTTAAACCTCGATAACAGTTCCATCAAGTGCTTTTGGTATGGGATCAGTTTGGGATCTTTGGTTTGCTATTCCCCCTTTACCTAATAAATTACAAGGGCTAAATCTCCAAACACATTAAGATCTTTGACACCTAACTCTAAGGCAGCTTGCAAGCCATTTATACAAGCCTCATATTCCGCCACATTATTTGTGCAATCGAAACTAAGTTTGATTGCCACTGGATACTGCTTGCCTTCGGGTGATGTTATCACTGCTCCTAATCCACTGCCGTGTACATTAGCTGCTCCATCAAAATACATTATCCACTTAACCTTATTTGGTTCATCTTCCTCCATTGTCAGAATATCCTCATCTGGGAACCTGAAATCTAACGGTTGATATTCATCTAGGGGATTAGCCGCCAAACGCTCAACTATAACGCTGCCTTTGATTGATTTACTGGTCATGTACTTCACATCATATTGTGAGAGTATCACTTTCCATTTTGAGACTCTTCCTGATACATGAGGACTCTCGAAGATGTATTTGATTGGATCCATCCTGGAGATCAGCTATGTGACATGGTAAAGCATATATTGCCTCAGTCTCTTTGTGGTCCACACGAGACTGCAACAAGTCTTCTCAATTAACGGGTACCGCGACTCACATTCATTAAATTTTTTGCTCAGGTAATAAATGGCTTGCTCTTTTCTTCCTGATTCATCATGTTGTCCTAACACAGAACCCATGGACCCTAGTCGGATCGTCAAATAAAGGATAAGGAGCCGCCCTAGCGTAGGCGGCACCAGGACAGGGGGATTCGAGAGGTACTCCTTTATCCTGTCAAACGCTCGCTGGCAAGTCTCATTCCATTCTTCTGGTTAGTTCTTGCGTAATAATTTAAATATCGGTTCACAAGTGTCAGTTAAATTCGCAATGAACCTAGCTATGCAATTCAAATGCCCCAAGAACCCCCGAACTTTTGTTTTTGTACTAAGTGGTGGCATATCATGAATTGGCTTAATTTTATCAGGGTCTACTTCTATTCCCTTCTTACTGATGACGAATCCTAAAAGCTTCCCTGATGTAGCCCTGAATATGCATTTATTAGGATTCAACCTGAGTTTGTACTTCCGCAGTCTTTCAAAGAGCTTTCGTAACACAGCCACATGACTTTCCCCTTCAGCCGATTTAGCAACCATGTCATCCATATATACCTCTATTTCTTTAGGCCTCAAGTCATGGAACAAGACTACCATCGCCCGTTGGTAGGTAGCCCCAGCATTTTTAAGCCCAAAGGGCATTACCTTGTAACAGAAGGTTCCCCATTGGGTGATGAATATGGTTTTTTCTTTGTCATCTGGGTGCATCGGAATTTGATTATAACCAGAGTACCCATCCATAAAGGAATACATGAAGCTTCTTGCTATATTATCGACTAAGACGTCAATGTGGGGTAAAGGAAAGTCATCTTTTGGGCTGGCCCGGTTTAAGTCCCAATAATCGACCCACATCCTCACTCGCCCATCTTTCTTTGGTATAGGGACTATGATCGACACCCATTGGGGGTATTTAGAGACTTCTAGGAAACCAGCATCCCATTGCTTCATCACTTCCTCCTTGATTTTGAGGGACATCTCTAGGCTCATCCTCCTTAACTTCTGCTTCTTAGGTCCTACATCAGGGTGCAAGGGTATCTTATGGGCAGCAATTTCAGGGTCTATTCCTGGCATATCTTGGTAGGACCAGGCAAACACATCCATATATTCCTTAAACAAATTAATCATTTCCTCCCTTTCCGGGTTATCAACTATTTTTAATTCCTTCTTATTATCCTCAGTCCCCATATTAATCGCTTCGGTAGCTTCTTCATGCAGAGTAATACCCTTTTTTGTAGATTCTATTATTTTAACGAAGGTTCGAGATGTGTCATCATTATCATCAATTTCTAAATCATTCATATTCGTGACAACATGAGGCTTATTCAAATAGTGCCCAAGCGCCTCTACTTCAAACAAGAGCTTCAAAGATTCAAATTCCCTGGAAAGTGGGTAGAAAAGGCAAGAATAAATATGGAGAGGCAGGATTCAAACAAGATTTTGGAAGAAGATTGAAATCGCTGCATTCATTCAATATTCAAAATAAAGTTCAAATTGTTAGCTATTACAAAAAATTTTAAGATGATATTCAAAATATTACTCTAATGACATAACATCTGGTAACATTTCAGATTCCCAATTGTCAAGTGCTTTTCCTAGCTTGTCCAGCTGGATCCATGTGGCCTCTGTGCGCTTTTCATCTTCTTCACTCGCCATTATAGCTAGGTCGCCTAGGTGTATTATCTCAGCAAAAATAGGAAACGTTTCTCGGATGTGGGGTATTTCTGTTCTTTCTCTTGGTTTACCTTCCTTCCATCGTGCCCTCTGAGTTTCCATAGACAAATCATACCCTAACCCTTGTCGCCCTGGATTTTCAAGCAACTCAACTGGTTCCCCTATACCTTGCAGCTTCGCGCCCAGTCCTTTTCCTTTTTGATATCCATTACTCATCATGATCTTGGCCACTACTTGATTGACATCCTTGGTAGATCCCCCTACTCCTTCTGGGTTCTAGCTGGCACCTTTGGTGGAGTTCCCAGCTTCTAGCACTTCCAAACTCTGGTATGAGCTGTCCACAACCTGCTCGGCATTTTCAATGTAAGGTACCGTGCTAGGCTTGCTGATGATCATCTCTTCTTAGCCTTTTATGGTGATAAGCCTTCCTTCACTAATATACTTGATTCTTTGGTGCACCGTTGATGGGACTGCA
This sequence comes from Delonix regia, assembly GCA_037074485.1. Lineage (NCBI taxonomy): Eukaryota > Viridiplantae > Streptophyta > Magnoliopsida > Fabales > Fabaceae > Delonix > Delonix regia. The sequence goes on from CM073453.1 coordinate 8,670,932, forward strand.
CCAGCTGTATGAATCCAAGGTCTTCCCAAAAGCATCGTATATGCTGCATCAATGTCCATGACTTGGAAGTCGATGGTAAATATATTCGGACCAATTTCCAATGGGAGTTCAACCTTTCCAATTACTTCCCTCCTTGTCCCATCGAAGGCTCTCACTACCATGTCGTTGTATTTGATGCATGACTTCTCAACTGGCAATTGCCCTAAAGTGGATAAGGGTAAGACGTTCAGCGCAGATCCTCTATCAATGAGTACCTTAGCGATTATGTACCCATAGCATTTCAAAGTAATATGGAAGGCTTTGGGCTTTCCAGCCGGTGCAGGGTATACCTCGTCCTCAGAAAATACGATGAAGGTGGCATTCTTTACCGCATTTATCATGTTGACCACCTTCTCCGGAGTAATATCAGGTCGTACGTAGGCTTCATCCAACACACTTTGTAATGCCTTTTGATGAGCTTTTGAATTCATTATTAGGGTTAAAATGGAAACTCGGGCCGGTGTTTTCCGCAATTGATTGACCACATCATGTTCGCTTTGCTTCATAATTTTAAGAACTCATCAGTCTCCTCTCGTTCTCCTTTTCTAGGGGTTTCTTTGAGGATCGAGCTTTCTCCTATTTCCAGGTTCAGGTTTAGGATTCCTTCACTGTCCTTAGAATATACTCTACCACTGCGAGTAATTCCCCCTATCATTTCTGACTGCCTTTTTTCTATAACAGGCCTTCCTCCTGATGCCTCATTATCATAAGAGCATACTATTTTCAACCCGTAATTCCATGGCACGGCATGATTACTTTGATATGGAAATGGAGATGGCACATGGATAATAGCAGTTGGATTTTTTATAGGTGCCGGTGTATGTATGATGAGCAAGGATCCTTTTGGTGTACCTCGTGGGTCATAGTTGCTTTGGGCTGGGGCAGCCTTGTTAACTTCGTGAATTGTTTTACTAACCACTAGAAAGGAGTTCCTAGGCTTTGTAGGGTCAGGTGATCCCTCAGTTCTAGCACCATTTTTCTCTGTGACGCATACATTCCCTTCAATGGATCCTCAAGTTCCTTCAATGGTCAGGATTCCAAGCGACATCATTCTTTGCATTAATCCCTTAAATTGTTCACATTCTTCAATGTCGTGACCCACTTCTCCATCATGAAACTCGCAATAGCTGTTCTGTGACCCTCTGAGCACGTTTCGCTCTTCATCCCGAGTGGAGATATAGTTAGCGTCCTTCAAGCTTTTATATAACTGCTTCATGGTGAATGACACATCTATCAAGTTTTTCAAGCTAGGCTCTTCCCCATCTATCATAGACATTTGCTTCCCTTTATTGTGGTTTGGCAAGGGATTGGTGACGATGTCAGGGTCATTACCTGTTTTTATGCCAATATGGTTATTGTCTAATAATGCCAAGACGTATTTCCTGAAGGCATCACATTTGTCAATGTTGTGTCCCGTAGCTCCCATATGGTACTCACAAGTAGCGCCGGAGTCATACCACCCTGGGAATGGTGGTTGAAGTGGTTTAACCGGCTTAGGGCCCATAAGCTTTTTAGCCACCAAATCGTGGAAGAGCTCCGATCGACTGACATTGAAGTCAGGTAATGGCCTATCATCGCAAGGCTATTGCATAGGCCTAAACCCCCTATTTTGGACCGTCATTTGTTGCGATCCAAGATGGGGTTGTGGTGGCGTTGAGTAACTCATATGACTACTCATAACTGGACCTCGGAGCTGGTAAGACATGGTTGGGTTTGGACCGTGAAATGGCGTTTGAGGATATTGATTATACATGGGGAGAGGATGTTGGTATGCAGCGTGGATGTGACTAACATCCCCTTCCTTCTTTCGATTGCTTACTGGCCTCCCGGTTTCAATAGAAGTGTTTTCAAACAAACCCTCGCGTACATCAGTATCTATCCTCTCTCCAACCTGGATAAGATCAAAAAATTCATCCACATGGGTCTCGAGCATTATCTTACGATACGGGTCCCCCAGGGTACGAATGAAATAAGAACACAATTCTGAGTCTAAAAGCGGCGGCTGAACCTCAGCTGCTGTAGCTCTCCACCTTTAAGCATATTCCTTAAAGGTCTCTATTCCTTTCTTCTTTAACCCTTTTAAGTGCTCACGTGTGGGCGCTGTATTGAGGTTAAACCTGTATTGCCTCATGAACACATCAGTAAGATCTCTCCATCTCTTTAGTTAGAGTGATCTAGTTTCATGAACCAATACAATGCTGCGCTGGTCAAGCTCTCGTGGAAGAAGTTTATAAGAAACCTTTCATCCCTAGACCATACTGACATTTTGGTGCAGTATGACTTTAGATGATAGTGCGGATCTCCACTACCATTATACTTGGTGAACTCAGGCACTTTGAACTTTTTAGGGATGGGAACCTTTGGGGCTAAACATAATTCCTCCAATTCGACAGACTTCCAGTTAGTCAAACTCTGCAGAGCTCGCAGCCTGTCTTTAACCTCTGCTATATCTTCTTCCCAATCCTTCTTCTCGTTGTCCTCTTTCATCTTAAGGCCAGTATTGGCAACGGTCTGAACAGGACTAATGATCCCGATAGCCGGCTCCCCTCCTGGAAGGTCATAAGGGGAAACACCCCCTTGGTTCCATTCTTGATACCCCTGTCCTTCCGCCCCTGAAGCCAAGGGATTTGGTGGTCGACTTACTGTCGTAGGTCTTTGTGTCGGTTCCGGAACCCCGGTGGCAGAAGGACTACCCGAAGTTACTCCTGGTATTTCAACACTCGTATTAGGGGCGCCGTGGTCTACATTAGTGGGGTTTGATGGAACATTATTTACAGCCACACTCGAACTTATATTCTGTAATAGCTTCATCATTTCTAACATTTGAGACTACATTGTCCCCATTTGATCCTTCAGGGCTCCCACTTCAGCTTCTAACCGCTGCTCAGTTTCTGATTGGCTGTTTTCGGTGGGCATAGCTCTAGCACGCGCTCTAGTTAAATACATTCTTCTTGGCGACTGAGCTTGGTTAGATGAATTCTTCCCCCCTCGGGCAATATTGGCTTTTTGCTTGCTTTTTTTTTTTAAAGAAAAAAAAATGGACTTTAATAATAAAATAGTTACCTGGGTTTCTTATTTTTCAATATGCTGACTTGGCATAAAGGGTATAAGGACCACGAACCTTTGAATCTTTGAGGGTACATATTGTAACACTCAATGAATCAAAGTTAACAGCTAACACAAGGGACATTTAATATCAACATGCGCAGGTTTATTTTGCACCACACAACCAACTTTCTCACATGATTTTTGATATTCCATATATACAGTAACGAACATATTTGATAGCCAAAAGAAGAAACCATGCATTTTACTAAAAAAATAGAATGTTTGATTACGTCATACATCAAAGTAACCCAGTCCATGAGTTCACTTTACAAAATACTGAAATTGTCTCTGCCTCTACTCATCTAAAATTTCATTAACATCTTCAAATCCTCCATAAGGTTATGACATAAAGTGAGAAATTCAGTTACAGCCATAAGAGTCTTCGTAGGGATAGTATGCCCTTCGGCTTTCTTATATGCGTAAATGAATTCAGGAATGGCATCATTGGCAAATAGGATCATTCTTTTGAAACGCTCTAGCCACATTTCTTTCTCGATCACTTGCTCCTCATGGCGAGCCTCCCACAATCAAGCCTTTTCTGCTTGATGGTTGAGCTGTTCAATCAAGTTTTGTATGGCTATCGCATTATCACTCTTGACCTTGGTCACGTCACTCATCTTTTCTTCTAACTGTTTGACAAGTACATCAATTTCTCGTTGGAGATCACTAGGAGACTTAAATTCTTCCACCTACCTTATTATGGCATCCTTTTCCTTAACAGCTTTTAACAATCGAGCTTAATAATGGAGGGCCTTCTTGTTGTTTTCTTCAACCTATTTTTGAATCCTCCTTACGATGTTTTTCAACTTATCATTTTCCTCTTTCAATCTTCTCAACTCGATGTTCATCTCTGACTCTTTTCTCCTTTTTGCTCTCTCGTCTTCTCGTAACTTGGATAAGTTTTCCAAGTGTCTTTTGCTTACTTCCTCCAGGCTTTGTAGCTCAGTCTTTTTACCTTCTAATTGTTTGGCCAAACATTCATGAACCTCCTGTAGGTTGTTACTTAATAAGGGGTTACGAGATCCCAAAGGTGGATGAATCCCACTGGTCCTTTTCTTAAGCCAAGCCTCATATCTTTTCGTGGTTGCTACGGCGCGCTTCCCTAACTCGAATCTCCCTTTACACATTACATAGCTCCATGCATCCCTTATCTGATGGATCATTTCCACATTTAGAGAATCACTATAGTAGAAGCTAACTCTTTGCACAGATTCTTCAGATGGGATGTCCTGCTCGTATGCAAATTAGCAATGTGCAACTGCGGGATTATAATTAACGCATCTTCGAGCACCCATAAGAGGAACGTTAGGGAAATTTCCACAGCAGTAAATAATATCCTCACCTTCCCACTAAGAGAGCTTCCACCAAATGGTGGTATCTTCAAGTCCTTCTATTTTCTTGATCCATTGATCATGGCTCATTTTTGCTTGTAATGGAATTGATCCTTCGCGACGTGGATAATCTCGGATCGGGTGATGGATGGTGTCAAATGTCATACCAAGTTGATATTCCCTACCATAAATATGATTAACCCACCATATATTCAACAGTGGCAAACAACACTTCAACTTTCCTTTCTTTTCTCTATGGCAAAAACTTAATGTCAAAAATGTTTCTGCTAGAAGCACTGGTACTAAATTCACATGGTGATTTTCCACCATCCACAGGATGCTTACTGCTGCCAAATCAACTACGCCCACTGCTGATGGGAATAATACTAACCCATATACTACCAAAGCAAGCACTCTTCTGAAAACAACCTAGTTCCCCTTCTCAGCTAAAGCTTCCAACCTCTTCTCTAAATATTTCCTAGATAATCCTTCTGTTGCACCAGAGTGGCATAATTGTACTCGTGTAGGTTCCTCCCCCAAAACCTGGGCCACAACGCGTTTGGAAGGGAGATGCCCAGGGTACAAGTAAACGGGGGTGTCTTTGGTAACAAGCATCTTCATCAATCCCTCGTATTCTTCCAAAGTGGGTGCAAGCTGGAAAGTTGGAAACATGAAGCATCTCAGTGAATCTTCCCAATGTTAGGCTAAGGCTACAAGTGCATCGGGCTGGATAGAGATTGATAGCAAATCCAAGATGTCTCCATAATCCTTTTGAAAATGGTGGAGTTGTTCCCCTCTAAGTTTCCCACTCATAATGATTAAGCTCTCCACTGATTCAGCTTCTACCTTCACTTGAACTCTCCTCCTAATCAAGGCCATTCCTGTTGGGCTTGTATCTTATGGTTGTGTGGTGTCCGATGAGTCCTTCATATCTTTATGCCAATGAAAATGACAATTCACTGTAACAAGTCCGTTGGTTAGAAACAAAATGAAATGAGCACAAAACATATTCAATCAATAGATTACTTGTCACTTTATTCACTATTAATCGCCAAGAGTCTTATTGATCCATTGGGAATAATAGATATAAATCTCAACCCAAGGAGAAATAGATCCTCACATGGGCGAGGCTTAAATAAGTGAGCCATATAATCTGTTGATATATTATTTTCACAAGAATTATTGATTTTCAAGAAGCTTCCTACTCCATCAATGCACCATTAGGCCAACCTTCCCACACCGACAAAACTTTCAATTTTAGCTCATTTCATTTAGCTAATAACACATCGTATGGAAATGTTGTGATAATTCAATACCCCATAAAAGATTTTTTTAAAAAAAAAATGGAATCATGCCATGAATGATGTGTCAACATACAAAATGAGAGTGTAATATTATCTATCATTGTCCTAACTCGAGTCAACCCTATATGTGGGAACGGTACCCTAAAGACGGTAGGCCCTAAGAAGGTTATCTATTAAGTTTGGTCCATTAAGGTGCATAGTTCTGAGGGTAGATCTAGCATCTTAGAGCATTACTGGTCTTCAGATTGCCCCCACTCAAAAGAGTGAGGATCTCACGACATGAATAAGACTAAAAAAGGACAAAATCCTACTCCAATCAAATTCATATAGCGAGGTACAACCTGAGCGAGGTCTTCACGGTAATCTCTAGAAGCGAGAAGTTTCACAGGAAAACCAATATAAACCTCTACTAACTTAGGGTAAGCGAGGACCCGGGTATAAAGCCCAAAAGTGTGTGAGGTAGAATGTTAACGTGCTTAAGATGTGAGGGGAGCATATAAAACTCTAAACCGATAGTTTACCCAACCTTCATTTATCAAACAGCTAAATTGCAAGAGAAGACAAGAGCTTACAACATAAACATGGGTCGTCTATCCTAAGGTTTTATTCCGTATGTTATCTATCCTGACATATGTATTACAAATAAACTAACGAAATTACATGGCAAATAAGGAACTTTAAGCATGTTATATTACTAAAAAGGAAGATATACACCTATACAAATAGCAAAAATAAATAGCAAATACATAAGAACATCCAGGCATATCATGCAACCACAAGAGATAAATAAACAAGAAAACACCAAAGAAGCAAAACGTAATTGGGATTTGGTTCATGTGTTTTAATTTACGACAACTTGATTAATCTAACCCTCTTGACCTCTTCATTTTTCTCTCTTTTTAATTTATTATTTTTTTGGTTTTGGGGATTTTAGTCTTTATTTTGAAATTTAAATAAAATGAAATGATTATAAAGAACGACTTCGATCATGTAAAAAAAAAATATTAAAACATTTAATTTTGTAATATTGTTATTATTGTTATTATTATTTTAAAACAAGCATGTGCTAATTTTGGGAATCCAAGGAGATTAAAATCTCACCTGATCTCATGCAATCGAGGAGAACTAAATCCTCACACGATAATTTCATAAATAATGGAAAATATTTAATTAAAGTCAATATTTAATGATTATTATTTTTAAAACAAATATGCTAATTTTTAAAAGATCTAAGGAGATTAAAATCTCACATGATCTCATGTGATCGAGGAGGATAAAATCCTCACACGCTAATTTCATAAATAATGGAAAATATTTAATTATTATTATTTTTAAAACAAATGTGCTAATTTTAAAAAGATCTAAGGAGATTAAAATCTCACATGATCTCATGCAATCGAGGAGAACAAAATTCTCACACAATAAATTTCATAAATAATAGGAATTATTTAATTAAAATAAATATTTAGTTATTATTTAAAAAAAAAAACAATGTGTACCAATTTAGGGATCTAATGAGATTAAAATCTCACGTAATCCCATGCAATCGAGGAGAACAAAATTCTCACACGATAAATTTCATAAATAATAGGAATTATTTAATTAAAGTAAATATTTAGTTATTATTTTATTTTAAAAAAAAAAAACCAATGTGTACCAATTTAGGGATCTAAGGAGGTTAAAACCTCACATAATCCCATACAATCGAAGAGAACAAAATTCTCACATAATAATTTCGTAAATAATGAAAATATTTAATTAAATTCAATATTTAGTTATTATTTTTCTCAAAACCAATGCACTAATTTAAAAAAAAAAATCAGGGAGATTAAAATCTCACATGATCTCATGCAATCGAGGAGAATAAAATCCTCACTTGATGATTTTCTTGGAATCTTGTTTATAAAGCCAAAATTAATCTCCCATTGACAGGAGACAAGCACCGAGAGGCAAATGAAGTACTTCCATGCATATATACATATATATACCTCTATGTTTACACACACACAAATATATATATATATATATATATATATATATACAATGAAAGGAGAGAAAAAAGAAAAAAAAAAAACATAAGGATGGACAAAGAACCCTCAATGCCACATGCATGCACTCACATGGGTATTCATATATATATATATATATATATATATATAAGCATATCTATCCATATACATCTATATATACCCATATGTAGATATGTATAAACATGACAATGGAAGAAAAGAAAAGCATAAGTAAGAGGAAAAACCTACACACCACATGCATATGTTCATATATATATATATATATATATCTATATGTGCACACACACACACACACACACACATATATATATTCATACATCTATATGTATACACATATGTAGATATATATAAACATGACAATAGAGGAAAAGAAAAACATTAGTAAGAGGGAAAACCTACACACCACATGCATATATTCATATATATATATATATATATATCTATATATGCACACACACACATGTATATATCTTCATACATCTATATATATACATATATGTAGATATATATAAACATGACAATGGAAGAAAAGGAAAACATCAGTAAGAAAAACTTACACGCCACATGCATATATTCATGTATATATATATATATATATATCTATATATGCACATACACACACACATATATATATATATAACAATGGAAAAAGAGAAAAACGCATCAGGAAAGACAAAGAGCCCACCCCACACCACATGCATGCACTCATATGGGTATTCATATATCCATATATACATCTACATACATCAACATATACACACCCAAATGTATATATATATATATACATCCATATACACACAGCTATACATATATATATATATATATATAAAACGATGGAGGGATGAAGAAAGTGCTAAAGAAAATGCATTAGGAAGCAAGGAAACTCCTATACACACACGCTTATATGTGTGTGTATATATATATATATATATTTCTCAGCCAGAAAAATGCATCAGGAAGCAAGGAAACTCAGATACACACATACCTATATATATATACATTCTCGGCCCCAAAAAAAAATGCATCAGAAAGCAGAAAAATGCATCACGGCACCCTAAGTTTCTCTTGGCCAGACTTACCTCTGTTCACCCCTGTTCAAAGCTGTTTGGAACAGAGGAAAACGTTCACAGCTTCAGCTCGGTCTATTTCTTGGTTCCAACTTGGTTCAACTCGTCATTGCCTTCTCGTTTCTGCTCGTTACTGTGTCCACCACTCTGCTCGTCACAGCTGTAGCTCGTTTCTCTCAACTCTCTCACTTCTCTCAGCTTTTTCAGTTCCTTCCCAACTCTCTCGATCTCACTTCCAGCTGCCTCCAACCATCTCTTTTCTTTTTCTCCCCACAGCCTTTTCTTCAATTCTCGATTTTTCTCCCTCATAGTAGCTCTTTTCTTCAATTCTCGGCTTCTTTCCCTCATAGCAACTCTCAAAAACTCCCCCCTCCCTTTTCGGTCCAGCCGTGCCCTCCTTTTCAGCAGTGCGTCCTCCCTTTCCTTTTCTCTTCTTTCTCTCCTTTTTTCTGCTTTGCCTCTGAAACGACGAGCTGCTGCCCCCTTGGCTGTTGCAAATGCTCTTCCTTTTTAAGCCTCCAGCCTTCTTCTCTTTTTCTGCTCTCTTCCTCACTTTTTCTGATGCACACTGCCTCCCTTTTCAGCCACCACCATTGCTTCTGCTGCCTCCCACTTTTCAGCAACAAACCCTCCTTTTCTTCCCGTGTCTCCTGCTCCTTTTTGCTTTTTCAGCCTTCCTTGTGTCCTTTTGTTTCTTAGTAGTGTGTGTGTGTACGTGAGTGTGTGCATGTGGGAGTGGGAGTGTATGAATGTGAGCAAGTGGGAGTGTGTGAGTGTGAGCAAGTGAGAGTATGTGAGAGCAAGTGAGCAAGTGAGAGCGTGTGAGAGCAAGTGAGCAAGTTTGCATTTTTATTTTAATTAGGTGGCCTTTCTCTCCTCTTTGTATTTGGATTAATTCACAAATTTGTTAACCCTATTCTTTTTTTTTTTTTTTTTTGCAAGATGATTATCATGTCTCTACTTCAAACATATATTTTGAATTTTTCCTTTTAATATTTTTGGTTTTATATTTGGTTTTTTCCATATTACTTCTATCTTTTGCTTTTTGCAATTTTGTTTTTAATTAATTAATCTTTTAAATTTTTAATTTTATTTATTATCATTACTATAATTATTATTATTGTTAGTTTAGGTGGGGTGTTCACAAATATGGTCCATTTTTTTATTTGGAAGTTACGACTCATGATTAAAATATAGTATCTCAAGCTAAACCTTATTAACTCACTTAGACATATCAAATTAAAGTAACAATTTCAAATCAATAAAAAAGTATTTTGAAAAATAAAATGAGCGAGACACTATAATTTAATTATAAGTTAGTAATCAAAATGATATATTTCTATTTTGAATCTTGTCAAAGCCTTTTCTCTTGGAAAAAGCAGTAACAATTTTTGGTGTTGCTCTAGCTATGATATATATTTTCAATGCAAAGTCATTATCCACAGTCTGCTTTATAATGCAAGTTTGGACCATGAAAAAGCTGTATAAACAATAACTATATATATTTTGGAGGGCAGGGCTTATGTGGGAGTCTATGGAAGAATGGTCGAAGGAGGGAAATTGATTTACGGCACGGGTGAGAAGTGAAAGCATTGAGGGAATCTATTTTATTTTAAGTTTTGTTTATTTATTTTTGCAGCAAATTTCATGAGGATAAAACTTTTTATATAACTATAAAATTAGTTGCATTGATGCAATCATTATATGGTATATTCAAAAGAAAACACGTGACAATAACATGTCATATTAAGCAAACCGTATAACAACTTAAAATAATTTGTTATATTTGTATTTTGATTTTATTGTTCTTAAATTTTATTCATTAACACAAAATTCGTTTTGAATTTTTTAATTTATCCATCTACTTTTTATATTTTAGTGACCCACATGGAAATACATTAGTTTATAGCACCCACATGGAAAAACATTAGTTTATAGCATTGTTAACTTACTACTGTATTTTCTTTATTTTTTCAATAACTCCATAGCTTTTTTATTTTATTCTTGTTTTCAATATATGAAATAATGTTTTATGGGGTTATTAAAACATAAAAAGTAAAGGTGGTATTTTGGCTAAAAAAAATAGATGGGATAAAATGAAAATTTAAAAAAAAAATTTACATTCATAAATAAAATTTTAAAATATTAAGATCAAAATATAAATTTAATAAATTACTTTTAGTTGATGTACAGTCAACATATTTTGACATATCACTGTCACATATTTTCTTTTAAATATACCACATAATAGTTACACAGGTGTAACCAATTTTATTGTTACACCAAAGATGACACCGATATACAATTATTGCTACAATTTAACAACAAACGTAGACATCATTAGATGTGCAATTTCATTGAAAAAGAAAAAGGATGTGGAATGAATTTATCTTTCACCATTAATTCATTGTTAAATGGCTATTTTACTCTAGTGGCTTTAGTGGCTAAATTGAAACTTTTGTGCAATTACATCGAGATACATTCATTCTTATGGCCATATTGTTTTCTTAATTTGTCATTGCCCACGTCAACTATACCATATTGCTTCTGAAAGTTTATTTGTGTTACGTCACATGAATGTTATGTATATCTTCACATAAATATTCCGTAATATTACAAATATTAAAACTAAAGATATATTAATATATTATAAATTATCAAATTATTTAATGAAAAGATAACTCAATATAAATTTAAATGATGATTATAATATAAGAAGATAAATAAAAGAAATTAGAGTAAAGTACACAATTGGTCCCTCATTTTTATAATTTGTGACAATTTGGTCTCTCACAAATTAATTGTGACAATTTAGTCCCTCACAAATTTAAATTTATACAAAACTAATTTTTCATAAATTCAAATTTGTACAAAATTAGTTCCTCCATTTGTATTAATGAGGGACTAATTTTGCATAAAATAAAATTTCTAAGGGACTAATTTGTCATAACTATTTGTGAGGAACCAAATTGTTACAAAACGTAAAAGTGGAGGACCAATTTAGTACTTTTCTCAAAGAAATTATCTTCTCTTTAAATTTTAATTAAATTAATTTAAAAAATAAATATTTAGTAGATATATTAAATATTATAAATTAAGAATTAATTGTTAACAAAAAGATAACTTAACATATTTTCAATAATCACATTAGTTTTATGTTTAAAAAAATTAAAAATCATTGTATATGTAAGGATATAACTATTATTTTAATTTATACTTTAATTTTAATTTTTTTCAATTTATGAACTCTTCATATATCTATATAATTGATGATGTAAGGTATTATATATGAATGTAGTATCTTGTTTTAAAACTTCTTTGTTATGCCATATAGATTTTTACCCATTTATTGCCATGAGTTAGATCTTTTATTTATACATATGTATATCAGTTCTTCTCATTCTTTACATCAATTACTTGTGTGTGTGTGTGTTTTCCCTTCTCCTATTAATGAAAATTTGTTAATGAAAATTGACTAACATGAGAGTTAATTCATGAAAATAGTGCAAAAAGTAATTAAGCATTAATACAGCTTATATGTTTTTTTCTTTGTACGAATTATAGTGAGTGTAGACGGTTTCTATACTGAAGACTTTATTTTTAAGAATTCATATGTTTTGTACTATCTGATGACGATTTTCTGTTAACATTTTTGTTTAATTTATTTTTATATTATTTATATTTATTTAAGTTCATTGTTTTAATAATATGTTTTTCCATAGTTAAAAACAACAATATAATTATAAAATTGAAAATTTTAAACAAGAGTAATGAAAAAGAAAAGATTAGGAAAAAAGATAGGAGGTTATATAGAAATAAATATAAAGATTAATATTTGTCAACTTATTTTAATTTATAAATAGATATTACAATTATGTTTACTTTATATTTATTTATTTTAGCAATTCTTATTTTATTTGATTTGTCATCTAATTAATTTTTATCTTTCATTTATATTTTCATACATTTTTATTGTAATAATTTTTTTAGAAAATATTAAAAATATTAATAAATAAATAAAATTACTTTATAATAATAAATTTTATATATATATATATATATATATATATGTGTGTGTGTGTGTTAACACATGCATAAAAAAGAACACAGCTGTGGCACAAAATATAAAATTTAAAAAATAAAGAGTATGAAAATATTCACGTGTCACAAATTCAATACTCCACTTGTTGCAAAAATTCTTATGTTAAAAATAATAGTTTTTAGTTTTACTCTGATTCATCATGAACGCCAACTAAACCTGGCACTCTTGATAATCAGATAACAATAGCAAGATGTGTGTTGATTCGTGATTGGCTTGCCATCTTAGAAGGGATTTCATTCTCACAATCTACTTCTCTTCTACAATCCATTTCTTAAAGCACTTCAAGCAAAGGCTGTGAACGACATATATGATATAACATGATAATAAGCTTAGGAAATCAAAGTCAATTTTGATGGGAAAAGAGAAGAAATCTTTTATAGTATTCCTCAAACAAAGAAACATAATTACACCAATCGTCACATGTCTCTCCAGTAGCCTGACACAGCTATGAGATGGCGGCTTCTTCTGGCAAACCAAGCAAGTCTCATCTTCATTGACAGAGTAAGAAGAAAGTTTGGCCATTGGGGATGTGAGGAAGGAGTTGAATATGGAGGTCTAAGAATCTTAAGAGATGAGAGGTCATAGGCATTGGGGTATGGGAAAGCGTATGAATTCTGCAATTGTAGAGATCTTCTCGCTCTATCTCTTCTTTCCACCTTCATTTTGGTAATGTTTTAAAGAATTCATAATTACAATTTTTTGGCTTTTTTTTTTTCTTCTTTTGAGTAATATTATTGCTAGTGCATTGTATTATATATTTAGGTTAAGGGAAATTGCAAAAGAAACGTGAGTTATCATATGAAATATGCTACTAATGACGTTGTTGGTCATATGCATCATGCATGAAATATATTTTAATTTTTTTCCCTTCGTATAGACATTTTTATAGTGAATAATACCATTTGGAACAACGTTAAGCAATATTCAGTCATCATTAGAACTTTTATTTATATACTATTTTTATTATTTGGGAAAACATTTATGGTAATTATTTTATTTTCATATAAATCTCGTAATTGTGATCATATATCCTCCAACTTATTGAGTGTTATTAGGGTTAGGACTGAACATAGGGATGGTCGAGTTAGGCAAGATCCTAGTTACACCATATCTAAGCCAAGTCTATATATATTTTTTAATTTTTATTTCATACAAAATTTTTTATTAATAAAAAAAATTTAAGGAAAAAATCTAATATTTGAAATGAATAAAAAAAAATATGATTTAAAATGAAAAGTGATTAAAATTTGAAACGAATTAATCTTTAAAAAATTGATTATAAATAAAATAAAAATAAATAATAACCAAACCAAATTAGGGTGGGTCTTATATATATTCACGATTCGATAAGATAAAATTTAAAAATATTTTTATTTTAATCTTGTCTAACTCAACCAAATATAATTGGATCAAACTAAATCGACTGGTCAATCAACACATCTAATAAGGGCCTTTAAACTACAAGACTCTTAGAAGGCTTTAGTTTGCTTTTCACTAACGCCTAAATAAAACCATGTAACACTCAAGTCTTGCACAATGAACTAACACCACAACTTATATTAACTGTGCAATTAATAATGGCTCTGCATGCTAATAATAAAATGTTTATTTATATCTACTATTTTTTATTTTATTTTGAAAGCATACAAAGTCATATATAAGAACGGTAATTATTATTTTTTTCCCATAAATCTTTTAACTTTTCTTAGAAGTTGTTAAATATACATCCTCTAAACTTAATTAGTCTTATTAGGGCCTTTCTAACACAAGACTCTTCAAGGCTCAAAATAACTTGGTCTCCTCCTCAATATGGCCCAAAGAAAATCATATACTACTCAAGTCTTCTATATGTAATGTACTAACACGGTAACACCACAACTTGCTTTAATTGTGCAACTTAATTAGCATAACTCATAAGTGTAATATTCTAAATTTTTCATTCAATAATTCCATCAGTGATAATTTTGTGAATATTTACATAAATTAGAAGGAAGAAGTAGTTCAATTAAGGAAAAATATAAAAATCTAATTAGTTGAAAAAATAGGAGATTAAAGTGAGCTCTTATATTAATTCAAATAGCAATTTTCATAAACTTAAGCTGGCTCAAGTGGCTAAGCCTTACATATACAACCATAAGGACCTAAGATTGAATCCCCAATGTGCATCAGAGTATTTTTTTTTTTTTCCTTTAGTTTCCCACAAGAACTCCCTCCAATTAAGCTCCAATGTCAGACGTGATTTTGAGAGAAATTGGAGCTCGATCTGTAAGTTTCTCCTTCGATTTCGATGGCGCTCATATTCTACTATGGATTTTGCACCACTCTCTCCCATTTTCAACTCTTAATTTTCAAGTTTTATGATTAGAATTTAAAGATTCCCTCTCATATGTTTGAACCCATGTGAATAGTAAACATAATCCAAAATTCGCATGATTTAGGTGAAATTTCTTCAAACCAAGTTAGAGCTTTACTTTTACTACATATTTCATGCATTTTTCCCTTAATCCTAGCTATTGATTTCAAGTTTTAGCCTTTGATGTTAGGAAGATATCATTTTGGGCAAGTTACATGAACAGTAACTCAAAAAGTGCAATTAAAGCTTGATTTGAAGGAGTTTTTTGAAACTTCCTTGGGGGTTTTGGTCATAGGTAAGTATCAAACACTTCCTAAGCATTAATTTGATGATTGGATTGCTTAATTAAAAACTCTTCTTTTCTTAGTAGGAGTTGAAGTGTGTCAAGTTATAATATATGAAGATTTCTTAATTCCCTAATGTCATTAGACCTCAAAGAGAAGAAGTAAAGTTGTTGGAAGTTATCGTTTGGAGTGGTAAATTATTTGGGAATTTTTCTCAAATTATTTTAGATTTAATTGTTGTTTAAGGGAAGTCTGATGAATGAAAGTGCATTCGAGTTATTATAATTAATAAATAAATTACCTTAGTTATTGTGGGTATAGATTTTAACCTAATTGGTAATGTTAGACAACTTAAATGGTATAAAAGGCAATGATTAAACTATTTAGGGACTAGTATTGTATTAAAATGTATAATTAAGATAATTATGATTGCAAAGTGTGTTTAATGTCATCTTCATAATATGAAACATCAATGTCTTATGTTGGTTTTAATGCAAGAAATGGGAAGTGAAATTGATGGAAATTATGTGAATTTATAGGCATATAAGCGTAATTAAAGACATTGGAATATTTTTAGTGTAAATTATTTAAGTTGGCTATTGGTGAGGATGAAACTATAAGTTTATGGATTATTTGGGCGGCCAAAGTATTCTTGTTGTCTATGTGAATATATGTATTAATTATGATTATTAAAATCATCAAGTAAAATAACAGATGACCTTAGAGAAAAGAAATAAAGTACCGCAATGGATTTTAAATGTCAACTCATTGTGGAAAATTGTTAGAATTTAGTTAAGATATTTCCTAGCATAAGACATTAAAGGTCTGCCATTTATGTTTAAGGTCAAAGAAGTTGTACTTTACTCTACTGGTAAAGGAGTGAATTATATGGGTTTTGACCAAGTGAGTGGATAATCTTAATTATATAAGATTTCTATTTAATAATATCTATTTTAGAATAATATTGTTTCTTCATCTCGTTGTGCTTAGGTTAGGCTTCTAGAATTGTGAATGTCATTTCCATACTATGTAAACTTTAAAATGCCTGGATTGGTGAATTCAATGACTCTGCATTTCTAAATTTCCTTGATTTTGAGTTTTCTAAGCTAAAATATTTCTGAACTTTCATGAAATATTTAGTTCATTGATTATGAAGATGTTTGATTCTGCAGACACAATGTACTAAGATTCTGAATTCCGAATACTTTGATCTGTGTCTATGGAAAAGTTTGGTTATGAGTTTTTTGAAACCCCGATATTTGATTACGAATTTGCATATGTTAAAGAAATTTTTGGGAATGCATCCAAACAGAACCACATAGCTAACAGTAGTAAATGTTAATCATATTGCACTACAATCTATATTATGATATGATTAGGCATGATGCCATTATTATAATACTTTGTCTGAGGTCTAAGGCCATTATTCTGAATATTTTGAACTTGGAGCTCATGACTGATATCTGTTCTATTTTGATTATACTAGCATTGAGCTAGCTCTATTTCTAATATCTAATAGTTCTGTAGGATATTCCCAAGTATTCAAATAGTTTTTAAATACTTTTGTATTACATATGCACTAATATATTTTTATTGAAATTTTGTTTTACAATTTTATTATTAAGGACTTTACTAAAGTTTAAGATGTGTTCTGTATACCATACTACTTATTCTAAGTATGGAAGATGTTTGATTTTAAGACCACATATGAATTTTTTTTCAAAAATCCTACCGTGGCCAATCTATCCCTTCTTTTGTATGATCAGTATTATGTATTCATTGAGTTTTTACTCACCCCACACTATTTAACATTGTTTAAATCACAGTACCAATCCAAAACACCCACCTAGAAAGTAGGAGTTTGCAAGTATTTCTTGCTTTTGGTAAGCCATGTTGTGAGGGCAAGAGCTCTTCTTTTGTTGTACATTTGTAATTTGATTTAGTAGCTCCCTTTGTATACATGCAGATGGTCTTTTGTTCTAATCAGTTGACTGTAGGTTGTTATGTATGTGTGTATGTGTGTGTGTATATATATATATATATATATATATATTGGAAGAGCAGTGCTTTCGATCTTGTTATGTGTTTCAGGTTTTCTATTGTAAAAGTTTTAGAAGGTCTATATTTTAGGGGAGACTCTCTCGAAATTTCTACACAAAGGTAACTAATATTTTTGGTACATGTATATGTGGGTATTCTATTTAGTTTTAGTTAATGAAGATTTTGCCTGTTGAGTAAATGCCTAATTTTTTAATATGTCAATTGGGCTTACGAGGACAAGAGATACCTCGTTTTTTGTGCCAATAAGGTATTTTTGGTTAGGGTCATGACAATAAGTGCACTCAAGCCAAATCATTATGTCAACATACTCTCAAAAGAAGCTTATAAATAAATATTCCTACAAAATTGAAAAAGATTGATTTGGATATAAGAACTGTTGGCGTTATATTGTGCAATTCCAGAGGTTTGAATTGTAAATAAAAAGTCCTGGACGGTGTGTGGTCAAATTTTGACATTTTTTATTGCTCTCAATCTCCAACTTTAGTCTAAACTATTAGATTTGCATTTTTTTTAATATTAACTATTAGATCCATACATTTCATAATAATTGTAGAAAATCTAAATTGAAAAAAAGATAAGTTGTGAATATATTGCATAAGCACTAGGGTCAATAAAGCAAGACCCCTGCCAGTATCCCTTAAACAACAATATACATCTTCTCACACTCATCAAACTAGGCTCCCCGCAAGCCTATTTGTATTCTCTCTCGAAAACCCCTAATATTGTATTACTTCAATAAGATAGTCTTGCTCTACGTAACGTTCTTCTGTTTGTCTGAGAGTGTATATAGTAATGTTGGGAAAATAATAAATACTTAAAATTTTGTTGTGGGTTGCTCCATTACAAATTACAAAAGTCTTTTAACTTAATTATAAAATAACTAACTACCAAATAATTCTCAAATAATTTTTAAATATTTTACAATATCTTTGTAGTAGAGTAAAATATCTTTTAGGTCCCTCACTTATTAAGTGTATTTTTCTCCTTTGCAGCACTTGCAATGAAATCTTTCAAGGGGAAGACACAGGTTGGTAGATTTGCCACTTATGCTAGCCCAAAACGCAGCTTGAAGAAAGAGCAATGAAATATCTTTTATTCCCTTCTTCTTCATGACAGTCATAAGACAACAGTTTCTTATATTCAAAAATCAAGTTCAAAGAATGAGTCCCTCTTACCAAAGCTCGTCATGGAGCCATGGAATTGTTCTTAATTTGAAATTGTTTTCTCTATTATAAGCTGATCAATCGTCAGATAGCATCAAAGCCTTATTCTGTCCTCACCTTGTTTGTTTCCTTCCTGATTCCATTTTCACAACAACGAGGCATATAGTATACATTGCCCGCATTATCCTTTGTGGTACTACGTTCAGCCATGGGTTAAATAAATGTTTCTTGGATTTGTCAGATTCAGTGCCACCAGAGAGTGAAGTTGTTCATTTGGCTTGCAAATAACAAATCCATATTCCACACAAGAGTGTGTCTAAATGATCGATGATGATGATGAAGCCGTATAAGACATCCTCAGGGACTGCAGTGTTGAGTACTGAGATCAAACAAGGTGTAACAGAAAGCAGTTAATCATAGCAAACACAGTTTGATTCGTTTGGAGTTTCCTTCTTGGTTAGAATCAAATGTAAGAATGGACTTCTTTGTCTACGTGTTGGGCAATTTGGCAATACAGAAATGCATTGAGTTTCACAAAAAAATCCCTTTGTTTAAGCCAAGCCATCCTTGGGTTTTTACTTCGCTGTTCTATAAATTTTGCTTTCTAACTATTAATAAGTCTACAATGAGGACCCAAGAACCCATTTTCATTCGGAAATTAAAAGGCTTCCAACACCAACGTTGTGGTACAAATTAAATACTGACAGTCTGACGCAGACAGCCTCCATGTTGGAAACCCCTGTGAGGGGGACAAAGACTAGGAGTTACTCCTCGAATGCTGGATGATGTTTTCTGTGTGTGTGTGTGTGTGGGTTTTTTTTTTGGTTGTATTCTCGATATTAAAAAAAGAAAAAGTGCAGATCCTCGACTGAATAAGGGATCATATTAAAAAGAATAATATGAGTTAAAAAAATTTTTAATTATGTAATTTGCTCACTAAACAAAATTGAAAAATTTAACCCAAATTCAAATCAAAATCAATTTGCAATAAAAATAAAAGGCAAAGAGGTAAATGGGGTTTTGAATTTGGCAAAGCCATTGGATTGGTATTTAGAATCAAACCAAAGGAGCAAAAGCAGAAAGAGAAAGTGCTTCAATGCCTGGCTGCGTCATTATTGGTTATCAATATCATCACAAGCTTAATGAATTTAAATGCAGATTTACCCTGTGAAACAATCCCAAAGCTATATCCGAAGGGAGACACTAAATTGTTTACTTACTAACTATTCGGTCCCGATGTATATTATCATCCCTTTAATTTTAAAAAAAAAAAATTGTCCTTCTTTGGGTAAATTTAGCGAACAAACTGAATCATTGCATAGTTGGAGGTTGTGGAAATCATAGTCTGTGAACAACAACGAAGAAGTATATAAACATGAGGATGCTTGTACTCTTTAAGGTATTTGTTCACACTTTTGGTCCAAGGTTTACGCATGACTTTGTTGAAGTGGTGTAAATGAGTAAGTTTCAACGTTCCAAATTACAATTTTTTATCAAACGGCGGTAAAATTCGTAGAAGAGAGGAAAAAACTAAGAAAAATTAATAAGAGACTCATATCATATACATATATGATATAATACTTAATGCAATATATTTGCATACATATTAGATGTGTATAGAAAAATTTCTTTTGTAAGATATATTATAAAATGTACTAAAATGATATCAAATCAACACTAAAATATTTTTATCCATTTGTTATTAATTGTGATTTTTTTTAATTATTTTATTGTTTATTTTATTATCTTTTTTTATCATATTTCAATAAATTATAAATTTTTTTTTGTGTATCGTCTTCATTATTGTAATCTTTTTTCTTCACATAAAACAGTAGGCAAGAGATGAGAAGAAATTCAAATTTTATTTGTTAGAATATATATATATATATACATAACATAAATACACATACCTGTATCTTTAAATTTTAAAAGTTAATATATTTTACTATCATATCATATTGTATTCGATACTTATATCTATACCAGTACTTCTTAAAGCTTCCCTCTTGAAGACTCAACTTGTCCGTGTTCAAATAAAGATTGGTAACATGGCATTTAAGGCTAGGCCCTTCGAACTATTTGAACCCAATCTATTTAATCCGGATTTAAACTTCATATTTGAGTTTAAAGATTGAGTTTGGACCAAAAATAAAAACTTTGATATACATTGTATAATTAATGTTTACTTCCATTTATTCGAATCTAAATTTATGACATGATTTAAGACTCAAAGCATTAAGGCATGAGTATTTAGATATTAATAGTATAAATCTATTTAATTTTGTTTCACTCCACCTATATATGCCTTGTCTGTCCCTTCATTAATGGATGAATTTCACTCACTGGTGTAAACAAGCCCAATTTCAGTTAGGTGTTTTGGATCATAATTTAGCATATCAAGTACTTGATGAGTCAACTGTAATGAATGCAGCGATTAAGAGAAAGCTTTCCTTAAGATTTGGGAAGAACAAAGTAGACTAATTAAGCTTATAATGTTAATATATACAAATACTTGCTAACAACATGGAGCCTATACAATTCTCAAACTGTAAAATGAAAAGGCATTTATGAAATTTATAGATGCTGTTCTTAAATAGTTGATAATCCTTTTGTTAATACACTAATGAGCAACCTGACCACCCATGAAATATAATTAGGGATGAATTTAAGGAAAGACACGGGGACAATCACTCCCTTAAATTCTTAAAATTTTAAGTTTTATATGTAATTTTTTTTTATATTATTAATTTAATTCTTTAATTTATAAGAATTCATCCTTCTTAGATTGTATAAAATTGCATCTCTTAATTTAAACATTTGATATTTAGGCTTTCGTCACATTGGAATCAAATCTTAAATATGTCACAATGATTCATGTAATATATGAACATGTCAACTTTAGCAGCAAAGCAAGGGTTTAATTAGCTGATGAATGTGAATGAAAACTTTTTAGTAGAGTTTATGCTCAATCTCTTATATGGACCATTTTGAATGAAGTACAACACTTTCAATGATATGCGGAGGGGTTATGAATTGACCTTCATGCTTATTTGAGAGGAAACAAGGTTAAAATGTCAAAAAAAAAATTATCAGCAAGTTGAAATTAATTTAAATACTGGGTATCATTTTAAACTCTTTATGTACCTAGATTTATGCTTATGTATACTTCAGTTTCTGTATAAAAAATAGATAGAGAAGGATTCACTTTAAAAGTTGGTAATGGATATAATAGTTTCCTAAGAACATAATAAATTCCTTGGCGTAAACTAATTGTGATTTTCACGAGCTTAGAGTTGATAATATTTTCGCTAAATCATTAATGACATTGTACCATAATATTGGTACTATACACGATTTAGTTGATAAAAACTCTTCTTTCTTGTAGCGTTAACATTTGGATCACATGTCTAAAGATAGGATTCAAACATCAATTGAAAAAATAAAATGTTTCCAAATTTGAATTTTGTTAATCATCATACATATTAACATATTGATCCTATAGTGTCAAGTTTTTTTGGTGAAGAATAGTAATATATCACTTTTATTTACGTTTTTTTTAATGTTTTAATTTGGTTATATGTATTTATTGCATGAAATGGCTTCAGCTTGTACATTGGTGAAGCTACATTTAAAGTACAACGTGTTTAATTTAGAAGCAAAGAACACAATGCTCATGCAAACCAATGCAAAGGCTAATCAAGTAGTAGTTATATCTATATGTAATTTAAAGGACAATTTTATGAAAATCGCACTAAATAACTTGAGTAAATAATATAGAACTTCTCAACAAGTGAGAACAGAAAACATCTACATAGAATTAACCTACCAATGCTTAACCCTCCTGTGCAACCGAATTATATAAAATTTTGGCTTAAATTATATTAAAATATATTTTTTAAATATTATAAGTGCAATTGAGTATTCAAGATATGCATATAAAAACCACTTTCTATAATTGTTTCTTTTTTTAAAAATCCAAACCTATGCTTAATTGGTTAACTAATTAGTGGTCTTTGTTTCGCAGCATTTAAATAAATTTCTAGTTGTGTTGTATTTTAATGGTGTAATTATATATTTTAATAATTAATCTTAACTGAATAGAAATAAATTTATATGAACATACGTCAGGAGTGGACGTCACAAGTTTATTTTTCTTATATGAATTTTAAATCCAATTTGACAATTTAGATTTCATCCCTGATTGCTAAGATCCCAATCTGTCGTGCACCAAAGCTAATAACTATTAATTACTATTGTTAATTTAAGGTTTTAGACTATGTAATTTCCAAATGAAAAATCATTACCGTACAA
The DNA here is from genome assembly GCA_037074485.1 of Delonix regia. Classification (NCBI taxonomy): domain Eukaryota; kingdom Viridiplantae; phylum Streptophyta; class Magnoliopsida; order Fabales; family Fabaceae; genus Delonix; species Delonix regia. Next base: position 8,694,085 of record CM073453.1, read on the forward strand.
TTTTCCTTTTTCAAGGCGAATTTACAATAATTGGATTTAAATTAAGTTTCACCAAAATCTCAGACAATAAAAAAAAAAAAAATCCTCAAACCTATATGTCAAAATAACAATTTGTAAAACATGCTTAGCATCATCCAACTAGGCTCGCAAAACAAAGTACCAATTTCCAATATAAGATAAGTATCACAATTAAGGCTATTTTTCATGGATTATTGCTGCGGAAATTTATTTCAACATTAAAATTAAATTTATTATAATGATCTCACAGCATTTTTTTCCCTAAAAGTAATAAGTATTCTACTGGGTGTTAAGCATATGGAAATAAAATACTTTATCCTTCATGATGTTAAGCAAATAAAGGGTGTTAATTGAATGAATACATATATACATGCATATATATATATATATATATATATATATAGATAGTAGCACCAATATGAATATAGATCCTTTAACTAATGGGTTGTTGCCCAGAACATTCTGTGAGCATGGTAAAAAAAAAAAAAAAATTTGATTTATGTTGAAGTATCGTTAAGTTTATTTTTACACTTCGAGCTTAATAAAAAATTATTTTTTGAAATCTGTCTGCTAACCAGTAAACATGATTAGGCCAGAATAATATTTATAAAAACGAGTCGTTCATATGTAGTATAAAGAATGGACTAATATACGTCGCATATGGATTTAAACGTATAAACTGTACAGTGCTGTTAAAGTTGAGAAATAAAAAAGTGGATAAAAAAAGATGAAATAAACCTCATGCACTTTTTTACCCTTTTGTATCACTCTTGTCTATACTTTAAAAACATTTTACAAGCATTTAAATTCATGATAGTACAGTAAGGTATCACTGCTAAGCTAATTATTAATTTTTTAATTAACTGTGAAATAATATTATAACCAATATAATGAAGAATATTTAAGCATAGTTATTGTGAACATAGATTGATTATGGAAACAAGAAATTGTCATCTGTATGAGTCAAGTGGAGAATCGAGGAACTTTAGTTAAGACGTGTATGACTTGTTGATTTTTGTATCAGATATTATTATATGATAATATAATGAGATGATGTATCAAATATATAAGTTTAATTTTATGGTTATTGTAAACAAACCATTTTAAATAGTTAAATTTATTCAACATGAGCATGTATTTAAATAGATATTTTAATAAATAACACCTGTTTCGTTAATTCTGTATAAATACAAAATCTACTTCTCTTTTCACCCCATCAGAAAATACACCCATCCATAAGTTACAGTATTAAGTATAAGGATTAAAAGAGAGAAATCAACACTTTCTCTGCAGTATTGTCTCTTCGAGCGTCATGAATATAAATACGTTCTCTTAATTAATTTGGTGAAGAACATGAAATTTAAGACTATAAATTAATATTAAGACTTAAAATCAGTGCTTCCTTATAACTTCTCATTAATTCCTTAATTAGTAATACATTATTTATGAGAAAAATACTAAATGGATCTCCAACTTTTACAATTTATATCACTTTAATCTCTCACAAATTATTTGTGATAATTAAGTCTTTTAAAAATTTTATTTTATACAAAATCAATTCATTGTGAATTCAAATGACAAAACTGATTTTGTAAAAATTAAAATTTGTAAGACTAATTTTATACAATTAAAATTTGTAGAGAACTAATTTATTACAATTAATTTATAAATAAAACCAAATTAACATAAAATATAAAAATGAAAGAGGATTTTATAATTTTCTCCCCTATCTCTGCTAAAAAATACCTCAGTTCTTACTCAGACAACTACTTACCCTTTCTTTTACCTATTATTTCATTTAATACAATGAAATTCTTTTACAAAAATATTGAGATAAACTGTTACATGATTATTATTAATTGTATTTCTGCATTTTGGGGAATTTTCAACCCAAGATACATGTTTGAGGATAAATTTTGTTAAATAACATACTGGAAGACAAATTGCACCTATTATGGAGTAAAATTATATATGACAGGAATTTATAGAGAACTAACTGAGAATTATAACATAATATACCTTAAATATATACAACTGATAAATTAATCTTTTTAAAAACTATATGAATACTGCTCTTAAAATGAGATATTCTCAGAACTTTTCATTTAATATCATTCTAAGTTCTGAGCCAATATGAGTCCCAAAAAAAAAATACAACTTCAATTTATAACTTTTTACTTAAAAGATTAATTGGATCTTCCAAAAATAAAAAATAATAAAATAAACTCTCTACATATAAAAGGTTTTAGGATATAAAAGTCCTCCATAAAAAGACCAAATCAATGCCTTTTTTCGTGTTTGAAGTATCATTCTAATACTTTCAAAACACTAAAATTAGTTAACTTTGAACAACTATACTAATACTTTTTTATCGAGGATCATAATAATACTTTCACAAAAAAATGAAAGACGAAAAATAAATTCTTCTGAAAAAGTAGAAGTGAGCCAATATTTGTTTGTTAGTGGGACTACAAAAGGAGAAGAAATGCATGCATTTTCCCTTTGTTTTTTTCTGAATAAGAATTGTTAAAAAAGAATACATACATGAGGAAGCTACCACTCTACCACCAGAGCCTTACATATCTCAGTTTGTTCTGACTCCTACCCAACCAACTTAGACAAAGCTGCCTACTTTGACTACCTTCCCCACTTCCCACTTCTCTCACTCATCCATTAACATCCTTCCAAATTCTAAACCTAATATTTTAATATTCAAACCCAAACCAAAACAAAACAAAGTCCCAAAAAAAGTAGCCAGAAAGTCACCAAGTACCATCAGAAAGCCTGCCCTTCCCTCAGACCATTAACTCTACAGTCTAAATCCCGTAGTCCCTCCAAACCCAATTAATTCCCCATTTCCCCAATTTTGTCTTTCCCAATTTCCATGTCAACTACTTCCTTTTTTTTTTTCAAATTTTTTAATTAAAAAAACTGCTTTTTCTTTTTCTTCCACTAAAAAATATTTAATCTCAGCTTTTTTCATAGGCCTACTCCTGTGCCTACTTATGCTACCTCTTCCCCCAGATTTCCCCTACTATACATCAAAATCCCATAGGTGTATCGACGTGTCGCTACAGGATATCGCCACGTGTCTGTCGCTGCACACCATGGCGTTTGCCTCTCCCACCCTTTCTCCCAGAACGAAACGCCGTCGTCCCACCCGGTGCTCCCCGTCCCACACCCTCACTACTCCCCTGGTGCATGTCAGCACGTACCCCGTGTTCCTACAGCCCATCAAGCCCCTCAGAGGACCTCGCACTCGCAGACGGAACTCGCACAGCACCTCCAACGTGCTCGCCCGACGCACCTTGGCGTCGCCGTTACTCTCCACGATAACGAACGCCTCGTGGCACACGTCCAGTGACGTCACTATGAAGCCCCCTACAGTAGACCATAGCTCATGCAGTAAAATCCCCGGGTTCCTCAGGTCGAACACTATGAGCTGTGAGCTCGTGCACGCGACAGCTAGCTCCCGGGTCGTGACCCGAACCCGACCCACTGGTTCGCCCAGCTCTGTCAACATGTGCCAACCCGGGACGGTTTCCGGGTCCGTCAAGGACCAGCCGAAGAATACAAGTTCTTCGTTGTGAGCGTCCCATACTTGGACTGCCCGACCCGGGACTCCGGCGAAAAGTCCGACCCACCAGCGGCCGCAGCCCGCGAACTCCACCATAACTCCGCTGTTGACTACGTCACCGACGCGGGCCCGACGTGTCTGATTGTCGGGCCCGTCGAGAAGTACCACGTAGATGTCCCCGTCCAGCGTGGCAAAGACGAGGCGGTTGTTGGTGATCACAATGCCGGAAACGGATCTCGAGAAGGGGCCGAACCGGTCGGCTTGGTGGGACCGAAACGTGCTGACGTGGACACGCGTCTCGAGGTCGAAGAGGCGGACGGTGCCGTCGGCGAAGCCGCAAGCGAGGTGGATGTCGGAGAGGGTGAGACAACGGCAGATGAGGGTGCTGGGGTCGCCGTCGTCAACGTCGGACGGGTCAAAATGCAGGGAGTTGTATGAGTATCTCCCTGTGGCGAAATTCCTGGCCGTTCGATGCCATCGCATGAATTCTTCATGCCACGTGTCTCGCGTTCGATTGGTGCGGCGCCAGATGCGTCTGGTGAGCCGCTGCCATAGGAGATCTGAGCGGGACACAGCGTGCCACGTAGAACAAACCTGCGTGCATTAAAATTGACACGTTAATAGTAATAATCTCATTATGATAACAATTATTAAGCTGTAACATTGTATAACTCTTTTAACAGATAAAACAAAGTATAATATTTCCCACTCAATCATATTATTTGTACAAAGCAAAGCCCAGACTTGTTATATATATTATCATTCTTCAGAATATATCTAAAATCTACCGACAACTTGGGCGACGATATAGGTTATTTCTTATCAAAACCTGAGAGGATGACTAAGATTTGGTGTGTATTTAATGCAAAAAATGATTCTATTTGTCAGCACGAGATTTGATTTAAGTGATTCAAAGACGTATTGACGTTGCAAGGAAAAGCAGCGAAAAGCCCAAAGCATAAAGGGGCAATATATCCAGAGGGCAATAGAAGACATTACAAAGAGAAGGAATGAATGGTCGAGACAATGAGCCACAGTTAAATCATCGTGGCATTATCCCATTTAGGCAACGCCATGCGCAAAGACTTTTGAAATAAATGAGAGAGAAGAAGGGGAAAACATCGGAGATGGTGCCATGGATAGCAGAAAAGATAGCAGATAGGAGATGCAGGGCTAGTGAGTAGGGGAATACAGTGAGAGCAGGAAGAAGAAGAGGAGAGGCAGAGAAGCAAAAGCATTAGTCAAAACAGAGAAGCAGCATGAGAGACTAGGCACTAGAGAGCAGTAGTAGAGCTGTCAGCATGTGTCTGTCTCACCATCCATCGATTCTTTCATTCAAAATCCTATTTAATGACCTCAGTTTTTTCTATAAAGAATTTCAGTAAATTCCACTTATGAAAGCCCTATGAACAGATACCAGTATTTTATTATAGCATGTTGGACTAGATAAGAGAGGACTCTAATTTATACTTGAGATGAAATTCAAAAATGCTGTGTACGCATTTATTTAGAATTAATAAATGAGACCATCATCATTCATGTGTAAATATTTTGGCATTGAATATACAGGAAGGCAGTGTCCTTTTCGCTTGAATTGCATTAGACAATGATCAGTTTTTGTCAAGTAGTAGTGGGTAGCATAGCTAAGACTAGAATATTTTTACAGGGTACTATAATACTGTATGTGATATAACACATGATAGAGGCCTCGTGATATCATACCCTAACCCACCTATTGCATATCTCAGTATCGGGGAGAAGAGATCTGTGACAGCTACTTAACTTGTTTGTTATTACTCAATCCATGCTTTAGAGGCTGAGGGTACACCAAGTACAATCTTTTGCATACACCATGAACAGTCAGAACCCCCAACAACATACAGTAGTGCTCAAAGAGAGAGAGAGAAAAAGAGAGAGAAAGAAACAGAAAGAAAAGAGAGGTCAAAGAGCAAGTGGGTCAAAGAGAAAAGAGGGTTTCAAGTGTTTCCCTAGGAGGCTAGCTCTGGTAGCCCTAGGAAAGAAAATTTATGAGAAGAAAAGAAAAGACATGAAAGATATGGTTCTGTTTATTTTTTTCCTTCTTTCATAGATGTGGTCCATACCCTTGTAGACATGGACAAACTTCCCCTTCTTTTCTTGTTTATATATTATGTATATTATCTTATTTTTCTTGTATGGATGTGTATATATATGAAACATAGGATCGAAGCGTGCTTCGCCCAACAGCCATTTCTCTTTCATTTCCAAGAAAGGTGTGACCTAGGGTTTGTCTTTGTTGAAAGCTGAGAATCTCTCGCTTTTTTTCCCACCCCCTCACAACTACACCCAACTCCTAATTCCCTTGGCTAATCCCAGCTTAAAATTTTGTTCCAGAGTTTTTTTAAATATACAATAAACATTATTAATTATCATATTTAAATTTTTATATTAAAACGTGTGACATATTTCCCAATATTACAATCAAAATATTGACTTGTGTAAAGACTACATCTTCTCATTATGATAAATTTTTATTCTTCGGAGCGTTTTTCATAGAACCCGAACCCATAAAAAAAAATCAAAATTTTAGGGACAAGTAGTTTTGATCTCTAAAAATTTAAACCCTAATATTAATATTATAACTTTAATCATAATATAAAGAATGGAAACTAGCCCAACAGAAAAAGCAGAATACACCGAAACTTCAGCCAGATTATGTACTATATGTATTTTCAAAACCACGTTAAAAATGTACTTATTTCGAGTAAAAAACACAAAATGAAAGGGTTTGAGATTATTCTTTTACTCTATTGTAAATGGATATTATAAAAATATTTTGGGGGACAAATAAAACTAAAAACATGGATGTGACTATCTGGGGCTAGAAACAAAAGGAATAGGTTGATTGTAATTAATTAGAAGACTACACATAATGTTATAAGGTGACAAGCAAGCAAGCATGAGCTTACCAAGCCAGCAATGGGCTCCATGTGCTTTTTGGCATTATGCACATGCTGCATTTTGACTGGTATTTTTATCACAAATATAGATAAAACAACCAAAACTAATCAGATCACGAGGTCCTTGTAACTCGTAACCCTAATACAGAAACTGCCATTGAATTCTAACGCAACCCATAAAATAGTACCATTATAACTATATCCTTCTCTCCATCTAGTTCTATACAAATTTCCCAGGCTAGAAAGAAAGTACATTCGCTAATCTATATTAGTTCTATAAAACCCAATCCAAAAAATATTGATATTTTAGGGCATGCCCAGATGAAGTAATAACCAAAAAGAAAAGAAAAAGAGAGAACAGTTTGGCTTGGTTTGGACAAGACACTTGTATATGAAGAATGGTTGTGAACGGATGATAATAGCGATGTTTAAATACAATAAAACCACCAAGTGTTTACTATCAAATCATTTAATATCCGTATGTTCGATACATTGAAAAAAGGTTGTTACAATATCTAATCATAAATTATTGAGTTGTAAAAATGATTCATTGATAATATTTCTATTGAATACTAAAAAAATATAGGTAAGTTTCGTCGATATGAAAATGGGGTTGTTCAAGTAGAAAATGGACATAAAATTGTATATTTTCTGTATTTACAATGCCAACTATATATGGAGACGGTAAACTTCCAATGATGAACATAAATGCTAGGCACCTAATGAAACAAAGTTAAAGGCTAAAGGATCTCTATCTACATTTTTTGAGGCAGAAAGGCAAAGAATGGATGTTTATAGGAAGCAAAGAAAGCTAAGTCAAAAAGGAGGGGTTCATGCCAAGAAAGGGAACAGCAAATTCGAAGCCATAGGAACCCTTTTTGATTGGATATGAAAAGGAGGTCCAAAAATAGACATTTTTAAAGAAGTATTAGACGAGACCACCTGAAAGGGACACATAATACATACAATATACATAGATTGTTTATTAGAAAATGACCCATGAAACAGTTCCTTCTAGGATGCTTGGAAACATCTAATACTAAACCTAAATTAGCACTCGTCTCTCTCAATGCATTGATTTAAATTTAAGCCTTCAAAGAACCAGAAAAATTTTAAAAGAAAAAATTTAAATATAAATATTTACTTGGATTCATCATTTCGATATTTGCTAAAAGGCAGGACTCAGTTTTCTTTGCAGGTTGCAAAACTCTTTACGTTTGACTTGACCTATATTTTGTCCAGTTTCGGATCTGTGAAAACTCTCAGTTACTAACACCATATTTTCTTCAAAAAAACAAATCCTACTAGAAAGACAAACAAACTATACTTCCATGAATCAACCCAAGTGATCAATGCTCAATTTTTCTTTACTCTATGGTATAATACGAAAGAGACAAAGGCAGACAAAGAAACTGATAAATAGTTAAAGAGAAATATTAAACTTAACTTCGAATTCAAATCGTAGTCGGAGTCAAAATTAATGATAACAAAAAGACGTTACCTGGAAGACATTGGCAAGTGCAGAAGCAGCAGAGAGACGACCACTGGAGCGAGCGGCGTCGACGGCGACTTGGGTGGCTAGAAGTTCGAGAACAGGCTCAGGCCAGACAGCATTCATAGCACGTCGTGGACGAGACGAAGACGGCGCGTCAAAATCACGGCCTCGTCTTGTGCTAGGGCCAGGATCAGCAGCACCATTGTGATTGGGAGAGTGATGTGGCGAAGAAGGTGAAGGTGGAGATGAAGATGGTGATGCAGAAGATGAGGAAGACATGAGGGAGGGACGGGAGGGAGAGGCTATAAAAGTGAGAAAGGAAGGACCAGAAAGGAACAAGGACAAAAAGGTGGGATAAGGACACAAAGTGAGGGACCCAAAAGGAAGTGTCTGGGATTTCTTGCCTATATATGTCCCTATGAACTCACTTTAATAATATATTATATGCCACAGTCACAGACAGTTTTTTTTATTATTATATGATCTTCTTTTCTTTTTGTATATGGAAAAGTTAAATAGCAAGACGAAGGAAAACCGAAAACTGAATCTCCGACAACAGTGTGAGTATGGTAATTCAAAATTAATTCGAACCAAGAACCAAAGCAAACCGACTAGAATAAAATAACCGAATAAAAGTTGGTCAAAATCAATTTTTTATATATTGATATGGACTAAATCATTTCAGTCTTAAATTTTTAGATGTTTTGTTACAAGTCTTATATTAAAAAATTTAAATCATCTGAAGTTTTTGTTGTGAAGTTTAAAAGAAATAAAGAGAAAAGATAGGTTAGGTGAAAATAAAAAAGAAAGTCTCATATATACTCTCTCTTATTTATGTCTATATTTTTATGAAATTTACTAAAAAATTGTTGAGGATCCATTCTATATATGGAGGAGTTTTGCCTAAAAAAACGTAGTTTATAAATTTAAAAGGTTTTCCTACCTAATCAATTAATCTATAAGAGTTAGTTCACTCTTTGGATTTACTCATGACATTGGGGTTGAGATGCAAAAGGATTAACTTATATAGTTTGCATTCCAGTGCAATGAGAGATAGTCTTGAACACTTAAAGTTGAGTGAAGTTGCAACAAAAAAGAAATGACTACCAAGATCCAATGTGGTTAGAGTGGACTAAATCCAACACAGCATCCACCTCTTCCTATTGAGGGAGTGGGATCCAGAATGACTCGTCACAAATTCTAACTAGTGAATAGTATATATGAAATAAAATAAGATGAGTTTATACTATACCTGAGGTGGGGCCAAATATTTAACCAAGCCATATTTTAGAACCTAGGTCTTAGTCTGAGCTAATCAAACTCGTTATTTAACTAAGTTTAACAAAGCCTAATCAAGAGTACCAAGTTTAGTTATTTAGGTTGAATTACAATATCTTAAACATTAATTTTTTTTAGAAATTGAACCCAATCAATTAATAAAAACTAATGCTGCATTACATTCATGGAATAATTGAGAATTCAAGGGTTAATTTTTTTTAAAAGTCAAACATAGTCATTCAAGTCAAATTAAATTTAATTCTTCAATAGATATATGTAAATACAAGTAGAATAAATCCTTACTCTATAGTTCTCGTTAAAATAACTAATCAGTAGCCTAAGTTAGGTTAAAATAATGAATCAAAAAGAAGTAAAAATCGAAAGTAAAGAGGGAAAATGGGAAGTAGGGGTGCATAAATCCCAAGTTGAGCTAGGTTTAACCCCAAATTGTGGCCCCGCTTGGAGTTTACATTGGGCTAAATTATATGACCCAATCTCGAGACGCAATTAGATTGGCTTTAATACATAATTGAGTCAAGCCAAGTCATCTAGGATTTTTTTAATTTTTTTACAAATTTAAATTTAGAAATTTAAAAAAATGTTTATATTTAATATATGAATTATCCTATATTAATAAAAATTATTTATATTCAAAAAAATAAAAAAATATATCTATTTCTTTTAAAATATTAATAATTTTATTAGAAAATAAAAGAAATTTTAAAGAAAAACAAAAAAATTAAAAATATATATATAGTCGAGGTGGGCCAAGGTATTGGTTTAAGAGTAAGTCTTATATGATTAGTCTTGATCCCAAGATTATGTGTGACCATGACCCTACTCAAAACAACCAACCTAAGCCTGGCTGATCGAGTTGGTTTAGGTCATGATCACCTCCAAGAGGAATGAGTCATTCGTAGAAAAATTCATTAAGGTTTAACCAAAAAAAGTTTAAAGAGAGTAACAATTGGCCTCTTCTTTCAAGAAAAACCTTTAAAAAGTAAGAACAAATGTTTTTTCCTCGAAAATCCTAGCATTCCTACAAGGAAATTCATAACCACCACTCTCTTCTCAAGCCTTTTAACTTAAAGAACCTATGTATCTCTTTTATAGCCTCCAAAAATCCTATTTTTGCACATTTTAATTGTGTGCAATTTTTTGATTCGTTAATATAACTTTAGTGTTTTGACCATAAATTTTTCATCTAATGTCATATTAGTATATTTGTTCAAAAGACCTTGATGAGCTCTACAATTTGTGTAAAATAGTCATCTTCTAATTATAATATTTAAGAGTCTAAAAGTTCGTCAAAATTAATTATTGTTGGACTTTAAGTTAAATATCGTATCATCTTTTCTACATAGTCTCTTTTAACTTTCAATATGTTTGTAAAACCCTTTTAAATATCTTTGAATCTTCCTCTTTCGTATCTTTAATTCTCAATCATCTTTCTTATATGCAATTTACAAACAATTTAATTAGAACAATACAAAATTATGAGTTTCATGTAAAGTACATATTAACCTAATATTTTAAATCATAAAATATATGAAATTAACATGAATTCGTAAACTAATCAAGAGAATTCATTCAAAATACATAATAAATTTATAGTAAAAACATATAAACATAAAATACATTTTGAGAATTATCACATGCATTTGTGTGGATAATGTTGTGTTATGGGCACTTATGCGTACTTTTGATATCATATTCTGTATATACCTATATGGTCTATTATTTTTTTCGCAGTTTAATAAATCAATATATTCACGTGGTGTTGCATATTCGTTATAATATATATATATATATATATATATATATAGATTTATATACATATAAACACATATATGATATATATGTCATGTGGGGTAGAGACATAGTTCATTAATTAATAATAAATTAAAATTAGAATATTAGTTATTTAATAAGTATATTGACAATAAAATTAAAAATATAACATTTGAGTGAAGAAATTAGCAGTGATTTTTGGACATATAATATATATTGTGTTGAACATAGAAGACTTACACTTCAAGTCTCACTTTTGGATTTTTAAATTTTAAAGTTATGGAAAAAATTTAGAAATGACTTTTACAACCTATTTTTTAATTTCATAAAATTGTTACACGAAATTAGACATATAACTTTGAAATATAAACTAAATAAAAAATCAAAATGATTAAGTTCAATTCTATATTCATTTCTTGAAAAACCCATAGGAGCTAAGGAAAATGTTTAAGCTAGATGCAAATATATAATAATGTATTCTAGAGAAAAGTGAGATCAGATCCCCTATTGTGCAGCAATAATACTGTAGTAGATTAAAAGAAAAATAATTTGTGGCACTGAAAAAAAAAATTACTTGTAGAGCATTAATGCTGTACAGAATAGGATCAATAGTGAGAAAAAAACTTCAAACTTAAAAAGAGGGTACAATAATCAACTTTCAATACCAAGTGATACCGTTAATTTCCACTCCAAAATTGGCCTAAAGTTCTGCTTGAATAAGCATACTAGTTCCAAGGAATTTAGCAAAACCAGCAATCCAATTTCTAATATTCTTTTTTTTTTTTTTTTTTATCTTTTTCATCTGATTGTTAAATCTTTAATTTATCAAAGGGAAGGGAGGGATCAAGTGTAAACACCTTTTTCTATATTCTCATTTAAATTAATTATATAGATTTGCCCTCTCAAAAGTTTGAGTGTATGTTTAAAACAATAATTTTAAAAAAAATGTTCGCATGTTTTATAAAAAAAAAAAAATCCAGTGAAAAATTCTTAAAACAATTTCAATGACTAAAAGACTCAACCTTCTCTGTTTTCTTCAAAATTACCCATCTAATTTATCAAAATGGGGTTTTATCAAAGTCTATGGATTATTTTAAGTAATTATTGAGAATTCAAATTTTATTTTACAAGGAATTATTAAATTATAACTTTAAATTTGTAGTCTAACTCCCACAATAACATCTAATCGTAAGCAAGATAATTTGAGGATTGCTTGTTTTCTCCACAAGAATTTGTATATGAAGCATTTTGATAGGCTTTGTTCAAATTAAACTGTTATATATAATTAAGTTAAACGGTTTGATTTAGTCATTCTAGTTACATGTATTATAACAAAACAATATTTAAACATAATAAATATTAAATTTCACATACATGTATGTTTTCAATTTAAACGTAATTTAAATCAATATTTCTAATGTGGAATTATCTCGAATGTATGACAATAAAAAATTATTTACAATTTTTAATAAATATAATTTTATTAATTAAGAAGATGATCACGTATTGCAAGAAAAAAAATATTCAATACGTGATTGTTGCTTTGAGTGCATCGTTGCACTAAACAGGCTTCACTATAGAATTATGATCTCCAACTTCATCCTTTTTATCATTTTCCATTATGTCAATAAGTAATGTATGAATTAATAAATTATTAATTTATATGTATTAAATAATAATCGATTAGTTAATAAATTTTTATGGTTCCAAGACTATTAATTTATAAAGATCCAACTATAGTAGCATTAAGGTAGCGAAGCAAACATTACGCAGTAACATGACAATTTTGAATTATAATTTATCTTTATTTAAATTATTGTAGAGTAATATTAAACAAAATTATGAGACATGCTATATGAAGTATTTTTCCTTATGAATATTGAATAATCAGGATTATACTTTGTTTTGGTAAGATTCTATTAAAAAGAACCTTTTTCTTTTTTGAAAAGAAAAGGACAACAAAAGTTACGAACCACGGAATAATAACAATCACGCCATTTGAGCTTCATTATACTATTGAAACAATCACCATTTAAAAGAGGACTTAGTTTTTATCATTAATATTTACTTAAGCTAGTCTAATACAACAGAATTTCCTCATTTAAGCACTCTCATATGTTGCATTTGTTACATATATTTGCAGCTAAAAAGAACATTTTTATCCTTCATGAATTATTATTTGGTTTCTCTCATTTTATATATGTCTTAAAATGATCTCTACTTATTGAAAATTATCATTTTTTGTCTCAAACTTTCAAGATTGTTACGATATATATATATATATATATATGTAATTCCCAAAGCTAAGCTTTATTAATTATGGGTGTTTATGGATTTAGTTATATCAAACTAAGTTGAATTGGGTCAAAATAAGAAATTTACAATTATTATTGGGTCAAGCTAGGTTTGAGATTATACAAGGCCTGATATCATATTTTTAAAATTTTTAAAATATTTATTGTATTTTATTTATAATAACTTTTATTTAAACTAATTCTATAACATATTGATTCTTTTCAAATTTTAATCATTATTTCTTCCAAATCTTAATTTTATTTTTCATTGCATTTGTTGACCTTGCTTTCCACATTTGGTGAGAGCAACATGCGCCAAAACTATAGTAAAAATATGTTTACAATTTTTATTAAAGAAACGGATACAATTTTATTAATAAGAAGAGAATCTCAATCATATTGGAAGAAAAAAGTATTCAATGTGATTGTTGCTTTGAGTACATCTCTGCACTAAACAGGCTTTACTATGGAATTACGATCTTCAACTTCATCTTTATTATCATTTTCCATTATGTTTTCAATAAGTAATGTATAAATTAATAAATTAGTAATTTATATATATAAATTTTTATGGTTTCAAAACTATTAATTTTTAAAGATTCAAGTTAAGTATGGTAACATTAAGGTAGCGAAGCAAACATTACGCAGTAACATGTCAATGTTTGAATTCTAATTTATCTTTATTTAAAATATTGTAGAGTAATATTCAACAAAATTAGGAGACATGCCATATGAAGGATTTTTTCCTTGTGAATATTGAATAATCATAATTATACTTTGTAGGGTAAGATTCTATAAAAAGAACCCTTAAAAAAAAAAAAAGACAACAAAAGTTAAGAACCACGGAATAATAACAATTAAGTTCATTATACTATTGAAACAATCACTATTTAAAAGAGTACTTAGTTTTTATCATTAATAATTAATTAAGCTAGTCTAATACAACAGAATTTCCTCATTTAAGCAGTCTCATAGATTGCATTTGTTGTTTATCCAAAAAAAAAAATTGCATTTTATAAATTTTTTAACATAATCTCTCACTTATTTAAATTTATTACTTTTGGTATTATAGACCGTTATCATCTATAGTTTTTCACGTTAAACTTTGTTAACTCATGTAAAATAACCAAAAGTGATAATTTCATATCAATGGAGGCTATTTTAAAAAATAAAATGAGTGAATAACCAAAATAATATATTTCTTTATATTTAAACTTACACATTGAACAAAACAAAAGTTTCTTCTCAAAAACAAAATAAATACTAAATCATTCTTTTATTTTTACACTTTATAATAATTTGGCCCTTTATATATTAGTCTCTTATAATTTTTATTTTGCGTAAAATTAATTTTTTTATTATTTTATCGATGTATTAATAAAGCATTAATGATCAATTAATTTTATATAATATAAAAATCGTGAAGAATTAAATTGATACAAATAATTTATAAAAAATTAAATTATTACAAAATATAAAAATAGATAACTGATTTAATAATTTTTTCTATTCCAACAACTGTTTCAAAAGAAAGCACTTGTTGACCTTGCTTTCCACACTTGAACTTTTTGGATTAATGGGTCAATTTCACTGAAGATAAGCACATGGATACACTAAAGAATGCATTGTTAATTTGTGAAAATGTTTTTATATGACGTCTTCCTTTTACAGGAAGAGAAAATTGTGGTGAGAGCAAAATGCGCCAAAACTATGGTAAGCGTGAACCCACTGTCCCTCATTTTTGTGCCAATATTATGACTAATACATATGATTTGTAATCATTATTATCTACCCATAATTGGCTCTCTAGATTGTAGAATCTAGAGAAAAAGGTATGTCTATCAATTATGACTTTATTTTTTTATATTAATTATTATCATGCTCAGTTTTGAAGCTTCCATGCACATGTATAAAATAGCCAAATCATGCCCATCATCAACCACTATCATGCAACATTTTTTTAAAAAAAAGTAATTGATAAATTAACCCTTTGGAAATTATTCTCCAGTTGATTTAATTCTTTTAATAAAAGAAAATTTTTAGATTTTGTCTCTTAACAATTTTCTTCCAATCAAAATGCTTGTTATAAAATCATAATCAATTAATAGTTTATTTAAGTAATGATTTGAACTATATGCAGACAAGTCTTAATGATCACTATATGTAGAATTCTATATATTTATGTCATATTAATAGTCCATTGATTATAACTTGGCTTAATGGGGGATACTTTAGTTAAAAATTTTTTGAAGAACTGAATTAGACCGAACTAACAGAAAAATAGTTTTAGAGAATTAAATGAATTATTAATTTACATTTTTTTAATATAAATTATGGGAAGGCTGATTTTTATTCTGTCGTTCTTTTAAAATTGTTAATGTAACATGATTTTTATAAAGTAAAAAAGAAAAAAAAAATGATCGATACATGTATGTATCTTAAAAAGGTGAACCAAGTTGAGAAATAATTGAAGGATAATTCTGTAAACGTATCCAGCCTACTGCATCATGTATAATTACATAGAGACAAGGGAAAAAAGATTTTTCACTTAATTTGCTTGACTCGCTCTTTGTTTTTTTAACTACATGATATAATTAACTGCAGAGATCTAAAATTAATGTAATTATGTGGACTTCAAATTGTCATTGAACAAGGATAAGATTTTATATATGACAAAGATACAAATGCAATCTGAAGGCTATGTGCACGAAAATAATCCATCAATTTTTTGTCAGCTAATCATGTTCAAGAATTTTTACATAGTTATGGTAATATCTCTATTTGCTTAAAAGAAAATTGTTGACTCTAACTAAAATTTAAATTTGGATTCTTGACATCTGAAAATCACTTCAGTGTCAGAATCAAAGTTCACTAATTATTTGCTATTAGTTTGATGTGTCAAATTAGATCAGTTGACTTGACACCAAAATTTAAATGAAATGAAAACTCTAATTAGAGGCAATGACCATCTAGCATATTTATATTGAGAAAATTGTAATTTTAATCACTCACTTAAGATTAATTTGAGCCTTCAAGATGGAATGCATCAAAATAATCTTTTAAAGATAATTTTTTATATAATAATAATCTTCCAAATATCAAAGTAGCCCTTTGAATGAACTAACTTATTTTATTTTATCTTTAGAAAACTACTTTACATCTTTAAAAAATAGAATAGATATCAAGATTAAAAGTAAAGGACTGAAATTATATATATTTTTTATATATCTTTCTCCTACTTCCATGCTTAAAATAGCAAAATCTTTTATTTGTGCTCCCTTTGATTTCTCTTCCAGTTAAGTATTGTTGTCCTGGTTTATGGTAAAGCCCCTAGTTTTTGTTTTTTCTCCTTTCCGTTTCTTTTTCTATGGTACCATGCTTTACTCACCAGTTGAGATTTCAATCAAGTGCTTTAACCTTTAGAAAGAGGAAAGTCTTGATGCTTTTAAACTTGTACAAGTCCAATATTGGAGGCTGTCCCTTGTCCCTTCACTCTTACATCATTAGACTCTATCTCTTACTATTTGTCCCCCACTCCATTTGCAATTACCATTCAAAATATAATGCCTTAGTCATAGTCCATTTAGCTTTTTACCTAATGATTTCTAAGACCAACGTTGTTACTCAGACGCCCTTTTACTTTTTTAATTTGGGGTAGAATACTCACGCACCTTTTGTAAGATATCCCCTTTATCTATCTTTTTGTTAAGTCTAGTTAGTTATAATATGATTATGAACAGGATATGGGTAACTTTGGAACAAAAAATTTTTCACACTCCCAAACTATATTCTAGTGGCTAAAAAATTCATCCATTTACTATTGGATCCCAAAATATTTGAAACCGATCGGTATATTCGAAAAAATTTCAAAATCAGTAATTCTCATTTTGTTCAGTTGATTTCAGGGGTCAACCCAACATATATTTATAATAAAGGAGGGTAATGTACGCAAATCTTTATTGTACGATACAACAAGGACCTTTACAAACTATAAAAATACAATGAAATCAAACTTCTATTATTGTGTGTTGACAGTAAAATTGTCTAAAAAAATTCCTATTCTTTGTCTATTTTGCAACAGCTAGGGAGGCCGTAAGGTTGATAAACTAGTTCACCCCGTTGCCTTATGGGAAGGCCCAAAACAGAATCACTTTCAACTGAACCAGAAGTTAACTTGGGCAATACCTGTGATGGCTTCAAAATTCAAATGAAAAAAATGCCATTATTGTTTCAGATTATCAGAAATGAGAATGCTCAGAGTCTTTAATATGATCAGTAAAGGATGGATTTCTTAAGTAATTACAGTTTTTAAGATGCATGCTAACTTTTTCCATGAAAACACCACACATAAAAATTTATATAACACATCAGCACATCAGCACCACATGATTAAGTGTTTTAAAAATGTTCCTCTGCATGTTATTTTGATAACTTCGGTAAACACTAGCTTTATCTAATTTCTGTTCTAAGCTAAAATACTAAACGAGTCCAATTCTACCTAAACCAAAAAACACTTCAAAACCTGAGATGTATTCATCTAAAGCATCTATGCTAATGTTTGGCTGATATGTGAGGTTTCATTTTGGCTAACATCCGCATGCAACGATATCAGACAAATTAGTTATTCTACAAGCATATAACTACTGAACACTAAAATCCGAAACCTAAACCCTAAAGGTAAACATATCCTGTATGCTAAGTTTCTGGAAGGGACTTTTTTGAATCAGCATGCATTAAACCAAAGCAAGAGAGTAATCTTATTTTACAATCAATTGCTATCAACGGTTTTTTCAGTGTACTTTCTGGGGAATTAATAGACATAGGAGAACATAACTAGTTTAATGTAGTCAAACTCACCAGTGATTATGGGGTCTTTCTCTTTTTAGGCCGAAATCATCAGGTCAATTGACAAAGATGGAGAATGAAGGCAAAGCATGATAATTTCCATACGCTACATGACATACATATCCATTTGTGTAAGAAACATTCATCAACTAAAGCTTAATATGGAAATTATCCTAACCAGAATAAGATCACAGATGATTTGATGAATATTCCATATGTTGAAGCTTGCAGCGCAAGAGACATGGATCCCAAGAGATAACCATGTAATGGACAGCTTTAAAAGCCATAAAATATATACAATCTCCTGGCCTCTTTGCAGGTTCAATTATTTGCCATCCTCTAAGGGTTGTCCATAATTTTCACTTTGTCAAAACCTCTTGGCAATAGATGCCTAGCTTCCAAGTCATCACATAACATTAATGCCAATTTATTTTTGCCACACTTGCAAAGTCCACTACAGAGCTCAAATAAAATACTAGAATCAGGAATAATACATCGCTCAGACATGTCTCTCAAAACTTGCACGGCTCCATCAAAGTCTTCATTTTTGCAGAAGGTAGATATCAGCATTTGGAAAGTATGTTCATCTGGATGACAATTACTCCTTATCATGCTTTTATAAAGTTGGAAGGCACGCTCTGAATTATTTTTCATACACTGCCCAATAATAAGGGCAGAAAAAGTAGAAGCATTTGGGACCAATTTCTCCTCCTCAAGTTCTTTAATCAGATAAGCTGCTTTCTTTGTCTTGCCTTCCTTGCATAATCCCAAAATCAAGGCATTATAAGTCAAAATATCAGCTTTAACCTGATTTCTTGACATTTCCTCATAAAGTCTACTGCTCATCTCACTGTCACCAACTTGACTATATCCCTTCATCAAAGTATTGTAGGTTACAATAGATGGAGCCACATTATTGGCCTTCATCTCAGCGAAAATCTTATTTGCTTCACGTAGTTTACCCTCCTTGCAAAATCCATTAATAAGTGTGTTAAATGTGACCACTAAAGGCTGGACCCCATTCTTCTCCATCAAGGATTTAATTTTCAAGGCCGAGCCAAGAAGACCCTTGTTACAGTATCCTGAAATCAGTACATTATAAGAGACAATATTTGGACTTAAACCGATGTTCTTCATTGTCTCTAACATTTCAGCAGCGTTCTGAAGCTTTCCTAACTTACAATAAGCACACATGACCATATTAACTGTATAGACATTCAGTGAAATGCGGTTATGACGCATTTCATTATAGAAGGTCAAAACTATATCAGCCCTATGTAACTCAAGCAAAGAGCTCATAAATGCGTTGCATGATTCAACAGTGGGGAAAAACCCATATTCCTTCATCCGGCAAAAAGTGTAAGTTGCATTTCTGAATTTCTTCATATGAGCAAAAGTCTTGAAAAGACAGTCAAACACCCTAGGTGAAGAATCACTTATGCGGTAGGAATACAATAATGCTTCAAAGAGTTTAGAAGGCAAATCTGTTACATCAGAAGCAAGAATATTCTGCAAAATTGATTCAGCAAATTTAAATTTGCGATTTTTTGTGAGAATATGGAGAACTATGGAATAGATTTCAAGGGTAAGTGAGTCAGATTTGTGACTTTTAACCCAGTTGAAAAACTCAAGTGAAAGTACATGGTCCTTTTGAATTTTCAGCAGTATATGTTTAACCCTGGAGCCTGTTAGACCAGATGATACTAAGTCAAGTTTGGCCCAGTGAGAGTGAATTAAGTTACTGTGGGCAACATTCACAAAATCAAGATCCTGTCCTTTGGGTTCAGGAATTGTCCGATGAGGGATAGGAAATGAGCTTGAAATTCTCATACCCGGTTTCCGAGTGACTGTGGGATCCACAGTAATGTGATTGCCAGCCAATGGATCAATCAAAGATGAAAATTGACGAAATGAGATCTTTTTCATTGTTTTCTAGGTCACAGGGTAAGCAAAAAATTTATTTGGTCAGAGGAAAATCAAAGAGATTTATTCTGACAAAACTCACAGGTGCCTAGTAGAATTTTCCCTCTAAGGTAGCAAATACAGGGAAGGGAAGATCAGTCTGCTTAAATTGATGTAATCAAGCTTTCTCTAATAGAAAAGTGACAAGCAGACTGCATAATCAGCCTTAATCAATAGCCAATGAATGGTTTCCTAAGCACTTTGCTCTGAAACAGGACTTATTATGAATAAAATCCTCTGCAGCTTGGTATGAAGAAGCTAACTCTGGAATCAATGGTGTGGCATACAGAGGCAAAGCATAGCCTTCTTTGATACTGGTTTTCCCTTGTTGATGTATGTAGAGGCCTAACATTAAACAAAATTAGCTTAACTTGCCCCAGAACACAGTAAATAAGATTTAACAAATTATGACTCGTCAAAAAAATCACTAATCAGATTCACATTCATTCAGCCATATATTAAAGTAAAAATGAAACCAGATATAATCATTTGACCAAATTTCGTTGAGCAGTCAGTCATACCAAGCCAAGAGTCCAAGACACAAGACCATATTTTTTTTTCTTAAAAAAAAAAAGGCCAGCAAAGCTAAAAATAATACAACTTATGAGGCAATAATTGTAGCCACATAATTTCCAATTGGGTACTTCCTCATATTGGGTGCTATTTCACCTAAAAACAGGACGTTATACTCTGGTTGTCTAAGGAATGAAAGGATCCAACGCATTTTGTCTAGTGATTTATATAGTCAATTGCTTTCCACCTGAGATTTATCAAATTAAGCACATTTGTCCCCTGATTATTACCCTGCCATTCAAATTGGCCATTAAGTCTATCATATCATTAGTCAGGTGCAACCCACATAATTGATAGGCCCCAAATGACATTTTTGTCCTTGACTTCTTCCTCCAAAATACAAATTCATCCAAACTCCTGAACATGATACACTATCAGCAAGAAAACCAGATGACCACACCCTATTAGGTATGGAAACTTCAAAAATTAGTCATGCCTCTGCAACACATTAGGAAATTGTGTAATGTCAAATACAACACAACACTTCAAAATCTTTATGCTGTGACTCATGCCTTTGTTGTCATATGTTTGTATATGTGCACAACTGCACATGACTCTTAGTTTACAGCACCATATTCCAATGGCATTGCCGTGGTCTATCCTATCCGCCAGAGAGTAGATTGTTACAGGTAGAAGTGTCAGAAAACCATAGTGGTCTGATCTTTAAAGCACTGGACATCACAAACCAAGTGTCATGACATCAAAAATCAAATCACTTGAAGTTCTCCAAAATTTGAAACTACATGCATTTACAGTGCCATTTTATTTTGGGTGACAATAACCTAATCACTAATCAGAAGTACAGTATCTAATTGGCCCAAGAAAAGCCCCAAATACTGAAACATTTCCCATCAAACACTTAATAAATCGGAATTGGTACATGCCAGAACAGGAGTCCAAAGCCATATTTAAGCATTCTTACTACAACTTTGAAGCAGAATTCCCTATTTAAATATGTAACCAAATAAATACAGAAGAAAAAAAAAATCAAGAGGAAGTTATGTGAAATTATAAATAAAAGTTTAAATATAACTTTTCTATATGAAAATGAGACTAGATCACTCTCAGCTTTTCATTATCACAAGATACATAGGTTAGAAAGCACAAATAAGGAAAAAATAAATCCACCTAAACCATACCTAGTGACGGGGCCAGTATCCTAGACAAGTGGGGGCAATATTATTTAAAAAAGAAAGCAATAAATTAATGGCAAAACTCTGTTTTCTTGAATGTTCCAAACTGATATTTGTGCCATGAATTTTTTTCTCAAACCTTTTGTCTCTAGCTTAATTTACAGGTTCCACAGTTTCATTCTCCTTTATGGTGAATTTAGAACTTACAAAGTTCAAGCTTAAATTTCTTAACTTGTCATATAGCCACAATCCTGTTCCATTCCAGTCACAAATTCAAGACTATTGAAGAAGAGAGTTGATCAATTATTTTTCCTTGTTCCACCAAGCAATAAACTTTCTTATGTCAAGACATATTTTTTACAAAACCATCAGGCACTTTGGTCTGCTTTATGCATTTCCTTTTAGAACGTCCAAATCAAAGCAAAATACACAGAACAATGATTATAAAACTACAAAGGCTAAGTTGATGAGGGTATTAAAAGGGAGCTCACATGAACCAAAAACATGCATGTAAATTCATCACCTCTAGGCTTTGCAATCAGAGCCAAGAGTTCTAGACTTCTAGTAATGTTCTCCATAGCTTCCTTATGTTCTCTGCTTCGCTTACCTGATTGTCTCTCACTATTTCTTCTGCTCCTTCCCTTGGGCTATCCACTATTTTTACACTAGCTAGAAGCTCTCTTGGTGTGTCCAACAACCCCTCTCTCTCTCTCTCTCAATATAACACTTCCCCTTCTACTTGAATTAAATCCAGAAAATGAAATTATAAATTCACTTCATTAGTTCTATGTTAGTGATTGATATAAATATTTTGTAGCACAACCAATACTCTGTTCAAATTCAATAAATGAATACGTTGCTAACTTGCTATCATAATAATTCTGTTGCTACCTTTACTCCTACTATATACTTCTTAACTTCTTCAGTTACTACCATGTTAGCATATTCAATAAATAAATCTGATAAAAATTTCCAACTAATCTATTTAGCCTTTCTAATTCACACCTCACAGTAAGCCATCATTAGTTAATCACTATTAACTACTTCTACTTGCAGGTACTGGACGACACAAGGAAAAATCAGACCATTATACCAAGTCACCAAACACATCAAATACAGAGAATCAGTCAATCAAACCGGAACACTAAGGCCAGAGAAAGAAGGGAAAATCTCATTGTTACATGTAAATGAGGAAAGTGGTTCGCAGAATCGCGGTTCGCAGTAGGCGCCTTGGTCAATTACCTCACCCCTCAGCTTCCTCCTCAAGTTCGATTGCCTCAGCTCCGCCACTATTCCTCCCTCATTCCCTCTGGTTCAATCCGTCACTCTTCGAATTCTCCACACTCTCACTCTTCGCTTCAGGCTTCGGTGAAAATTACAAAGGAAGAGGAGGAGACATCAGGCCTTTGGGATTGATTTGGGCTTCAGCCCAGTATTCTAGTAATTAAGGAGTTTTGTCAAATTATATTAGATATAAGTTTAGTTGGTTTAAAATAAAATAAATAAATATTTAAAAAAATTAATAATTTACTAATTTAACAGTTTATATCTGTGTGTGAAATTTTAGTAAATTTAAAATTTTATAAAACTTAGGGAATTAATATCATAATTCAATATTATATGCATTTAATATTTGAGTAAATTATTTTTTTAGTACTTCACTTATTACAAAATTATTATTTTGTCTATTACTCATTGAAATGTTAAAAATAATCTTTCACTCATTAAAAAATATCACACTTAATTCATTAATTTTAAAAAAAATACTAAATTTCGTCTTTTCGATTTAAAGTTTAATGTTTAATATAGAGATTAAATTTAATATTTTCCTTAAAAGTAAATGAACTAATATGACATTTTTAATAAATAAAGATTATTTTAAATATTTAAATGAGTGACGAATCAAAATAAGAATTTTATAATAAGTAAAAGACTAACAAATGTTTTTCTCTTTAATAATTTTGAATAATTTAGAGAGATATTTCAAATCTGTTTTTTCATTATATAAATTTAACTGTACTTTTTTGTTTATTGTCAGTGTGACTTGGATTGTTTTAGTACTTTGACTGCAAATTTATGTTCGGTTAAATTTTGTTAATGATACTCCTTTTAATACATTTTAAAAGGCACATATTTTTCTGAGGCATCTTAGATAATTTTTTTAATTGGTGTAAATTCCATACACACATATTCATATATAAATTTGGTACTCTTGGGTATATATTGTTACATGTGTATATCTTCTTATATTTTTGTTTTGCTCTTCACCAAAGCACAAATTTTATCTTTTCATACAACAAACTTAGGGTACGTTTAATAAAGGGCTACACATATCGTCAGTCCATATTATAAAAATTCAATACAAATATATAACATATATTCAACACATATTTTTTTTATTTAGATTCTCTAGATTTAAAATTTTAAATTCATTATATTTAAGAAAATTCAAGTTATTAAATTTTCATCAAATAGTTAAGATTTCAATAAATATTAAACAATTTTTAACAACTTCTTAAAATTTAAACTATTAAATTTTCATCTAATAATCTAAATTTCATCAATTTCAAATACATTTAAATTTTTAATTTCACCAAATCCATTTTCATATTTTTCTCGGTTGAATGTGTAAGTCCATCAAGCTTGGGTCTTCACTTATATTATATAGGAAGCTTGGAAACGTGGAAGTGCACCTTAAATGTGGTATGATAGTGCATTTTTTTTTAATTTTGTATTGATTTAATTTTTAAAAGTAAATTAATAATTTAATCTTTAAAAATTACTCTCTCCTTGGTTTAATTACCCATTGATAAAATCTCTCAATTTACTCAACGATCATTTGGTGAAGCAAAAATAAGATTTCGCATGACTATATTAATTAATTATATAGACTTGGTTAATTATTTTAAATGTAAAATGATGCAATTTTGTATTGAAGATATATTTCAATGCATTGCTGTACTGTGAATCGGTGAATCTGGCCCAACTTTATATTTATTAAAAAAAAGATTTAGGTAATTAATTGAGAAGCTTTGTCTTTAGAAGATGAAATTAAGGGGGGGGGGGGGCGAAATGACTAAATCATCAATTTTTTCATTCTTAAATTAAAAGTTATAATTTTTATTAGAAAATTAATCACTTTAAACCATTCTCTATATTTGGTTTATTATTTATTTTATGGCTCTTTCAAATTTGTCTAAGTTGGTAAATGAAATTATTTTTATATTTGATATCTCAATATTTTTCTTACTTTGTATCTTTTTTAAGAAAAAAATTCACTCATTTTTTCTATTGGTAATTCAAGTCATGAAAAGAATAAAGGATTTTTCATTTGTAACTACAAATAGGTTAATAAAATATATTTACACCTAAAATTGTCAAGCCAAAGGTTATGTCTAACTCTCTATCCTGGAGCTCATGTGTTTAACAACATATGTTATACATGACGGTTGGAATATTGGGCCATTTATGATGGGCTGACTCATAATGTAAAACTATATCCATTAAATTAATTAATATTATTAATTAATTTGATTAGTTAATTATTACATTCAAATGATTAAATGGGTTGTTAGTTGTTAAAATTGCATAACCAATGTAAAATGTGAAACTAATGAGAAGTTTTTTTTTATAATACATTTTTTTAGTTAAAACATAGAAATAGTTAAGTTACCAACTTCTTGAGAGAACAAAACAATTTTTATGTTCTTTTTTGGTGTTTTATATTGTTAAAAAGTAATTGAAGTCTATCTCGTGTTTTTAAATCAAATTCTGTGAAACAATAAAATTAACAAGATTGAAAAGGTAACTTTTTTTATCTGAGATTGTAACAGTGGACACTTTGAAAGCAAAATTGTGCCCTCAAGCCCCGATTTTCAAATCAAATTTATCCTTAAGGACTTAGCATATTATATTGAGTAACAATATAAATTTTATAAAAAATTTGACCACAATTTTTCTGATAATTTAGCTAAAATATGAAGACGAAAAGATAGCTTAAACTTGAAATAAAGGTATAAAACAAGTAAATAACGCAAATAAACAAAGCAACAATTCAAAAAGATTAATTGTAAGGTCATAGCCACAGGTTTAATTGTTCCTTCTTTTTTTTTTTACTAATTCTCTAATTTCACAATTCGAATTCCTTATATTATTAGGAAATGTATAGATTCAATAATTAATATTAAAATAAATACATAATTTAACAATTTAGATTAAAATTAAAAATCAAGCACGGTCAAAATACTCAAAATTTAATTATACATTGTCTAAAATTTTTAATTTAATAATTTAGATTTAAAAAATTGTGCAATTCAACAATCAATTTAAATCAAATATCGATTAAATGCCCAATATTTGTAGTACTATTAGATATGATAGAAATTATTGAACATTTTTTATTATTAAATAGCAATGTCTAAATATGCGAATTAATTAAGTCGGAGGAGCTAAACTTCAACTCAAAAGCATCAAATATTGTAGGTGACAATGATAAAATGTGTTTCTTGCGAAAGGAGCAAGCTAAAATCAACGTCCAATATTTCTTCGAATAAAAAATAAGGTTTCATGGATAAATTTATTGGGTGGGTTAGGAAAATAAAAAATTAGGGTTTATAGACTAGTCCTATGAGGAAATTTTCTCCTGCGTGCTCCATATTTGACCATAATTGGGCCATTTTGTGATTTTTTACGAACCCCACTTGTTATATTTTGTATAAATTCTTTTTAAGTCAGAAAAATTTTAAATTTTATATATTATATATGTAGATTATAGTTGGACCTTTTGGTAAAGAGAGAGAGAGAGAGAGAGGCCTGGACTTGGGGAGATTAATGGTTGTCATTGTCATTAAAACGTTCGACTTTGTGTAGAAGCAGTATGTGACGTAGGGATAATATTAGAGATTTAAATATTAATTATATGAATCCATAGGTTAGTGTCCGACAAATTTTTTATGAACACCCAATCCCAACTTTGTATTTGAAACTTTGAAAGGAATTTTTGGGGTATTAATTATGACTTCGCTTTCTATGACAGAGAGAGAGGGAGAGAGCATAAAAACAAGGTTACAAAACTAACAAATAAATAGGTTGATGTTGAATAAAGAATAGTACTATTTTAGTCATTGACTTGTTAATAAATTATTATTTTAATTTTAAAAATAGTCATTTATTTATTTAAAATATGCTTAATCATATCATTTAAATTTTGGAATTATTTTTTAAAATGGTCATTTACTTATTTGAAATAGATCTGATTATTGATCTTTTAAAATTTAGACTTAAATTTGAGTTAAAAGGAAAAAGTTAAATCCTATTTTTTAATTGAGTTTTTTTATTTAGACTTTTTATTAATATTTTTTAGGTCAGATTTATCAAACAAAACAAGTTTTTTAAAGTTATGATCAAAACTATCTATTAATTAAAATTTATAAATATTATAACTAATTGTTATTATTACTCATAATATTATATATATAGAAATTATAAATATAAATAAATTGTATTGATATAAATTCTTTGGATAAGGAACATTAATTTTTATTTATTTATTAAAATGACATATTACACTAAAGTTTTTTATTAAAAAAATATTTATTAAGACTTTTCAAGGTTAGGTTAAATTTTAAAATAGTTCTTGGCCTACCCATTTTGTAAAATGAATTTTTTCAAATGGGTTTTTTGGTTAAGACTTTATTTTTTAGCTGGACTTATTAAATTAAGTGAAAATTTTAAATTATAATCAAATTTAATTAAAAATTGTTATTTTTATCTTTTTACGTAATTTAATGAGATTTAGTTCCAAGAACTATATATATAATAGTGATTTTAAAACTAAGTAATTAAAAGTGATAATTTTTAATAAGTAAATAATTATTTTAAAACATAAAATAAATGATAAATTAAAATAATAATTCAATAATAAATTAATAATCAAAATGATATTTTTTTAATCTTGTTACTCGTGTCCAATCTCAATCCTTAAATTACGCAAGCCCATGGTCCGTCAAATACCAAGTCTTACTTTTTAATATATGATGAGAAACGACAAAATTAAAGAACGATTAAATATACTGAAAAAATGGAAATTTTGGCCATTCTCTACTAACCCTTTGACAAAAAAAAAAAAATATCATCTAGAAAGTTGGTTCGGTGAGAATTCCATGATCTTCGAGCATTAATTTATTAATTATACTTTAACTAAAAAATGACCGTTCTATAAGTTATGTTCAACAACCCAAGGCTTAAACATATAGCTAGTAATAATTAATAATATAATATTTAAAGTTTATTTCGTGTTAGGTCCGTGATTAGAGAACCATTAAGGTTTGTCATTAATTGGCTAGTTTGGTTTCTTTGTATTTAATGGAAGTTCAATAGAGATAGCGTTATAAATTTTACACTTCAGATATAATTTTAATAACAGATAAGAATTAATAATTTATTATTTAAATATAATTGTATTAATGGTAAAGAATCTAAATCAGTCCGCTCCCTACTTTCATTGAGAGAGCAAATTTACAAAACATTAATTATTTTAATTTTCACGTAGCTTTTGTAAATCTATATTTTAAATAATAATTTTAAAATAAGTATATATCACATCCATGTCAAACAAACTAAAATACTAATTAAGCGATAACTCTAATTTGATCTGGAAGTAGAATCCAATTAAAGGAGTACAAATAGGCTATCTCCTCGTCATACATATTTCAAAATAAGTTAAAAATAAATTAATTTACTAAAAACGTTAATAAAAATTTTTATGAACATTTCTATGTTCAGTGCAACAGTCCAACAAATATCAATATAATTATCCAAGTTTTTTCATAAACTTATGAAATTAATGTTAAAAACAGGAACCAAAATAATAAAAATATTTAATTTAAGTCACATTAAAAAATATTATCCTTAAAAAATATTTAACCACATGTGAATTTTCTTCTAAATTCTAAACCTTAAACCTTAAAACCTCATGATTAAAACTAGCATAAATATATAATATAATATAACACATATAATGAATAATATTTATAAATGTTTAAAAATAAATGACTAATTATTTTAAACAATATAAGACCTAAGAAGCAATATTAAGCGATGTCTGATTATTTCCAAGTACAACTTGCACTCCAATAATTAAATAGTCCATTTCAAAACTAATTGATTTAACAACTCAACTAGCTACAGCCATAAAAGGATTCCCCAACGACCTTCACAGGATGAGAACGATTCAGAGAGATTGGAAAAAGATAATCATGGCGTGTGTGAATGGTTAGACTTAGACCATACTGCATTGACTTGAACAAACTCAAAGTCAATGTAAACAATACGAAGAATCCCATAGGTGTATACCTTGAGTGTGTGTGTATATATATATATATAAGCATTGTGTTTCAGTTCACAAAAGCTCACAAACCCAAAAGTATTAACTTTAATCACTTTGAAGTAAAATCTTCCTCAGACTAATAAACATGCCGGTAAGCTTATTGCCTACTTTTGTTTATTCAGTGTATGTCTAATTTTATTTTAATATTAAGTATATATATTTATAATTGCTTTGCAGAAAAAGATAGTTATAAAGGTGGGAATCCGCAATGAGAAATGCAGAACCAAGGCCATGAAAATTGCAGCTGTGGCAAAAGGTAGCTTTAATTAAGGAATCAATTTATTATCTGTATTTTCTTCTTCTTTTTATATTGAATTTATGGGAAACTTTAAATATGGAAGTTTTAGGCTAATTTTACTGTTCTAATATGCCATGTTGAATTCTTGGAGTATATTTGAAAGGTTTATTGAAACTATTTTCGCTTATTTGGAAGTTATTAATTAATAAAAGTTACTAACAAAATGGAGATGGTATGTAATAGAAGGCTTTTTTTTTGAAATAAACTTGCAAAATTTTCCAAATTCCTCACCTTTTCAATTTGAGGAGTTATTAATAAACAAAGAATTTTGATTTTTAGATTTTTTTTTCTGTTTCTTTTTGTCCCAATTCTTGAAAGGAAAATTAAATTAAATCAATATCTTTCTTATTTTATTTTCATTTTTGTCAATCTAGACAAATTCGTAAACTAAATTTCTACCGCATGTATAGATTTAGGAAAATGAAAGAGAAGAGGTGGGGGAAAGTTGGTTGGATTAAAATATTTTCTTAATATAATTTTTTTTCTTTTCTTTCTTTTCATCTTTCCAACTTAATTAAACAAACTCTTAATTAATATATGATATTCAAAATTTTAAAATGTTCAAACATTGGACAAGTTCCATTCTCTTTTGTTATTTTTTATTCCATATCATTTTATTTCATTCATGTTCTCTAAAACTTTTGAATATAATTTCGATATTTTAATGTGTCTAACTATTTAATACCATGATGGTACTTGTTAATACAGGTGTGAATTCAATGTCAATAGAAGGGGAAGAAAAAGACCAAGTAGTGGTAATCGGAGACGGAATTGACTCAGTTCAATTGACTAATGTGCTGCGTAAAAAACTTCGTCATGCCACTCTCCTTAGTGTGCAAGAAGTGGACCCTAAACAAAAGGAAAAGGAAAAGGAAACTAAGCCAATTGAATATGTTAGTTGTTATAGTTCCTATCCTCAACCTTCATATCCCTACTATGTTGTCCATGATCCTTACCCTAACAATTGCTCCATCATGTGACACACCATTGCGGAGTTAATTACCTCAATGAAAGCATTTCTAGCTAGCAATTATAGTCTTTAATATTTCCATGTACCAATGAGATTTGACAGTGAGTTGAAAAAACACATCAAGATATATATTATGCTAGTTTTAGTGGCGAGAGGGTTTTTGTTACAAAATACTACATCTTTTGCATTTTTTTCATACTTGTAATATTTTTAGTGGCGGTGTTTTTGTTGCGGAATGTTATATGTGTATTGCTTTGTTCTATATATACAAAAGCCTAAACATACTTTTTGTCTTTCCAATTTTGTATTAAATTTATAGTGATATTTTAGTGTAACTATAAAATTAATTACATTGGTATAATTACTATATGGCACACTAAGAAGAGAAGATGTAATAATGATATATCAAAATATTTTGATTGTATACTAACTTAAAATAACTTGTTTAATTTATATTTTGACCCAATATTTTTTAAATTCTATTAATAAATTCAAAAAATTTTACAAATTTTCAATTTACCATCTCTACTTTTTATTTTTTTAGTAACCTTACAAAATAGTATTTTATAAATTAAAAATAAGAATAAAATTAGGGAGTTATGAAGTTATTTAAAAATAAAGAAAATACAAAAGTGAGTTAACAAAGTTATAAATTAATATTTTCATGTGGGTTATTGAAAAATAAAAAGTTGTGAAAGTTAATTAAAAATATTCAAAAAAAATTTTTGGTTCACAAATAAAATATAAAAATAATGAAGTAAAAAATATAATTATAACAAATTATCTTTTGTTGTTGTACTGTATAATATGACACATTATTGTCATGTGTCTTTTTCTTAAAGTGTTATGTAATAATTATATTAGTACAACTAATTTTATAGTTGCACAAAAAATTAACCTAAATTCATTTACTATTAGTTTTTTTTGGCTAAAAATTTTCTAATGCTTTCTCTAAAATTATTATAAGGCTAAGTTCAATAAAATTTTATTTATTTATAATTATAAAAGTATTAATTTCATATTATTTCTAATGCATAATATTTTATCATATAAAAATTTAGTTATTTATTATTTTATGATAAATCAACAAAAGTGAATAAACATATATAAAAAAAAAAAGTGAAACTATGGGTACGTTTGGTACGTGGTAAAGAGCAGTACGGAAAGGGAGCAGGTGAGGGAGAGGCGGGTTGAATTGTTTGGTAACTAGGAGACATCATTCCATGGGAGACTACTTTCTTGTGTCAAATGAGAGAGTTATTTCCATCAGACAGTATCTGGAAATGGTATTATGACCATTAGACTCATCTAATGATCCTAAAATTTATTTATTTTTTAATTTTATGTTAATAAAAAATTAATTTTTACCATTTCCGATTCTAGTAACTAAAGATGATCATTTCGAAGGAAAGGGACCTTATTCATGGAAATGACATGGCTAAGGATGCAAATGCCCTTTGAAGCATTAAATGACTTTATCATATATCTAAACAAAAGCTGACCCATTCGGACACGGTGAGCAGAGAGGAATGGTTTCTTAAGACTTTGTGAAAACTTGTGTTTTTGGTAAACAGTCACGCCTGAGTCTAGTCACTGTGACTCCTTTGTGAGGAGGCACCCTTCTCCCAAAGTCACGGAGAAGTCTCAAGTTTTTCTCAACGTAGAGTTTACTTTAGAAAATAATTTTTTAAAAAATATTTTCTATTATATATATATATATATATTTCCTATTATTGGTAATTCAAAAACAATTTTTTGGCATTTCAAAAATTGAAAAGGAATTATTTGAAATATTTTTCTATTATTTTTTTAGTGCAACAAACATTTTTTAAAATTAAATAATTATGGTTGACCATTTTTAATTAATAAACATGCAGGAACAATGATCCTTCAAGTTTTATACAAGTTATTATTTACTATATTTCATCGCAAATTGTTGTATCTGTGTCTTTTCTTCATAATTGTGTCTGTGAGAAATATAGTTAGGGTTTTAGAATTAAATAATCAAATTTCATTATTTTTTCTATTAATTTGGAAAGTAAAAAAGCTTTTTTCCTAGTTAAAAATAAAAAAATAAATATTTTACTTAAAATGATATAAATATTTTAATATTTTTTGAGATAATTATTACATAATAAAAAATTATAAAGTCATTTATTAATATTTTTATAAATAATTTAATATTTTTTATTAAGATTATCCTAATAACAATTTTATTAATTTAATTTTTTGGTATAAGAACATAATAAGTACATTTTGGTCTTTTGGTTATTACCGTTCCTATTCTATTATTACTATTACCTTATCAAACAAATTTTGTAATTTTATTATTATTTTTATTCTCAACATATTAAATAAATTTAAACATTGAAACTTTTTTTTTGTATTTTATCTTATTCCCATTCACGTTCCTTTTTTATCAAAATTTATTACTGTATACCGAACATGCCTAACTGTGTAAAAAACTGTATTTTTTTAAAACTTTAAATATTGTAAAGACTAGCAAGTCGGACAACTTGAAGAAAAACAAATTATGGTCAATGTAGCCCCACAATAGACTAGACCAATTCCAACTCAAAGACACGTGGAACGATGTAAAGTTTTGGTTCTTTTCAAAATTACAATGACTTGTCACTTTAATTATTGAAGAAAAAATTTATTAGTTTAGGCCCACGTTTTTTTGCTTGGGAAGACTTGGACCAATTCCAAAATTTACTCTGATCCATAAAACATTAACAAAAGATTCTGCCCAAAAAACAAATCATAGAGAATGACAATTTCACAAAATGAGAATAGTTTTTTCTATTATTAACTGTTTTTCATCTTTAATTCTATTTCTTGCTATGTGAAATTTTTTTTATTTTTATTCCTTGCAAGTATGTGAATTTTCATAAATTGTTTTGAAAGACTTTTAATTTTTATGAAAAATAATACAATGATAAATATTATTAAATAAAATAATATATATATATATATATATATAATTAGCCATATAAAATATAATTAATAATTATATTATGACATTGTATCTACCCAAAATTTAAAATATTTCTGATGCATATGATATTCAGAGGTTAGATGAGTGCCTACTAAGTAATTTAATTTTTTTAAAATAGCTTACTTTTAAAAAAATTTCAAATCTTTTTTTTTCCTTTTGAATTCTTAATGAAATTTAAACATCATATATTTTTATCATACCATGAATCCATGATACATATTTGATTAGCAAAAATAACATTTAAATAGTTCCAATTAATCCTCACTATTTTGTATTTACTGATTATTTTCTCTTCAAGTATCACAAGTACAAGAAGTAAAAATGTCATATCTATTAATATATGATCAATATCGAACACTTTTTTATATTTTAAAATTGTAATATAATTTATCAAAATTATAATGTAATCCATAAAAAAAAAAGCTTAAATATTATTAAACACCGAAATTTGACCTCCCCTCTAATCTCATTGGTGAGCACCCACTATATTTTTATTTATAAAAAAATATCATCTAGAAAGTTCCTCTGTAAGAATTTTATCATATTTATTTACGCTTCTATATATAATATTTATGTTTTAGTGAAAACAAAATGTTATATGTAATTCATGGTTCAATTATATTTTTTAAATAATTTATTAAAGATATTAATAAAAAATTTAATGAAACTTATTTTCATGAGTTCTATATTTTTGAAACATGGTACAGTACCACTATATTTCAGTACAATTATCCAAAAAATTTTAAAAAAATCATCCATCTATTTTTCTTAAACCTTTGAAATTGCATATTCCATTTCAATATTAATTGACCAAACATCACAATTAGAGCCATAAAAAAAACAAAATAGCTAACCACCTTAGCTGGACAAAAACAAAAAAAACAACAATTTCAAAGGCGTGTGAACATTTAGACCACATTCAAAGTTTCAACGAGGGAGAAAATAATTGAAAGAGAGGCATATTTTAATTCTACAACTAAAATATATTCAACTATAGTTCCCATTGACTTGATCAAGCAATCCAAGTCAGTATAATAATTCCCATGTGCATGTAGACCTTGTGAATATAAGCATTGATTTCAGTCACAAAAAGTACACAAACCCATAGAATTAACTTGTAAGTTGTTCAGTCACAATTTCAAAACTGATTCCGTACAGATGCACAAATCTTGGACGAGTTAGGTTTGTGCTCAATTAATGATCTGATCCAGGATTTAAACCAAGTCTAGTGACTTGAAACATGATTGGGCCAAGTAAACTGTGGCTTTTAATTTTTTTATGAATTTAAATTTAAGATTTTTTGTATACAAAAAAAATTTTGGTTTATATGTAATAAATAAGATTTCCTATATATATCACATATGTACAAAAAAATATTGATTTATTTTAAAATATGAATAATTTTAATAGAAAACAAAAACATTAGAAAAAAAAAAAAATATATATATATATATGTGTGTATTTTAAAATATGAATAACTTTAGTAGAAAACAAAAACATTAGAAAAAACAATATGTGTGTGTACGTGCATGTGCATGTGTGTTGTACTCGTGCGTGTGTGTGTGTGTGTGCGCGCGCGCGTGTGTGTGTCGAGTTAGGCGGGCTAATGCATTGGTCTAGGATCAAGTTTTACATTTCGACCCTAATCTCGTTTTTAGATTGTGTGCATAATTTGACCCAACCTAACCTGAGACAATCAGACTAAACTAGATTAATCAAGTTAGGTGGGTCATGCATACCCCTATCTATAACCTCAAAATATATATAACAATGGCTCAAGGTATCTTTAATTGATCAAATTATTTATGTTTTTGACTTCTTTCATATTGAATTTATAATAAATTTTATCTTCAAAACTTCTACAATTCAAGCATAGCCTTAGAAATCTCAAGGTGCTTATTACTATTGGATACTTACATAATGACATATACAATGGTGTTGCTTGTTAATTTAGGTGTGAATTCAGTGTCAATTGAAAGAGAAGGAAGAGACCAAGAGGTGGTGTAGGAAGATGGGATTGACTCAGTTCAGTTGACTAATGTTCTTCAAAAGAAGCTTCACCATGCCGCCCTCCGAGTGTGCGAGATTTGAAGCTTGAAGATGCTACTGGGAAGAAGAAGGAAGAGCAAACTAAACCAATTGAATATATTGGTTATTATAATTCCTATCCTCAACCTTCTTATCCTTAATATTGAGTTGTTCATGACCCATACCCTAATAATTGTTCCTCCGTGCGACACATACTAATGCAAAGTTAGGTACCACATCAAAAGTATTTCTTGTAGCTATTAGTAATATTTCTATGAGAAAAATATATTTTTGATATCATTTATCATAAAATTATTATTTTAGTCTCTCCCTAAAATGATCTTATATTTATTAAAAAATATTGCATTTGACTTCACACTTTTCAAAAAAATCTCAATTTAATCCCTCTATAACACTTTATACCTTAAATCCAAGGGGATCAATTTTGATAGTTTTTTTAAAATTAAATGAGGGATCAAATATGATATTTTTAATAAGTGAAAAATTATTTTAGATATACAATAAGTAAATGACTAAAATAATAATTTTATGATAAGTAGAGTACTAAAAATATATTTTTCTCATATTTCTATATACCAATAAGATTTGGCGTTGAGTTGACACACTCACACAAAAGGAAACATCTCCAAGCATATACTACTCAATAATATTTTTAGTATGGAGAGGGGTTTTTATCACAGAATATTTTTTATTTTGATTTTCTCAAATTTGAATCTCCTCATATTCAAATATAAATATAAAATTATATTTAATTATAGTACATTGATAGATAAAAATTTAATAGTTTATATTTATATTAAACTAATATAACTATATAAAATTATATTTTTTATTTGTAAACTTGAAGCATTATATCTTTATCTAATGATTTATTATAGTTAAACATAAATTTATTTATTTAAATTAGATTTTTTCACATAATCATGATATTTTTAGTGGCAGGGGAATTTGTTACAAAATATTGTGTCTACTGTATTGTTATATATATATATATATATATATATAAAAGCCTAAACATACTTTTTGTCATTTAACTTTGGAAGATATCTTTTAATATTTGTATTAAAAGTATTTACTATAACGTTTTTCCCAAATATATCATCAGTCTTAATTCAATAAGATTTTATTTATTAATATTATTAAAGAATTTTATTCCATATATCTTCTTA
The DNA here is from genome assembly GCA_037074485.1 of Delonix regia. NCBI lineage: Eukaryota > Viridiplantae > Streptophyta > Magnoliopsida > Fabales > Fabaceae > Delonix > Delonix regia. The sequence goes on from CM073453.1 coordinate 8,730,861, forward strand.
TACATATTGCAAAGACTTGCCAGTACAATAACTGGAAGAAAAACAAAAAAGGACCGTCAGCGTAGGCCCATGATTGTACTTGTGAAGACTGGACCAGTTCTACTCAAAAACATGAGACTAACATAGTAAAAAACTAAAGCTGTGTTGGACGGAATAAAGTTGGGTTTGGAATTGAAAAAGGATTCCGATTCTCATGTTTACCTTCACATTAAGCTGAAAGAAACCTTTTACCTTTGGAAACCTCTTTCCTCCAAGTTGTAATTCACTCGGTAATCCAAATGTTGAGCCCAAAATTACCCCTAGATCATACTGTAATCATGTCACTCTTTATTGCTGCTGGGTAATCGTCCTCCCCTCTCTTGAACTGCACTGTTGTGACAAGAAGCAATTAACTCAATCCCGCCATTAATGACTTTGATCTGCAAGAACCATTTCAATACACTAGAAGAAGACTTCGCACAGCTCCACACTGGAAGAGGAATTTTTCATTTGCAAGAACTGATCCAACACAACAATTTTTTGATCTGTCTGCTTCTACTAAATCATGTATTATAATCATATAAAAATTATAATAAATATAATAATAGTAATAATAATAATAATAATAATAATAATAATAGAATATATGAAATATCAAATGAATATAATTTAAAATTAGGAAATATTTAATTTTTAATTTTGAATATTCTGAATATTCTAATATATAACATACCTTAAAATAGAAAATTCTATCAAATATTTATATATATAATCCAAGTTATCTACACATTTATATATTTTCATAATTTTATTTAATTTATATTTTTTATTTTTAGAATAATTTTTCTATTTTTAAAATTTAATAATTATTATATTTTAGAATTTGTATTATAATAAGAATTTTTTGTTTAAGAATAATACAGTAACTTTCTTATCAATTCTTTTTTATCTTTCATTGACCAAATAAATTGATTTATATTTTTTTTATTTTTTTAATACAACCAAACGTATTTTATTTACAACCAAACGTGCTCTAACATTTTAAGGATTTATCTATCCAGAGTAATATTTTGTCTTAAACAAATATAAAAAAATAACATAGTCAGATTAGGCCTTCGTATTCTACTTGTGAAGACTTAGACCAATTCCAACATTTACTATGACCCAAGAAAAGAAACATTGAACTCCCTCCGGTACAAATGAGTTTTGTGCGGATGAAAGTTTGAGTATAAAATTAATTTTAAAAAATATTAAATATCAAATCAAATGAACTTCAATTTAAATATATAAATAAAAATTTGAACATTTCAAACAATAAACTAAAGATACTAAAACCCTAATTGGGGCTGTTAGTGGAGTAACTAGACCAACCTGATTGACATATTCGAATGGAGGTAATTGACGAGTGAATAAGTTGTTCGTATTTCAGCTTCCTTTCTTTTCTTTAACGTAGGTAGAAATTGGATGAAAAATAAAAATAAAAATAATTAAAAAGAAACTTGAATTAGAAGTAAGGATGGTTTAAATTAAAATTAGTGGGATATTAATTTGAAGATGAGACAAGCTGGCCTTGTGTGCTAAATGGTGTTGAAGTTGGGCTCGTGATCTTCTCCCGTTACTTTTTTCAATTTTTTTAATTTAAATCGTAACCGTCCATCTTTTTTGTGACTGAGATAATATACTGTTTCAACGAATGAAACAGAACTTGAGAGGATTCGAATCCGTTGAAGTTGCTCTTTGTGTAACATCTCAGTCTAATTTCATTGAGCCAAGTGTCCCCTTAACTGAAATTACAAAACAAAATTGCCCTCATTGGTTTTCTCCTCCCACGCGCATTTTCTTTCTTCTCGCACGAAGAAGGTCTCTGCATAATTCACGGCAAAATTTTCTCTTCCATCTTCTCCCAAGATTTCGTCGATAGCTGCGTTCGTCTGTCGACCTCCGGCGTTGTCCGGCCAAACTCCGCGCAAATCGATCGGAAACGTTACAACTCCGGCATGAAGATTTCTCTCTCTCCTATTTCAACGCTAGGGCACAAGAAGGGGGCAATGGGGCAGGAAACGGTAGGATTTTTTAGTATCTCAAAATTTGATGAGCGTTTCACTTATTGCGTGATTTTCGCCCATTTCCCCGTTTTTTCAGAATTTATCATCAAGTATTACTAAGACAATTTTTAAATTGTCTCCGCGGCGGCGTGGTCAAGATTTGAATTTTTTTGAACTTATTATTGAATTAATGAAAATTAATGATTTATAGTTACATCCGTATAATTGCTTTTGTAATATTTGGTAATAAAAATTTAAAATATAAAATAATTTGTTGTATTCATATTTTTAATTTTAATAAAATTTTATTTAAATTTTTTTATTTTTGTACTAAATATTAATTTATAAAATAAAAATAAAAATAAAAATTGTAAAATTATTAAAAAATTAAATTAAATATATGAGTAATTTAATAAAATTATAAATTAATAAATAAAAAGTAGATGTAATAAATTTTAAAAATAAAAAAATTTAGATTCACAAATAAAATTTAAAAATATTAATATCAAAATATAAATATAATAAATTATTTTAACTTGATATATCATAAATATAATATGATATATGTTGTAATATATTAACTTCTTATTATGTCATATAATAACTATACTAATATAATTAATTTCATAATTACATTAAATATTTTATCTAAAAAATTATTTTTTTAATAATTTGTCATTATTATAAAAAATGATTTCTTAAATCACATATTTTTCTCTTTTAAAAAATTACACATATTGATTAAAAATGTGGAATCGAAGACATAAAGCATCCCAGAACGTCACCGTTTAGACTTTTTTAGTTTTCTTTTAAATAAAGAATCCGACGCGTAACCCGTTCTTTTCCGCTTTACTGAGGTTCACGGGAAACATCGCCTTTCGATCGTTGTAAATTGGAATTTGCAATTTAGTCTGGAAGCGATTGTATAGTGTAACTGCAGGGACAATGAAGCATGTTCTGCTTTTTCTTGTGATTGTTTTCTCCTTTAATCCAAGCCACTCAACCGCTGGAGAAGATTTCGATGTTCGCAAACATCTCTCTACTGTGTCCAGGTCTCGTTCAAATTTCGATCTGTTTTTAGTACTGTTGCCGTTGCCCTTGCTACATTTTATTTTACAAAGTTTATAGTTTTCAGTGATGTTTCGTTTGATCTTGATTGATTATTGTTTACTGATATAAGTTGTTAAAATAGCATTAGTTTTTTCAACGAACTCTGACGTAGTAGCGTCTAGTGGCATGTTTTTCCTTGACCCTAATTCATGAGTTTGCAGCGTTACTGGAATTAACTTGGATTGGGCTGATGGTTGTCTAAACTTAAAGCATCTGGAACAGTATATACCAAATTATACATTTTAATAGCCAAGTTTCTGAAAAGGGTGGGTAAGCTCATTTGTTTTTATTTAATATAATTTGGAGGCATTGGAAGATGCTTACTCAATATCATTGACATGGCCTTTGCATTCCATTATTCATCCCTGACTCTGTTTTGTTTACCTCTCTCAAATCTCAATAATTCAAAAACATGTCAATTATTTTATTGCAGATTTTATTTGACTTATTACACTTCTGAAGACATTAGTCTATTTAAAGTGCACAGGCTCATTTCTAAAAACTAAGGACTAGGACTTTATGCAGAAGCTTCCAAAGTAATTGTAAATTCTGTCACTTATGCTTTCTGGTTCTCTTTGATTATGAAAAGTGTCTCTAACAAAGTTTCAATCTCCTATCCTTCTTAGGATTCTTCAACCTACATGTCTTAGCATCAATCAAGTTCTCCCTAGGTTGAAAGAATGTAGAAATGCTTACTAAGATTTACACATATAATTATAGAATGCTGAATAATGTTGTTTGAAATGATTTTGTAATTTGTACTATCATATTTACAGACAAGTAGAAATGATATGCTTAACTTCAATCCACTATAAATTGATCAATCAAATTTTTCAAAATGAATTTCATTTGCTATATTACTGACTCACGCAGCTCAAGTTTCTGCTTTGAGCGAGCTACTATAAGATTGGTTAGACTTGAAGGAAAAATCTTTGTGTGAATGTAATATATGCCTTCTGGACTTTAACTACTGACAGTGGCATCCAATACTATTTGAGTGGCAACATCTGTGACTTAGTGTTGAAGTAACATCTCCTTGTTGGAGTTTTGGGGTTGCAAAAATTCAATAGTTCTAAATTCAACGGCATGGTTCTCTTTACAGCTTGCAGACTATTTTAGATTTTGAAAATTGTTTCGTTATTTTTTCTCTCCCAAATAACCTAAACCTGATAACTGCCTAATCAAGTTATAATATTAATAATTAGTATGATGTATAATGATTGTATAAAGTCTGAGTGTATCCTAACCACGAAATGGCTTCTGATTGCAGTTGAAGAAGTACATTCTCATTTCTTTATAAAAATATGTTCTTATATGCTAAAAGAGAGCATAGTAATTGACAGCTACTGCATCTTAATACATATTATAGAAACAGTTTGCTTTTCTTCTTTGGGCTTTGATTTCCTTTAACATGGAAGACTAATATATGTCAAAAAATATGATTTTGGAATTTATTATTTTCTCATTGTTTTACTTTTATTTTGTTTCAATATTATTGCGTAAATAAACTCATTGTTGTGGAATCAGTCTAAAACAAGTAAAGTAAGTTTTGGAGAAATAGAGTCTAGAGGCATTCCTTGACCTTGATTCATCAGTGTTGGCAGCGTATTTGGAATTAGCTTGTATTGGCATGTATTGCATGACGTATTCAAAATATTTCCAAGTCTGTTTTCTTTGGTTGTGGTTATTTACAAAAGTTTTATATTCCTCTGAACAAGTCATGTAGCTTGTCAAGGAGCACTAGTGCTATGCGGAGTAATTGTCATGTTTTAGTCTTCTTGCTGCTTAACATTGATTTTGAGTCTTGAAGTTTACTTTTGTAACAGGTTGTTTGATTGCTCATTCATTTTCTCTGCAGATATGGTGTTGTAAAAGACATTGCTGACAATTCCTTTTTTCCTTCTGATATTCCTGAAGGATGTGTTCCAATCCACTTAAATCTTGTGGTAATTTCCTTCAACAATTTGTGAGCTCCCCAATAATGCAAATAATGTTATTGTTGTTGCAATAGAAGATTAATTAGGAATAGGAGAAAAATTTTGGAGAAATGTTTGCTTTTATTACAAAGGATTCCTTGCCTTTTAAAGTGATTTATCTGTTACTACTGTTAATTAAAAACCGTCTGGTTATACTTTTCATGGTCTACAAATAGTCTGTCAATTTAACATGATGGAAATGGATGCTAATGCTGCTTTACATTCCCAGGCAAGGCATGGAACGCGATCTCCCACAAAGAAAAGGATAAGAGAGTTAGATAGTTTGGCAGCTCATTTGGAATTACTTATAAGGGATGCAGAAAATAGAAATTTACTGCTGGACGGAGTTCCTTCCTGGTTACGTGGATGGGAATCTCCTTGGAAAGGACGGCTCAAGGGTGGTGAATTAATTAGCAAAGGAGAAGAGGAATTATATGATCTTGGAATCAGGATTAGAGAAAAATTTCCAAATTTGTTTGATGAGGAGTACCATCCAGACATATATCCTGTAAAGGCTACTCAGGTGAGTTTATCCTGAATTTTCCTTTCTTTGTCTAGAACTCTAGCTTGATTTTAGTTTTTGTTAATTTTTTCTTTTTTTGATTTATACGATTAGAGGTTTGGGTTTAGTCTACTTTAGTTTTATCTCAAGAGAAAATTATATCTGTTACTTTGAGTTGGTGGTTAAATGCTATAGTTTTGATGATTGAATCTACTGCAGTTGCAATATAAACTGTGAACTAAGAAGCATGAAAGTTGACTTGGACATGATGACACAACAATTCATATAATTTAAAGTGTTGTGTCTTCTCTAATACAAGTTTTTGATATGTATCATATATGAATACAATTCCTTTTTTGAAGTTTCTTTGGTTCAGAAGCTGTGAATTAAGAAAGGAATTTTCTATGCTTGTATAGAAGCTGTAGCCATAAAGAACTTGTGCATCTATCTTCTCTGTCAAACAGGTTCCTCGAGCATCAGCTAGTGCTGTGGCATTTGGAATGGGGCTTTTCAGTGGCAATGGGAGTCTTGGACCTGGGTGTAATCGAGCTTTTGCTGTTACAAGTGAAAGCCGTGCCAGCGACGTACTGCTGAGATTCTTTGATTGTTGTGATAACTACAAGGTATTTTGTGGTCGTTATTAATATAGTAGTTGTGATATGCCCCTTACATATGTACTTGACTGAATTACACATAATTGTCTTTAGCTAATTTCATGATTTTAATCTCTGTTTGTATATCTGTCTGTTATGATGCTTTAAAATATTGTATATAACTATACAAACACCATCCTTCAGCCTTTCTATCCAGTTATTCTTGTCTATGTTTCTGTTTCAACCCCTCCCCCACGTGATAATGTCTTAAAGTTGTTCTCTTATTACTGGAAGGTATTTTTTGTTGGCATTTTTTACCTATCTGTTGTAACCCAACACAGAGAATTCTGAAATATGCTTATTTATTCAATATAACAGAGACGAATTTCTCAGAATGGTTCTGAAAATTCGTTCTCAGATATTACAACATGAAAAGAACAGAAAAGAAACAACTCTCAGACTTTCGAGAGGTCTAAATCTCTCCTAGACAGTTTTCACTTTCACAATAACTGACTTCCATTCCCATCTACTACCCATTACATGTATGGTTATCCATTCTCTCTCCTGTAACTAACTCAGACTGACAGCACCCCTTTTTCCCTCCTATTTCTCCTCTGATATGTTTTTAAAATTCTGGGCCCACCAGACACGGGCTCAACACTATCATACCATTTGGATGGAACTTCTTATGTTGTAATGAATGATGTGAAATGACTCTGCTTTCTTTAGAACTCCAGTAGATGATGGGAACATGAATGCTGAATCTTCAATGTACCTACATGTGGTTAACTGTTGAGGTTAACACATTAGATAAGACTGGGAACCTTTAGACTGAAACACAGTTGATATCTTATGGTAGATACTAACTTCTGCATGTTGACATGAAGACATTGTACATTGCATATCAGTATAAATATTGTAGGTTGAATATGAAAGTTATTTTGTGATGCTATCAGAGGTAAATTATTAGCAGCATAGTTATTGCTGAATGTTCAATTAAGAAAGTGTGGTTAGTTGGACAATAACTTTAAGAAATGGGATTTAAAGGGAATGAATTTTCACTAAATAGATACTCTTCTAAGGATGTTTGAGACTTATGATCTTCATTTTATTTAAAGGTACTGCAATCTGCCTATGACTGTCTAGTTTTGTGTTTTTTTTTAATTGGTTAATTTTTTTAATAATTTCTTGAGTGATGGATGCAGGATTTCAGGAAAAGGCAGGAGCCTGCTGTTAATAAACTTAAGGAGCCTATCTTAGATGAGATTACTTCTGCATTAGTTGGGCGCTATGGGCTGAATTTTACAAGACAGGATACATCGTCTCTCTGGTTTCTGTGTAAACAGGTGATTACATTTCTTTATGGCCAGCCCCTTTCGGTTTAAATGTGAAAACAATATTCTGGTTTTTGTGAGTCTACATCTAATGTCTTACTGATGCAATGGAGGTTGTTTGTTCTTTACAATTGCCCAATTGTTGGTTGATTTTGGCAGGAAGCATCCTTGTTGGATATAACAAATCAAGCATGTAGACTTTTCAGCCCTTCTGAGGTACTTTGTGTTCATGAGATTTATTATCTCTGACCTGATAGTTAAGATTTATCATCTGTACTAGTTGTCTACAGATATTAAAACCAGAAAAAGAAAAAGTATAAAGAGAGTTAATTTTGACCTGATTATTTAAGGCCAAGATTTTTTTATATTTATTCTTGACAGTCATAAAACTGGAAATATCTTCAAGCTGTTGACGCTGTTGAATGGCTTTAATGAAACAGAAGGGAAAAAGGGATAAGTTGATGTGCACGCTTGAGTAACAAGAAAATAAATATATGTTTGAGTGGGCTTATAATAAAATTGATGAGATTTTGCTACTCACTGACCAAGGAATTTTTTTAACTTGAATTTGTTTATACCCCATGCTGTTGCATGCCTGTTGAAAGGTTGATTTTTCTGGTGTGCTTAGATTACTTTGTTGGAGTGGACAGATGACTTGGAGCTGTTTATTCTGAAGGGTTATGGTAAATCACTAAACTATAGAATGGGAATGCCATTACTTGAAGATGTTATTCAGTCCATGGAGCAAGCTATTCAGGCTAAAGAAGGTATTTACATTCTGTATTTCAGGCATTCTTGGGTAGGCTGTGTCTACCACACCCTTCATGGACCAACCTCGTAAATGAGTTTGCCCTACAAGATGGGGGCTACACCATAATGAAGTTGTATATTTAGTTGTTAACTCTTGCTCATTTATAAGTATGGTTCACAGATGATGTGGTAAACGTTATCTGTATAGGAAAAATCCTTTGTTTTTAAAGTGTGCGATCTTGTTATATTTGTCTTTGATGTTGCCAATGACCACTTCACCTAAGCTTGAGTTGTTAAACGAAGATCCTTGAATAGTTTAATAATTTCTAGCGCACCCCCTCACTTGTGCCTATATTAGGCTTGTAGTGTGACAGGAACATTTGGAGAATCCTGGAGGTTGAAGAGCCCAAGGTCCTTGTAAACCCCATATCAAAATCCCTATCTTCTAATGTAAGGCACAATTCCCATACCTTGCAATTTGGTCCTAACAAAGTGACTTAAGCTATTAAGTGAAGATTTATAAATATTTTTATAAGCTCTAACAGATGTCATGTCATTCTCCTATATGAAACATGTAGTAATAATTATGTATGGATTAAATTTTGTTGGTTGATCATATGGTAGAAATACCTTGTAGCATTTATAGAGATAAGATCTGTTGAGAATAGTTATACAGTGCCATCTGGCAATTACTGACAGTAACATGTTTTGTACGGGTTGAAAAATTATCATAAGAAAATGTATCTTAAGTCAGTCACCTAAGTGTACTATCATTTTTTATCGCTGTAAATGATGTGTCTCATTTATTTGGAAGTAACTTTTGATAGTCCAACTGCTTATGGCTCTAAAAGAGAATGGACCATATCAACTTATGAACAGAGCTATATGTTGGATATTCATTAAAACTGTGGTTTGAATTTGATATGCTATATCCTTGGATTGAACAATTTTATATTACCATCGTTGGTTTCTGTTGATTGTCACTTGTTTCTTGTGCTTTATTAGCTGATATCATGTTTTGTATTGTTGGGTCACTCTTTAGTTTCCTTCCTTTTTAGCCTTTCAGTTAGGAGCATATTTGTTTCCGGTTTTATATTGCCGGCTGAATTCATGGGATCAGATTGACTGGGTTTGTGGCCAAAGTTCTCTTTATGTGCTGTTCTTTGTCAATGGAAATCAGAACATCAGAGCATTATCTTTGAGGTTTTTCTTCATGGTATCAGAGCTCCCTAAGAGCTTGAAAGTTCTGATGACTAATTTAGGTTCCATGCCAGCCCTACCCACCAACTCTCAAGATTCCTCTACTAAATCCTCTAGTGTCTCCCTGTCAAACAGCCAGACCTTCGTTCCTGAACAATTTCCTTCAGTTCCCATGGGCCCCAACAAAACTCCTTTGATTATCACAGGAATGGCTGTTTAGGAGTGATTTTGGGTCCCTAATTTGAGCACTTGGCACTGATTTAACTGAAACAGCAACTTATATTTTCCTCAGTCATCTATTCTTCCTCAAGCTGAAAGCAGCACCATAAATCTCAATCAAATCTTGCTCTTTCTTGCTGCAAACTAGGATTAGCCTCTCCATCAATTGAATGTGAAGAATGCCTTCCTTATTGGAGATCTTGAGGAGGAGGTTTATATGGAGATCCCTTCTAGACTTGAGAGTATGAGAACAAACAACTCCAACAAGGTGTGCTAACTACATAAATCACTGCATGGGCTTAAGCAGTCACCAAGAGTCTGGTTTGAGAGTTTTACCACTTTGGTTAAAAATCTAGGGTACACTTAATGTCAGACTGACCATACCTTGTTCACTAAGTCTGGCCATGGTGGCAAGTTAGCAGTCCTGATTGTTTGTGTTGTATAGTTGTCATGGGTAAAATATTCTGATGAAACTCCTTGTAGCAGAGTTTGAAGTGAAAAATCCTAGGAACTTAGAGATATTTCCTTGGTATTGAAGTAGCAAGAATAAAACTTGGTATTTCTATATCTCAGAGGAAATATACCTTGTATCTCCTTGAGGAAACTAGCATGTTAGGGTGTGGTTCTTCTGTTGACCCTGGGCGATACCATAGATTCATTTGTAAATTGTCATACTTATCTAATAATCGCCTAGAGATTAGCTTTCCAGTGAATAGTAGGTTAGTTATGAATAAACTGAATATAAAACACTTGGAAGCCGGATATGGGATTATGAAATATCTTAAAATGATACTAGGGAAAGGCTTGTTCTTCAAGAAGAATGCCCATAGGGGTGTTTAAGTGTTTGCAAATGCTGATTGAGCTGGGTCTGTAACTGACAAAAGGTCTACCACAGGCTACTGCACATTTGAATGGTGTAATTTGGTCACATGGAGGAGAAAGAAACAAACTGTGGTGGCTAGAAGTAGTGCAGAGTTTCATGCTCTCGCACATGGAATCTGCAAAGGCCTTTGATTAATCTGACTTCTAAAAGATATCAAATTGAGTTTTGACACTCCTATGAAAGTTTTTTTTTTTTTTTTTTTAATGTGAAAACATGGCTACAACCGGAATAGCAAGAAATCCTATTGATTATGATAGGACTGAACTTAGTAAATCTGGTTTACTTGGGGCAAATTACGTTCTACTGATTCCTGGGTTGCAGATGTGTCAACTAAGGCTGTCACTAGTTTGAAGAATTAATTTCCAAGCTGTGAATGTTCAATATCTACTCCCCAGATTGAGAGGGAGTCTTGATTGTCATATGTTTCTAATGCTTTATTAGCTGTATATCATCGTTTTCATTATTGGGTCATATCTCTTTAGTTACCTTGCTTTTTAGTCTTTTGGTTAGGATCTGATTTGTTTTCTTATTCATTTTGCTTGCTGAATTAATGGGATCAGATTGGCTGTGTTTGTGGTCAAAATTCCCTTTATTTACTGTTCCTCCTTGTGAATGGGAATAAGAACATTATCTCTGATGTTTTTCTTCAGTTTTATTAAGTAATAGACTAGTCCATTATTCTTCTCATTCCAATCATATCATCACATTCCTCTTTTTGACTTGGATTCATATAGGTGTTCAGATATCATGGATTTTACTGTGGCCTTGGACTGCCTCTCAATGATTCTAGTTCTTGACATTTCAATAGTATATATGGTTTCTGTCATAGTCAATTTATTGTTTTTGTTCATGCCTCTTATACTTTTTGTTTATGCTTCATAGTATATGGAATTTGTGTTGAATGTTATGGAATACCTTTCTTTTGGCTAATTGGTTGAAATTATTGTTAATGCAAAATCAGCAAGGAGAATACTTGTGTCTCGAATGATTGCTTTGCCTTTTGAAGGCTGTCTCTATGAAATTTTCCTCTGGCACATATTCACTTCCCTGGTTATGTTTGTAGAAAAACGAGCTCCTGGTAGCTATGAAAAGGCAAGACTTCGGTTTGCACATGCTGAAACTGTAGTTCCTTTCTCATGCTTGCTTGGCCTTTTTCTTGAAGGATCTGGTGAGGCTTTTACAGTGGTCGCTTGAATAAATGTGAAGTAAATTATGGGTTGTATTATGTTGGATTTGCTAGTTGTAGTGTGTATAGTCATTGTCTTTTTGTCTGTTTGCAGAATTTGAACAGATTCAGAAGGAGCAACCCTTGCAGTTTCCTCCAAAGCCTCCACAGAAGAGAAAATGGCGGGGTAGCACTGTGGCTCCTTTTGCTGGTAACAATATGTTGGTCCTCTATAGTTGTCAAGCTATAGACAAATCTACAAGCAATTACTTTGTACAAGTGCTGCACAATGAACACCCCATTCCTATGCCAGTAAGCTTTTGATGTTGATGTGCCGTTATGGAAATTTTAATAATTTTAGTGATGGCTTAGATGATAGAATCTTACATTGTTCAGTGGTTGTAGGAATTCACTGTTGGTGTATGAAATCCTATTAATGTACTGGGTCAAAGCCAAACTTAGTATCGTTAATTTCTTTCTTTTGTATTTGTAATCTTTTGTGCAGGGTTGTGATGGTTTGGATTTCTGTCCATTTAAAGTATTTAAGGTATTCAAATAATCCTGCCCTGATGCTTCAGCAGATCATGTGGTACATTAGTTGTGGAATTTTTTTATTCTAGTGTACTGATATGTGTTCTCTACGCAGGAAAATATAGTTAAACCTCATAGGAAGCATGACTATGATGCAGTATGTAATGTGAAGGCAGAGCCAACAGGCAACAAGTTTCTTCAATTGTTTCAGGGGCTTTTCTCACTGGGTAAAGGTGATAGGTTCCCGAAAGATGAATTTTAGTCTGTTTTCTGAGAAAAAAGAGCCATAACTCTGACATTTCTTTTCCTTGTTGGTATCACTCCTTCACAAATTTTCAGCATGGGAGATAGCCACTTAAAGAATGGTTGTGCTGTCAGTAGACTAATGTCTTTGTTATCTTGAGATTGCTGCTTGATTCCACCTAACCTATAGAGAATTTAGAGCTGCATACAAGTTGAGTTCTAGAAGTCATTTTTGTTCTGCTTTAGTTGCGTCCGTTCAAGGATTTTGCTGATTCCACAAAAGGTGCAGTATAATGCAGCCTGTGTACTGAAATACTATAATTTCAACTTTACTTTAAGCTTCAATTTTGTTCTTATAGAATGGAAAGACACTGGATCAACCAACTTCTGTGACTCACGTTGTAATAATCTCACTTATGTTATTGTCGTAGTTGCTGTAGAAAACTTATAGGGTTGAACGGGAAAAAGATAGTTAGGATCATGCTTTGTGAAGTTGTTCCGTCCTGCAAATGACCTTCTGTTCATTGAAAATGAGAGTATGGAACATACTCCTTTAAGTATCCCACTTCACTTCAGGGTGCAATCAATTAACTTGGATACTTCAAGCCCACTAGAAATAACTAATGCTGATAGTTCTTTTTCTATATCAGTATATGTGTATTTAGCATTGTTCTTGAAATCGAATTGCCAGCTTAGACTGCCTGTTGGTCAAATTTATAGTCAAGCTGCTTAACCCGGACTGGCTGAACTGATTACACAGATATGCTTCCTTCTAATCTATAGGGAATGGCAAAAGCAATTTCTGTAATTATAGTTGAAATATATCATAGCCTGTGCTATTTTCATTTTTCACTTATTTCTATATTCTCTCAAGAATGTTAATGATGTTTTTTAAGAAATTACATTATTTTTTGTTTTAAACTTGAGGCAATATATTTATAACTATAAGAATGACTTTCTTAATGCATGAGAGTCTATTTGACAATAGTGACATTCTTCAGAATAAATGGATGCAAGATCCATTTTTAAAAACAAAAAAATAGACATCAGTTTAATGAGTATGAAGTGTGTAGAAGTATAATGGGACAAATGAGAGAGCATAATGTTAAGTTCAACTTAGAAGATAAATTATTATGCGTGGAATATAATAATTACGTATAAAATTATCAGGAGGTTATTATGTAGCCATGTTCCTTGAGTACATAACGATTGGAATATAATAATTATTCTTCTAAAATGCGTCATCAAGTAGACTAAGCATGCTTGGAGTTGATACGTTGTACATAATGGTGAACGCACAATTGAACAAGACTCCAAAATCTAAATTGATTGTCTAAAATCGTTTCATTTACTAGTGGTAAAAATACAATTAAGTTACCAAATAAGGTTATTGAATTTAATAATGCCTCAAGTGTTTTTGCAAATAGGTTGGTTGAATTGAGCATGGAATTTGATAAAATGGAGTAGAAATTCTTCATATTAAACCAACAAGATGTGATTTTAGGCAACATGAGTAGAAATTCTTCATGATCTAGTTATGGGGATCAGTACAGTTGAGAAAAAAGGTAATACATATCAAGGAGAAATTTTTTTTTTTTGGTTATTCACCTATCATAAAGTTGTTATTTTGATGTTTCACTCATTAAAATACTTAATATAGTTCTTCACTTATTAAAAGATGATACACTTGAGAACTCACTTTTAAAAAATTACCAAATTTAATCCATCTATCAAATTCTAAATCTTAATTTATGACATTAAATATAGTATTTTTTTTTTAAAGTAAAGGTCAAGTGTGATACTTTTTAAAGAGTGAGAAATCTTTTTAAATATTTTAATGAATAAAAGATAATAATAATAATTTTGTAATTAATGAATGACTAAAAAGATATTTTACTTCATTTCAAGTGAAGAAAATGGTCAAAAAAGACAAAAGACAATATTTCTTATATTTAAAGTCGACATAAAAGTTAAATGTAGTCCCTATAAAAAAATGATGCATACAAATATTAATATCTTCTTCAAGTGACGTTGTTTATCATGTCCCTACTACTAAAATTTAAGAAAATTATTATTATTTTTTGTTTTTTTACTTATTACAAAATTATTATTTTGATTCCTCTCTCATTAAAATACTTTAAATGATCATATTAGTCCTTCATTTTTTTTTTTTGAAAAAAGTCAAATTTAATTTATTTACTAAACTTTAAATTCTAACTTCAATGAGCTAAATATAATATATTTTTTTAAAAAATAAAAAGACCAAATATGATATTTTTGAATAAATAAAAAATTATTTTAAATATTTCAATAACTAAAAGATCAAAATAACTATTTTATAATAGATAAAAAACCAAAAAATATTTTACTCAATAAAATTTACAGCCGTCCTTGTTTGGTTATCTGTAATCAATTTCTTTTATTAACTACAACCATGCCAAGTCCCAGCAATTGGTTCCAACTTCGTACATTTCCCTCACATGATGTTTACATATCATCATCGTGCTTGTAGGACCCCATAGTTTATTGGGTACTGATTTCGAGGTTTTGCAGTGTGGGGTTGTACACTTTGTTTCACACAGAAGGAAAATTACATGAACTAGCTTGCTCCCAACTTGCAAAGCTTGCTACTTCAGAAGGGGCACCACCTAGTTGATGAGTTACAATATGAAACAGACAAGCCCAATAGGACGCAAACTGAAATATTTGTCTAGATTGCTATCATTTCAGCTTTTGATTGCAGAGTAAAATGTAATTTTGATCTATTAATTTTAGCACTTCCATCCATTTAATTCTTTAAAGATGAAAAGTATTAATATGGACTTCTAAAAACGAAACCTTTAAGGAAATAATGATGCTATCAATGAACCAAATTAGTTCACCTTTTCATATTTATAAGACAAGAAATGTACAAAATTGGTATCTTAATTTTATACTTTGTAATAATTTAGTCCTTCACAAATTAATTATAACAAATTAACCTCTTACAAATTCAATTTTGTATAAAATCAGTCATTCTATTTGAATTAATAAAAGATTGATTTTGCATAAAATAAAATTTTTGATGAATTGATTTGCCATGTTATATTTGTAAGGGATCAAATTGTCACAAAGTGTAAAAATTAAAAACTAATTTGGTAGTTTTCTCTTTCGAAAACCATTGATATTTTCTATTTTGGAAGACCAATTGATCTTGCGATAAAAAATGATTGACCAAAATTACATTTTTCTTTTTTCTAATATTCCATGTTTTTCTACTATATGTTTATTAATTCTAAACATTGTGAATGTAAAAGTATACTAGTAACACATTAATCAATCTCAACAAAGAGTGCTCAAATTTCCTTCATATTCCACTTATTATTTCTCTAAGCTCATGCAATATATTACAATAAAGGTTGTCCTTAGAACTTTCTTTAATTCATAACAATACTTTTAAGAACTTAGCAAGTGCTTCTCAGCTCTTGATTGGATATCAATTACAATCAAAGATGGATCCAAGGGGGGTGCCTGGCGAAAGCAGTTCCCCCTTGTATTTTTAAGTTTTAACTTTTATATGTAATTTCATCTAATATTTTAGATTTGATTCTTGAATTTATAAGAGCTTGCTCCCTTAGATCATAAGAATTTGTTTCTCTTGACTCCTATATTTGATCCAAAGATTTTTACCCCCTTAAAATCAAATCCTAGATTCATCCCTAACTATAATGCAGCCTTAAGCATCTTAAATTAGCTTTATAATTGGCACTTCAAAAATTAATGATCTAAATTCAGGATAGGTTCTAACTTATAACCTTGTGGGTTTCAATTTGCAAACTTAGCAATCAAACATTATACTAACACCATAGCACTCTTATTGTCAATAATTTTGGTAAGTGTACCACAACATAGTACATGACAACTTGAATATATCTTTTTTCAAAACATGCATAGCCAAGACCTCAAACTTGACAGTCAGGTGGTATGAAGAAAAAAAAGCATGCATCCAAATTTGTTATATTTTAGCCAAAATTCACTGATCCAACAGTTGTTACTAAAAAATTGTACAGATTTAATGGTTCAAATTAAAATAGATGACCTCATATGGTCTTAAAATTTTATTTAATAGTTAAACTATGATCTGACAACTGATTTAGGAGCACCAATAGATGCAACTAATCCAAATCAAGAAAACATAAGGTTTACACATTTGAGCTTGGTAGTAGCAATTTTTTCACTCATAACATTCTATATAAGCATAAAAAAAAGTTATGAAGTTATTAGAGCCTAAAATATAAATGATAGCCATTCAAGGAGAGCAATTACTAAACATTATAAAAGAAATGAAATGTCAAAAGATAAAGACATAGTTATATCTCTTTAAACTATTTAACAATTTACTTTATATTTACTTTATGCACATTTTATTCGTTCTTTTATATTCATTTTTTTTTAATTATATTCATTATCATTCATCTCCATTTAGAGCCCTTTTCCTAGGTTTAAGCTTTAGCTTAAGAGATAAATTAACCACTTAAGACAATAAGGACCAAAAGGAGTTTGCTAAGATTTCACATTGAAGGGCATATACATATATATATATATATATATATATATAGAAATTTCAACACAAATACCTTCCAACAATAACATATATTTTTACCATTGAGATATTTTATCCCTATAATACAAATAAATGGAGGAATAATAAAAGAAAATAGAGGTGTTATATCTTGCTATAATACCTTTCTAAGTTTGTCAAATTAAACTGAAAATAATGGTAATTTTTTAATTACTTTTCTTTCTCTTGCTCGATAACGACTAAGGATATTAAGGTCAAGTTTGGTTATTGGATACTAAGTTAGGGAATGGAAGTGGGAACTATAATTCCATGTTTAATTGCTTTTAATTATGGTATTCTCATTGTCTAGGGAATCAACCTAGTGTTTTTTTTGTTCAATTTAATTTTAGACTCATTCTCTTTCCCATTCTTATTCTCATTCTTTTACAAAAATTTCAACAACCAAATGGGCCTAAGTAAATAATTTCTTATTCCACGTTCAGTTTTTTGTAATGTCTTTAGAAAAAAGGGGGGGTCAAAATTTGTTGATAGAAATTGGAGGGATGATCCAAGGCAACAAAGCAATATATGCAATAACAAGCTAGCCCTTCAAAACAATATTTAAATATTCTTTGATGAAGAAATTTGAAATTTCAATTTATTTTATTTTATTTTATTTTAATTGTTTGATGAGACTTGAGCTACGTAAACAATTATTTTTATTTAATTGTTAACGATTAATTGAGTAGTTTAAATGTTTCAAATTTAGATTTAATTATATGATATAATCTTTTAGATTTTAGAGGATACTTGTTATTTCAATTATTATTAACTTACTTTTTAAAATTTTTTTTGTTTAAAAAAATTGGTCAATCTATTTAACCCATTTGATTAAAACAAATCAATTTATTTAGCTTGTAACAACTTTAATAATCAGTCCCCATTAACACCTCTAATTTTAATATAAAAATAGCATACGCATACATATATATATATATATATATATGGTTTCTCACATTTTACATTTTATGACAATTTGGTCATTTATAAATAAATTGTGACAAGTCAATCATACGTAAAATTCGTCTCTCATTAATCTAAACAAAGAGATCGGTTTTGTACAAATTTGAATTTGTAAGGGATTATTTTGTACAAATTTGAATTTATAAGGGACTAATTTGTCATAATTAATTTATAAGGAACTAAATTGTCAAAAAATGTAAAAATGAGGGACCAATTTTGTATTTTTCTCTTTATATAGTGTGTGGGAAAGAATTTGTGTCACAAACTAGTAGCTAATAATAGATAGTTATAAGGTGGTTAGTGTTAGGGGTGTGCATGACTCGGCCTGGTTATTTTAGGTCAGGTCATGCATTTTCACAAAATCGAGACCGAGTTCAAAATATAAAACTTGATCTTGAGCTAGGTTGGGCCTCAGGCCAAAGTATTGGGCCAACCTAGCCTGATATATATACATATATAAATTTTTTTACTTTTTATTTTTTTTTTGTTTTTAACGAAATTAATGCTAATTTTTAAAGAAATAACTACTTTTTTAAATTTTTTTTAAATACAAATAATTTTTATTAGTATAAGATATCCCATTTATTAAATATTAATCAAAATTTCTTCTTTTTTTTTTTTTCTCTTTAAAAAAATTCTAAATTTAAATTTATAGAAAAAAAAAACCTGGATGACCTAACTTGGTGATAAACTAAGTCTCGGGTTCGGGCCATTTTTTTTTTTGCTCGATGTGTACCCCGGGCCAAGCCACAGGTTAGGGTCTAACCTGGCTCGGCCTGGGGTATGTTCACGCCTAGTTAGTGTAATAGCTAAAATGAGCCTTGAAAGTTTTGATTTAAAGATTAGGCTGATCAATGAGGTCTAGCCCAAAACATTCTTGATCACTTTCTTCATTAATTTAGATTTGTTACATTCAATAGGAGAGAAGTACAAAATTGGTCATTTACTTTTATAATATGTGACAATTTGATTTCTTACATATTAATTATGATAAATTGGTCTCTAAAAAATTTAAATTTTACAAAACTAGTCCCTCACAAATTTAAATTTGTAAAAAATCAAGCCTTCTATTTGTATTAATGAGGGATCAATTTTGTATAAAATAAAATTTTTGAGGGACTAATTTGACACGATTATTTATAAGAGACCAAATTGTCACATAGTATAAAATTGAATGACTGATTTAATGCTTCTCTCCATTCCATAGTGTAATTCCAAATGCACAAGGAAGACATGTTAACCAAGGCTTGTCACATAGTCCCAATGTATGATGCTCTATCTACACGTTGACCAAGGCATGTCCATGTGTCTTGTGGGGTTGCAAGCTTCTTTGTTTCCTTCGTTCGTCTCTTGTGAGTGCTAGGAAAGGTTTGTGTCATGAATGATTCTTCTTATTTCTTGCACTATTAAAGGTGGGGTGGCTTTGTGATTTAAGTAAAGGATTTTGTTTCTGGTGTCCCATATTGTGTAAAGGCTGATCAAGAGGAAGTTGGTCATGAAATTCAGCACTGCTAGCTTGTCTTTTAACAAGCTAAACCAATGCTGGAGCCATTGAATGATGTCTTGATCTTGGTATCTGTCAGCTCTTATTCCAAAAGGGCTTACAAACTATATTGCTCTAGCAACGTGGCATTTAAGGAAGACATGGTTTATCGTTTCTTTTGCGTTATAGTAGAAGAGACATATGTTGGGGACCGTCAAGTGGTGGGCTATCAAAACTTCGCTTATAGGGATTGCTCTTAAAACGAATTTCCATATGAAGTTTAAGATCCTATAGGGAAGTTTGACTTTCCAGAGTGTCTTCCATTATCTGAAAGAGCTGAGATTGTAGTGAGGTTCTTGTAGTAGTTGGTAACCTTCTTTAATAGTGTAGTTTCCTTTCTTATTTCCCATCCATTGAAGACCGTTATGTTTTTCGAAAATGGAAAAAGGAATTTTGGATATTTTTTCCATATTCCCTAGGTGGTAGAACTCAGCTAGTTTATCATAGTCCTAACTAGTTATATCTACCTTTACGCTACTATCAGATTAGGGGGGATTAACTCCTTCCTTAATAAGAATCTAGAGGCAATTTGTGATTAGGATGGATTTCCCATCACCAATATTCCAACAGCGTTTATTAATAATGATATATTATGCTTTAGTTACTCCTCTCTAAATCAAGGATGAGGAATTACCTTTCTTGAAGTTGGTGGTTGATCTATCAAGGTATTTGTCGCTTAAGCACCTTGTTAGAATTGCCTCTTGGTTGCTATTTAAAATTCTCCAGGTTTGTTTAGCTTGCAGAGCCAAATTGAAATGATGCATGCTTCTTATTCCTAGCCCTCCCTGTTGTTTGCGAAGTTCCAATGTCTTCTAGCTAGCTAAATGGATTTTAGGCTTGGGTTTAGTGGTACCCCAGTAGAAATTTGTGATTTTTGAGTCTATCTATACATAATACTTCTTCGGAATGTGTCATTTACATACATCAGATGTGAAATAGCATCCGTTGACCTTGCTATTTTGATACCTTTCCATGCTTGGCATTTTTCCTCCATTGCTATTTGACATGAGTGGATGTTGGTGCAGAGGATGTATAGGTAAAGGGATAATGGATCACCCTTCCTTATTCCTCTTTCTAGATATATGAATGGGGTTTTATCTTTATTCACCAGAGGTTGATAAGAGACAGTGATGGCAACATTCCATAATCAACCTTGTCCATCTCGAGGGAAAGTTTATTCTTTTAAAAACTGCTTCAATGAAGGACTAGGATAGGCTGTCAAAGGCTCTATATATGTCCACCATAAGGGCACACTCTTTCTTTTTTGTGAGCTTTCACATCTTGATAATGTTTAACACTTCAGAGGCAATGATGATATTGTCTGTGATAAGCTACCCTTTATGTATACACTTTGGGTTGGGTAGATTTAGTCCTTAGGATACATTTTAGTGTAGAGCATATGACCTTAGAAATTATTTTGTAAGAGACATTGTACAGGATGATTGGACGAAAGTCTTTGACCGATTACGGGGGGTGGCTTTTTGGGATTATGGCTATATGGGTTTTATTGAGGCTATGAAGCATCCAGCCCTGATTGAAGAAAGTTTTGACCATTTTTATCTATTTAACGATACTCCAATACTGTTGATAAAATTTAGCGTTCAAACCATCGGGTCCTGGAGCACTATTTAGGTTTAGATCAAAGATTGCTTTCCTTATTTCAATTTCCTGCTTATCGAAAGTATGGACATGCTCTATGGATAGTTCATAGACTTCTATATTCATAAGCATGTCAAAGGAGATAAGTTTAGCTTGAGTAGGCTGTGAATATACCTTTACAAAATGTTGGTGGATCAACTATTTTATATGGTCTCCCTTTTCAATCCAGACACCTATGTTGTCCTATAGGTGTACAATTCTCTTATGCTGTGTCACTTGGATACTAATGTTTGAAAATATTTTGTATTTATGTCTCCATGTATTATCCAAGATTGCTTGGCTCTTTGCGCCCATAAGATTTCTTTGCAATCATATAAGAATTCTAGTTCCATTCTTGATTCTCTTTCCTTTTGGAGAAGGTCACCTATTTGATCACATTCATCTTTTTAGATGCTGTTATGCTAGTGTTGTAGCTGGGCCTCCAAATCTTTTATCTTACTTGGGAGAAAGCCTATTACTTCTCTATTTTATAGTTGGAGTGCCTCTTTAGTTTTGCATAATATACTATGCAGAGTGAACCCTGGGGAGCCTTGAACATCATGGATCTATGAGCAAGTAATTAACTATTCACATTCTTTGTAGGCAATCAAAAAATTTCCAAATTTGAAGCGTCATCCACCAGCATTATTTTTTTGAGGCTCCGTTCTAAGTAATTTGGATATGTGATTAAATGCTGCTTCCTACTAAGGGAAGCAAAGTGAAAGTTGTGTGTGCAAAACATGAAATCCAAGTTGGGTTGCATATCAAGTCTTTCCCAAATGATTTGGTCACCTCTCTTTCTATTATTAGTCCAAGAGAACTAGTATATCTATGAAATTGCATTCTTCCATGACCATTGTTAGATTTGTAGCTCCAGGCATTGACAAGTTAGAACTAAGTTTATCAAAACTCAACTGAGTTTGATTGAAATCACCTGGGATGATCCATGGTTCTAGAATACTTTTGGCCATGCAAGACACCCAATTCCAAACAATCATTCTTTGATTAACCTTTGGGTGCTCATAAATGAAGGCAGAGATATGTATCCAATTGTTAAAGCATTCAAGCACAATGTAGCTGGTATTTTCATGCACTCCTAAGATTATGCCTCCACTTTTGCCTATCGAATTGAAGCTAAAGACATTTGAATGGTCAAAAGATAGTAATTTACTAGCAATATGGGTTACATCAACTAAGGTTTCAACTAGGAAAATAAAATTGGGGAGTATTTACAAGCAAGTTTCCTAGATAGTTTCTGCCTAAACAGATCATAGCACTTTGGGAAGCTTTATTGAATTAGCTTCCCAGACCCATTTAGATGTTGGTGGGCACAAAGAGAGAGTGCTTGGGGCGTCTTGACAAGGTATGTCACCTTTATGCCTCTTACATGGACCTATGTCTTGAGTTTCTACCCTCTTCCTTTTCATTCTTTGTGAGCTTTGGTCCGGTTCAATGGCTTGTGGTTGCAGTGGGGTGGGAGGTATTGCCTTATAGTTTTGATCAATACTTTTAAACATGATACTAGAGACTGTCCACAGCTAAATATGAAGGATTTTCTTTTCTGCTTCCAGACATTTCATCAGCTGATATGACATATATAGCTTTTGGCAGAAGAGAGGGTTGAAAGGAGTCCAACAAATGTTATCCACGTTATTGGGGATGTAAACTAGGTAGGGGTGGTTCCATAGATATTCACAGCATTTGGTCAGTCTGCAACGCCACAGTTGCTATTTGATACCTTCAGCATTCTGCAACTTCACAATAATTTCAGCGTTTTGCATGATGTCTTCGTCTCTTGTTGCCACTGTATTGTGTCCACCAATTATACAATGTGGTGATTTTTGCATTGAATCTCGGATAGAGAGAGATGGAGGTGTGTAGGGAGGCAGATCTGGAGTGTTGCATGGTGTCTTTACCTTGTAAAAAAAGACTAAGAGGGAAAGAGGTTAGTAGCATAGTAAATTGTGGTTCATGCATCAAGCTATCAAAGCAGGATTGTATGGTGGGGGTTGGGGGTTTTGGGCCTCTTCACGGCCTCAGATTTGTTGCAAAATGACTTCGTTTGTGCTGATCCGGTTGCAGTCTAGCTCCTGCGAAGCTGTTGGTTCTGAGTTTAGAGTGTAGCAGAAGCCAAGATCAGGTTTGTCTCAATCAGGGGAAGGTCTAAAGGCCTCCTAGTGATCAATATCCATGAATGTTGCACCCGTATTTTTGACTCGCTGTTGGGTTCCATGCAAAGACAGTAGAAGGGTCAAAGAACATGTCTAGTTGCATGCTGTTAACATCTGCTAATGGGGTGTTCTGGGTATCCTCCCCTATGTTTCCGGTTGCATGCTCTGCTTGATGTGGCTGTCCAGTTTCTCCATGCTTCTCTGATGTGTTCTGATCTCTGTGCTCCCTATGTTCTTCGTTCTCCTTAGTTTGCATGGGCTGTCTCTTGGGAGATGTGGTAGTTGGGTGGAGGGCTGGGATCAGAATCTTCTGACGATTCAGAGGAGAGGGAGTCTTCTTGGGCATTGATGATATTGGATGGGGGAAGGGATGCTGTTTTCATCTTCGAAGGACTCTGGTTCCTTTCCATGCATGTAATAATAGTTGCCTGAAGTGTTATCCTTCCATTGCACCTTTGTTGTGCTTCGGGTCGTTCTTTTCTTCCGGAAGGCTATTGAGTGTTCTGCCACAAGCGGGAATCTAAAATCTTGCACATAACCCGCATCGAATTTGCTCGTGATTGTTGTCCGCAATGCTTGCTGGCTTGCTATTACCAGTTGAGGCATCCAGTTGCATTCCTTCGCCTCATGGCCAATTCTTGCGCATTGTCGGCATCTTCTGAAGATCCGTTCGTAACGGCACTCAATCCAGATCTTTCGGCCATTGTCAAGGCGTACTCTGATACCAGAGAGAAGTGGAAGTGTGTGGTCTATGAGGCACTGGACTCGGACGAAACGCAGGTTTCTAGAGAAAAGAAAGCCACCTTCTACCTTGTTTGGCTCTACGACGACGTGCCCTAGGAGTTCAGCAACTTCTTCGTTGTGGTATTCCAGGGGTAATCCCCAGAATTGGATCCACATTGAGACTGTATGAAGGGTTATTTCGCGTAGGATCATATTCAACTTCCATTTGTCAACGATCAGAAGCATGTTCATTACCGACCATGGTCCATTGTGTAGAATGAAGTTTTGGTACTCCTGATTCTGAAACTCTATCATGTAGATGTTCCTTTCCCTCCCCAGAACTCTGAAATCGTCTTGTAGGGACCAAGCTCCATGAAGCGCAAGGTTCAAACGATGCACTGGCAATGTCTTTTGATCTACGAGAATGGCAAGTATACAAGTGCTCCAGTATAACCGGGCAAGGTCAATGGAGGCTTCGTTGAACTAGAAGTAAGGTCCAGCTCTCGGGAGCCAAAAGGATCCATTTCTGTTCTTCGTATCTGTTGAGGAAAAGGAGGATGAGTCGGATCCTTGGGAGCTACTTTCTGTCCAAAAGAATCCACAGGCCAGTTCCTTTTGCCTTTCCATGTAGTTGAGCAGGTGTGAGAAAATGTTTTCACTGCTACAAAGTAGAGAAAGCCAAGTGAAACCCATTGGCTATAGTAGCAAGAAGGCGGTGATTATTGGAAGAAAGAGGGCATAGCTCAGTAGGGGATGTCCGTTCATGCCACGGGGGAAGGCGGATATATCTGAAACGAGTTGAGTGTGGAGGAGATGGGGAAGAGCAGGGGGAGATAAAGAAGCTGGGTTTGAGGTGGTGTAATTACACCTAGCACGACGTAGAAGCGATTGGAGAGCGTTGGAGATTGAAAGGACAAAGCCAAGCCAACGAGATGATGTTTGGTAAGACAGTGGATGATAGGTTCGCCGTCAATATAAGAGAGATATTGGAGGCGTGCATGAGGTTAAAGTTAATGGTGATTATGGGTGATATCAAATGTTGGTCTGGCGCCTGAAACCTGCCAAAATATGAATTTGCCGGCATACCATAGCTTTAGAGGAAGGTGGGTGATAGGATCAATTTTTTTGCAAACCTGCTTCAGTGTAGGTGATGATGGCTTCGGGGAGGTGAAACAGTGGCGTGCGGGGTGAAAGATTTTGTAGAAAAGACAGCGGATGAAAGGAAGATGCCGAGGGATGCAAATAAAGAGAATAAGGAAGCCAAAGGTGATTTCATTCAAGAGGAATGGACTTCTTCAAGGTTAGACAATTGAGTAAGATACAAATAAAGGAGTTACTACTTCATGTAATAATGATGCCGTCACCCACGTGAAGAGAATACATATTATATATATATATATATATATATAGTTTTTCTGAAAAAATTAGTTTAGTTAGTGAAGGGAGGTAATAGCTTTTTCTCTTTTATATACTTGAGTTCATTTTTGTTGAGCACTCTGACAATAATTAAAATCTTAAATACACCTAGTGTATATAAATTATTATTTTTTAAAATAATTGGAAAAGAAAATAGTTCCATATAACTAAAAAATTTGTAGAATTTGAAATAGTTTTGGTTTTTTAATATTTTTAATTAACTTTGTCAACCATTTCATTTCATTTATTTTTCCTTTTTATTTATATGGTATATTATATTACATTTATTAAGAGAAAAAATTTTAATTAATCCTCTACTTTTATATTTCATAATAATTTTGTCCATCACAGATTACATGTTTTAAATAAGTTCCTTACAAATATTATTTTATACAAATATAATTTTTTATTAATTTCTAATTAATAAATCAACTAAGCAACACATGAACTAATTTTACATAAAATATAAATTATAAACAATTGATTTGACATAAATAATTTTTAATTACCTAATTGTCACATAATAAAAAAATAAAATACTAATTTAGTACTTTTCTAATTTTATTTCCAACAAAAAAGTGAGTTTTTCATGTTACTTATCCTTTCTTATTTCACTTCATTCTATTTTTATCCCATCAAGTAGAGCACTAATTTGATCCTTTATATTTTAATTTTATTTCATTTTAATCTTTTATATTTTCTCATCTTAAAATAGTTCTTCATATTTTTTACTGTTAAAGACATCGATCTTTTTGTTACTTTATCAAAGACTGACTAGGACAATTATTTGTTAACAAATGAACACATTTTCTCAACATTCGATAATATATAAGACCGAATTAAAACATAATCAAAATATGTGAGAAATCAAAATAATATTTTTTTCCTTATATTATTAATGACTAACCCCCGTTTCATTCAATTTAGAACTCTCATTCAAATATTCTTAAAAATATAAAATATGAATTAAAATATAAAAAAAAATATATATAGTAAAAATAAAATTCCAATCCAGTTTGTGAAACATTCCATGATCACCACTAACAATGATCCAAATCATTACCCAGAGATCTAGCAATCTCAACTCTCCAACATACTGCCTCTATTATAAATGAAAAGAAAATGGAGGATAAAAAGAATACTAAAGTAAAAAAAGAAAAGATATCTTAAGAAGTGGGAAAGACCCAAATAAAAAATATATGAATGAAGCAAATAAATAAATAAATACTCTGACGTAATAAAGCACCTGCGGTGCACGTTAGCTTGTGCCATCGATCTTCAGTACTATTAGTAATATTAATAAGTGATGTAAAATTGTAATAACGCCAGTTGCTTCTTTTGAAAATTATCATATTTTTGTTTTTTTTATGATAATTCCCATTTCCTATCTTCCTCTCCGATCGGCAATTGACGGAGGCTCCTACCCATCGCCGCCACCTCGCTCCGAGTCAGAATCGGACCCACTTCCCTACCCGAATCCGAAAACCTGCAAATCCCGCTTTCCCACTATTTTTCTATACCAAGACCCTTCGCACACTCCACTTTGTCCTTTAAAATTGATTTGAGTTTCTACGATTTTAGTGCCGTGAGATTCGCGGTTAGGTCTGTTCAATTTTGCTCGAGCTCCCAAGTACACGTGGCGATCTAGGTCTTCAATCCCCATTTCTAGCTCCAATCTCAGTGAGTTTTAGTTTTTTTTTTTCTGTTCTTTTAATTTCTGTAATAATTTAAATCTGTCGGGGTGGTTATTTTAGGGAAAGAAAATTAAATTATGGGTGTAAAGTTATAGAGATTTTGGCCTTATAATTTCGATCTCTGTGCAAAAATGCTGGGTTTTAGCAATTTAAATTCAATTCAGTTGCCGATTAAAAAGTTTGGTAGTTTTCACCTTTTGGAGGGTTTTGAGGGATTAGATGGTTTATTTGTTGAGTGTGGAAGTGGTTGGTTTCTGGGAAGTAATGTTGAAAGTAAATTTTCTAGTTTTGCATTAGTATTTTATGAATTTTATAGCAAGAAAGAACTTTGTAGTGTAAGAAACTCAGTGCAGGGTCCATGTTGTATCAATCAATCTATAACCCCTAGATCAGGGCATTTGGGGAGCACATAGCTTCTCAGTAACCGTACAGTGATTTCTTTTTTTCAAACAATAAAATTGCGAATTCACGCTCGCATTTGAGTGTTCATTTTTATTGAGAATACGGATGAATTGGTGTTCGGGGATCTCAGATGAAAATGTTGTGAGCCTCAAGACTAAAAGTTGCTTTTTCTGTTTTTACCAAACTGTTAGCAGACATAAATACGAGGTTAGATGTGAGGATGGATGCTTTGTCGCGGATTAATTTGTTGGACTGGTCATAGCTTTTGTTTCAAGAATCCAGTTCCGAAGTGCCTTGGGTTCCTACATGGAAGCAAACAAAGAGGAAGCGCTTAAAGCAATAGAGATTGCTGAGAAGCGATTTGCTCAAAGAGACTTTGCAGGCGCAAAAAGTTATGCATTAAAGGCAAAATCAGTTTGTCCAGGATTGGAGGGAATACCTCAAATGGTGGCCACTTTTCAAGTTTACGTTGCCTCTGAAATCAAACATAATGGCGAACTAGATTATTATTCAATTCTTGGAATAAAACCTTCAGCAGATAAAGAGACCGTCAAAAAACACTATAAGAAGTTGGCAGTGTTGCTTCACCCGGATAAGAACAAATGCGTGGGAGCTGATGGGGCATTTAAGCTTGTATCTGAAGCATGGACTTGGCTGTCAGATAGTGCTATGCGAAGTTCTTATGATCTCAAGAGAAATGCACAATTGGCTGCTGGGGTTAATCAGACGAATTTGTCATCAGTCCATGCTGCTGGTACTACAGGTTATAACAAATGTTTCAATTTGTCAACTTCTCATGGCAGGCTTGACACTTTCTGGACCATTTGCACCTCTTGTAAAGTTCAGTATGAGTATCTGCGCAAGTATGTGAACAAGAGACTTTCATGTAAGAACTGCCGTGGAACTTTCATTGCTGTTGAAACTGGGGCAGCCCCAGCAACTGGTTCATTCCCATATTGTCCTTGGTCATATGTGCCAGGCAATGGGTATGGAGGCCATTCATTTGATAACGTAACTTATGTTCCTACTACTACTACTACTACCTATTTCAATGGCAATGGGGTCACTGGATACCATTCTTCACATGGATATGAGTATGTTTCAAATGTTTCATTTCAGTGGAGCTCTGCTGGACATGTTGGTCAAAATGGTTCAACTACCCCACCTGCTGATTCTGTTTATAAAGCCAACGGAACCGGGAAGAGAGGAAGACCAAGACTCAAATCAGGAGTTGATCAGAGGCATCACGTGGCAGAGACTGCCTTCAATGTAAATCCAGATGCATCATTCTTCTGTAATGAACCTCAGGAAAATAAGCCTACTAAACCTGATAAACGAAGGAAAGTTGTTGTGGGAGCCAGTTTTCGAAATGGCTTTGAAGAAAAGGAGTTGAAGTATGCTCCTGAATCAAGATTGTCTGATGGGAATGAAAGCATTGGACATGGCCAGAAACTTCCCTGCGCAAGTGAAGTTCAAACTAAACAGTGTTCCATGGCACCGGCATTTGATGCTAGAAAATTACTGATTGAGAAGGCCAAGACAGATATTAAGAAGAAACTGGAAGAGATGAAGTTGGCATCTGAAGCTGCTGCTGCTATTGAGGAGAAAGCAAAAGCAAAAGCAGAAATTGGTCAAGTCAGTAAAGAGGAATATACAAGAGTGGGTTTAAATGCTTCTTACCATCAATTAGAGAATAGGAAAACTGCTCCTCTCTCAATAACTGTCCCAGATTCTGACTTTCATGACTTCGATAATGATAGGTCAGAGAAATGCTTCAAGCCAAAGCAAATATGGGCTTTGTATGATGAGGAGGATGGTATGCCTCGTTTATATTGTCTGATCCGTGAAGTCATCTCTGTCAATCCATTTAAGATTCTTATTAGTTATTTGAACTCAAAAACTGATAGTGAGTTTGGCCCTGTGAACTGGCTAGATTCTGGTTTTACCAAATCTTGTGGAAATTTCAGGGCCTGGAACTCTGATGTTGTTGACCAAGTTAATATTTTTTCTCATGTTCTAACCCGGGAGAAGGCTGGTCGAGGTGGATGTGTTCGCATATATCCCAGATGTGGAGATATTTGGGCTGTTTATCGACATTGGTCACCGGATTGGAACAGATCAACCCCAGATGAAGTGAGGCATCGGTATGAAATGGTGGAGGTTCTTGATGATTACTCTGAGGAGCTTGGTGTCTGTGTTAGTCCCCTTATAAAGTTGGCTGGATTTAAAACAGTATATCAGAGGAATACAGACAAAAAAGCCATTAGATGGATACCAAGAAGGGAAATGTTACGCTTTTCACACCAAGTGCCTTCTTGGCTGCTGAAGGGAGAGACGAGCAATCTGCCAGAAAGGTGTTGGGACCTTGACCCAGCTGCAACTCCGGATGAACTTCTTAATGCTGCTGCAAATGATCAATGAAACACTTATTTGGTTTCTGATTAAGCATTCTTCGGACACTATTTTAGATTTAACTGTACACTATGTCACACTTGGTTGGAAACCATTGAGACATTACCGCGTATGGCTTTAGGGGGTGAAATTTTAATTTGTAACATGTGTCTAGGCTTTCAGATTTAGTGATTTCTTTTTCACTATAATTTCTTTTTTGCCGTAGGAGCTGTAACTCTCGTAAGAATTCGGGACAGATTGGGTCTGCCTACCTGTAACTGTAACTCTGGCCAGGATTAACTGGTAAGGAGTTGAAATCTTTACCAAAATCCTGGCAGGTATTCACATCCACTTATGTATTCATTAATTTCAGAATTATTACATCCGAGTTCTGACGTCTCTTAGGTCCTACACTTCCTTTCTAAACAATTTGTGGATGTAGATATGGGTGAGTATTAGGCCGGTCAATTCGGTGAACCTGGCATAGCATGGTTAGATCGGGCCGGGTTATGAGATCAAGTCATGTCTGGGTCAAAGAAAAAAAATTTATAGCTTTTACTGTTTGGGTCGGGTTGGGTCTCAGGCTGATATAAGATCCGACTCAACCCAGCCTGATATTTATTTTTAAATTTTTATAATATTTTTTAATTTGATTTAGAACAAATTTTATTTATAATTGAATTTTAAAATATCAATTTTTTTTAATTTCTTATTATTTTTTATTCTAAATCTTAAAAAAAATTTTAATTTAATTTTATTTCTTTTTAAATCTTATTTTTTTTTCTTTTTTTGTTTAAAAAAATTATTTTCATAAAATAATTCATATTTTATTATTATTTTTTAAAAAACATATTTAGTTTAGACTTAATGTAACCGGGTCTGGCTTAGTCAATAATTGGGTTTAACAGAACTGGGTCGGATTTAGAATCCAAAAAATAATTCGAGAATAAAATTGGGTCAAGTCTTGAGTCAGTGAAAAACTCAGCCTATTCTCACCCCTAGATGTAAACATTAACCGATGGCATTTGCCTTGTAATATTGCATATCATATTCATAACAGCACCTTTGGGAAAGCTAGTTTATTACTTTCATATGCTCCCTCTTATCATGTTCCATAGGATTATTGGTTCTTAAGGCTAAGTTTACGAGTTTTGATGAGGATGAAATAAAATGATTATTAATGAAAAAAAAAATAGAGTGATAAGTAGCGGAATAAGAAAGAGATGTCTCATTTCTTTATTTAAAAATTTAATAAAAAAATAGAGTTATTATTGAAATGAATGAGTTTACATGTTATTTTCATACTTCTATACTTATAAATAACATGTTATTATAATAAGTTTTTAAACAAAAAAGATATCATAATAATATTATTATTTCGTCATTTTATTTTATTTTTGACCTCCTAATTTTAAAAAATAAAATAATGATTTTGGATAATAACAAAAAATTTTAAAATTCTTCTTATCACTTTATTTCACTTTAAAAAATATTTTTAAATATAATAATACACCAAATTAATCACTCCACTCCATATTATTTCATACATGACTATCCGTTCAAAGACATTCGAATTCTTTAGCAGCAATACGCACTCGTTCAAATTGGTTCCAGAACCGTATGGGCCAACTTAACGCAATCATATTAGATGTTCTGGACTCAACGAATAAATTGGGCCTTCAAATTGTGTCTGACCTTCGCATTGAGTTTTATTTTGTTCCGTGGTATATAAAGTGTATATCAATTTAATCTTCTAAATTTTTTTTTTAAATTAAGTTCTTTATAGATAAGATATATTTTGATTTAATCTCTTATAAAATAACCTTATTAAGTTGGTATCTTACATTTGGATTTATTTCAATTTAATTTTTTATAAATAAAATCATTATCAATAATGTATTTCGTATCTTTAAAGTTAATTTTTAAAATATTATTAATAATAATTTTATTTATAAAAAATTAAATTGAAGAATGTTGTATGTAAAAGATTAAATTAAAAAGATAGTTTTAAACTAAATTAAAATAAAATTTTACCCGTTCCCAATGCGTTTATTGAACGTAAGTGCTACAGATATCTTAATCACATTACTGATATTATATAATTGAACTGGAAATACAAGTATGAAAAGCTGATGCCAATATGAACCTACTCTTCAATTGTCTAATGCATGCATATCAAGATGTTTTAAATGATCATCACTTTCGCACTAAAGAATGTGCAGAAAACTGAACACAGTCCTGTGGGAAAACAACATTTATATATATAAATTGAACAAATAATTTTTAAATTATTTCTTGTTTTATATATATATATATATATATATAGATACATATGTATATATGAATAGAGAATGATCATTTGATATTTGTAAAAATGTCATTACAAATATCTAATTACAAATTTTATCACTTTAAAACAAATATCCTCAAATTAATGCTTTTGAAAACTGTTATATTTTTTTTCTTATTTTTCTATTTCAAAAACAACAATTTGAAAAGTTCCTTTTAGTATATACCCTTTACAAAGAATATTACCAACTTATTTTTTCTTTTCAGTTTTTGAAAAATAAAATACTGTTTGCCAAAACACGTGTAAGGGCTTGTTTGAATTTTCTTTTGTTATTAAAAACAAAAATATAAACAATTAATTTTATAATATTATTTTCATTCGTTATTCTAAAATTTTCAAAAATAAAATAGTATTCTAAGGAACTAAAAATAGAGAATATTTGAATAGAATATATTTTTTTTAAATAACACTATTGTTTTGAATTAATCTAATAAGATGTAGGAAACAAATAAATAGTTAGATTATTTTTATTTTATGTTGAAAAATGAGATATTTTAATTTTTCTCAAAATTAATCGTAACAAAATGAAAAGTTCACCTAATAATAAACATCCTTTGATATTTCATTTTTAAAAGCAAATATTTTAGGGCTTCTTTTTATTTTTATGTTTTTAGAATAGATTTTTCAGATTATTTTTTAAATCAAGTTTTAAATTGGAATACTCAAAAAAAATATTTGAATCATTTGTTTCTGAAAACATTTCCAAAAACAAGAAAACAACAAAATTTAATTGTAAAAGATGATTTGGAAACAAGTTTTGAAAAAATTAACCTTTTTTTTTAAAAAGTGAATAGTGACAAAAATTTTTGTAATAATTTATAATAAAAAATTTTCAATCATACAAATATATAATAAACAGTTATGCAAATTTTTGTAATCGTATTTTGTTATTGCCAATTTTTTATTTTCAAATATATAATGAAAAGTGACACAAATTTTTTGTAGTAATCAGATGTAATAAATAGTGACATAATTGAATAAATGATAAATAATAATGTTGGAGATAATGGCCTTGATTAGTGTTAAAGTGAGAAATTGTTAAGTCTTTTATAAAGAATGATAGTTAAGTATTTATTTAAAATACTTAAGACAATTTGATAGACCAACATTAATGTTTGTATTTTTTTTTTTTTTCAACGGCTTTTTTTTTGTTTTACTATTTCAATAAATAACATTATTATATGTTTATTTGAATCAAGATAAAAAATTTTCATTTTAAATAAGTTGAGTCAAATTTTAAATTCACTCAAAAACTAGTCCTAGTATTATTTTTAATTTTAAACATTATTTTAAATATTTTATTTTATTTATAATAAAGTTTAAAATATTAATTATTTTTTTATATATATTTTTTCAAATATTTATTTTTAAAATTCTTCTTTGACAAATTATTTTTCTCAATATAAATTAATTTTTTAAAGAAAATTTTCTATTATAAAATTACAATTTTTGTCATTATTAAAAAACTAGCTTTCTTATTATCCTATGTGTTTCTTCCTTTTAGATATTTTGAGAAACAAGAAAAAATATTTAAAAGTAATTTTAGTTTTTCAAATCATAAAAAATATATATTTTTCTAATATTTTAAAATAATTAATAAAAATAAATTATTCTTTTATTTTCAAAAATTGATAACTATTTTTAAAAACAACGATCAAATATGCACGTTTTTTGTTTTGGGGTGTCCTCATTTTTCAAGTTCTGCAATTCCTTTTCTCTATCGTTACGGAGAAGCAACCTCAAATTCGCAGCCACCTCAGGCAATTCTAGTTCTCCTACTCAACGCAGTTTTTTCGAATGAGAATCTTTATCGCTGGAAGATTTAGGCGCCTTTTCGTACGCAGTAATCCAATTCAAAATGGAATGAATCTAGGAATAAATATAAGCCATAAAATGGAAAGAATGGATCAAAAGACGAAAATGTCCTTTGAAAAATCAAAAGCTGTGCTTCGTCTCCATTCACGTTGTTCTTCATCATTAGGAGAAGTCGCAGAAGAGAGTGAGAGGTTCTTCATACTCCATCGACGGATCGGTATTCCAGCGAGTGTGGTTTTCAAAGGGACGGCTGCTGCTGACTACACTCCGGCGTGCTTCATCTTCCCCGATTGGTTCGCCTGGAAGTTGGCGGTGGCACACCGTGAACAGTGGTCTTCGGCTGCGTGGGGCTTCTCGATTTGATGTGGATAGCAGCGAATGGTAAGGTGTTGGACATGGTGAAGGGCTATCTTGTCAATTCCAATGCCATTCCCTGGAATCCAGTGTGGTCAATTCGAGGGTAAAGTCGTACTTTCCAATTTCCATCTGCCGAACTTTGTCTTGGTGCCATTTCTGTTCACACAGGATCAATGCACATGGCATCGGCATTTATGCTGTCTGCTTCTTGCCTATATCTCTCCCTCACAATGGCTGCTTATTCCGCTGCTTGATTCTTTATCACGAAGTTCAAACTTCAATCTCTCCCGGACGGACCGAACAGGTAACTTCCACTATACTTATTTAGATGTATATGCTTTATTCTAGTTCTGTTTCATCGTTGCTAATTTGATGTAGGAAGAGTTCTCTTCTCTCTCTTGCAGCGAGCATTTCGATAGTCATCGTATTTTGGTATTCCTTTTGCTGTCTTGTCTCATGGCTGTTCATTTTGTAGATCTTTTTGACCGTAATTTCTTGTAATTAATATGTATTTTACATTATCTTATGACAGTTCGAACTTCGAACTCTACTTTTGGGATTGAGTTAGTGGAATGTGCTATTTATATGCTTGTTGGCGGAGCTGCTATATGTAGCTTCTTATTTTTATGAGATTTATGAAACAAATTATTAAACTAGTTCTATGCAGCTATGTAGAACATTTTGAATTGAATGGAGCCATTCTTTATTTTTCTGGTGGATAAAATATTTATTACCGGTTTATTGCGAGAGAGAGACCATAAGATCTTGCATGAGTCATTAACCATTAAATATTTCCATTTGACCTTTTTTATGTGTTTTAATCCTGACCATACCTGCACCTGCAACAGTCAATGGTCTTCACCCTTGCAATAAACTGGTGTTCTCAGTAGATAACCCCTTTGATTTGATTATGTATAATGCGTATGCCAACAATATGGAACAAATTGAAGTTTTTTTTAAAAAAAAGAACAAAATTAGAACTCTAAATTCAAATGATATTTCAACCCAAAGTTTCATTCCATATTTTTTCTTTAAATGGACTGAAGAGCCCACTATGCATTTCCTCAACATGTATCTATGTGGTATCTTCTTTGAAGTTCTTCTTAATATGTAGGAGCATGCTAAAGATCCCGGAACATCAAGTTGCTGGCCATCAAGCCCAAGATGGTCTTCTTGGTCCTCTAATTGATGATTCTGGTCACTTCTATAAGCCTCTTCAAAATGAGAAACGCGGTTCCAATGAGCTGGAATTCTATACATCTCTTTCTTCTGATGCCAGGATTCCTGATCACATTCGCAGATACTTCCCTATCTTTTATGGTACTAAGGTTATAGATGCATCAGATGGATCTGGCTTACATCCTCACCTGGTCTTGCAAGATCTTGTCTCCAGTTACGTAAATCCATCCATCATAGATATTAAAATTGGATCCCGGACATGGTATCCACATGCTTCTGATAACTACATCCAGAAGTGCATGAAAAAAGATAGAGAAACCTCTAGTCTATTATTGGGTTTTAGGATGTCAGGACTGAAGGCCTTTGGCTCCAAGGACTCTGGATTCTGGAAGCCTGAGAGGAATCTTCTGCAAAATTTATCTGCAGAGGATGTCAAATTGGTTTTGAAGAAGTTTGTTTCTTCTAATACACCTGCAAATAATGGTGTACACCCTGATTGTTCTTTTGCATCAGACGTTTATGGCAGTTCTTCTGGAATTTTAGCACAGCTGTTGGAGCTTAAGGCATGGTTTGAGGTTCAAACCATTTTCCATTTCTATTCTTGTTCAGTCCTTATTGTGTATGAAAAGGAGTCCATACTAAACGGAAAGAGTTCGGGTGCTGCAGTTAAACTTGTTGATTTTGCACATGTTGTGGAAGGAAGGGGTGTTATTGATCATAACTTCTTGGGCGGGCTTTGCTCTTTAATAAAGTTCATTTCAGATGTCCTAGCTACTCCAACTGAGAAGTGCATTTCTAATGGTAATGACACTAAAAGTGAACAATATTCAGATGGGTCTCTGCTCTCTCTGTAAATTTAGCCGTCATCACTTGGCTCCTGAGAGGATTTTGGAATCTAAGCTTAATTATTGAGATTTATTTAAAATGTTTCAACATCCAGATTCGATATTTGGGTTAAATAATGCCTCTGTTATGCATCATCACATTCAAGTTGTATTTCATTTTTATTCAATTTTTGAATATTCGTGCCGTGGCTTCATTTTGTCGATCCTTTAATTGCTTCTTGTAGGAGTGAACATTGATGTTGGGATTAAATTTTATATTTTCTAATTGTACGTTTGATTTAAAGATCAAGAGTGTTTCAAGTCTTCATAATTTGCTACTTGCTACTGAAATTGAGAAATGAGAAGATGCACTTATTGAGCGAAGTTGAAAGAGCTCAAACACAAATCTCTCAACGTTGAACTATGAGTGCTCGGTGATTCCATTTGAGATTTAGAGGCCAAATTTGCCCCCTCTTTTTCTGTTGTTTATGTATGTAGTGATTATGTTTCTTTTGGTTGGAGACTTCTTTCTGTGTTGCTTTTCTTTTCTTCTGGAGTAAAAGTTTTGTCTAAATAGCTGCTACTAGTGATTTGTTTTTCGTTTCTATGCTCTAATGGAGTCTGGGGAATTCTTTAAACTAATCCATGTTAACAGTGCCTTTGCACATCTAATTTTGTGACTTTGCTGTCAGATAAATATCGTAGTCATATTCTTTTAATTTGCAGCTTATTATTTAGTCAGGCGGCTCAGTTATTGTGGTTAAACTCAAGTTTTGAGTTAAGAAAGGATAATCATGATTTTGCTACTTGATCAATTATCAAACTACTGATCCGACATTAGAAACCTTGAGCATGGATACAGTTTTCTTGGATTTAATAGAATCAACGGGTCGTTCTGACATGATTTTCAGTGCTGAAATTTATATTAGTGGTTTGTGAGCCATGAAACATTCTTTGTTCCTTCATTCTTTGGGTAGCACATAATTGATGTATGTGGTGAAACAAAGTTTTATTGGCCATGACTGTTGGCAATGCTCTTAAGTACATGTCCTATTATACTTCCCTTTCCCATTTTATTATTCTTATTTTTGTTTTTCTATAACAATAACATTACACTAGTCTATTCTCTTGTCTTTCTGACATGCGAAGATGAATTTGCCGTTATATTTCTTTTTCCCTGTTGCATATTTAGTCCTCTCTCAATACATTTCCACTACTTGTTTCTACATAGCCAAAAGATGTTTCCGGTGCTGTACCAATTTAGTCTCTACTTCTATAAACACAAAGAATTTCACAAATACTATGATAAAAAAAAAAAATCATAATTATTAGAAATGAGTGAATAAAAATATTTGAGTACAGTTTTGGTATCAGATTTTGAAACGCATCTTGAACGTGAAAAAAAATATTCCTATATGCAAGTGTATAGTATCCTGAATATATTTTGATGTATACGTGCTTCTGTATACGTAGTTTAGGGCGCTCATTTGTAACAAAATTGATATTTTTAATTTTTTATTTATTATAATACTTAAAATAATTAATTACTTATCAGAAAATATTATACTTATTTTTTTACTTTTAGAAAAATATTAAATTTAACCTTTCAATTTTATATTTAGAGTTTAGATAAAAAAAACAAAATTTGATATCTTTTTTAAGGAATGAAAATTAAATAATATTTTTTAATAAGAGATTATTTTAAATGTTATAATAACTAATAGACTAAAATAATAATTTTAAAATATATAAGAGATAAAAAAATTTTATTCTTTTATATATATACTTATATTTATATATGGGTCAATGACAGACGTGACTCCATGATGAGAAAGTATGGCCATTGGCTACTATCATATAGTCATCATCCCATAGATATAAAAGAGTATAAACAAAACCAATCAAACATGGGAAACAAGTTGCAGGGTACTGCTAGACATTGAAGGTTAGGTTTAGGCACCAAATTCTGTGTTTCTGCAATATAGTTGTTTATATAAAGTGACCCGACAAACTGACTCTCAGGCCCTTCACCTACTCTCTTTGTATAAATTTTCTTGTCTTCATATTATCCTTTGGGAATTATGGGGATATAGACCCACTTAAACAAGATATTTACTTAGTACGGCTATGCCTATTAAAAGTTGAATATAAGAATGTCCGGTTGCGTGTTTAAATGATTTTATCTTTAAGTATTTAGTTTGAAAAGTAAAATATTTAATTAAAAAGGAAAACTATTAACAGTGCTGATTCAGTATGAACATTGAGAGTTTGTACTGATTAAGAGATCATGAACATGGTATAAAAGTGATAATAATTACTTTTTCACTGTTTAATTTCTAATTACTTTTTTATATCAAATTAGGAATGCATAATGTACAAAATTTATTACATTTATATGCTAAATAATATCCCATGTACCACACGCTTCACTAGTTATTAATGTGAATCATGTCCTCTTTAGTCAAATATTGCTTATATGAATTCACGTGGGAAATTAATATTATATACCATCTTTTATACACTTATAATTTTAAGCGTATTCGTATATTTAATTATAACAATATCAACTAAAAAATAATAATATTATAATTATATTTTTATATTATAATTAAAAAAATTAATATATTCAAAATTGTGAATACATCAAAAATTTTATTTTAATATTATATGATGTTAAATAACTTTTATCTTATTTTTTATTTAAATATTCAACATTTGATTAATAATAAAGAACATGAATAAATTTTTTATATTAGAATTAAATGTTTAACTTATTAATTGAATATTTTTATTTGGTATTTTTTTCATAAACAAATTATTTTTAATATATTTTTTTGTTGTAGTTCAAGTTTGACAAAATTTATCGCATTTTAAATATATATACTAATTTCAATCACGTCTTCTTCAGTCAAATTGCTTACATGAATTCACGTGTCCATATATAAATGCGCTGGCACGAGAATATATTATTAATTCAATTTATAAGGTATTAAGTTAAAGTTATAGAAACAATTAATAAATTTTAATTCAATAATATTTAAGCCGTCTTTACGAATAAAATATTTAAATTCCAATTCATCTAAGCGTCAAAGTTAATTCAAAACTTTGAAAGCATAAATAGAATTAAGACAATTTGTATATTTCAAGTATCAGAATATTAAATTGAGTCCTTTATGATCCCTAATATAATTAACTATCAAATTTGGATTGTATTTTCCTGGAAAGCAAAATTATATTAGATTATCAGACACAGAATCAGACGGGTCATTTTTTTTTTTCTCGCTATATATAGAGAGAGAACATTTTAGTCCTCCTGTGATTTTTAAGAGACAATTTTGCACAGTTTATGATCTTTAAGAAATTTTTTCTTACAATTAAAATTTTTAAAAAACTAAAATGGCACGAAGGCAAATGGTGAAAGATATTATTTTCAATAAATTTATGATTTAATTTTAAGGGGACAAAAATTTTTAAATTATATATTTAAATTAAAGGGACAAATTCTAGGTTGAGTTGTTATATATTAAAAAATTAAATAAAAACTATAATATAAAATTATATATAAAAATTAAAATCTTAAAATTTCAAGGGAAGCAACCCTTGAGCCCCTCTTTAATTCATTCCTTATTATTTTAATCTTTAATTTATTATTTTTTTGTCATTTTGATTCTTCACTTATTTATTTTTTAAAATAATTTTTTATTGATTGAAAATTATCATTTTTGATATCATATTTTTAAAAGTAGTCTCTTCAAGTCAGTTTCATTAACTCAGGGATTAAAAGTGATAACTTTAATTAATTAGAGACTAATTTAATAATAAAAAATCAAAATAACAATTTATTAATAGGTCAGATATATATAAGTGGGTTTCCCCTTGTTTTAATATATATACATTCACACACGTAAGGATAAAGATCATGTGAGAACCTGCAAATAGTGTTGGCCAAAAGAAGCCAGGTGGTTGGAGTTCAATAATTAGGGAGCACTACCAATGACCAAACTGTTGCTTGATTAGACATTTCAAAAATTTAAGTGTCTATTTGGATTTTAATTCTTTAAAATTAATTTTGAATTAGTGTGATTTATAAATTTAATTTTGATTCCATATAAATTTACATGATCGTAATTTATCATTACTAGAAAAGTATTTAATAGAACTAAAATTTAGATACTCATTGATATCTAATAGTGACAAAAATAAAGACGAATCTATATATGATATCATTATTTGAGTATTATTTATTACTTAGATGAAATTTAGAACGAGTTTTGTTTGTATAAAAAATTTAGTGCCTATTTGATTTTTAATTGTTCATAATTAATTTTCAATTAATGTGATTTATATATTTTAATTTTGGTTAAAAATAAACTTGCATGACCAACCTTTTATTTCAAAACTGAGTTTTACAATTATGGTTGTTCTTTCAAAGCAAAAGTAAATTTTATTTATTTATATTTATACAAATAGAAGTTCGAAGGATGGAAATGGATTTTTGAGCTTTTTTTTTAACACCAAATTGAACACAGTTTGCACGTTAAAATAGAAGTTTGTAATATAAATAGTAAAAAAAAAATTTAATCATTCACTTATTGAAATATTTAAAATAATTTTTTATTTATTGAAAAATATTGCACTTGAACTCTCACTTAAAAAAAATAAAAAATTTAATTCTTTAAATTTAGGTTTTAGTGTTTGCTAGAAAAACTAAATTTAATTTTTTAAAATAAGTAAAAAATAAATAAATGTGACTTTTCAATAAATAAGAGATCATTATTTACATTTCAATAAGTGCAAAACAAAATAACAATTTTGTAATAAGTAGAAAATAAAAAATATATTTTTCTTGTAATATAAATAGTCCCATTTGGTTTGATGTTAGATTTTCCTAGAAAATTTATGATTGTCTTCCAAACCTTGATTTGCTTGTAAATAACAAGTGACATATTTATGTGTTAGATAAGTTACATGAACAACAAAAATCATCTTCAAATAAAAATGTCTAAATAGAAATCACAATCATGCAAATTCACTTTTGATCAGAATTACATTTGTCAATAACTCTAATTTAAAATTAAAATTATACACAATATATACAGGAACATAACTGAAATGTACAGCATAGTTAAGTTTCAAAACAGATAATTCTATAATTAATTAAATCCAAACATATGAAACTACCAAGTTCTTTAACAAGCTTTTGTACCTTTGTCTTTGCTTGTATATGGTGGATCTGGTAAAAGATCACTGTCCAAAGAGACAAGCCCCTGAGGGAAGAACTTAGAAATTGAACACATATTGTCCCACACTTCTGATTGATCTATGAAAATTCAAAAAAGGGACATTGAGATGTAGCTAGATTAAGCTTATCCCACTTGTCATATATGTTCTTAGTTCAATGTGTTCATTTTCAATGTATGGTCATGGAAATATGATCGATGTGATTTTCTGAAAAAGAAAAAGTGTAATTTTAATTATTGACCTTTGTAGATCGAGCAGGGAGAAGTATTTACTATGCTTTTAGATTTTCCTTTTTTGCTTTTTATTTATCAATTATTATTATAATATCAACCAAGTGTAGATATTTTTTTTTTTCTAAGGATAGTTGTAGATCGTTGCTGAGATTTTAGGGATGAAATTCTGCACCTCGATGTTTCTTCAAAAATTTTAGGAGAAAAATGTCATTTTCATTTCGTATTTTTTGTTTTAAGATAATTTTGGTCCTCTAAAAATAAAAAAAATATTAAAATAATTCTTTAAAAATAAAATTCTTTAAAATATAATGATAATTCAAAGATCAAATCAAATTAGTTTATTGTTATCTTCGAATTACTATTTTGATATTTTTTATTTTTAAAGAACAAATCGATGTTAAAGTCAAAATAATAAACCAAAACTATACTATTTTTTAAATTTATTGTCACTTTGAATTTCTTTTATCACTTAAAAAATTGGCTCCTTTCTATTGTAGTAATAATCTAGGGTTCTACCCCTATTAGATGGTTTTACCCTTTAATATTTAGTTAAAAGAAAAAAAACCTTTGTGTGGGATGAGTTTGTCCTAAAAGAGTCAGAGTGTGGAAGTGTCTGACGCATGCTTGGGGGGTCCCTTGTGGTTGCTTTTAAGTCTCCC
Source organism: Delonix regia (assembly GCA_037074485.1). Classification (NCBI taxonomy): domain Eukaryota; kingdom Viridiplantae; phylum Streptophyta; class Magnoliopsida; order Fabales; family Fabaceae; genus Delonix; species Delonix regia. The sequence continues at coordinate 8,773,590 of CM073453.1, forward strand.
ATTGTAAGAGTTTCAATGTGTGTGAGTAATTATAAGTAAACATTTGGGTTATTTAGGTACCTACGTTAGATAGTTTTACTCTTGAACCTTTGACAAAATAATTTTAAAAACAAGGTGATCTTCGGTTGACTTTGAGACCTCCGTTAAAAGAATTGAAGACCGTCTTAATTATAATATGTATAAGACTTATCATATGAATATTTAGTTTATTTTGAATATTTGTATATAAAATTAGAAGTTACTAGATAAGTTTGTAAATATTGTTTTAATATAGTTTTTCATAGTTTTAGTAGTTTTGAATAAATTTTGGAAAATTTAATAATGTTTCTAAATGTTTTTAATGAATTGTGCTTGAATTTCAAGTACATTAGAAAATTAATGGATTAGAGTTCTGAGCATTAGAAGAGTTTGCTAAGTTTGACATGGGTTCAAGCAGCAAGAGTGCCTAAGTGTTTGGAATCAAGTGTTGTAAGAATATGAATTTGATGTAGTTCTTTAAAGAAATTGTTAATTATTAAATCACACAATTCTTTAAATTTAAATCGTTAGATTAAAATGTGTTATCATCAAACTTAATATGAACTATAGATTATACAATTCTTTTCATACTAGTTATTAGAATTATACATTTTTTTTACCAAATATAAGATATTTGGATTATCATAAAATTTCCAAAATGACATAATCCAATGAGAAGACGCATTTCGTATTTTATGAATAGGTTAAGTTTAACATGAGTTCGATTTTTTTTTTTAAATATTTTTGTATTTTGTTTTGTAAATTATGTTTAAGAATAGATGGGACTTGATTGTTGTGTATTGAATTATTGATAATAACTGTGATGATGCATTGATTTTCCTATTCAATTATGGAGTATACATCAAGTGTTCAGTGCCTTTCTTTGGTAGAGTTTTTAGATTATGATCTTAATTAGTAAGAGACAGTGATTTTGCAACAGAGTCTTGGTACAATTTTTTCTGATATAGTTCTCACATTAGGATAATTTATCATTTAACGCATACCATTATGTCATTCAACTGAAAAAATAGTGTTTGATAAAACGCAACTAATTAGTAGTAAATTACTCATTTATTTTTATATTTTGTAACAATTTAGTTTTCACAAATTAAACGCAATAGATTAATTTTTTAAAAATTATATTTTTTGCAAAATTAATCCTTCTCTTATAAATTTAAATTTGTACAAAATCAAGCCTACGTTAACCAAATGGAGGAACTGATTTTATATAAATTTGGATTTATAAAAGATTAATTTTATATAAATTTAAATTTATAAAAAATGAATTTGTCACTGTTAATTTGTAAAAAATTAAATTATTACAAAATATAAAAGTCGAGAACCAATTTTATACTTTTCTCCTTATTACACCCGATGAATAATTAAAACTTAGATGAGTCAACTATTAAAGGGAGATGTAGATTAAGATAGTTCAATTGGTTTAGTAGAATTTCAATTCATTTAGACCAATTTGATATGCAAGAAGAAAGGAAATAAGAATGAAGATGAGAATAAAATAAAAAAGGTATGTTTAGTATACAATAAAAAAAAAGTAAGTAATAGAAAGAAAGGAAAAATAAAGGACCAATCTAGCCTCAAATTTAAAATGTTATTTTTATTATTACTATTATCATCATTGTTTATGATTTTATTATTATTATTATTATGGGATATTTTAGTTATTATCTTCTCACCCTAATGGAATGAGTCCCATTTCATCCATCCCTTCAAGAAAAATGTTTCCATTAAATTGATAGAATCTTCAATCATATGAAACCAGACCCAACACTACCAAACATTTACACATTTGTTTTCTTTTCTTTTTTCTTTTTCATTTCCAAAGCAACCATTTCTCTTGTATCAAAGGAGACCTTAGAAGTTAGTTACTCATAACGAGGAGGAGATTGAAGTTGAAATCTAAGTGTTTGTCAAGCTATCGTCTATTCCTTCGTCAAGTCTTTTGTATTTGGTTATTGTATTGTTTATTCCTTTGTCAAGTCTTTTGTATTTGAATCATTTATGTCTTTTGACTCCCAAGAGGAGAATATTTTGAGGGTTTGTTTGGCACTAGAATAAGGATGGAATGTATACATTTATATAAAAAAAAAGTATTAAATTGGTCCATTATTTTTATACTTTATGACAATTTGGTTTCTTGTAAATAATCATAACAAATTAGTCTTTCAAAAATTATATTTTATATAAAATCAATCTTACATTAATTCAAAGAGACTGATTTTGTATTAATTGAAATTTATAAGAGACTAATTTTGTACAATTTTAAATTTGTGAATAACTATTTTATCACAATTAATTTATAACAAATTAAATTTTCACAAAGTACAAAACTAGGTCCTAATTTTTCTCAATTTATATAATATAATATATATTTATCATGTGTTTGGTACATATATTGAATTATATAAATTTATACAATCAACTCTAGTCGACCATCTCACTAATCATATTTCTTTAGGCTTGATTAGCAAGAATTATATTAATAATAAATTGAAAATATTTAAATTTCTATTTTTTTTTCCCTTAACCGCACACATACAAAATATTTTTCAATTTAGTTTTCATATAATTGTCCTTTTAATTCAATTTCTCACATATATACATTTCTTCATTTAATATCTCATAAATAAACTTGTTATCAATATATTTTCAAAAAATAAGTTGATTTAAAATATAGAAACTCATAGAAAATTTTCTCAATCATGTCCCTCACATATAAAATTTTTTTAATTTGATATCTTACATAATTATTTTCTCAATTTAATCTCTCACAAATAAAATTGTTATCAATAGTATTTACATAAAATAAGTTAATTTAAAAATCAAATGAAATTTTCTCAATTTGGGCCCTCACCCATATGGTAATTTTCAATTTGATCCCTCATAAAATTATTTTTTCAATTTAGTCCCTTACAAATAAAATATAGTCCCTCATGTATATGATATTTTTCAATTTGATCCCTCATATAATTGTCCTCTCAATTTAGTCCATCACATATGTACATTTTTCTATTTGATCCCTTACAAATAAAATTGTTATTAATGATATCTTCAAAATATATAATTTTATTCAAAAAATATGAACTAAGAGAACTTTTTTTCAATTTAGTCATTCAAAGATAAGATATTTTCAGTTTGATCCCTCATAGAATTGTCTTCTCAATTTAGTCTCTCACATATAGATATTTCTCCATTTGATTTCTTACAAATAAAATTATTATCCATAATATCCTTAAAAAATAAGCTAATTATGTAAAAAATTATTGATAATGATTATCTTTGTGAGAGACCAAATTGATAAATATCCATATGCGAGGGACCAAATTGAAAAATATCTTATTTGTAAGTGACCAACTTGAAAAAAAATTCCATGAGAGACCAACTTGAGAAATTCTCCATAAATGAGGGATCAAAATGAGATTCTATTCATTCAGTCTTTGTTTCAAATTTTAACTTCCTCCATTCCACCTCACGTGTGTATTGATATATTATTATCAGTATAACTATGTATAGGTGCAAAAAAAAAAAATTTGTTTTCTCCAAGCATTTTGGTGAATATAATTTGTTTAAGTAAATGACATTTTGTGAGTAAAAATAAAATAATACTTTTTAATGCACTTGTTAGCTTTATTAATGAAATAATCACGCATCCGTAAGTCATATTGGAAAGGGAATCATGGGATATCTCCACATGAGATTTGTGCTGCCGATTGCATGATATTTTAGAGTATGGATCAACTCCAATCATTAGAGGGGCTATTAAATGAATTTTTTAAAATAAATTTTATATTAATTTAAAAAATTTATTTCTTGAAAAAATTATAATACATAAAGATATATTTATATTTTAGATATTGTTTTATAAAATCATATCCTATTAAAGAGGAAAAAAATTAAAGAGTTTCTTTTACGTGTTACAATCTATTGAAAAAAAAAATGTAAGAAGTAAGAAATAGATAGTAAAAATTAGACTATAACTTATTAGAAGTTGTTTTTGTTTTTCATAAACAGAATGTCATCTTATAAAAAAAATCTGAAATATAAATATAATTTTGAAAATTATTATTTTTTCAAAAAAATTAATTTTTATTAATATTAAATTAAAAAATAAGTTCACTTAGGACCATTAAATCCATCCAATAATCCTAACAATACCTCCACTTACACTTATAGGAAGTGATCCATTTTTCAGAAGCATTGGTTACTATTAGGGCTTACAAACTCGGGACCTACTTTATGTGACGGTGGCATCATCCAGGATAACTTTAAGGCAGGCGCGTGGCGATGGTTGCCCGGAATTAAATTCTTTTGTTTTTTTTCTACTTTCATATATAATTTTACTTTATATTCTTTATTCAGTTAATTAATTATTAACATTTTGCCCTCTTACAAAAAAGGGAAAAAACCAAATGTACGTAGCTTAACAATATTTTCTATAATTTTGTAAATGCTTTTCAATCTTGAATAATATTTATTTTTTTTAATTTAGTAGCTAAAACAATAAAAACCTAGTTTCCTAATTTAATAGTTAAAATAAACTAAACCTAGTTTCCTGATCTAATGGCAAAAAAAAACCAATTTCCTAATCTAATAGCTGAAACAAAAAAAAAACTTTGTTTCCAGTTTTAATAGCCCAAAAAAAGCCTAGTTTTCTAAATTTGCATAAATTTTTAAAGAGTGGTGCACCACCAATATGAAATTGAAATTCACGTGGTAGCGCTGCCAATTTGTATAATGAGATTTCAAGTCAGTTTTATTTATGTGATGCGTTGTATCTCTTGAAAAATCTATATGTTAAAAATTATTGAAGATTTGTGTTAAGCTATACAACATAAATATTAAGATATACTAAATTTAATACAATTATTATTATTCTTAAAACACTTATTCAAAAATTTAAAGAAAGTAAAGTTATTTAATGAAAATCATAATATAGAAATTTTATATTTGAGTGATTATTACGAAGTTGGTTAGGTCGATATTGTCATTAAAGAGATAACTCAATCATATTAATTTCTATTATAAATTCATTGTTACAATAAATGAATGATGATATAGTGAAATTATTTGTTTTTAGCTCAGTTCTAGATCTACAGGATAATTATAAATAATTTTTAATTGAAGATATTTTTAAACTTGTAAATAATTTTTATCCAAATGAATTTACAAAACAAGAAAAATAACATCTAAAATTCAATTTAAGCATTTTGAAATTGATACCTAAAATTAAAAAAAGTTTTAACAATTGTAAAATTATGTTAAATAATAGCAAATACACAATAGTTGAGAATTTATCTATTTATTAATACAATTATTTATCTTACATCAACTCTTTCAGTGTCTTCATCAATATCAAGATAGGTATTTTTATCTTTGAAAATTATAAAGCCAAGATTTTAGAACAAGACACAGGACGATTCTTTTTCGGCTTGTTTGATAATTGAGCAAAAACATAACTCAAGAAATTCTAACAAATTCTCTTATCGATAACTTTAATCTTTTGAAAAAACTTAAAATACAATTTAGAATGCCTAACTTAAAAAAATAAAATAATAATTTATCAAATATAAATTTTTGTTGGTAAAATATAAAAAAAATACCGAATTACTCTTATTTATGTTTTTAATTATTCATAATCTTAAAATCAATTTCTAGATCGCATCTTCCTCCTTTTCCATTAAACTCAAAAAGAAATCACACCCCAAATTTGCATTATTGGTTTTGTTTTTCTCGAAACGTTTTTTTGGGCATTATGGGGAATGAATCAAAGTATTATATTACATTTGTGAAAAGAATGAGGAGAAATACAAAAAGAGCTATGAGTGTGTGATCACATTCACATGCTTCAGGTCAGCATTGCCTAAGGTGGCCCCAAGATTACGGGTGCAACTCGACGCAGGCACCGCTAATTTACATGTGCTACAAATGTACCCCTCTGTGCTACGGATTTCTAGTTTTATTTATTTATTTATGATAATAATAAACAAGAGAATTCTAGTTTAGCTTGTAATTAATAAAAATGAATTAATTCCAATTTCTCATTAAATTAAAATTTTTACTATTATTATTATTATTATTTTGAGAGAATTATATTTTTAGTCCTTATAATTTTACTCAATTTTAATTTGGTCTGTATACTATAAAATTTTATGATTAAGTTCTCATAATTTAAATGATTTATAATTTAGTTTTTAATAATTTTTTTTAATATTATGCTATATATAATGCGAGTTAATTTTACTTTATGTTCTATTTTTTCTATTATTAATATAAATCATATATATTTAAAATATTAATAATATAATTAGTTATACTAACAAAGGACTTAATTAAAAATTGTGAAGATTATTGAAACGAAATTAAAAATTGATTGAAACTATGGGAGCCAAAAATAATTTTTTTCCTTGTGTGTGTGTGTGTGTGTGTAATTTTGAATGATATGAATGTTATATATTTAGTATAACAATTGCAACCCCAAAAAATATAATATTTATAAAAAAATTGATAAAAAAAATTATGACAAATGTCTCATTAAAAATTGAAACATTGGGAGATTGAAAACCCAATCTTCCTTTCTCTTTTGAAAAACAAAGATTCGACCAGTTCATCATATGAATTTGGAGCCTTCTATCTTTGAAACTCCGACCAAAAAAAAAAAAATTAGACAATATGAAATTATTCTTAGAATAGAACATCTGAGATAAATTAATACAAGAGAGCTGATAAACAAGAGTAGGACTTGCCGAGGATTGAATTAAAGTCATTTATCCCGCTTGTAATAATGAATTAGCTTTCCAACCTTAAGAGTTTAACTTGAATCTTTGGTGTTAATTACGCAACTAAAATTGATAAATGTGTCAACAATTTAAATATTCACTCACTTAAGACTAACTCAAGTGGTAAGAATGAAGTGAAAATATAAGTAGTGTTAAGAGTTCAATTTGTAGTGAAAGATTTAATTCAAATATTGAATTAAGCATTTTATTTTACAAAAATTGAAACCTATGATTTTATTTTCTTTATTAGTAGTTGGAATAAAGATTTTGTCTTATAAGGCAAAGCCTAAACCACAAAGGAATTGAAGAAGGTAGGAAGAGAATAATAAAAATAAATAAAATATAGTTACAAAGTAAAAATTAAACATATTTACTTTAATATATTTAAATTTTAAAATTATTTAAAAAAATTCATATACACCTTCAGTTGGAACTTTAAAACACATAATGAAATTTTCTAAATAATTTTAACATATAATTATTTTTATATTTAAGTCGTTTAATTGATTATTAATTATCTTAAATGAAAAATGAGCGGAGGTGATAACGTTTGCGCGTGGAGGAGCGTGCGTTCAAACGCGGTAACGCGAAGCAGGTAATTCCAAGCTGAAAAGGAGGGTGGCCATCAAGAGACGCCAAAGAGTGAGTATTTTTCTCTCTCTATCCCTAGGCTTCCCACTTCCATATTTTCTCTCTTTTTCCCTTCTCACTTCTCTTCAGTCTCTCTCTGTCCCTATCTTCTACTTGACCTCAAATGTAGAATTATTCTGTTAATTTTAACTGTATTTCTTTTTGCGAACGGTAAGCATACTCAGTATGTGCACCTCCATTAATTCTTGTTTTATTTTTTAGGAAAAATTAGTGCTTGAGATCTTGCGATTGTAAGTTCTATCTTTATAGTTATCTCACTAGTTGATTGTCTACCTTCTTTTCCGGTGCATCTGTTTGTCAATTTTTCATCTGGGAAAGATTTGTTATGAATTTTCTCTACAAAAATTAACTTTTTGGTCTTGATGTACCTTTGATTAGGTATATTTGAGGAAGTTTGATTTGGGAAATGAGCAGAGGTCAGCAACCGGAGCCTCTAGATTTCTTCATCTGGACTGTTGAGGTCAATAATTTTTTCCCCTCTTTCTTAAATCCCTTATTCACATGTTTTTATGTTAAATGTTTTTAAAATGATTTCTGACTAACACCCCTTCAATTATATGATTTAGACGGAAAATAATTAGATCTTATCTATGTTTCTTAATTGAACTGGATTCTTGGGGCAGAATAATCAGTCTTACTTCTGTGATAGTCTGGCCTGTGATACTCATGCACTTGGGTGATTCATTACTTAAACGATATAATTGGTCCTCCAAGGTTTAGCGCTACTTTTCTGCTCTATTTTGTGCTGCAATTTGATACCGGTGATGTGTTAGCAGTATCTTGCTCTTAGAAGGTTTTAATTCTTGTAAATCGTGGACAATTTTTAACCCAACTAGTAAATGAAGAGATACAGGCTGTTATTGTCCATTCGAGAGTAAAATACCGTTATTGTCGTACAAGTAGGAAACTTGAGTAGGTGAAGTTAAGGTCCTTCTCAACATGGGGAAATGATCTGGTGATTAAGCTTGTTTGAACACTCACCTGTAGCTCTCAGTATGTTGATTGAATCATAACTGATGTTGGTGGTCACAAGTTATATGGATTTGATTAAAGTTCCCAACTCGTGCAAGGTGACTTTGTTCAGTGCTTCAATTTAAAAATTTGCTTAAGTTTTGCAAATATATTATCTGAAGGTAAACAACCCTTGTTCTGTTTGTCTTCACTATGCACATAATCCTTTTATCATAAGTGAACTTTATAAGTTTACCCTTGCCACCATTTGCTCAGTTAATTAGGCTATCGAAATGTATCAATCTTCAGAGTTAATTTGTCAATACATTGGGAATGTAGGATCATCTTAATTTTTTTCTTTGATACTGCATTATGTGTCTCAATAATATGAGGAGTGGTTCCAATTGGCCCTCCATAAGAACATAGTTTTCCCAAGGATATATTTTCATAGGGTTTAATGCTTTTAGATAATAATCTGGAAATTTTTTATAGAAAGAGTTTGAATTTGTGATTTAATACTTTATCATTAGGGAACATTTATGGTTTTGGATGAAGATCCAATTGTTGGATTCATAAAACATGTGTCACATGGAAGGTTATTTTGTTGTGTAGGACTAACAATTCCTGTGTTAGGGTCATTTAATAACTTTTGAACATTACCTAATTTTAGAAGTTCTCAGGAAGCTTTATGACATTATTTTTTATATAGTTATGAGATTCTCAAGAGACTTTTTCTTTTTATACTTCTAGATTTATCAGCTATATCCCATATGTTTGTCAAAAACTGTATACGACAGGAACTTGTTTGGAAAAAATTGTTTTCAGAAATTGGCAAATGAAAATAGTTTCTTAACTATGTTGTACTGGATTGGGAATATGTGTTGATTAATTATAGGATGGGGAATAAATGGATTGATTTGAAGTCTTGGTTAAATTATGTCACAGTCTAATCTGACAGTTGCTTTCAATCAAAAGGAAATATGGTATTAACTATTAAACTGTATTGAAATAAGTAGCAGTAGAATGAAATCACAAGCTTTTAACTTTCTTGTTGCAAAGTTGGAATTGTTTATGAAAGCTTGCATGGCAATGAAGACGAGTACGGTTCTGCCCATTTCTTGTTAAATATTTTAATAAGTACTTGCTTATATACATGTTTTAGGTCTATTAATATCTTAAGCATTTGTTGCATAATGTTCAATCACAATCTCCCTTTTAAAATAGTTTCATACATATATATATATATATATATATATATATATGATCAGAATGTAGATGAGGATACATGAATTATAAATTATAATAGGTCTCATATGTACCATCTTTCTGTTTTCCAGGATGTTGGTTTGTGGTTGGAAAAGATAAATCTCGGTAGTTACCGCCAAATTTTTAAAGAAAATGGTGTTAATGGAGAATACCTGGAAGGAATGTCAATGTTCACGACAGAACAGATTCTTCGTTTCATAAGACGTTGCCACATGAAGTGGGGAGACTTCATTACATTGTGCAAGGAATTGAGACAGATTAAAGGTCTCTCTCTCCCTCCAGTCTTCCCTCATCCCTCTCTCCTCTACACACACACAAACGCACACATGCACATGTTTAAGTGTACAAACAAACTAAATTTTTCTCTATCTTGACCCTGGATGTGTAGAAAGCACAGTGGACTAGCTTTTCTAACTAGCAGTTGTTTATACTGTTTGTTTCCATTTTACAGTCCAAGGAAACCTGAAGTAAGTTAGGGTGTAAATATTATACATAGACATGTTAGCTTTTGTGTGAATCTGTGAAACTAATCCAGAAATTGGTATTTAGCGTCAATTTACTATTGTCAGGACTTCATTTTATGTTTACTAACCACTAGCAGAGTCGCATTGCATGGTTTTGTGATTTGGCAAAGACAGGCATAAGAACATTTTCTTTTAATTACCATTTACCATAGATGCAATAATCAGTTCTGGGGTGAGCCTTGTTGATGGAAAAAGTCTGACTATCGCAAACTTTCATCATATAATGTGTCTGACTAATTTATCAAGGGAGATATGAATGTGATTCGTCTGCCTTGTTGTCTTGTTAATTTTTCTTGTAAGTAGGTATTTTTATGACAGCATTAGTAACCAACACTAAATTGAGTGAACAAGGTTTTACCTCCGCCAACTTAAATCTGTAGTGCAGAATTAAAGCTTTTCTTCACCTTGAAAAATATGCCTATATTTGTTAAGTTTTACCTAACTTATGTGTGCAAAACTGTTCATGTCTCTAGTGGCTTGTCTTAAAGGGGAGCAAAAGGTCCGCCGGCCATGGTGGGCGCCATCTTGCCTCTATGTAGTGTTTGTAAAGGCTGCAAAACGCAACAGACAATCACGAGTTGTTTCCCTGAAGCTGGAGCCATAGTAGAACCTAAGCTTATATGTACGTATAGCAAATATCTTTTTTGCTTAGAAAACATAAATTAGGAAGGACTACTTGTTTTTTTTTCCTTTTATTGAAGCTTTTGTTTTGTTTGTTATTTCCTTTGGTCCTTAATTTCACCAGAGGGTTGTTCTCTCGATGGAGAACTCTCTTATATACGGGTTCTCTTTGTGGTCTAATTTTATCTGTTGTGTAATTATGTATTTCCTACTATGTGAACGAAAATATGATGCATGTGGCTTCCGATTAATTTAAAATACACCTTTATCTCCAAACTTGCAAGAGTTTGTACATGATCATGTGCTTGTGCTCTCCAATTTTCCTCTTTGGCAAGTAGACTCAACTGGAGTAATAATATTAATACCAGCACAACCGACAATGTAACATGGAAAAGGCACAAGCTGGGTAGGCCATTGAATCAGGCACATTAAAGGATCACCGCAGATCGCTGTTTCTTTTACTTTTATTTGCAAAAAGGCTTGTTTAGTTGAGCACTACTTTATATTCTATACTTAACTGCAATCTTGATCTCTATAATTTATTCAATAACAAAGTTATTATTCCCTTTGCTTTCATCGTAGCTTCAGTGATACCAGTTTTCCAATTTCTGTGGGATAGTGGTATTTCTTGGGCTAATCATGCATTAATTTTTTATATTAAATATACTTAAACGGATCTAAAAAGATCACTCATTATCATTATTATTTGGTTACAAAAGAGTCTTAAAATTGAGAGTAGTCAAGGATCTATGTACACTTGTGTTCAAAGAAAGCGTTACTTAAGGCAAGTTACAATCCACTAACAACTAGATACTAAGATTAAGATATCAACGCTTTCTGGAGGCATATATATTAATAGAGATTATTGTTATTAATATTTATTGTTGTTTTTTAATTTTACTGTAACTATTATAATAACTTTAATTTTTGGGTTCTAATCTTACGTACCAGCTCTAATGCAGTGATTCTCAATGCCTCCAAGTAATTCAAACTGGTCTAAATTGCCTTTTCGTATTTTGCATATTCGGTTTATTGCCTTAATTGTACTGGTCATAAGTAATGGCAGAACATCTGGCAGAAATAAGTTTCAATGACTTCACAAGATCAAAGCAAAGCAAAGAATAATAGAGTTTCAATTCGGATCCTTGAGACTAGTTCTTCGGGAAGCTAACGCACCTCCTGGTGAGTTAGTAATGTGGCTGTTTTTTTTGGGCTGAAGTAATGTGGGTTTTGATATCTAAACTTTTAATTATTATTTGGGATCCTAATTCTAGCATAGATCTTTAAGGTGGGGTCCAGTTGGATCTGGATTTAAACAAGATTCAAGATTTAATCCAATTAAAGAGTAGGGTAAATAAATTTGTGGGACCCAACCTGGTAGTGAATAAAAATAATTAAAATTTGAATAGAATAAATATTAGAAATTTATCATAAATGAAAATAAATTAAATTAAATTAAAAAATAATATTTTTAATATTAAAAAATATAATTAAATCAATTTGTTTAAATTTTTACATTTTTTTTAATTTTGACTCAACTCAATATAATTAAACTAAACTGAGTTAGTCGAATTACTTATGAACTCAACAAACAAGAATAATAAGCCACTAACGTTAGAAAACCAATAGAAAAAGGCAGCAAAACTACCTAAAAGTTGTACCATCTTCTTCACAAAAATATGAGCTTTAATAGATAAAAGCCCTATGTTAGCTTTCCTCAACCATTTATTCCCTTCTTTGGCCAACCAAAAAAAACCATTTATTCCCTTCCAATTGCCACTTCACATCAAGTTTTGCCTTCGCACATTTCTCCTTAGCAATCTTTGGTTCATTGATCGGTCATCCATTCCCTTTCCTGAAGGAACGGAGATTACCTTAAAGGGAAAGTTCAAACCCTTGCTAGGCTAAAGAAACGTGGCTTTTTTTCAAAAATGAAGTAAAATCTTTGAAATTTGCCCCCGAGTCGTGTGAAGTCCAGAAGCTTGAGTGCTAGTAGTCAAGTTCGGCCATCTTGCCATCTTCGGTGTCCCATTTGGGGCAGCTTACACTATGACCGTAACGTTGTCTCCTGTGTCTATTGTCAGACTGTGGCGTCAATTTAAACCATGGAGAGAACGTTGAGAGAAGGGAGGGAGTTATGAGAAGGAAGGATATGACCATCGGCTGATGTGGAAGAGGCCAGTGTCCCTCTATTATCTTTGTTTGTCCATCTGAGTGGGCATGGAAGATGCAAGATTGTTACTGTTCTGTCAATTGAGATTCAGAAACTTTGATCTCGCGAGTGGTTGGGATTCAGACGATTAAGATCTTGTTGGTTGGCATTGAGAAACTTCGATCGTGAGAATGAGAGAGATGGGATGATGTTTGAGAGAAGGGTCATATTGAGAAAGATAGAGAGGAAGGGGGATCGTTTGTGAGTGTGTGTGTGTGTGTGTGAGAGAGAGAGAGAGAGAGAGAGAGAGAGAACTATTGAAAAATAAATAAAATTATCTTAATTTTTTTAAATAGAGATAGTTTGGTAATTTTGATTATTCTTCATTGTCATTCATTCTACTCAGTCAAAATACATTTTCATTCTCAGTCTTTTTAATAAGCCGAGATTAGCTTTCATTTTATTTTTTTTGTCTCTTTGTCATTTTGTCAAGGTTGTTCCAATTTCTATTGCAAAAATTTGGAGTTGCTTTAAAAGTAAACTTGATTGTCGGTCGAGCCTTTAAAAAAATAGATTGAGCTGTTAATCGAACCTTTTTTTCTCTTGTTCAGGCTTGAGCTTAAACTTGAATTTTTTTTTTCCTATTTTTAGGCCCAGGCTTGGTCTGATAAAAGGCCCTAGAAGCTTAGTCCGACTTGAATTTTTTGCAAAGCATTATTTTTCCTTTAACAAGGAAAAAAAAATTATGTTTACCAATAAAAGTCTAGTCAAAGTAAATGATCTAAATTAAATTATCTTTCATGATTATTATACAATCATAAGTAAAATATCATAAGTTAAAGACATGACTAATTGACTTAATATAAAAGACAAGCAAGTATATCTTCTTCAAAATAAAAAATATACATAATTCGAGCTGGGTTGGGCTTTGAAATAAAGCCCGAGCCTGGCCTATTTTTTATTTAGGCTTGAAAATTTAAGCCTATTTTCGGGCTGACTTTTTAGGCTGGGCTCAGATCTGGTTTCATCGGGTTGAGCAGGCTTTCGGATGGATGATCAGGTCTATTTAAAAGGAACCTAAATGCGAAAAAAATTATGCTTTGCTGGTGAAAATGATCTTCTATACACACCCTTGTATTATCAACTCTTACTTGCCCAAGCCTTCCTTGAAGGAAACCATATTGAAACTAATCTCTTTAAATAGTAATTTAAAGAAGCATGTGTTAGAAATGAGAGGAACCATGCAGGGGAAGGAAAATTTCTATTCAATTGCTTCAAAATGCCAAATACTATGGGCTACTTATTAATACACAATGTGATCACTAGGTTTCTAATTAAATGAATTAAATTTAAATAAAGACTAGTTATATTAACATCTTTATACAAAGTACTTATATACCCCCGTGAAGTTGAACATGTTGTAAAACTCAAACTCATACTTAGACTCCTAACACATTTTTAGAAATTTCACATTAATACTTCAATATCTACTACTTGATTTTGAGTCTTGACATACTTGAGCTCCACTTCCTCTATGATTATGTACTCTCTAATGAAGTGATACCTTGTATCAATGTGCTTACTTTGGTCATATTATACTAGATTTTCAACAAAAGCTTAAGCATATTTGTCAATGTAAATTTTTGTTGCAAATGAAGTTCATTCAATAACTTTTTAAACCAAATAGCATAACAACTGTATGAAATTGCTACCACTTACTTAGATTCACAAGTTAAAAGTGCAACAACAAATTGCTTTTTGGAATTCCCCGTTATTTCACAATCACCTATGAAAAACACAAAACTTGTTGTACTTTTCTAATTAGCAAAATCCATCACATACAACAAGCTTTAATCATTTGATAAAGAATGAAATAGGCTAAAATAATAGTATTTTTTAGGTAACATAAGATCCTTCTAGCAGCATTTGTGTGAGTAGAGATAGGAGAAAATGACTTAGTACTCTGATTACAAGAAGAATTCTAGCCTTATACATGTCAAATATCTCAAGCAACCCATAAGACTTTTAAACAAAGTGGGATCTTCCTTCTTTCTATCATTAAACTTCAACCTCCATATGTTGTAGTGATCTAAGTGACAGTGCACCAAGAGGGGAGGGGTGAATAGGTGCACTTAAAATTTTTGTTTTAAATTCGGTTTTGAAAATTTTAGTTAACTGAAAAATTTTACAGTCAACTGTAATTGACAATAATTAGTTAACTGAAATAAAATACAATTGACTGAAAGTTTCAGTAATAAGTTCAGTTTACTAGAATAGAAGGAAGGAGAGAAGAGTGAACTGAAAGTATCTTTTAGATAGCTACAAATGTAATAGACAATCAACTGTAATAAATTAAAGTTGACTGACTTTTCAGTACAGAAAGATTTGAGACAGAAGAAAATACAGTTAACTGTAAATGTTTCAGCGAATTGAATTTCTTGAAAAGAATTGACAAAAGAAGAATGTAGTTAACCGTAAACTTTCAAGTTGATTGAGAATTATACTGATAGGCATAAATCAGGACAAGAGAATCTGACACAAAAATTTATCCTGGTTCGGCCAATCACAATGCCTACTTCCAGTCCCCTTGTCTTTTCCAATGGATTTTCTACTGATAAAAGTTTTTCTTACACTTTCACAGGGAGTTTTCACATACTAACTCCAAACACAAGGTTTTCTAGCTTAACCTCAAACTTTTACAATCACAACAATCCTCTTATCTACTTGAGACAGAGGTATATCAATCAGTAAGAAAGAAGTTTATGAACCTTTCACAACTGGGTTTTCTTTAACAGCACAAGAATGCTTCTAGCAAGTAGATAAACTAGAGACTAAGCTCAATAAAAACAAAGTAAAAGAAAATGTTACAGAGTACTTCTTTCTTTCAGCTCTTTCTCGTTTCTGTTTCTCAGTTTTGCTCATCAACAATGCCAGAAACTTTGCGGTATTTATAGCTTTCTCCATAAAGAGACGTTGGACCGCATTAATGGCAGAAGATATTGAATGAAGAGAGAGAGATATTGTTACTTCTTCTTCTGCTACCTTGATGTACAGATTGTGGTTCCAATGAAACGTTGGCTTCGAGTTTCTCTGAGAAGCCATTAATGGTTGTTGTTATCTTTTCTTCCAGGAGACAGGAATGAGGCGCAGACAGAGGAGATTCAGAGAAGATTTTGATAGCTTTCACTTCATAGCAACTTTTGTACTTTTGGATGAGCTATCTTACACTTGGGCTGAAATGGGCTAAGTTAGAATTTCTGCAGATGTTGTTTTCTGATGTGGGCTGGGCCTTTCTTCTTCATTTGATTTGTCATTCATCAAACATGGGTTTTGGGCCATTTTAGGCCAACAATCTCTCTTTTTTGATGATGACAAAACAAATAGAAAAGCTTGTAAAAGCTCCCCCTGAAACTAAGAATTCTCACAGAGCAAAAAGAAATAATAGCCAACACATAATATCACAACAGTTTATTCAGCATTCTCAGATAATATTATAGTTCTAGTATTATATGTCATTCATCATCATCTAAAATATCATTCATTAGCCATTTATGATCAATATAGCAATGTAATCCATAATATCATCCATCAGAGTATAACAATTTTAAATATCTGTCAAAGATTAATACAAAATCCATAAAAGTAAAACAGAATCTAATAGAAAATAGTTAACTAAAATAAAATATATTCAAGTTGACTGAAGTTTATTCTCCCCCTTTTTGCCATCACTCAAAAGGAGAGTGAGCAAAAAGAGGAGCCATCATGGGCCATGTGTCAACCAAAAGTAGAGATCCCTCAAAATCAGCAACGCCTGGAGGATTGGAAAAGCTGCTGAAGACCCACATGAGATTGAAGAATGGTATTACAAAGGTCTTGAAATTGTTGAGTCAGCTGAACTTCTCTTTGTTGCAGTGCTAACTTGGCATCTTGAACATCAGTGTTGATTGTGTCCTGGCGCTGATTGTAGGTGTTTAGTTGGCCACGGATAATTGACAATTGAGATTGGACTTCAATCAACTGAGAATGCATGGAGTCCAAGAAAGAAAGCATTTGAGTCTGATTGTTCACCAAGGTGTTGAGGATTTGGAGAGGATTCGGGAGAAAATTGCCTACTGAGGTTAAGGGTTCAGTTAGAGGTATAGAGGAGGAAGGAGGTATAAAGTCCTTAGGAGGCTCAGAAGGAGTGGGAATCTGATGAACTGGAGGGCTTTTAAGGTCTGCCATTTTTACCCAATGATCATCCACAAATTTATACTTTATGAGTTTAAAAGATGAAGCATCATAAGTGGCAGTGATGTATCTGCAGGGATGTTGATCCAAATCAACTCCCTAATCTCTGAAAATTCTGGTAAGAAGCATGCCATAGGGAAGGCTGAAGGTAAGATCTAGATGAGTGCTACTTTCCAACATGTACTGAATTATCCAGTAATGCAAGTTAATAGGTTGTTGAGCATGCAGGAAGAATAACAACAATAATTCCCTCTTACTGAGCGCCTCTAAAGATCTAGTCCTAGGAAGCACACATGTGGCAATCATATGTGCTTGGACTCTGTCCTTAAAGGAGAAGGCTAGCCCATTTAGTTTTTGACCTTGCAAGAATTCACTCATTTCCACTAGCTCACTTTTAACCTCTTCAAAGGTAAAGTTAAAAGATTTAGGCCATTTGCTTTTAAAGAACCATTTATCCCCAGCTTCAAAATGCATACTTAAAACCTTAGCAAGGGTATTTTCATCTATAATTATCCTAACTCCATCAACAAGAGATTCAAGGGAGGACCTATCACCTAAGACAGACAAGTTTGTATAGAAATTTCTAACTAAGTCCTCATAAACTGGTTCTGACAGAGTGAATATGGGAGACCAACCTAAGTTTTGAATTTCTGGCTCTACAGGGACGTGTAATTGGCTAAGTTTTTCAAAGTTTATAGTTCGACCATAAGTAATTGGTTTAGAAGTGAAAAATTGTTTATATTTACTCTCATGCTTAAATGATCGAAAATGCCTTAAAATATAGGCAGCGAAAGTACCTTTCCCTTTGACATTTTTAGGTTTAGTAGAGACAGTTGGAATTTTTGGAGGACGAACTGACCATGGTGGTAAAGAGGTTTCTTGGATTTCAACATTTTCTGCAGAAATTTCTTCTGTTTCGGGTCTATCTGCTGCTATTGGGTTTTCCTCGATTTTTGGGGTCTTCTGTTTTCGGATTGTCTTCTGGAGAAATTTGTGGTTCTGCTTCTTTTGAAGAAGATGAGGGAACAACTACTTTCCTTTTTTTTTTTTTTGGAAGAAGTGGGCTTACGAGAGGGTGCCGAGACAAGTGCTACAGGAACTTCTTCACTCACTGTTGGCAAAGATTTCTCCTCAACTGTTGTCACTGGAGGAGGTTGAATGGCTGCAGATTGACGAGTGGACCTTCGTCGAGTAAAAGGAGCGTGTCTATCATGGAAGCTGGTGGTCAAGCTTGTAGCGACAAAAATGATAGAGAGTTTCGATTGAGAGTTACAGAAAGTTCTAGGGCATGAGTCATTCAGAGTGAAAGACAGAGAGACGATTTGGCGGTTTTAAGTCTCGAGAAAGCAGAAAATCTTGTCTTCTCATATTAGTCAGTGTGAACAAGACGGTTATAGAGTTGGTTCCTAAGGAAGTTTTCATGATGTAACTATCAGAGAGTTATAGAGGGAAACAAGAAAGTTTCTGACTGATTTGACTAAGTGATCAGCAAAACTCACCGTTTGGATCTTTCTTTTTCTGATTTACAATTTCTGCCTCAGACAAAAAATTAGTTAACTTAGAAAAACTATAGTCGACTGAAATTTATAGATCACTTTAAAGATTCCAAAAAAAAAAATATTTCAGTTAACAAATTTTGTAAAATTTCAGTTAATTGGTAAATTTTTAATTAACTGAAAAGGCGAAAATTCAGTTAACTGAAAATTTTACAATTGACTGAAAATTTCCAGAAAATTTTATTTTTCACATAATTTAGTTATTCCAAGTTCAGATCATAGAGATTTGAACCTATCTTTATGAAGATGCTTGGTGAAGATATCAGCCAGCTGATTCTCAGTCTTAACATATTTGACCTCAATGGTTCCTTGTTGAACATGATCCCGAATAAAGTGATGGTGAATCTCAATATGTTTCGTTCTTGCATGATGAACTAGGTTCTTAGTGAGACAAATGGCACGTGTGTTGTCACAGTAGATAGGGATTAGTGACAAACACAACAAATAGTCTTCAAGTTGTTACTTCATCCATAGGAGTTGAGTACAGCAACTTCCAAATGCCATGTATTCTGCTTTTGTAGTGGACAATGCCACTGAGGTTTGCTTCTTGCTAAACTAAAAGACCAGAGCCTTCCTAAGCATTTGACAAGTTCCACTAGTGCTCTTCCTATCTAATTTATCTCCTGCAAAGTCAGAGTCTGCATATCCAACTAGATCAAACTGATTAGTTCTAGGATACCACAGGCCATAATTTTGAGTTCCTACTAGATATCTAAATATTCTTTTTATAGTAACATAGTGAGATTCTTTCAAATTTGTTTGATATCTAACACACATGCAAACACTATTCATAATGTCAGGGCAACTAGCAATGAGATACAAGAGAGAACCGATCATACCTTTATATACCTTTTGATCAAAATCTTTACTATTTTTGTCCTTGTCTAGGTAAATAGATGGATTCATTGAAGTTCCCATTGATTTTGCGTTATCAAATCTAAACTTGTGAAGTAGCTCCTTTGTGCATTTAGTTTGACTGATGACGTTTCCTTTGTTTGTTTGCTTTATTTGAACGCCAAGGAAGAAGGTCATCTCACCTATCATATTCATTTCAAATTCACTTTGCATGAGCTTTGAAAATTCCTTGCACAAATCATCATTAGTACTTTCAAAGACAATATCATCAACATATACTTGAACTAGTATAGCTTCTTTATTAGTCTTCCTAATGAATAATGTAGTGTCGACATTTCCTCTTTTAAAGCCATTTGATATGAGAAAATTGCTTAACCTCTCATACCAAGCTCTAGGAGCTTGGTTTAGGCCATAAAGGGCTTTTGAGAGTTTATATACATGGTTAGGCAATTTTGCATTCTTAAATCTAGGAGGTTGTTTGACATACACTTCTTCATTTATCAAACCATTTAAGAATGCAGTCTTGACATCCATTTGATAAAGTTTAAAATTCATATGAGTAGCATAAGCAAGAAGCATTCTAATGGATTCTAATCTAGCAACAAGAGCATACATTTCATCATAGTCAATACCTTCTTGTTGGGTGTATCCTTGGGCAACTAGACAAGCTTTGTTTCTTATTACCCCTCCTTGCTCATCTAATTTATTTCTAAACACCCATTTTGTTCCTATTATGAAGGCATCTATAGGTTTCTCAAGAAGAGCCCATACCTCATTTCTTTTGAACTGATTCAACTCTTCTTGCATAGCAACAATCCATCCTTCATCATTTAATGCTTCATTTATTGTCTTAGGCTCTATTTAAGAAAGAAGAGCTAAATTGTTGTTTTGCTTAAATGACGATCTGGTTCTTAGCCCTTATTGTGGATTTCCAAGAATGAATTGCATGGGATAAGAAGGTGAGTGTTTCCATTCTCTTGGAAGTCTCTGTTCTGTTCTGGACATTTCCAATTGACTGTAATCTTTTTCCAGCTGATTGAAATCCTGATTTGCAGGAGTGGTCTGATTTGTGTTAGTCGACTGTGTTCATCTTCCAGTTGACTGAAATTTTGGTTAGATTGAATTTCCTAATTTTTGTTTGAATCAGACATATTTTCTTAAATTTTCTGATTTTGGTGTTGAACAGAGATAGGAGCAGGTTTTTCATCATTATCTGGGACTACATATTTCTTGAAATTTGAGTTAGAGTCCTCAAAAACTACATGCATTGATTCCTCTACTAATAATGTACGTTTATTGTATACTCTATATGATTTGCTAGAAGTTGAATAACTTAAAAATATGCCCTCATCACTGCGTGCATCAAACTTTCCCAAGTTGTTTTTGCCATTGTTATGAATAAAGCATTTGCAACCAAAAGCATGGAAATAGCCAATGTTGGGTTTTTTTCTTTTCCACAATTCATAGGGTGTTTTCAATAGAATAAGTCTTATTAAGCAATGGTTCAAAATATAGCAAGTGGTATTTATAGCTTCAGCCCAAAAGTATTTAGGTAGATCATTGTCAAAAAGCATTGTTCTAGCCATATCTTGTAATGTTCTATTCTTCCTTTCCACTACACCATTTTGTTGTGGGGTTTTAGGAGAAGAAAATTTATGGCTGAATACATGCTTATTGCAGAAGTTTTCAAAAGATTTATTTTCAAATTCACCACCATAATCACCTCTAATGCTTGAACTTGTTTACAAAATATTTCAAAGAATTTGAGGGTTTCATCCTTATGACTTAGAAAGTACATCCAAGTGTATCTTGAGTAATCATCAATGATGACAAAAACATAACTTTTACCACCAAAGCTTCTAGTTTGAATGGGTCCGAACAAGTCCATGTGTAATAATTGGAGTGGCCTAGAAATAGAGACACAATCCTTTGATTTAAAAGAGGACTTTATTTGTTTGCCAAGTTGACATGCATCACACAAATGATCTTTTTCAGCATTAAGTTTTGGAAGACCTTTAACAAGGTCAAGTTTAGATAGTTTTGTGATGAGATGCATGCTAGCATGACCTAATCTTTTATGCCATACCCAAGAATCATTACAAACAGATGAGAGATACGTAACATTTTGAGAAAATAAATCTTTTATATTCAATATATATATGTTATCATGTCTTTGACCTTCAAAAAGTGCATTGTCACCATTGAATACTTTACAGTAAAGTGATTCAAACATTACTTTGCAGTCTTTGTCACATAGTTGACTAATGCTAAGAAGATTATATTTGAGATCTTTTACAAGATACACATTTTCTATACAACAGTTAGGGAGTAATTGTACCTTAACTATGCCAACAATTTTACCTTTGCTGTTATCTTCAAAAGTGACTAATCCTACATCCTTCATTGATATTGAGGTGAATTTTGAGGGATCTCCTGTCATATGTCTTGAGCAACCACTGTCCAGGAACCATTGATTTCTAAGAGTTCTTCCTTTGAGGCACCTATGCAGAAACATTTTACTTTGCTTTAGGTACCCAAACTTACTTAGGTACTTTCTTGTTAGTATAGGCAGAAAGAGTGTCTTTAGGGTTCCAAATCATGTTGTCTTTACATTTGTAGCAAGTGTGTCATTTCTTTTGACAGTGAATACAGATAGTTGAAAAAGATTTTACAAAGAAATTCTTGTAAAGTTTAACAGAATTATTTTTATTGTAACCTAGACTTGATTTATCAAAGCTACATTTCTGTTGTCCCAAAAGCAGATTTAAGTTTTCTTCTCCTCTGACAAAATTTGCTAAATCTCTACTTAGTGTAGAAACTTTAACTTGTAAATTTTTATTTTCACTTAAAGCTTTTTCACTTTCAATCTTTAAGCTTTGAAATTTTTTTTCAAGCAACTATTTTTCTTTTTCTAAACTTTTGTATTTAATAAATAATTTTTCAAAATCATCAAACATTTCATTTAGAGTATTTTGTAATTCTTCTTCAGAGGAGTCAGTGGTTACCTCATTTTCTGATGTAGTCATGAAGTATAGGTTGGCCATTTCTTGTTTTAGCTCCTCTTCTTCTTCATTTTCATCATCATCACTCCATGCTGTAAGTGCTCTTCTTTAATTTGAGGTTTTGCCAAACTTTTTCTTCAAGAAGGTATAGTCAGATCAAGTGTGTCCACTTCTTCCACATTCATAGTAGGTTATGAAGTTCTTCCCTTGATCATCTTTCTTGAATTCCTTTCTTAGGAAGTTTCTTTTGCTTATCATGAACTTACCCTTCTGTCTGGCATATTTCTTAAATTTCTTTGAGAAGAAAGCAAGATCTTGTAAATCGACTTCACTTTCCTCATCCTCTTGCTGCTCAGGAGTTACTGCAGCTCTTAGTGCCAAATTTCTTTCTCTTTTCAGCTCATAGCGCTTTAAATGATTATTCTGGTAGGTAATAAGAATTCCTCTTAGCTCATCATAGGCTAATTCCTTAAACCTTGAGCTACTTTCAATGTTGTCTACTTTGGATTTCCAGCTCTCTGGCAGAGATCTTAGTACTCTTTTTACAGTTTCGTAATTTGTATAGGACTATCCAAGAAGTTTCAGTTGACCCATAATTTTTGAAAAACGATTAAACATAGCTTCTATGTCTTCATTTTCTTTCATTTCATATAGTTCCAGTTCATATTGTAAAGTACTTATCTTTGAATCCTTTACATTTATTGTCCCTTCATGTATGACTTCTAGCTTATCCCACATTTCCTTTGCAGTATCACATGTTAAGATTTTATCATATTCTTCTCCACTGACAGCACAGTAGAGGATGTTTATGGCTCTAGCATTTGCTTGAATCATCTTGATATCTTCCTCATCATATTCTACTTCTGGTTTGAGTTCCCTATTTTCAGATTTAGGAAATTTCGGCCTTTGTTCAATAACCCCTTCCATACAGGATAGTCTGTGGCTTGTATGAAAATCTTCATTCTACCTTTCCAGTGTGTGTAATGATTTCCATTGAAGTAGGAAGACCTCGAGGTGGAATGTCCTTTACTAAAATAAGCTCCCTCAAGATGTTGTGTAGTCATTTTTCTGTAAAATGATCTTTTCTCTTGGGTGTGGTGTAAAGCATAGATCAAGTGAGACTAATGCTCTAATATCAATTGATAGTGCACCTAGAGGGGAGGGGTGAATAGGTGCACTTAAAATTTTTGTTTTAAATTCGGTTTTGAAAATTTTAGTTAACTGAAAAATTTTACAGTCAACTGTAATTGACAATAATTAGTTAACTGAAATAAAATACAGTTGATTGAAAATTTTAGTAATGAGTTCACTTTACCAAAATAGAAGAAAGGAGAGAAGATTGAACTGAAAGTATCTTTTAGATAGCTACAAATACAATAGACAATCAACTGTAATAAATTAAAGTTGACTGAACTTTTCAGTACAGAAAGATTTGAGACAGAAGAAAATACAGTTAACTGTAAATGTTTTAGCAAACTGAATTTCTTGAAAAGAATTGACAAAAGAAGAATGTAGTTAATCGTAAACTTTCAAGTTGACTGAGAATTATACTGACAGGCATAGATCAGGAAAAGAGAATCAGACACAAAAGTTTATCCTAGTTTGGCCAATCACAATGCCTACTTCCAGTCCCCTTGTCTTTTCTAAGGGATTTTTTTACTGAGAAAAGTCTTTCTTACACTTTCACAGGGAGTTTTCACATACTAACTCCAAACACAAGGTTTTCTAGCTTAACCTCAAACTTTTACAATCACAACAATCCTCTTCTACAGAGGTATATCAATCAATAAGAAAGAAGTTTATGAACCCTTCACATTGAGTTTTCTTTAACAGCACAAGAATGTTTCTAGCAAGCAGATAACCCAGAGACTAAGCTCAATAAAAACAAAGTAAAAGAAAATGTTACAGAGTGCTTCTTTCTTTCAGCTCTTTCTCGTTTCTGTTTCTCGGTTTTGTTCATCAGCAATGCTAAAAACTTCTCGATATTTATAGCTTTCTTCATAAAGAGATGTTGGACCGTATTAATGGCAGAAGATATTGAATGAAGAGAGAGAGAGATATCGTTGCTTCTTCTTCTACTGCCTTGATGTGCAGATTTTGGTTCCAATGAAACTTGGCTTTGAGGTTCTCTGAGAAGCCATTAATGGTTGCTGCTATCTTTTCTTCCAGGAGACAAGAAGGAGGTGCAGACAGAGGAGATTCAGAGAAGATTTTGATAGCTTTCACTTCATAGCAGCTTTTGTACTTTTGGATGAGCTGTCTTACACTTGGGCTGAAATGGACTAAGTTAGAATTTCTGCAGATGTTGTTTTCTAATATGGGCTGGGTCTTTCTTTTGCATTTGATTTGCCATTCATCAAACATGGGTTTTGGGCCATTTTGGGCTAACACTAAGGACCATTAAAGGATGACAAATACCATGTAACTCACATAATTTATGAAATTTCTTTGAAATTTTAAATGCAAAAAATGCCTATGATTTTTCCTATAGGAAGTGAACCTAAGTCTTTCCACTATAATCGTCAATGAAGGGCAAGAAATATCTATTCTTACCAAATGAAGTTAAGTTGCTTGGTCCAAACACATCCACATTAACAAATTGGAGTGGTTTTGTTACTCTTCTTAGTCATACTCTCTTTTGAAAAACTCTTTTTGAAATGCTTGTCAAGGAGACATGTTTCACATAATTAATTCAGACAATCAATGATAGAAGGCTTTTCATTTTCCATTTCTCTTCTTTCAAAGCTTTCAGTGCACATAAGTTTAAGTGACCAAATCTCACACTTGCCGACTAGCATTTTGCTTCAATTATCTTGATGATTAACTTGAACATTATTCTTTGACATGCACTCTTTTGCGACCAAAAGTAATATATTGGTCTCTAAACCAAAGATAATAATCTTTCATATAAATCTCATACCCTTTTCAAAGTAGCATCCTTAAAAAAAAAAAAGCAAGATTGTACCTTTCTCATAAATATGAACTCTTAAGAAGATCCAAATGAAACATTACCATTCACTTATCATTAATATCCACAAATATCTTTGTGTATCCATATAGACTTGCTCTATTATTTAAGTACCATGTACTTTTGTCATCAAGCTCTTCATTCTTTAGAGCTTGCAACTTGGCTGATTCTTTCACTTCTTGCTTGTCGTTAACAAGATTGGCTTTATTCCTCACAACATTATTGATATACAACACTAACTGGAATTGTGTCTAAATTTGTGACAACTAAAATACTCAACATTAAACTTGTTAGACGGCCTCACATTTGATCTAAAATTGTTGCCTTTTTTTTCAACCCTTTTCTTTGGTTACTTATAAATTAACAATGCCTACGTTGAATTATGAAAATAGCTAGTAATGTCAAATAAGGGGTAAAAGTAGCATTGAGGGAGAGGAGCAATTCTTCTAGGCTATTGATAATTGTTGGTAATGTTTTCATTTAAGATAAGGATGACAATTTTGATGGGTGGGCGCAGGGAATGTATCCCTACTATCTATCATCCTCATCAATTAAATCTTCCATCCCTATTCTCCATAGGAATGCAAATCCTCATAGATCCTTACAGAGACTTTATTTTTTTATTATAAAATTTGAAAAAAAAAATACATATATATATATATATTATATTATATTTAAAGTTCAAGCCTCTTGTTTATATTATCTAACAAGTTCTAATTAAGTTCATAAAAACTACAAATATTTAGATAACAAGTTTTACAACAAATTCTATAAGTTACAATAGATAACTTTTATAAGGTAAATTAATTCTGGGAAAAAAGTTTAACAAAAAGATAATCAAATTTAAAACATAATCATTTAAATAATTCTATTTCCTATGTTTATCCTTAATTCTAATTTACAAATAATTAATATTATTTTTCTTAATATTCATTTTTTATTTTCCATTACAATGTAACTGTAACTCTAAAATATTTTAAAAATAATCCAACTGTATGTCGTCCAAATCTTGAAGAAGTAAAGGCTAAAATATAATTAATAGAATTATTTTTTTTAGTTAAACTGACTTTTTACTTTTGATTATTATGAATATAAATAATGAGAGAAATAACTAAAATATAAAAATTAGTGTTTATATATATATATATATTAAAAATATTTATATAGAATTAACAAAATAGAGACTTCACGAGATGGGAGGGTATGATCCCCATGCCCCCAAAAGTTTCTAAATCTGGAAACTTTTTGTCATTCATAGTTTGAGATGTGCATTTCTTTACATGAGAAAATGTTCAAGGATTTAATTGAAAATATTACTAGTACAAGGACCAAAATGAAAGTTATTGTATCTTTCTGTGACCAAAAAGAGTCGCTTACCTTGAGTCATCCATATTGATGATGGAAGTTTATTATGTCTACCTTCTAAGATAAAGTTTTGCAGTGAAAACATCGTCTATTTCTTATTTGAACCCTCAGATTTGTAAGAAACATTTAAAGCTAGATTTTTCAGACACAGTTTGACCCAAGAAAGAAAAGATTTTTCATACATTTGCACGTTAAAATCTTACACACTGATTTCTTGTCGGATTTTAACTTACTACTCATGGGAAATCAATCTGATATTATTCTTTCTTTTCAAGGCTGCAGATCGACTGAGTACCTATATACGAGTGTGTATATATATATATAGAGAGAGGGAAAGAGAGAGAGAGAGAATTTGATCCCTCACTTATTTATTGAAATATCTAAAATAGTCTTTTACTCATTAAAAAAAATTATATTTAGTTATTCGCTTTTTAAAGACTTATCAAATTTAGTTCATTTATTAAATTTTAAAATATAAATTTAAGGAATTAAATTTGGTTTCTTTTTAAAAAGTGGAGGCCTAAATGTGATATTTTTTAATGAATAAAATACTATTTTTGACATTTTAATAAGTGAGGGACCAAAAATGTATTTTACTATATATATATATATAAAGAGATTAAAATATCTTTTTGGTTCCTTATTGACGTTTAAATTTTTATTTTAGTCTCACAATGTTTATTATGATGTTCAAAATAGTTTCTTACTTCACACTTGATTTTTCACTTTTAAATTAATATTAAATTAAATTGCTCTACTCATACTTCATTAAAATTTATGTTAACATAGATTTTAAAGTTAAAGGATTAAATTTAGTATTTTTTTAATAGTGGGGACCAAATATAATATTTTCTAATAAATAGGAAACTATTATAGACATTGCAATGATTGAAGAATCAAAATAACAATTTTGCAATAAGTGAATGACTAAAAAAAATATATTTTTCTCTATCTCTGTGTAAAGTAAAACAAGGTCAAAAGAAAATATTTTACTATATATATATATATGTAATTAGAATAAAATATTATTTTAATCCATTATTTATTATAAAATTTTTATTTTACTCCCTTGATGTTTATTGATGTTTATTTTATGAGTAGGAACCAAGTATAATATTTTTAATAAATAATAGACTATTAATAAAATTATAATGAATAAATGATTAAAATAATAATATTGTAACAAATAAAGAACAAAAATATATTTTTCTCCCCTCTGTAAAGCAAAACGGGGTCAAAAGGAAAGGAGATATTGCATGAGAAAAAGTGAACTATGAGTTGGAGGAACATGTGACCATTAGAAGAAAGCCCCATTGTAGCTCTTTCTTTCACTATATATAGATAGTGTAATTGCTAGTCCTTAATTATCAACAACGTCTCTCTTCCTCTTCCTCTATCTCCTTCGACAATGGCACCATTGTCACTGAAGCTAATGGTTCTTCTGCTTTTTCTGTCCATGATTAAGCCAAAAACAGGTAAACAGAACCTTCACTCCTCATTCACAGAATCACAAACTAAACTATATGAAAATGAACCATTTACTCTCTTAAGATTTACATCTAAAGTATCTGTGTATGTATATACATATATATGTGCAGTGCAAGGAGAAGATGAGCAATGGTGCATAGCAGACGAGCAGACTCCAGAGGAAGAGCTTCAGGCAGCCATGGACTGGGCTTGTGGAGGAGGAGGAGGAGGAGCAGATTGCAGTAAGATTCAAGAGAATCAACCTTGCTATTTCCCCAACACTGTAAGGAGCCATGCTTCCTTTGCCTTCAACAGCTATTTTCAGAAGTTCAAGCACACTGGAGGCTCCTGCTACTTCAGAGGTGCTGCCATGGTCACAGAAGTAGATCCCAGTATGTATTCCCCTAATTTTTTTTTGTTGGTTTTCAATTTTTAGTGCTGTAAAATGTGTGATGATCATATGTTTTCTTGAAATAATTAATAATTTATTATTAAACAATATTTATTTAAAAAAATCTGTGAGTGGTAATTAATAAATTTAATTATAATAATAAATGTATTAAAAAAGTGAAATGTTGTTTTATATTTAATAATATTTATTAATTACTTACATCATAATTAGAGAATATAATATTTTTTAGAAGATATAATCATTACTCACATAAAATATTCTCTAATTTTGTTCAAGTTAAATTCTCTATCCTTATAATTATAAGAGTATATTATTTTGATACGTTAATGTTTCCCAAAAATTAAAGAAATCAAACCAACATCATTATAGGGGAAAATATGTATATATTGTCCTTCCTTATCAAATGAGCAAACTAGTTTGGAATATTAAACAAATTTTTCTTCTTCTTTTTTCCTTTGTTACAATTATAATGAGAAATATCCTTAGATTTAATCTCAAGGGTCCTCAAATAATTTTAAAAGTGCAAACTTTATAGAGAAATGAAATCAAAATTGTTAAGGAAAACTATATTCTTTTCTTACCAACTAAGGTTATGGCTATCTCATATCAAATATTTTTAGTTTTTTATGAAAAAAAATATTATTTTGATTTTTAATTTGTTATTAAATTATTATTTTTATTCCTTATTTATTTTATTATTTAAAATAACTTTTTACTTTTAAAATTATTATCACATGTAGTGAATCGAACTAAGTCCAGTTATTGAACTGGAAGTGTAAATTTCAATCGAAATTATTTTTAAAAAATAAAATAAATAAATAATTAAAATAATATTAGATTTAATTTAATATATATATATATATGTCATTGGTATACAAATGATTAACTAAGACATGTGGACGATCACATGGCATTAATATCATCAAAAGGTGGCCATGTGCACCGAAAAAGATAGGCCATGTGAGATTGGAATAAGTATAGCTTACGAAAGAAAGAGCAATATACTTGGAAAACAAGTCAGTGTAGCACTCCGTTATGCTATAAGTTGCATCTATTAAATTACATTAATTTATTCATTTGCGTTAGATAATTTCTTATGCTCACTATAATGTTACCATTGTTTATTTTAATATTTAATGATACAAGATATTTAGAAATTGTAATTGGTAATTGAGGTGATTTAGGAATTCAATTAATTAATAATTTATGAATTACCAGTAAGCATATTTTAGCGAGTAAAATATTTTATAGTCCTCTATTTATTATAAAATTATTATTTAGGTCAATTATTTATTGAAATGTTTAAAATAGTCTTTTATCTATTAAAAAATATCACACTGAATCCCTCACTTAAAAAAAAAATATCAAATTTAGTCCATTAGATTTAAAGTTTAAGATTTAGTAGATGAATTAAAATTAATAATTTTCTAAAAAATAAAGAATCAAGTGTAGTATTTCATAATAAGTAAATAATCATTTTAAATATTTTAATAAATGAGAGACTAATATAATAATTTAATGATAAGTGAGGAATCGAATGTGTATTTTTTTTGTATTTCAATTTTATAAATACATACATACATACATACATACATACATATATATATATATATATATATATAGCAATATCTTGATACGTTGAATTAGAAGATTCTCATTCATAATTGAGATTCATTAATATTGTTGTAGAGTTTAAAATGCATATTATCATTATTATTATTATTATTATTCCATTTTTAATATTCTTCTGTAGTTCTCTGGTTCCCATCGAAAACCAACGTACCTTCTTATATTTGCACAAATCCATTAGGTGTATATATATGTGTGTGTGTGTGTAAGCAAACTATCATTGCTCTTAATATATATACACTTTTGGTTGTATGATTGTCTTAATATTCATAGTAAATAATATTTTATTATTATGTAAGAATGTCAAAAAATAATAGAGATCGAGTTCAAAATTTTCATATATAATTCAATCAATGAAATTATAGCTGACTCAAAAATGGGTTTGAATTTTATTTAATTCGAATTTAATTAAAAAATCTGATCAGATAATCAAATCTAACCCTATTAACTGTGACTAATTAATGTTTGAATGTATGCAGGCCATGATTCTTGCCATTATGACTTCATTCCCTGATTCTAAACAGCTATAGACTTGGAATGACCGCACCAGAAATAGAAGTTGTTTTTGTCAATTAGAAAAAAAAAAATGTGGAGTGTGTATTGCATTTGATCTTAGCCAAAGGCTGAGAAAATCTTTGTTTGAAAATTTATTCAAATAATTTTCATCATACACTAAATTAATTATTATATAATCGTGTCCATAATTGTTAATATTTTTTATTATACAATTAGTTGGCAGGTATTTGTTATTATCATGTGTAATAAATAATTCTTAATTAATTTCAATGGTTAAATATAATTTATTATATATAATAAATTATCCTTAATTAATGCTTTAAGGACATTCTTTAACAAAACTCATTAAGTAAAAAGTTTTGTTAATGAGTGCCCTTAAGACACTTGTTAAAGATAATTTATTATCTATAATAAATTATCCTTAACTAATGAAATTAGTTAAAAATAATTTATTATACCAATTATCAATAATAAAAAGGTGTTATTTTTAATGAACTCACAATTGTTAATGTATCAGTACACTTAATTATAATATTATAAATGTGCATAAAAAATTTTACCTAATAATAAATACTTATAGGTTAATTTCATTAGTTAATATTAATTTATTATGGGTAATAAATAATCCTTAACAAATACCCTAAAAACACCTGTTAGCAAAACCCTTAGGTAAATTTTGTTCTACATTTATGTATGAGTTACTCAATAAAATTAAAATATTTTCATTGGATCCAAGAAAAATTACAATTTGGACCCTATGTTTTGTTTTGGTGACAAATTGGTATTCCATAAGTTTTGTATAATAAAATAGTCTCTCAAAAATATATCAATAAATAAAAATAGTTTCTCCCAAGAGAACCACTTTGTTCCAGACAGAGGAATACTTTTACTTAATGATAAATTTTTAAGGAACTATTTTACCATGCTAAATTCATAGAGGATGAATTTATTACAAAATACAAAGAAGGATACCAAATTTTTTTCTTAGTTTCTTTCTATAAAACAGGGAGGTTATATTCTTAGTCTTGTTATCAATAATTTATTTTCGTATGAGATTCAAACTTGCTTCTTCAATTGCGAAAACAAGTTTAAGAAGTTCCTATTCTAAAAAAGTATAATTGCGTGAAACATTTAAAATGAAGGTGGTACCAAATTCGATTATTGGCGAAGCCAGTGCATTTCTAAATGTATATTAGGAAATAAAAAAAAATTGTGATAAGTGATTTTATCCTTGAGTCTATAATTAAAAAAAAAATCACAGAAAGCATGGTTTATAAGCTTTTCTTTAAATTCTGTTTGATTTAATTTTATATTTGAACACTTTAAAATTAAATGAATTGGGGTGGAGGCCCAGTTTGTAGTCAAGTGTAATTATAAGTCCATTTAAATTAAATGGTATTCAATATGTAACAAATGGGCTTCAAATTTGCTAGTGTAAGCTCAAGGGTCCAGAATTGTGTGTGTTTTTTTGTTAATGAGAAAGAAATAAATAAATAGTTTCCAATAGCGTAAAATCTATTTTACATATTTTATAATGTATTAATTTTAAACTGTAAATTATTTTGTATAAGAAATTATGTAAAATGTATATGTCTTTGTATATTATGATAAATTTTTTACAAAATTTTATATTTATCAAAAGTGAATTATTTTTTAAATATTTATACAGATATAACCAGATTGTGGACAGCTACTGTTTTAGACAATAAGGGATCCACTTTCATTCAAAATTGGGAGTATACAAATATTTTATAATTTTACAAGATTTTAATTTTACAGACAGATAATATTGTCTTTTTATATTTAAAATGGATTAATTTTGTTCTTCTATTATATCTCTATCCAAAATGTAATGCTAATTTAAGAATCTACTAGTTTCGATGTCAAATTTATGAATTAATAGTGTCATGTAAATAAATAATTTATAAGTGAGCTATAACCAATCAGTTTTTAAAATAAAATAAAATAAAGCGACGAAATTGAAACCCATATTGAACTAGAGGGACTAAGAATGTATTTCAACTTAAATGATTGTTAACTTTTTTCCCTCTCAACTTTTGGTGGTTTCACCAATATTCTTGTTTACTACTTACTCAACTTAAATAGAACTTTGGTAAAATCTGAATGTATTTATAATTTTAAGTATATTAATATATTTAGTTATAATATAATTATATAATTGTAAAATTATTATTTTTTGAATTAATATTTAAAATGACAAAACTAAATAAATTAACATATAAATTCAAAAAATTATATACAACCAACTTTTAGTAATTAATTAATTTACATGTCACCAACATATGATAAAATTTTATTCTATCACATCATGAGTATACCGATGCACTTAAAATTGTAAATACATAAAAAATAACATTTAGAATTTTTCATAGTTATTTACTCAACCGCCAATGTTTAGGATAGGAATGACAATTTTGTGAGATCCTTTGTATCACTAATTGTATTCTCTATCTCCATTTTTAGTAGGGATGCGGATTCTTGTGGATCCACATGGAGAATTTAAATTTTTTATAAAAATTGTATGAATAATTTTTTATATATAAAATTTAAATTTAAAATTCAAGTTCATTATTTATGTTATTTAACAAAATATAATTAAGTTTATAAAAATTACAAATATTCAAATAACAAATTTTACAACAAGTTCTATAGTTATAATAGATAACTCTTAATAAGATACGTTAATTGTGAAAAAAAAATAAGTTTAACAAAATGATGATTAAATTTAAAATAAAACTATTTAAATAATTTTAATTTTATATTCATACTTAATTCTAGTTTACTAATAATTGATAATTTTTTCTTAATATCCACTTCCTATTTTCAATTACAATGTGATTGCAACAATAAAGTATTTTGAAAGTAATCTTACTCTATCATCCAAGTTTTGAAGAAGTAAAAGACTAATTTGTAATGAGTAGAATTATTTTTAAATTAAATTCATTTTTTTACTTATAATTATTATAAATATAAATAGAGAGTGAAATAACTAAAAATTTAAAAATTAGTAGAAGTGAGTGTGTGTCTATATATATAATATTCATATAGAATTAGCGGAAATGAGAATATCATAAAATAGGGGTTATGATCATTGTCTCTATTCCCAAACTTTCTCTAGAAAGAATTTTCTCTCATCTTTATTCCCACTGAAAAGAGTTCTTTAAATATGGGTCTCTAAATAAGATAAATTTTATGAAAATCCTAAATTTGGAAACCTTTAGTCATCATCTCTATCTTAAAATTTGGAAATAACAAGGTATTGTGGCAGATGGAAGTCAAATGCGATTGAACAACCAAACAATTTTCTAATTGAGATATCATACAGAAACTTCGCGAGAGAAAAACAAAAAGTATGAACTAATTTAGTGAATATGAACTTCAAGCATATTCCTCTGAAAATTAATTGGGAAATTTGAGACCTAAAACGAACACTATCAATTCATAACACAAATTTTGTAATAATGCTAGAGAAGAATATAGGATGCTTAAACAGTCTTGAGGATATACGACACAAGCCCCCACGAGAATTCTATCAGTCTTTGTTTGATACACATTGTATAATAAAAATTTATATGACCAATTCCATTTAATTCTACTTAATACGATGCTTTACTGTATTAGTATTTCAGTCACCCTTCGATTGGAACAAATTTTATAAAAAAATTGAAAAAATTAATCTTTTCAACACCAACAATACATAATATTAAAATTTTATCAAGTTTTATGGTATCAAACGATATCCTATCAAAGTCATATATCATCATAACTTAAGTAATATAACACAGTCCTAAATTTACCAAAACTTAATTTTAACTAACTTTCTTATTTTAAGTCCAACCTCTCCATACCTTCTACTTTTCCAAGTTTAATTAATATAGAAATGATTTTAGATTAAAGTTATTTAGCTTAAAATGTGGAAGCCATCTTCAAACTGACATTTATAATGTACTGGCTGAATATCCTCTCTTGGGGACATCCTTGAACCCTTCCTTCAAAATATGACACTGATTTTGCCCATAAAATCTGCCTTTTTTTTCCTGACATGTTTCACTTCAGTTTCACCATGTTTAGCTTTGATTTTCCTAATTACTTGGTACATTAAATTTATTTTGTTTGACTGTTTTTAATGCATATAACCATTGATGATTCATTATTTACTTACATTTACTGAGTTGTCTTAACCTTATATACAATGTTTAAATCAAATCTGTCATTAAAGATCAAATTTGGACTCAGATCTTAGCATTAACTACTCTGATAATGCTTTATATGGGTTTTAAAATTTTAGGGATTTTACTACTGAGTCCCTTTAGGTAATAGTTAAGGACTATTTATTACATATAATAAATGATTTTTAACTAATAAAATTAGTCAACAATCATTTATTGTACACATTACTAATAATAATAATAAATATTTATAAACTAATTTCATTGGTTAATATTCATTTATAATATGCAATAAATAATTCTTGACTAATATTTTTATAGCATTCGTCAATAAAACCCAAATCTTAATATTTGTAACTACTTTTGTAGCTGGTTTACTTGAGCCTTCTTCAGCATTGGTTTTTCTGGGATAACACTATAATATGTATGTGGTATATTTACAAATTAATGACCATGTCGCATTTCAACAAAAATGATTTTGACATTACATCTGTTAGATACAGAAGACCCATTCACCTGCCATTCAAACTACAACACCAATATGTGATGCAAAGATAATATGAAGGCAAAATCAGAACGCAGGGACAGGAAGAACTTAGATTGAAACAGGAGAGGCTTGTGCGGTAAAAAAGAACAAGAGAGCTCAATGTCATTTCCAGTTAATTTTGCTTCCCATATTTAAAGGAATACACATTTGTATAAAATTGAAAAAGCAAGAATAAACACTGAACTGGAAAGAATATTTTTATTACTCAAAGCAAAATACAAGTAATATTAATAATACACTTCTCTACCACAACTTCCATTCAAACCCTTCCCGTTCTCTCACTCTCCAAATCTTGCAACCAAACAAGACTTTAGTGGTAGTTCACATGATTCAAGTTCCCACTTATAAGGAACTTCATTTGTTTCATAGTTCTACCCAAATCTCAGGGCCAAGGACATCATTTCCATCTTCACTTCTGCTTTTTGCCGCCTTTCAAGCATTGTCTTCATTGGTCAAGAAGAAAGACTGTTGATCTCATTATTTGAATTATTTAATTCTATAATTAATTTCTCTTTAAATGATCCTTCATATTTTACACAGTTAGGTCATATCAAAATATTCACACCATGTATCGAACGCCTTGATTCAACTTGAGTAGCACTAGTACACATTCGAAATTCAAAAGGCTTCGAATGGTCATATCAAGCAAGTAACACTTTCTTTATTTAACTTTTGAGTAAAATGGTAGTACAACATAAAAGGCCCTGAATAAACCCATATATATACACATAATCAAAACATGAATATAGGCAATTCATCACAATGCTTTCTATAAGGAACTAATTGACTAACATTATAAACCTGAGTTAACTTATGCCAAATACGAACCCAGTAAGAATAACTAGACTACTGGAGCTGCCTCCAGAAAGGAATCACTCTTAACTGGACAAAATTCCCTGACACTTCTCGCAGCTTCCATGGCCACTTGGCCATTGACATAGTGAAAGCGGCAGACAGGCATGTAGACATCAGCCCCACCAATCAGTTCAGTCCGCGTCTCTTCTGTCTTCCTCCATGTGAAGAAGGCACGTTTGCCACATAATTCACAGCGAGCTGTCAACTTAGTTACAGTATCAGCAAGTGGTATAATGTGAAGCACTGAACCAAAGTTTCTCCTGAAGACCAAAACACCCATCAGGAGGAACATATGCTATAAGACAAGCAACTGAGAAAAACATCATGGTAAAAGCCATAGTGTTTTGTCAGCATAGGTAATAGATCAGCTATGTAGACATATTTGGACACACAAGGTGAAAGAAGGAAAGAAAATTCGTTTTTGAGCAGTACCTCAAATAGTCCCCGTCCAGGCCTGCAACAATGACAGTTTTACCATCATTATCGGCAGCCTTGCAGCAAAAATCATAGACATCATCAAAAAATTGAGCCTCGTCTATGCCAATCACATCCAACTGCACCCACGAAATCAGTAATCAGAAGACATCAAAAAACATAAACAGAACATATTATCTTATAATGCCATCAAGATAAAGATCAAGAATCATCAAAATATGCCTTTAGAGTGGAATATTTTTGCCATTCATTCCACTGTTTCATTATTTAGGGAGAAGGAAATGTATAATTATTTTCAATATGCTGTAAAACACAATCAGTTATAATTAAATGCCTTCTTTCTTCCTTTCATTTTACATATAAGGCTATCAGCAGGCAGCAAGGATAAACAATTTCAAGTTTGCCTTACCATAATTGGCCAATTCCTTAAAATTAAAGGCACAAAAAAAAAAAAAAACAAAAAGGAAGTGCATTCTATGAACTTCATGACTCTTGAAAGAAAAAAGCCTATCATAATCAACAGGAAGATTAGAAGAGAACCATATTAATATAGCATACTCAAAATAATAAGATGTAGTTATTAGAACATCGGTATTACCTTTTCATAAGAATCATCACCATATTTTTCTCTAAATGACGTCAGATCTGACAATGCCCAACATGGAAATTTGATCCCATCATGTGTCACAACTGAGTCAATTGCGTATCTGGTGTCCTTGCTGGATTTTATCATCGCCACATTTCTTTACATAATATAATAAAAAATAAAAAAACTGAGATGTAACTTATCCTTCAAATCACCATCACTTCAACAAAAGGGCAAACAGAATTTCAATATCTAGTACACATACATATTCACACTCTCCCAGATTTCAAAGTTCAATGAGATCCTCCATTCAATTCAATTCAAAGATAACATTTTGTGGTGGCAGGACAAAAATTCAAAATCAAACCTACCTGCCATTGTCAGCCTCGGATTTGATACGACGTAGTAAAGCAGTAGTCTTCCCAGCGAACATTGGACCCACAATAACATGAACCTCACCGGCAGGACGAGCAGTGGATTGGGAAAAATTATTTGTGCGGGCGAAGGCAATCGATTTGTTGGAAGAGGCCATTGATGATGGGTAAGAGTAGAAGAATTGAAAATTTTGAAAGGAAGAGACCTGGTAAGATGAGAAGGAAAGGCAGACATGGTTGGAATATATAGGAAAATTGGAATAGTGGGTTTGATTTGTTCAAATTTGGGTGCGTTTGAATTTGGGTTTTGGATTTGAAAGATGTGAAAATGTGGAGGGAAAGAGTTTGGGAATTTGAA
Source organism: Delonix regia (assembly GCA_037074485.1). Taxonomy (NCBI): domain Eukaryota; kingdom Viridiplantae; phylum Streptophyta; class Magnoliopsida; order Fabales; family Fabaceae; genus Delonix; species Delonix regia. Next base: position 8,811,912 of record CM073453.1, read on the forward strand.
GAGTTAGGATTTTGGAGGGAAGAAGAAGAGTGACTCGGAAGCTTTCGCGTCGTTTCCTTTCACTGCAAGATTTTCCGTTGGTCTGACTGTCCAGTAAATGGTACTTCTTGTAAGTAAAATAAATTTAGTACTTTATTTATTAAAAAATTATATTTTGATTCTTTATTTATTATAATTTTTAAAATAATTTTTTTAAAAATAATAAATTAAATATAATATTTTTTTAATAAATAAGATACTATTTTAAATAATATAATGAATGAAGAATTAAAATAATAATTTTATAATAAATAAAAAAATTAAAAAATATTTTTTAATTATATTTTCCTATTTAATTCAAGTGTTTTGAAAGTATGTTCCAAGATTATAAAAACAAAACCTTTAATTTTTTCAATAGAACAATAATTTTTCTACGAAATTACATTTATCTTTTATTAGTTTTGATAAAATTATATAAATCTCTTACCAATGATGCTATTAAGTTGGATTTACCAAAATTTTATTAATTCAACTTAACGATATGAAAATAATTAAGGAATGATTATGAGGATTTGGAATCAGGTTAAGAATTTAGCAAAATAAATTATATTATATTTATTTGCTTAAGTACTCATTTTGATTAGATATTCTTCAATACTACAAGCGTGACACCTGGCAACCATTTTTAATAATGTATCTTTGGTACCTAAACATTATGAGAAATGCACGACCAACCTTACTAAGAGTATTTAGGGTATGTTTGGATAGGGTATTACTGATGGAATGGTAAAGAGTGAAATGATCAATTTAAATAAAAAGTTTGTTTAGATGATCTTTTTTAAAAGGAGTAAAATGGTAAGGGAGGGCCTTCAAGACCCTCATTGACTATCCAAAATGACTTTTTTTTATTCCTTCAAATTAGGGGGGTCAAGAGTAGAAAGGAATGATTCAATTATTTAAAATTACTATTATACCCTTTTTTTACTTTTATAAACAAGGATTTTGCATTGTGTAAAAGATAATATTGGAAAAAGTAATCAATTAGTCATTTCATTCTATTCATTTAATTGTAACTTCCAAATAAAAAATTTAGGAATCCCTTCATTTCCTCATTAAAATTTTTAAACAACATATCTACTCAAGTCATTTCACTCCATTCCATGTCATTCAATTAATGACTACTCCATTCCATCCTCCCCTAAACTCTCAAACATAGCCTTAATACCAAACTTATACATTGTCTAATTTTTTTCATTATACACCACTAATACTTTATCCAATTATTGAGGCTATGTTTGTTTTGAAAAATGATTAGGAATAAAAATGAGAATAGGAATGAATTTTAATAATATAGAAGCTTAAATCCATTTATTCTATTTGATATGATATTGAAAAAAAGAAGAAGATAAGAATAGAAAAAGAAATTAAGTAAATGACCATATTAGTTTTATAAAAATTTCATTGTTAAAATTAATTATTAGTTTGAAAATTTAAAACTATTATTAAAAATTAATTAATTAATTATTATATATTATTGATAAAAAAATTATTCTTCCAAAATTCCTTCCATGTTGAAAAATGCTAATAAAGTATAACAACTTGCCTAGAAGTGAGCATATTAATTCCATCCTCTACAAGTTAAGAATACATTGTCACGGACCTGTTTTATTAACAAGCCACTTACAGCCTTAACTCCTTTTCGCCCCTCATGGTAATAAAGTCAACCTACCTCAATGAATTAGATTGGCTAGGAAAAGTATAGAGAAGGCAAGAGAGAGAAAGCGCTTTTGAATGCTTTGAAGCTTGAATGAATTCCAAATGAGAGATTCTACCCCTATTTATATACTTTCACCTCCTTAATAGACAATGGTGATCAATCTTAATATAACTATGGAGACTTATCATCCATTAAAAAATATATAGCCTAAACTAACCATGGAATATCTACAAGAATATCCATAGAATATTCACACTTCTCTATACTATTCTATGTACAAGAGTATGTAGTCCTTGGGTTCTGATGCCAAAACGAAAACGTCATGACATTATCCCTTAACTAATTTGGCAACATCCTCATTGCCTCGTGCACTCTGAGTTGATCTCGAAACTGTCACAAGTCTTCCTCAAATTCCTGTGTTGCTTTTGACTCGGGTAGCCCCTTTCATTCGATCAAATAGTGTGTTTGGCATGGAACGCCCGTTTACACACCTCTTTTGTTGCGAGCACCTCTTCAATGTCTTTATCATAATATTTGTTAACTACAAGTGGTGCCCGATGTGATAACCCTTGGCTTGGGTCTTCCTCGTCCCTATGACATAGCTCAAGCATACTTACGTGGAAGACCAAATGAATCTTCAAAGAGCTAGGTAGGTCAAGTTTATAAGATACTTTTCCTACCTTAACGATAATTGGGACCAGTCCCTTATGTTTACGGACTAAGCCTTTATGCAAGCTCTTTAATACCTTGAACTGTTGAAGAAGAAACTTCATAAAGACCAAGTCACTAATTGTGTACTCCTTTGGCCGTCTCTTATTGTCTGCCCATTTTTTTATGCGTTTATGAGCCTTCTCTAAGCACGAATGAGCTAGGTCGGCATGTTCTTCCCAAGATTTAGCCATCTTGAGCGCTTCCGGACTCTTTCCTTCTCCGAGTGGTGTGGCCAATTTGTGTGATGTTAGTGGTTATTGTCCTATAACAAGCTCAAATAGACTTCGTCCTATAGCTTCATTCCACTGTCGATTATAGGAGAATTGGGCTACATCCAAAAGTTTGGCCCAATCTCGCTTATTTGCACTCATAGAGTGTCATAAATAACACTCTAGCAAGGCATTCACCCTTTTAGTTTGCCCATCAGTTTGGGGGTGAAAGCTTGTAAAGAAGTTAAGGTCCGTCCTAAGCAACTTGAACTACTTCGTCCAAAGTCGCCCCATGAAGTGAGGGTCTCTATTACTCACAATGCTCCTTGGCAGCCCCCAATACTTCACCATGTTCTTAAAGAATCCCTGTGCAACTTCCTTTGCTATGCAATCCTTCGAGCACGGGATAAATGTCCCATATTTCGAAAATCGGTATACTACTACCATGATAGACCCAGATCCCTCAAATGTAGGTAGGGCACTAATGAAGTCCAAGGTAAAGGAGTCCCATAATCGTTCGGGGATGGGCAGTGGCTCCAACAACCTTAGGAATTGCTTGTTCTCCACCTTGTCCTATTAGCACACAAAACAAGTCTTCACATAAAGCTTTACACTGTCCCACATTCGTGGCCAATAGTATGTTATCTCTATGAGTGCCATTGTGCATTTTTTTTCTAGGGTGGCCAACCCACTTTGTATCATGGCACTCTTGGATGAGGTCCCTTTAGAGACTCCCCTATTTTGGAATGTAAAGGCATCGTCCCTTGGTGTAAAGTATACCATCCTCTACCCAAAATCATTGTGTTTTGCCTTATGCAGGTAACTTCATCAACTCCTTGGCCATTAGGTCATGCTAAGGCCCTCCTTGATGCGTGTAGTTAAGTCCCCTTTGGCTTGGCTAATGGTTGCGAGCTCGACCTTTCTACTAAGCACATCGGCCACGGTATTGGCTTTACTCGACTTATACTCCTATGTGTAGTCAAACTTTACCAAGAAGTCTTGCCACCTGGCTTACTTAGGTGACAACTTCTTTTGGGTTTAGAAATAACTCGTCACCACATTATCCATCTTAATGACGAAGTGCGCCCCTAGCAAATAGTGACTCCATATGCACAAGTAATGGACCACAGTTGTCATCTCCTTCTCTTATATGGTGTAACACCACTCCGTCTCATTTAACTTATAGCTCTCAAATGCAATTGCGTGTGATTCCTGCATCAATACTCCGCCAATAGCGAAATCAGATGCATCAGTGTGCACCTCGAGTGGTTTGTTGAAGTCCTGTACAGCAAGAATGAGCTTTTAGCTAATTGTAGCCTTTAAGTCGTTAAAAGCCTCTTAACATAAGCTAAACCACTCCCATGCTTTCCCCTTTTTGAGTAGGCCCGTTAACAGTGCTACCCTCTTCGAATATCCCTCAATAAACCATCAATAATAATTTACTAAACCAAGGAAAGATTGTAGCTCCATTACCTTGGTTGGTGTTCCCCACTCTAAAATTGCCTTTACCTTGGCTAAGTCCATCCTTAGCCTCCCATATCCAATGATATGCCTAAGGCAATACACCTCCTCAGTGTCAAATATGCATTTCTCCCTCTTGACGAAGAGCTCATTCTCTCGAAGCACTTGGAAAATGATGTATAGGTGTTTTAAATGTTCCTCCATTGATTCACTATAGACCACGATGCAGTCCAAGTACACCACCACGAATTAAACCAAATATGGTTAGAAGATCTTGCTCATGAGTGTACAAAACATCATTAGGGCATTGGTTAATTCGAATGGCATGACCAACTACTTGAATGAACCGTAGCACGTGATGCATGCTATTTTTGGTTCATCTCCATTGTAATTCGGACTTGATAATAGTCCTTTTACAAGTCCATCTTGGTGTATATCTCAGCTTCACTAAGTCTATCAAAGAGATTGGCAATCAAAGGAATAGGGTAGCAATTCTTGATGGTTACCTTGTTAAGCACTTAGTGGTCTACACACATTCGTAATAACATATCTTGCTTCTTTTGAAAAAATACCAACCATAAGGTGCCTTCGACAGTCTTATCTTCCCAGTCTCCAACAATTCATTAAGTTGGCGGCGATGCTCCTCGAGCTCACTTGGGGGCATACAATAAGGTGCCATGTTGGGTAGTTAGGCTCCAGGTTCTAACTCAATTTTATGATCTATCTCCTTCTTAGGTGGTAGTTTTTCTTGCAACTTTATGGGCATCACGTCCTTATTTTCTTATAGGATGGTTTAAATGATTGGTGGCATATCTTTTAGACCTTTTGACTTGTCGTTTACCTCAAGAACAGCTAAGAACATCAATTCTCCTCTCTTCACCCCTTTGGCTAGTTGCATAGCTGATAGTTACTTAGCTTCCCGAACCCGCTCATTGAGTGCCTCCATTGTCAGAACCATACACGGCGATCCCTTTTCAAGTATGCAAACCATACTGAATGATGGTATAGGGATAACAACTACCTATCTAAAGAAGTCTATCCCTAAAATGACTTTGAAATCATCCATTGGTGCCTCTGAAAAGTCCACTGGGCCCTTCCAAGTGCCTACGCGTAATTCCACCCTTCGAGATATGCCATTGAGGGGTTGAGCTTTGGCATTGACGGTCTTTAGCTAAGCTTCGCCCCTCGTCCATTGAAGACCAAGCCTCTTGGCCACCTATTTTGTTATAAAATTATGGGTTATCCCAGTGTCAATTAACACCCTTATTGGTTTCCCATTGATACATGCCTTGACAAATATAAGTCCCTTGCTTGATGTTGTTAGCATTAATTTGGCCTTGAGAGCATTGAGGATTTGAAGGATCCCATCATGCTCACCTCATCTTCATAAGCCTCAACTTCTTGTTGCTCTAGTATTGTCAATAAAGAACTAAGCTTGGGGCAGTCCTTTATGGCGTGTGGTCCTTTGCACATAAAGCACCCACTTTTTGGTACAAAGGTCTTCTTCCTCGCCTTGAACTTGTCTTGGCCCAAGCTATTCTCTCCTCTCTTAAATGGTAGCTTGTGTTGGTTGTCTCTCCCCATACCCTCACGTCTCTTTCCCTTACCTTTGGCTAAGTTCTTATCATTTTTCTTGGATGCCTCTGCTTGGCCTTGATGATGGAAGTCAGTTAGAGATTCGACGATGACTATGGCTTCATCGATTATTTAGACGTTGCTTCTTTATACTTCCTACCTAGCCAAACCTTACAACCCATTTATGAAGTAGAAGAGTATATCTTCCTGGGACAAGTTAGGAATTTAAAGCATAAGGGTTATGAATTCTTTCACACAGTCACTGATCGTACCCTGTTACCTCAACTCCCTCAGTTTCTTTCGTGCCTTGAAGACGACATTCTCTGGGTAGAAATTTCGTTTAAGGTCCTTCTTATAGTCTTCCCATGTATCGATCTGAACAGTTCCTCGCTCCATATCGGCATGCTACCTGCGCCACCATAGCATTGCTGTGTTGGCAAGATAAGAAGTGGTAGTCTTGATATTCAATGTCTCATCTGTTAAGTTGATATTGTCAAAGTATTGCTTCATTTTCCTAAGGTAGTTCTCAACTTTCTTAGCATCCTTAGCCCCATGGAACTTTGTTGGCTTCAGCTAGTCCACTTTAGATGGATTGTTCATGGTGATTGTTGGGCCTTCGTTGGCAGTGACTCTTTTGCATAACGCCACATCCCCTCGATTCTGGCTTGCAAGACTTGGATAGCATCCGTCACCTTCATCTCTAATTGGATGAACCATGACTCCACACCCCCCATGTCATCCTTGACCCTGCTTAGTTGCTCGAACATATGGTTCTCCAACAAGGCAGCGTCGTTCTCAACCCTCTTGAGCTTTTCTCCAAGCTCCCTTACAATTTGTTCCAAAGTAGCATGCTCCCAAGCTTTACTTTGATCATGCTTTTTCTTACCACCTTAGTAGGTAGGGATGACCTTCCTTCCATGCTCTTCAGTAACAAATGAAATGGTACCCTCAATGTTTCTAGCCAAGCTTACAAATGCACAACACTAACTTAAACTGGGCTTTGATCCCATGTGTCACGGACTTGTTCTCTTAACAAGCTTACATGTGACCTTAGCTCTTTTCCACCCCTTGCAGTAGCTAAGTTAGCTTACCTCAATGAACTAGATTGGCTAAGAAAAGTAGAGAGAAGGCAAGAGAGAGAGAGAGAGAGAGAGAGAGCTTTGGAATGCTTTGAAGCTTAAATGTTTGGATGATTTCCAAATGAGAGATCCTACCCCTATTTATACACTTCTACCTCCTTAATAGACAGTGGTGATCAATCTTAATCTAACAGTTGAGATTTATCCTCCATTAAAATATCTATAGCCTATAATATCCAAGGAATATCCACATGAATATCTAAGGAATATTCACAAGAATATCCATAAGAATGTTTGTAGAATATTCACACTTCTCTATATTATTCTATATACAAGAGTATGTAATCCTCGAGTTCTGATGCCAAAACGAAAAGGTTGTGATAACATGCAACCTTTACAAGTTAGATGATTTGGTAAACCTATGCATGAAAATACTAAGAAGGAGATGTATAACTAATCTTTAAAGGGGTATAAGGTTGCTGAAAGCTAGGAATTTCATGTTCAAGTTGGAGGTAGGATATGATCAGAAACTCTTCCATTAGGATAGATTAACTTGGCTACATAAGTCACGATAGATTGTAGTTGAAGAGACGTAATAATACAATAAAATTTTAATATTTCTTTCCTTATCTAGGAAGAATTTGTACACTTAGGTCAGGTTTGGTTATTAGAATCCAGGTTAAGGAATGGGAATGGGAACCATATTCCTATGTTTAGTTGCTTTTAATTCATGGTATTCCTATTGTTTTTGCTTTTAACTCATTAACTCAATGTTTTTTTTTTGTTCAATTTAATTCTAGGCTCATTCACATTCCCATTTCCTCACAAAAATTCCAATAACCAAACAGACCCTTCATGAACTAGCCTTAAGCATAATTCGAGATATATTTACACCTTAAGGCATCATTATACAACTTGCATCCAAAGTTCTCCAAATTTGTTTAGTCATTATAGTTTTTGTTAAAAATGTGTTAGTGCTTGAGACCTAAGCCTTCAAGGGATTTAGACTATGCTTACACCAATCTCCTTTGGAACTTTTAAAATTCTTTTACTTTTAAATATAATTTTATTTCATATTTTTCATTTGGTTCGTTAATTACTAAAATTTTGCCCTTTTATAAAAAAGACGAAAACAAAGCTATATAGCTCAACAATATTTTCTATGATTCTTTTACAATTTTCATCATTGAATAATATTTATTTTCCCTAATTTAGTAGCTAAAACCAAAAACACATAGTTTCCTAATTTAATAGCCAAAACAAATGAAACCTAGTTTCTTAATCTAATAGCCAAAAAAAAAAAAAAACATAGTTTCCTAGTTTATTAACTAAGAAAAGCTTAATTTTTTAGAGTTACATCATTCTTTTAAAAAGTGGTATGACCAATATGATATTGAATCCATCATTCATGTGGTGGTGCCATCAATTTGCATCATGGGACCTCAAGCCAAATTCATTCATAGGGTGTTGCCTCTCTTTTCAAACATTGAAATTCATCACCATCTATTTTTGTTTTTTTAATTTTATGGTCATCATGTAATTGTAATTTTATAAGTTATTCATATTTAAATTTATTTTTGCACAGGGAAATTCGAGAAAATAGAATTTTGATGTTCTTCTTTTTGAACTGGAAGGAGCTCGAATCAATAAGATATATTGGTATGGGAAAGTGAAGTTATTTTGTGAAGATCATGATGTAGGCACCCAGATCTGAGTGCTCATTACAAAGCTGGTTGAGGTCGATCTTGCTATCAAGGATATAACATTATAGTTGAGCATCACTATCAGCATGATATATTCATTTCTGTTAAAAATTCATTGTTGCAATAAATGAATTTTTGCTTCAAGGAAAATATAGTGGAGTTACTTGTCCTTGACTACGCTCTAGATCCATGGGATGACTATAAATCATTACAAGTTAAAGATATTTCCAAGCTTGCAAATAATTTTTATCAAGATGACTTTAAGAAGCAAGAAAACTAACATCTAAAGATTCAATTGGAGCATTTTGAAATTGATACTCATAAAGGTTCAAATTTAAGGAAAATTTCAACAATTGCATAGTTGTACTAAGTGCTAGCAAAGGCACACAAGTTGAGAATTTATCTATTTTTTGATAAAATTATTCATCTTCTATTAACTCTTTTAGTGTCTATAATGACAATGAAACATATGTTTTCAACTATGAAAATTATGAAGATGAAGACTTTGGAATAAGATGGAGGATGATTTTCTTTTAACTTCGGTAACATATGTTGAGAAAGATATAGCTCGAGAATTTTCCACATATTCTCTTATTGATGACTTTGGTATTTTGAGAAGTTGTAGAATACAATTTAGAATGTCTAACTTAAGAAAATAAATGATAGGTTAAGTTTATTTCATATTTTATATATTTTTGTAAAGCTTTAATGATTTATCAAATATGAATATTTATTAATAGAATATCAAAAAGTAGTTACTTACTTTTATTTGTATTTTTTAATGGACTTTTATTTGTATTTTTAGTTCTTCTTCCCTTTAAAATTAATTCTAGATTTGTCCCTAAACATATGAATGTGAGGACGACCATTATTTTAAGAATAGAAAAAATTTGTAACCTTAAAATAAATTTAGGATTAATATTTCTTTGGTAATTTAATTCAGAACTAATTTACCAAAGGGTCATATATCTTTGAGAATCTCTTATCAATCTTTTCCATTAAGCTATTGTATAGTGAGTTTTTATTCCTCTCCATGTCAATTCAAGTTCCAAGATATATCTCTAATTTGCTAGCATATTTAATTTTAAGAATACCATAATGGATTACTTTTTAAAGCTTGACATGAGATTGAGAGATTGTAATATGTTTTTCATAAGGTGGGTTAAAGTCACCTTTAAGGTACGTTTAGATAGTACTGAGGAATGAAATGGTATAAGATGAAATGGCTAATTTGGAGTATACCAATATTTGAGAGTTTTATCTTATGATAGAATGGAATGGTAAAGAATAAACTCCAAGACCTATTTTTGCCATCCAAAATCTTATTTATTTGGTCTGTTCCATTAACAAAATGACTTTGCTAGGCATTCTTGTAAAAAAAGTTTTGTAGCCTAGAGATAGGGGAAATTATACATATAACCAAATCCTTATAGATATGGAAAGGTATCTATAAAGCCTTACACCTCATAACATCCAATTTGTAGTGGAGAGTGGGAACATACAATAACATCCTTATTAGTCACCATGCTTAGTGGAAGGGTAAAGAAGGTGTAAATACAACCAACATCAAGGTTGGTGACCTCTTCAATGCGAATAAAACATACTGGGACTTAGATAAACTTGAGAGCTACTATAACCTAGAGGAAAGAGTCAAGATCTCCTCTATCCCAATTTCTTTAAACGGTACCCTAGATAAGCTAGCTTGGATTGGGAATAATAAGGGTATTTACACAGTCAAAGATGGATATCACCTCCTTAGCAATCATTCAACCAACAGTAACCCATTCACAGAAAAGGCTGTGGAAGATTAAGCTTCCTTTTAGAATCATCAACTTCATATAGAAGTTTTTTTCTAAAGCAATTCCCATAGGAGAGTTTTTGAACAAGCATCATCTCTTAACCCATAGCCCTTGCCACATTTGTGGGCCACTTGAAGACTTTATCAACCACATGTTCCTCTAACACCTATTTGCAAGAGCTATTGGTTGTTTCACTATAAGGCATTAGCATAGATAAGTATGATAACCAAGACATCATTCAATAGTTGCATAAATGGTTCTTTAGCAACCAATAAAGCTTTAAAACTCTTGAGGATATCACCAACTTCATTTTGGGGACCTTCTAAGTCATATGGAACATTAAAAATAAAGTGATCCATATTGGTCTCACCATTAATGCTTAGTCAGCCTTAAAAGAAATTCAAGCGCTAACTTGATCGTCTGCCTTAGCATGGATGAACATAACTTATACAAAATAAAAGAAGGCACCCTCCCCCTATAAACGTGGAAACTACCTCAACTATCAACAATATAGGTTGGTCCATTGTCTGTTGCTTCAAAAGGTAAAAAAGACCAAGGGAACTTTTCATTAATATTTTCTCAATCCACTTGAATAGCTAACATATCGGTGACTAGGTTTACAAAGATCATGACCTAAGTTACAAGATAAAACCATGGGCCTTGTTATTAAGAAAGTCCTACACTGGATCACAACAGAAGATCAAAGGCCAAACCTTTTTTAAACGAACCTTTGTATGAGATTCATAGAACATGCTGACCTTGGAACCTTTAAAAGCATCTTTACGGATAGGCATGACAAAAAATGTAGTCAACTTTGATATAACAAGAATCGCATGCAGGTTTAAAAAGGTCTCTATACGAAAATATAGTCAACTATAATATAACAATAATCGCAAGTACGTTTAAAAAGGTCTTTATAGGTATTCACCCCTTAGCAAGTAACCAACTATGGAGAATGTACTTTGCAAGACATAACAAGAACTTACTCCACTCCCTCTCATTCATCTTTTGTTAATCTTTGTATTTTCCCTTTTGCACTTGTCCTATTATCCAAAAAAAAAAAAAGTGGTGCAATTTCTAGTATGTCACTCTAGGGTTCAATAATGTGACATTGTATTAGAACAAAACATACTTTGTGGGTAAATCAAATGATATACATTGCATTTGAACACTATCTTAATATGTGATGGGAACTTATAAATTTTATGTAATGTTTGGTATGCGAGTTATTATTTTTCTTTTACTCTATGGAAAATTATTAATAAAATAGAATAATTTATATATTATTTTTATAAATAAAATATGATTTTAACTACTTTTAGTAAAAAATATATATATAGTTTTTATATCATTTATTCATTTAGAGTTATTAAAGCGGGTCAACCCAGTTCACTTGAACTAACCGGCTAAACATAACTTCAAACCATGGTAATCGAGCTTAATTGTTGAATATATTCAAGGAAGTCATGATAAATAACTTCAAATTTTGGATCAACAGAAGTAATCAAACATCACAAAAGTAATGACTAATTACATAAGCTGATGTCCAAATAATTTGCAAAGAGAATATATAGGCATTTTTTCATTAACACTTACAAAATATTATTTATTGGTATTCCTTGATACCAAAAGTAATACATTTACTATAATTGCACCTTTTTTTAATAAAATATTACAAGGATTACATGGAGCTCCCCTAGGCAACCCTTACAATTCATTTTTTAAATTGGAATTGTGGGATGGCATGGGACTAGATTTGATCATCGAGTTGAACTTATAAAAATCGAGCTTCGGGTTAAAAAAAAGCTCAAACTTGTATTTTAATTGGAATTTTTTTATTTGAGTTTTTATCTATATTTTTCAAGCCGAGCTAATTAGGCATTTTAAAAAATAGTCAAATCAATTTGTTACTTAAAATTTGAGATAAATAATCTAAATAATTGTTATTATTACACGTAATATTATACATAGAGAAGTTGTAAGTACAAATGATTTGTTGTATTGGCATAAATTCTTTATATAAGAGGTTTTAATTTTTATTTATTTATTTATTAAAATGTCACATTACACTAAGTTTTTACTAATTAAAATAGTATTCATTCAGGTTTTATGAGCTCAGGTCGGGCTTTGAAAAAAGTTTGCGCCTGACCTGTTTTATAAATCGAGCTTTTATTTTCAGGCTTTTTCGTTTGGGCTTTTTTTTTTTTTTTTTTTTATATACTCGGACTCATCAGGTCATGTGAGCTTTTAAAATTATGATAAGGTTTACATGGGACCTACATTTGTATAAATTTGAGAATGAATTTTAAGGATTGTATGGGGGAGTTCCACGCAATCCTTATTATATTTTATAAAAAAAGTATAATTATAGTATATGAATGTATTATTTAGGGGTATATATAGGTTGAGTGGGGTTGAAATTTTTACCGACCCAAGGACCTAGTCTAATTTTATATCAGGCCACAAAATTTTTGCCTTAAACTAGGCCTGACCTAGTTAGACTTGATTAGTGATTAGATCAAGTTAGGTTCAACTGGGTTTGGTTTTCTCTCTCTCTCTCTCTTGTTTTTTTTTAATTTTAAATAAACTAAAAAATAATTATTTTTTTAAGAAAAAATGAAAAAAAAAATAAAGATTTGAAAGGAAATAAAATGGAATGGAAAAAATTTAAGATTTGAAATGAAAAAAAAATAAAATTAATAATGTATATTTAAAAATTTAATTATAAATAAATTTTAGTTTAAATAAAATTTAAAATAGATTATAAAAATAAAAAAATTCAAAAAATAATATTAGGTTGTGTTAGGTCTTATATCACCTTGGGATTTGCCTCGACCTAGTTATTAGACTCGGTTTAACCTGGACAAAGAGGCAAAAATTTTTATTTAGCTTGGTCACAGCTCAATCCAATGTGATCGGATTAAGTCGAGTTAGTATTCACTTTGATTCTTGTTTTTGATGGTGGGATATAATAGTGAATAGTATTTTGTATTAGTAGTGTGAGTAAAAAAAATCCAAATAAATGCATTAGATCTTAAATCTCTAACAAAACTTAGAGAAATATTGCACAAACGATGAACATTAATGAATGCCGCCCCCCATTTCAAATGCATTCACCTTGGATCACGAATTAGTAAACTCATTAGGTTGATTTAATTTACTCACGAGTTAAACATGCTGGGCCAATCTCATTCTACTCTAAACCCTTTACTAAGAACCCCCAACCCAACATACCAAAAATTAAATGGGTCTGGCCCACCATTTTAATGTCTCCAATCTCAAATCTTTCATTTTAAGGGGACAAAAAAAGTTCTTCTATTTTGTTATAAAAAGATTCCAATCAATGATTTACTTCAAATGAACTATTCTACTATATATAATTATGTTATTTTCCATCTATCCAAATATATCTTCAAATATAACTAATCAACTTGGAGGTGCACTAGTTGGAGCTACATCCTAGGCTTGTGATGAGTTTGTGATTTTAATAATAAAAGAATGTAAATTGAGGAGAGCAGTCCTCGAGAGGATTCCTTAGTGGGCCCGCCAATAGGGCTCCTGTAGGCCCAAATTTATACTATTTACCACTTCGTAATTTGCTTGAGCTAATTTTACAGAGATCAGCATGAAGTAGACAAATCATAGACGAACCAGAGATGAACCAAAAATATTATAAGTTTGGTCAAGAGATCATAAGTAACAGGATGAAAAAAGTCGTGAAAGATCAAATGTAATAACTTGATGGTCTCTTACACGTGGTGGGGCACTCTTTCAAGTGGGCTTCAATTCCATACGACCATGTAGACACAAAAGCTGTCTACCATCAAAGGTTTTTACCCCAATAGGTATAAAAGCAATGAACGGGTGCTCAAGCAAGCAATGCTTGCTTTTAGATTTTTTTTTTAAGATATGGAAAAACATCTTTGATTCCCATTTTTCATCCTTTTCATTTCTTATTTAATTTAAATTCTTGATGCTGTCCACTGTAATATTAGGATTCCAATCATTTTAATCAAATTCGTTTATTTGATTTAAGAAAATCACAAGAAAAAAAGGGAACATCTTCTTCCCATTTTCAGTGTCCCTATATATTTCTCACGCCAAGCGCTCTGTTTCTCTCTTGCCTTCTCGTCGTAAAGCTTCTGTTTTCTGAAGTTTGTGTATATATTTTATCAATCGGTTTGGTAACTGAATTTGCATTTGGTAATCTAATTAAACACAACTGGAAGACGAAGAAAAGGGCGGGGAGGCATAGGAAGACAATGAACTTGCCCTCTGTTCTTAATCTTGTCGTGCCTCCCCTCAGATCTTAGTTTTCTGCCAGATTTGGCATCTTGGTCGTCTTGAATCGGTGGGTTTGGACGAAATCTGGATTGAAGTTTTGATCTTTACAAAAATTTGATGTGCCTTTGGATCTCGATGAATTCGCTGATTGAAAATATTTATGGGTTTTTCAGAAGTGCTTATTCTGGGTTTGATTTACTGGTAGATGAAGGATCCGATGATTCCTAATTGAATCCAGGAATTTCTGTATTTGCACCGTAAATACAGTTTCTGAATTTTTCATAATTTAAGGTACCATTTATAATGTTTTTGCTGGTTCTATAACCGCCTTAGATGACATCATTGGAACTATATGTAGTTAACAATTTGATAAATGGTAATGCTATTAAGTTTTGGCTTTATTCTATCCGAAAAATACGCTTCTGTGTTCATCGTTAATTTTATGGGTTTTTGTTATGTTGTAGTTTTGTAATGAATTGGATCCACCATGGACCTGGCTTTTTTTTTTTTTAATCCTCCGAATTAGGTGCTTGGTTTATCCTTTGTGTTGATGCTGCCAATTGCATTCGTGAGTATTTGAACTTAATAGACGAAGTATTTTTTGTATGTAGATAAAATGCAATCGGATAATGGCAAGTTATTTATTGGAGGAATATCATGGAACACAAATGAAGAGCGGCTTAGGGAGTATTTCAGTACTTATGGGGAGGTTGTGGAAGCAGTGATTATGAAGGATCGGACAACTGGTAGAGCCCGTGGATTCGGTTTTGTTGTTTTTGCTGACCCAGCTGTTGCAGATAGAGTCATAAAAGAGAAGCACAATATTGATGGAAGGATGGTAATTATAGTTTTGTTCTCCTTTACATTCACGCCCTACATATTTGTTATGTAGGTTTTCTTGTTAAATTATATGACGTCAGAATATTTCATTCTCTAATGCGGTTACAGTTTCAGATATCAACTTCTACTTTGAATTCAAGAATTAGTTCTATAAAACTATAATTCTCAATAAACCAAAATTAATTTTGTCTCTTGATTTTGTTTACTTTAATACTATTGTTTTTCTTCTTTTGTTTATGATGTTGTTGCAGGAAGAAGTGACATGTCTTATGCAGCTTTTTTTTTTTTTTAATATTGATTCATCTATCATTAGGTTGAGGCAAAGAAGGCTGTTCCTAGGGACGACCAGAACATACTGAATAGAAACAGTGGTAGTATCCATGGTTCTCCTGGTCCAGGCCGCACAAGAAAGATTTTTGTAGGAGGTCTAGCATCAACAGTTACAGAGGGTGATTTCAAGAAGTACTTCGATCAATTTGGCACAATAACAGATGTTGTAGTCATGTATGATCACAACACTCAGAGGCCAAGAGGTTTTGGATTTATCACTTATGATTCTGAAGAAGCTGTTGAGAAGGCTTTACTTAAGACTTTTCATGAACTGAATGGTAAAATGGTTGAGGTCAAGCAGGCAGTTCCTAAGGAACTTTCACCAGGACCAAACCGCAGCCCACTGAGTGGATATAACTATGGTCTTAGTAGGGTCGATAGTTTCCTAAATGGCTTCACCCAGGGGTGTACTCCAAGTGCTGTTGGAGGCTATGGACTTCAGGTGGATGGTAGATTCAGTCCTGTTGCAAGTGGCCGAAGTGGATTTGCTCCATTTAGATCTGGTTACGGAATGAATATGAATTTTGAGCCTGGCTTGGGCCCTGGATTTGGGGGCAATGGGAATTTCAATAACAATCTTTGCTATGGTCGGGGATTAAATCGTTATTATATTGGCAGCTCAAATAGGTTTGGGAGTCCTATTGGGTATGATGGTGGTAATGGAGGAAACAATTCCTTTTTCAGCTCTGCAACTCGAAATTTGTGGGGGAATGGTGTTCTTAATTATGGAACAAGCTCTGCAAATTCAAGTGCTTATGTGGGATCAGGAAGTGGGAATGTTGGAGGAAACTCATATGGGACTGGAGTGAACTGGGGTTCTTCAGGAGTTTCTGGTCAAGGTGGAATGACCAATGTGTCACAGAGTAGTGGCAACCTTCGTTATGGAGGTGGTGACAATAGTTATGGTTTGGGAGCTGGAGGCTATGGAAGGAGCAGTGGTACCAGTATTGACCCAACACAGTTATACTCTGCATCAAATGGTGTGTTTGATGGGGCTTTTGCTGATTTTCACAACAACAGTTCAGTTTATGGGGATCCCGCTTGGCGATCTTCAAATTCTGAGCGAGATGGGTCTGGTCCCTTTGGTTATGGGCTTGGTAGTGTAGCTTCAGAAGTTCCTGCTAAAAGTTCTCCTGGTTATGTTGGTGGTTATACTGTTAATAAGAGACAGCCAAATAGGGGTAAGAGCCACCGTAATTATATATTATTGCTACTTCTAAGTCAGTTACTTTCTTCTTCTCTGAAATTCTTGTGTGGCTTAATGTATAGGAGCAACGCCCGTATGACTATAAACCTAAAAGGAAGGTGGAGACTGTTTTTAACTGTTATAGTTTGTGTTGAGAATTTTGCACAATAGTCTAGATGAATAGGTGGACTGTTCTCTACTAGTTTATCGAACGTAATTCTCCCTGATCCTGTATGACTTGTGAGTAAATTTGAGATCCATATCCAATTGATCTCTGACTATTGGAAGATTTTTACATGTTTTCCAAAATTCAGTTCCACAGTATCTTTTTCATTTAGTGTCTAGTTAAGGGTGCATGTGGGAGGAGTCTCAATTATAAATTAATACATTTAGTAGATATAAACAGGAAGCTATAAAGTCTGTTTTATGCATAATTCTATCAAATAAAGTGACCAGATGAGTAATTATTTACATGGAGTGAGACAATCATGATATAATGATGAAATTTAGTGGTTTTGTCAAACCGATCCTATAATGGCTTTTCTTTGTTGAAACTTCCCTGTGTACTGTTTGATTTGGAGTTTAAATTAATAAGACGACAAATGAACTTCTTGTATTTTAGGTAGAAATAGAAGGAAATGGCCATGTTACATGAAGTCCGTGATAGGATTGTTCAGATGCTTTTAAGAAGTACATTTCATCTTTCTTGTTGCAAGTCTTTGATGCTGTTGGACAATTGACACTTCTGTTACTCTCCGTCTGACTCATTACTTATCGGCCATGTTGTCCTTGTACTTCCTATCTCTCTGGATAACTGGTGTTTTATATCCATGACAGCTGCAGAGGTTTCATTCTTATGGTCTTGTTTTCGCATAGTTTGGTCAGGTAGTTGCATGAATAGGAGTACAATGTTTATAATTATCTTGTTCTGGTGCTATGTGGCAATGCCTCTGGAGTTAGAAGTACAATGTTTATAATTATCATTGTGTCTGAATTTTCTTTGTAGGATAAAACTGAGGTTTGTTGAGAAGTCTAAATTAAGGTTATAGAGATCTAATATATGAAAAAGGTGGTAGAAATGATCAATTTTTAAATTTTTAGTTCCTTCATATTGTTAATACATTTCTTTGTTCTCACTTCTACCATTCATGCCCTACATATATTGACTGTGACTCTTGATTTATTTAAAAATTGATCTTCTGGTATTGCGACATGTATTTTGATAGAGACAATGTCAATGCTGGGGATCTGGAGTTCCATTTACATAATATGGGGTGGGTTATCCGTTATCTAGAAATTACATTTAAATGGTTCTGGATCTTCCTTTTTCAAATGCAAGTGGGTTATTGTGTTGTGATAAGTTTCTACAGAATGACAGTCCTCAAGGGAGGTGAGAGAAAACTGAATTTGGATCTAGGAAGCGAGAACATTGGTATGTGTTAAAACTCCTTTTAAAGAGTTTTTACTTCATTGATCTTGATGGAAAATTAATAGGCTATAGAAAAAGAATAAGGAAGTTCATGGGAATTATTTGTTTTATTTAATTATTTAGAAATTTAATACCTGAATTCTTTTTGGGGCTTGAGTGGTATATGAGTCTTTCTAAAGCTAATTTGAAAGTTGAGTCTTTTACTTACTCACACGTTCACATACATCAGTATTGTGATAAGTTTAAGTCCTCAAAGTACATTACAACTTCATTCAAGAACAGAAAATGTAGCTACTTGAATATCAATGCCATAACCTAATAAATATTTGAGTTGTATCCCTGAAATCTATATGATAGTGACGATGAAGATAATTTTGTTGATACTTATCTAATAACATTTCTTTTTCGTCTAAGAGCAAGGGTGGGACATGGACTTATGATTTCAAATCCCTCAGAGTGGGTGGATGTATGTCTGTGAGTTAACAGTTACTGGATAGTTAAAGGAAAAAGGGTTCAGTTTGCACTCGTCTTGCCTTAACTCTTTTCCCATATTATTATTCAAACTTATCAGTTTCGTATATCGATGTTTAATATTTTTACTTTGGGTTCTCTGTGATAGTAATATCTTCATTTTGTCATTGCTTATATTCTCAAAACTTGAAAAAATGAGATGGAAGGAAAAAATATGACTTCCCGCTGAAGCCATAAGTATGATTATGGCCTTAGATTTGAACATCAGCAAACATCCTGTTCTTTATTGTTGTTTTCATTGTCCTATATTTATGTTGGTTTTCATATTGTGCTTAATGTTTTAAATATATGATTTGGACACTAGAGTTTTTCAATCACACAGTTGTTGATGTTCTTTTGCTTGTAGAGAAATTATTACAGGAATGTTTAATGTTTTGGTGTCTGTTTTTCTCCCCATTGATCCCTCTCTTCTGCACCTGCCATGTAGAGGGAAATATAATAAATTTCACCATATTTTCACCTGTAATGCTTTGTGTTTCTGTAATTTTTTATGAAACGAATTTCTCATATATCACTAAAAATTCTGGAGTGCCTAAGTGTTGATAGTTGAGACAAAAGTCTGAGTCCATAATTTAATTTTGTTGAAGCTTTTAGAAATTTGGTGATGTCCTCTATTGGCACCTAAATCTTACACTCTGTGTACACAAAGAGTCCATAGTCATAAAAAAGAATGGGCTTTTTAGTAACTCCACCACTCCAGCTTATTATTGTGGCCCATTTGAAGTTCTAAAGAGGCTTTAAACAAGGTCCAGCTTCCCATTTCCCAATAAAAAAGGGGCTGGGACTTGAACTAAATTAATACTTAGAGGAGTCTGTTTAAGTGGATGAAAGTCCTAGTAGTTTCTAGAGAACAGGACTGAAAGCTCAGCAAAACTCCAAAAAGACATGCAGAAGAATTAACGCATCTCTCCTCTCACGTAGTATACCTTTCTGAAGATAATGTAACCATATTATTTTGTGGATAAAAGAGATTTTTTGACTGAAGAATCGGTATCTCTTAGAAGGAGATACAATAGATAATTATTTCATTATCTGTATTCTGTAGATAAAACGTACAAGGAAATATTACATACCTCTAGATGAACTTATCTGAAATATGGAATCTGATTTTCGTTCAAGGAAAATGCATAAATGTGTAGTTTTCTAAAATAAAATAAAGAGTTCTAGCTTCTTTTAAAGACTAAAGAAAGCTATGTGTCCTTTATAAATGGAGACTGAAACATCAAAGAGGTTAGAGTGTTAGAAAGAAGAGGAAGATTCTACTATCCTTAGGGAGAAGTCTGCAGAGAAAGAACTCTGAAGAAAAATTAGGGAGAATGTCTGATCAGTCTGCTAGAGAAGATTATAGGGAGTTCTCTTGAAAATGAGTTTGCTGAAGAACATAAGATATTGCTGTAAGTTCTCCTGAAAAGGAGTCTGCTCGAGAACATAAAATCTGCAAGCAACCAGCATCTTTATGGAGAATTCAAAGACACAAATTCTGTTTTTTTGAAGTTCTCAAGGTGGGTTTCTGGAAAGTAAGGTTGGTTGCAGTGTTCTAGAGAGCTTGTTTGCTTTGTCAGACAAATTTTTATGATTCTATTGATGTGAAAGTTTCTAGTCCTTCTGAGAAATAAGAGGTTTCTATTAATGTTGTAATCAACAGTTGATTTACTGTGGTTAGGAATCCTAGAAAGTCACAGTAATCTCAGTGGGATCACTGACGTATTTTATTAGGTTCCTAATATGCTTATTTATAACTATAAAGTAGGTCAAATCCTAAGGTAGTGCAACTAGTACATGCCTACTCCACTATTATTTTTTTTTTTTATGGCCTGACAGTCCCCTTGTCATCAACACACTTTTTTAACCAAGCTGTCACAGACAAACTATTCTTATATTACATGTAATTTAAAAATTCTGTTGTTATCTGGATGCATTTACAAAATTGACATCATTTATCATTTTGACAGTTGATTCTTTTGCATTTAAAAGCTTATTCCATTTTACTTCATATACTTGTAATATGTTCTTGACTCTTTTGCAACTGTGACATTGATTTGATAGTTGCAGTTGGCTGTTGAAAAAGTTTAGATGTGATTTGTATCGTAGCCCTAGGTAGGAATCAGCTAGACATCATGTCCTGTTTGTTGCTTAACAGTTTCATACGTTAAGTTTGTTGGCTTAAGGACCAGGCTGTGTTGATGAACATGAATTTGATTCTTACCTCCCCCTTTTCCCTCTCCATACTCCCAATGTTTTCTCTTGCGTAACTCCCAAAACAAAAAAAATACATGCTGTTTACGATCTTTATGGTATGTGTACATTATGGGAGTTTCTTAATGTGAATTCCTCAAGTCTAAATAATTAGGCTTTCGGTTGACAAGGAGGGCTAGTGAGAAAGAGCTAATATCATTTATCTGATCTTTTTTGATTTTATAGTAAAGTTTCGCTGATTTTCTACTAATATTCATTCTGCTATATTCCGTTATTTTTTGGCATTTGTTTGTTGCATTCTATCTATATTTTACAGAATCAAATAAATTGGATTGAAAAGTCCGACTATTGAATTTACTTGAATTATGTTCATTATAGTTTGTTATCTGGTACGGATCAAGTGGTCTTGTATGCCAACACTGAAACTTGTTTCTTTGCTTCAGGAATTGCTACATAGGAAGATCATTTTGAAGACACGTATGAAATTGTAGGAGAAGGTCACACAGTGTGAAGCAGGTGAATTGTGAATTTTACAGATCACTGTGGTTACTGTGTTTCATTGAAGACATAAGATGTTTGGTTATCTAGAGCTAACGGGAGTGCCTATTTTGAGGATCAGATATAGATATAGAAGTTACAAAGGGAATGTCAAGGCTTGAGTTTTGAGTTACCGTTAGGGTTTTTACTTTTCAGTTTTTGGGATTTGAGTGAGATGTAAAATCAGATAGCGGGATATAGTGGAAGTGTATCATGCATCCCATGTGAGGCAACAATATTAAAAAAAAAAAAAAAATCGACAACATTTTTTTTGTTTTTTGCTTTTGTTGGTAGATTTTTATCTATAACGTGTCGCAAAGTTGTGGGTTCTGCTCAGAAATTGTTTGTTTCTTACTCCATTTTGTTTTGGTTTTTTGTCAGCAGATTGTACCCAGGTTTTGTTGATTACTAGTGTGAAAACTTTGAAGGGATACCATCTAGGGTCCCTTGAATAAGTTACAAATATATTCTGATTCTTTTTGTGGAGGGGAATATTTTATCCAAGAAACATGGTTCTAGAAATGGTATCTTTTCCCCATTTGACTACATTCCAAATATTGAATAATTACATTTTGTTACTTCTTGTTTGGTTTTCTTTTTGGCCTTTTCCAATGACAGTATATCTTTCTGGGCACTGTGTACTCTATCCATTCCATGTCATTTTTTGCACATATTTGATATCCTTGGTCAGGTTCCTTCTCACTGTGCATCCTACCAGCAACACTTTTTTGGTGCTCTGCAATTTTTCCACTGTTTATACATACTTTGTTGGTGCTGTACAATTTCCCTACCATTCATTCCCAGTTGTGTGTCATACTAGCACTACTTTTTGTGCCTTCCTTCAACAGCCCTTCCTGCTATGCATTATGCTAGCGAAGTTAATTACTTTTCCTGCTCTTGATGGTGATGTTAATCTCCAGGGTCATAGGATCCACTTTTGTAACAAGCTTGATGCTTTCTCTAAGCTTGAAAGGAGTGTAAGAATAATATGAGTTTATATATATAAAATTTTCCATCTCTATGTTGGTCCTATATGTCCATCCGCCTCTTTTCATGTGGTATCTTCTATTGCACTGCATTATTGCGTCCCGCCTGTTTTACTGTTGGATTTCGTTCCTTTGCTGATGGTCTGAGTTGCTTCGTTGTCTAATATATATGGTCTGTTCTGCGTTTTGTCATATAACCTTGTCGGTTTTTATTACTTCCAAGTCTATTCTTCGTCGTCTCCAAAGTAAGCATTGTTGTGCTTTCAAGATTTCTATAGTGTTTGGTCAGATGTTTAAAGATTTTAAAACATGAAATTAGAAATTTGTCACTTCTATTTGGTTTGGTGTTTGATTTTTTAAAAAATTATTTTTATCTTCAAAATCCTTATCTGCACGGAAGAGAGAAAAAAATCTATTTCATTGATAGTAAAATTCAATTTTCAAAGAAAAATATTTTAATATAAATCATGGTTGTGTAAAATCATTAATTAATTTTTAAAAATTAAGTTGATTTAAAATTATTTTTGCCCAATGTAAATTCAAAAAATCAAAGCTTATAATTTTGCAGTCTTTTGCTATGCTAATGCTTACTTTTAATTTACATCATACACTAGTTTGGATTCCCTATATGTTTTAGGAAATATAAGAATTTAATAATTAATATTGAAATAAAGGGTGATTTAATAGTTTAAATTAATTTTAGTACGCGTAATATAATTTTTTGATCCAACGATTTAAATTAACAAAATGCATAATCTAATAACTTTCTTTTTAAGAAATGTAAGTAATCTAAATCTCACCCGACACTATTTTACTTTACTTTCAATGGAGATAAATCAGACAAATTGTAGACAAGACACTTAATAATTAATGTGGTTTTTAGTCCCATTAGTGTTATAAAAATCTCAATTTGATCCTTTTGATTTGAATTATTAATGTTATATTTTAGCATGTAAAAATAATATAATTAAGTGGGTTTTTTTAGTTATATTGATATTGATATGAAAGAATAATAATAATAATTGAATCAATTTGCTTTCATAGACACAATTTCCTCTCTATAGATTAGCTGGATGACAGATAATTTAATTGGATTACCCTTTAGTCAAGTAATCTCCATTTTGTGCTATTCCTCTCAAATTTGAGCATATTTTAAATTTATTTCATTTTATTACTTATTACTTAATGATCACTTTATATTCTCAAATTCTTTGATAAATATATGACATGCAAAAAATTATTTAAAAACTAATTTTATGATGTAGAATTGTAAAAAAAATATTATTTTTTATGCAACTATAAAATTGGATATATCGATACAATCACTATATGATATATTTAGAATAACACATGTGACAATGACATATCAATATATATTATAAAATTAGTTTTTGTGATTACATTTTGGCTTGAGTATTTTTTTAATTTTATTTATAAACCTAAAAATTTTCAAAATTTTTTTAATTCATCCTCTTTACTTTATATTTGTTTAGTAACCCCACATAACATTGATTCATAAATTGAAAATAAGAATAAAATTATGAAGTTGTGAAGTTATTAGAAAAATAAATAGAATACAAAGGTGAGTTAATAAAGTTATAAAATTAATATTTTCTTGTAAACTATGGAAAAATAAAAAGTAGAGAGAGTAAATAAAAAAAATTAGATGCATTAATAAAATATAAAAATAATGTTTTCAAAATATAACTATAAATATTATTTTAAATTTATGTATAATCAGTATGATATGACATGGAATTGCTAAGTACTTTTTTTTTTAATGTATTATGTAATAACTGTATTGATACAACTAATTTTATAATGGGATCAAAGATTTTACTTTGCAAAAATCATACACTTATCATGATTTTTATTGAATAATTAATAATAAAAACATAAAAAATTGTATCTCAAATATATCATGTGTATAAACAAACGCTAACAATAATGTTATCCTTTACTATTTCAACAGAATATAATTAAGATATAAAAAAAAACTTAGTTGTGATATTTTTTATTGTTGAGAAAAAACATTGACTCCTTTGACATTAATAGGGAAAAAAATATTTAAACCCAAAATTAATCCACGGGTCAAACATCACACGAGGAAGGCATAAGAAGATATGAAGATCGAAGGCTAGAGATTGAGGATCGTTACACGTGGTGGGACACAGTGGGGTTCAATTCCATACGTTCATACACACATATATAAGCTGTCTACCATAATACAAAGGTTTTTACCCCATTAGGTATAAAAGGAATGCACGAGAACGAAAGCGAGCAATGTTTCCTTTACATTTTCTTTAAAAGCGGAAAAACATCTTCGATTCTCTTTTATTTTATTTTTGATTTAATTTTATCGAAATTTCTTTCATTTTTTCTTTCCACTTTATTATTACGATTGTCATAATTGCAAAACAAATTCGTTTTGTTGGATTTTTTCTTCAAAAAAGTGGTCAGCAGAGAAAAAAAGAAATTAGAGAAATCGTCTTCTTCCATGTTCAGTCCCTATATAATTCTAACCAAGTATCCCGCTGCTTCTTCCTCGCCTTCTCTTTATAAAGCTTCTGTTTTCTCTGTAGTTTGTATATATATATATTTTTCAATCGGTTTGGTAACTGAATTTGCATTTGGTAATCTAAATAAACACAACTGGAAGACGGAGAAATGGGCGGGGAGGCATAGAAAGATAATGAACCTGCCCTCTGTTCTTAATCTCATTGTGCCTCCCCTCAGATCTTAGTTTTCTGCCAGATTTGGCGTCTTTGCGGTTTTGAATCGGTGGGTTTGGACAAAATCTGGATTGAAGTTTTGATCTTTGCAAAAGTTGGTGTGTCTATGGATCTTGATGAATTCGCTGATTGAATTTATTTATGGGTTTTTCAGGAGTGCTTAATTCTGGGTTTGATTTACTGATAGATGAAGGATCCGATGTTTTTGAATTGAATCCCTGACCATCCTTATTTCCATCGTAAATACAGTTTCTAAGTTTCCCATAATTTAAGGTATTGATAATATTGTCTTTCTGGTTCTGTAAATGCATTTGATGACATAGTTGGAACTATATATACTTGAACAATTTGATAATGGTAGTGTTAGTTTTGGTTTTACTCCATCCGAGAACATGTTTATGTTTTCATTGCTTTTGATGGGTCGTTGTTTTAATTTATAGTTATGTAATGAATTGGATCCGCCATGGACATGCCTTTCTCTTTTATCGTCTGAATTAGGTGCTTGGTGTATTTTAAGGAAGCTTGGCTTTTCACTTCTGATGATGCTGCCACTTGCATTTGTGAAAATTTGAACTTACTGAATGAAGGATACTTTGTTTGCAGATAAAATGCAATCCGATAATGGTAAGTTATTTGTTGGTGGAATATCATGGGACACAAATGAAGAGCGGCTTAGGGAGTATTTTAGTACTTATGGGGAGGTTGTGGAAGCAGTGATCATGAAGGATCGAACAACAGGTAGAGCCCGTGGATTTGGTTTTGTTGTTTTTGCCGACCCAAGTGTTGCCGAGAGAGTCATAAAAGAAAAGCACAGTATTGATGGAAGGATGGTAATTCTTGTTATTTTCCTCATTTAATTCACGCGATACATTTTGTCATTGAGATTTTCTGATGAATCGTATGACATCAGTGTCTTCCTTTTTTGGATACGATTTCATATTTGAGTTGTACTGTGATTGAAGAATCCATTAGTGGTGTTTTATTTTACTTTAGAATTTAAAATGAACCGAAAGTTAATTTCTATCTAGTTTGTTATCTGAAATACCACTGTTCTTTTTTCTTTCATTTATGATGCTATCTGAGACACAGTGGCATGTCTCATGCAATTTTTCTAGACTTTGAATTCTGATTCTTCTATCACTAGGTTGAAGCAAAAAAGGCTGTTCCTAGGGATGACCAGAGCATACTGAGTAGAAACAGCGGTAGCAACCATGGTTCTCCTGGTCCAGGCCGCACAAAAAAGATATTTGTTGGTGGTTTAGCATCAACGGTTACAGAGAGTGATTTCAAGAAGTACTTTGATCAATTTGGGACAATAACTGATGTTGTGGTGATGTATGATCACAACACTCAGAGGCCTAGAGGCTTTGGATTTATCACCTATGATTGTGAAGAAGCTGTTGAGAAGGTCTTACTTAAGACCTTTCATGAACTGAATGGTAAAATGGTTGAGGTCAAGCGGGCAGTTCCTAAGGAACTTTCACCAGGACCGAACCGTAGCCCACTGAGTGGATATAACTATGGTCTGAGTAGGGTCAATAGCTTCCTAAATGGCTTTACCCAGGGGTATACTCCAAGTGCTGTTGGAGGCTATGGACTTAGGGTGGATGGTAGATTCAGTCCTGTTGCAAGTGGTCGAAGTGGATTTGCTCCATTTGGATCTGGTTACGGAATGAATATGAATTTTGAGCCTGGCTTGGGCCCTGGATTTGGGGGCAATGGGAATTTCAATAACAATCTGAACTATAATCGGGGATTAAATCCTTATTATATTGGTAGCTCAAATAGGTTTGGGAGTCCTATTGGGTATGATGGTGGTAATGGAGGAAACAATTCTTTCTTCAGCTCTGTGACTCGGAATTTGTGGGGGAATGGTGCTCTTAATTATGGAACAGGTTCTGCAAATTCCAATGCGTACATGGGATCTGGAAGTGGGAATGTTGGCGGAAACACATATGGCAATGCTGGAGTCAATTGGGGTTCTTCAGCAATTTCTCGTCAAGGTGGAATGA
Organism: Delonix regia; assembly: GCA_037074485.1. Lineage (NCBI taxonomy): Eukaryota > Viridiplantae > Streptophyta > Magnoliopsida > Fabales > Fabaceae > Delonix > Delonix regia. The sequence goes on from CM073453.1 coordinate 8,839,208, forward strand.
ACATTACATCACAGAGTACCGGCAACCTTGGCTATGGAGGAGGAGACAACAATTATGGTGTGGGAACTGGAGGGTATGAAAGAAACAATGGTACCAGTATTGCTCCAGCATCATCATACTCTGCTTCAAATGGTGGATTTGATGGAGCTTTTGCTGATATCTACAATAGTAGTTCAGTTTATGGGGAACCCACTTGGCCATCTTCAAATTCTGAGCTAGATGGGTCTGGTCCCTTTGGTTATGGGCTTGGTAGTGCACCTTCAGACGTATCTGCCAAAAGCTCTCCTGGTTATGTTGGTGGTTATACTGTTAATAAGAGACAGCCAAACAGGGGTAAGAACCACTATAATTATCTTTTAAATTTTATTGCTGCTTTTTATAGTTATAAGTAATTGTTTGGACTCTTGACCATAATTATATTTTATACTAGCATGCTTTAGTGATATGAGTAGTACAAATATCACTACAAAGTACAAATCGAAACAAAAAAAAAAAAAAATGAAAGAAAATTTTGAGATGGTGTTTGACAGTTACAGTTTTTTTTTCTTTCTTTTTTCGGAGACCTTTGCACAGTAGTCTTGATGAATGGGCAGACTTTTCTGTACTTGTTGACTGACAATGTTCTCCATGATCACATGAGTGACTCATGAGTAAATTTTATATTTATAGCTAATTAATCTATGACTACCAGAAGATTTGCATTGTAACCTTTTCTTTGAAATTCATTTCCACAGAAGCACTTAAATTCATTTAGTAGAAGTAAAACAAAAAGCCATCACAGAGTTCCTTTTTTTTTTTATGCAGAGTTATATTAGATAAAGTGAGTGGATGAGTAAACATGATATAATAGTTTTGATTTTGGTTGTTTTACAATAGTTGATGTGGTATACTTACAGATAAGGGTGCTTTGACTTTCTATAGAATTCCTTTCAAATTTACTCGGCTTCAGTCTTGGTGAAATTCAGTAGTTTTGTCAAAGTTGATGCAATATATGGCTTTTCACAGTTGAATTGAAACTTTCCTGTGTATATGCTTGATTTGGGGTTTAATGGATAGAAATTGAAGGAATTAAAGATGTAATAGATGCTTACGAAATTTCATTTTGTCTTTGTTAGTTGAACTCTTTAATCTGGTTACACATTTGATAGTTCTGCTTCTCTCCTTTGCTCCACTCGTTTTGTACTTCCCATCTCTCTGTAGAGCTACTGTTTTATATTGAGTAATATTAATGGTCCCTGAAAATTCACTCTCTTTTCAGTTTGTTCCTCTCAAATTAAAGCCGCATAATTCAGTGCCTGAATAATGATTAGTCTCCTCTCAATTTGTTCCTTTGAAGATAAAGCTTCTCAGTTAGTCTCCTAAACATTTTCTCCCAATCAAATGGTCCCTCTGTTAGGCCAAAACAAGATCCTACTTGGCCATTAACTAATGATATGGACTTGTTCTGGTGTCTTGAACCCTGAAAACGATCTTGTTATTGCACTAGAGCTAGATTTCAGTGCATTGAGAGTCACAAATGGTTCTTGAGGGATCATTTTGATTGGGAGAAAATGTTTGAGCCTAAATTTGGAGGCTTCATCTTTGGAGGACCATATTGGGAAGAGAGTGATCTTTTAGAGACTAAATTATTTATTTACTCTCTTGTATGAAACTCCATGACCGCTGCTGATTTATCTATCCATTATTTCTCTTGTACTGGAAGCCATGGGTTCCTTTGATAAGATTGTTATTGTTTATAAATACTTGTAGCTGGTTCTTACTTTTGTGCTCCAAATGTAAACTTTATGCTTTTCTTTCTCATTATATAAGCAACGTTGGTTTTATTGGTAAGGTCTTACTTATTTGTGTTTACTTAGGGAAAGTTGTTGTGTGAATAGAGGTAGTTGACTAGTCATGTCTTATTCCATTGCTCCGTGACTAAATTTCTGGTTTCCTAATATTTTGTCTTATTTTTTTCCTGGGGTAAATTAAGTTAACCTTCCCTGAGATTCTTGAAACATATATCCATACTGCCTCTAGTTTCAGTTTATATGGAAATCTCCCTTGTATTAACAAGATTGTTTACAAAGCTTATACATTATACTCCTTTCCCCTAACTACTTATAATATTCTAATTCAATGTCGTGTAAATCACCAAGGGGCTGAATTAATGCTTATGAAAGTTTTAAATAAGGAAGATTACACTTTTTCGTTTTTTTAAATACTAGGAAGAGTATGAGTGTGGATTTTACAAACTTCCGGGCATGTCCTAGTATAACTTTGAAATTACAGGGGATATGAGTCTAGATTTCAAAAATATCAAGGGAGGTGAATGAAATTTACTCATTTTGGTATAGGTTAATACTAGATTTTCTTGAAAAGTCAAAGTTAAGATTATCAAAATGATAAAGGGCATGAAAATGACCAATTTCTAAGTCTTAGTTTCTCTGTATTTTTGATACATTTCTTCTGTTCCCACCTCTACCAATCATGTCCTTCACATCAACTGGGTCTCTTAAGAGGTTGAAAAGTGAACTTCCTGTATGGACATGTCTTTTGATAGAAACGAGATGTCATTCAGATGCTAGGCAGGTAATGTTCCACTATAAGTTTGGGTGGGTTATCTTCACATTTTCCCTTTTCAAGTGATATGTGTGTGTGTATATATATATATATATTGTTAGTATAATCTGTTGTACTCTTTTTCTGTTTATTCTCTTATGATTTGTTGCCCAATTTTTTTTTATTTTTTCCCCCTTTCTCAATTTCCTTTGCAATCCTTATGTTCATTTCCTAACTTCTTTTCATGCATTGCATCAACCTACTAGTGTAATTTAATCAATTTCCTAATTGTCATGGCTGAATATATTTGCTGTATGCAATGCGGCATACTTGCACTTTATCTGGTCATTCTTTAGGTTGATGCCATTTTTAAGAAATATCCTAATAAAGGTGCTTTCCACTGATTCTCTTTCTGTCTGCTTCTTCCTCTCTCTGCCTTTTCAGATTGCCATTCTAACACCATGCTACTGATGGTTTCTAAACTTGCATTAAAGAATCTTGTTATTGGCTGTGAAAGTTGAGTGGTTGTGAGGGTATAGGAAAGTTAGTTTTAAAGATGGAAGACAGTTATTATTTGAAACAACAAAAAGAACTATTCTTGAAGAACAAATTAATTTTGCCCGTAGAATATGCTACAAAGATATTGCATGTGGTAGAACAATAGGAGAAATCGTAACTTTGAAATGTTTGAGGTCAACATCATGAAATCTTTGGTCAAAGACAAGTTTTTTTAACATAAACACAGCATTCATCTAGACCAGAGTATTTTATATTGTATGGCATTGTTCCACATCCCCCTTCCTTTGGCTTGCTTGTGACACAGCTGTATGCCTGTATCAGAGTATAAATGGAGTTTCTACTGCATGACAGTACATGAGGGAGTTTAGAGAAAATGAATCTATCAAGGAAGCATGGGCACATGCCGGATTCAGACACAGATCCTTGTAAAGTGTCCGTGGTTCATAGACCTTGATGGACAAGGATAGGTTGTAGAAAATGAATAAGGAGGGAAATAAGGAATTATTTAGTTTTATAAATTGCAAAATTGCAAATTAATGATCTAGATATATAATACTTGAATTCTTTTATAGGGAATTAGGGATGAGTAGATTTCGAGTTTTTCTAAAGCTAACAGCAAAGCTGGGTCTTTACCTTCTCACATGTGTGTGTTGTGACAAATTGGCATCCTCAAACTGCACTGCAAGTTACAATTTTATTCAAGAACAGAAATTGTAACGAAATGAAATTCAATGCTACAATCTAATACAAATTAGTGTTGTAACTCCAAAAGATTATTATGGTAACTTATGTTAGTTTTTCATCATTTTGTCTTAGTTTCTGCTATCATTCTGCTTTAATTCCATTCCATGTTTGTGTCAGAACTAGTTAGTTTTACTATTGAATTTTAAATGTGTTTACTATGAGTACCATCTTCATTTGGTAATAGCCAATAGGATTCACTTAACGTGGTTGAAAGTCCTTAGAGTTTTAAGAGAATAGGACTGAGCTGGCAGCTATTCCAAAAAGATTTGTGGAAGGATTTATTGTCTCTCTTCTTTTACTGTAATGAACCTTTATCAAGATGATGCAACCATATTAACTTTGGGGATAAAAGAGGCCATTTTCAATAAAAGTGTCACATCTGTCAAAAAGAGATGAAAAATCAACATTGTATTATTATCTAGAGAATGATTTTAAGATGAAATCAAAAAGAAAAAGAAAAAGAAACTCTAGATTAACTTCATCTGAAATTTGAAATTAGCTATTTCTTCTAGGAAATTATTCATTAATATCCACTTTCTAGATAAAGATAAGATTTTCTCTTAAAAACCTAAGCAGGCTATTTGTCCTATAGGAATATAAACATGCTAATTACAGCTAATGTACGCTCACTATCTAGTCAGCATATCTACATTCCAACATGTCCTATACAAATGGAGGCTGAAACCTCAAAAAGTTTTGACAGTTTGAGAGAAGAAGAAATAGGAAGAACCTAGATAAAATGGCTTGTAGATAAAGAGTTCTAAAGAAAAATTTGGAGGGAATATCTGGATGAGTCTGCTAGGAAGATTGAGGAAGCTCCCCTGATAAGGAGTTTCTTGGGGAACGTATGACTGCTATAAGTTCTCCTGAAAAGGAAACTTATGGAGAACATAAAATTTGCAACCAACTAGAAAGCATCTATAGGGTTCAAAGAGTAAATTCTGTTCCATTGAAGCTCTCAATGCGGGGTTCCCATTTCTGGCAAGTGAGGATTGGTTATAGAATTCCAGGTTTCTTCTTTGCTTTTGTTCATTTTCTAAGCTTATCTTGATTTGAAAATTTCTAGATCATTAGTCAACTTTAGCTCTCCTATTGTAATTTTGTATTTAAATTTGTTGGGTAATGCGTGACAAAATTTGCATCATTATCTTCACTACCCAAAAGTTCTCGACATATTAACTCTTAGATTTGTTATATGATCCAAAGGACTGGACTCTAGTGCAACCAGGACTTTGATTATATAGTTCCAGTTGGTTGTTGAACAATGTGTACGTGATTCCTGGTAGCTTGTGGTTTACCAAGGAAATAGCTAGATCCCGTGTTGTTTGTGCTTTAACAGTTTTATATGAAACTCCTGATGATGTTAAGAGTCCCTTTAGCTTGTCTTTCTCAAGGGTGCTGCTGTGAACCTTGTGTGCATATATATATATATATATATTTTGTTGGCAAAATAAAACATGCTCTTTTAGCGATCTTCATGTTTGGCTACATTTTGTTAGTTCCATGGAATGTCAATTACTCAAGTCTTAATAACTAGGTTTAGGTTGATAAGGAGTGCAAGTAAGTCGGAGCTGATATGAATTATCTGATTACTTTTGTTTTACTAGTAAACTTTGCAATGATTCTGTACTAATACTCTATGTTTTATCTCAATTTTCTTTTTCTGTTGGCATTTGCTATATTGCAACCGAATTTGTATCTTACAGAAATAAATATTGCCAAACTTGCATAAAATATGTGTATTATTGTTTGTTTTCTGGTGCAAATTGAAATCTTGTTTGCCACCACTGAAACTTCTATCTTTTCTTCAGGAATTGCTACTTAGGATGATCATTTTGAAGACACGTACGAATATGTAGGTGAAGATAAAACAGTGAAGCAGGTGAATTGTGCAGACCACTGTGTTAGTGTATTATTTTATCAAAGAGATAAGATGTTTGGTTGTCTAGAGCTAACTGGAGTGCCTACTTTGAGGATATCAGATATAGAGATACAGTTACAAAGGGAATGTTCAGGCTTGAGTTTTGGGTTATCGTTTTAGGATTTCAGTTTTTGGGATTTGAGAGTGAGATGTAAAATCAGATTTGCGGAATATAGTTGGAAGTGTATCATGCATTCACTTTATGGCGGCAAATATAAAGAGATCAACAGCATTTCTTTGTGTTTTTGTTTTTGTTGGTAGATTTTTAATCTGTAATGTCTCGCAAGGTTGTGGGTTGTTCAGCTCATGAATTGTTTTGTTTCTTCCTCAATCATTTTGGTTGTTTTTCTTTTAAGATTGTACCAAGGCTTTTGCTGATTACTAGACTGAGAAATCTTTGGAGGGATTCCATCTGGTATCATTAGTGAGTTACATATGTATTCTGATTCTTGTTCCGTAGGGAACCATTTCGTGCTACAAATTAGAACCTGGTGTGAGAAATGAAAAGTTCTTTCCCTCATACTAAGTTCCAAGTTGAGTGAACTATTATGTTTTACAGAAATACTTTGACCTCCTTGACTCAGCATTTGCAAACTCTTTTTCTGTTCCGAAATTATATCTAGTTCTATTTTCAAATGGGTAAAGTAGAAGTCACCCTGTATATGGTCATGTTTATTCTTTTATCATGTAATCATTTTAGTGCATTTTACCTTCAAGTTTTTTAATTTTTAAAAGATAACTAATATTAAATTGGTAAATTGTATTTATATGAAAAGGTAATGAAAATGTTTAAGGTAAAAAATATTAGATAGTTTTAGTACATTTATATGATAGTTAATTTAGTGTATTAATCCCAATGAAATTATTCAAAAAAAAGAATAAGGATTATTCAAGAATTCATTGGAATTAGTATAACAAATTAGTTGTATCATAAATGTATTAGAAGTAGTTAATATTTTTTCTATTTAAGGTCCCCCTCTCTATATTTGTGTGTATAATTGTTTTCTTAGAAAAACTATTTGTAAACGTGTATGTGCAATTGAATTTAACCCTTTGATTGAATTTTCATATCTTAATTAGCATGCGTGTCAAGCTTGAATTTAAATAGTAGTATGCTTTTATATATATATATATATATATATATATATATATATATATATAGAGACATATTCGGAGTTAGGTTTGAGTGCGGGTATATGTCCTGTCTCAAATTTTTTGGTTTTATGTATTTGGTATTAAGTTCTAGTTTTATGCCTCTACTTATTATTTGGTATTTTAATTTGAATTCATTATACTGACATGTGTATCATGTATAGTTCTATATTTAATATATATATATATATATACACACACACACGCAAACATTTGATTTATATTTGTAATAAGTAGTTTTATGAATATAATATAATTAAGTTCAAATATGTCAATATATTATTCTAGCTAGACCTTAAAAACATTATCCCTAGAGAAACTAAAAAATTCTTATTTATTGAGTTATCATGATATTGTTATATGATTATATGTTTTTTAGTGTATCTCATTACATGAGTAGTGAGTAGAATAATATTTGGTACAATACTCATTTACATTTAAATTTGCTTTTAAATTTAAGAAGGATAAAATGTTAATATTTTTAATAAATTAATCTTATTTAGTTGAATTACAAATTTAAAAGAAAGAACTTTATTTAAATATATATAATATTAAAATAAAAATTTTAAATAAAATATAAAAATTAGAAAAAATTTATGCTCTCAAAGAGTCTAGGTCCTACCGCGCACGCATATATATATATATATATATATAATGCATCCTGAACTTTATGTTTAAAATTTAATTACAAGTCATAGTATTATATGATATATATATATATATTTTTTCATTTTACCTTTGAAATTGGATTAGAAACAATGATAGATTGTATATAGTCTTGGCAAAAGTAGAGGAATATAATAAATTTTTAATGTTTTCTTTCCCTTTTGCTTGTCATTTTGCCCTTTATGAAAGTTATTCAAAACATTTACAATCATCTTTGAATATTATGGCGATTTAGTAATTAAATATAAGAGATACATTTAAATTTTTATTTAAAAAAAACATTGATAATAGAACACCAATTGCTCTTTTCTTTTTGCCAATAAATGCTTTCAAAATTATAACTCAGCACAAACTCATTTTTTTCCTTTTCTTTTTTCTTCTTCCTTCTCTCCTTTTGTGTCTCTACTGTCCACTAAGCACAGTTAACAAATGCTCCTAGAGAGAGAGAGTAGATATAAAGATGAAACTTTAGTTTTACTAAAAAATTAACTTCATTTGTAAATTAAAAATTTCTTAAAGAATTGCCTTTATTATCCTGTCTCAATTCTCAAACTAGAAAATGTTGCACAAAATTCCAAGTTGTAATTTTTAAGAAGATAAAATTGTAATAATATGGTAAGAAAAAGTGGTAAGTTAAAGAGTGGGAAAATGAGAAGAAAGTTAAAAAAGAACGGGAAGGTAATCTTTGGAAGTAATTTTATTATTTAATTTAAATTATTTTATCACATTTATTTTATTATGTAAGTCCATTAAAACATCAATTATCTTTCGAGAGGACATCACACCTAATGTGCAATAGACAAAATTTGTGCCTAAAAACACTTGTAATATTACATTATGATTAGGGTGATTTTTGTCTTTATATTGTATTTTTTTGGTTTAATATATGCTAAATAGTTTATAGGATTATTGATTTCATGTATTCAAAGATTTATGGACAGTAATTTTTAAGATATCTCATAAAACAATTGTTTGAAATTTCCAAAGAAGAATTTTGAGAGACGAAAAAAATATGATTATTGTTTTGTCTTTTTTCTAATTTGTCAAACTTTTGTTATAAACAAGGATATGTGATAATACTATTTTTTTTAAAATAAAAGTTTCGTTTTTTTTATACATTATTTTGAAATTTAAATGAAAAGTTATGTTTTTTTTTAAAGTAAAATCTTTAATGCAATTATAAAATTGGTGCAATTATTACATGACAAACTAAAAGGATGACATATAGCAATGACTTGTCATATTACACCCAATTTACAAAAACTTGTTATATTTATATTTTGACCCTATTATTTTTAGATTTAATTTATGAGCCCAAAATTCTTTTTGAATTTTTCAATTTACTCTCTTTACTTTTTATTTTTCAAAAAATATTAGTTTATAACTTTGTTAACTCGCCCTTGTACTTTATTTTTTATTTTTTAATAATTCCACAAATTTCTAATTTTATTTTTATTTTCAATTTATGAACTAATGTTTTGTAGGGTTACTAAAAAAATAAAAATTAGAGAGGATAAATTGAAAATTTTTTAAAAAGTTTTGGATTCATAAATAAAATATATGAATATTAGTGTCAAAATATGAATATAAAAAATTATTTTGAGTTGACATACAATTAGCATATTTTAACATATCATCACCATATATCTTTTTATAAGTGTGTTATATAGTGATTACATAAGTGCAACTAACTTTATAGTCATACTAAAGATGACATTTTTTAAAATATATTCATTTAAAATTTAAACATAATAAAATTTAAATTTAAGTTTCAATAAACATGTTAGAGGAAATCGTTGAATTTGTTTCAATTAATAAACATGTTTTTCCTCCAATTTTTTATCTACTTATTGTGTGAATTTATATTATATATATATATATATTTAAACGGGTATAAATATATCAAACGTTAAAGTTGAAAATACATCTACATACACTCTAAAAGATTATAACTTTGTACCTTTGTATTCCATCGGTTTGACCCAATTAGATTTAGGCATGTGTATCTCATTACTTTTCACTATCCCATTCAAAATTTGTAAAACAAAAAAATTTAGTATCTCATTTTTAATTAAATTATTAATTTAATCTTTAAAAACATGTTAAAATAGTTCTTCAAAAATAAAAAATATGAACTGATTTAATTCTTTTAAAGAGCTTTTATTTTTGAAAATTTTTATTTTATAAAAATTAATTTAATAATTTTTTATCTTTATCATATTAAATTAATTTTTAAGTTGCAAAATAAAAGATTAAAAATTATAATTTTGTCCAAAATTTCAAGTATATATAATTAATAACACTCTTCTCTTACTAATTTAGACATTATGTTTAAAGCATATAAAAGAGCCTCGACCTCCTTTGAAATCACAGCAAATACACATTTTTCAAAAGTATGCATAATTAGTTGCTGATTTTACAGTGACTGACATTTGACTTAATTACCTCCTTACACACGAAGAATCAATGTCAAAATTTTATTAAATTAAAAAAATGCAAAAGGAAAGTTACACGTGGCATACGTATGCTAAACAAGGAAACTTTTTTCTTCAATTTATCAGAATTTAAACCCAAGCATACTAGCCGTACGTCAATACGAGGAAGTTGGGGTAACGTTGAAGTTTCAAGTATTCTTTTGAAGGCATTGATTCTAATATCAAGTCAATGTTAACACTTAAACGAATGTAATTTAATTGTAATATACGAAAATGCCTTTCTCTTTGCACCTTTCTAACTGTTTTTAGTATCTTTTAGGAAGCTCAGCATGCCGAACTTGGGCCCCACATGTTTTCCGACACGTCAATATCATACACTTGAATTAGAATCATCACTTCCAAACTCTCATCATACATTTCCTGCAATTTTTTTAAAGAAGTGTAGTGTTAAAATTAATATATATATATTAGTGGATATTAACTCGAAGGGCAATGAGTTTTTTTTTCTTTTAAATAAGGTTTTAGATTCGATTCATATCTTGTGTATAAAAAGTGTAATGTTAAAAGAATTATCTTTAATATTAGGTCTGATAATGCCTGATTAAGGATTATTTAATTTTGTACTTTTAAAAGTCAAAACTTGATAGCCCTTAATTATTAAAGTTGATAAAATTTAAAATTTTGATCATCCATCAATATAAATTTAGATTTTTTAAAGTATGAAAGGGAGGAAAAAAAGCATAGATGAAAAAAAAAGGACCTTATACATTCTTTTACTTTTTTTTTTTGTCACTTTCTTTTTAATTTCTACTTTAGAGGTACTTAAACTCCAAATCTAGAGAAAGAACTTATAAATTTTGAAAATATCGAAATGCATATAATATTTGATCAGAATCATTACTTAATCAATAGATTACTTACAATCTTATATATATAGATATATAGTAACCCAGAGTTGTTGGTAGAATTATACCTTGACTTGAATTCTTGAAATATTTGATCAATAGAAAAGAAATAATAATCTTTACTGGTAAGCTAGAGAAGACAAAGTAAGTAATCACAAAAACAAGCCCAAGATAGAATCATTGTTTTGATCAAAGGAAAATTAGGTGAAATCGGCGTTGCCCTCACTATTAACTGTGGATGCCACTGCCTTTCTCAGAGGTTCCAATGAGTCCCTCTCTCCTCAACTTCTCCTCCTTCGACTTCCTACAAAACACCACCCAAGAATTCACCTCCAGAGCTATGGAAGCCCCAACCAACGTCGAAACCCCCAAGCAATACACCAACTTCGCATACGACCTGCTCGCACCCATAACCTGAAACCCCTGAAACACGTTCACGAACCCTAGCACGACGCAAGCGTACCCCACAAAGTGATGATACGACTTCCAGTACTTCCTGAACTTGTTCGTCGTTTTTGGCCTGAACAGCAGAGCCAGCGTCTGTAAAGCTCCCAGGCAGAACACCGCGAACCCCAGCTTCCGGTGAAGACCGTACTCCACTCCCGGCGAGAGCTTGCCCAGGCACACTCCTATGGCGAACCCGAGGGTTCCGAGAGTGAACGCGAACAGTTGTATCCCTGCGTGGACGTAGAACCACGTGGCGCCTAGTGACTGGATGTGTCTGAGGTAGCGAGCAGTGACTGCTCCTGCTGGTAGCAGAAGGCCCCATGAGATGGCATTGATGGTGCCGTGGATGACTCTTAGGGTTTTAACGTTGTTGCTGTGCTGTGCGGCGGAGGAGCCCGACAGGACGTCGAAGGTGGCGATGGAGGAGAGGTCGTTGGAGGTAGTTGGGTGAATGGTGGGGGAGTAGCCTTGGACGTAGAGTCCACGGTTCCAGACGAGGTGGATTTTGGTTTTGTTTGGTTTTAGCTTGAGGGTTGAGTAGATTTGGATGGTGGCGCCGTCGTGGACTGTAGCCATTTTACCTCCGTACATGGCGGCGGAGGAGGAGAGGAGGTGGATGTCGAGGGGACGAGAGAGGAGTGGGGATTTTTGGAGCTTCACGGTCGGGTCAAGAATGTAAGGTAGGAGGACTATCTGGCCTGAGTTGGGGTCCGGGAAGGCGATCAAGGCGCGTGTTCCGGTCATCTCCGCAGAGGTCGGGTTGATACCCCATCCAACCCAACCGGAAGGGGAAATGAAGGTGCCGAAGAAGACAAGGTCTAAAGTAGAATTGTGAGTATGGAAGGTCCAAGCTATGGAGGCCTGTTGGGTTGGGAGGGTCATGCATTTTTGGAAGCTCTCTGTGGCAGTTTGGGTGGTGCAGTGGGAGGAGTATGCAATGTGGGGAAAGAAAAGGAGCGTGAGGAAGAAAAAGCAGAGGAGAAGAAGAAGATGATTATGGGGATCCATTGAGAGGGGAAGAAGATGAAGTGTGCTAGACTATTAGTCCTTTTGTTAACATTGGGTGTGTGTGTGTATAATGATGCCCTGGAGTATATGAGAGTGATGGGGCATTATGAATTTTGAGTGTAGTGAGTGCTTAACTTTGAAGGAAAGGCTTTAAGGGTGCGTTTGGTGGATATGGAAATGGAAGCTTTTGGCTTCTTGTGCTTGCTTCAAAACTATAATATCTAAGCAAAACGACACATTATGTTATCGTATAATAATATACTTGTCCAGCGTGCCTACTCCTTTCGAAGGTGGTTGAGTATATATTCAAGGAAATGAGTTTTATTTGCACTAGCTATGCTTTGCTTTGAAGCTAGCTAGGCCGTAATCATTTAGGTGTTTTCTTCTTTTTGTAGTTCTTAAATACATCATACATTACAGTCCATCTTTAGGTACAGAGTTGTGATTAAATTCTGAACGGATCATCACATTAACGAAAAAATATTATAGATCTATAAGGAATACTAACAAAAGTAGTTGTCAAATTAAGGGAATCCTACTGATAAAGGCTTCATAGCCACTGAATATTGAAACATTAGAGGAAAATACTATTTTAATTAATCACTTATGAATGAAGTTATAATTTGATCATTTACTAGTGTTTAATCTCAATTAAATTTTTTAGTTTAAATTTCATTAAAAATAAGGGACTAAATATATTAATATTCTGAATGACCAAATTGAGATTAAATTTGCAAGTTATGAAACAAATTGAGATTAAAAATTTGTAAATTACTAAATTAAAAATCAATTAATAAGTTATGAACCAAAATAATATTTTATTTTTTTCATTTTTTAAATTTGTTTTTGGCTGGAATAAAATTTGAATCTATTAGTTTTGGAGACACATTCAATTGCGTCAAAAGAAAACACATTTAATCATTCAAATAATAAACTCGCCCAAATCATATGTCTTCAATTGACATTAAAGATTATATTGAAGCAGCCAAGAGTGAATTTGGATTCTCACAATATTTTAAAAAATTGTCATCCTAAAATTAAAAAAAAAAAAATGCTATCCTTCGATTTTATAAAAATTGAGAAAATCAAAATTCATGTGACGTGAATGAAGAGTGTGAATAAACTATATCCTTAAGTTCAAATCCTTGCTCATTTGTGTACCCAAGAAAATATATTGGTGTACACTGAATTCTTCCTTATTGGTATATGTACCAAAGAAAGAATCATATGTCAGAATATGATCGCGAAGGCAACATGAAACTCAAAAAAAAAAAAAAAAAAAAGATAATTGCAGAATCTAGGGAGGAAGAATTCAACATAGTAATTCAGGGTTCTTCACAGATGTGCATGGACTTGGATCCAAGAGTGGCTATCTCTCTAATAATTTGCCCTTTATCTGCTTGAAATTGCTCGTCCTCTGCGTAGAAACAACAACCTCTTTAGACGAGCAGCTAACACGAAAATATTTTACACAGGGCATTTGATACACAAATATCTTAGTCATGTTCCATCATTTTACATAATGGTATCTTTGATACCTAAATTTAAAGCCTATATTTGATAGTTTGTTGTGTAATTATTTGAGATATATGTAAGACGAGAACAAATACCTTGTAGTAATTTAGGGACTCTTTTCTTCATTAAGAAATTGGGACCGTTGGGTCTCATCCAACGATCCCAAATATAAATTGCATAAAAATCAGGTTTATTAGAAAAATAAAAATATATTAATTTTTTAGATATTTTTTAAATATAGAATAATATTTTGCTAGAGAGAAAAAAAGCAGAAAAGTATCAAATTGGTACACTTTTACACTTTATGACAATTTGATCTATTATAAATAATTGTAACAAATTAGTTCTTTAAAAATTATATTTTATACAAAATTAATTTTTCATTAATATAAATAGATGGATTAATTTTGTATAAATTTGAATTTGAGAGATTAATTTGTCACAAATAATTTGTAAATGATCAAATTGTCACAACCTACAAAAGTAAGACACTAATTATATGTTTTCTTCAAAAAAAAAAAGATTGAACTATTTTTAATATCTTAAAGTTTATTTTACACAAAGCACTTTAATCTTCTTTTCTCCTCTAACAAGATACCATTATGCACACTAAACATATCTAAAGCATTAACATGTCTTTATTTTTAAAAATACTTATTTTTGTTCTTTGAAAATTTCATTTATATAATTTATTTGAGATTGCTAGATGAAATCTCATGGTCCTAATTTTCTAAGAGAGAAAACAGTCCCTGCGTTACTGCACGGAATCTACTGCCGTCGTAACACCTTAAATCTATTGGTATCTTTTTTCTTTTTTTGGTCATTGTAAATCTTCTGTTATCTTACGTTCTAAAATAGAAGTACATAACACTTACCGATCAAGATGTGCAACTAGAAATTAAGTGACATACAATTATCATACGATAGATGAATGTCTTAATTGATAGTTCTGATAATTAACCTGGTGTCTCATGTGATGATATTTAAATATTATGTACCAAACAATTCATAAATATAAATGAGACCTCTACCTTTCTCGATATCTGCCAATAACCGCAGGAGCTTATTCTTGTTGGTAAAGAGTATGCTGACAATCTCAGGAGGCTTGTTCTGATTTGCAACAAATAACTGTCGACACCAAAATAAGAGACATCTCAAATTCCAGAACTTGATAGAGCACTTGATTTCGAAGACATGAAAACTGTGTTTTCCATCTATAAAATACCTTGAACACATGGAAGGTTTCATACTGAATTGATTTGTTGGAGTCCTGAAATTTTTTCAAAAAGAAATTAGAATTACGTGCTTGACTTATGCTATACAGTAGAGAATGTATAGAAGAGAGGCATACTCTCAGAAGATTCATGAGGATCCTCAAGTTATCCAACGAGCTCACGTACCGAACCATCACACCGGAATTTGAGCGATCCAATAACATATCTCCCAATAACTGTAACAGCGAAAACTATGTACTCTTAATTCTTATTGTAGATGGCTTAAATAAGCGCTTCTTTAAAGACAGCTAATCAAATAGGCTCTAGCTCGAACTGTGTTTTCATTTTAAAAAATTTCGTTTAATAGAAACACCCAAAAATGCTTATATAGATAAATACAATTTTGTCCAAATTTATGGGGAAAAAATCAACTTAGCTCCTAAGTTATTTTTGAGTTTTCTTGTTGTATTTGCTCCATGAAAAATTTATTTCACTCATCTTTAGTATTTGAAAGATTAGTGCTGTACATATCAATTCCTGTAAGTCTAAAGCCTCGTATAAATTAGTTCCACTGTCATTTGCAAACTTAAAATTTAATTGGATAAACGTTGACTTGGCACGTTACAATTCCACCACGACTGTATTTTGCTACATTCTCTATCTCTCTCTTATATATTATATCTTCTAATTGGTGCGTACTCAGTTTGGGCTTTTTTTCTCTGCTTTATCTAGCTTCATTTTCAGCACGCTAGTATTTGTCAATTTTTTTTTTCTTATGTAACTTGTTTGTTTATTGTTGTTTCGGTTTGTTATTATCATATCCATAGGGAGATTGGATAGGAACATATATTTTTTGGGAGCAAAAATGACGAACCTAGGTTATGAAAAGTTGACTAGCAAAGTATGAAAAATTGATCTATGAACATCAAATATGAGATATGGACTATTGTCAAATATAAGTTGACTAATATTCGTTCATCAGATATGAAATATGAGAAGTTAAATATCAATAAGACATAAGTCAACTAACATTTGCTCATCAGACGCAAAGTATGAAAAGTTAACAGCCTACTAGACATAAGTCAATTGATTATAACTAATTGACCCCTTCCCCGGCAAACATATGGAGAGGTATCTTGATGTCTAAATTATGTAGGGGTCTAAGTGTAATTATCCAAAACCATATTTCATAACAGGAGCTTAGTGGGTTACGTTTTGAAATTTCTAACTGTTTTGCACCTCTTTCTTTAGTTTTCACAACTTATCATCCAGGCAACAATCTAATCCACAGGGCATTGTTGTGTTCTATTTGTGCCATACGACAATATATCTATGCTTTAAAATAAGTCAACGCAGGAAAGAATTTACCCACAAAAATTGAATCAGTAAATAAAAATACCTTCGACGTATACTTTTCACTTCACTTCAATATAGATTCCCGTTAAGTTTTAATTTGACAGATAACCAAAAAAATTAACACATAAGAAGTTTAGAATTTATAGAAACTAACTTATCTAAAATAAATTTTTTAGAGACCTAAAATAAGAGGAATCTTAAAAATAATATATTTAAAGATAATATAGAGATAACATGTACAGTCCCTAATATGGTCATTACTACTTTGACAAACGAGATTGTAGAGATCCAATTAATTCAGTGAAAACAAATATGTGTATTGAAAAACTTTAACAAGAAAATTTTAAAAATAAAAAAAGAAACCATGATATATAGCAGGTATATTCTCAAGAAAATAATATACCTTGACGGCTTGTCGTCTGGTGATATAGCACTTAGATTCCAACAACTGAGAGTTATATTCATCGAAAAACTGAGAGATACAGATAGAGGAAAAAAAGAAAAGAAAGAAACTTCAGGTAATTAACCTTCAGAATATAGACAAAAATGCAAAATGCGAATACAATGTCACTAAGAAGAAAAAATAGCAAAACGAATTATGCTTGCATGTATGTACTTTTCGAAATCAGATAGTAAGCTATTTAGAAAGTGCATAACAGTATAACGCTGCAGAAACTGTACGAATTGTACTTGCCCAGTCAAAATTTTTAGAAAGAAATTCAGCGACTGTAGATTTATGCCTTGTCAATAGCTCCTGTGTACATCAAGGGAATGGATCAGATTTTTTTCTGTTAAAATAAATACAAGAACAAAATAATAATAATTTAAAAGAGCAAATATGGGAAGGGTTTGAAGTTTACAAAAAACTCTCAAGTTCAAAGTCCTTTATCATTATTTGCACCAAAACAAAAAATGTTAATGAAGAACTAAAAACTGATTTATGCGACAAAAAATGAGTGAAAGGCTATGATATACATGATAAAGTTCTTTCCCGTTTGTCAATTGCAAGAACAATACAGAAGGAATTATTTTAACGGAGATTCCGGTTACTGATCATCACTCATCACTTCAGCTATCCATAAAAAATGATGCAAGACATGCTATTACAAGTGAGTAGATATGTGACAGGAGGGTCAAAAGAGGTAGTTAACTCCATAGATGTTCAATCCCAATTATGAAATGTCCCTACCATCCAACTTTATATTATTTAGAACTTGTTTAATATACCATATAAGATTAAGTTGTATAAATTTATATAATGAACTTCTGTATTATAATCAAACTAGTTTATTAGACTTGATTGTATAAAGTATATATGTAAAATATTTATTTATTTATTTTAATTTCTAATTATCATGCTGACTCTCTCTTTCAATACCAACACTGTATAATACTAAAATTTTATAAATTTTATATTATCTGACTTTATACTATTAAACTTTATCTTTATCTTTAAGGGCTGAGGTGCTTAATTCTCTTTTGATGTACTGTGAGTACGTGTGTGTCTAAACTTGCAAATAACACAAATTTTGGACCTTAGTAAGGTGAAAGATTTAATAAGCAACCAGCAATGAGAAATTTAAAATAAATTCAAAGGATCTGCTAATAGAAATATTTTTTTTTAAAAAAAGGTTGATATATTCGGTATACTCAACTTTGAAGGTTGCGAAAGCATCTGTTGCTATTTCAAAATTTGGTGCTTGAATGTAACCGAAAAATTTCTTCATGTGCTCTGATTCCAAGACATACCTAAACCATTAGTTAATAAGCTTGTCAGAATATTAAGCAGAAACAAGAAAACAATGTAACTTTTCAACATGTTGAGATGCATCATTCCAACCATGAAATGAGTGTTCAAATTAATTCCCCTTGATTTCCTCCTTGATTTCCTCAGTTTCTTTTGAAATGTAAGAAGCATCTAGCCTATATTAAAAAAACACCAATAACAGAAACAATTCCAGGTGCTCCTGGAATAAGAGAACTCCGAGGCACTAAAAATAAGTGTCCAGATTAAATTTCTATATTTGTGTATTCTGTTTGTATACAGGAAAAAAATATTTATAAGCATAATTGAAATTAATTATACATACATGACAGAAAACACAAATTAATTCAATCAATTCCATGCGCACCTGAAAAATGTTGCAGGAATTACTCATTTAAGAACATCTCCTAACATCAAGTCTCAGAAGCAAAGCCAAAAATAGGAAGATTCATATAAGTTTGCAAATAGTCTTCTTTTTAATCTCCTTACATTTTGGTAAGTCACTGTTATATCTGACTGAATTGTAATATGGTTCTGTTGCAGTATTGCATCAATCCTCTAAAAAAGAAAAAAAGGGTAGGATTCAAATGGAAACCATCTAAGTGGGCCCCACTCCCCTCTAAAGTCAGATTAGTTGGGAAACAGAGCAGCCAAGTAGCTCACCTTGCTACACACTGATGGCGTATGCACTCTCTTGCAATGGCACCGTAAGTCAAAGCAATGTCGCTTTCTTCGTAACTGGCAAAACCAACTTTTGTTTAACCTCTCAGTAATAATCATCAAACATTTCAAACCGTAAGTGTGCATCATTAAAAGCTTACCCAGGTATCAGAATATCCATAAGATCCATGTTCTTTTCCAGATACTGCGAAGCAACTAACTGGGAATTAACACGCTGCCTTTGCAAATTTGCAATCACATGAGTAGAATTTAGACGGCCCTGCATATGGAATTAGCAAGCAGATTACCATGAAGTGAAGGGAATTATAAGACGAATTGATGCAAATTCTTGTTTTGCAAGTCTTTCAATACGATTTTGATAATTAGGATTCAATTAGGACCTTAAATATAGCCTTTCTCAGGCTTAAAGTTATTATAGCATTTTAAACTTAGGGCTATACTAAAACATATTTGAGATACCACAAAAAATAGTGTGATTCTATGATATTTTGACGTCTTATATGACTCTAAGCATCGTAAATTTCAGTGTACCAAACAGAACCATTTTCAATTTCTCAGAGTCATGAAGATAGTTTAATGGTAGAGTCTGTTGCCAATGCCCACCACTTTGTAGCTAGCACAGGCTTACCCCCAAGTCCAGCTTTGGAAGAGAGATGACAAGGAGGCGAAAAGTATCCTCTTTGAAAAACTCCAGAGTTATCTGAACACATGCATCTGGATTTGGCTCCGCTCCCCCGTTTCCAAATAGAGCAGTTCTAATCTCCAGTATAGTCTTGCTTAACTCTGCTAGCTGCGAGTAAAAAATTTGACATACATCACAACCAAGATATTTATAATTTTCCGCTTTTTCTTGTTTTATAGAACCACCTCAAAATCAAATTATAAATCAAATCAAGCTTCTGGTAATTATATCCTTCTCAAACCGAAAATGTAGGACCAGAATTACAGTACCAATGTGAGAATCCCCAATACAGAAAATGCTCAACGTCCTGATTATACCCTCATGAAGGAAACCCACATATATAACATAACATATCCAACAGCTCCTGGTTTAGGCAAAATCGAAGACAAAAATCCACCCACCAGAGACATTGATTTAATTACCTTCTCCTCGCGCTTATTTTCACGGACCCCTGTGTTCGTCTCAACAAAGATGAGAAGTTCCCGCGCATGCCTCACAAGATCCAGTGGAGACTTTGGCTTTTGCTTGAAGAGGCTTTTCATCACATCTTTCTTCATCGCAAGATTTCAGGATGTGAATGTTCGGCACCCGAGATCGAACTTGTGATCCTCTATCCACACCCTTACCCTCGCAACCCACTAACACCTGAGGCTGCCTCAGGTGGCTTACGGTAGTGGATTTCGATCACAGAGATACGGAATAGGGTTTTAGAGAAAAAGGAATGGAGAGAGTGAGGAAGGAGATGTAGGGAAAATGGGATCAGGATAACAGTTATGTGTGCAGAACGGTTATTTTCGGAAGAATGTTTGTTAGGAGAGGGGTGAGCTCTGCGATTGCCAAGTGTAATATGGGTTCCATTACACTGTTGGTGGGCCTCTCGCCAGCACAATGGTTCAATAGAGAGGAGGTCCAGGACCTTACTATTTAAATTTAAAATAATTATCTAGATTTTATTTCCACTTAAAAAATCTAAACTTTAGTTCTCTAGTGTAATTATTAAATTAATTTTAGAAGAAAAAAAAATATGTAACAATGATATATAACTTAAAATAAATTTTTTTATTTATATTTTAATTTTACTATTTTTAGATTTTATTTATGAACTTAAAATTATTTTCAAATTTTTAATTTGCTCATGTTGTTTTTTATTTTTCAGTAACCCACACTGAAATATTAATTTATAATTATGTTAACTCACTCTTATATTTTATTTATTTTTTTAATAATTTTACAATTTTTTAATTTTATTCTTATTTTTAATTTATAAATTAATATTTTGTGAGGTTATTAGAAAATAAAAAGTAGAAAGCATAAATTAAAAAATTTTAAAAAATTTTTGGGTTTATAAATAAAATCTAAAATATTAAGGCCAAAATATAAATACAAAAAAAAATTATTTTAAATTAGTATATAATCAATACATTTTGACATATCATTATCATATGTCTTTTTTTAACGTATCACATAATGATTGCATCAATATAATTAGTTTTATAATTGCACTAAAAATTATACCTATTTTTAAATTGTGCTATTAACAAACTAATGTAGATAATACTCTCATTGCTCAAAATGGCATCGAATTAAAAGTTTTAAGCAAAGTTTTAAGAAAAAATTAAGTTACTTTTCAAATTAAGTGGGTTATCTCAATGAACATTCTAATATATATATATATATATATATATATATAATTGTTTTTGTCTTTAATGAATCTTCAAATTATATATGTTTAATTTTGAAAATTACATTTGTTTTATGAAGAAAATTCACCATATTAATTTTTCTTGTAATAAAAAATAAGTTATAATTATATCTATTTTGATAAAAATACTCTTATATTAATTATAGATATAATATAACAAGCATTTAATATGTATTTAACTAATATATAAGAGTTACTCTTAAAAATTAAAAAACATCAAACTAAAGTTTACGAAATATGTTTGGTTGAAAGATCTTTGACATAGACGTGGATAGGAATCCGAGAGAGGGGATGATTTTACTTTGATATGAGAATGAGTGAGCAAGAGGTGATGTTTCCTAGGTTTTCTGCTGCTATTGGAGTTCTTGAATTGTTTTTCTTTTTTGGAGTTAGAGTCTCTGATCACAAGCTTCTTTAATTAAAGACATGTTAGAAAGCAACAAGGTCAAATGACCAAGTATAACCATAAAAATAGTTTGATTATAGTGGCTTGTCACGGTTTTATTATGAGTAACTTGAGTCATTTATTATATTAATTTTGTGAATGCAACTCAATAAATTTATAATTGCTAAGCTTTTTGGGCCTTATAATAATGAGTTGAATCTTATTTGAATATGTAAAACTTGTATCTCTAGAAGAACTCCATAATAGTTGCCTTCAAATCTGCTAGCCAAATGTCGAGCTAAGCAAGCTTAATGAAGTTTGGACGATGAGTCACAAATTGATAGCTTTGTTGATTTGGCTCATTTAAGTTTTGGGAACTAAAATTAGCTTCTTGAAAGCTAGTATTTTTGCACGTTACATCATAACATTAACTTGTCATACTCATGAATCCTAGAGTGTAATTAGCATGGATAACAAGGATGACATTGCTTTTGCAAACCGACAACAATTAATTTTTTTTTTTTAATTTATCAAAACTGAAGCACAAAATATATACATTTGATATATATATATATATATCAAAAGAGCAACTTTACAAATCAAGAAATTTATCAGTTTAGTTTCTGTAGAAATTTTAACAAAGATTCCCTACAAATGTGACCTATTGAGAATTCTATGGATACCTGTCAGCCCATAATAATTTAATTAAAAAAAACTCAACTAATATAATAAAATAACCTATAAATTTATAACAAAATAAGAAGTGGAGGACCTACCTGTGGTCATTTGGACTTGTATACATTTATAGACACATTGGTTCCCTCTACTACACTAGTACCAAAAAAAAAAAAAATACCCCAACAAAGTAAGGGATCGCATCACTTGCGATATGAGTAGAGTCCTTTTAACCCTCGCGTTTCGAGGACTGCTCTAAATGTTTATTTAAAAATAAAGAAAATAGATAGATAACATCTAAGGAACATAACATGTACTAATATCACTAAGTATGCAATATTGTGCATAAACTATCCCACAATGAATCCTATTATAACAATTTTATCCTGTCAACATACTAAAGTGGCATAAATGTAATTTCACATAATTGGGGACATATGGCATAATGAGAAAAAAAATTTAAGGGAGTTGGGAACCTGAATTTAATGCTAAAGCCTTTTTACTGAATCATACTCACTATCTAATCATACATCTACACCACTTGAATTTATATTATTATTACTTCTAAATTATTTATTCACTTATTTCATTCCATTTTATCTAAGAATAAAAATAACCTACTACTACTATTCAAGTGTGATACATGCTAACACAGTAAGTGTTACAGAACTAAAGTCACTCTATTGCTTATCACCTTGATCCTGCAAGGCAGCTTTGAAAGAGTGGTTCCTTCTGTGTCACGATCTTTTAAATGAAATGAGAGAACCAAGGGCTCGTCGGTGCCCCAAATCTTTTTGTTGAGAGACAATTAGCTTAGGCAAGGATAAGAATCCCAGAGCAAAAACAGGAATAATTTTATTGAGATATGAGAACGAGTCATCAATACAACTATTGGAGATTTTGAATTGTTGTTGGAGTTTCTATTTATAAAGCTTTCTTGGAAACATGCTAAAAGTGGCGATTAAATCAAGTGGCTTGGTATAGATGAAGTTGTTTGATAAGAGCCGTTTGCCACGTTAAAGTGGCTCCTATTTAAAGTAACTTGAGTCACTTCTGTCAATTCCTTAAATCTAACGGAATAAATGTACTTATTGAACTCCTTAAAACTTTTAAAAGCAAGTTGGACCTATTTGGGCCTGTGAGACTCTTATGTATGTAAACCCCCAATTACAAGATACATTTTGTAAGGGCTATATTTTTTATAAAAAATAAATAGTATATTTGAGAGCCTTTTTGTTATTTTTTTAGCTTCAAGGAAGTTAGTGTATTTTATTGTGCAGTTTTAAATATCTCTCAAGAGAAGGGAGAGTTGTTGATCTTTGTAATATTTTTAAAATTTTCCAAACACGTTATTATCTATATATTCTTTTTAAAAATATAAGAGATGTTTGTGAACTCTAATTTTGACTCTGTCGTTAATGACAATGTTTGGCCTTTGTTATATAATAATAAGGTGACATCTGAAATAACATATTGATATTATATCTCAAGAAAAGGGTATTATTTAATTGACAACTAAAATATTCTGTCATCTTATATTACAAGGTAGAATGTTCATATATTTTCTCATGTGTCATTAAGTTTATCTTTATCTTTCTATAATAATTAATTCCGTAACAATATTTATTTGTAAAATGTTAAAAACGTTAAATATAATAAATAATTTTTTTTAAAAAATGACATTGTATTTTATTTTTTCAATATAAATTAAGAGGGAATAAAATTATAAATGAAAATTTTTAAATATTTTAATTTTTTAGAATATATTTCTATTAAAAAAATAAATATATCAAATTTGAAAAATGTATTTTGTTTAAACTTAAAATGTTATATTTGAAAATTCAAAACATCATCCACAGAAATTAATACACACAACCCAACGACGTGTTTTAGATAATTGAAAAGGTATCACTAATTTTCATATTAAATGAGAATATTAAAAATACTATTTTATCTCATACCATACTATATAAGATAATATAATATTTGAGATTACTATATATGAATGTCTCTTAAATTTTTGTACTCAAATTTATTGATAATATAGTGTTCAAAAAGAGATAACTACATCTGAAAGAATGCATAAAATTATTAAATAGTTTAAACATGCTGAAAAAAGTAGAGCAAGAGCCACTGGAAAAAATAATACTGTCATGTTACTCTAAGTTTGCATAGAAATAGATTAAAGTGGAGAGTAAATCCATAACACGCTATGTTTAACTAAGTTTGAAAATAAACTTGACCATTGATTTAAAATTTTAAAAATTAGACTTGAATTTAAGATAAATCAAAATGTCTAAACTCGTATTTTAATCGAATTTATTTATTCAAATATTTATTCATATTTTTTTGGTTAAATCTATCGAGTCAATCAAATTTTTTTAAAAAAAAATTAAATTAATTTATTATTTAAGATTTAAGATAAATAACAAATAATTGTTATTATTACATATAAGATTATATATAAAAAAATTATAAATATAAATAAATTTTTATATTAATATAAATATTTTAAATAATATGTATTAATTTTTATTTTTTATTAAAATGTCATATTATACTAAATTTTATTTTATATAATAAATTTTTATTAATTTAAAAAATATTTATTTAAACTTTTCAAACTCATACACAAACTCATACCGAATTTTTAAAAAAAATCTAAACCTAATTTATTTTACAAATCAAAATTTTCAATTTAAATTTTTTTATTTATACTTTATTTTCTCCATGTCAAACGTTATGCAAACTTTTTAAGTGAAACTAAAGTAGTGGTATATGATAAATTAGCCCATTTGATAATAAATCATTAAAGTCGACAATAAATAATGACATTTCCAAGTGACATGACAGGCAAAATCAACTCAGCAGTATAGCATGATAAAAAGATTCAACCCATCAAGGATGTTTTACCTTTTGGAAAGTCAGCAAAAATGGGCCAAACCAAATTCAAGTGCATGATGCTACAAAGCGAAGAGTTTGACCTCCTAGCTTGTTTTTTTTAATAATTTGAATATGTTTTGAGATATGTACATATCATTTATTATAAATTTTTAAACAATCTATTAAATCTCAAAAGAAAATTTTATAAAAGATGAAAAATATTTATTAAAATAAATATTGCAGGTTAATAAATTTATTAACACTGTGCAAAGAACATACCAAAAACTATAATGAATTTGAATCATATAAGGTTTCACATCATTTGAAGGTACAGTAAAAATAAAAATAACAAATGAAATAAAGTAAAGAATATCCTCTCTGAACCCCACTCTAATTGTCTTTCTAATAATATACTTTAGAAGATGCTAACTCTTACAAACGAAGATTCAGAAACAAACATTTCAATGAGTTGATAATGAAAGGAGTGTGCAGCCTGCTGTACAATTGTTCAGAAAATGTCAGCACCATGTGACCCCTTCCCCACATGTGGACCACGCACTAACCAATGATGACAAACCTGTCCTTCAAGATTAATTTTCCTACCACTCCAGTTACAATACCCTCTCCACCCTCTGTATCTTCATATCACTAAAAAATGAAATATTAACAGAACTGGCTATATCCCTCTAGGGCAAAGGGTTCCACTTAGCTGACAAGAATAATCTCATAGTCTCTGACTATAGTTTGTTTGGAAGGTCTTATAAAGGATTCAAACTTCCATGTAGCATTAAAACCAACCAAAAAAAAAAAAGTTTTAATAATATATTATGTGTGTGATCTGTCAAAAATATTGATAGATAATTTTCAATCTAAATAAAACCCAATGATAGATGAAAGAAGAGCTGTATATATTACATTAAGGTAAATCTGCAGTACATTGTTCTGCCAGTCTGATCAAGCACACCTACAGAAAATGTTTGGGAAGGGGATAATTTAAAGGGGAAAAAGAAGGAAAGACAATTTACTTATAAGCTAATATGGCTGCCCAAGTATGGAATATGTATCACTGGCTGTTAGTAGTATGTATTGGAAATCACAGGGACCTTGAATCATATCTAAGGATCTAGTCTTTGATCTAGTTGTATTCGGCTATACATCTAGAGGATTCTTCTGTATGCTTCTATAAATCTGCATAGTTACAAACAACCGTAAGAAGGAGAACCATGTTATAAGGCAGGAACAAATTCTGAGAAGAAATTCACTATAAAAAAAAGCAATAAAGAAATGAAAAGATCTGAAAATTCTTACCCTAATAAAAATAACCCCTGATGGCCACTTCTATTGCCTAAAATTCAAAAGCTAAGAAACATGTGTCAAATTGTCAGCAAGATTTAACACATACCATGATGGCAGGATATAGTAGCATACAAACTCCAACTGACAGTACCTGCAATTTAGATGAAAATTAACGAGAAGATATCTCGCTGGACGAAGTGGGTGGTTCTACGTTGTTACGAGCAGATGAGCCAGTCAAGAATGCAGCACTCTCATTGACCTCAGGCAGTACAGACAAATCGGACAGATCTCCTGCTGCTTTTGTTGGTGAAGCAGACAGACTATCAGGAAGGACTTTCTCCAGACTGCCCCACAACCCAGAAAACAAAGTAACAGAATATAGAATATTAGAAACCTAGAAAGAAGTCATTTGCCTAAAATGGAGGAAATAAAATCAAGAACAGTGAAGCTACATACTTATTATCGAAGACTTCTGCATGTGTGCTATCTTTTTTGTTTCCATCGGCATTATCATGAATGCAGGCTGGATTAACCTCCTGCTGTGGCTGCTGCTTCTCGGCAGGGGAAGTTGCAGTAGGTAAAGAAATAGTAGAAGCCTGGCTGCCACTGTAGCCTGGACAAAATACATCTCAACAATGTAAAGGGTCTGACCCTGTTTCGCAAGAACTTATAGCATAGGGCTAATATCAATTTGTCTAACCTGTAATATCTCCTTTAATGCCATCAGGAGAAAGAACTGTATTACTAATATGACTATGAAGTTGCGGTAAGGGCAGAGGAGAACCAACAGAGAGACTGCGCTGGTGATGATGTATGGGATTATTCTTGAAGTCTGGAAGCTGCAGATTCATCAGCCTTCTTCCTTGAAGTTCAATGGCTTTTTGCAACTCAGCCTGCTCCTCCAAATGTCTTCTTAACAAAATCTCCTGTGGATTATAGAACATTCTTGCTCCTGCAAAGAATAGCAATTAGGACAAAACAAGTAGCACTAAACTCCTTATGTAATTAACTTCATGCAGTAGTTTCTTTGTGAAGTTTGGGCATTTAAATGGAATGGAAAATGCAGTCTTCTGGACCACGTAATGCTGACAAGAAATTTGATTACCAAGATGAAGATCATAAGGTTCTTTGGAATCAAACCCCATAGGACTTAAAGATGGAGAAAAATCTCCCCTGTCAAACTGCTGCTGTTGATGCTGTTGTCGCCTGCATAAATCAGTCATGACTCATGATATTATTAATAAAAACAAGATATAAACCATTGATCAATTGAAAAAAAAATGATGGCTGCGTACTTGTCAGGGGCTTTTCCTTTCTCCTTATAGGGCTTGACAAGCACACGTGAATCACAGATAAAATGAGGATTCCCTTTGGATAATATGAGTTTCACTGTCTCTGGATAGACAAAAGTAACAAAGCCAAACATTCGCTTTTGCTGGTACGGAATCCTCACGTCTTGCACAGGTCCAAATTTGCTTCAAGCAAGAAAAGGAGCCAATTCAATGACATTTCTCAATTTGGACTCACATAAATGTGTAGATTCATATATACTAACAAAAGCATAGACAAACAATATTATTGTGATAGAAGTGAACCATTTACAGGACAAAATATGGTTATTTACTTAAATCCACTGAAGATCAATGCCACTGCAGAGAACAATTAAGTTTTTGGGAAATAGACCAGTGTCTTTTAAACTGTGACCTAGCCAGGCCATAATCCTCTAGGACTCATATCTTAAAATCTTGAATGTACGCCTCAATCCATCCTTCTCTAGAAACTTATCAATAATACTTCTTTTAAATATGAATCCCAAATTAAATCTCATCTTTGCTATACAGAAAATCGTGTTTGCATTAGTTAAATAATATTAAGCCACGGATTTTGTTTATATGTATCACCAGATGGGTATTATCTCACGGAAAGATATAATATAAATATACAGGCATCCAAATAGTCTTGTTTTATAAATATTGACATTGTAGAAAGACAATACTGATTTCTTTCTTAAAACATGATACTCTACAATCTTCTTCCTACTTAGGAGAGATACATTCTACAGAAACAGAAGACTAACATCATATTTTCACCGTTGTAACTGGGACTACTTTATTCATATCTATTGCTTCGACAACTTGAACAATAAGAATAACAGTCCACTTTGATTGACGACAGACAAAGGAGTTAAAATGTAATATCTGAACCATCCATTGATGTATCTTTATAGTACCAACAGACCATATTTATTAGTCATATTAAAAATGCCTTCATTTAGTTTGAACTTTGGTATGAACTCTACCTTTAAAACTAATATTTATTGACAAGCTGAAAAGACCCTGGACTGTGTACATTGTACATGCTGCTGAATGTAGACTCTAGGAAGATGAAATCTATGACATGGTGGTACAGGCAAGCAATGCATTTGAAAATTGTAACTTTCATTGAAGAATTTGTAACTACATGCTATGAATATTATATTTGCCAAGATTCTTATCAAAAGAGATTAAATTAGTTACTTATTCGCATAGGGCAAAGTGATAACTGGAAAAATTCATTGACTTATCCTCCTCATGGGAGGCGCGCATGAGGATCATGCTCTGCAAGCTTTGTTGCCTAATAAAAAACTAAACTCTAAAGAAGATCCAAAACTTATAAATTGGACATTTGACAACATAATTTCAGGCTACCTCTTCCCAGTTTTTTCCCTCTCCCATGACCAATTTTTGTCATCGTAGAATGCCAAAAGCCCAGGAAAAATTCATAAAGCAAGCTCACATCAAGCATGGCAAAAGACAGTAGCATTGCTCTGAGAAACTCAACTTAGAAGTAATGGCTGCACTAAGAATGCATTCAAGCCTTGCACTCAAATACATTTAAGTGAAAAATATGACTAGAGATTCCAACAGTGTCTTGTCTCAAGTCTAAGAAAAAATCCAGCTGCTAAGAATGATAAATACTAAAACATATAGGGGAACAAATATTGCGACATGATAAGATATATAGTAATTCAATGCAACTTGACATGTTGCTCCCAATCTGATATAGTGTTGGATGCGTATAGAAATGGCTCCGTTTTTGAAGTACCTGTGCTTTATAGCCTGGATCCCATATTGCAATATATCTTACTTGATTCAACGGCACTGCATATTCTTATAGATTTAACCATGTCGGAGAACAGTTTTATTTAAATATTTATCAACATTTCTTTCTTGATATCAACTTCACTGATACGCACGATAATATGGGAATTACAAGAAAAAGGTTAGCATGCTGCACCTGAAATAATCTGAAACATCCTCATCCTTAAATGTGCTCTCAGCAGGAAATGTTAAATATATCTGTCTGGAAGCAGAGTTCAGTTTCTCAGCTGATATCATAGCTGAAAAGTCATTTCTTTCTGGCCTGCCTCTTCCAAAGTTGAAGAACTCTTCACCCATCATTAATGCTGCTGCAGCAGCCGCTCTGAGATGCCTCACAGGACATCCATGTACAGGATTATGTGAATAAAAACAAAATCAAAAGGATGAAAAAAGAGAGAAATTCTGTTCAGAATCTGTATAAAGATACCTCTGGCTCTGAGGATCATTCGGTTGCTGGATCAAAAAATTTATGTACTTGTCGTGTGAGGATGGTGGCATTCCGGTCGAGAGGCGCGATGCAGCCATTCTTTGGTGCGTGGCCTTCAACCTCATAACCTCCTCACGCTGTTCGAACCCCTCATACTTACGTGGAGAACCAACAATGGAAGTATCCAGCGAATCAGGCAAAACGCCATGCACAAACTTGCAATTGTTGCCATTTTTGCAGTGTCCCCTCGCAAAGTAAAGGCAGGTCTTATACCCGATACCCGAACCTGCTTCTTCAGACTCAAAACACACATCGCTAGCCGAGAAACTCCTCCTATGGAATGGAACAACATCGCCATTGCTGACAGATTGCCAATTGTTAAACCCATGTCCTAATTGAACTAGTGGATCGACCAAATCCTCATTATTGGAGGAAGACTCGTTGAGGAAGGAAAAGTAATCGTTCATTTGGTGCTCATCAACGAAGTCTTTAACAGTGCTGGCGGGGTTGTTCGGGAACCCAGAATGGATATTCTTGTAGGAGAGTAAAGGTCTTGAGTTTGGGCTAATGGGGTTGTTTGGGAACCCAGAAAGTGTCCAAGTATGCGAAGACGGTGAAGATAGGTTTCTACTGAAGTCGAAACCATTGTCACCGATTCTCGGCGACGACTGCGAAAATGGGTTGCTACTAGTGGGCCTCGCTATGGGGTTGAGAGGAGAAGGAGAAGAAGGGGTAGTAGAGGTTGTCGACGAGGTGTTCGAAGAAATACCCAAATGAGCCTTCGCCCTGAGGATTACGGAGTGAAGAACATGGTCTGGGCTACAACATAAGCGTACCAATTCACTCTCTTCTAGGTTAATGAGAAGAAAACCCATAATCTTTGAGGCATTTTCCGGGTCAAGATTCTTGATCTTGGCGAGTACTACATTCGTGGCTTCATAAGAATCCATGAGTTCCAGAGGAAAGAGAGAAAATGCTAGTAGTAGCGGTGGGTAGTGAGTGAAAGAGAGGTTAAAGAAATAGAAAGGTCTCTGCCCCGCCGAAGAACGCTGTTACCTGGTTAGCAGTAGATTTTGGAGTCTAACAAGCGGGATTTGGTGGGTACTGCACAGCACACTCACTCACTCTTCCACTCTTCGTCCTTTCTCTCTCTGTAATCTCTCTCTATATCCTTTGGAGAGATAGCGGTAGATTTCAGATCCAGGGTAATCGTCAACACTCCAAACAGCAACAAGCCTGTTGTTGTCCCTTTCCGTTTCTCTTGTATTTTGCTCAAATACTATAATAATAATAATGACTAGAATAAATGAAATGAGCGAATAGCTTTATTTAATGTAAAAAAACATATATATATATATATAGTATTTTATATTTTTAATATGTTTTTTAAATAAATATAACATGTATATGATTAAAATAAAAATCTATATAATACATATTTATATGCTTATTAGTTAATTATAAACAGTGCTCATTAATTTATATATGTGAAAAAATAATTTAATTTAACTTCAACTATCTGCAAATCATCTTTTTTTTTTAATTTTAAAATAAAACTTGCTTTCTCCAATTATCACGTGTTAAGATTTAGAAATTTTATCTATTTGCCCGGTATCTTAACGAATGTAGATCCACTACAATGGGAGTCACAGAAAAAAAATTTAACAATCAAAAATTAAAAAAAAAAAATTGTGCCTATACCAGCCGTGTAGTAAATCTCCTGTATGGCTAGTGATCATAATTTGTATCTTAACATGAATTCTATCCCAAGCTTTGATTTTTATGTTATCTAAACAAAAAAGATTATTTATTTGGGATAACATTCTCACTAAAAAATAAATGGCAAGTTTAAAATTTGAATGAAGAGAGTTGAGATAATTATTTTTGAATTTCTAAAATTAAAAAATTATTAATAAATAGAAAAAAGTACACTATAATCCTTGAACTATAATTTAATTACAATATTCATATTTATTCTCAAAATGCCACAATTTGGTCTTTGTAATTAGATTATCTAATATATATAGGTAAAGTATGCTTCATTTAACATAGGAGTTTCATTTGACTAATAAGAAAACTCTGTTAAATTAAATTATCAACAACTCATGAAATAACTTTTCTATCTTTCTCATATTTTCATTAAGAATTTTTTGAAGTGCATAAATTTTTTATAAGCATTAAAAAAATAATGAAATAATTACTTTATATAAATTCTTCATAATCAACGAGAAAAATAATGAATTAGCTAATCATCTCTTAAATTAGAAATTTTTTAAAGTTTAAAAATTTGTTAGAATTAATGAGAAAATTAAAAAAATATTTTTTGAAATCTAAGAATTCTTTTGAGTAAATGAGAAAATTAATAAATTAATTAATCACCTTTTCAATAAAAAATTCTATGAAGTCAGGGCATTTTTTGAAGTAGTTAATTAATTAACTGTATCTTAATTTTTTTTAAATAAAGGACTATAAATATAACTTAACATAGTTCAAAATTAAAGTAAGATAAAAAATATAGATTAATGGTTTATGATGGTGCTCTTTCAATAAGTTTAATATTGTTATTTCTTTTTCAGCAATCTCATGTAACCAATTTTATGGACTTTTTTAATTTATTATTTTTTATTTATATCACAATATATTATTAAATTTAATTTTTTACTAATACTTACGAACATCATTAATTTAAAATGTATTAGCATATAGTAAAACAAATTAATTATCTCTATCAAATTAACTACTTTAACTTAATAATACTCAATTGGTAAAAGCTTATTTATGACTCATTGATTCTATTATCAATCGTGTAAAAAGGAAAAAAATTAATCATTTAGTCCTTATAGTTTGTTTTAATTATTAATTTAGTCATTATAGTATCATTGTTTTTAAATTTGCCCTCTACCGTTTAAACATTAAAATTTGATCATTTTCATTTGTTTTATCTTAAAATCGTTAAATTTCATCCTTTGTGCCTAAAACATTGCTCAAATGGAGCTAAGGTGGAGATTTGAAGCATGTTTCCTCAAATTTTTTTAGGTAGTCATATAAGTAAAACTATCAAAGTGGGTTTGTCTAGTCTATCTAAACTAGTAAATTAAACAAGTTGGCTTGTTTAACTCTCCTTAACCACTTGGTTGTCCTATTTAATTTATTAAAAAAAAAATTGAGAACAAAACTCTTCCTAATTTTGTTGAATGAAATTTGGAAGATAAAAACAAGCAACGACGAAAGGGTTCTTTTGAAATGATAACATACATGGATAAAACCCTAATGTGAAAGTCTTGTTGAAGGGAAGGTGGGACAAGAGAGGTGTTTTGGAGGCGTTCCACAATGCCATCCATGTAGACTTGTATGTATGGAGGATTCATTATGGCAATCCCTTTGGTGTTGTTGGTGGCCATATGAAGAAAGAATATAGACAAATAGATGGAAGGAGCAAGGGAAATGCATGTTTAGTTTAGTGGAAAAAGTTGTTGGGCCAAGTCTACAATCAAATAATAAAATGAATAGAGTATAAATAAATAAATAAATAATTTGTGAATTCATCAAATTGACTCGTTTAACTTATTGATTAAATAAAATGGATTGATATTAGTTTATTCAAAAATTTATTTAAGTAAACTTTCAATTTAACTCACCTTTTTAGTGGATTAAACTTATTTTGATGTTTTTATATGAGTAAGGACCTTTGTTCTGTTTCTCAGTTCTTTTTTCTGTCTTATTCCATTGTTTTTATCACAGTAATCTCTCACCAACTCACCCATTTCTTTAGACGCATAAGTACCTCATTATTCTATAGTAACCATAAACCCTAAAATTGATGAGTGAGGTCTTGAGAATTGGTGTACACTTGGGCGTGAAAAGATGGGTGAAACTGTTGGGAGATGCTATCAAGTAGGGTACTACAGAAAATACTGTGAGGAGAACAATGGAAGGGGAAGACGCAGAGGAAATCAGAAACAAGGCAAGGGCTACTGGTCACATGGCTACCTAAAGGATTCCAGGAAACGTAGCTTCATATATCTACTTAAACTCCAATTTTGCAATGCTTAAATCACATAAGATGGAATCTTACATTATTAGGATAAAAAGAAGTGGTAAGAAGCAAATTTTGAAGTTTTTAAAAAGTATCAGTGCAAATTTTTTTTTTTTAAAAAAAATATATATATATATATATATAATGACCATATTAATAACAAAAGTAAACAATAAAGATCAAATGGTTAATCTTAAGAGAAGAAAAAAGTCTATTAGCATCATTTTGGAAAAGATCTCGTCACCAAATAAGAATAAAATATTATTTTGATTTTCTATTTATGAGTTTAATCCCAATTTAGTATTTCACTAATTTATAGTTTCAAATTTGACTCTCACTTATAAGTTTAATCTTAATTTCGTCTCTTACTAATTTCAAATCTTAATTTATTTTTTCGCTTATAAGTTTAGTATTAATTTAGTCTCCAACTAATATTAAAGTTAACACATATAATTCTTTATTTTTAATTAAATTTAAATTAAATATATTAACATTCATATTAACAAAGGACTAATTTATACTAAACTGGTAAGTAATTAACCAAAATCTGAATTTTACTTAAACAAATAACAGAAAATAACTTTTTTTAAATGAATAGTACAAATAGAAAATCAGTTACTCAAAAGTTCATTTATACTGACCACATGACTATTAGATATTGAATATTAAAGATAATTAACATTTTTCACATTATATGACAGTTTAGAAAGTAAAATATCATGTTTTAAAATTCATGTATTAATACTGTAATTACATTATAGTTTAGGAGGATAAAATGTGTTTTTCACTAGAATTTGAAAGAATATGTATATTTGTTTTCCTTTTATAATCATGAGTTGATAAGAAATTATGTTTTGTATTTTTTATTATTTTTAAGAACTTATAATATTTTATTTTTAAGTATTTTTTAAATTTACAAAATTATCCATCCGTAATCGTAAATCATTATTTTATAAGAGTGAGTTGATTACTCCAAAAATACTTGCAAGGAATTTTTTTTAGTATGACTAACGAATTTGAGATGATCAACATATAGAATATATTATGGACATGATTGCCAACTCATCTCATTTCCGTTTCATTTATTTTGTTGTTTAGCTTGAACAATTATACAGAAAAAGCAAACTTTTTATTCTGACATTTTTATTAGAACATTTAATGATTGATCTACTGTGTCTCTATTCTTCTTCTTTTTTTAAATGCTTAAAGTGCTATTTTTCTAGGGTTTATAATCAAAGACCTAGAGATCGATGATCCTACGGCAAATATCGCTAAGCTGTCTTAATGAATTTAAACATGAGAGGTTGATAATCAGAGTAATTATTCTGTTTAGTTTATATTTTATGCTAGTTAATTTCGTTAATTCTGCTAAAAAGTTGTGCGTCAGCTTCTTATAATATATAAAGATGATGCATTCCACTGTTTTCATTCATAATATCTATATATATATATATGCATATACCAATTGCGTTTTCCATTTCTTTTTGGCGTTTAAAGCTGCTAGACATATATGCATGAGCCTCCACTATGTTCGTCTGTCCTTTTGTAGATCCAGACTTGCGGTCCTCTCAAGTTTAGCCTGCATTCATTCCTTTTATTCCAAATTTCAGAATATGAAAACTAAAACACACTGTCATCAATTTGGACATGACTTGGCAAACCACTTAGAGACTTCTTATTTTATGCCCAAGAAGTGATTTAAAAAATATTTGTTTAATTTAATATTAATAAAAAAAATTAATTTTTCATTATTTCCCAGTTACTAGAAAAAGGGGAGATAATTTGGATTCCTTATTTTACACATGGACAATCCATGTCAGCATATAACCAACCGACTTAAGTGTAATGATAATGACTAGTTCAAAAAATTTTAAAACAACAAGGACTAATTTTAAAAAAATAAATTGTAAGAACTAATTTGTAAATTTATGCAAAATATAGGAATTAAATGATTAGTTTTCTTAATAATAAATAATGAAAGAGATATTTTTATTTTTGGCAAAATTGACACAAAAAACCTTTTGATTTTACTAAATAGAAAATTTAAAAATAATTTTAACAATAAAAGCGACTCACAAATATGAATAAATATATTTATTTTGTATGGTAAGTGAATTGAAGTAGTATAACTTAATAGAATTTTATATTCTTCTTTATTTTTAATTTATTAAAAAATTAAACAAAAAATAAATATAGTATTTATATTTAATTTATATGTAAAATATAATTTATTATATATATATATATATATATATATTGGTGCGAGACATTCCCTTAAATATACCTATATATATAGGGGAACGCCCCACTCTTTTAGGTCACAGGATTTTGCCCGTAGATATACTTACTATAGAATTTATAATAAAATGTAAGTTATTAGATTTTGATATTTGAAAAAAAAAAATTTTGAAATTAATTGTGTAAGAAAAAGCTATTAACTCTTTTGGATCGTGTGAGTCAAATTCACACTATCTTAATTTTTTTTTTAAATGTACTCTAAGTATCTTAGGAGAAAAAAATTGGCGTAAATAAATCATTAATGCTTTGATAAAAGTGTCAGTAAAAAAAAACCAAGAAAACATATTGGTGTATATAATAAATAAATGAATTCAGATCCCCTAGATAATATATACGTCGTCTAGCAAAAGCTTTTTTTCACTTTATTCTTTTTTTATAACTAATTCCCTACCACAACGTATTCGTTGGACAGTTGGGGTCAAATTTGTAAATAAATACGATAGAAAGAGGATTCTTGATGGTAACCTTGTTGACGTTGTGTATTGATAGTGACTTGATAATGTTATTGTGGGTATACATTGTAAAATAATTTTTGTTTTAGTTCCGCAAAAGCCCTTTTTTATGAGCACGCTCTATAAAGACTATTATTATTAAAATTTTTAAATTTGTGATTTCAACAAGACTTGTAAAAAGAGGATGGACTCATAATATTTGTAACGTAATCTTATAAAAATTTATTTATGTTAATTAGCAACTATTGAATATAACTAAATCTTAAAAATACAAATAAATTTTTTATATAAATCTACATCCAAATTATTTATGAAACTCAAAATATAAATTTAATAATTAGGGTGTATTATCGTTTGAATAATTTTTTAAAAAATATTTTCATTTTAAATGTTCAATTTATACTAAAAGTAATGTAACAAGATGAAAAGAATGTGAATAGAGAAAAAATGTACTAAGTAATAGCAGAAAAGTCCATTTTTTCATTTTCAATAACTTAAAGAGAAAAAATGTACTAAATAATAAATATATATTTTTAAGGAAAATGCAAATATCTATGGTTGAAGTGCACTTTTTGTGAAGCAAAACAAAATATGTTACCTGAGGAAAAGATTGTTACATTATTTTTTAAGAAGGTAATTACAGTGAAACTAGGCATTCATAACATTTAAATTATTTCATAGTATCTTAGAAATTATTAAATGGGAATATTAAATTTTTAAATGTAGGTTTGCGAGCCATATTAGAATTTTTAAAGTAATGTATAATTGAACATAAATTTTTTTTAAAAAAATTGAACAAAAAAATAAAAATAAGAATAAGAATTTTTAAACCTTCTTTAGTTGTTGGACCTTTTCGATTGGGCTTTGGGCCTTTTCCAATTTCAACTTAAATATTTTTTCTTATAAATGGGTCAAGTGATTTTTAAGTTGAAAGTTAGGCAATTTCAAATTTATATTTAAATTGACAAATTTCTCGTATATTAAAACAATAACTTAGTTCATTTATTGAGTTAATTCACAAATTTTATAATAATATTTATAATAATGTACCATAGACCATAGCAAATATCCAATT
The DNA here is from genome assembly GCA_037074485.1 of Delonix regia. Lineage (NCBI taxonomy): Eukaryota > Viridiplantae > Streptophyta > Magnoliopsida > Fabales > Fabaceae > Delonix > Delonix regia. Next base: position 8,877,128 of record CM073453.1, read on the forward strand.
TATAGGCAAATAATATGATGCCACATGGTAAAGAAGCTAAACTATAGGTATGAAAATGTTCATTATCCTATGACCAAAAAAGAAAAAGTACCATTTCCATTTTAGAAAATTTTAGCAAATCATAGAGAAACATGATGAGATATAGTAATCGAACTCATGAATCAATATTCCCTAAAAATACATCAAGAGAAAGTTACACTTGAATCAATATATTAGGGCCTACACATTTTACCTTTAATGAAATTCGTGATTTAACTCCAAATTCTTATTTCCTTTACAAAATCATTAATTTTCCATGCATATCATAATTTCTTACTTGGGTAATTGAAATCCTAAATTAGACTCACATAAGAAAATATCTTCCCCAAATTTTGCTCTTATTTTCAAGTTTGCCCAAAATTCTTACTTTCCTCATGGAAATTCCTCATTTCCAATGTAGAGAATATTAAATTTCCTCTTGAGCCAATGAATATATGAAATTCAATACATATAACATAATATCTTCTCTAATTGTTGCCCATAAACAAATTCCTACTTTTGCCCAAATTTCTAATTTCTCTATAAAATCTCTAATTTTATTAAGACTTTAGGGTGATTGGGGAAATTTAGAAATTAGGCTTTCTAAATATTAAAATAAGTCAAATTGGGGCATTTAGGGAGTCACATAACTTGCACATGTCATTTTCTTATCAAAATATAATGGAATGAAATATCAATGTCCTAATGGTTTAACTACATGCCATTTGAATGTAAACTTTTAAACCATTTGATACCACAGAGTAAATTAGTTAAACCATAGGTTACCAAAGTGTTCTTTATTGCATAGTTAAAAAATGTTATCCATTTGAAAAAATTTTAAGGCTTTAAGAGAAGGTATTAAAAAAAATATGAGATAGAAATTGAACTCAAAGGGAAAATTAAACAATTGGTCCCTATGGTTTTTCCATATTTGTATTTGGTCCTCATAATTTAATTTTTTTTTTCAGATGACTCCCTATAGTTTTCTTCCATTTCAAATCCACTCCCAGCCATCATATTATATCTAAATCTCATCCGTGAGCATAACATAGCAAATGGAGGTCCTTCACATGGCTGTGGACATGGTTCAACAATTTTACATAGGCAATGGAAGGTACATATTTTTGTTTTGTTTCAGTCAATGAAAACAAGGAACTTCCTCTCTTCTCTTTCGTTCTCACTCCATAACATTCTCCTTTTCTACTTCATTCTTCTTCTATTTTCGTCCTCTCTTCCTGATGTCTCCCTCTCTTTGTATTCCTTGAAGAAGATAATGGAGCAAGAGGGGAATTCCAGGACCACTTCCATGAGCTAGTTGACAGAGACTAGAGAGAGCAGTGACGCATGAGTAAGAGCACAAGAACTCTTCCTGACAATATAATAAACGAGAGCAGCAATGATAATGAAAGAAAGAGAAAAAAGAATAATAGTTAGAAACAGAGATAGATCCAAAGGGGTGCGGGACGGTTGCCTCTTTAGATTTTTTATATTTTAACTTTTATATATAATTTTATTTTATATTATTAATTAAGTTATTTAATTTATAAGAGCTCACTCCTCTTAAATTGTAAGAATTTGTCTTCCTTAATTCAAATATTTAATCCAAAAACTTTGGTCCCTTTGGAGTCAAATTCTAGTTCTGTCCATGGTTAGAGAAAGCTAAGAGAATAGAATAGAAAGAAAGGAGTTTGGTATGGAGGATTTGTGTGAGAAAGCTGAAAAAATTCTTACAGAGAAGGATATCCCTATTTTGTTTGTTTGTTTGGTTAATAAGAATATCCCTGTTTTAGTCACCAAGTAACAATGAACTATAAAAGGTAGCAAAATAGAAATCGAGAGAAGCATGGAAGATATTGGAAGGAGGGGAATAGTGGAAAAAGTGAAGAAGGAATGATGAAATAGAAAAATGCATAAGCAAAGACAGGCAGAGAGAGCTTCGATGAAAGGGGGAGAAATAGAGAACAAAATATAAAGAAGAGAGGCTAGCAAGGAAATTTGAAACTCATATGTTACGAATCCATAGCTTTCAACCTTCACATGCCACTGTCTACCTAGTTATAATCCTCTTTATAAAATTAAATACTGAGAGAGGGAGATGTTAAGAATAGAGAGGATGAAGGGAGAAAAAGAATGATGTAGAAAAGGAGTGATCATAGAGTGGGAGTAGAAAGGAAGAGAAGAGAAGGAGTTCATTATTTTAATTTACTAAAAAAAAAAATGCACCTTCTATTACCTATGTGGAACTTTTGAACCATGTCAACAGCCACTTGAAGGACTTTCGTTTGCCATATCTTACTCCGATGGATGGCATTTAGATGAATATAACGGTAAGGAGTGGATTTGAAATGGAAGAAAAGGAAGTTATTTTAAAAATGTTAAACTACAGGGACTAAATTACAAATAAAGAGAAACTATAGGGGCCAATTGTTTAATTTTCTTACTTTAAAATTATGTTACTTGACCTGACACACTTAATCTCTTAGGATGTGTTTGGATGAATAATATGTTAAAAAATGGAATAGTCAAAATTAGATGAATTATTGGTTGAGACTTTTTTTCTTCTTTTTCTTAACAAAGATGAATGACAAACGAGAAACTCTAAAAGATCAAAATTTTTCTTTGCTATCCAAACATATTTTAACCCTCCAAATTAAGGGATTTGGGATGGAATAGAATAACTTAATGATACAATCACAAAAATATTGTCTTCAGTAAAAGAAACTTACAACTATCACATTATAGTTACAAGGGAAGTATTGGAACATTAATTTATAAGACATTCCTTTCTATTTTAGTTCTCCCTTTTATCTCATTAAACTTTCAAACAATACTTGTCTTACCATTGCAGGCCCTAATATTCTATTGCATCAATGGTGGAGCCAGGGGACTAGCGTATGTCATAGTCACCCCAAAATTCTATTACATATATAGAGAAAGGTAGTATGCATGTATTTAATATTTGGCCATTATATATGAAGGATAAAATTGTTATTTAATTCCTCATGTTACATATAAAATATTAAATAGTGACTTTTAAATAAAACAAACTTTCATTTTTATCTTTTTCCAAACTTCTCTTTGCTTATGTTTAAACTCCCTTTACTTTTTATTTATTTTAAACCTCTAATTTTTACTCTTTAGTCTTTACTCAATTACAAACATATGCACAACTTTAGGCCAAGGCTTTTGACTTGACAACACTATTTACATTTCACACCTTTACTTCGTCTTCTTGAGTTTAGTTTATATTTATTGTTTGAGTTTTTCTTCTTTCTCAAGTACTTCGGCTGTTCGGGAACTTTATTATATATGTCTTCATTTCATTTTGTAGGTATAATAATTTATTAATTTTTGATTCATTGCTTTATGGTTTATTCTTTGTTCATGCCCAATGCTTTCATTTATGTTGCATGCCTTCACTTCACAGCGAGCAAAATACTATAAATCAGCACCTTACTAATAACTTTTTTTAATTATACTGCATATTATGTTTATCCTCTTTGTTTAAGATTAGTTATATGCATATATTTATATATATAATTGTTTTCTCCTGCCACTTATAATTCTTATTTTTTGATTAGTTAATATTTTTATTTATATTGTGATAATAAATTTTGAAAAAATGACTGTGTTTGGTGTAGTTATTCTTTTTTATTAAAGCTCATATTTAAGTATTGTAATTGATAAAATGAGTGTAGCTATACAATATTATTTGATATTTAATGATATTTATATGTTTGATTAAGGACAAAAATTAATGATTTAGTCCCTATATTTTATTTTTTGCAAACCACTTCTTATTGTTTCAAATTTTTTCAAGATGGTCCCTGCCATTACACTTCTACCGTCATTTAATATTGTATGATGTGGATTGCCCGTGTGGATGTTAAGTGCCTCATCAAATGCAAACTAGCCCGTCCACATAATATCCTCCTCGTATTCTTTCAAGACTTGATTTCTCTAGCGGAAACGAAGATCTTCATGCATTGGTATTCTCTTCTCTCAGACTTTCAATCTCTTTCTCTGGTGTTCTCCTACTCATATTTTGACTTACCTTGCTTCCTACTAGAATCTGAAACTTTTCCCTATCTCTTTTGCTTCACTTTCTTCCATGTTTTCCTTTAACTTTCCTCACACCTCAATTTTTCATTAGTTCTCTCCTAGCTAGGCATTGTATATTCTCTTTTCGGTTCTATATCTTATTACTCAAAATCAGGAGCCTTTTCTCCCTTTTCACCGAAGGCACGATGGTGTGTTATTCCTGGTTTCCTTCTTCTTTGAAGATCTTTTCATATCTTCTAACTATTTTCTCTATCTTCAAAGAAGAACTACTTATATAACCCTAAAAGCTTGTTATTTGGTGGGACTATGAATGAATTGTTCATTTGACAATATAATGAGCAAAACTCTTTGGAGCTTTGCCATTTTATTAAGCGTCATTCAACAAAGTCAAATCAATTCAACCACGTATCTATGTTTATACCATTGTCAACGTTCTCTAATAGAAGATCCACTGTAAATTACTTTATTATTGTTTATGTTTCACAAGTTTATACCACTTATGTACAAGCTTGATTATGCTCAAGTTTAAATCCCATGCAATTCTAAATTCTGAATCTATTATCTCTTTAATTGCATCTATTCAATTATCTCTTTAAATATAAGTGAACTATAAGGATTATGCTCTCGGTCGTATACTCAAAGGCTGCTAGTATGATTTCAATTTACATCATTTTGAGTTTATGACATGATTAACTTTAAGATATCTCCCATTCTACCCTCTGCCACACTACTTCTTATTTATTTATCATTATTTGTTTCATTGATGGAAAATGAGTGACCTGTTGCGGTGAGAGGAGTAAATTTGATTTCCAAAATTGATCAAGAGTGTGAGGAGGAAGAACTCAGGAATGGAAGTTGTTTATACCCACAATTTTACATAGATGCATGCCCTTGTGCAATTGAGACTAATGTTGTTTTATATATATATATATATATATATATATATATATATATATTATCAATTGATGTTAAACAAAAGGAGGAGAGGACAGTGGAAGAAGAACCGAAGCTGAAGATAGAGAAGGAAAGCTAAAAGATACATAAAGGTTTTTAAAGAAATAGAGAGTTTGAGAGACGAAAATACTAAAGCAATGAAGATCCCTATCAAGAAGACCAAGGAGGATTCATAGGGACACTTTAGCTGCAATATGATGTAGCGCCCAACATCCACATGGGCAGTCTACATCATACTATATTAAACGACGTTAGATATGCAACTAATGGTAGGAAAAATATTGAAAATATTTGAAATTATAAGGAGTGATTCCAACAAAATAAAGTGTAAGGACCAATTTACAAATTTTTTTCATATAAAATATATGTAAAATTTATTAACTTCATATCTTAATTAACTTTTAATCCCCTTACTTTATACTTATGGCTATGCCATTGTTTTCCATAATTGATTATTCCATTTTATTATTCTATAAACACTCAAACATAGTGTAAATAATTTTATACTATTTTACTCCCATATGTAACGTTCCTTCTATAATTTTAAAAGTAAATACTAACATATTAGCTATTTTATGTATTTCAATAGCAAAGACTCCCATAATTCCTAAAAGTAAAATAAAAATTCATACAATGTGTTATCTATATAAATTTGTTGTAACGTACAAAATATCCTACTAGTTTACATGTTTTAAATTCTATATATCTAAAACATTAAAATATACTTCTGACCGAGTTATGGTTGAAAATTAAATTAGAAGCTTATTTAATATTTATTATATTTTAAAACATTTTAATATATTTCCTACCAACTCGTGGTCAGAAGCTTATTTATTATATTTAAAACATTTTAACATATTTCCTACGACTTGTTGTAGGAAATTTAATTAGCAGTATATTTATTATATTTTTGATAATCAAACTAATCAAGTAATAATTTTTTATAAAATTAATTCTAAATGACATATCAAATCTACATATTTTGTAGGAACAACATTTTAACAAATTTAAGCATGTACAAAATTATAAGTTTTGTCAATATAAGTTGTAAATTTAAAAATTTTAAGCAGAAAAATCTAGAATTTTTACTAAATATTCTAGATACTTGGTTTTCGATTGACTAATACAGACTGTAGCCTATATTAACCAACTAAAAATGGTTTATACTAAAATTGTGAGTATAAAAATAAAATATGTTAAAATAATGAGTTAGTTTTTTAACTTTATTTATTGTTTTAAAATAATTTTTTAATTTAAAGTTTTTTAAAATAATTATTTAAGTTTCAATTTTATCAAGTTAAAAATCTTTCTAAGTAAGTGAATTGAAAGGATTATGACTTGACAGCACTAAAGAACTTGAGTTTTAATTCTAAATTGTACTTATACATATACATATATAGTTAAGTAAAAGTTTTGGATACTATTATTAAAAATTATGAATTTATTACTAACATTTTGAATTTTTTTTCGTTATTTTACTAAAAAGAAAGAGAAATTTAAAATTTAAACTCACTGAAGTCATATATTCACGTGATTAAGGATTTAAATTTTTTATGTTATTATTCAATATCCATTTAGGTGCTTCATAGACATGAAAGATCTCATCATGATTTCTTCTTCCAAGAAAAAAAGCAACTAACATATGAGAGCATATGATATTTATCTCTATCCTCTTTTAGAATTGTCGAATTATATTTATATAGTTACATTTTCATTTGATAAGTTCTGGTATTTATCTACTTTATTATTATTTATGATATATATTTTTGGCAACATTTCTAATTGAACCAGCAATTTTTGCAACATTTTTTGACTATCCGTAGTCAATTTTTCTTATGCAAACACCACTATTGACTGTTACTTTTTGTAAGCTTAGTGTATCTATGTGGAACTTGTAACCATTGACAAAAATAAATAGTCCATACTTGGACTTTCCTCTTTGTCCCACAAGCTATGTCTTGTAAGAAAAGATCTCTCACATTATTCGCAAGATTGTGAACTTATAAAATAAAGACCTATAAATTCAGTGGTATGTTAAGATTAAAGTTGTAAGTCACAAACTCCTTACCTAGTTTTAGAACAACGAGGGAAATTGAGATTCAATATGTTGTTCCACCTCAGCATCAGTGATGTGCAGCATTGAAGAAGTTAATCCCTCGACATACATGTTGCAGGCCGAATTTAAATTAATATAAAATGAATTATAGGGAATACAAAATTATGTGAGTTTGGGTAACTCCTACTTCAATTAATGTTGCACTTCATCACAATTCATAAGCAAATATAATTTAGCCATAGCCATTTCATTGTCATTAAGAAAACGAGACTTGTATGCCCCAGATGAGTGACCCAGATAATTGAATACTAAAATTGGTAGCAAGATTAATTCCCCACCATTAGCATTTCTGGGCACTCTCGTTCTCTTAGAATGGATGTGTGACTTAAAATAGTGTGAACAGAAAATAGCTATCTCTTCGATTATGTAGGCCTTGCATATGTAGCCTTCTACACGAGCTTTGTTCTTTACTTTCCTCTTTAAGGTGTGGAGAAACCTATATAAGAAGCAGTGGACGGTCAAATGTATATAAATAGATAGGTAGATAGGGCACATATAAGTTAAGATTACCTCTCAAATGGGTATGTCCACCAATGTTGAACTGGTTTGCCAACCTTAGATTCATACATTAAATGGATAGGTAGGTGCTTCGTTGAGTTAAAAAAGGTAGGGGAAATATCTTCTCTAATTTGCATAATGTCAAGATAATGTTTTGGTCCAATAACTCTAGTTGGTTCACCCTCAATGTAATAGAGCAAAGGTCCCTGAAGAACTAACTAAGCTCAATTATGGGATTCCAAACTGCTTCTAGTAAGGCACTCAAGGCCATAGGAAGCAATTGTTTCATTAACACATAATAATCATGACTCTTTAATCCATGCAAATTTGCCTCTTTAAGGTCCACGCATCGGCAAAGATTTGAAGTATACCCATCAGGCAACTTTAAGTTCTTAACCCATTGACAAACTGCTCATTTTTGTTTAATATTGAAAGTGTACTTTGCCTTCAGTTTTAGTAACTTACCCTCACGGTCAACAAGTTCTAAATCTTTACGTTGAAATATTTGCTAAATATACATTCTTGCTTTTGCATTGTCTTTTGTTTTGCCCTTAACATCCATAACTGTGTAAATCACATTATCAAACACATTCTTCTCCATATGCATGACATCAAGATTGTGTCGCAACAAATTAGCTTTCCAATATGGTGACTCCCAAAAGATACTTTGTTTTGTCTAGTTATGATTAATTCCATATCCTTCATGTGTTTAAATTTGTCCACATTCATTGGCTTTGGAAAGATTGTACACTCGCTCCCACACTTGCTCCCCATCTAGTCAAGGGAGATGAGGTGATTTTTCATCTTTGTTTTTTATAAATGCATTTCTATTTCTCCTATATGGATGGCTTAGTGGTAAAAATTGTATATAGCAATCAACAAAAGTTGTTTTTTACCCATACTTGAGAGTGAATGCCTTTGATTTCTCTATACAAATAGGGCATGCCAACTTCCCAGCTATCGTCCAGGCCAACAACATTTCGTATGCCAAAAAGTCATTGATTATCCACATAATGGCTACTTACATTTGAAGGTTTTGTTTCAATGAAATATCATATGTTGGTACTCCTTCACTCCATAATAGTTTTAATTTATCTATCAATGGTTGCAAGTAAACATTTATTTTGTTTTTGGATTGCTTGGCCCAAGGATAATTAGTGATAAGAACATGTTTTCTTGTTTCATGCGCTTCCCAGGTGGTAGATTATATAGAGTGACAATTACAGGCCAACAAGAATAATTTTTCCCAGATTAACTATGTGGTGTAAAGCCATCAACATAGAGCCCATCCTTACATTTCGTGGATCAATCGCAAAGTCTTGGTAGGTTTGATCAAATACTTTCCATTCTTTCCCATTAGAAGGATATGATAAAAACCCATTATCTTGCCAGTTTTCATAGTGTTATCTCATGTCTTTAGTTGTAACCTTAGAAGTGAACAATCTTTAAAGCTTAGGAATCAATGTTAAGAACCACACGTACTTGTTTGCCACCATTTTACATCTCCCTCGACTAGTTCTTGTACGATACTGTGCAACCCTATAAAACTTACATTGGCTTTCATTTAAGTCATCCTTGTAATAAAGCATACACTCATTTATACAATAATCGATCTTCTTATATCCAAGCCCCAACTTGGACATTAGTTTCTTTGTCCTATAAAAGTACTGCTCAGGCATGTTATACTCAACCTTAATACTTAGCATTTGTACAATAGTTAAAAGTTTAGAGTGATTGGAACACCCTTCCTACAAAGGCACCTATGAAGCAGCCAACATGTCATAAAATGCTTGAGCATCAGGATTTGGATCCTTATCCACCATTTCCTACAAATTATCCTTAAAGGTTAGGCCGGTAACATCTATCACCATGATTTCAAAGTGATTTGTTTGCCCCCATCACCTTTAAGAGGCACAAAGTGTTCAATTTATGGCACACACACAAATGGAGATGGCACAAGTAATTGTTCACCATGATAACTCCAGTAATGATAATTTGGTCTAAATCCATTTTTGTATATATGTACATTTACCTTATTAGGAATTAGAAGTTTCTTGCTCTTACACTTTACACAAGGGCACCTTGTCACTCCTCTATTAATGTATGGTGACAATTGACTAGCATGTTCAATAAACTCATTAACACCTGTCATAAACTCAGGTGGTAAGGTAGGGGTCACTTTGTTGTACATCCATGCTCGAGTCTCCAACAAGTCCATGCTCTCTAACACTACTTCTAGATTACACACAATGATAGTGTTAATCTATTACCTAGCAAAATAAGTTTGTATAATTATATACTTTGAAGCAATCTCAAAGCAACCAAAACTTAATCTTACTTATATGTAAAAACTTGAAATAAGCAACATAGGTCGAAGTTGAGGACTTACTTGTTCTCACTCAAGGCTAACATAAGATGCAATAGATACTTACACAAGCTTCAAACTACCTTAGCATATTATGTCTCTAATCTTCAACTAGATAGAAAAGAATAATCATCAAGAGTCTTAACAAAGGCATCTAGAATTCAAGTAAGCAATGCACTAACAAAACTAGTAAAAATAACACAACTACAGAACTAAAAGTTCAAGAACAAATACACAATTTGTTTGAGATTATCAATTATATAAATTATTTTCGTTATATATATATTATTAATTATTCTAATAATGAATTCTAGCATTTCATTAGGCGTAAACTCATCAACACCCTTCATAAACTCAAGTGTAAATCCTACTATGTAAGGAATTACTCTATTGTACATCCACACTCGACTCTCCAATAGGTCTATGCTACACTATGTCTATTGAGTTGGGGGAAAATTAATTAGAGGGATATTCCATTTTCCTAGTCATAATTCAAATAATAGTTTATATATATATATATATATATAGGGGTGTGTGATTGAAGTTTCAAGGTTTGCATATGTAAACTAACACAACACATAGTTTAATCATAGCATATCGAAATATTAAATATGGTAATATTAAACACATGAAGTAATATTTAACATGGTAAAAAAATCTGCACTTCATTTGAATTTATAGACAAATAAATTTCTTTTTCTTGTCATGCCCTTTCTCATCAAACTAACCATTATTATATATGGGCTTTATGAGCCTAAAAATACAAAAAAATAAAATAAAAATAAAATAAATAAAATAAATAAAAAAATATAAATATAATAAATATATAAATATAAATTATAATAAATATATAAATATGGGATCCAAGTAAGTCTGTCTTGTTCAACGTACCAATTTGTTTAGTATTGGCTGAAAGATTTCATCCAAAAAAATATTGGCCCATGAAAAAGATACTTACATTTGTGTTTCCAATAGTAGCAGCATATGATCTCTTTATTTATCTCAAAGAAATTTCTTCAAAGATAAACTAAGAAAAAAGAAATCACATCAATTTGAGGATTGGCATGTCCTATATAGTCTAACGTGTCCCACACTAAAAGATGCATATAATCATCTTGATTGGGACTCTATACTAACTCATTTAAGAAGTTGCTTTATGCTTCTGTGAGTGTATTCTCACCTCCTCTTCAAAATATATTTCCTATTACATGTAAAACAAATTTTAATATATATATATATATATATATAGAGCACAATTACATCAAGAATTAACCATGTAAACTACTTTATATCAATATGAAACAACTATCACGTAAATCCATCTAGCAAATAAAGATTGGTACTATTTAAAAAAAATGCCTTTTTCTATACTTCCATTGATTGAAGTCTTAATGTACTTGTAGTTAATACTTATGTGTGAATAGTAGTGTGAAATCTTCTTAACTTAATCTTTTTGAATATGTAGGCTAGACAAACAAAAAAAATATCTTCTGAAAATGCAAATCAACGTCCACCAAAACAAGAGATTACCAACGTCATTTGAATAATCAAAACTACCAAATCAAGTAAAATTTTTCCACAATATTTCATTACTTGAGCACATAAGAGTGATTAAGAAGAAGAACTAAAAAGAAGGGGATGGATTTCAAACCTAAACCAAAAATTGAACTGATCTATGCAAATTGATGCCAACCAGAACAAGAGAAAAGGTTTGTGGGTCTTCTAAACCACCTAGGGGGAAGAGATCAACTAGTCCTTGTTAGAAAATCGAGAGAGACTTGAGCCCTAGCAGTGCCATACTTGAATGCCAGAACACGCATACAGGAAGAGCATGTTAAGAAAAATTTTAAAATATTTATCACAATAAAAAATATATTCTTTTAGAAAAAAGTGAAAGAAGTTAATTACCATATAATAATTGCCAATCATATGTAGACCCAATAAATATAATAATATAAAAAATGACATATAATAATCTCTCCTAAATCATATGTGAGACCCACTAAATACTACCTATTTCAAAATATGTTCAGGAATATGATAGAATATACTAGTAGAAAATTTAAAATTAGTGATGCACATTAATGATGGATTTAAATCTGTAACTAAATTTTATTAATTATTGATGAATTAATGATGACAGACGAAAAGGATTAATTTTTTTTTTAAATCTTCAAAGTTAGTGATGAACTTAAATCAATCACTATAATCCATCACTAATTTGATTATTTAGTGATGAATTTGTGATAGAATTTAAAACATTTAAAAATCTATTAGTTAGTGATGAATTAGTGACATACTCTCATATATGTATTTAGTTTAATTCATTTATATTTTATAAATAAAATTTATTTAAAAATTTGTTTAAATAAACTCAAAGAAATATTTAATCATTAAATTTTTAGAAGCAATATATTAATATTTTAAGTTCACTAAAAATAATAAATTAACAATCAAATGTTTATCTTGGACATTTTAATCCTAGAAGATTTCAAAGCAATCTAATAATATTTTAATAATAAAAGGCTTGAAATATTTATAGAAAAATAATATCTAAAAATTTTTTTAAAAAAAATTATTGATTTTGAATATTCTTGAAGAGAATAATTTTAATATTTTTTTGACAAAATATTTGTTAAGAAATAGATTTTATATATATATATATATATATATTGTATTTTCTAATCTAAGCCATTGATTTACACCATCATTAATCCCTTTTTTATGATTATTCTTTAAGTCTCTTCCCTCCATCATCCTTTACATTCATGTGTTCTTTCATCTCTTCTGTTCAAAACGCAAGGCAAATCCCAACCTTAACTCATGCTTTGATCTTTGTGACCATCCATCTTTGGTGAAAGGTGATTAGTAGAGTTAGTGCTAGTTTCTTTCAATAATTGCTACTTTCCTGTCCCCACCTAACAAAAAATTAGGGGTTTTAAAATCTTAATGCCCTTTTGCATTATTAGCATGTCACTGCACACCAACTGTTATTTCTATAACCCAAGCTATATTCATAGAACCTTTGCAAACATTGATGGTTAGTGGATCCCATGTGCTCAACAAATCACATCTCTTTTACTACTTTTGACTGGTTCTATTTGCAAATCTACAATTTCATTTTAATCATTTCATACATACTAAAGAGGGGAGTGCATCAATTTGCTCTTTTTTTTTTAGTCATGTGTCAACATGCTTTTAGGATTTTTATGCTTTCATGATGATTTTGAAGATTGAAAATGAATAAATAATATATAAAGCAACCAAATCTGAGCAATTTGTAGAATATCTGAGCAAAAGGACACCAATAAATTACACTAATTTAGTCACAATCACTTTTTGTTAAGCTCTTGCATTCTTTTCTTGAGGAATTAGTAATTGATGCTTATCTTAAATATGACAATTAAAGCCTAGATAGGCAATTTTGAAAAATTTTTAAACATATTTTATATAGTCTTGATCCATAGAGACTTTGAAAATTATTAAGTTCAAAAGTAGCACAATTATATATTATTAAAATTTATGCTATAACCAATAACCCCAGTGGATTTCAATCATGATTTGCATTATATATGGTTGCATCCATACTAATTGGAGGGGAGAAAAGTTAGTTTTAAATCTTATTACATTTCTTGCAAACATTAACACTGTAATATTTTAATGCATTTTTTTCTTATTTCGCTTGCATGAAGTTGAATATGAAAACTTGATCTTATGTCCTAACAAAATCATATTTTAAAACAATTTATAATGTATTACGAGGGTTACTTGGTCTTCAAAACAATTTGAATGAGAAATGCATAGATAAGATGCATTTTCACTTTTTCTCTTCAACAATTAATAAATAAGAAAAGGTAAAGAACATGTTATCTATTATGATGCTTTTTCACTTTGTCTTTTGTTAGATCTGTTATATATTATGATGCATTGGAAAATCTAATACTTGTAAGGCAATGAATATAAAATTATTTAAATTGTACATAGGGAAGTACAAAGCTTAACAAGGCCATTTTTGTTCCTTATCTTTAGGTTTCTTTATTTTATAAATTTTCAATATATCCCACCTTCCTATTTTATTCGTGGAGTTTCAAGCTCTGACAAGCATATTTAAATAAGGTATGCACTTTTTTACTTTTCTAGAATGATATTTTCTAGACTTGAGTATTTAAGTTTAATATGGTTTAGTTAATGAAATGTTTATATGACTTATTCAACAACTAAGCATCTCATTAAGCATGTTATTAAAGTTTAGTATTAAATAAGGTTCATATATTATCATCTTAAAAATGGTTTTCTAATCTTTTTCTTTTTCCTTTTGATTATCACATATCTTATATATATATATAAATATAAATTTATATACAAGTGTGTGCACATGCACGCTTTTGTTTTTGTTTTTTTGGTTGTTGTTTTTTGGGCTATGTTAAACTTGCCTTTATTGTTAATTTTCATTCTCAAGTGTATATTTTTATTATATATTATTATTTTTATCATTATTATTATATATATTTTTGTTTTGTTATTATTATTGTTTTAATTTTTTTGTCTTCCGTTGCACCCACAAAAAACTCATCTTAGTAGGAGTGCTTAAGGTTTTTCTTCCTCTTCTCGCATCACTCATTTTTTAGAAACTATGGTGAATTCTCATCTCGCTAAAAAATTGTAAGTTTCTATCATTATGTTGTTTGCTTGAACGTTATTCTCTCTTTCTTCTAATCCCTTAACTTTGATCATGGTAGTGATAGCTCTATCGATCTCTACATCGGAAAACTTCAAGTTTATCTTCATCTTCTTCTTCTCCGTCGTCATCATCTTCTTCTTCTTTTTGTTGTTCTTTTGGAATTGCTACTTCATCAAAATGATCAGATGTTGTTGTAACTATTGTTGTGACTTTAGAATACCTAGACCACTTTTATGTTATTATTTAGAGTTGTCAAAATGTTTCTATGTCTTGTAATTTAAGATACTGGATTGACTTGATATTATTATTTAGAGTTGTGAGAATGTTTCTTTATCTTATAATTTAAGATACTAGATTCACTTGATAATATCTTAATAATGTAATAGAGCATTATAAACTTATGTTTATATAAATTTTGTGTAGCATATAGTATTTAGGTCAAAATAGGGAAATAAGGATAACATATAAATGAATAATACATTCAGAATAAGTATTACAATAGTGACTACTAAGTTGTCACAAAAAAGGAAGGAAATCCATAAAAAATAATGTTGGATGATATGTCACTAAATGGTAAAGGAGATATCATTTATCACTATTTAGTGACAAACATTTTGTCACTAAATGAATGATGGTTAAAATATCACAAGGTATTAGTAGTTCTTGTACGTACTTAAGTACTCTAAATAGTACACCATCTTATTACTAGACTAGATCATCTCCATTCAATTTTGGTGATCATGAGTTGTGCTACACTTCAGTGAAGTTTTTAATTTTCTTGCTATATTACCATCAATTAACCTATATACATATATTTTTAACTAAAATACTTTTATACATATTTTTTGTGGATATATTTTATAAGTAAACAAATTTAAAATTACAACAAAGCATATAATTTACAAATTAAGAAAAAAATTGGTACAATTTCAACAAAATTTCAAAAAAATTATATAAGGTACTCTAATTATAATATGAGCACGTAAAAGTTAATTAATAATAATAGATATACATATGTATGAATGTATATATGTTGATGAAATACAAAAATGAAATGAGCATGTGAGATATGGGATAAATGAATGAAAGGTGGGGAGGGGAAGAGGGTATGAATTGTCACCAAATTTGGAAGCTTTATGATTGTCTTCCTTTTGCAAAGCAGAAAGGGCCAAATGCAGAATAATGATGTGGTGGAGTTGGTACAATTTGGTCATGTGGTGAGGGGTTGGGCTTCCTCTCTCTTAATAAATTCTAATGCAAACTTAGATTCTTCATATCCATTTCATTTTTAATCATTCCCCCTAATTTTTGATTTAACGATTGATCATACTTTTCTAAACCAAAAAAAAAACATTGAAGAGTGTGTTCAAGGAGGTGTTATTAGAAGGTGGGATCTAGATCAAAGCAACCAGCTCATTTAGCAAGAAAGATCATATTTTTCATAAAGAATATTAAAAATAAAATTTTAAATGCATTAAATTAATTTAAGATAACATATGTTTCAATGTACTTAAACAGTACTTGTCGTAACCGACCTTTTGGCAGAATAGATAAAACTGTTTAAATTGATTCCAAAAAACGAATCTTGAAAATCAATTTATTTGGAGTCGCCACCAAAATTTTTAATGGAAAACCTTGGGAAACCAATTTAAAATAAAAAGAAAAAGGCAATATGGTATGTGAAATCAGAGATGGGTTCGGGAGTCTATTTGAGTGTGGGGAAGGTGTTAGGCACCCCACAAAACCCGTCCATAAGGACGGTTACCTGAAACCAGTCAGCTGAAATAGAATATGACTTTTAAATTTATCTCAATTACTCTTTTATCGACATACATGCTGTTAAACAGAAGAGACAAAACAACAAGAATGAAGGCAAACAGATAGATATTTACAAAGGGCGGACTTAACCTAGGATAAGAGCCTACGGCCTATGTACCCTACGATAGGGATCAAAGTCCACGTAGTTTGACCAAAAAGGCATGTTCATTGAGTGATGATTTGTACGTTTTGTGATGAGAATAGGAAGATTCAAAAATAGATTTTCGTAAACAAAACGGAATTAGGATTTGATTTATGTGTTTTAATTTTCTACAATCTGATTAATCTCACTTTCCTGATCTCTTCATTTTCTCTTAATAATTTTTTTATTTATTTTTGGAATTTTGAATACTTTATTTTGAATTTTAAATGAAATGATTATAAAGAACGAATTCAATCACGTAAAGAAAAAAAATTATTTAATTAAAACATTTATTTTCGTAATATTGTTATTATTGTTATTATTATTTTAAAACAAGCATGTGCTGATTTTGGGGATCTAAGGAGATTAAAATCTCACATGACCCCATGCAATCGAGGAGAACAATATTCTCACACGATAATTTCATAAATAACAGAAGGTATTTAATTGAGGTAAATATTTAATTATTATTATTTTTAGAACCACTATGTATTAAATTTAGGGATCTAAGGAGATTAAAATCTCACATGATCCTGTGCAATTGAGGAGAACAAAATTCTCACACGATAATTTCATAAATAATGGAAAATATTATTAAAGTCAATATTTAATTATTATTATTTTTAAAACAAGTGTGTACTAATTTTAGGGATCTAAAGAGATTAAAATCACACATGATCCCAGGCAATCGAGGAGAACAGAATCCTCACACGATAATTTCATAAATAATGAAAAATATTTAATTAAAGTAAATATTTAATTATTATTATTTTTACAACAAATGTGCTAATTTTAAAGATCTAAGGAGATTAAAATCTCACATGATCTCATGTAATCGAGGAGGACAAAATCCTCATACGATAATTTCATAAATAATGGAAAATATTTAATTAAAGTCAATATTTAATTATTACTATTTTTAAAACAAGTGTGTATTAATTTTAGGGATCAAAAGAGACTAAAATCACACATGATCCCATGCAAATGATGAGAACAAAGTCCTTACACGATAATTTCATAAATAATGGAAAATATTTAATTAAAGTCAATATTTAATTATTATTATTTTTAAAACAAATGTGCTAATTTTAAAGATCTAAGGAGATTAAAAATCTCATATGATCTCATGCAATCGAGGAGGACAAAATTCTCACACGATAATTTCATAAAATAATGGAAAATTATTTAATTAAATTAAATATTTAATTATTATTGTTTTGTATTATTATTATTATTTGCAACAAATATGTATTAATTTTTAGGATCTAGGGGGATCGAAATCTCACACGATCCTAAACATCCAAGGAGAACAATATTCTCACTCGATAATTTCTTTAAAACTTTACTTATAAAGCCAAGAAGAAAAGAAAAAAAAAATTATTAATCCCATATACAAATAAAAATACCAATAATAACACATTAATTAATTCATCAATTAACTAATAAACCAGAAAAAAAACAAAGAAGCTGAATGAGGACACCTGAAATGAATTGCAGCATGAACATCCACATGCATGCATAAGAGTTGCCTGTCTTTGTCTCGGTTGGCGGCTCTTCCCAGTGACTCTCTTCCTCTAGCGGTTCTACTCGGCCTTCCTTGGTTCACCGTAGCTCTTCCCCTCAGCAGTCTTTCTCTCTCCTCAGCTCACCGTGAATCCTTCTCAGTCTCCCTTAGTTTTCAACGTTTCTCTTTTAGTTTATAGGGCTCCTCTCATACCCTTCAGCAGCCTCTTCTTCCTCTTAATTCCCACAAAAGTACCTCAGCTCTGTCTTGCTCCTTGTCTCCCTTCAGCAGCTCTCCTTTCCACCTTTCTCTCTCTGCTTCTCTCTCTCTATACGGTCTGCAGTGGGCAACTCTGTTGAACTCTGTTTTGGGCTGCCAAAACAGAGGATTTTAGTCCACTTGGATGGCTTTCAGTTCTGCTCCTTCTTGGCTTGCATTCGGTCCTATTCTTTGTCTCCTCCTCTTGGTTTGGCTCTCTTTTGCTCAGTCTCCTCTCCCTCCTCTCAGTTTCGCTATTTTCTGCTTGGTCTCCTCTCCCTCCTCTCAGTTTCTCTACTTGTCTCGGCTTCTCTTCCTTTTCTCCCCATTCTACTCGTCTCGGCCTCTCTTCTCTCTCTCTTCTCTCTACTCGTCTTGGCTTAAACCTCCAACACTCCTCTCTTTTCTCCTCTAGCCATGGTTTCACGGTCCAGCAGTCTCTTGGTTTTAAGCCTCTAGCCTTTTTCTCTTTTTCCTTTCTTCTTGGTCCAGCAGGCTCTCGGTTTTAAGCTTATAGCCTTCTTCTCTTTTCCCTGTCTTCTCGATTTTAAGCTTCCAGCCTTCTTCTCTTTTCTACTATCTTCTCGGTCCAGCAATGCCTTTTGAAAAACTCCCCCCTTTGCTCTCCTTTTCAGCCCTTTTTACCCTCTTTTTTTGGGGCACACTGCCTCCTTTTTCAGCCCCTTGCCTCTGCTTCTGCTCATCTCCACTTTTCAACAACAAATCCCCCTTTTCTTGCTGTATCTCTTGCCCCTTTTTCTTTTTCAGCCCTCCTTGTGTCATTTTGTTTTTTATGAAAGTGTGTGAGAGTGGTGTGTGTGTTTGTGAGTGTGTGCAAGTGTCAGTGGGAGTGTGTGAGTGTGAGAGTGTGTAAAAGCAAGTGAGAGTGTGTGAGAGCAAGTAAGAGTAAGTTTTCATTTTTATTTTAATTAGGTGGCCTTTCTCTCCTCTTTGTATTTGGATCAATTCAAAAATTTGTTGACCCTATTTATTTTTATTTTTTGCAAGATGATTATCATGTCTTTACTTCAAATATGTATTTTGAATTTTTTTCTTTTAATATTTTTTGTTTTATATTTGGCTTTTTCCCATGTTAATTCTATCTTTTGCTTTTTTACATTTTTATTTTTAATTAATTACTTTTTTTTAAAATTTTAATTTATTTATTATCCTTACTATGGTTATTATTATTAATTGTTTATTATTATTATTATTATTATTATTATTATTTTAGGTGGGGTGTTCACAGTTGCCTCTCTTTGCTTGTCTCTTAAGTTATGGAAGTGAATATAGTGAAGAAATGACCTAAGCTTAAGAGCAAGCAAAGACGTGAACACACCACTCTCCATATTGAGGGAAGACAAGTGTAAGTCCGTGCCTAGAAAGGATAGTGAATAGCCTAAACAGGATGCGGGGCTTTTGATAGAAATGTAAATTGTCTGGACACGATGCAGGACTTTCGGCAAAAATATAGATTGCCTGGACACGATGCAGGACTTTGGCAAAAATGTATATTGCCTGGACACGATGCAAGACTTTGGTAGAAACGTAAATTGCCTGGACACAATGCAGGACTTTGGCGGAAACATAAATTACCTGGACAACAGGACTTTGACAGAAGTGTAAATTGCCTGGATAGCAGGACTTTGACAGAAGTGAAAATTGCCTGGACACGATGCAGGACTTTGACAGAAGTGTAAATTGCCTGGACACAATGTAGGACTTTGACAAAAATGTAAATTGCCTGGACACGATGCAGGACTTTGGCAGAAATGTAAATTGCCTAGATACGATGCAGGACTTTGGTAGAAATGTAAATTGCCTAGACACGATACAGGACTTTAGCAAAAATGTAAATTGCTTGGACACGATGCAGGACTTTGGTAGAAATGTAAATTGCCTAGACACGATGCAGGACTTTGGCAGAAATGTAAATTGCCTGGACAAGATGCAGGACTTTGACAAAAATGTAAATTGCCTGGACATGATGCAGGACTTTGGCAAAAATGTAAATTGCCTGGACATGATGCAGGACTTTGACAGAAATGTAAATTGCTTGGACATGATGCAGGGCTTCGATAGAAATGTAAATTGCCTGGACACGATGCAGGTCTTTGGTAGAAATGTAAATTACCTGGACATGATGCCCGAGCGAGATATATGATAAGCATGGAGAACCATGTATGCATGAGATAGGAACGTCTTTTAAGGATAATGAAAATTTTATTTGCTTTGATATATTTCAAAATGATACCTATACCCTGGGTGTTAGAAATAAGAGAACTTTACGTGAGCATAGAACCTTTACTTTTTACTTTGGAAACTGGTGGGGTGACATGTTAGGTTATAGTTCATACTAATTGGAAAGACATCAATATTGCCTAGAGCGAAAGAACTGCCTAACCAAGCTTCTTTCGTGTTGTGACCCTAGATCCATCGTTTCAACATCCGATGATCTACATAACTTTACCTCTTCAGTTTAACTCTCGACAGGCTTATATTCTTTTCCATACAGTAAACTAGAGGACATTGAAAATGCTTCTATCTCCTTTTTTACAAAATAACCTGGTAATGAAATCAGAAATGCCAAGACGTGTACATGTTTCACACTTTAAGCTTCATCCCAACAATTGCATGGAAGCACTTATTTAAAAAGAATTGTGGGTGTTTCCAAGATGCATATCATTAGACAATATTTTGAATGGCATTATTCACCTGAATGTTTATTTTATGTATTGAAAGCATGAAGCAATTATAAAGGCGATACGGTCATATAGAAAGGAAAAGAGTGATAAGAAGTAATTATCTTAAATGAGTAAGCGACTTTATTTTAAAGATAGATCACATGGTCCTAAGGAAAGTGGGTGATAAATTGAATACAAATGCAAAGAATAGCAAAAAGGGCAACTGGAATGACTTTGACTTTCGGCTCTAGGTGGCAATGGTTGTTTGCGCCCGGTGTTGCCATCATACACACTTATTTTGAAACTAATTAATGAAGACAATCTCTAAGGATCCATCTAGGTAGGTGATTTAGTCCTTGTGTAGCCTCACTTTGTTCATCATTTATTGCCCTATCTTTTGTTTAAGCTACCTTTTCAGGTTTTCCCTAATTGTAAAATCTCCTTTTGTTTCTTCTTTCCTCTTTCCTGTCATTCCCATTTTAAACAATGTATTTCTTTATTGCATCAGAGTTAACTGGTTTCCTGAGCTCCCTTCCATCCATATTGGCAAGAACCAGTGCACCTATGGAGAATGCTCGTATCACCACATATGGACCTTCATACGAAGGTGCCCATTTGCCTCTATTATCTTCCTGATTCGGGAGGATCTTTTTCAGAACCAACTCCCTTGGCTCGAATCACCAGGGACGAATCTTTTAATTGAAGGCCCTTGCCATCCTTTTTTGGTATAGTTGCCCATGACACATAGCTACTAGTCTTTTTTCTTCGATCATATTCAATTGCTCATACCGTTTCTTTACCCACTCACTTTTGTCTAGGTTGGATTTGATCAACACTCGGAGAGAAGGGATCTCTACCTCAACCGGGGTGACTGCCTCTATACCATATACCAAAGAGTAAGGAGTTGCCCCTGTGGATGTTCGTACTGTTGTGCGATACCCATGAAGAGCATACAGGAGCATCTCATGACAATCTTTATAAGTGATAGCCATCTTGCTAATGATCTTTTTGATATTCTTGTTTGCTGCCTCGATTGCCCCATTCATCTGTGGCCGGTAGGGTGCAGAGTTATGATGCTTAATCTTAAATTGTTCACATAGTTTGTTTATGTCTCTAATCAGGTTAGGAGCATTATCAGTGATAATCCTTTCTGGTACACCATATCGGCATAAAATGTTCGATTTCAAAAATCAGAGGAAGACCCTTTGGGTAATATTGGAGAACGAATATGCCTCTATCCATTTTGTAAAGTAATCGATGGCTACCAAAATGAATCAGTGTCCATTAGACGCCTTTGGATTGATGGGGCCAATTACATCTATTCCCCACATTGAGAATGGCCAAGGTGCCACCAAGTTGTGTAGAGGTTGTGGTGGAGCATTGATCCTATTAGCATACGTCTGGCATTTATGACATTTCCTCATATAGTCAATGCAGTCCTTCTCCATGGTTAACCAAAAGTATCCACACCTTTAGATTTGTCTAGTCATGGTATGGCCATTAGCATAGGTCCCACATGTTCCCTCATGAATCTCTACCATTATCCTTAGTGCTTCTGATGCATCCATACATCGGAGCAGAGTGTTATCCCATGACCTTTTATACAACACTTCTTCACTAAGGAAAAAACTCATCGCCAATCGGCGAATGGTTTTTTCATCATTCTCAGATGCCTTAGCCGGATATTGTTGACTCTAGACATAGTTTTTAATATCATGGAACCACTGTTGCCCATCACTTTCTTCGTCCACATTTAAGCAGTAAGCTGGGGTGTCCCAAGTCTCAACTTGGATAGGAAGCATGTTGACTCCACAGTCTAACTTGATCATTATAGCCAGGGTAGCCAACGTATCGGTAAATTGATTTTTACCACGGGTCAGATGTGTGAAGTTGATCTCCTTAAACCTCGATAATAATTACGTCAGGTGCTTTTGGTATGAGATCAGTTTGAGATCTTTGGTTTGCCATTCCCCATTTACCTGATAAATCACAAGGGCTGAATCACCAAACACATCAAGATCTTTGACACCTAGCTCTAAGGCAGCTTGCAAGCCATTGACACAAGCCTTATGTTCTGCCACATTATTTGTGCAATAAAAACTGAGTTTGACTGCCACTGGATACTGCTTGCCTTCAGGTGATGTTATCACCGCTCTTAACCCGCTGCCGTGTACATTGGCTGCCCCATCAAAATACATTGTCCACTTGACCTCCTTTAGTTCATCTTCCTCCATTGTCAGAATATCCTTATCTGGGAATCGAAAGTCTAGCGGTTGATGTTTATCCAGGGGATTAGCTGCCAAATGCTCAGCTATAACACTGCCTTTGATTGATTTACTGGTCATGTACTCACGTCATATTCTGAGAGTATCACTTGCCATTTTGAGACTCTTCCTGATACATGAGGACTCTCG
The DNA here is from genome assembly GCA_037074485.1 of Delonix regia. Classification (NCBI taxonomy): domain Eukaryota; kingdom Viridiplantae; phylum Streptophyta; class Magnoliopsida; order Fabales; family Fabaceae; genus Delonix; species Delonix regia. The sequence continues at coordinate 8,900,642 of CM073453.1, forward strand.
AAGATTTATTTCATCAGATCCATCCTAGAGATCAACCATGTGACATGGTAAAGCATATACTGCCTCAGTCTCTTTGTGGTCCACACAAGACTGCAACAAGTCTTCTCAATTAACGGGTACCGCGATTCGTGTTCATTAAATTTTTTGCTTAGGTAATAAATGGCTTGCTCTTTTCTTCCTGATTCATCATGCTGTTCTAACACAACACCTATGGACCCTGGTCGTATCATCAAATAAAGGATAAGGGGTCGCCCTGGCGTAGGCGGCACCAGGACAGGGGGATTCAAGAGGTACTCCTTTATCCTGTCAAACACTCGCTGGCAAGTCTCATTCCATTCTCCTGGTTAGTTCTTGCGTAATAATTTAAATATCGGTTCACAAGTGACAGTTAAGTTCGTAATGAACCTAGCTATGTAATTCAAATGCCCTAAGAACCCTTAGACTTCTGTTTCTGTGCTAGGTGGTGGCATATCATGAATTGCCTTAATTTTATCAGGGTCTACTTCTATTCCCTTCTTACTAACAATGAATCCTAAAAGCTTCCCTGATATAGCCCTGAATACCATTTACTAAGATTCAACTGGAGTTTGTACTTTCACAGTCTTTAGAGCTTTCATAACACAGCCACATGACTTTCCCCTTTAGCTGATTTAGCAACCATGTCATCCACATATACCTCTATTTCTTTATGCATCAAGTCATGAAACAAGACTACCATCACGCGTTGGTAGGCGGCCCCAGCATTTTTAAGCTTAAAGGGCATTACCTTGTGACAGAAGGTTCCCCATTGGGTGATGAATATGGTTTTTTCTTTGTCATCGGGGTGCATCAGAATTTGATTATAATTAGAGTACCCATCCATAAAGGAATACCTAAAGCTTTTTGCTATATTATCGACTAAGACGTCAATGTGGGGTAAAGGAAAGTCATCTTTCAGGCTGGCCTGGTTTAAGTCCCGATAATTGACGCACATCCTTACTCGCTCATTTTTCTTTGGTACAGGGACTATGTTCGAGACCCATTGGGGGTATTTAGAGACTTCCAAGAAACTAGCATCCCATTGCTTCATCACTTCCTCCTTGATTTTAAGGGACATCTCCGAGCTCATCCTCTTCAACTTCTATTTCTTAGGTCCTACATTAGGGTACAAGGGTATCTTGTGGGCAGCAATTTCAGGATCTATTCCTGGCATATCTTGATAGGACCAGGCAAACACATCCATATATTCCCTAAACAAATTAATCATTCCCTCCCTTTCTGGGTTATCAACTATTTTTAATTCCTTCTTATTATCCTCAGTCCCCATATTAATCACTTCGGCAGCTTCTTCATGCGGAATAATACCTTTTTCCACAGATTCTATTATTTTAACGAAGGTTCGAGATATGTCATCATTATCATCAATTTCTAAATCATTCATATTCGTGACAACATGAGGCTCATTCAAATAGTGCCCAAGCGCTTCTGCTTTTGACAAGAGTTTCGAGGATTCAATTCCCCGGAAAGTGGGTAGAAAAGGCAAGAATAAATACGAAAAAACAGGATTCAAACAAGATTTTGGTAGGAGATTGAAATTGCTGCATTAATTCGATATTCAAAATAAAGTTCAAATTGTTAGCTATTACAAAACTTTTTAAAATGATATTCAAAATATTACTCTAATGACATAACATTTGGTAACATTTCAGATTCCCAATTGTTAAGTGCTTTTCCTAGCTTGTCTAACTGGATCCATACGGCCTCCGTGTGCTCTTCTTCTTCTTCACTCGCCATTATGGCTAGGTCGCCTGGGTGTATTATCTCAGTAGAAATAGGAAACATTTCTCAGATGTGGGGTATTTCTGCTCTCTTTCTTGGCTTACCCTCCTTCCATCGTGCCCTGCGAGTTTTCATAGACAACTCGTACCCTAACCCTTGTCACCCTGGATTTTCAAGCAACTCAACCGGTTCCCCTATACCTTGCAGCTTCGCACTTAGTCCTTTTCCCTTTTGATATCCATTATTCATCATGATCTTGGCCACTACTTGATTGACATCCTTGGTAGATTCCCCCATTCCTACTGGGTTCTGGTCAGCACCTTTGCTGGAGTTCCCAGCTTCTAATACTTCTATACTCTGGTATGAGCTGTCTACAACCTGTTCAGCATTTTCAATGTAAGGTACCGTGCTAGGCTTGCTGATGATCATCTCTTCTTCACCTTTTATGGTGATAAGCCTCCCTTCACTAATATACTTGATTCTTTGGTGCACAGTTGATGGGACTGTACCAGCCGTATGAATCCAAGGTCTTCCCAAAAGCATTGTATATGTTGCATCGATGACCATGACTTGGAACTCGACGGTAAATATATTCAGACCAATTTCTAAAGGGAGTTTAACCTTTCCAATTACTTCCCTCCTTGTCCCATCGAAGGCTCTTACTACCATGTCATTGTACTTGATGCATGACTTCTCAATTGGTCATTGCCCTAAAGTGGAAAAGGGTAAGACGTTCAGTGCGGACCTTCCATCAATGAGTACTTTAGCGATTACGTACCCATAGCACTTCAAAGTAATATAGAGGGCTTTAAGCTTTCTAGTCGGTGTGACGTATACCTCGTCCTCAGAAAAAGCGATCAAGGTGGAATTCTTTACTGTATTTATCATGTTTACCACCTTCCCCAGAGTAATATTAGGCCATACGTAGGCTTCATCCAACATGTTTTGTAACGCCTTTCGATGAGCTTCTAAATTCATTATTAGGGTTAAAATGGAAATTCAGGCCGGTGTTTTTCATAGTTGATCAACCACATCATATTCGCTTTGCTTCATAATTTTTAAGAACTCATCGGTCTTCTCTTGTTCTCCCTTTCTAAGGGCTTCTTTGAGGTTTGAGCTTTCTCCTACTTCCGGGTTCGGGTTTGGGATTCCTTCTCTGTCCTTGGAGTACACTCGACCACTACGAGTAATTCCCCCTATCATTTCTAATTGCCCTTTTTCTATGACAGGCCTTCCACCTAATGCCTCATTATCATGAGAGCATTCTATTTTTAGCCCGTAATTCCATGGCACAACGTAGTTACTCCGATATGGAAATGGAGATGGCACATGGATAATAGTGATTGGATTTTTTACAGGCACCGGTGTGAGTATGATGAGTAAGGATCCTTTTGTTGTACCTCGTGGGTCATAGTTGCTTTAGGCTGGGGTAGCCTTGTTAACTTCGTAAATTGGCTTATTAACCACTAGGAAGGAGTTCCTAGGCTTTGTGGGGTCAGATGATCCCTCAGTTCTAGCACTACTTTTCTCTGTGACGCACACATTTCCTTCAATAGGTCCTCGAGTTCTTTCAATGGTCAGAACTCCAAGTGTCATCATTCTTCGTGCTAATTCCTTAAATTGCTCACAATCTTCAATGTCATGGCCCACTTCTCCATCATAAAACTCGCAGTAGCTATTCTGTGACCCTCTGAGCACATTCTGCTCCTCATCCTGAGTGGAGATATAGTCAGCGTCCTTCAAGCTTTTATATAACCGCCTCATGGTGGATGACACATCTGTTAAGTTTTTCAAGCTGGGCTCTTCCCCATCTATCATGGACACTTGCTTCCTTTTATCATGATTTGGTAAGGGATTAGTGACAATGTCAGGGTCGTTACCTGTTTTTATGCCAATATGGTTATGGTCTAATAATGTCAAAATGTGTTTCCTGAAGGCATCACATTTGTCAATGCTGTGTCCCGTAGCTCCCATATGGTACTCACAAGTAGCGTTAGAGTCATACCACCCTAGGAATGGTGGTTGAAGTGGTTTAACCGGCTTAGGGCCCATAAGCTTTTTAGCCACCAAATCGTGGAAGAGCTCCGATCGATTGACAATGAAGTTAGGTAACAGCCTATCATCGCGAGGCTGTTGTATAGGCCTAAACCCTCTGTTTTGAGCCATCATTTGTTACAATCCAAGATGAGGTTATGGTGGTGTTGAGTAACTCATATGACTACTCACAATTGGACCTCATGGCTGGTAAGACATGGTTAAGTTTGGACTGTGAAATGGCATTTGAGGATATTGATTATGCGTGGGGCGAGGGTGTTGGTACGCAGCGTGGATGTGACTAACATCCCCTTCCTTCTTTCGATTGCTTATAGGCCTCTTGGTTTCTATGGAAGTGCTTTCAAACAAACCCTCACGTACATCAACATCTATTCTCTCCCCAACCTAGATAAGATCAGAAAATTCATTCACATGGGTCCCAAGCATTATCTTACGATACGGGTCCCCCAGGGCATGAATAAAATAAGAACACAATTCCGAGTCCAGAAGCGGCGACTGAACCTCAGCTGCTGTAGCTCTCCACCTTTGAGCATATTCTTTAAATGTCTCTATTCCTTTCTTCTTCAACCCCTTTAAGTGCTCTCATGTGGGCGCTGTATCAAGGTTAAACTTGTATTGCCTCATGAACACATCAGTAAGATCTCTCCATCTCTTTAGTTTAGAGTGATCTGGTTTCATGAACCAATGCAATGCTGTGCCAGTCAGGCTCTTGTGGAAGAAGTTTATAAGGAACCTTTCATCCCTAAACCATACTGACATTTTGGTGCAGTATGACTTTAGATGATAGTGCGGATCTCCACTACCATTATACTTGGTGAACTCAAGCACTTTGAACTTTTTAAGGATAGGTACCTCCGGGGCTAAACATAATTCCTCCAATTCGACAGACTTCCAGTTAGTCAGACTCTGTAGAGCTCACAGCCTGTTCATAACCTTTGCTATATCTTCTTCCCAATCCTTCTTCTCATTGCCCTATTTCATCTTAAGGCCAGTATTGGCAACGGGCTGAACAGGACCAATGATCCTGATAGCTGGCTTCCCTCTTGGAAGGTCATAGGTGAAAACACCCCCTTGGTTCCATTCTTGATACCCTTGTCCTTCCGCCCCTGAAGCCAAGGGATTTGGTGGTCGACTTACTACCGTAGGCCTTTGTGTCAGTTCTGGTACTCTGGTGGCAGAAGGACTATCCAAAGTTACTCCCGGTATTTCAACACTTGTATTAGGGGCACCATGGTCTACATTAGTGGGGTTTGGTGGAACATTATTCGTAGCCACACTCGAACTCATATTCTGCAATAGCTTCATCATTTTTAACATTTAAGACTGCATTGTCCCTATTTGATCCTTCAAAGCTCCCACTTCAGCTTCTAACCATTGCTCAGTCTCTGATTGGCTATTTTCAACAGCCATAGCTCTAGCACGCGCTCGGGTTAAATACGTTCTTCTTCACGGCTAAGCTTGGTTAGGCGAATTCTTCCCCTTTCGGGCAATATTGGCTTTTTACTTGCTTTTTTTTTTTTAAAAAAAAAACAACAGACTTTAATAATAAAATAGTTACCTGGGTTTCTGATTTTTCAATATGTTGACTTGGCATAAAGGGTATAAGAACCATGGACCTTTGAATCTTTGAGGGTACGTATTGTAACACTTAATGAATCAAAGTTAACAACTAACACAAGGGACATTTAATATCCATATGTGTAGGTCTATTTTGCACCACACAACCTACTTTCTCATATGATTTCTGATATTCCATATATGTAGTAACGAACATATTTGATAGCCAAAGGAAGAAACCATGCATTTTATTAAAAATAGAATGTTTGATGACGTTATACATCAAAGTGACCCAGTCTATGAGTTCACTTTACAAAATAATGAAATTGTTTCTGCTTCTTACTCATCTAAAATTTCATCAACATCTTCAAATCCTCCATAAGGTTATGACATAAAGTGAGAAATTCAGTTACAGCCACAGGAGTCTTCGTAGGGTTAATGTGCCCTTCAGCTTACTTATATGTGTAAATGAATTTAGGAATGACATCATTGGCAAATAGAATCATTCTTTTGAAATGCTCTAGCCACATTTCTTTCTCGATCAATTGCTCTTCATGGCGAGCCTCCCACGATCGAGCCTTTTCTGCCTGATGGTTGAGCTGTTCGATTAAGTTTTGTATGGCTATCACATTATCACTCTTGATACTGGTCACCTCCCTCATTTTTTCTTCCAGCCGTTTGACGAGTACATCAATTTCTCGTTGGAGATCATTAGGAAACTTAAGTTCTTCCACCTGTCTCATCATGGTGTCCTTTTCCTTAATAGCTTTTAACAATCAAGCTTGATAATGGATGGCCTTCTTGTTGTTTTCTTCAGCTCGTTTTTGAATCCTCCTTATGGTGTTTTTCAACTTGTCATTTTCCTCTTTCAATCTCCTCAACTCTATGTTCATCTCCAACTCTCTTATCCTTTTTGCTCTCTCGTCTTCTTGTGACTTGGATAAGTTTTCCAAATGCCTTTTGCTTACTTCCTCTAGGCTTTGTAGCTCAGCCTTTTTACCTTCTAATTGTTTGGTTAAACATTCATTAACCTCCTGTAGGTCGTTACTCAATAAGGGGTTACAAGATCCCAAAGATGGATGGGTCCCACTAGTCTTTTTCTTGAGCCAAGCCTCATATCTTTTCGTGGTTGCTACGGCGCGCTTCCCTAACTCAAACCTCCCTTTACACATTACATGGCTCCAAGCATCCCTTATTTGATGGATCATTTCCATATTCAGAGGATCACTATAGTAGAAGTTGACTCTTCACAAAGCCTCTTCAGACGGGATGTCCTGTTCGTATTCAAATTGGCAATGTGCGACCACGGGATTATAATTAACGCATCCTCGGGCACCCATAAGAGGAACGTTAAGGAAATTTCCACAGCAGTAAATAATATCCTCACCTTCCCACCAAGAGAGCTTCCACCAAATGGTGGTATCTTCAAGTTCTTCTATTTTCTTGATCCATTAATTGCGGCTCATTTTTGCTTGTAGTGGAATTGATCCTTCGCGACATGGATAATCTCGGATAGAGTGATGGATGGTGTCAAATCTCATTCCAAGTTTATATTCCCTACCATAAACATGATTAACCCACTATATATTCAACAGTGGCAAACAACACTTTAACTTTCCTTTCTTTTCTCTATGGCAAAAACTTAATGTCAAAAATGTTTCGCTAGAAGCGCTGGTACTGGATTCACACGGTGATTTTCTACCATCTACAGGATACTTACTGCTACTAGATTAACTACGCCCACTACTGATGGGAATAATACTAACCCATATACTGCCAAAGCAAGCACTTTTTTGAAAACAAACCAGTTCCCCTTCTCACCTAAAGCTTCTAACCTTTTCTCTAAATATTTCTTAGATAGTCTTTCTGTTGCACCAGAGCGGCATAATTGTATTTGTGTAGGTTCCTCCCCCAGAATTTGGGCTACAACACGTTTGGAAGGGAAATGCCCAAGGTACAAGTAGACGGGGGTGTCTTTGGTAACAGGCATCTTTATTAATCCCTCGTATTCTTCCAACGTGGGTGCAAGCTAGAAAGTTAGAAACATAAAGCATCTCAATGAATCATCCCAATGTTGGGCTAAGGCTACAAGTGCATCGGGCTGGATAGGGATTGATAGCAAATCCAAGATGTCTCCATAATCTTTTTGAAAATGGCGGAGCTGCTCCCCTATGAGTTTCCCACTCATAATGATTAAGCTCTCCATTGATTCGACTTCTACCTTCACTTGAACTCTCTTCCTAGTTGAGGCTATTCCTGTTGGGCTTGTGTCATGTGGTTGTGTGGTGTCCGATAAGTCCTTCATATCTTTATGCCAATTAATGAAAATGACAATTCACTGTAACAAGTCCGTTGGTTAGAAACAAAATGAAATGAGCACATAACTTATTTAATCAATAGATTACTTGTCACTTTATTCACTATTAATCGCCAATAGCCTTATTGATCCATTGGGAATAACAGATATAACTCTCAACCCAAGGAGAAATGGATCCTTATGTGGACGAGGCTTAAATAAGTGAGCCAGATAGTCTATTGATATATTATTTTCACAAGAATTATTGACTTTCAAAAAGCTCTCAACTCCGTCAATGCAACATTAGGCCAACCTTCCTGCACTAATGAAACTTTCAATTTTAGCTCATTTCGTTTGGCTAATAATGCATCGCATGGAAATGTTGTGATAATTCAATACCCCATAAAAGGTTTTTTTTTTTTTAAATGTAATCATGCCATGAATGATGTGTCAACATGCAAAATGAGAGTGTAATATGCTCCATCAGTGTCCTAACTTGGGTCAACCCTATATATGGGAATGGTACCCTAAAGACGGTAGGCCCTAGGAAGGTTGTCTATTAAGTTTGATCCATTAAGGGGCGTAGTTCTGAGGGTAGTTCTAGGATCTTAGAGCATTACTGGTTTTCAGATTGCCCCCACTCAAAAGAGTGAGGATCTCATGACATGAATTAGACTAAAATAGGACAAAATCCCACTCCAATCAAATCCATATAGTGAGGTACAACCTGAGCGAGGTCTTCACGATAATCTTTGGAAGTGAGAAGCTTCACAGGAAAACTAATATAAACCTCTACTAACTTAAGGCAAGCGAGGACCTAGGTATAAAGCCCAAAAGTGTGTGAGGTTGAATGTCAACGTGCTTAAGATGTGAAGGGAGCATATAAACCTCTGAACCAATAGTTTACCTAACCTTCATCTGTCAAATAGCTAAATTGCAAGAGAAACCAAGAGCTTACAATATAAACAGGGGTCGTTTATCCTAAGTTTTATTCTACATGTTATCTATCCTAACATATGTGTTGCAAATAAACTAACGCAATTATATGGCAAATGAAGAACATTAAGCATGTTGTATGACTAAAAAGGAAGACATACACCTATACAAACAGAAAAAATAAATAGCAAATACATAAGGAGATACAAGTATATCATGCGACCATAAGAGATAATTAAACAAGAAACACCAAAAAAGAATAAACCATTAAACTAAATAAAACACAACAAGGGTAATCAAGATAACAAGAAGCCATATTATTTCAACTAACTAATTAAATAGGCTTGACTCATGAATACTCCCCAGTGGAGTCGCCAAACTATCGTAACTGACCTTTTGGCAGAATAGATAAAAGTGTTTAAATTGATTTCCAAAAACAAATCTTGAAAATTAATTTATTTGGAGTCATCACCAAAATTTTTAACGGAAAACTTTGGGAAACCAATTTAAAATAATAAAAAAAAAGGCAATATGGTCTGCGAAATTAGAGATGAGTTCGGGAGTCTATTTGAGTGTGGGGAAGGTGTTAGGTACCCCACAGCACCCGTCCATAAGGATGGTTACCTTAAACCAGTCAGCTGAAATAGAATATGGCTTTTAAATTTATCTCAATTACCCTTTTATCGACATGCATGCTTGTTAAATAGAGGAGACAAAACAACAAGAATGAAGGCAAACAGATAGATATTTACAAAGGACGGACTTGACCTAAGTTGAGAGCCTAGGGCCTACATACCCTACGATAGGGATCAAAGTCCACGTAGTTCGACCAAAAAGGCATGTTTATTGAGTGATGATTTGTACGTTTTGCGATGAGAACAGGAAGGTTTAAAAATAGATTTTTGTAAACAAAACGGAATTGGGATTTGATTTGTGTGTTTTAATTTTCTGCAATCTAATTAATCTTGCTTTCCTGATCTCTTCATTTTCTCTTAATAATTTTTTTATTTATTTTTGAAATTTTGAATACTTTATTTTGAATTTTAAATGAAATGATTATGAAGAACGAATTTGATCACATAAAGAAAAAAAATTATTTAATTAAAACATTTATTTTCGTAATATTGTTATTATTGTTATTATTATTTTAAAACAAGCATGTGTTGATTTTGGGGATCCAATGAGATTAAAATCTCACATGACCCCATGCAATTGAGGAGAATAATATTCTCACACGATAATTTCCTAAATAATATAAGGTATTAAATTAAGGTAAATATTTAATTATTATTATTTTAAGAACCACTGTGTACCAAATTTAGGGATCTAAGGAGATTAAAATCTTATATGATCCTGTGCAATTGAGGAGAACAAAATTCTCACACGATAATTTCGTAAATAATGGAAAATATTATTAAAGTCAATATCTAATTATTATTATTTTTAAAACAAGTGTGTACTAATTTTAAGGATCTAAAGAGATTAAAATCACACATGATCCCAGGCAATCGAGGAGAACAGAATCCTCACACGATAATTTCATAAATAATAGAAAATATTTAATTAAAGTAAATATTTAGTTATTATTATTTTTACAACAAATGTGCTAATTTTAAATATCTAAGGAGATTAAAATCTCACATGATCTCATGTAATCGAGGAGGACAAAATCCTCATACGATAATTTCATAAATAATGGAAAATGTTTAATTAAAGTCAATATTTAATTATTACTATTTTTAAAACAATTGTGTACTAATTTTAGGGATCTAAAGAGACTAAAATCACATATGATCTCATGCAAACGAGGAGAACAAAATCCTTACATGATAATTTCATAAATAATGGAAAATATTTAATTAAAGTCAATATTTAATTATTATTATTATTATTTTTAAAACAAATGTGCTAATTTTAAAGATCTAAGGAGATCAAAAATCTCACATGATCTCATGCAATCGAGGAGGACAAAATCCTCACACGATAATTTCATAAATAATGAAAAATATTTAATTAAAGTCAATATTTAATTATTATTATTTTTAAAACAAGTGTGTACTAATTTTAGGGATTTAAAAAGATTAAAATCATACATGATCCCATGCAAACGAGGAGAACAGAATCCTCACACGATAATTTCATAAATAATGGAAAATATTTAATTAAAGTCAATATTTAATTATTCTTATTTTTAAAACAATTTTGCTAATTTTAAAGATCTAAGGAGATCAAAATCTCACATGATCTCATGCAATCGAGGAGGATAAAATCCTCACACGATAATTTCATAAAATAATGGAAAATTATTTAATTAAATTAAATATTTAATTATTATTGTTTTGTATTATTATTATTATTTACAACAAATATGTATTAATTTTTGGGATCTAAGGGGATCGAAATCTCACACGATCCCAAATATTCGAGGAGAATAATATTCTCACTCAATAATTTCTTTAAAACTTTACTTATAAAGCCAAGAAGAAAAGAAAAGAAAATTATTAATTCCATATACAAATAAAAATACCAATAATAACACATTAATTAATTAATCAATTAACTAATAAACCAAAAAAAACAAAGAAGTTGAACACGGACACCCGAAATGAACTGCAGCATGAACATCCACATGCATGCATGAGAGTTACTTGGCTTCGTCTCGGTTGGTTGCTCTTCCCAGTGACTCTCCTCCTTTAGTGGTTCTACTCGGCCTTCCTTGGATCACCGTAGCTCCTCCCCTCAACAGTCTTTCTTTCTCCTTGGCTCACCATGAATCCTTCTCGATCTCCCTTAGTTTTTAGTGTTTCTCTCTCAGTTTACAAGGCTCCTCTCATATCCTTCAGCAACCTTTTCTTCCTCTTAATTCCCACAAAAGTACCTAAGCTCCATCTTGCTCCGTGTCTCCCTCCAGCAGCTCTTCTTTCCACCCTTCTCTCTCTGATTCTCTCTCTCTCTACATTCTGCAGTGGGCAACTTTGTTGAACTCTGTTTTGGGCTGCCAAAACAGAGGATTTTATTCCACTTGGATGGCTTTTAGTTTTGCTCTTTCTTGGCTTGCATTCGGTCATGTTCTTTCTCTCCTCCTCTCGGTTTGGCTCTCTTTTGCTCAGTCTCCTCTCCCTCTTCTCAGTTTTGCTATTTTCTGCTCGGTCTCCTCTCCCTCCTCTCAGTTTCTCTACTCATCTCGGCTTCTCTTCCCTCTCTCCCCTTTCTACTTGTCTCAGCCTCTCTTTTCTCTCTCCCCTCTTTACTCGTCTTGGCTTAAACCTCTAACACTCCTATCTTTTCTCCTCTAGCCACAGTTTCACGGTCCAGTAGTCTCTTGGTTTTAAGCCTCCAGGCTTCTTCTCTTTTCTGTTGTCTTCTCGGTCCAGCAGTCTCTCGGTTTTAAGCCTCTAGCCTTCTTCTCTTTTTCTCTCTTCTCGGTCCAACAATCTCTCAGTTTTAAGCTTCCAGCCTTCTTCTCTTTTCCCTGTCTTCTCGGTCTATCTCTCAGTTTTAAGCCTCCAACCTTCTTCTCTTTTCTGCAGTCTTCTCGGTCCAGCAATGCCTTCTACAAAACTCCCCCCTTTCTTCTCCTTTTTAGCCCTTTTAACCCTATTTTTCTGGTGCACATTGCCTCCCTTTTCAGCCCCTTGCCTCTACTTCTACTCATCTCTACTTTTCAGTAGCAAATCCCCCTTTTCTTGCCGTGTCTCTTGCCCCTTTTTCTTTTTCAGCCCTCCTTGTGTCCTTTTGTTTCTTATGAGAATGTGTGAGAGTGGTGTGTGTGTCCGTGAGTGTGTGCAAGTGTCAGTGGGAATGTGTGACTATGAGAGTGTGTAAAAGCAAGTGAGAGTGTGTGAGAGCAAGTAAGAGTAAGTTTGCTTTTTTATTTTAATTAGGTGGCCTTTCTCTCCTCTTTGTATTTGGATCAATTCAAAAATTTGTTGACCCTATTCATTTTTATTTTTTGCAAGATGATTATCATGTCTTTACTTCAAATATGTATTTTGAATTTTTTTTTCTTTTAATATTTTTTGTTTTGTATTTGGCTTTTTCCCATGTTAATTCTATCTTTTGCTTTTTGCATTTTTATTTTTAATTAATTAATTTTTAAAAATTTTTAATTTTATTTATTATCCTTACTATGGTTATTATTATTAATTGTTTTTATTATTATTATTATTATTATTATTTTAGGTGGGGTGTTCACAGTACTAATATTTATTTTGCTCTATTAGGAATAGTGTGCTTTAAAATTTAGTTCCTTGTAGTATTATTTTTTTAATATAGTCTTTCATAAAATTATTTTTTATTTTAGTCCATTATAAATAAACATTTTTCAATTTAATCCTTTATAAATAGGGTTGTTATAAATGTCTTCAAAAAATAAATTGATATGAAATTATGAAAGATATTATTTATAACAATTTTTACTTGCAAGGGATAAAATTAAAAAGTATTTATATGTAGAGAAGTAAATTAATAAGACAATTTTATAAAAGACCAAATTTTAAAAAAGTTACATTTATGAAAAACTATATTGAAAATATAATTATATAAATTTTAAAAAAATTACCTGTAAATGATTAAAAGAAAGTTTGCTATTTAAAAAGCTAATTCAATAAAAGATTAAAGTGTGGGATCTGCATTGCCATGAGAAGTGGCCACAATTGGAAATGTTGGAAACCCTTTAGGCCAAAAAGGAAAAGGCATTTCAACTCTCAACTTTAAACCTTTCTCTCTCACTAAACAACTTCTAAAAATTAAATAAATGGTGGAAAATGAAAATGACTTCTCAATATTGTTACTTTATAAGAATAATACTATGTATTTAGACAATGAGTTTGGATCAGATGCTATATAGCATTATTCACTTCATTAAGTGTTGCACAATATCATTTATTATGTGTTATGAGTCATTGGATCAAAATAATTAATGATAATTACATGATGTCACTATAGATCCAACAACTTACAACACACAACAAATAGTATTGTTCAACATTTGATCCAAACTATTACAAAAGAGTAATACAATTATTTAGGCTATGTTTAGATGGATGGCTCATGAGGAAATGACAATGAATAGAATGATTAAAATGGATGAACTTATATATTGATTTTTTTAAAGGTAGAATGAGACAGCAAGGGAAGGATACCAATACCTTTCCTTGTCATCCAAAACCTGTGTCCCTTCAAATTGGGTAGTTAAGGATGGTATAGAGTGGCCTAATTAATAATAAACCTATCATTCACATAAGACCATTCCAATTGTTACAATTTATCTAATTTTCATCATTATGGTCATGGTCTCACTCATTTTTTTTTACATAAAATTTCAAAATACAAAAGAAAGAATGAAAGAATCTACAATATAGATTAGTTTATAATTTTCTCATATATATATATATATATATAAACTGACTGTCACAAGGACTTTTTAATTATATTTGTATATATATATGAGTAAATGTATTATTATTTAATATTAATTATTTTTGGATATATTAATTATGTATATATTATTATAATATAATATTTATTTTATATTTTATAGTTATTTAATTATATTTATACATATATTGTGCTTAATTTAATCTAGATATATTGTTGAATATATGTATATTATATATATATTATTAAATATATATAATTTACTCATATATATATATATATATATATATATACATATGTATGTATATATATAAAATTAAACAGCCCTTATGACAGGCAGTATTGACCGTCGTAAAGGCACAGCTTCGCGACGGTTAACATTGATTATTACAACCGTTGTAAAAACCAAGGGAAACAATACACACCTCTTTTATGATTTTCATTACGACAGTCAAATATGCCTGTCGTTAGGACTCAGTTTTGACATCGCAAAACCAAAGGTTTAAGACTGATTATTACGATGGTTAAAAGTGACCATCGTAAAATGGCTAAATTAACAACGATTACCTCTCACCATCGTTGTGGTTGTGTTTTACGACGGTCAGAGTTGATTATATTCTTTTGTAGTGTTTCAATGCCAGAAAACGCATACAGGAAGAGCATGGGTGAAAAGAAAAATGCGATGGAAAGGAAAAAGAAAAACTCGATGGAAAAAGATATTATAGAAAAGGGCAATTTTGTCACTTCACTCCATGGCCAAATGTCAAAGTAGGAAAAATCATAGGTTTATCACAAGGAGGGCAAGCCAAAATTCAAACTTGGAACCTTTAAGTAATATAGCTTCATTAAGACTAGCTTAGCTAACCCTTCTCATAGCAATTCTTTTAACTCTATTTTATCTTAGTCTCCTACTTTTTACATAAGTCTTAATTAAGTGCTCCATAAATTAATAGAATTAAAATAGTCTTTTAAAAATATAAAATTACTAAAACAAAATAGTCATTTACTTGCTTAATGTCAAGATATAAGGACTAGTATCCAATGACTTTAAAATCTCAAAAAAGACATTTTGAAAATTTATAGATAAACAAATTGATATTAATACAAAAAGTGTGAGACTAAAATGATTCCTTTTTATATTAGTTTAACAATAAAATATTGCATATATTTATATCTTTTCTATAATTTCTTTACACAAAGCAATTTAATTTTGTTTCAACTATAGTCAAATTAACTATTAACTCATGTTCTGTTCATTATTTCAATATAATTATTAGTTTAAGTATAGTCAAATTTTAGCACTTACTATGTCACTCTTAAATCATCCAACTTTAATGCATTTTAGGGTATAATTGCACTGGTGTAACTAGTAAATGTAGTATGTAATATATTGAGGGAACAAATTATGATAATTACATGTTAAAATATATTAATTAATCACATTATTTATTAAATTTCTTTTATAAACTTAAAATTATTTTTAATTACGTTAACTTACTCTCTTTACTTTTTTCATTAACTAATAATCTTTTAAAAATTAATTTATAAATTATTAAAAAGAATAGAATTAAAAATTTGAGGATTATTGAAAAAGTAATCATAAGAGTGATTTGATAGATTTTAAGATTAATATTTTTTAACATGATTAAAAAGTAAAAAGAGTAAAAAATTTAAATTTCTAATTTTTAAAAATAAGGATTTTAAATTTATAAATAAAATGTATAAGTAATAAGATTAAAATTTAAAATAAAAAAATTGTTTTAGATTCATATTCAATAGCATATTGTAAATTATTTTGATCATTTACCATCTTAAGATATTTAATTGTGTTGAAATTAAACAAATATGAGCAAATATTTTTTTCTATTCAATTTAATCAAAATATATTTTCATATATTACATTATATTTAAATATAAATTTAAAACATTATATTATTAATTCTTATTTTATTTTCTAATGTAAAAATACCTTAAAATTTTATTATTTAATTCATTAAAAAATGGAATAATAACAAAAATAATATTCAATGTTGAAATAATTATTTCTCTAATTTTTTTAAAATATAAGTATTAGGGACGAATTTTTCCCTCCTTAAATGCCATCTCTAATTTAGTTTAGATTATTCCTGGTTAGCATATGCTTATTTTGACACGAATTTGACACATAATTAGGCATGGATTTTTTAGAGGGAAAATTTCAAGCGTAAAATCCGCCCTAAAATCATTTGGTTGAGAAAATAATTTTAGTGACGGTTTTGGGGAGGAAATTGGGATGGATTATTTGACACAGAATATTCCCTCCCAAAATTCTGTTGCTAATTAATTTTAAAAATAGAAAAATAAACAAAAATATTTGACACAAATTTGGAGCAGATTAGACATGAAAATTGTTCCCTCTCTAAATTTCATCCCTAATTTCATGTATTCTTGTAGTGATATGAGCAACATAGTTCAATGCTTATGACCAAAATGCCCCTTGAGATCCCAAACATGCATGCATGCTAAATAAAATTCTAGTGTACTTTTATTCTTGGCTTTGGGTGATTGGAATTCATACACCCCTTCTTTGGTCACTCATATCCGTCACCACATGAACTTTTAGTTTCTTGCTTGTAGCTTAAGATGAAACCTTATATGCTAAGCTACATGTTCATTTGTCCCCAAATACATACGTTCATGGGTTCTTGTTTTGCCTTTCTTTTATTAGCAGCTACTCCTAGAGAAAATACTTAAGGACGGTGTTCATGTGATACATTAACAACGAAGAAATAGAAGTTATAGTTGAAAATACATTTAAGATGAGCAAAAGTGAGGGTGGTTAGATTAGAGAAATTCATTAAAAATGTAAGTTATATTTGAAAAACACATTCCTAAGTGTGATATCTTTGATTTCCACTCATTTTCTCTCACTTTTTACTGCTACATTCCTTCCCTTTCTAAGCTCTATCCTACAGTGTTAGAAACTAATATTTTTCTGACTTTCACTTATGGTTTTAAACTTCAAGTATCCTCCTTATAGCTTTTGGTTTTGTTAGGTTTCAGATGCCTAAAGTTACATAACATAAAGAAAGCCTTCTTATCTTCACATCTTGCTCTGCACTTCACTTTTACTGCACCATAATGTTTCTTCTACACTCTCACTTCACTACCTATTTTTTTGCCTTCAACTTTTGTCTTTTCCCCTATATTGCTCGGTATTTAGATTCATTTGAACTCCCTTATCTTCCAATGGCTTATTGACACAATTCTTCCCATGTATTCATTGAATATTTTTTCTTGACATGTTGGCATCCTCTATACATTAATAGGGTCATTGTGTCAAAATTAATCTAGAATAATTATGAATGTTGCTAATTTTCAACATGTGATGGTTATAGAAAATTTTTCAATAAATATTTGGGCTCATAGTCAAATAAATTAGGTGATGAATTGTTGAAATATGTAGAGTTAGATGAAGAATATTGAAAATATATATTGGTAGGTGAAACTTTGTTGAAATACATAATGGTAGGTGAAAAATGGTTGAAATATGTAATGATAGGTGGGTGTAATTAGTGTGAAAGTTTAAAAAGGAAACCACGTAACTATCCACCAAAATGCCTATATATATGGATGGATGTGGAGCTCATTTTGCAATTCAAATAAAATATATTTCTATTCTAGTTTCTCTTTTCCCTCAATTCTATATCTCTTGTTTATTATTTAAGCTCCACCCATAATTTATTCATTATAAAAATCATAAGTGGTATTAAAGCTTTGATTCATAATCTTTAGCCATTTCCAGCCACCTTAACACCACATTTTCACATTTCTTATTTTATTCCTTTTGGCTTCTACTTCTACTTCCAACTTAACTACCTTTAACTATGCCTAAGCTTCAATTCCCATATTTGAGGGAGAAGCTTATGATTTTTGGGGCACAAAAATGATGACATTATTTATCTCACAAGACTTATGGGATATGGTGGTAAAAAGATTTTAGGAATTAACCCCAGAAAAGCAATCAACATGGACAACTACGAAGCAAAAGGAGTACAAGCAAAATATGCAAAAGGACACAAGAGCTTTACTTTTTATCTAGCAAAGGGTAA
Source organism: Delonix regia (assembly GCA_037074485.1). Taxonomy (NCBI): domain Eukaryota; kingdom Viridiplantae; phylum Streptophyta; class Magnoliopsida; order Fabales; family Fabaceae; genus Delonix; species Delonix regia. The sequence goes on from CM073453.1 coordinate 8,918,714, forward strand.
GCAACATGATCTTTCCTAGAATCTTGAATGCTAGGACAACATAGAAGGCATTAAAGATTTTATAGTGCTAGTATAAGGGCTCATGTAAGGTAATAACTATCAAACTTCAATCCTTATGGAAATATTTTGATACTTTACTCATGAAGGAAGGTGAAAATATTTAAACATTCTTCTCTCGTGTCTCCAATATCATTAATCAAATTAAAAATTATGGAGACACGATAAAGACAAGAAAATTATTTAAAAATTACTGAGAAGCCTTTCCGTTAAATTTGATCATGTGGTTGTTGTTATTGAAAAAGCCAAGGATTTATCAAAGCTTACTCTAGTGAAGCTAATAGGATCCTTCCAAGCACATGAGGAAAGAATGCAAAGATTTGAGCAACCATTAGAGTAAGCTTTTCAATCCAAATAAATTTTTCAAAAAATGAAGGAGATAAAATGAATGATTACGGTCAACATCCTTAAAATAGATGATCATTTAATTACCATGGAAGGGAGAGAAGAAATTACAAAAATCAAGGGAGCGAAGAAAAATCAAGCTCCTATTACAATCTTTGTAAGAAAAGCAATCATGATACAAATGATTGCCAATTCAAATGCAAGCGATGCAAGAGGCACATTCATTTTGAGAAACATTGTTGGTTTCAATAAAAAGAATAAGCAAATTTCATAGAAAGAGACCAATCCCTTGGTCAGTTATTTTATTCAGCATTTTCATCTTACCAAGAATCAAGGGATATTTGGTATCTTGATAGTGGTTGTTTAAACCACATAAACAAAATTGATTTGCCAATCTTGATGAAAATATAAAATCCTAAATTACACTTAGTGATGAAAAAATACAAGAAGTTGAAGGCAAAGACATTATTTTTGTTAAAACAAAAAATGACCAACAAAAATATATTCATGATTTTTTTAATGTTCTGGGCCTCAAACAAAATTTATTAAGTGTTGGCCGATTGATACAGAAGGGCTACAAGCTGATTTTTTATGATGATAAATGTATCATATTTGATAAAAACTAAGGTCAGCTTATAATTATTATTAAAATTGCCCCTGACAAAATATTTCCTTTAACTATGACATTTAGGCAAAAATATGCCATGAAGTGCAAAAACATTGATAAATCGTCACGATGGCATTTGAGATATGGTTATCTAAATTTAAATAGCCTTGAATTGCTAAATAGAAAAGAAATGGTGCTTAGGCTTTGTTCTATGCATTTTGAAAAGATAATCTGTGAAGGATGCATTTTTGGAAAAATGCATAGGTTGCCATTACCAAAATCTTCTTAGAAAGCTAAAGCCCTACTGAAGTTAGTGAATGCAGATATTTAGGGTCCCTCAAGAACTCTTACTCCAGGTGGTGAGAGATATTTTCTCCTATTTGTTGATGATTATACTCTCTTGATTTTGTTTACTTTATTAAGTAAAAATTAGATCCATTCTCCTATTTCACTCAGTTCAAAGCACTTGTTGAAAAGCAAAGTGGTAACTTTCTAAAAATCTTGAGAACAGATTGTGGGGGAGAATTTATTGACAAAAGATTTGTCAAGTATTGCAAAAAGCACGACATTAAGAAACAACTTACAGTAAGTCAACACTACAATAAAATGGGGTTGTAGAAAGAAAAAATAGAACCATTATCGAGATGGCTCATTCGATGTTGCAAGGAAAAAGTATGCCAAAATACTTAGAGGCTGAAGTAGTCAACATAGTTGTTTATATTCTCAACCGATTCCTTACAAAAATTATTCCAAATAAAACACCATACGAAGCATGGTTCAAGCGAAAACTGAAAGTTAATCACTTTAAAATCTTCGGTTGCATTGCTTATGCTCACATCCCAAAGGAAGTAGAGACAAGCTAGATATGAAAGGAGAAAAGTGTATCATTATCGGCTATAGTGATGAATCCAAGGGTTATTATCTTAACAATCCTAATATGAACGTTTAATCATTTCAAGGGATGTGATTTTTGATGAAGATGCCAGTTGGAAGTGGAATAATGAAGATCCTAATGAAAATTAACATTTTAAAGTTAAGGAGAACGTAAGAGATGAATTAGACCCAAGCACGACTCTACCTCCAAGACAGAATAACTAGTCACCATATTCATCATCTCCAAGAAAGATGCGATCATTGCAAGATATTTATCAAACTTGCAATGTTGTATTCTTTTCTTGTGAGCCATAAAAATTTGAAAAAGCAGTAAAACAAAAAGAATTGAGAAGAGCCATGGATAAAGAAATAAAGATGATCGAGAAAAATCAAACATGGGAGCTTGTGTTAAAGCCCAACAAAAATGATATCATTGGGCTAAAATGGGTCTACAAAATCAAGTATAATGAAGATGGATCCATTCAAAAGTATAAGGCATGACTAGTGGCAAAAGGATATTCTTAACAACCAGGTATTGAATTCAATGAGACCTTTACTCCTGTTGTCAGTATGGAGATAATAAGAATGGTCCTTGCTCTAACTGCCTAACTAAAGTTGCAAGTATATCAATTAGATGTGAAGTCAACATTTCTCAATGGAGAACTTGAAGAAGAAGTGTACATGGAGCAACCTTAGGCATACGTTGTTCAAGGTAAAGAAGACAGAGTTTATCGTTTGAAGAAAGAACTATACAGCTTGAAGCAAGCATCGCGTGCATGGAATAGCAAAATTAATCAATATCTTGTCAATCACAGATTTACAAAAAGCTCAAGTGAGTCATCATTGTATGTGAAGATACAAGAATATCTTTTTCTCATCCTGTGTCAATAAGTGGATGATTTAATTTATATGGGCAAGGACAAAAAAATGATTGAAGACTTCAAACAAGCCATGATGAAGGAATATGAAATGACTGATCTTATTCTCATGAAATATTTTCTCAGAATGCAAGTCAAATAAAGGCCTAGACAAATATTCTCAAGAAAATTATGCAGATGATTTGTGAAAGAAATTCAAGATGGAAGACTGCAAGCCAGCATCCACTCTAGTGGCTACAAATGAGAAATTATCAAAGGAGGATGAACACAGAAAAGTAGATAAGACAACTTATTAAAGTTTTGTTGAATCGTTGATCTATCTCAAAAACACCAGGCCAGACATAGTGTATGCAGACATCATCATTTCAAGATTCATGAGTAAGCCCATCAAATCCCACTTTATAGCAACAAAATGAATTTTGAGATATGTCAAGGGCATAAAGAATTTCGATATAATGTACGAAGTAGAAGACCATTGTAATTTGGTTTGCTATACAGATAACTACTAGGCAGGTAGCATTGATGATTAAAAGAACACAACTGGATACATTTTTCTTGTTGGTTCCAAGGCAATATCATGGACATCAAAGAAGTAGAAGACAATCACGCTTTCAACAGTAGAAGCTGAATACATGGCAATAACAAGTGCCGCATGTGAAACAATTTGGCTAAAAAGAATCATAAAGAATTTACATCAAGCTGTCAATGAACCAACAAGAATTTGCTGTGACAATATGTTCACTATTGCCATGACAAAGAATCCTGTTTTTCACAATTGTACCAAACATATAGAGATCTGACATCACTTTATTCGAGAGCTCGTGGAACAAGGAGAAATTGAATACAATTTTGCAAGATTGAAGATCAACTTGTAGATGTTTTTATAGAGTTAGTCACTGTGGAAAAATTTATCAAGTTTAAAGAAATGCTTGGAGACCTAAGATTTTCTACATTAAAGGGGAGTGTCAAAATTAATCTGGAAAAATCATGAATGTTGCTAATTTTCAACATGTGATGGCTATAGAAAATTTTTCAATAAATAGTTGGGATTATAGTCAAATGAGTTAGGTAATGAATTGTTGAAATATGTAGAGTTAGTGAAGAGTATTGAAAATATGTATTGGTAGGTAAACCTTTGTTGAAATATGTAATGATAGGTGAAAAATGGTTGAAATATGTAATGGTAAGTGGGTATAGTTAGTGTGAAAGTTTGAAAAGGAAATCATGTAACTATCCACTAAAATGCTTATATATATGGATGAATGTTGAGCTTATTTTGCAATTCAAATAAAATACATTTCTATTCTAGTTTCTCTCTTTTCTCCCTTTTATATCTCTTGTTTATTATTCAAGTTCTACCTATAATTTATTCATTACAAAAACTATCACATTGTTCTTCTAGATCCATTGTAACTAAGCTTTCAAATCCATTTAGTTTCTAACCAAAACCTCAATGAGAGGAAATTATAGTTCAATTGTACTCTTAGTCATATTTAAGTTTAAGGAAAAATAATTTTTCATCTTAGTATTAATTTACTTTGGCCCCTGGTTCCTACCTTCTAACAAGAGGAAGAAGTGGGAAAAATTGTATTTTTGTCTAGTATTTATTCCTTTTGTACCTTAAAACTTTTTCCCTTTCTTTTTAATCCATCAAAAATTGTATTTTGCTCTAGATTTTTTATTCATTTCTAAACCTTTTTTATTACATTATTTTGATTTTGACCATTCACTAAATTTTGTAGTTACATTATAGTATAACAACATATTTTTAGTTATAATTTTTAATTGCAAGTTTAATTGTTGTCACATACCAAGATATTAATTTCAAATAATATTATCACATGAATATAAATATATATATGGATAGACTCCAAAATTCTATAGTATACACTTAAACTATAAAAGACAAATATGCATAATTTTTTTTTTTGGTTAAAAAAAATATATAGACAAATCCATAAACAATTAAAAAAGAATAATTATGGCCAAGTAAAATACATTTTAGTCTTTCACTTTTTAAAAAATTACTACTTGATTCTTCACCTATTGAAACGTAAAAAATAATTCTCCATTCATTAAAAAAATCACATTTAATTCTCAATTTTTTAAAAAGATATCAAGTTTTTTATATTTAGAATTTAAAATTTAAAATTTAACAGAAAAACTAAATTTGATAATTTTTTAAAATATAAAAAATTAAGTGTAATATTTTTTTAATAAGTGAAATATTATTTTAAATATATTATAAAATAAAAAATTAAAATAATAATTTTATAATAAATAACAAATTGAAAGTATATATTACATAATTATGGCAAAATAGATATAGCATAGCGCACATCTCTTTTTTACGACTATACTGAAGAAGACTCTACTGCGCCCGCCCATTCCGTCTCCGCTGGTTTCCACTTCCGAGGGGCTGACGTCGAACTTGCGCGACACCTGAAAGTTACAGAGATGCAGACAACCGCAGCTGACGTAGAGGCAGTGGACTTCGAGCCGGAGGACGATGACTTGATGGACGATGACGGCGGAGCCGACTCTCCTCGGGCTCCTCCCCTTCCTAAGCTCAAATCTGCCATCACTGGCGGCGGCGCATCTTCCTCACTCTCCGGCCCTAAGAAGACCAAAGGCCGAGGATTTCGTCATAATTCCGATGCCGACCGCAACACTCGCCTTACTGCCTCCAACTTCGAATCTCTTACTACCGAGGGTGGCCCCGGTCCTCAACGATGTTAGTCCCTTTCCATTCTGATTCTGATTCTGATTTAGTTTCAGACTTCCATATATCTTTGTGTTTCTGTTTAAGATTTGCGGTTTTCGTTTGACAATTTTTGGCCTGAAAATGTTAGGGTTAGGGTTTGGGGCGCTTGCTGTGGCTTGATAAATGAATTATTAAGTGCAAGTTTAAGATCGTAGGAATTAGATTTATGTGGCAAAGTTTGATGAATTTAGTTATTTCCCTTTATAACTTCTGAATGCCTAGAGTGTTATTCCCCGCTAGTAGTTCTGTCTCATCTATGATTACTTGCACTGTCAAGTACTTTGCGAGTCTATTTTGCTGAACCTGTGAGGTTTTGAAAGACCTAACTGCCTCCCTCTCTGAACCATGGTGAAGTTTGCAGTAGTAAACTTGTTTTATCGCAGTCTGACCGAATTGTTCTGAAAAGATGGGGATTTAAATATTAAATTGACTTGTGATACCTTCCTAGAGGCCCCAATTTGTGGAGGACTGATTTTTTGGCTGAGATATTGTGTACTTTAAATCTGTAAAAGACAGAATCTGGGAGATACATTAGTTATATATTAGTGTAGACTCAGACAGAGTTATATAACTTTTCCTCTTCTGTTTCTTCTTTGCCTCCTTTTTTTGTTAGGGCAATCGCAGAGTATTGAATGTGTAATTCACTATATCTTTGTTATCTTGTTTTACAATTAAAACATGACAGGTGTACGCAATACAAATCTTGCAGATAAATGTATCTATGTTATATTCCTGTTAGGCTTACCATGACAAAGCACGTTAGAAATGTTTTACAAATCTTGTTTTACAGTAATGCATAAACCATAAATGAAAATAGTGAACGGGACCTATACCTCCCATGCCATATATCTGTTATATTCCTGTTAGGCTTACCATGACAAAGCACGTTAGAAATGTTAAGCTCTCTGAAGGTTAAGCATGCATTATAACTCTTTCAAGCTCCGAAAATGTTGATTTATGGTGTGCTTGGCTGGCGAGTGATACTCATTTTCTTAAAGAAAATTTCAAACTTTTCTTAGCATTTTAGTATATCTATTTATGTCAATTGTTCTGTTCTGCATATGTTATGGAGGATATATTATTGTCCTCCGTATATGAACTACTTTTATTTCTCCAATAGTAACTTTTTTTTTTTTTGGGTGTAAAACAAACACATATATACATTAAAAGTTGCAAATTATTACACTCTTCTAACATCTTGAGTTTCCACATTTAAGCGTACCACTCATGCATAGTGTTCATCTAACTGGTAACCCCTTTTTATATTATATATAATTATGCTAATACGAATGGGTTATGTATATATTATATACACACATATACATATACATATATTCCTTTTCGCTTTTGGCTGTATCTGCTTAAAACATTGTATCATAGTTTTAATTTCTTGTGGGAAAATTAATTGCAGCAATTGAAGGATGGATTATTTTGGTCACTGGGGTGCATGAGGAAGCACAAGAGGATGACTTGCAAAATGCATTTGGTGAATATGGAGAGATTAAGAATCTGCATTTGAATCTTGATCGTCGAACTGGTTTTGTCAAGGTAAGTGGTAAAAAATTTTTTCCTGTGTAAGTGGCTATATTATAATTTTTTATTAAAATTTAGAGTGTAGCGTAAAAAGGATTTAAAATGACTCATATTCTCTTAAACTCAATCACCAGCCCTCCCGGAAGCCATTTGACCTGTTTCATCAGCCTGAGTGCTAAAGGGTGTGCAAAATGATAATTCTCCTATTATATATATTTAGTTTTCATAAATTACAGTTTACCTTCTCATAGTCTGGTCCAAACTTAGTTTAATTAAACCCCTGTGGTTGAAGTGTGTTTTTTTTTTGTTACTATTTAACCACCTTGTGGTAACCCGCTAATCTTAATTTTAACTGAAATGATCATGTGCAAGTTAAAGTGATGAACAATTTCATTGTTGTATGCATTACTTATATCTTATTCTTAAACAATCCGATAGATTTTGTAGGCCATTATCAGAGTAAGCCAGCTTACTGAAGTTTAAAATGTTTACCTAAATCCAGATAGCGTCAGACCATTATGAAAATTATTTAAAATAGAAGTGAAACAGACATTTATCGATTTAACAATGAAATTGTTCATTGTTTTAATGATCATGTGGTTATATTACCTTTCTTTTTTGTTGACCTATATGCCATTGTTTACTTGTATTTCTTCTTTCTTATCTTTAATAATAATTATTTAACAAAATAATTGACTTTTCTTTCATATAAACTATTTGCGAAGAGGATGTATTTGTGTCTAGCAGTAGTTTCTGCCATCTATGCATCTTAATACTGTATTGGTTGATGCTGAAATATCAACTTGAGGAATGGCAAAGAGGATATATTTTACCCTGCAATTTCACTTGCCACAATTATTTTTTTGGTGACTTGATCACATGAAGTGTTTGATTGCTCTAGTGTATGTATATTAACTTTAATTTATTCTCATTTTAGGGTTATGCTCTGATTGAATATGAACATGCTGAGGAAGCCCGGAATGCAATAGAGAATTTAAATGGATCTGAACTTCTTACACAAACCATTTATGTTGACTGGGCCTTCAGTAGTGGACCTATTAATGGGTCAATCAGAAGAAAAAATGCCAGGTATGTTTCTAAATGGTTTAACTGGTAAATATGTTGACGTGGTAATATTTTTGCAATTAAAATGGATTAGTTCTTTTATATTGATTGTTTTGCATGTCTCATGAATTGTAAAAACTGAATTATCAAACAATTCTAAGTGTTATGTGCGAGTTTTACTTCCTGTATTCTGATTGACATTTATCAGAGTTGGTAAAATATACTCTATCTGAAGTGAATTCTCTTCGAAGTTTGTAGCTCATAATTCACTTCTTTATTGCTTGTTTACAATAGTGGTAAAGCTTCAAAGGGAATGTGGAAAATTTGTAGATGAATACTGAACTAAGAATAGAAAGCTTTAAAGGGAGTGAAACTGAGAAAAATGAGGTGCATTTCATTTTCAGGTCAACGCTCATTTTTCAGTACTATGCAAAGTCTAAAATGATTTGCATCTCTATTTCCAATTTGTTCATTTTCCATATTCCACTTTCAGCTCTGCCAAGCACAGCCTGAATGCAAATATAATTCCCCTAATGCAAACACCCTATTTTAAACCTATTACTATATTTCTGTAATTCGTCTGAACTTTGGGAAACTGAAATTTACTTGTTTTTCAGTTGTGAGTTGCTTGAGTTATCTGTTACATTTTTACGGAGTATGCTTAAATTTCTGGAACTGACTTGTGCAGACCACAGCGGGAACGACGTTCAAGGAGCCCTCGTAGGAGGTTTTGACATTGTGTTTAGTGATTGTCTGTGCTCTTTGTAACCCGACTTTATCTTCCGCGGCTGTGGTCTTCCTCGGCTGATATGGATTCTTCGCCTTACTGCGTCCATTTGGGTGGTGCTTACTCTTAGCTTAATTTAAAGTATGGTCTAGTTTGCTGTAATCGGATCGGGGCTTGATTTTTATATGTAATGGTGTTATGTCGAGGGTGGAACTTGGATCATTTTCTTGGGTAGGATAAATTTTTGGTAATATTAGGCAGGATGATTTTACCTTCTTTCAAAGCGATGATGAGGCATATGATGTTTCAACGGTGTGGGGTAAGTGATGCTTTTCCTCATCCATTCTTGTACACTGTAATCTTTTTGAAATTTTGGGACAAAATTTTTATGCTTGCTTAGCGTTGCGTTATATTTGTTTTCATAATGAATTGGTAATGAGGTTGCATTGGGTGATATATTTGGATTCATAGTAACCAAATAGTGATACGAATCATAATTCGAAAAGTATATTTTTGAATCGTGAATCGTATAACGTATTGAATCGTAAGATTCAGTAACAAGTAAAAAATAGTTTGAAATATAAAATGACATATGTAATATGCATAAAATATTTAAAATAAATGTTTGAAAATTTTATTAATCATATGATTTGTTAGTAATTAATTCTTGAAATAAATTCAAATAATATCTTCTTTATTTTATTTTATAAAAAGTATAGATTATGCTTATAGTAATATAATAATATCATACCAATTCATTGATTTTTTATATTTTTAAATTGCAAAGTCATGTTATTCTATTATATTGGCTTGAATCGCATTATTCATACTTAATTCAACAATTTATTCATATTGCTAGTTTTGTGACTCGTTGCGAATAATAAGATTCAATTTATGGATCATACGATTTATAACTACTTCTGATTTAATCAACGATTCATATCGTTAATTTTATGACTTGTTTTGAATCGTACTATTCGAATCGTGAATCGTAAGATTTTGATTACTATGTTTGGATTATATGTATATTCAATTTTTGTTTAGTTATTTCGTAATAGTTGTATACTCGTGTTTAGTTATTCGAATATATGGTTTCTTTTTGTTTTTAGATGACAAGAAATTGAGGAATAAAATATTATATAACGAAAAAAGGGCGTTGATAGGTCAATGGCATTATGATAAGGAAGTAATAAATAGTGACTTTTATGTGACTATGATTATGAATTTATATTTATGATATTTTGTATATAATTATATATGCAATAATAATTCTTAACCTCACCGTCTCAAAATTTAAGTATTAAAAAAATTTAGTCATGGTTTTAAAAGTTTGTCTGGCTTATAGACTAAGTATATGTTTAGATTAATGTTGGATTGAATTTTTAAAATTAATTTTAGTTTAATGTAATTTTGTATTATTATAATTTATGTTTAAAAATTAATTTGTGTTATTTATATAATTTATTTAACATAAAAGTAATTATTTTTTATTTAAAATTTAAAGGGTAAAATGAATTTTTAAAAAATTAGATATTAAATCAAACTAATAATATTTATATGATAAATTTTTATTTTGAACTTTTTAAAAGTTAAACTAAACATAATATTAATATAAAGAAATTAATGAAGTTTGATTAAAAAGTGTATTCGGGTTCTGTTTTTGCTATTAAATGATGTATTCAATCGGCCGAAACAGGAAATAAATGATGTTGAATCGAAAACTTTAATATCAGGAAGTTGTGTACTCTTAAAGCGCAACGGGGAGAGCAAATAAATTAAGAGGCATCATTGAAAAGCAGAGGGTAGAAGTTGGAGCCAATCTTGGAATTCATCACGTTAGGATTTAGGAATGATAGGTGATGCCATGAATTCAATATTTTACGCAATATTATAAGACGACAATACGATTAGCCCATTCGATGATTCACTACTAAATTGACTTTTATGTGTGATAAAATCTGTCACATTATGAAAAAAAAGAGTGCTTGAAATTTCTACCAAATTATAATAAATAAAAAGTGCATATTCATGTGAATAATACAGATAAAAAATATTAGACTATTAAAGCAAAAATCGCAATGCTTTAGATTTTTGAAAGAAAAGCAGTTGAAAGCTTATAAAAAGATAAATTATTTAACTCTTTTTAATTTTTTTGACTTATTATTAAGTGATAATTTATAGTATTTATCTTCACTAAAATTTGAATTCAAGTTCAAGATTTAGATAAATATGAGAAATCTTATAAGCTGAATATGTTCTGTAAATTTTTATCTTTTACAATAAAGTCTTTTAATTTAATTGTTATACTATTTTTTCTCAATCAAAATATTTTTTTATATTAGACAGAAATACAATGACTTGATAGAGTAGCCTGCATAATAATAATGAGAATTTATATAAACATTTACTGTATTTACTTACATATAATTTTTGTGAAAACGATATTATTTTTTATTGATTTCTATCAATATGACCAAATAAATTCTGTTAAATCAAATAAAACATATGGAAAAAAAAAACAGAGAAATTCTAATTATATGTCAACACATATACTTGGGCTCTTGCATATATAATTTTATCTAACCAAAAGTTATTTCAATTGAAAAAAACTATAAATTAAATCAAAAAATTGTGCATGACGAGAACTAAATGACCAATTTACTACTTACAATAAATTCTACCCTTCATATCACAAAGGCTATATATATGTATTGGAAGAATATCGTTATCTTACAGATCATATCTCCGGACTCGGATTGACTCCTTCACTTTACTTCCTCTACTCTTGTTCTGCGCGCGTGCCTACAATGGAGACTCTCTCTTGCTCTGCATTCACGTTGCTTGGCCCTTCTACTGCGGCTAATCTCAGGAGTGGTGGATCGGTTTCGGTTCTTCTCGGACAAGCTTCGCCGTCTCTGAAAACGACACCGTTTTCCAATTGTCGCAGCAGGCTTCGCATAGGAGTCACCAGGGCCTCCGTTGCCGTTGAGCAGCAGACTCAGCAGACTAAGGTTGCACTCGTCAGAATTGGTACACGAGGAAGGTACTCTTTTTGCCCGTACTTTGCGCAATTTCTCTTTTTGTGAAATTTAGCTGGTTGAATACTCTAGCAGCTGTTAAATTGATGTTTCAGTTTTATTCGTTTCTCTTTTATGCAAAATTACATTGTGCCGTTGGGGATATGTACAACATCTGTTGTGTTTTTTTGTATTTGGTTTTGTGTGATGCCTGAATTATTATGGAGTAATCTATCCCGATGCATCTGCTTTGAGACGGAGCTGCTTCAGCTGTTGAGTTAATGACTTAAGGGTGTGTTTAGGGGTAACATAAGATATTTGGGGTGACTGCAAAGATTTAGTTGCGTAAGTTATTGTCCTCTTTTTTTGGATGCATTTTTAAGGAGGACTCCTTACCCACCTTTTAGTATCTACATCTCTTTCTCATTTTGAATTTTTTCTTTCATTGGAAGGAAAATGATACAAAATTAAAGGAAAACTAGTGATTTTTCTTTTCTGGAAGACTTTGGTATGGGTATAATTACATGGTAACATACGATGGCCATGATACATGATTGGATGTAGAAGCTATTTAATTGTACCTTATTTATATGTATCCGTATAGTATGTCATGCAGTGTATAATATAGCATATCTGTGCTACTGTACATTCTAAGAGCCTATGAGTGGATTGATACTGCTGCTTTCATAGACCAAGTGCTGTTATTTATCTTTCTAGTCTTTTAACTTTTTGAAATTTTTTTTAATTTCAATTAGGAGGAGAAGTAAATAGATACAGACATTGAAGCATTTTCTAAGACGTGTTAAGTACCTTATAAACAGTTATTAAGAGACTCATTAGATGAGAAGCAAAACTAAAATCGAAGAAATGCTGCTTGTGATGTCTTCCCAGGGTGCTCAGTTTTTTATGGCAGCAATAGATGCTCACGTAAAAAGAAGAACAGGAGCCTTGTTAATTGTAAATCCTTCAAAATGTAGAAAATTAGTGGCACAGAGCACCTCCAGAGTACTACCAAATTCTTGAAGGGCACAATGTGGAATTGGATCTGAATTGTGGATGCTTATTAATAATGACTGATTGCCTACATCATCTTCTTTTCCCCACATAGCGAAAAAAATACTTTTTTTTTTTCTTCCTAAATTTCTTCCAGTGACAAGCCATGAAGAGTTGAATTAGATGATTTTGAGTATTCCTTTGAAAACAATCCATCATCCATTGGGGCTAGAAGAATTGACTGCACATGATCTCCTGTCCTTTTCAAAATTTAGCATCTTTTCTTAACATTGAAATAGATAAAGTTACCTTCACGGAGGAAGGATCTTGATAGTCATAGATGACTGAATTTTGGCAATTATATATGCAATGACAGATGATCACAATATCTGACAATTATTGTATCAACTGTTTTGTAAGATTTGTTTGGGAGTCTTTTAATAGCTCAATAAATTTAAACTTCGAGCTTGTATAGAAGAAACACAAAGTGAAATAATATTAATCATATTGGACAATGTTAAATTACCCTTGACTTGGATGTGGTCAACTCTGAAAATGTTGAGAAACTTCGTAGATCTCCTGCAAAATTCTCTGCAGACTAATTGCTATGCTATCCAGGAATTATACAGAGAGTAACTGACATCTGGTGCTAATAATCATAGCAAAAATGATGACCAGTGGTCACCCTTGATATGTATGTCCCACATTGGCCAACATTCAAGATATAAGATGGTACGTAAGTCATGAGGTGCTCCCTACCAATAGGCTAGTCTTTTGGGATGGGTTTTCCTTATGGCTCAATCGCTTAACTCATGTCAACCAATGTCTTGGCTGTACAATACGGTTCTAGTTGTAATCAAGCAGCATAGGTTTTGATGTTGGTATTGCAGTGTTTGCCTCATGACTTGAGCAACGAGCAGAATTCATCCCAAATGACTAGCCTATTGGGTGGATGTATCTCATAAGTTAAGTACCATCTTATATATATTTTTTTGCCAAATACGGGACATATCAACACTTGCTTTGGTAAAATATATTGAATGTCATAAAAAAGATTCTTTGCAAGATATAAGGTTTAACTTAGATCATAGTATTTATATATTGAATTTTGGAGTCAGATGCCAGCTTGTTTTCTTTTAATCATGTATAGTGGCACCTGTAAATTTTGTTTTCAATAAGAGAATAAATTTAATTAACAACTTGTTGGAGGATAAAATATCCTCAAACCAGCAATGACAAGAAAACATAACTTAAAAGCTGTAACAAAAGTCCTACAAAATTTTATTGTGTGAAAAACCTGTCTAGTCTTTTGCATATCCCATATAGTGATTCCATATAAAAAATAGGTGCAGAGCATCAAACGGAAGCTATCTACGCAGTTATATCACATAACATATTAAAAGGTGAAGATATGCTCTCAAACCTCTCCATCCCTACAAACCATAAAACTCCATATACCACACATTTTCACAAAATTTCCTTTTCCTTCTTGTTGCCGCATCCTTCAAATTGAATTAAGATAATTTGTTCCAAAGTACTAGGAAGGACAAACATAATTCTTGTCAAAATTCCATAGGTAACTCACTGCTGGATACTGGAGAAATAAATGGGGCAAAGTTTCTGATTGATAAGAAACTTCACAAAAATTGTGCAGTATTTGTTTCTTCTTATAATTTATAATTGAACTTTTGATTATATATATTTAGTATTTTCATTTAGTTAGAAGTTAGAAACTTAATTAGTTGAGCAAAATGAATGTTTACAATTACTTTTCCATCCAAACAGTGATGACTATGAAAACACTCATAAATTTGTCCTTTTTAGTAGTTTGGCAATAGATTGAATGATTGGACCAAACACTAATGATGTAGATAAAAGCACTTATAAGATATTTGGCCAAGCACTTGCTTCTTCTACTATACATTTGGAGAAACTAATTTTAAAAAAGAACAGTCGGGAAAAAAATTGGAAGCTTGGCCAAACGGACATGTAATCTTTTGGCAGACACAATCCTTTTGGTTTCATACTTAACGTTGGCATCACTCCCTTTTAGAGTTTTTAAAACTAATATTAATTGATTGAAATATCTTTTCTTCAACTTTGGAATTATATGTACTTTTGATCAGGTTCTTACTTGCTAGGTATGTGTGCATATTTCCATTATGAATTCAACAAATATATTTAAATTTCTACTTTCTTTTGGGTTATTTATATTCATTTTATTATATGTAGAGCAGTCCACTAGCTTTAGCTCAGGCATATGAGACCAGAGACAAACTCATGGCTTCACATTCAGAGCTAGCTGAAGAGGGGGCTATTCAAATTGTAATAATTAAAACAACAGGGGACAAAATACTGTCTCAACCACTTGCAGACATTGGTGGGAAGGGCTTGTTCACCAAGGAAATAGATGAGGCACTTATAAATGGTGAAATTGATATTGCTGTGCACTCAATGAAAGATGTTCCTACTTACTTACCTGATAAAACAATTCTACCATGCAACCTTGAGCGTGAGGATGTCAGAGATGCATTTATTTCTTTGAGTGTAACTTCACTAGCTGATTTACCCTCTGGTAGTGTTGTTGGCACTGCTTCACTCAGGCGAAAGTCGCAGATACTCCATAGATATCCATCTCTAAATGTAAGTTTGTGTTGTTATGCTTTTTCCTCTGTACAATGTTCTCTGGTTATATCACAAGTTGTTATTTGTCTTCTAGGATTGATGTTTTCTTGTCTTTGCTTTTTAAGAACATATACTTACTTACAGCCTAAAATTATAAAATCATTTCTCCTTTTGCTTTCTTACCAGGCAAGGTCTAGTAATTAATGGATGTCATATGTATAAAGAATTCAAAATTCCTAAGATTGCAGGATATAATTGGAGCTTTCATTCTATTTCAAAACAAGTTTATTACTTGTGCCATGCACTAGTTACATTTGTAAGTAATTATTTTCGAGTAGTAAAACAGTGAAGCTTAAAAAGTTAAATGTTTTTATTAACTTTTGTTAATGAAATATTTATTTTAGTGCTATATAATAATTGAGGTTAAAATTATTACAAGATATTTGTAATAAGCATATCAAATCTAATAGGTAGCGAGATATTGATGAGTAAAATCATTTTATTCATAGGCCAAAAGAAAGGACTTCTTTGGCACCTTTATAATTAAATACTTGATTCATTCAATGTAAGTAATTGTTTTCTTATTAGTGAATGGCTTCATTAAATATTTTAGACTAATTGAAAAGAAATTTAGATGATATTTGTTGTAGTTCCACTTGCCAACAATTATAACTTAAAAATTTATCTAGGGTATCTAGTAAGTAACATTTCCATACCAGATGGTTGAAAAATGCATTGGAAACTTCCTAAGAAAGTCATTAGCTAAATGATGAAAATCTTCAAGTTCCTTCCAATTAGAATTGAAAATCTACAAAGATCATAAGCCACCATTATGATAGAGACAACTAAACACAATTAGAAAAGCATTTGTATAATTCCCCAACCACTCATTATTTTGTTCTTCTTCCTCTATTAAATTTCCTTCTCAATTAGCTGGACAGTGTTTCATTTCATAGGTAACTTGAAAATTAAGTAAAAATTGAAAACACTTACCAATATGCATGCTTTTGCATCCATATTTAATGTGTGTTAGGTCTATATGTGGTCATAAGAGAATATGATTAGGACAAGATTGGATAAGCTTGGAAGATTGAGAGACTACAAATACTATACTTCCCCATGGTTGATGCAATCTTGATTATTCATTTGTCATTGCCTCACCTGTGACCATTTAGTTTGAAAATTCCTTTGGCCCTCTAAATTACTTGTATAAAATAAACTTTGACGGGAAGTTGGAAAGACAACAATTCAAAAAAAGTCCAAAAGAAAAGCAAATGAATAAATTTATAGAGACCAAAAGGTAATTTCTACGTGCTGGAGATTATGAGCCTTGGTCCAGATTAGAGTGAGAGAATTGTTGAGCCATTTATAAGTGTTGATAGTCAAGCTTTTATCCAAAATGCCTAAGGCAATTTAGTGGGCTAACTTCAACACTTATATGACCTTCTCTCTTCCTTAAACTTCCCAATGTGAGATTTTTCCTTTCTTTATCTTTTCTATTTTAACACTCCCCCTCAAGTCCAATTGGCCTGGCCCAACTTCATGCCTTGATTTCTATCTTGAACTTGTGTTCTTTTTGAGTCTCAAAGGCCTCAGGTCTCCTCCCTTTCTTTTTGTTGTCCAGGCTTGTACTCCTTTTAATCTAAGATGTCATAGATTGTCTGGGTCTTCCTCACTAAGCCTCTTTTTTTTTTTTATTAACTTCAGGTCTTTGGTGTCAGGCTAGATTGCCTGAATCTTCCTCATTGGTCTTCAAATTTTCATCATTTATGGGTTTGGTTTATGATTGCTAGCCCAACTTGCCAGGAAATTTGCCTTTTTTCTTTTCCTTTTGGACCTTGGATGTTGGATCTTTCATGGGTTGTGAAACCGTTCGGCTCTAATACCATTTTGGAAATTATGGGTTTTTGGTCCATGTTAGAGTGGGAGAGTTGTTGGGCATTGATAGTCAAACTTTTATCCAAAATTTTTAAGGCAGTTTGGTGGGCTAATTTCAACTTTTATATGGCCTTCTCTCTTTCTTTAACTTCCCAATTTGAGACTTTTTCCGTTTTTTTATCTTTTTTATTTTAACACTACCTGACAATGGATATGATTTCCATATGCTATTGTCATCCTAGCAGCCTGTGTTGACTTTATCTTTGCTAATTGAGGAATTTTCAAATTGTTTCTTCCCTTCACCAATAGTAGCATACCTATGCATTGGTTTCCCTTTAAAGTTATTCGGCTTGCCATGCAACTTTCAACATTTGCCTTAGAGTGACCAACCTTGTTGCAATGCTCACACTATGGCGCACCTTGATTTTTCAATTTATAATCACTTGTATTAGGACCTGGGCCACATTAGTGGAGCTATCAGAAATCTCTTATGGATGTTTTGGAGTTCCCAATGTTCACAACTTCTTCACTCTTTAAGTATGGAGAAGACAGTTCTAAGAGAAGGTGGGGGGTCAAGACAAAATTCTACTTCTAACCTTTTTAAAAGTGGTAGTCAGGAAAAGGAGTATGATAAGGTCCAAGAGAGTGTGAGAAACTCACATTTTGAAAATCGGCTTATAGGGAGGAAGAATCACACCGCTTTAAGTAACTCACCAAACATCCTATACTATTTGATGTGGGACTTAGGTATGCCATACTACCCAATGTCCTTATCATGGCACGATACATGAAGAGCCAATGTCCCAACAGCTGCACTCTATTACCCTTTATTTGACTTTCTTGTCAATCAGAGCCTTCTGCTAGCAACTTTCTCTGTGATGTTAACCACTAGCTTTGATACCATTTGATTGGACCCAAGTGAGTGTGGACAACCCAACCTTGAAAATTGACTTGCAAGAGGGAAGAACTACACCCTTTAAGTATATCACTAAGCATCCTATATTACTCGATGTGGAATTTAGGCATCTCATATTGCCCAATGTCCCTATTAGAGGAATTTTTCCTCCTTCAGTTGTTGAAAGTGAGTAGCATCAGCAATGCACTACCACTTGTGAGTCTCATACATATCAAGTTGTTACCAATTTCAAACAAGGATGTTGTAATATTGAGCAACTACCATCTCCCCTTCTTTGAAGTTTAGAGGAAAGCTTTCAATCTCATTGATGGCAGCCTTATTCCTTATTGGGGAATAAGTTTCCCTTAATGCTTCCCACACATCCTTAGCAGAGTTGTAAAGTAGAAAATTTGTCCCAATCTCCACAGTCATTGAGTTAATCAACCAGGATATTACCATGCTGTTATCCACATCCCAGCTCTTATATGCTGGATCACCCACTGCTGGACACAGCCTTACCAGTAAGGTATTCCTGTTTGCCTCCACCTTTTAAGGCATAAACACTGGCTGACCATTACAAATAATTATTGCCAATGAATCTGTAGCCTATAATGACAACAAGGACAAAATCATGGGATGTTTTGGTGAGAGGGGCAGAGATGATGGGATGAAAAGCAGAAGAGATATCAGAGGTTGAAGGGGTTGTTTGGCTGTTATGGCTCTCAACATTTAGGCCTCATTCAGCTGAACTGAATTGAAAGGAGATCAGCCACGGAGCACCTATGATACCATGAGGATTTGTGGCAGAAACGTTCAAAAAGAGAGAGAGACTCTTTGAATTGAGCTTTTATTCTTTTAAAATTAGGGTACAAACGTGCTGAAAGCAGAAAGAATATCTGCACAGCTAAGACAAGGAAGGTAAGATAGGCAGTTGAGAAAGAAGGTGAGACAAACAAGTCAATATTGCAACTGTCAGCAAATCAAATAGATAAGACAGTCCTGTCTTGATAGTTGACTTCAGGACTTGTTTGCCAAAACAGCCGACAAACTCATTCTCAAACAGGTAATGCATGGTAAAATAAAAAACCATGGGAAGTAAACAGACTAAACACAATCTCCAACAAATAATGTCAATATGATGGTGACCCAGGTAACAGAAGCTGAATGTGTAATTTATATATTTATAAGCAGGGGATATCCTTCTCTGAAGAAGCTCAGAAGAAGAATAA
Source organism: Delonix regia (assembly GCA_037074485.1). Lineage (NCBI taxonomy): Eukaryota > Viridiplantae > Streptophyta > Magnoliopsida > Fabales > Fabaceae > Delonix > Delonix regia. The sequence goes on from CM073453.1 coordinate 8,938,200, forward strand.
GAATGCAAAGAGCTGCTCAGAACAGTAAACCCACTGGCACTTGAGAGGCCAGCGACTCTGGACCAGCAACCCAAAACCTTTCCTGCCTCACTAACCAACTCAGCATACAATATACCCCCCCTCCCCCAAAATACTGGTCATCTCTCTCTCTCCATCCTACACATGTGTTCTGTTAGATATTAGAAGATTCCTTCCCTAGCCCCACTGACCTGATTTCCCTTTTTCCTAACGTAAACCTTCCTACCTTGGCCCACTACACCAGGCCCAACACATTATAATCTATAACAAGTTGCTCCAAATCTAATTTTAATAGCTTTTACATACATATTCCAAGGAGTTGGTGGATTATGTCCTTGATCTTTCTTAAAGGTCTGATGGCATTTGAATGCATTTTCATCTAGACTCACCAATGTCACCTTGTTCTCCTCTGGTGTGCATTAAATTGAAAGAAACTCTTACACTTTACTATCCTCCCACCGACATCATCTCTACTAGACTTCAGAAAGTCCAACTTAGTGAATCTTATATTGATACTCCAATCTGTTCTGCTGTGACTGATTCCTCATTAGTGAATGCTTATGCTGTAGAGAATTCATTACTTCTATTTCTTGCAAAAATAGGCTGTTAATCAAATTTTATGAGATAGAAACCTGTGAGTTTGTTTTTGTTGCCATTGCTATGATACTGCTGGTAAGAGCCGAAAATTGAGAATCAAGAGAAAAAAGAGAAGTAATACACTTTCAATCCCTTTCTCCTTGAGAGTCATACTCTTGGATTATGAGCTTATTCTTCTGTCTTATCATAAATCTAGCCTTTCTCAGACAGTTCTTGTCTTTGGCAATTACCTAGAGCTTCTACCTGTAAAATGTTGCCTATCTTCAGTAGTTACCTTTTCCTGTCAATAATTTAATGGTACTTGAGTTTACTTCTTCTGCATTGTTTAAGTTGTTTTCTGGATCACTATATATATATATATATATATATATATATATATATTCCTTTTCTATTCATTTGTCCTAAATTTTCTGATCTTAGGTACTTGAAAATTTTCGTGGCAACGTCCAAACAAGATTGAGAAAATTAAATGAGGGGGTGGTCCAAGCTACGCTATTGGCATTAGCTGGACTCAAACGCTTAAGTATGACAGAAGCTGTGACTTCAACGCTGCCGATTGATGACATGCTTCCAGCTGTTGCCCAAGGTGCAATTGGAATAGCTTGTAGAAGTGATGACGATAAAATGGTAATTTCTTTTTAGTTATTTGCAGATTCTTGTCTTGTTTAAATATTTTGTTTTAGTTTGTGCCCTTATCTGTGAGCTTTTGCTGGTAATATTTTGTTTAATTACTTTTTATAAGCCATAATATCATTCCTTAAGGGTACCATACACTTGGGGTTTTTGGCTGTTAAGAAATAAACAATAATCATGCCTAGTTAGTGATGATAATATAGACCATTTCTGAGCCTTTTTTCTAATAGCTTTAGTTATTGGCATAAAATGATTTTTGAAAATTGATCAAAAGCTTTCATGACCAAGCAGTTAAAAGTTCAATCCTTGATGCTCTGGTTTATCTGATGAAATTAAATTTTAGCATAGTGTGTTTGGTACACATTTTAAGCTTGAAAGGCTTTCACGTGAGAGTGTTAGAATCATAACAAGTATTGTTCCTATACCTTCTTATAGCTTAAGATTGATGGAATGGTTCTCAAGAAGCTTCAATTTACTGATTAAATTGTTCAGATGTCTTGTTTCTTGGTATAGTATGATAGCTTTCGTGATCATGTGGCAAGGAGCCAAGGAGTTTGATCTTTTTTCTCCTAATCTTCTAATTAAAATTGAATTTTAGTATGAGATGAGCCTACACTTTGCCCACCATGCAAATTATTTTCTTGTGACATATCTTGCTGGAGATAAAATCCATTCTTGAGCTGTTAAATAGCTTTTTCCTTGACAGTAGCCACAAACTCTGTTGAAATGACTCATGTAAGTATATCTGTCTGGGTTATACTCAATCTGTGAAAAAGAATGTAAAAACTGGTTAAGATTTAGATGTGTTAAGCAACCATTCAAATTTGTTGTCAGCAAAATAACAACGGAAAAATTTTGGTACATTATTTTATGACGTTGGCAATCACGATATCTTCATCATAGTCCTATTTTTAAATTCAAGTAGTATTAGTTGGCATTAAGTAACTCTTGATTAGTTATTTGTTTTGGCCATTAATTTAGGCATCTTTTAATATTTTATTTTGGTTATTTTTATTTGTTTTTTAGACTTCAGTTTTGATCGGAGATTAATTTAATTTCATCTTATTAGGATAAGATTAGTTTTAGGATCCTGTTTTCGATCAGGATAGAATTAGGATTATATTATGTTTTTTAGTTGGAGTTGTAGTTTGCTCTTTATTTTTTCGTGTACACAATTTCAATCCAATAAAACCAGTTTAGAGGAAAAATTAAACACTGAATTTCTACATATGATTTATATAGTTTTCATAGGATAAATATTTTGGTCCCAAATTTTGAGAGATAGGAGTTGTTAATAACAAACCACGTGCTGAACAATTGGCGATCGCATTGACTTGGTCAGTTCAGGTTGAGACACTTCTGGTTTTCCCTACCGACCAATTCAGTTTCTAATGTTATTTTTCTGACTGACTGCTATACCTGCTGAAACTGATGAAACCAATGACCTAAGTCAAGAAGTCAAACAGATGCTACATAATTTCCAAATTCACTGGTTCAAAAAACTGATGTGCAACAATCCAGCTCCTAGATTTCAGGTCCACTTGTGGCAAATTTTGTAAGCTTCTCTGATTTTCACAAATTTCATGGTAGAAAAGATGAAGGATGGTCTTGTGATCTAGACGCTGAATTCCGGATTTACTTTCAACCACACTCATGGTTCAGATCTCATGAAACAATAAAGGGAATGCACTGAAGCGTCTTGACAGTGTGATCCAATCTATGTCAAAATTCACGTGCTAATAAAAATGAAATAGTGGCTGCCACCCTTGGTTTCAGGGAATTTGTCCTTTATTACAGAGAAGAGATAATAAGAGGAAGAAGGATATTGAGCAATGGCTAAAGAGGGAAGACTGAGGAGAGTTAATAGTTAAAGACTCTGACTAGAAGTCAGAACTCAGAAGGAGGACGAAAAGGGAGTTACATAAAGACAAATGCAAATGAAATAGATTTGTCCTTTATTACATGAAGACAAAGAAATCAAACTAGTGTTTTTGTTTTAATATTATTTTGTGGCCTTGAGTCATACTCACATTATGTTTCTGAATATTCTTTTGGTTGCTTGACTTGGGCAGGCACAATACATTGCTTCGCTGAATCATGAGGAAACAAGACTAGCAGTTGCTTGTGAAAGGGCCTTCCTTGAGACCTTGGATGGTTCTTGCCGCACTCCTATTGCAGGATATGCTTGCAGAAAAGAGGATGGCAATTGCTTGTTTAGAGGTTTAGTGGCTTCACCTGATGGAACCCGTGGTATGAACAACTTAGTTATAGATTTTAGGTTTAAATACACTTCTGGTGCTAGTTTTATAAAAGTTTCAATTTGGTCCCCTGATTCAAAATTAGGCAATGTCTTCATTCTTTTAAAACAATGCCATTTTGCCCCTACGTCACATTATTTATCCAAATTTAATACGAAACCTAATAGTTTGCTGACTTGAATGTTTTTATTTATCTGGCACCATTAACCCACACTCAGGTTTGGTGTCCAAATAAATAAACTATTAGATTTGGTGTTAAATTTTGGATGCAAATGTGACAAAAGGGCAAGATTGAATCATTTTAAGAAGTAGGAGGCAACATTGTCTGTTTTTGAACTTGAGAGATTAAATTGTAATTTTTATACAATTAGAGGTACCAAAAGTATATTTAAGTCTAGATTTTGGAACTATTTCTAACTTATTATTCTTCTTTATAAGCAACTATTCATTAAGCCTGCCTGTGTATCCCTTTTTATATGCAGTACTTGAGACGTCCAGGATAGGCCCTTATGCTGTTGAAGATATGATTAAGATGGGGAAGGACGCTGGCAAGGAGCTTCTTTCCCGGGCTGGTCCTGGCTTTTTCAGTAGTTAGAAACCTAGATTCATACATGGATAGGATGTCTTATGCTTAGCTTTTAGTTTAGGTGACTTCATCCCAATTCTTAATCTTCATTCGTTCACTTGTTGTAACTCCAAAGTAAATTATACGTTCAACATTTATTCCCACGCCGCTCTTCTTGGATAGTTTGATTTTTCTCGTTTCCATTACTGTTGTTTCTTTGTTTTTTGTTCAGTAATTTAAAAAAAAAAAATGTCACCACTTTGCTAGGTCATATTGTTTGTATAGGAGGCGAATACTACATTAGTTTGATTGGGCTTTTGAAGTGAGGAAAAAATTTATATTCATTATGTTTATGTTGTTCATCAATAAAACATGTGAAGTTTAATGTTTTTTGAAAAAAAAAAATTATGACACGTATTGTTATTGTAAATATTTGTATAATTATATTTTTGAATTAAATGCTCCACCATTTTTGGGTTAGAAATTCTACTCCTTTAAGAGGAAAACTGGAACGAGGGACTGCTCGTTGTTTACCAAATGCGAGTTGATTTATAACACAAAAATATAAGTGCAAGTGTTGCTGGTTACGTTGGATCATTCCATTGACGATGGGTTAATATAGTTACCTTAGAATTAAAACTAAATATTCAAAATGTGTTTAAGCAAGAATAAAATGAACAAGGACATAATATGTTGAGAGATACACCATCTACAATTTTATGAATTTAACTCGTAAGCCCTTTGTACCAGAATGATATTGCTATTTTAAATAATTTTATTATTTTTATTGGTTCAGAGATTTATTATATTAGAGCCTCGAAGGTTGTAGATTAGAGGAGATACTATATTTTAATTAGCTAAATAAACTAAAATTAGGAAAAGCCCGGCAAAGTGAGCAAAAACCCATCGGTAAGCGAAGTAGCTCTACCTCTTTTAGTTAAAATTATTTAAATTTAATTAATAATTTCAAATCTATTTGGAAATTCTAAGGGATTCCCTAGAAATTACATAACCAACAAAAATAGTATGAGTTAAGAAAGATATTATGCAAGAAGCTATAAAGAATCAATTATTGAGATTATTTATTCAAGATTTTAAAACTGGAACTTGCATGATTTTTTTTTTTTTTTTGATAAGGAGCTTACATGATTTTAATCACTCAAGAAGTTTATAGAAAGATAAAAACTACCCATGATTTTACTTGCAATGGACAACTAAGATGAGCAAGTGTCACACTGGGATGTGATCACAAGGAAGGGGAAAAGAGTATTTTAATTTTTTCCTTTTAAACAAAAAATTGATGTAAAAGGAATTGATATCAAAACTTATAAAAGAATAAATTTTATCAAAATCCATTTGAATAAAAGTTTAAAAATAGTCTGTCAGCCAAAGGTTGGATTTGGGAGTCAATTGTGTATTTTATACATATATATATATATATATATATATATTAAGAATATGAATCATTAGAGGATGAAAATGAAATAAATATGATGCAAGGCGAATCATTAAACCAACTAGCAGAACAACAGGAATATGGCCAATATGAAAAATTTTAGAACTCTGAAGAAGGAATAGTTGAAAGATGAATAAAGTTTAGAAAAGAACAATATGATAAGATTAGGAACAAAGAACTAGATATGTCAAAAGATTTATCAAAACAAAGTATTATAATAAAAATAAGGAAAATACTTAAATCTAAACAAAAAGAAAAACATGCATGTGTAGACTTACAAAAAAATATCTTATAGAGCAACTCAAATTGAAGGAGTACTAAGAATTCCATTAATTAGTAAATCCATTATAGACCATGAAATAAAAAAATTAGATATTAAAGATGATATTATAGAAATTTATATCCCAGAAATACAATTAATGATAAAACATATTTCCAATTAAGAATAGATACCCCTATAAAATTATTAATAACAAATAATAGATTAATAGAACGTATACCAAACAGCATCCTAGGAGCTTTAAATGGAAATTTAATTTATCCAAAATTAAAGTTTATAATAAATACAAATTTTGCTATTTCTAGAGCAGAAATGAATATGAATAGAATTTTAATGATATATCATAAACTAAGAGGAATAAAAATGCCCTTAGGTAGTAAGATCATTAGCATAATCGGAATGGTAGGATTAGTATTCTTTAATGAACATAAAATTTATAAGAAAAACCAAGGAAAAATAACAATAGGAAAAGAATTTATGCAAGTCTTAGAAGAACTTAAGTTGGATCCTATAAAAATTACTATCTCAAGACAATTACAATTAGAATTAGATAATACCAAATAAATAAGAGATGACTATGAACACAGAAGAATACAGTATGATAATAATATAGGAAGAAGAAGTGTAAGGATAAATACCCTAACAGATATAAATATTAATATCAACCATAGAAATAACTTAAGAAGCCTAAGTTACCAAGAATTGAGACCAATATCTAGAACAGAGAATTTTAGAACCCCTAGTTTAGAAAGAAACAGACTAGCAGAAATACCTTTAACTACAAATTTAATAGAAATAAGGACTAATACCCCTACTATAGACTTAACAGATTCCTTAAATATCAACTATGTATTAGTGGAAATACAAAGAGAAGAAATATAGGTAGAAATAATAGCAATAATAGACCTATAACAAGAAACCAGTATAATCCAATTAGAATATACTAATAATGATATAGAAATATCTGAACAAGGAACAAAAGTCAATATGTAACTTAGATTTGAAAAACGAGAAATAATTAAACTAAAACTATGGGTAGACAAAGAAATTAACGAAGCTGAAGGTCATAAATTAATTTTTGGACAAGACTTCTTAAACCAAGTAGCTCCATATAGAATACAAAAAGACAGAATTCTTTTAAATATAAACCAAGTAGTAGTAATTCTAGGAAAAATAAAATTGGTTTAAAATGAGATTTTATTATATCTTACTCAAATTCAATTATAATAAATATCAATCAAGAAAATATCATGTCATGGTAGACACAGAAGCAAATATGACAACAGCTAAATATAATGTATCATCTCCAGAACAATGGAAAAAAGAAAGAACTACTAAAATGTATAATGCATAAAAGGAAGTTCACTTCTTTGAATTATCTGCAAAAAATGTAATAGTACAAATAAGAGATTATGAATTGAAGATACCCTTAATATACCAATAGAATGAAGCCACACCAGATATAATATTAGGTATAGATTTCTTAGAACCATATATGCCACTACATTTTACTCCAAAAGCCTTAGTATTTACCACACCTTGTAAGCACCAGGCATAGGCACTTAGAATTTTATATCCTCAAAGAAGAACAAACACAGTTTTTAGGAAAAAAAAATCTAAAAATGAAGTTCAATTTATACCAAATAAAGAACCTATAAAAATTGTAAGAAAGAAAATTCATAATATCAATGCTAAAACAATAGAACAAAGATTAGAAGAAAATTACAGTGATAATCCCTTAGTTCATTGGGAAAAATCCAAACCACTAGCAAAAATAGAACTCTTAGATTATAGTAAAGAAATTAATAGTAAACCTTATGCTTGGATAGAAGAAAATAGAAAAGAATTCATAATGCATATAAATGAAATGAAACAATATGACCTAATTAGAGAAAGTAAATCCTAGTATTCCTCACCAGCAATGATAGTTGTAAAACACAGTGAAGAAAGACGAGAAAGATTTAGAATGGTAATTAATTACAAAAAATTAAATGAAATTATAGTAAGAAATAGGTATCCAATTCCAAAAATAGAATTATTATTTAACCTCATAAAAGGAAAACAAATATTTAGTAAATTTGACTGCAAGTCCAGATTTTTTCATATTAAATTAAAAGAAAACAATAAAAAAAATATACAGCATTTAATACTTCTGAAGGACTTTATGAATGGAATATATTGCTAATGGGTTTTCATAATAGCCCTAACATATTTCAAGATTATGTTATAAAATTATTACTACCAATAAGAGATTTTGCTGTAATACATATAGATGACATATTAATCTTTTAAAAAAAAAACAAAAAGGAGCATGAACTACATTTAGAAAAATTTATGACTTTAATAGAAGAAAAATGATTAAATATATCACCTAAGAAAACAGAATTAAGAAAGCCAATAATAAGATTTCTAGGTCATTATATCTCTAAAAATGGTATAGAATTACAAGAATACATTAGTAAAAAAGTATTAGAATTTCTTGAGATTACAACTAAAAAAGAATTAAGGTCCTTTTTAGGTCTAGTAAACCAAGCCATGAATTACATTCCAAATTTATCCAAATATACATCAAAGATATCAAAATTAGTAGGAAAAACTTCTGAATGGAAGTGTGACAACAATAATAAATATATTATAGAAAAAATTAAACATTTATGTAAAGATTTACCTAAATTAAGTATTCCTACTACTAAAGATATAAAATGGATTATATGTACTGATGTCTCAGAAAATTATTGGGGCGCTGCTTTGTATAATGAAAATGAAGATGGAAAATAATTAATTACTAGATATGCTAATGGAAAATTTAATCCAAATTAATCAAAATACCATTCTAATTGGAAAGGATTTTTAAAAGTTGTAAAAGCAATTGAAAAATTTGAGTTACTTATAGTTAATTCAAAATTCACCATTAGAACAGATAATACCCAAATAAAACATTGAATAGATAGAGGAATAAGGTCAAGTAAATTATCTGATAAAATGTTGATTAAATGGCAAAATGATTTAGCTTACTATGATTATTCTGATGAATATATTAAAGGCAAAAATAACTTAGTTGCTAATTATTTAAGCAAAGATGGAGCCAAAAAATAGCAAGACAAATAAGGCCTAGCCAAATAACCTTGTAAGGGAAACGACTACTCCATCTATCAAACAAATAGTTGTAAGGCTCTCCATGTTAGAAGTTAACATGGGGATAGCACAGACCTAGAACTCTAATTGCTTCACAAGTATTTCCAATGCACTAAAGAGCATTATTGATCAATTAAATCAACATAGCGAACAATTAAGACAATTAGAATCTAGTTCTTTAAACCAGGCAGGCTCTTCGAGCCAGACTAATAATCCAGTCATTTCAAACCCAATACCATTGGCCCAACAAACTCCAAATTGTCCAAGTCCAAATCTTTCTTAACCAGAAACTTTTTTAGAAGTAACCAAAAAAGGAAAAGAGATTGAAATCTCTAAACCAATAGCCAATCCAATAAGAAAGACTTTAGCCCTGAATCCATTAACTCGAACAAAAGAATCCAATAATCCACCTCCAAAGCCAAAGCCATCAAAAAATCCAGACCCAAAACTTTAAGAACATTTTGATTATTTCTTAATGTTAATCCAATATTTGAATAACCTCAACCTTCTAATATCATCAACCATCAAATATATTTCTCATTATGCCATTAACAAAGCCATTATTTTCCCGGGTACAGATTTGAAGATTGTCAAAACTCTATTCAATTATTGACTAATCCAATCCATTTATCCTTCTGCAGACATGAAAGAAATTTCTTTATTACTCAAATCTTTAATAGAAACCTCTAAGCATTATTTTGGTATTGTCACCCAGTATCAAGTCTATATAAGGTGTTATTCAACTATAGCAAAATTCTTAGCCAATAAATTTTACCCACCAATAAATCTGATCAGATTTGACACCACTAAACAACCATTTAAGTTTTAAGAGGAGAAGAAAGAAGACAGTCCTAAAGACCAGATTTTCTCAACTTTATCCGACTAAGAGCCCAAGAGATGCATATTATTATGAACAAGTTAACTAGAACACTAACAAAAGATGAGGCCCAATGGACCTATTTCACAAGCCCAACAACATGCATTTATTCCACAGGAAGAAACAGCCGACAATATAGACAGTTCAAGAATTGATATGAACAAATCAAAACAAATAACATAGACCATTTAAAACAGACTAAGATACAAATATGTGAAAAAATATCTGAATTCCAAGAACATTCATGTAAATACTGCCAAAAACATAATGATTCCAAATATATATCAACTATCTTGCTAAGATGTAAGATGTAAGGGAAAGAAGAAGAAGGAATTAATGTTCATGATAAAGCATTTTCTAATCAACTTATAACACTTAAATGCTTTAAGTTCCTTTGATTAATCTAAGACTTATACCTATGAAAGACATAGGCCATAATAAATCATAAACCTAACTAAATTCATGCTCAAAAGTCACAAAAGATTATGTAGATAGGATTTTCATTCAATTTATGTAAAAGCCAAACAAAATCTATTTATTATATATAAGTAAAGTAGACTTCCTTCATCGTAGTTATTCTATTGTTTGATGAAAGGCTTCAGTTCATCAAACATTTAACTTCTCGTATGATGACTCTTTATCTTCTTGATACATGTATCAAGAATATTTTGAAATATATAAATTCTTCGTACTCAAAAAGAAAAATTATGAAGCAATTAGTTAATGAATTAATTAACTGCTTCTTAAATTGAGAATTTTTCAAACTTTGAAAATTTTTTAAAATTAAAAAAATTAATGAATTTTTTATATTCAACGAAAAAAATTATGAAATAATTAATTAATAAATTAATTAACTGTTAAATTTTTTTGAATTTCAAATAGTTTTTAGAGTCAATAAAAAATTATTAATTAATTAATTAATTGTCTCTTAAACTTATAATAAGGGGCTATAAATATAATTTGATATGGTCTAAAATTAAAGTAAAAGAAAATAATATATGATATTCAACGATTTGTGTCATTCATTATCATACATTACTCAAAATCGAAAGCAAAGTCGTTTTATCAATTTCTAATATTTTAGAGTTTTTTTATAAAGAGCTATAATGAGAACTATTTTGTAATGAGCCCATGAATTAAAAATATATTAACATATAATAAAAAAAATTATTTTTTTCTAAGAGTTCATACCTAAGAACACCATGAGTTCACGTTATTTGTCACTGTACCAACTAAATTCACCTAAACTAACTGAGCTCATGAACCATATAATTATAGAACCTGAAGCAAATGTCCTTAAACCTAATTATAATTATATTTTATGTCAAAATTAATTATTCTATTATGTTGAATTTGTGATGTATGCATATATTAGTATTTCACTTTATTTTTAATTGAGTTATTATACTTAAATAATTTATAATTTAATTGTCATAGTTTTTATGATTTTTAATGTAATTACTGTTAAATTTTCATCAAAGATATGATTAAATTTTGATGACATGATAATTATATATTGTTTTAATAATCTAAATATGTATAATTTATGATTAAAAATAAAAATAAATAAACAAATAAAATGAACTCAAAACTATGAGAAGTAATGTAATTCTGTAAGTTATTTAAACGAATTGATTTGAATCATAAATATTTATAATATTAAAATAATATATAATTGGTATTATCAATATAAATTATTTGAAATGTATATAAGTTTGACAGTAAACATTTTAAGATGATAATATTTAAGCCTAGACTTTTTAAGTTATAAAAAGTAAATTTAAGACAGAAAAATAAATGTGAACATATCTCTTGTTTGTAAGTCATTCCATTTTATTAATGACCTTCTCTTTCCTTTTATTGAACTTTTAAATAAAGAAATGACACATATCTTATTATTCTACTCTTTGTCCAATCCAAATTTCTTAAATTTATTAAGAAATGTATGGATCTAATGATTAATATTGATATAAATGCATGATTTGATAATTGAGATCAAAGCTAGAGGTTATACGTAGTCAAAAATTTCAACATTTTATTATGTGCAGTCCAAGAAATTTGATCTAATAGTTTAAACATAAGAAATTATGCATTTTCACAACCAACAATTCCTTCTTAGGAACTGTTGAAAATTCATATTACTTTGTCATTATTCTCACTTCCATTAATAGTCATTCTACTCCGTTCTCATCAAAACTTCTAAACATAAATTCATTTTATGCCTTTGATCATGACTTAAATCCTCTTTATATACATTCTGACTTCTAAGCCCCGTGCTCTTTCTCTTTTTCTTGTGCAAAATGAAATTCTTTTCATTAGAGTGTTTTTTTTTCTAACTTACTATTATATCTTAGTTCATATTATTTGCCCTTACTATGATTCGAGCTTGAGACCATTCAGATGAGTATAAGAAATCCTACCACTGAGTTACTTCTACTATATTTTCTTCATTTAAAAAAATTTTCTCCTCAGAAGTTAAAGACATATAATATACATTAAAACCAACAGTAGAAAACCTTGCATTTAGACTTGATCATTATTTAAAAAACTTACCCAACTCAATGAGTCCGCCCTGAAAAAAATAATGCCAGAATTAAAAAGTCCGATTTGTAAAATCGGCCAGTCTCAAGCTTTTTTCAATGCTCAGTTTGAGCTTGAAAAGCCTGAATGAATACTTTTTTTAATTAGTAAAAATTTATTATATAAAAAAAACTTAGTGTAACGTGACATTTTGATAAATAAATAAAAATTAATACCTCTTATTTAAAAAATTTATGTCAATACAACAACTTATTTGTATTTACAACTTTTTCTATATATGATTTTACATTTAATAATAATTATTATTTATATTATTTATCTCAAATTTTAAGTAACAAATTGATTTTATCATTATTTAAAAGCCTGATTAGCCTTATCGGCTCAGCTCGAAAAATATGGATAAAAGGCCGAATAAAAAAGTCAGACTAAAATATGGTCTCAAATATTTTTTTGAGTTCAAATTTAAACCTAATTTTTAAAAATCTAGCCTGATAATCAGGTCTACTTACATTTAAAGTTCACGAAAATCTGTAAGTAACAAAGAAGTTGATGATTGAGGAAGAAAAGGGTAAAATATTTTTTAAAATTTTTCATTTGTCAATAAATTGTTATGACGAAGTTGATGATTAAAGAATGAAAAATAAAATATTTTTTTAGTCTTTTACTTATTAATAAATTGTCATTTTGGTTCCTTATTAATTAATTAATGTTACATTTGATTCATTATTTTTTAAAATACTATATTTAATTCTTTAAATTTAGGATTTAAAATTTGGTATATGAATTAAATTTGGTAATTTTTTTAAATATAAAAAGATAAATATAATTTTTTTCAATGAATAAGGGACTATTTTGATTATTTCAATAAGTGAATGATTAAAATAATAATTTTATGACATATAAATATTTGAGAAAATATTTTTATCAAACAACAAAGGACTAAGTGGAGCTCATTTTCGGATATGTATATCTAAAATCAAATTATTTATTATAAAATCTTAGAGTGCAAAAATAAAAAAGAAATCAAAATTTTCATAAGATTACCCTTACAAAAATTCATTCTGCTATTTTTGGACCTCCTTAGCCTAATGAGCACTCATCTGATCTTAATTTTAATTATAAATAAAAACTCTTCCTCATATATATGTAAATTATATTTTATTAATGAGAAAGTGATTGATCAAATCAAATATTTAAAAGTCAAAACATTTAGATGACCCGCAAAAAAAAAAAAAAGTGAAAAAATCCATTTGAAACCTTATTGGATTGGAAACCTATAACCTTTTTTTTTTGGATTTATTTCCCAAGCTTCTTGCTTAGGCGTGAGGTTGATCACACCCCCATCAAGATCGAGAGTCTTCGCTTCCGCACGCAATCTGTCTCTCTTCTTCTATTCAATATTCACTATACTTCTCCTTATCAAAGCTTCAATTAGGTATAAGAGATTGATTCTTGTTCTTCATCTTTTTCAAGTTGGTCTTAACTCGTTGTTCCTTCATTGTTTTCCCGAACTGGGGTAATGGCGATCGCATTCGTTTGGAATCTGCAAAATATATGGCCATTCTCGGTATTCAAACGCGATGACTTGCGGGTTTCAAAGCAATTGGTGAGCAAACTTTCGATACCCGAGCAGACGAAGCAATTTGTTTTTGCAGTTCGTGATCCAGAAACGCAATCCGTAATTTACATCCTTTCCGCTTTGAATTTGTCTGAGCGATCGGCTTATGATGCTGAATGCCTTATCAAAGAGATTAGACCGGACGCTGTGGTAGTTCAGGCGGGTCTTTCAACGGCTCAGTCCGAAGAGATTGGAACGGAAGATGGTGTTGCTGTTCCTCTACCTACTTCTTCTTTTGAGGTAATCAAACGTTGTTTTATTGATAAGATTGGGAAGGAGAATTATGAGAACGTAGCAGGCAATTTTGTGCTGCGTGAGATTTTTGGGACTAGTTTTCACGGGCATTTGGTGGCGGCGAGGAAAGCGGCTGAGGAGGTTGGATCCTCATTTCTTGTGCTTGAATCGCCATTAGGGAAGTCTTCGTGGGGTAGCCCTTCTGGTGAAGTCGATGCAGCAAACCACTTCCAAGGTTTTGTTAGTAGACTGGTTCCTCAGAAAGGTGCTTCTACGGCTCCTATGACTCTGAAGAGGTTTTCTCTCAGTAATGATGTTCAACAGCGGCTAGTAAAAGCCTTATCTCTCTATATGGAACCACAATTTCTTGGTCAATCTAGTTCAGTTTTACCGGGAGGTGCAATAGAAATTCGGCCGAGTAGTAATTATGAGGCCCCAGCTTTTGCCAAGTCACTGTATCCATTACTTGAGGACTTACACAATATATTTGTTGATCTTCCATCAATTGGAAAAGCGCTAGCTCATGTGCAAAAGATGCTATTGGATATAAACAGAGGTGAGGTTATTGATTCAAGAATTGTCTCTGAGGTCTACGGGTTCCGCATTGCAGTTGAGGGGCTAAGAATGGCTCTAAATAATAGTGGTCTGCGGCCAATTAACAGTGAGGATATTTCCCGAACTGCCGAGACTGATTTCTCAGAGCTTCCGGTTGAGGACAAGACTCATGTGCTCTTCGTAGAGGCCCTTCGTAGTCAGACTAATAAGTTTAAAACTGTAGTTGCAGTAGTGGATGCTAGTGGCTTAGCGGGTCTTAGGAAACATTGGAATACCCCTATACCTCTTGAAGTCAAAGAGTTGGTTGGACAGCTAATAACAAACTGTGAAGTTGAAGAGGTTGTCTCAAATCATGCCGACAGGAGGCGATTATTCTCAGAAAAACCTATGGTGGCAGTAGGGGCTGGAGCAACAGCAGTTTTGGGGGCTTCCTCTCTGACCAAAGTGGTACCTGCATCAACTGTGATGAAGGTTGTTACTCTTAAAGTTCCAACTTCACTTAAACTATTTCTTAGCCAAACACAGAAAGCATTGGCATTTGCCATTGGACCATCAAAAGTTGTGGCTCCTGGGATTGCGAGTTCTGGAGCCAAGACATCTAGTGTCCTCAAGGCAACTTTGTCTGCAGAGAAGATCCGAGCTGTTGCACATGGTGTTATAGCCTCTGCTGAAAAAACCAGTATCTCAGCTATGAGAACTGCATTCTATGAGATAATGAGGAAGCGAAAGGTACAGCCGGTTGGGTTCTTACCTTGGGCTACATTTGCATGCAGTATTGGAACTTGCACTGGCTTGCTATTGTATGGAGATGGGATTGAGTGTGCTGTTGAATCTTTCCCTGCAGCTCCCTCAATTGCTAGCTTGGGTCGTGGGATTCAAAATTTACATGAGGTATCTCAAGTGGCCATGCAAACAGAAGGAACTAGAATCCAAAAGTCAATAGAATCTTTAATAAAAAGATTTAAGAAGGCAAAGGCTTGAAAAAGCTAGAAAATAATTTTTTTCCTTCTTTGTATAGTTGTTTGAGACCTTCATGAAGTGATAAAGATGAAAACCTGTTTGGTAAGAGTTTAGGAAATTTTTCTGTATATATTCCGGTCATACAATTGATCGCATCTGTACAAAGTATTTATATAGTGCGTTTTCTTCTATTTAGATTAGAGGTGATTATAGAAGAAAATTATATAATTCTCCTAGCCAACAACTATGTTTCAATTCCTCGATGGACGCAAGACATCTTTGTTTCATAACTACCTTCAGAGCCAGCCTTACCTGGCTGACGGTGCACATTTTTTCAAGAATCAAAAACCTGTATCTGATATCAAATGAATCAGTTGGTTAATTTCTACCATTGAAACCGAACGACTGTGGCTTATTTTTGCAGTTACTTTGCCAGAACCTTACAATTGGGAGGATTTTGAATTAATAATTTCCTGTGACACATCATCAAGGAGAAGGGAGGGAACATTACTGAAAGGATGCAATTAGTGTTGTAGCCTTTGCCCGTTTGAAGTTGTTCAAATTCTTATCAATAGAATTAGTGGAAGTTGAAGCCTTGTAGCTTCTCATACATTGAACTTGCATGCATTGTCTATGATGGAAAATTCTGTTTGTCCTATGAAATTGAACATGCTTGAACCAAATGTCGTGTATTATTACTGTTAAAGATGCGGGCGCCTACTTGACATCTACAAACTGAATGGGGAGAAAATGGCACCTTGAGGTTTGGTTTGGTAAGTAAAGATATATATTGGAGCTACGAAAGCATGGTTTAACTTGGAGACTCCAGATTGAATGTAAGATGGTATTTTCA
Organism: Delonix regia; assembly: GCA_037074485.1. Lineage (NCBI taxonomy): Eukaryota > Viridiplantae > Streptophyta > Magnoliopsida > Fabales > Fabaceae > Delonix > Delonix regia. The sequence goes on from CM073453.1 coordinate 8,954,780, forward strand.
ATTCTTGCATGGTATCAAGTTCTGCAATAACCTCGCTTTCTTCTACTTTGTTTCTACGCTGGCACTGACGACTGAGTTTTCTGGTGCATGATTTCCATTTGCCCTCCAAATGGGAGTTTGCTCTGAAGCTAAAAATTATTGCTTCTGTGTTGAGCCAAATTTTAGTTAGATGCAAATCACGTTAGACAATATCGCATTTGCACACAGCCACCCCAAACACACCATTACTGGGAAACCATTCTTCACGTGATGGTATGTTTCTAATATCTGAGATAAGACTTTTCCCATTGCTTGATTATTTATATCATTATTACTTCATTTATATTTTATAGATTATATAGCTAGCATTTTATGTTCTTATTTGTGCTTGGTTGATTTACTTGTCTGGGTTTCTGATATTTTCCTATTAATTATGATTTAGATTGGTCAGAGGTTTTGGATAATTTGGACCCTAGCAACATGGTTCACACTATGGTACACTTCTGTGCGTTATTGATTTATTGGATCACTCGTTATGTGGGTTTGAAAGATTTATGTTTTCTGTATGATGCACCTTATGCAGTATGTCTTCTTTTGGGTGTCCAGCTTATATTATCATTGATTTGTCTGAATATTATGTTGCAGTTGTAAGCCTGAACCCTCCTATTTGTAGTTTATGCACAAATGTGCGACTATAGGTCAAATGAGTATTTCTCTAGTCGCTCCCAACCTTTATGCATCGATATCCTTCTTTAGGTTGCTTAAGTGTGTGTTTGTTTAAATGGAAATTGAGTTTTGAAAATTTTCCTAACTTTTTGGCGTTTGCTGATGAGAGAAAAATGGTCAATGGAAACTGACAATTTAATTAATGAAATTCAGCTTCTTCTGTACTCTGGAAAATGACTTCTGCTTCGTCAATTAGAATCCCTGAGCCACTTATCTCCAAGCTTTGGCTCTATTTCACTTACAACTTCATCGGTAGCACCTACATCATTCGTCCGTCCAAAAAAGCCCCGTCAACTGTGGCAGGTCAGTCTCTCCCTCTGTCTGGCATAATCTTTTTCATTTATAGCTACTTTTTTCTTGGCTCATCTTGAATCCTTCATTCCTGTTGTCAAAGCCTCTAGCCATCAGTTGTTCCAAATATAATATGCCTTTGTAAACAAAATTTCCTGGTTGGGTGTTGCATTTGTATTCTCGGAGTTGCTCTTGCGATTGATGACTGTGGCAGGAAGATTGGATTATAGTATCTGAATGGGCTGTAAATTTGAATTCTAAATCAGCTTTTGCACCTAGTGGCTTGTCACGTTGTTTCTCTGCTATATCAATGGATGTGTTATATCCTCATGCACTCTGCGTTTCTGATACAAATAAGGAATTTTCTAATGAGATAATTCAAACACGAGAAAAAATTACTTTCTGCTACTGAATTACCCCATCCATATACACTTTTAGAGTCTAGGGCGAAAAGAAAAGAAAAACAAAAGGAAACATAATCATTTGGTCAGAGATTGAGTTTCATCCACTTCGTACTTTTTGTTTCACTCAACAAGTTAGTAATACCAGTCACCATCTTAGTTGTTTATGAAAAATAACGTGCGTTCTTATTTATTCAATAGCGTGCATGGTGGAAGGCCTCAACGGATCATAAATGAGAGGGCAGAGATAACTCAAACAAGGTAGAGATCTAAGAGACGAAATTTCACTTGCCAAACCAGATGACAATACTTTACGAAGAAAAGATGGCCCTTCTGAATGGAAAGAGGATCCTCTTCCAACCACTAAGAAAAGACCTGCATTTAGGGAGAAGAAGATTCCTGCAAATCCAAGAGATGCTAATCCACCTTCTGGAAAGGAATGAAATGATAGAAGCAGCAACCATCGCCATTTGGAGAGACCATGCAGTAGACACAGCATCCAACAAGGGTGAAGCTACCGGGGATGAAGGATGACTTCTTATTGAGGGCGAGGTACCGGGTGAGAGGTGCCAGTGGCAATTAAAGGGGAAGAGATAGTTTAGTGGAAAATAAATAAATAAATAAGCAATCGGCCTAGCAAGACTTGAACTGGTAAGTGGAAGCATTATTTGTATCAAGAGGTTGATGAGGATGCTAATTGAAAAATTTAGGATGTCCAGATTGCAAGGCTGGAAGCACCCTTGGCTTCATAGTATCGGACTGATGCTTCTGTGATCATTATTTCTACCATTGGCACTATGGGCTTGTTCAGGACGGATTCTATGGATGAGTTACTTTTTGTACGTAGTTCATGTTTTCTTGTCCTCATGTTTACATCTGTGTACATTTATGGCATAGGCTGTACTTGTTTGAATTTGAATTGGTGAATCTGCTCATTATGATATTAGGTTATTACAGATAGCAAAATTAATGCTCCTGTTGAGTGCCGTAATAATTGGTTTCTTCATGTTGATAGGATTCAATCCCCCATGAAGAGTGAGGAAGAATGGATTGCTATTTTGGAAGACTTTTGGCTTTGGAGGCTTGGGGCACTCTGAAAGCTCCTGGCTGATTCAGGAAGTTTTCCATAACGTTGATTCAGTAGTAGCAATTATGTTCATACACGTGTGCACTCCATTAACGGAGTTATCACGGAAGGACCAAAACTGAGAGATCTTCAACATATAAAGAAATTGCATATAAGGAATTTACTAAAACAAGAAAATGGAACTAAATGATTACTTTTTCCAAAAAAATAAATAAATAAACGCATTCTTAGAGAACCAGAGAATTAAATTCCCATACCCATGCCTCAGAAGAACCTTAATTCGTCTTCAACAAGCAGCACCTAAGCTGGTAAGCGTTACTGTCTTTCTCCTTCAGGGCGCCCGCAGATGCCTTATAATAGCCAGCAGTTGATTCTTGTGGTGCCACAACAATCAATACCCTTGTTCACCTAATTGTAGTTTTATCCCTTTGTAATTTGGCTTGGACTTGGTTTTGCGTCATGTAGTTTGTTTCATTCAATTTTTATGTGATTGGTTTTATTACCATTATATCACCTTTCATTATCTTTGTACTAAATTTTAACTGAAAGAATCATGTAAAAGTTATCTATTTTTTAGGGTGTAGTGTAGCATCATAGCATACCCAACACTTCTTATTTTGAAAGTAACAATCTCATGGGCTTTTTACCTTCCACATTACTTTACATGTGAATTACTTGTAACAATAGGTAACTGTAGTATGAAGAATTATCTTGACAAATAAAGTTAAATATCCATTTATTTCATTTCTATAATTAAAAGAGATGATTATACATTTGGTCAGTATAATTTGCTTGAATATACTTTAGCCCTTATAGTTTTGTTTATTATGTTTTCAAATAATATTTCGACCTGTCAAAGACTTAGAGTGATGGGTTTTATTTGAGAAGACGACATGGCTCCCTGTTCTGCACATACATCAAATGTGGCGAATAAAAATCCATGTCAGTGTTGTCTAGTGATTAGTCAATAGTTTTTAGTCAAGTTAGCTAGTCATGGTATCATGATCGATCTTAACTTCAAGGACCAAACAAAAAATAACCACGAAGTAGAAGAACTAATTGAAAAAAAAAAAAAAAAAGATGCAAAATATAAGGATTAAATTGAAAGCAAAATAAATGGACCAAATATATAATTTACACATATATACTAGTACCACAAGATGACCCATTGACTATCCATTAGTCACATTAGCTTCAAAGTATAATCATCAAACTTAGTATAGTCAATTGGGTCAAATCCCTAGTCTATAAGTGAATTGGGCTATAATTTTTAACTCATTTAATATATATGAGTTATACTAACTTAATCTATTTAACTCATAAGTTAAATAAGTCAGTTCAATGAGTTTGTGGGTTGATCTATTTAAAAAATTTTATAAATCATCTTTTGTAAATGATTTAATAAACAAAATATGAAATAACGTGTATCCTTGTTTTATCTATAAATATTCAATATTTGATACATGAACACTATGAACAAATTTTTTGTACTAAAATTAAATATTTGATTTGATAATTGAATTTTTTTGTTAAGGATTATTTTAAAAAAAATTTTTTGTTAGGTTAAACTTACTAACTTATTTAATCCACTGAGCTGAGTTTAACATTTTAACACATCAATTCACTTGAGCCAACTTAATGGGTCAAATTAATCTATTTTGACACCTTTATTTCTAAGTGATCTTGTAGTAATAGATGTTAATGAAAGAGATAAAAAGGATCAAAAAAAAGAAAAAAAAAAAAGAATAAAAGAGCAACGCTGAAAAATACATATTAAATCGAAAATTAAAAAAACAAACTATAAGAATCAACTGTATAGTTATCCCATTAAACATGCCTATATTTTTCATTTAGGTAGCAGATTTTGAAACTTCCAACGAAAAAAAAAAGGTAGTAGACCTTGCGCCTGTCAAATTTGCGCCATTTACTAATATCCAGTGGCTGATTCCTATTTGGTCCTCTATTTTTAGATGAATATGATATGTCATATGGAATGAGTATAACAGATATCATATATATATATATAGAGAGAGAGAGAGAGAGAGAGAGAGAGAGAGAGAGAGAGTTACAGTTTGTGGTTGTGGAGATGAAACGGAGAGCACCATCGGAAGTTTTGTGTTTTATAATTTTATTATTGTTAAGTATTGGAGATTGTTAAAGTAATTAGTTCATAAAAAGTGAGCCGCAACTAATAATTTGGTATAATTTAAAATATAATATGCACTAAAGTAATATGTAATTTTCTATTTAATTATTATTTTTTCATTATTTTAGTTACCTTTTCAAAATTCTAAATTTAAATTTATAAAATTATTTTTGTAAAATAAAAAACTCAACCTAATCTGACCATAACCCAACCCAGCACAAATAGATTTTTACTAGGTGAATTGTGAGGCACCTTCTAGAGCCACATCCTCATCAAATTATATAAAAAATATGAGATGCTGTGTCGTCCTTCCCAAATCAGGGAGCTTCTCTCTCTCTCTTTTTTTTTTTTTTTATGCGTAACAAAATTTTTAGGAAAGGAAATGTCACTTAAATCCCTCGCATATCATAAAAATATTATTTTCATCCTCCAATTATTTAATATTCGAAATAATTTTTTATTTATTAAAAAATATCACATTTACTCTCTTACTTAAAAAAATATATCTGATTTAATCTCTCTATTAAACAATAAATCCTAAATTTAAGAAATTGAATTTTATTTTTTCAAGTGAAAAATTAAATATAATATTTTTAATAAATAAAAATTATTTTAAATATTATAATAAATAAAAATAATAATAATTTTATGATAAATAGAAAATAACTCAAATTCTTAGACGTGTTAAGACTAAGAATAAGCTTCTAAAGCCCGGTAATTATTCAAATTGAAAGGAAGGTTTGCTTTGGAAAATACGGAGTTAAAGGTATAACAGTTTCTAGACGGCCTCTATTACAAACTAGTTAATTTGTCCATGTGTTGCATGCGTTGTAAAAAAAATTAATTTATTTTGTGATATGTTAATATTTTTTAAATCAATAGTATTTATAGATGTTATTAAAAAAATTAAATTTAATAATATATTGTAATATAAAAAAATTTATGAATTAGAGAGATCATAAAATTGGCTATGTAAAGTTAGAGAGGAAAAAATGATTACAATAGGTTTATTGAAAGAGTGCAATTATAAATCATTCAATCAAATATTATTTTTTTATTTTAATTTTTTTATCATATCAAGTTATATTTATAGTTTCTTATTAAAAAATTTAAGATATAATTAATTAATTTATTTATTATTTTTCTTGATGACTCCAAAATATATCCATACTTCAAATATTTAAGAGATAGTTAATTAATTTATTAATTTTCTCATAAACTTCAAAAAATTTGTAGACTTTGAAAACTTTTTGATTTAAAAGACAGTTAATTAATTACTTTATTATTATTTTTTTTATTATAAAGAATTTATACACTTTAAAAATTTATTGATATATGTACAAAAAATAAAAAGTTATCGCATAAAAAATTAAAAGTTTGATCAATAAAGTCTTTTTATTGATTAAATAAAGCTTTCACATTAAAGAAAGTTTACTTATCTTATATATAATAGATTTGATGCACAATGAAAAGATAAATAGAAAAAGAAATATTGATTTCTCTAAACTCAATATTTTATTTAATTAATATAAATCAAATCTCAAAGTTTTATTTATATAATCTAATTAAAAAATAAAATATAAATAATAACTTTAGTAAAATAATTATATGAAGGGATACCAATTCTCTAGATTTAAGCATCAAAATTGATAAGTAATATTCAATATTGCAATTTTTAAAAAGGTTATACTTAGCTAAATATTTATGTATATTTGCTTGTTAGTTTTTCAATAAAATTATAATGTGTATACGTACTTGTTTTTAGGAAAATCCAATCATGTAATGGAAATATGAAATTTATATATTAGTCATACGAACTTAAAATAATAAAGACATAAAATTTACATCAAGGTTGTTTTCATCTTAAAATTACCACAACATAAATAAATAGCAACATTAAATATTTCAAATAATAAAATATTTTAACTGAAAAAATGATATTTATCTTTCTTATTATATTAGATTAAATATATATTTTATATTTTGAAAGGTCATATCAAATTTAAATTTACATAATTCATAATTTATAAATTTTGGGCCTACTTTTACCCATTTTGGCCATATGTATATTTTTAAATGAGCTTATAATTAATTCATATAATATACATTTTTAGTTTGAATTATGAGAGAAACTTGATAATAATAATAATAATAATAATAATAATAATAATAATAATTTTTTAAGGTAACAAACTTTAATGTATCATCTTTCTGTAAAATCAATTTCAAACGAATCAAAATCTGCCACCGTATATGATTGTGAATAATGTTCGCACTATAAGATGGACTGAAACTCTATTTTAGTTTGTCATAAATAGAATACTTTTTCATTTCATTTATCATAAAAAAATTTTTCATCTGATCTTTTACAATAAGATTTTTTCTTTCAAATATTTTTCTTTAGATATAAATATTTCTCAGTATAGTTCTTAAAAAATAAATTTATTAGCAATAATGTCATTAAATATATGTTAATTTAAAAAAATATATGAAAGATGTTTATGGCAACAATTTATTTCAAACTAAATTGAGAAGACAATTATATCATAAACCAATTTAAAAAAAATCTTATTTGTAAAAGACTAAATTAAAAAAAAAATTATATGATGAATTAGATTAGAAAATACACCATCTATTGGAGATGAATGTAAAATTTAAGTCTTAGAAAATGTAAGAAGGTATAAAGTTTTCAAAGAATGGGAACATGGGATGAGTGGAAGTGAAAGTGGCATCCAGGCCTAAGCTTCAACTTAGTTTTTAATTCCACACAAGCATTTGTGGGGTTGACTCATGAGGTTATGAAAAAGTCTATGATAGCATGTTGGGTTTGTGGGAAATTTTTGTTTCTTTTAAAATGCTTTCTTTTTAATTAATAAAGTCTTAAAAGAAATACAGTGAAAGATAAATAGTTTCTATTGAATGTGTTATGTATTTAAGAGGTTGGGTTAAAAAAAAATTTAATTTAATAATTTTGGAGAAAAATCTACTTTTGGTTCATCACTCATCACAAATTATTATTTTGGTCCATCGTTCATTAAAATGCCTAAAATAATTTCTCACTAAATGAAAAAAATCACACTTGATCACTCATTTTTCAAAAAATTATTCAATTTAATATCTCTGTCAAGCTTTAAACCCTAAATTAAATGAACTAAATTTGGTGTTTTTCTTTTAAAAGTATGGGCAAAATATGATATTTTCTATTAAGTGGAGTATCATTTTAGGCATTTTAATAAATGAATGACTAAAATGATAATTTTGTGATAAGTAAATGACCAAAAGTATATTTTACTCAATAATTTTGAGTAGGGTATCTTAAGAAAAAAAAATTTTTTTTTTGCTTATATCTTTTTCTTTTAAGAGAGAGGTTATTTATAAAATTGTTTATTTTACCATTCAAAAATAATTTTTTTTAAAAAACTACTAAAATAAACTCCTCATTTAATTAAAATAAATATTTTTAAAATAAAACTAATACTTGCTTTATGTCCCATATATCCTTATATAAGTGGAGCCTAAGCAACAAAGACTTGGAATATGAACACCAAAAATATTCCGAAAGTGTGGGTTGACTCATCTAAATTTGGTGTCTTATATAAAGCCAACTTTTAATTTTTAAAACTTTGTTCAACTTACACTTTGAATGACTTCTATGACTCAACATGAACTCGAAACAAAAAAGCAAAAAGTTGTCTTTAATTTAATAAACTTAATGTCACACCAACAATACTTTTGAAACAATTGTTCATCTGAATAATAAGGAGTTTGACGCTCATTAAGTAACATCATATGTTTAATTTTATTTTATGTATAGAAAGTGCAACGTTGAGAGGACTATTCTTAATATTAAGTTTGACAATACTTGATTTTAAATTAGTCAATTCTATAATTTAAAAGTTGAACCAAATACTAAAAAACCGTTAAAAAAAAACATTACTTTCTAAGCAAGAACATAAAGTGCTCTTGAAGTAGATATCCAGTGGGTTTGAATTTATATTTTACATAAAATTTTTTATAATATATACTCTCTGTCAAACCCAAAAAAAAAGTAATCTAATTGTACGGCTTGTAATAATTTTTTTTAATGAAAAATAATACTAATTACATGGCTCCACTTATGTTTGATTAAATACAATTTATATGTAGTTACATTGTAATTGTTTTCACTTTTAAAACAAAATGCTTACTATATTTGAATTGTTTTTGGATTAATGTAATTTTAGATAATAAGTAAATATTTATAAATTAATCTTTTAAAAAAAATTGAGTTGATACATCTTAATCGACAGAATTTAAACTTTCAATTTGGAAATTATATGAGTGAATGTAAGATTTGATTTTAATGGAAGGAGGAATTTGGAAATGTAAATAATTGAACTAAGGGGTGATATTAAGTTTTTGTCAATTAAGAAATAGCAATATATCATTTTGGTTATTTATTTATTATTTGAGCCTCAATTTAATCTTTCATTGATTTTTAATTTTAATTTAATCATTTATTTATGAATTCAGACTCAATTTGGTTTCTCACTAATATATATTTTTAATTTAATCTTTCATTTATGAGTTTAGTTTCAATTTGATCCTATTTAAAAATTAAAATTTTAAAAAATTCAAAAAAAAAAAAAAAAAACAACTGTACCTTCGCACTCTGCCTTAAATTTATCTTAGTCACTTCATTTAGTGTTTGGTTGTTGGCGATAGCAAAGTCATTGAGTATAAGATGGGTTGTCAAATTTAAAAACACACAAGAGCATGAGAAAAAGTCATATGGACAGGTAATAAAAGAGGAAGGGACAGAGAATAATTATTGAAGCAAGAAAATGTGTTAGTGTGGTGGGTTACACGGAAGGAAAAATGTCAAATTTGATGCCCAAACACAGGAATCTCAGGATTTACACACTTGGAAATCTGATAGATTAGACAAGCATTATGTTTTCCTTGCTGTAATTTCTTTCCTCCGTTGCATATCTGTACTGATTCATTATTTATTCTTTGAAGACTTGCACCATTTCCATTCATTAAATTGCTGAATACAACTATCAACATTATTGACCTATTTTTGCAAAACCCTATTGTACGAGCCAATTGAACAAGCCATCCCATTTCTACTTTTTAATTAACATAACATTAAGCCAGATCAGCTGCATTTCTGATGTTGAGTTCTATGTAAAAGTTGAAAGTCCCAGATTGAATAAATTAGATTACAAAAGAAGTATATAATTGAGATGAGAAATGACTGATGAATTTAATAATTAATTGTTTTAGATAAAATATTAACAATTTATATAGTGTAATAAATGTGTGATTTATATGAAATTAATATAATTACATAATCGTAAAAAAGCATTAGAAATTAATTTGATCCCTTAGAAATTGCTAAATTGGTCCTCCAGCAACCGTAATCTAATGTTATCCAACCATCTAAAAATGTTATAAAATGACTGACATAAAATGTTTTTTTTTTCATATTAGTCCATTATCTAATAACTTGTATATTTGTGTCATTAGAAAATAATCTATTTTGATTCCTCAAGTTTCACTCACAGATCAATTTGGTTTCTCACATGAAGTCATGTTTAATAAACATAAACTATTAAATAAAAATTTAATGATTCAAATGTGTTTAAAATTAATATGATCATATACAATAATAGTTTCCAAAACAAAAAGAGATCCAAATTAATTAATTCATAAAATCTAGTTCAGATATGCTCATGCAATGCAATATAAATTCCCGAAACCTTAAACAATTGCAAAGGATTACAAGTATGGAACTCTTGAAAAGGTAATGCAAAGTACTTGGCCTTCTCTTTTCGGTTGTTAGGTATTAGATAATCTAATTTACTTTCCGCCAAGCGTTGCTTTGCCCTTCGGATTCCTCTCCATTTCTTTAAGCTACTTTATGATTATTCTCTCATTTAATTTTGACCATTCACGTGTCTGCCATTACAAAAAGTTTAAACTTTTGTTGGACCAAAACAAAAAGGTCAAATGAACTTGGTTCTTAGACAAGAATGAACCCTTTTGGTCTTTCCCACTGTCCATGAAAATTGATCCCACCTTGGTTTCTTTCTTTCTTTTTTTTTGGTCAACTGGTATCTAAATTAATTTATTTTTTCAATGTAATAAAAAATAACTCATCTATGTTGAGACTAAATTATTAATTCATAAGGAAACATTATACTAGGTAAAACTTTGGAGTAAATCTAGAATTCAATTAAAGAGGGTAAAAATCTTTGAATTTAAGATTTCAACAAGAAAGAATTGTTAAAAAAAACAAAAGAGGTGAGTTCATATAATTAAGAGACAAAATTATATATAAAAGATAAAATTATCTATAAAATTAAAATTTTAAAAATTTAACGCATCCAATAAATTCATTCTTAGTAGAATTATACATTTTAAATATTTAATTATATGTACAATCACGTACTACTTGCTTGTATTTATTATATATCAAGTCAATCTTTGATTCTCATTTTACTTTTTTGGGTTTTGCTATGACATTGGTTAAAAGTATTTATTACCTATAATAAATTAATTTTAACCAATAAAATTAGTTTACAAATATTTATTATTATTGATAGTGGATATAATAAAATATCCTTAACCAGTACTTTTAGGACACTGGTTAGCAAAACCCTTACATTTTAGATTTTGCTAACTCTAGTTACAAATCATTTATTACCTATAATAAATTAACCTTCACTAATTAAATCAGTGTACATGTATTTATTATTATTGGTAAGTAGTACAATAAATAATTTTTGACTAATTTCATTGGTTATGAATAATTTATTATGAGTAATAAATAATATTTAGGGTACTTGTTAGTAAAACTTTTATTTTTTTATTTTATAAGGGTTGTGTTGTCTAGTGTTCTTAGAATACTAGTTAAGAATCATTTATTATGTATAAAAAATGATTTTTAACTAATAAAATTAGTTGGTAAGTATTTTTTATTATTATTATTATTATTAGTAGGTACACTAAAATGATCTTTGATTAATTTTATTAATTAAAAATAATTTGTTATATATAATAAATGGTATTTAACTAGTATTCTATAAACATTGATTGGCAAAACTTTTTCCTTTAAACAAGACAAGAATTAATTGTATCATTTTATTCAAATTAAATTCTCTCTACATTCTTGGCTTCACGAAAGGCTTCATGTACCGATATATATATATATATATATATATATATATATAAATGTAATCAATTATATCTTTTATTTGTTGATTTTGTCAAACATAAGACCATTTAAAATATTGATTCACATTAGAAGAAAGATCAAAGATACATCATTATTGTTTTAGCTTATTGAGATTTGAGAAGAAAGATGGCTTCCATTGGCATGGCAGCTAGCACGTGTCTTCATAACAATAAAATAATTCAAACTCTAAAGTCCTCGTGTTCGCCTAGACCCCCTAAATTCGGATCTACTTGACCAATCCCATATGGGTCATGACTCATGAGTGTGACATGACCCTAATTTTTATATATATTATACACACATTATTAGTTTAATTACTTTTATTTAATTGAATAATAATAATAACAATAATAATATTATTGTTATCACCACACGCCTACAAGGCTAGTTTGAGCGTGTCGGCGTTGTTGACTTTTTTCATGACCAAATTGTTCCTTATTTTATAATTCATGTTTATGAAAAAAAATATTAAGAAAAACATACTTTAGATATTTCATTTATCACAAAAGTATCATTTTGATCCTTTATTTATTGAAAAATATTACATTTTGTCTTTCATTTTTTTAAAAATTACCAAATTAATTCTTTTTACTAAACCCTAAATCTTAAATTTAGTATTTTTTTTAAAAAATAAATGACCAAATGTAATATTTTTTAATAAATAAAGAATCATTTTGGATATTTTAATAAATAAGGGACTAAAATAAAAATTCTGTGAGTAACCAAAAGTGTATTATACTCAAAAAAATATTATTTTAGCCTTTGATTTATCACTGAATTATTATTTTGACCTTCACACATTTTTTTTAAATGACCATTCGTTGATTCCTCTTAAGAGAGTTAACAAGGTTTAATTTGAAAGATTATATAAGATAATGGTATCAAAAGTAATAATTTTTAATTAGTAAAAATTATTTTGAGAATTAAAATAAATGGGTACTAAAGTGACAATAAAGTAATATTTCAAAGACCGAAATAGTATTTCTTTTTCCATGTTGATGCAAAACTTGAGGAAAGAAGAAAAGCGGAATGGTTGAGGGTATTTTCGTCCTCCAAAAAAGTCAACAGTCATTGCCAACCCATTCTCATTGTTTACTTTCACACGTAGCTCCTACGAGTTTGGGTTCAATTTCTTGTGTCACTATCAACCCTACCGTCCCATCCTTACAGATTCAAGGAAAACTACATTTTACTAGCTGAATTAATGTTTAAGTATAAAATTAATAATAAATCTTTAAAAATCTAATAAAATGCTTTCTTAAAATTAAAAAATCATTAATTTTCAATTAAAATTAATAAAAATTTAGTGGAACAAATAAACAGTTTCTTACAGCTAACTTTAATTAAAATTTAAAATGATCATTTTTATCACTTAAAGTTAAAAAAATATTTTGTTTTAATTTTAAAATTTATATACTGATTTCGTGGTTATGAGACCTTAATTGAAGGAGATAAAATACAATTATTTTAAAGATATATAATAAACTAAATCATGGGCCGTTTGATCACAATCAGACGGCACAGAATAGTGTGAGCATGATCATAAATATCACCCCATTAAGGAAAACTGAACCAAACCATGCTCGCATTTATATAATAAACAAAGAAGGCTAGCACAAACAAATTTGCATTCCCACATCGATCTTTATTTCTTTTGTCTCTCTCGGGCATTTCAATTCGCTGAGAAACATGAAGGCGAAGAAGCATTTCCACTTCCTCTTTCTGGCTCTAATCCTCCTCCTTCACCTCTTCTTCTTCACACCCAGAACGAATGCGATCAGAATAATCAAGTTCTCAGGCCCTTCTTCAAGCCAGCATGAGCTTCATCCATGGCCGTATGAGTCCTCTGTAAGCAGCAGAACTAAAGAGTTCGAGTCTCAGAAGCGAAGAGTGCCTTCAGGATCCAACCCTTTACACAACAAGCGATAGATTCATTGGATAGCTCTCAGGTTTTAGGCTCTCAGTTCTCAGAGATCAAAGTATGATGACGATTTACAGTTTTCATGTCAATTTCTTAATTTGTTTTTATTACTGATCTATTATATACAGGAAATATATAGATACGTTATATGGTAGCTATAGTTAGCAGAATTTGCATTTGCATTTGTTTTGTACAGAAGGTAAAAGAAAGGAAACAGAAATAGTCGAAATCTATGTACTTTTTGTTTAATTTTAGAGAAGTAATTTTAGTTATATTATGATCTTTAGAACTGTATGGTTCTTCTTCTTCTTCTTTGGCTTCATGATTATTATGCAGCATGAGTTTTCATGATTCTCAATTGAATGCTTGTCAAATCAAAGTGGGTTCATGGTATATGGATCTGCTTTTTCTGAGAAAGCTGAATAATTCAGGAAAAGAATAAAATATGCATATTCTTCACAGTTTGAGGCTACACTCGTTGACCTAAATATCACTCTGAATTCCCATCAGTCTTTCTTCAAAGCCACCATTTTACATTCTGTAATTTTTTAAAGAAAGAATAACCTTGTTCACACATTCAACATGCATACAATATGATCATATTCTTAAATCTTAGGGTGACTTAAATTAACGTTGGTGTCGATATTAATGGGTTTGCATCTGTATCAGTGTGTATATGTGGAATTTAGGTTTGGCTTGTGGATTCGATGTGGGGATTTGGAGAATATATGAAAATGAAATAGCATGACGCTAGGTAGTCACAAGCAAATGAGTGATGAAACAGTTGGAAATCATTAAACACGGTGTGGAGGAGATAGGGCCCAAACCTTGAATGCACAACGTTAAATACCATTAATTCACACAACAACCCTGCAATTAATCAATTAGAAAACTAGCTAGCACATCCTTCATGTCCGAATAATATATGTTGGCACCTCACATGCGCGCGCGCGCACACACACATATATATATATATGCTATCTCTCCTCTCCTATATAGAGGCACCTAACCTAAACCTCTCACGATCTTGTACTTTTTTTTTTTTTGGTGAAGTTATGAAATGATAATTATTTTCCTCAATAGTCTAGTAATTGCAGCATAATTGATGGTCTGAAGAATTTTTTTTTCAATATATATACCTAGTTTATAAAACATAAAGGGTAAATTACATTTTTATTTTTCTCATAGGTGTAAGTTATGTAGCTCTCTTTTTCTATTTTGAAAGTATATATTCCCTTTTTTTGAAGTCATAAGATGTGCTAAACTGGTATTCTTAATTTGCAACAAGTAGAGTAAGCTACGTTAATAGCTATTTTGATCAAAATACCCATATATATATATATATATTGTTTATATAAATAACAAGTATTAATATATATATATATATATGTATATATATATATATATTTGATGACCAATTTTCTAAATTTAGGATCAATTCTTATGTATCATTGAAAATAAATAACATTGAAAATAATATTACATTTTATCATTCTTGGAAGCATTTTAGTCATATTATGGCTTGAGGGTTTTGAATATATTTTCATAATAAAAGGGAGAACTGTATAAATTAGGCATCTCTACAGAAGGAGATAACTGACTCAAAAAACATATTCTTCAAATTATAATTATTGAAAAGATATAAACATATATATATATATATATATCAAACAAAATTTGAGTACCTAATTATATATATTTTTAGTTAGTTTAACCTATTTAATCTTAGATAAAAAAATCTGCCTAATTATCAATCACCTTACGGTTTGAAATATCTCTAAAATTCTGTGATTTTGATTTAGTTATATTTAAAGATCAATGATAAAGGGATAGTTATGGCTAATAATATGGAGGGATACTTATGTATTGTTAGTTGATTCTATAGCAAAAATTATATGGGATTCATGAAGGTTGGTCCATATATAGCATCCAAGTCATTAACATATTGAAGAAAAGAGTGTTATTATTATAAAAGAATTGAGTTGAACCTAAATTACGATGTTATGTCATTCCATTGACGATTTAACCAATTAACTCAGTTCAAGTCAACTTTCAAAATTAAAACACATTATATGAATAAACAAAAGGAGAAAAATGTATATACTGTTCCTTACATACTTATATTAAGTTCTTTCAATTAGTTAATAGCAGGTGAATAACTTTTTAAAAAATGAAAGTTAATAGTGTTACTTAAAATGTAAATGAGATGTAAAAATTGTTTAGATATCATTAACGGATTAAAGAACCTAATATAAATATATAAAAAAATAGTATATAAATTTTCTCCCAAACAAAACTCACATTGGCGGTGCTTGCCCGCCTCTAATATCTATACTAGTTTAAATCTTCATAAATGAATCTTCAAGTGTTTTTAAAATTGAAAAAAATGTAATATAAAGAATAAAGGGTTCATTTTTTTCTTATTTTATCATCATTTTTGAAAATTTGTGAAAACGGCTAATTTGTAGGGTTGGTGGGTTAAACTAGTTAACTTATTTTGACTAATTTAATTTAGTACTAGGTGGATTAAACAAAAAATGTGAAAAAATTATGAAAAATAATCCAAAATAAAAAAAATATAATAATCAATTCAAATATCTAATTCTAATATAAAAAATTTATTCATTTGTTTCTTGTTAATTAAATATTAAAAATTTAAAGACAAAATAATACTAAAATCTACATGAGATTATAGTATTGTTAAACCTTTCGCAAAAGAAATTTCACAAAACTTTTCTGATAAACTTATAAACTTACCAAGTTAGCCTATTTAACTTGTAAATCAAGTTAGTCAAGTTAATTTAATACTTATATTAATTGAGTCAAAAATTTTAATATAATCCACTTAAATAATAAGTTAAACTAATCAATTTGATAAGTTATACATACTTTAACAACTCTACTTTTTTCTTCCTTTAGTTTTTTCTAACATTAAAGATAATTTTATATTGTACAAAATACAAAGCTACACATGGTGACTCTTAAAACAAAAAGGGATTTTGGAATATTAAATGCAGGTGAAGTTGATAAAATTTAGATTATTATATTAAAATTTAATAGTTTAAATTTTATAAAATTAGTAGATACTATTTAATATTTTTTAAAATTTGAATTATTAAATAAAAATTTAATAATCTATATTTTTAAATACAAAGAGTATAAATACATAAAATACAGCATAGGTTGAGGAGGAAATTAGGGGTTTGCTTGGGATTTTGGGGTAGTTAGGGAGGCGATGTGGGTGTGGTGGTCCACATAATGTAAGTGCACCAGTAGTACTCATCACAGGACGCCCACCACCACCACCACCACCACCACCACCACCACCACCATAGCTATTAGGCACTTCAAGCGTGCGCGTGTCCATTTCTCAACCCTTTTGGTTTTCAGGAAACAATAATAAGGCAGTTGAAAACTGTGCTGAAAAGTCGTACGCCTGCCCCACGTTTTAATGAGCCGCGTCGTCAATTGCTGCTTTTTTTGCACTGAATATCATTATGCATGCGCGTGCTACCCACGCGCTACCTGGTTGCCATTTTTTATGGGCGTGTTAAATCAATTTTTCAATTCGGCCTTTTTTTATTATAAAATTGTGTATATTCCTCCTCTTTTGTTTTTATTTTATGCTATTTTTCACTTTCAGATTTTACATTTTTTAAATTAAAAATGCGCCATGTTGATTTTTTAAAATAAAATCTAAGTTATTATTACTCTTATTTTAATAAAAACACGCTACCTGGTTGCCATTTTTGATGGGCCTGTTGAATCAATCTTCCAATCTAGTCTTTTTTATTATAAAATTGTGTATATTCCTCCTCTTTTGTTTTTATTTTATGCTATTTTTCACTTTCAGATTTTACATTTTTTAAATTAAAAATACGCCATGTTGATTTTTCAAAATAAAATCTAAGTTATTATTACTCTTATTTTAATAAATGTGTCATTTTGAATATAGCAGTAGTCCAATAATAGAACGTCTCAAACTTGTTTGAATGGTGTTAGACTCAAATTTTAGTGAAGACAATTATTATGAATTATTACTTAATAATAAGTAAAAATTGTGTCATTTTCTGTGTAATTATAAAATTGATTATATTGATGCAATCACTACATAACATATAAAGAAAAATACCCGTGGCAATAACACATCAAATATATGTTGATCGTATGCCAACTTAAAATAATTTGTTATATTTGTATTTTGACCTTAATATTTTAAGATTTTATTTATGAACCCAAAAATTTTTTAAAAACTTTCGATTTATCTCCTTTGCATTTTATTTTTTAGTAACCCTACAAAATATTAGTTCATAAATTGAAAATAAAATAAAATTAGGGAGTTTTTGCGCTATTGAAAAAAATTAAAAAAGTACATGGGTAAATTTAAAAGTTATAAATTTATATTTTTGTTTGGGTTACTGAAAAATAAAAAGTAAGTGAAGTAAATTAAAAATTTTAAAAAGAGCTTTGAGTTTATAAATAAAATCTAAAAACATTAGATTTAAAATATACACACAATAAGTTATTTAGGTTGTTATATAGTCAATACAATATAAGACGTTACTGTCATATCATTGTCATGTATCTAATTACAGCAGTATATTCAATTTTGTAATTGTACTTACTTTTAATAAAAATTCCCTCACATGTATAATTTATATAATATTACATGTATAAAAATTTGTATTAAACTAATATATAAAAAGTATTAACCTTTTAAATTTAAGATAAATTAAGTTTACGATTTTTAACACAACATAAGCAATATATATATATATATATATATATATATATTTAATAGGTTATTTTCTCTATTTAAATAAATCAATCTTATTTTTAGGACATTGATCACATATTAACTTCAATGATTTCTATATATTTTCATAAAAAAAAGAAGAATTGTATAATTTAGGTATTTTTTAAAAGGGAAAAGTGACTAATTATTTACCCTGTAAAATTATGGTTAAATTACTGAAATGTTGTTTTAAGACTTTACTTGATAATTCTTATAGTGTAAGCATATATTATTACATTTTATTTTTAAGAGTTTTTAATTGGTCTCTATCATGAAATGTTTAATTTTTTATTAATATAGCTAATTATGTGTTATTTTAATGCTTCACAGTTCATATCAACAAAAAAATTGAAAAAAAAAAAATGATGGAGTAAAACTCACTTACATATATAACCTTAAATGCGATCTTTATTAAATGGTTTGGGTATGTCTAAACAAAGTATATATATTCGAACGGCCAATATATTACATACAGTTAATCAATATAATTTAACATCATGCAAATAGATATTCAATGATGAAATTTTAATTAAAATTTTTTAAATTGTAGAAACTAATATTTTATACTGTTATAACCAATTCAAAAATCGAGGGAACTATAAGAATTAAAGAATATTTGAACCAAAGATTAGCATTGAACTATTTAAAAAGTTTTTAAGTCAATGTTTGAAAATTTATAACCCCAATCTTATAACTTTGACTCAATAATATCAATAATAATAATATTATTATGATTATTAATTATTAATGTAGACGTTATTGATGTTAATGTGCTCAGTTTTTGCATGTGTTCATGGAATCTAATACAGCTTTACTAATGAATCTCTATCATGTTGCATTGAAAAATTGGGACTACTAGAAAACAATATATATATGGTTCTTTGGTGAATATACTATATGTGCTATTATCGTAGATTGTGGCTTTGAATTTTAATTTTGAAGAAAAAAAATACAAATTTAGTTCTTTATTTATTTTATTTTTTAAAATTTTAGTTTTGTTATTTTGGATCATCTACTTTTAAAATTGTTATTATATATAATTCACTGACATAAATTCTATTAATTTAAATGAACAAATAAAAAATAAAAAATTTTAATTGGTAAGATATTATTTTAAAAGATAAAATAAATTATAGATTAAAATAATAATTTAGTGACAAATTAATAATTAAAATAATATATTTTTTCTTTTAAAAATCAGTGCCCACTTCCTTACTGTAAACGTAGCTTACATGTTAAAAGAGCTTTTAGCTCAGTGGTACTAAAATAGTACATAGCATTGAAGATAGTTAGTTGAAAATTCAGCTGGAAACAAATATAAAAATTAGATATATAAATTATGATGCAGTACTATTATTATATAATTTTCTTCAACAAATTTGGTCTAAGAAAACACTGGGTTTAATTGATTAGTAATCAGTTCAATTTGAGAAGCCTAAAAACTAATTTACTTCTATAATTAACTAATTTTACATAGATATCATTATTATTTTTTGGGTTTACAACTTCAGTTATTCTCTGATCTATGCAAATTATAGACGGTGTCTATTATTATTATTTATTTATTCTAATAAACCACAACACAGAGAAATATAATATGAGTGTATTCTGGCGTTTTGGTACTCCTCTGAATTGGCATTCTATTTTTTTTTCTATAAATTAATATTAACGTCCCAAAATAACATAATCATGTCCTTTCTAAATCTTTTGCATTTTGATTTTTCTGATTTATCATTGCAATGTCCTTTTCTATATATATATATATATAGTTTCAGTTTATCAGTAAATGTCTAATACATCATTTATACAATAAACAACCCTAGTCAATATTTCTCAATAAAAAATCATTTCCTTCTCCCTTATATCTCTATATGACCAATAAATTAATTATACAATAAATTTGCAATCGCTGAAAGCTCTTCTAATTTGTAAAATTAAGTGAAACAACATAGAAGGAGGGTCCTAGTTCACTAAATGGAGAAATATACAATTTTGATAATCGCTTTTAATATTAAGATCAATTTAATTAGTCATCTAAATATAAAACATATCAAAATGATAGACAAAAAATGAAATCTTTAAAAAAACAACAGTTCTCCAAAGATTGATTAATTTAATTTGTCGTTTTTGGAGGATCATTCAAATACCTTTTACTTTTAGAGGGTTAAATTGATACTTAACCAAAAGTGTGGACCAAAATTGTAATTTTGGCTCACCAAATCTAATAATTTGCTCCTATGTATTGAAAAAAGTACAAAATTAGTCTATTACTTTTGTATTTTGTGTTAACTTAATTTTTTACAAATTAATCATGACAAATGAAATTTATGTAAATTTAGTCTTTCATAAATTTATATTTATATAAAACCCATTCTTCTATTTAGATTAATAAAAAATTAATTTCGTATAAAATAAAATTTATGAAAAGAGATTAAATTATCACAAAATATGTATAAAAGTAGGAGGTAATTTAATACTTTTTTGCCAGATGTATTCCTCGTTTCTCTTCACATCGAGTCTGAAGATTTTAAATGGATTGTGATGACAATACTATTGCTGTCGGATGTACATTTTAAACCATGGTATATTGTTTGGGTTGTTGTGAATTTTGTTTATTTTAAAATCTTTTTTTTTTCAAACAAAATTTCCTAAGAAAGTATGTAAGAGAGAAGTGGCTTGTATGTTACAAAATCATCTGACAATTGTTTTTAGACATATTATTGATAATTTTTTCAATATATTATTTTTATTGTAAAATTGCTAAAATGGACATGTAGATTTGATTGAAGATAGGCGTTAAGTGATAATTAATGATTCTGAGCGGAAGTGTTTTTTTTATTTGAGAAAACAATTTTCGAGTGCTTTTGCTTCAATGGAAAAACTCTATTCTTTTTTTTTTTTTTTAAATGAATCTCTTGTTTTTTATTAAAATATTAATCTCTAAACCTTAAATTAGAGTGGCTGTGTGAAATCCATTTTCATCTTTTTACCTTTTTTTTTTTTTTTATCTTTCTTCAACTTAATAAAAAAATGTCCAAATTTAGATTCATAATTTTCTCATTCCTTCTCAGAAGAGAAGAAATTTTTTAGCTAATCCTCAAAAGATAAAAAGTATTTGAAAAATATACAATTTTAGCATTTTTATTATGAAAAATATACAATCTTAGTGTCTCATTTTTAACCTTAAGATCAATTTGATCATCCAAAGATAAAAAGCATCAAAACAATCATTCAAAAAATAATAATTCTTAAAAGATCAATTTGATTTTCTAAGAAAACCAGATCAATTGCTTTTTTTTTTCTTTTTTTTTTTTTTAAAGATTATTTTAATACTTTCTATTTTTGAAAAGCTAAATTACTATTATCTTTGAGAAACAAATTATATTTTTCTTATTTTATTTTGGTTAAACTTTTAGAAAAATGATTTATAATATTTTAAAGTTCATACAATTTATGATTAAAATTTAGTTCAAGCTATAATATTTTTTTCGAAACTTTGTAAGATAACATGCGAACCCGTATTATCTCCAGTTACCGGAAAATCTCCAATAACTGGAGATAATAAAATATTATTATTATTATTAAATTTAAAAAATATTAAAATATAAAAAAATAATTTTATAACCACCTGCAATAACTGAACTGAAGGTGATCAGGAGGGATAACATGCAAGTCATAAAATGAAGAGTAGAGAGTTCACCTGTCAATATGTGATAATTTCAAAATGTCAGAATAGTAATAATGGAATCTACTGATTGCTTATCTGATAGGTATATCTGTACCTTCAACTCATGAGGAGAAGAGATTACAGTTGTGAGCCCCAGCTCCGATTATAACTCTCTTGAGAAGGGCATACTAATTTGTTCTATTTTTTTGGCCTCAGTTTTCCAATAAGTTGGAGCGGGCAGAACTTCACAATTTAGTTCCCATTGGAGGCTTAGATGATCTCATACATAAATTTGCTAAAATAGTGCATACATAACTTCAAAAACACTTCATCAGACAGAAGAATTTTTCAACTCCGTATAACCATGACTTGACATTTGTAGCCGCAAATGCCTAAAATTGGTAAGAATTAGCAGTTGTTAAAAGTACAGTAGGAAGGTTGGCAGGAGGAAACAATTGTTTTCGTATAACTGCATAATGTCAATGGCTAAAAATTTAAGCAAGAACTGCCCGTCATAAACGAGATTCCTCGCATTACATATACATCCCCTGGCTGAAGAGCAGAAAGATATCAGCCAAAATGGCCAGAACAAGGAGCAACCCGATATCCACAAAAGACCAACCCATATGTTTCTGTCCCAATGAAGTTATAAATGCCAGACTCCACCTAGATGGGTTTGGATCTCTCAATTTCTTAGAAATTGATTATGTCAATTTTGAAAAGAAAAAGACAGATTGAATTGGGAATCAGGAATCTACACACATTGTGGCCATTCAATTGAGATCTTTCATTCAAATGGGTTCCACACATTATGTGCCTATCTTTTTTCCCATCATCAATTTCATAAAAATTGAGAGGATCCAAACCAAATCCCCAACTAGAAGCATTTGCTTTAGGTCCCCACCATGGATTCAGGACTTGCAATTTGGATCTCCAGTGGTTCTCAGTCTCATCTCAATCACGATTAGTTGTTTATTGATTTGAACTGGGAACAATAGCAATAGAGGACACAAACCTCGAGACAAGGACGGCCTCATTCCTTAGAGCCTTGGAAGCAGCCACAGCTTCCAATTGCTTCCACACAGACTCCCGTTTCTCTTGCTTCTCCCGTTCCTTGATTTCATCTTCATGAAATTTTATCAAGCACTCATCAAAAAGTTCCTGATCAGCATCTGAGAATGTTTTTCTCACATTTAGCGTCAAACTCCGGACAGCTTGGTTCCAGTGCTCATGTGTATTTTTCTCCAAAGCAGGAAAGATTATAGGCAGTATCACTTTTAGGTTCTGTGTGATCAAATTTCTAATATGATCACTGTTCCAGAGGAACAGTGCCCGCTCAGCCACCTGCCATAACCAAGTCAAAAATTCAGTTCCTTAAATCCCTAGCAAAATTAATACTGCATGCTTGCTTTCACTAAGGATATGTTCCTTATACAACAGAAATTTGCTACATTCGCATTTTTCCCACCTTGGTTCCAAAATAGAAATTTGAACTCTAAATTGGATTTTGCATAACAAAGAAGCTAATGCAAGAACCTACAGTTTTAAAGCAAACCCAGCTATAAATATCAACTTCAAAACTATATTGATGGTGAGAAAACTATAACTTTTGAGCAGGGTTAAATCATCATCTCTTTCAAGTCTAGACAAGATCAGACAACAGAGAGCATTTTTTATCTGATAAAACATCAAAAAAATAATATAACAAAGATAGAAAAGCAAATGAAAAGAAATTCTCCAAAATGATTGTAAGAGAAAGCAAGTCACAATCAAAGTACGTCAAAACAACACATCCATCCAATCCCTTTAATTATCGATTATAAAATTTTCTTGAAAGCCTCATTAGGACCAGAGAGAATTTGTCAAGGAGAAACTTTTACTTCTGCAATTTCTTTCAAATGACCACCAAACTACTGCAAAAATTGTACATCTCCACTCTCTACCAAACCTTGTCTTTCTCCTTTAAACAAATTATTAATAGCTCCTCCAAATGTTATGAAGAATGGTAAAATACCTTGCTCACCAGAAATGCAGAATGGTCCAAGTAGTTGAATACTGCAAAAACAAACAGTTACTAGTGCACAAACTATTAAAGCATGTAAATGAGTCGATAAAGTTTTATGCAGTCTTCACATCTGTAAGAGGTCATTAATAATATCCCTATTAAGTAACCTAGATCGAACAAATGCTTTGACCTTAAAAAAGAAGCCCCCAATTTTAAAAGTGATGTAATGATTCATACAATACTTTATAATAGTTGAAGTATCAAGCTGCATCAAGAGCTATAAATTTAACAAAATTATCCATTCAGTTTATACACAACTATTACATCTGCATTTGGATTGTAATATTTTATTAGCAATGGAAGATCATCAAATCATCTTCTGATTTGCTATTATAATCAGATGAACATAAGATTTTATCAAGCATGACCAATCACATGAATTCTAAACATAATGATTAATAACCATCAAAAAGTTATTACAATGGCATTCTAGCTTCCATGGCCGCAAAACATTAGATACCCAAAAGAAATTGAATCTAGGGGCCTGATGCAAAGTCAAGAAGCAGTAAAGGAGACGGAAAAGATCTGAGAAGAAAAGACAGCCCCAACCAAAGTTTTGATTACTCTAATTACATGATTTGAATGCCCTCTTTCAATCAACAATAATGATCATTTTAATGATGGAACTTTTTTCTTAGGATAGTGTGATGAAATTATTTTATTAGGCATGACATCAAAGGAACTTAGGTAAGACGTGTAGGTTCATTACACTCGTCATCAAAACTAAATTTATGCCTGTTTGTTTAATCTGATATTAATAAAAGTTCTTTCCATCAAAGCCTAATTTGGCTTTTCATAAATCTACCCTACAACCCATCAAACAACAAAAATACTTTCACAGGCACAGATTTGGAGTTTAATAATAATAGAATTGCTTCTAAGCCATTCCAACCCTAGTGCAAAAGTGCAATTTCAATAAGCCTTCACCTAACCTAGTTATTGTACAATTAGTTCATCTAAGACCCTATCCTAGCCTATTACATATAGATAATTCCATCACTGTCCTAATCAGTTTAGTTACCCAAATCTAACTAAATCAACCTATATACAGAGATGATTTCCTAAAAACAGTTAAAATAAAAGATATTAAAAAATGACAACTTCTACAAGTGCTATACTTCATCTAAAGAAGAGGCAAGCCCTTCTATGAATTGAATTGATAGTAATTATAACAGTAATTTATACCAGTATACCACAAAAGAAACATGGTCAACAAAATTGCAATTGCTAGCTGATAAAAGGCTAGACCAAAAAAATTGTGAAAATGGACATGTTTCTAAAATAAGCGTGCACCAGTATTCATGTAACTAAGTAAATAAAAGGCTTGATCTTACATAAAGAGTATATTTTCTTTTTTCACAAAAAATGTAAAGAGTAGTATTTAACCACTAACATCCCCCTTTCCATCTACATGATAATATTCTAATCCTGAATAAATTCCAGAAAAGAACCTTCCTAATAATTCCTGCATAAAGTTTTCATAAAGAAACAGAGCTTTCTCCCAGTATGTACGGTAAACTTACAGTGTTTTGCAAGAAAAACTAATGCTGAAGAAGGCTTAAGTAAACCAGCAACAAATGCATATCCTCTCATGTTTTCAAGGTAATGGAAAAGATAAAATCATAATAACTAACTGGACAACAGGGAAATCTAGTTCTGTAATGAAATATATATGGATTATCACGTCATTCAGATGGAGTCAGCTCATTAAAAAGTACTCAAGTGCACAAGCCCTTCATTTAGGCTGTTAATAATATAATGTATTTTAAACAAAAGAAAAATGTCATAGTTATTTACCTTTAAATGCTTGTCATCAATGGTAAACTCAAAGATGAAGAGAAATTTATAGGAAATTTTTTTTTGGGGGAGGGGGATGGAGTGAGGGAATTAGAAAAATAAAAATAAAAATGAAAAGAAGAGAAAATACGATATATGCCTGAGAAAGAAATCACAATTCTAAGACAGTAGA
Organism: Delonix regia; assembly: GCA_037074485.1. NCBI lineage: Eukaryota > Viridiplantae > Streptophyta > Magnoliopsida > Fabales > Fabaceae > Delonix > Delonix regia. Next base: position 8,981,049 of record CM073453.1, read on the forward strand.
AGTTGTCTGACAAGATAACCAAAAGAAGCAGATAATCAATCAAAGAAAACTAACAGATAGTAATAGACATAGTCATAGAGAGATAACTAGTGATGAAAAATGCTATGAACAACAAGCAAATATCACGCATAAAAAAGAAATTGGGGGAACTTTTACAAGTACCTGAAAGTGTAAGCTGTTAAGGCATCTTCCAATCTGATGAAACAATGGGACCACACATCGCTGAAATTCTGCTGCTTGGGTGGCTTCTAAAACTTCTTCCAATTCACCAAGGAACATTACCTCCTTTGAACTATTAGTTATGGGCCAATATTTCAAAAGTCCTCTGATCACAGTATCAGATAGCTTGACATCTTTCTCAACAAACTGAATAATGCAATACGAAAGTTGTTGATGATACATGGATAGACACTTGGGCTTGTGAAGGGGAATCAACGCACGGACAAGAAATAGCTTATGCTCTTCCTTCAAAGGCAAAGCAAAACCGTTAATTATGCTGCCCAATATCTCTAGCAATTCTGCAATTCCATTGTGTTTTTCTGTCTCAAATATGAAGCGGTAAAAGATATTGTTAATAGCTTTTCTAATGAATGGCCGATGCACCATGAACTTTCCATAAATACGGTGGAGAATGGTCTTTGAGTAGTCCCTCTCTCTTTGGTCCTCAGAATCAAACAAGTCAAGCAGTCTTAAGACAAACGAATGGTCAAAATACCTTTTAGCAAGCTTTGCATCTGTCTCAGATGAAGCCACAAATCTAAAAAGAAATTCATACACAATCTGCAGATGAGGCCATGCTGGTTCCAAGGTTGGCTCCTCCTCTTCAAGATCATACATTTCTGCAACCATACTGTCCTTGTTCGAAGATGGTAGAGTTCGAAATAAATTGGCTGCCACCATCTTTGCAATCTCCTGCATTGCTATGTCATTGAACTTTGAATTTACAGAGGATACATAATCAACAAGGTCAAGCAGAGTTTGCCTCTTGATGTCCTTCTCTTTAAGATTCTTGGCAGGATCACTAAAATCAAATACAACACAACACATAGTTAACTTTTTAATAAATAATTTCTGCCTTTCCGAGCAAGGGACATCCCGAAAACTTGGCAAAACCTCAAAAACTCCTGGAGCCATTATGGGATCCACTTGGCTTGCAGCAGCTGATTTTTTAGCTTGATTGTTTTTATTTGAACTCCTTGAGTGTGGTGCAGGAGTTCCATTGCTAGGACGCGACCCACCTGAACCAGAATTTGAAGAAGCTGAACTGGACTTTATATTATTATTGGAATTAAATCCATAAGATGAGTTCACTGACAAAGCTCCATTGATCCTTTCCTCACTGCTTGAATCATTAGGGGATGATTTTGAGGGCTTGCGAGGCAGTTTACCGAATATCTGTTTTATCATATTTAGAATACCCAAAACCGAAAATCCCAATCCCGATCTCCTACGAAAGAACCAAAGCTCCTACATTAATAGGGCGAGCAGTCAACAACATTATCAGTGTCATCGGATATAAGACATAGAAGACTACGATGTAAGCATACCCAAATAGCCTAATCAGAGACTCCTATCTTTAAAATAGCCAGTGAAAGTCATATTCATAATTCTGCATACAAAGTCTGAAAACTTGAGGATTACAAGTAACAAGAGAAGGCTGCGAAGATAATTGAGGTATAAACAAGTGAGAAGTGCTACTTACATTGACAGTAAGACTTGAAAGATAGTAGGAACGCGACAAAATGAGAGGAAATGCGAGAAAAACAGAGAGATTTAACTGGAAATTTTGGTCAGGGGCTGATAAACCCTAGAGAGAGAAGCTCTTTTGCTCCCAATTTGAGTTTGGAAAACAGAAGAGTAACAGAAACGAATATATTATGTTTACGAAAAGCAGAGCTTTGAATTTAAATTGCAGGTCGACGCTCAAGAAGAGAAAGGGGCAAGACGAATAAGCTTAATAACTTTTATATCCCATTTTTGTTTGGAAATGATCTTTGTTTTACGTGAGGCCAAGTCAAGCGTTATTATTGATGGGACCCCACAACTTCGAGGAAATCATTCTCATTAGGATTTTGCATATATCTCAAAGCAATCCGGTAAAAATATGAGATGATATTTAAATGGGTTCAAATTTATAAATTTAAAATATAATTCTAAGTCATTATAGTAATTTAACATGATTGATTCAACATAATTTTATATTTGTATTATAATATAAAGAGATCTAAATTGATCTCAAAAACATATATGGATGATTTATGACTATTTTGAGTCTATATTTTTTTTTTTATGTATTTCTTAATTTATTTTATATGAAAAAATTGTTAATAATTGAATCATATTTATTAAAAAATTTGTATTACTGCAAATGATACAGCCACTTTGATTTGTTGAGTCATTAATATTTTATCTAATGATTTAAATTTTATTAATTTTAATTGTGTTTTAATTTTTAACTTCACCAAATTTATTTTCAGCACTGCATCATTGCTGGTTCTACTACCATTGTCGTGGCTTACTGCAATCATCGCCCCCGTTGTTGCCTTCGTTACTTGCACCAGTACAACCATTATGAATCCATTGTTGTCACCTTGCCTCATTGATTATTAAGAAAATGATTATTTTAATCTTACAATTTTAATCAATTTAATTTTTTTTATAAATTTATAGTATTAAAATAATTTAAAAATTTTAATATTAATAAAAATAGTCACTTAAAAAATTTAATAAATTATTATTTTTAATTAATATTAAATTAAAAAAATTATTTTGATATTCTAAATTTATAAAAAATTAAATTGATGCATAAAGTAAATAGTTATAATAGTTTTTTTTTTCCATGATTCATTCGTATAATTAAAAGTGCTTTTTAAACCAATTTTAGGCATCACGGGATACAAAAATCGCGTCATGAAATTTTTTTTTGTATTTATTTATAAATAAATAAGAAGAGTGCGCAGTAATGAATGAGGCTCCCTTGTAGTAAAATAAAATTTATTAAATTAAAATATACTTTAAAATAAAGATACCAATATATATATATATATATATATATTTATAAATGTTGAGTTCAATTAAATTTTGTTAGTTTTTCAATTTATTATTATTAAAAGAAAATATCCATTCAATAAAAATATTATAAAGAATATTAATAATAAAAAAACTCAATTTTAAAGTAGATATTAGCTTTTTTTTTATCTTATTCTAATTATGATTCAAGTCATTTTTCTTCTAAGTTTAGAACCAATTCATACGTTTAGAAAATATTGGTGTATTTAGAGTTTCAAGTCATTTTTCTTCTTCTAAGTTTGGAACCAATTCATACGTTTAGAAAATATTTGTGTATGTAGAGTTCCAAATCAGTTTTCTTCTAAAGTTTAGAACCAATTCATACGTACAGTTGACTAGTTAATACGCCTTTTCCTTAGATACACAAGAGCCTAACAATGGACAATGAATGGCCGTTGGGGAGTGAAAATTCGTATGTATAGTATAACATTTATGTTGTACGGTTTTTTATTATATATTTTTTATTTTTTTGTTTAAATTTTTTTAATTGTATGATCAACAAGTGTACAGCATTAGCCATTGATCCACTTTGGTCGTTGGGTTATCAGACTATATATATTTCAAAAGCACACCCGCTATCAAGTTTTTTATTGCCTTGAAAAACTTTCCGGCCAATGGGTAAGTTTGATTTAGTCCTAATTTTTATTTTTATTTTTCATCTTAATACTCTATATTTATAAAATTCACAATTTAGCCTCTAAACTTTATTTATTTTGATATAAACCCGAATACTTCACAGTTGCATTGTTTTTGTCTTTTGCTATATGGCGCAAATTCAAAAGCCAAAAAAGTGCTACCAAAGCCAGCAAAACATAAAGAAACCAAAGCAAACCCATTAGAAAACATACCCACTCCAAACAGTAATTCCCTTTTTTTTTTTTTGGTATGATATTTTATAATTGTATTTTTAATTTTTATGTACTAATTTTTTATAATTAATAAAAATTATTTTCAATTTTTATTCTAAACCTCAAAAATTAAAATTTCAAAAGTTATTGCTGAGAATGTTATGTTTTTAAATTTTAAAGTTATAAAATAATTGAAAATTTATTTCTTAATATTTTGTTAATTAATAGAGTACAAATATATACAAATGATGAGCCCAGATCATATGTCGTATAATAGATTTATTGTACGACTTTTAACCTATAATTTTAAAATTTTTTTTGTTAAAAATTTTTAGTTAATGGATAATCATTGTATAATAAATTTGTTGTACATCAGTTGATTCGCTTTGACACACACATCTAGAATGCACACGTCATGTAACACACATACAAACACAAACAAACACATAAAATGAATATTTAACATATATGCCACATGCACATGTATAACACATGCACCTACAAATACAAATACATAAATAATGAATATATTACATACACATATATGGGCAAGCATGTATACCAAACATGTAACATAAACAAAAATATATATAATGAATATATAACATAAATGCACAACACAAATACATATGCATATATAACAAATGTTACGTGTACATGCACATGTGTGCATAAATATGTAACAAATATTTAGAATAATATAGAAATATTAGTGAAAAATAATACAAGTATGTGCGTGTACACACAAATATAACATAATATTATAATATAACACTATTATATACATATGACATAACACAATTGCATACGTATATTTTTATACAATTATGACAAGACACACTTATCACTCACATGACATATCAAATGATCTTTTATAATAAATAAAATTTTAAATACTAAATATGATGTAAGTTTAGAATCACTAAAAGAAATATTTTATATCATCTAATTTAAATTAAGAAAAAGTATTTACAAAACTAAATTATGATTATTTTTAATACATATTCATGCTAATAATTTCTAAAAAATATTTATCTTTAATCTAAATAATAAATTCGAAATTACAATTTTATATTCTAATTTTCTTACATGAATTTTAAAATTTTAAATTAATTTCAATTATAAGAGAATTAGAATTGAGAATATAATTTATATATACTCATAATTTTGAGTGCACTAATACATTCATATTAATCTATATAGTTTTGTTACTTTAAATAGTAACCTAAAAAATAATTTTAAAATTATATTATTACATTATAATTGAGATTCTAATTCCAATTTTTGATACCAATATGATTATTTGAAGGTTGATTAATTAATAGTAAAAACACCCCAAAAAAATAAAAAATCCTTTCTAGCTTTCTTCCTTCTTCTTCCCTGGTTTTTTCCTTTTTGTTTCTAGGCTTCTCAGTTTCCATGGTGGCTTATCATTCTTCAGTGATTTTTTCTGTTTTGCCTCCATTACTGATCGTTTAATTTTATTCCAACTTCTACCTTTTGGGTTTTGTTTTTTTATTATTGTTTTTTTATTTGGATATTTTTTGTTGTACTTGAGAATTGATTTAGTGTGTTCATGTGTTGATGAGATTATAACTTCGTTCGCCCTGTTTCTGCTCTCGAGATTCACAAGATTATTAGCAAGATATTTTGTTAGAGCTTCCTTTTAAAGTAGAAAAAGTAAGTTAAAAAAATATAAAAAATATATGATACCGAAAATTTATCTGCACTTTTGTTTTACCCAAGTGCTAATCCCTTTAGAGGAAATCTTGTTTTCAATTTGTCCAGTTGAATTTTTTGAGCCCAAATTCTCCTGGCTCAAATTTTAGAATGAGGGGAATAAAAGAGTAAAAAGACTGGGAAGTGCACTATTGATTTAGTGGTTGAGATTGATTTATGTGGTACTCTTGCTTTTTCTAATCCCTTTAGAGGAAATCTTGTTTTCAATTTGTCCAGTTGAATTTTTTGAGCCCAAATTCTCCTGGCTCAAATTTTAGAATGAGGGGAATAAAAGAGTAAAAAGACTGGGAAGTGCACTATTGATTTAGTGGTTGAGATTGATTTATGTGGTACTCTTGCTTTTTCTAATTTTGGTAAAATAGTTTTTTATAATTTAATCATAATACTTTAAGACATTGTTCATATAACTAGTAATCCCATTTAGAATTAATATGTTGAAATTATAATTAAATATTATTATCATTTTAGAATATAATCTAGTGTACTGTGAATAATAAGATGTTGTTCTATTGTATTAAAAGCTTTAGATTAGAAACTATTCAATTTTTTTCTCTTTAGTAGAATGATATTTTATAAGAAAAATGACTGAACTATTTTTGCGTTTTATGATGTTTTTTAAAAATTAATATTTACTATTTTTTTTTTAAAAAAGCTTAGAACTGGCGCAGTTGGCATATTTTTAGTTTAGTTGAGCAAAGTTCAAGAATGGAAAATTGATCAGTAGAATAAATGATATACAAATTTAGAAGGTACCTAAGCAATAGACATTAGAGTGCTTCTGAAACATGGATTTCCTAATATTTTATCATTAGAATAAACGATATAATAAAATCTAATTTCCAATTATATTTCCTTTTGATTGTGTACTCATGTGTTAAAAAACTTCGATTTCAATTTACTTCGGCTTATAGATGTAATGCTTTTCTCGTTTTCAATATCAATGACATCTTTCTCTGAGGTGTGTGAGAAGTACTCGTTTGTTTAAGTTCATGACAACAATTTTAAATTGAAGAAGCAAGGATAGTGACCAAATTGAAAGATTAATTTTATTTTTCAAAGCAAAATTATAATAATTACTATTTAAACATGATTAAAATCGGTTAAGTGGAACAACTGAAACTTTTACATTTATTGCCATTCCATATTTTTCTTGTTAGATTAGCTTTAGATAAGATCTACATCTCTCTTGATTTTTTTTGCTAAGAGAGATACGATGTATTTTAACACTTTCCCTCAATGTCTAATGTCTCTTAATGTTGATCTTGCAACTATTCAAGTTGCTTTCGAAATTCTTCAAAACTTGACTCCATTTAATCCTTTGGTAAATATATAAGCAACTTGCTTTTTTGTGTCCATCTACTTCATATCAATTTCTCCCTGCAGGGCTTTTTCTCGAATCTAGTGATAATGCACATCCACATGCTTTGTCTAGACATGGAAAATAAGATTCTCCATTGGATACTTTATTGATTGATTTAAGTAACTCCGTAGATGTATCAACCATGTGCTTTCTTGTACTGTTGTGGCTATAGCCTTGTACTCAAATTCTGTGCTTGATAAAGGTATTATAGGTTTCCTTAAACTGCATCAAGATATAACTCCTGATCTTAAGTAAAATGCATATCTAGTAGTCGAATGACGAGTATTATGATCACCAACATAATTAGCATCATAATATTCTTTCAACTTGCATGTATTTCCTTTCTTATAATGTATGTCATAATTTATAGTACCTTTGGCATACCTCAAAATGCATTGCACTGCTTCCAAATGTGGTTATGGGATTTTGCATGAATTGACTCATTATTTCAACTGCATGAAAAATGTCTAGATAAATCATTGTTTAGTATATCAGACTTCCTACAAGTTGTTCGGCATCTTCTAAGTCTTTCCCTTATACTAAGTAGAATCTTGCATTTGCCTTCATCAAAGTCGAGATAAGTTTGCATTCCAACATTCTAAACTTCTGTAGGAGATCTCTGACATAGTTTTATTAACATAGAAATAATCATTCCTTACTCTATTTAATTTCAAGTTATAGAAAGTGTCTTAACTCTTTGGTGATCCTTCATTTGGAAACATGCTAACAGATTGGCTTGAATTTGATAGATTTCTACCACGTCATCTCTAGTGATGGTAAGATCATCCACATATATTAATATTACTATCATTTTATCTTCTCAAATTCTTATGAACATGTTTAAATATGCTAATGCTACTAAATATCCACTTTGTATTAGAAACTCAACAATTTTACCATACTAGGCTCTCGGTGCTTGTTTAAGCTTGTACAACTTTTTCTTTAGCTTGCATACGTAATCAGGGAGTGCATCATTCTCAAATCCTTTTGGTTGATTCATGTAGATTTCTCAATTTGATTCTCAATGCAAAAAAGCACCCTTTGCATCCATATGCCACATCTTCCAAGGCTTGCATGCATCGAGTGCTAATAGTTCTCTTTCGATGGTATTTTAACCTCATGACTAAAGATCTATTTATAATCAAATCCGTACCTTTGGAAGAATCCACATGCCACTAGCCAAGCTTTGCATCTCTCAATTGATACGTTAGGATGAGTCTTCACTTTATATACCCATTAGTAAGAAATGGGTTGTATGTCTTTGGATTTTAGCATTAATTCCCATGTCTGGTTTTGTTTCAACATTTTGATATCTTCTTCCATAGTTTTCCTCCATTCTTTGCTACTGTATGCCTTTTCAACATTGTTGGCTCATTATTCTTCCATCTTCAATTATTACTACATTTGCATACTTTAGATTCGGTATGCTTTGCCTTGTTGATCTCTATAATTGTTGTTGCTGAGGAATATATTCTTTGCTTGAATCTTCTTGCTTCTCGAGCTGACTTGGTTTTTCTTTTTTTAGTGTTGCATGCACTCCTATCTTCCAAGGGCTCTTTTCACTTCGCTTGACTCTCAAACTGTCATCTTCTTCCATTGGTTCCACTTTAACTTCAGAAGTTAGTTATGCTTTGCTTTAATGCTTATTTATTATGTTTTTCAGTAACCTTTCTTCAATCTCGCTTGTGGTCACCACCATGATGACGCCTTGTCTAATACTACATTATGAGACATGTAACATCTGCCAATGGTTAGATTGCAACATTTTCAATCTTTTCGTTCATTATTATAACCCATGAATTTGCAGCGAATTCCTTCTTATCAAACTTCTAAGCTATGATTAAGCATGAAAATTTAACACACACACAGTAAAACACTTGTAAATGACTTATTGTGGGTTTGATATTCCAAAGCTTCTCATAAGGCATTATAAAGTCAAGCTTTGCTTGAGGCAACCCACTAGTAATGTGAACAGTAAACTTTATGCATTCTGCTTAGAATCGTGGTGGTACATTCTTGGTATGCAACATGCTGCCACATTAATGGGAAAGGAAAAAGGTTTAGAAGGCTTTCCATTAATCATAGTTTGAAAATTGAAAGTTTTGCTACATTACATAATGAGATGAATCCAATTAATTCGAAAGTTCATTTTTATCACATGCTTTTCATAGATCTAGCTTTAAGCCATATCGCCTAATCTTCTTGCCCTTTGTGTTATGAATTTTGAGTAATCCTAAATAGATCTTCCAATGCTAAAAATGCTTTAAGGGAGAAATAACTTCATCTAGAATTCTCTTTATGTTGCTAAGGACCTTGGATATTACTTTAAAGACCACATTACACAAGCTTATTAGCCTAAAATCCTTGAAGGATTGAGTATGATTAGCCTTTGGAATAATGACTATAAGCGATTTATTCAAGCATTTGAGAAGAAAACCTCTGAAAAAGAAAGAAAGAATCATACTGATAACATTATCTCCAACCATATCCTGAAATCATTGATAAAATCAAGCATTATTTCCATATGAACCTCGAAGCACAATCTAGTTTAAAGCTAATGGTTTCATCTTTGATTTCCTGTTATGAACATTGTAATTTGTCTAGTTAGTTTCAAATCTCAATAATTAAACGGAATTCAAAACAATTAATTAATAAAAACACCAAAAATAAAAAAATACACAAAGATATCAAAAAATAACAAAAAGTACAAAAACAAAAAAAATGAAATAATGCTAAAATATAAAAATAAGAAAAATTTGAACATTAGAATAAAAATAATAAAATAAATAATAAGTGAGAAATGATAAAGAATAAACAATGTTGAAATAAAATGAAAAATAAAAAAATTGGAAACGGTGAAAAGAAAAAGAAAAGAAAATTAAAAAAATGTATTGGGCATATTTGGCAATTGCGTCCAAAAATAAAATAGAGTTGAACCCAAATATTGAAGGTAAAGCTTAGCCCACTTAACTTGGATCTTGGGGATTCAGGAGAGCTTACTTGAACCTAAGTCACTCCCAATCCATGATCCAAGATCCATAACCCTTTTTGACCCCTTTGTCCTTTAATTTTTATTTACTGTTTTCCTTTTCCCAACTTACACGTGTTATTACATGAGGAATTTCATTTTCATTTTTAGATTTTATTTATTTCCCTTTTATTGCGTTTTACATATGTCACACTGTCACACCCCTAACTAAAGAAGTGTGACTGGCACGGAGAACGAAGTAAACCCCATATTCACGAATTGAAAAAGTCAAATAACCTAGACAGTTTAACAACATACCTACCAAATGAAGGTTATTAGTTTATCCTACTCCATAAGGATGACATGCATTATTTGGTTTTTATGTAGTAAAAGAGCTTTGCTCTCACAAGAGAATATAAATGATAGATTCAAATATATAACACATATAAAATTTCTTGCTTGTGACAATAGGATCTCCTAGAGTACAAGATAACAAGGGCATAACAATAAAGTCAATGTCACCCTTACGGACAATACAAGGCTCACCGTGGGTATCTAACTTACCTCAAAGCAGCTGAAGGGTCCAGAGTGAACATTGTTCTTGGAAAAACATAGAGATAAAGGAGTGAGTAAAAACATTCAGTGAGTAGATAATACTAATTATCCTAAAGAAAAGGTAGACCAAATATGGTAGAGTTTTTTATTTTTTATTTCATAAACTAGTTATTTATCTTTGAAACATGAGGCATAAATATAAGGTAATCTACTCAATATAGAGTAAAAATATATTTATAATGTTCACCTTCATGTCCACATAGAAATATGAAGCACAAACCAAATTTAAAATCATCGTCATTTCTTGTTTATCAAATTTAGTTCCTAAATAGAAGAAAACTATATTAATCATGAGCTCACAGGTGGGAATCATAGGCAGGACTTCTACAACTATCCCTGCTTACTGCCATCCATGTTTACCACCATCCCTACAATTCATTATGTTTATATTTATAATGGATATATAAGAAATTAGTTTTTAACAAAAAAGGGTAGGGAACATCCAACAAAACCATATGAATCAAATGCTAGTTTTAGGTTAATTTAACATAACAAATTAAATATTTGACTCGAGCAATGTGGTTCAATATAATCAGAATAATAGCTTTAAGCCTTAGATGGAATATTTGAATATGACATTACGCCTCAGTCATATCTGAATATCAGATCATGGTGCACTATGACTAACGTCTATTGCCGTTAGCTACAGGGTCTAATTTTGGATGCGTACCTAAAAAATTCTTTTATATACATAAACACATAACCAGGAAAATTAGAAGTTCGGATTCATAGTAAGATCAAAAATCATAATCCAAATAATTCAAAATCTAGAATTAGACTTAATACGAAAACATAATCATAATAACCTAAAAATTTCAGAATTTGAGTATTTCATAAATACAGAATCAAAGAAATTCTTAAATCTATAGTTTGCAACATATTCAAAATCAGAGTAATTTATATATACGAAATCATAGTCTTTTGAAACAAAGAATCACATTACTCCATATGTGCAAGATCATAATACTTCAAAACAATTATAAAGTTAATCAAGTGCTCAATATTTCTAAGTATAGATGAAAGTAGTTCAAAAATTCAAATCAAAGTACATTATATGTATGAAATCAGAATGCCTCAAATTATGGATTGAAGTACTTTACAAATATAAAATCATAATATTTTAAAATATCGAACAGGGGAGTTCATAAATTCAGGATCATTTATATACAAAACTTATGATAAGTAAATTCAGAGATGCAAAATTGGAGTACCCTATAGTTCAAGACATTTCAAAACATTCAGAGTGTATAGATGGGGTTTATAAATTCTAAAAGTCTGCCCTAAAGCACAAGGAAGTTTAAATAACAACAATTTTACAAAGAGATAATGTACATTAAAATTTTGTATAACTAGCACTATTTACTCGCCTAAAGAAGGGTATACCAACCTTTCCTAACTTGGCTTACAATCCCTTTGATGAAAATTATTCCTAAATACCTATAACATCAAACAAAGTTCTCTCAACCCTTAATATCTAAGAATAATCTAACTCATTTTGTCTACCTATTTCATTTAACTATTTACTTGCTTTAAAGCCATGACATAAGCCTGACTATTTATAACAATGGTTAAGGCCTTGAATTTTATCAAATATACTATGTTATGACCTTGTACTTCATACTTTTAGTAACTTGAGAACTTATGCTCTTGGTCCAAATTCATTCTTAATATTCAATAATGGTTAAGGCCCTGAATGTTATCAAATATACTGTGTTATGCACTTGTGCAATTTCAACAATTTACCATTAGTACCAATGTAGCCTTAGAAATCATTCAACTAAGTTCCAAAATCCTCAATTAAGCTATTATTATCATTCATAGCCACTTAATCATGTCCTAAAAGACTCCCTATTCAAATCTCCATCCTTTTTCTCCATGGAAAATTTAGGAAAAATTAAGATACATATTAAATCAACTTAAAATTTAAAACGATAACTTCTTAAACCTTAATTCACTTCCTAGATCCTTAATGATATCAGAGAAGTTCAAAAATTTTGAATTTCATCTCCCTACAAATATACACATACACTTCACAAATTGGGGTTTTCAATCTTAAAACTAAAACTCACAATTGATCAATGATTCTAGGGAAGATAGGTCAAAAATTTACTTAGGATATGGAGCCCTAACTTAATTTGATGAGATTACACTAAATTGAGCTCAAATCCCCCACTGTCACGCATGAACAGTATAAATCATGCATGAACAATACCATATGGGGGTTTATTTGATTTTGAGCTTTGTGAGTGAAATTAATAAGTGGAAATGAGGGAGACATGGCCAAAAATCAGTAAAGAATCAAAGCCCTAAGCTAAAACACAAAAAAAAATGCACCATTTTGATCAATTTTGGTTCAAATCGCATTAGGCATACTTCCGCTAGAAATGTCCTATTTTCTGGCCAAAACATGGTTTGAAAGGAATGTTTTCCATCTCGCAGGGGTGTAGAAGTGAACAATGAATGTGAGTAACTCCAGCTAATGGTTGAAGGCAACAAAAAGCTCAGACAATTGACTCACATAGTGAAGGTGATGAGGAAGGGAAAATGTGAGAAAAGAATATGGTGTGATAGGGGGATAAGGAAGATATATTATTAAAGATATTTAGGTAATTTCCTATGGAATATTTTCTACTATGTGATAATAGTTTTTTTTTTTGAAATTACCTGATTTACACTCTCTAGGATTTAACTAGAGATGTTGAAAATACATAAGATAAGACTTAGGTACTTATGCTAGCTTCCAACTCAGATAGGATACTATCTAATTTCATATTTAATACTTCTTGAATTTCCTTTTTTTTTTGTTCATTTGTCATTCCAAATTTATACTTACCTCATGAACTTTCTTCCTTTCTCCAACACATGAATTTTTCTAAAATATTTTCACCTAAAAAAACTTATTTTACTCATGGATTTTATGGGTATTACACATTCTATGAAGGCTTCATTTTGCTTTTCACTACAATTTCATTTGCATTTTTATTTTTACATTTTAGATTTTATTCACATCACACATGGCATCTTCTCCTTCACCATCACTAAATTTCATTTTTTATTTACATTTAAATTATTTTAGGATGCATTTCACACATAGTACACAAGTTAGGCTAGATTCATCTTATGAATGTAGATTTCATTTCATAAGGCATTACATTTGCATTTGAGAGCTTATATTTTCATATTAGATCATTTTTTACCTAATGTTTGACGTCACTTAGGGAAACTTTTAGAGAGCTCATCTTGGAAGAAAGTCTTCTTGGCTCTTGGGTGGAGACTTGGATGTTAGTGAGGAAGAAGAAAGGTTAAAAAGGGCACTACATTTGGTATTCTTCTATGATCTCTTCAATTTTGGTTTCTTAATATCAAATTCTTCCTCTTCTCTTTCTTTTGCTTGCTGAAATTCTCATTGATTATATGCTAATTGATCATCATGAATGTGCTATTGATGTGATGGTATTTGATCCTAAGGTGTTTGATAGATTGCTTCACATATATGCCCATTTAGATATCCAATTTTATGCTCAATATGGTTCATGCAAACTTCTATAAATTTTCTAGTACTTCATATGATGCCATTTTATCTTGAAATTTGATGTCAAAGTTTTTTATATGTGTAGATTCTTGATAAATTTTCTATTGATTTTTGAGCTAGGGTGCGTAGTTGAAAAGTGATGAACATTAGTGTTTATCCTAAACATGTTCTATTTTAGTGAATGTTACCACGGGTCAACTTGTTGAATTTTTTTTGGAGGTTTCTATACATCCTTATATATATGTTGTCTGGTATGTCATTGTTGTTGTTGAATTTTTCAACAATTTATAATGACCAATTAAAATGCCATTTGTATAACTAGGTGCATACAATTATGTAATTTGACAGCTTAGGTATAGTTAACTTTTTGGATTTTCTGGTATTGATCTAGAAGGTATTTTAAGCTAATTTTTTTATTGTGTGAACCCTCTATATGTCTAGTTTATTGGATAAATTGGTGTTGGGGTTTTTCTTTTGGGCTATAGCAATTTGCCACTGATTATCATACATAACTCAGCAACTAGAGAAAACAGAGTAGTGGAATTCACTCTTTCTTCATTTTGGTGTACATATTTAAGTTGAATGAGGTCTCATATAATTATATACATGGCTGTCCATTTTTGTTTGACATAATTGTAACACATGTTGCTTCCCTTGGTGTGCAATTTTGGGCTTAATTACATCTTTTATAGTGATGTTTAATGTGTTATCTATTGACTATTCAAATGATATTGAATTATGATGAGTTTAAGCTTAAGAATAATGGTTAAGAGGCATTCAAATCAAGGTACAAGGGATACACAAACAAGAATGAAAAATTGGAAGACTTGTAAGATTAAGTTATGGAACTCCTTTATGTTTGATTGTAATTGATGTATTATTAGTCCTTTGTAATCACCATGTAATGAATATATAATTGGACACTCACATACACAAATATTCATGAATGTTTTATTCAACACCAACGCATAGCCACATCTATGGACGATTGATTTAACACACACACATACCAAACACTAACACTTAGTTTTATAAAAAAATGTGCCATGTAAGATCCAACGCCTCTATATTTACTTCATTTTTAAATGTGTCATGTGAGGTCTAACATCTCTATAGGTACTCTCTTTTGGTTTCTTTGTCATGTGTGGTCCAATGCCTTCATAGGCACATTCTTCATACATTTATGGATTTTCTTAACATTAATGTTGTCGTGTGAAACCAACATCTTCATGAATGCTTACTAAGGCATTAGTGTTACCATGTGAGACTAATAACTTCATGAGTATCTAATGATTTACTAGTGGGGCTAGGTATGATCCAACGACTCCATAGGCATGTCTCAATAGTGGTCGCACGTGTTTGAATTAAACTAGGGGTTCTAATGACTTGTATTATATTATATGTGTTTTCTAAAAATATAGTTGGTTTTCAAGGGCCCATGTCCAATCAATGCTTTTACAAAATTAAATAATTTAAAATAATCAAATAAATGCCAAAGTCTTTCTTGAAATATTTTCAAATAAATATTGAGTTTGATGTTTTGTTTGTTTTTCCAAGGTTTATTTTGTTCATGATTAAAAAATATGTTAAGAATAAAAAAATAAGTGTTCGTATGTTTCCATAAATATTTCAATGTAAATACCCATACGTCATGTTTTCTTCAAATTTTTAAAAAAGCAAATAAGGAGAGTTAAAAGGTGAGATTAAGTCGATTTCGTAAATTAAAACATATTAACTAATTTCTACATCGTTTTGTTTACAAAAATTGGCCTAATTTCAACTATCATTGTTCTCTTCACAAAATAAAAAACACCTATCCACTGACACACAATTCTAGACAAACTACGTAGACATTGATCCCTATTGTAGGGTACATAAGCCCTAAGCTCTCATCTTTAGTCAAGTCTGTCCATTGTAAATATCCATCTTTTTGTTTCATTTTATTTTGTTTTCTCTGTTATTTTCATGCTGTTTAAAATGAGTGATTTTAAATAAATGTAGGCAATTTTTAATAAACTAAAGATTGTATCTTTTACTTCGCTTGACTAATTTAGAGTAACTATTCTTATAAATGAGTGTGTGGGATGCCTAACATCTTTTGCATACTCAAATAGACTCTCAAACTCATCTTTGTTTTGTAGACCACCCTTTGTTTCATTTAGTTTTCCAAAATTTTTGTTTAGAAATTTTTGTGGCAACTCTAATAACTTGGTTTTCTAAATTCATTTTAAGAAGTAATTTACATCTCTTTCTTACTTTTCCACCAAGATGTTAGTTATGATACCTGCCTTATAAAGTCCTAATTTAAGATAGATATTTGGTGTTGTAAGAGGGCTGGAACTAGAAATAGATCTAGAACACTTGAAATGAAATCTTTAGAGTGAGTATTCTATGATGAGTTGGTCTTTTTAAAAAAGGATAAAGCTTCTTACTCAATTTCTTCACAATTTTCAATCCAACCTCCATAGTCATTTAATTCTATTAATCATATTATTAATAGGATGCTTCACTCTGTTTTGATCCAATGAAAGAGAGGGAAGTGAGAAATGAACTCTAATTTCTTTATAATTGTAAGGAGATCCTTCAAGCACAAAAAGCTTGCCATACATGGTTAGTTCTCATGAGTGCTAAACATAAGAAGGGAATGATTAGAGCTAAAAATTGGAAGAACTTCAATAATCGGCTGAGGAAATTAAAAAAAAACTAGCTTTGATTGTTAAAAGCCTTATCAATTTGCTTCCATGCAAAATCAATACCATCTTTATTGTTAGTCCAAGTGTATCATTGCCATTTAGGCTTGTATTTGATAAGTTGACAAGAGTTAAGCAAATTCTTGAAGTGTACAACACTAGGGAAAGAAGATGATTTGCTTAATTTATCATTACATGCACAAGATTGATTAAAATCTCCAATTAGGAGCCAAGGATCATGAATATAAGTAACAATTCCTTTGATCCAATCCCATATTATGTTTGTATGTTCTTGTCTAAGATAATCGTAAATGAAAGAAATTAGTAATTCACCATGTCAACCCCATTATGCCAAACATGTATCCATTGGTGCATTTTATCAAATATTGTGCAATCAAATTCAGTATTCCATGACCACAATAAACCTTCACTTTTTTCCAACACATTAAATCCACAAAAGTAAGCATAATCAAAAGATTTTATCATATTAAAAGCATTATGCACAAGGAGTTTAGTCCCTTGCCAAAAAAAGAAGAAGAAAAAGGACGATAGCTGTTTACAAGATTTCTAAGGCATTGAATTGTTATGGTCTTACTTAAACCATGACAAATCTGGCATAACAACTTTATGGGACTTAAGGGAGCTTTAATCAGGTAGCTTGCAAAACCCTAAAATCAACAATAATAGGTTTGGTAGAGATTAAGGAGGCAATATTCTAATATGAGGAAGAGCTTTGATATTTAGCATTGGACTCCTAAATAGTTTCCATTACCTATGAAAACGGCTTAATTTTCTTCATATAATCCAAGATCAATTGATGGAATGCCTTTCGTTTCTTCCGCTTCTGGTTAGTTGCAGTAATAGTAAGATATTGCTTTAAGTGTGGTGGACCACTGGAACCCCAAATTGTATATTTTTTTTGTTATATATATGTTCCTCCTAGTATCAACAATCTCTTCATAGAAACCATTACAATGTCTTGCAGAAGAATTTATGACAGGATTTCCCCTCACTCTTTAAAATCAAGAATGAACTATACCCTACTAAATTTTACTCAATACAATCTATTTTTTCAATGTACTAAAGCAAGAATAAAAAAAGAAAAAAAAAAGGAAAAAGGCAAATCTTGAGTTCAGAGGAGACCAACATGTCATATCCAGAAATGAAGGTATATAACATAAAAAAAATGTACACCTGAGTTTATATTATGTCAAGAGTTCCAAGTGGTTTAAAAATTAATTTAAATTAAATCTTTTCATATTATCATTATGCAGTAAAATAAATGAAAAATTCAAGGTTAACAAAGAAATCCCTACACCAAAGCACTAAATATTTGTGTTGTGTAAATTGATTGGCTTGGGTAGACAAAAGATTTGAACATGTTACTATCTCCCTAACTAAAAACATTGTAGTAACCTACATTAGTATCATTTCAAAGTATTAAAAAGAAGTTAATAAATACTACATGTAATGCATTAATCTAAACAATATGAATCATCACAAGAAATTGTTAGATAAATCTTTATTATGTCTTACGTTAAATAGCTACACCGGTGAATATGTGTTGGAAAATTTGTTAGTGTTGCTATCAAAATAGCAAAATAACTTAGTTTGAGTCACATTAAAAAAACACTATCTTTAAGGTAAAGTTCCTCGCACATGAATTTCTCCTAGGATTAAATGGACTTGTTTAAGATAAAAATCAAGTTTAGAACTAACATGAAAGAGAGAGCCAAGGCAAAAAATCTCAAAAGATGTATATGTAACCCAAAGAGGCATCAAATATTTATAGAGAATGGAATATGAATGTTGGTAACATTAGTAGTGTTTAAAATGAGGAATTAAATAGTTTTAAACACTTGTAACTATTGAAACTGACATAATAAATTGTTTTAATGAACGACGATTACAAACAATTACTTAGGCATTAAATTTAGCAATAGTCATAAATGGAAATGTTTTGATGAAGAGGATTAAGATATTTTAAAAAAAACACCTCTCACTTATTCTATTGAATTATAAGATAAATATCTAATAATCCCCAATATATTTTCAAATGAACAAGTTTAAGAAAAAAAATAATCTTCGGGTTACGTACCCAAGTGTAATTGTCCTGAATTTGGTGTTTGTTGGACTATAATTAAACCTAAATAGATAAGACTTAACCTATAGAGAAATGGAGAAGTTTATAACTTTTAAGAACCATAAAATCTTGATTGCAAGTTAGAGATCTTATATGCTAAATTACTCCCACAATTCCCGCTGTTATCGTAGTTTTACGCTTTGATCGGCCATGTGCGCACCTTGTAGTTCATGAGTGCTCTAGAGATTTCACCATGATCTCGTAAGAGCGGCCCCACTCTACACTCATATTAGTGATTCATCAAGTGTTTATTAGATGAATATGTATACTTTTCCCATTGAAAACTATTTTTTTGACAATGGCTATTGCCAGTTGGCAATCACAATGCATAGACAAAGAAGGAGTTAGTTTTACTCCTAAAAGTATATTAGCCAAGTTATTTCTCAATCACTCATTCTTAAACTTTGACTCCATAATAGGCATTGCTATAATAGTTTGTTTGGCTGATATCTAAATTACTGTTCCATGACCAAGGGTGAATACAAAACTTTTAAAGAATTTTGTCTTATTTGAATATGAAATCCAATTAGCATAATTGTATCCTTCTAATAGAGTGGGAAATCAACTGTACATGATGTCATAGTTCATGGTATCTTTCAAATATCTCATTAGTTATATCACATTTAAATGCAAGAAATATTAGGTACATAAGTTTATATTATAATAGCCTTTTTTTTTTAAATCTTGTTATTACAATCATATTAGATTCAAATTCACTTTGAAACCACTCTTTCCAATAGAGCCACAAAAGTTAAATTTACTCTAATGTTAGGCATATAAAGCATCACTGAGAGCTAATGTCTTACTAGTTATGAGCTTGAGAAGAACCTTATCTTTTCCAAGAACTTTAATGGTTCTACCATTAACCATGTACACATGTTCTTCACTATCCCTTGCTATGATGTAGGAGGTAAAAAATATTTATTCACACAAATATGCCTAGTAGGCCCAAAGTCTAGCACTTATTCTTTCATATTGACCATAATGGGAGCTTGAGTAATGATCACGTCAATGATATAATCTCTTTGGACCAAATTTGCATTTAACTTGGAGAATTGCCATTAATTACTCTCTTTCTACATTAAGCAGCATGATGACAAGACCTGATCATAATTTAAAAAGCTCGTTGGCTTGATGAGTTCGTCTCGAAAAAAAATAAAGCCCAATCAAAAAAAGTCTAATTATAAAAGCTTGATTTGAAAACTAGGTCAGGCTCGTGCTTTTTTTAAAGCTTAGATTAAGCCTAAAAAGTCTGAATAAATACTTTTTTAATAAGTAAAAAATTATTATTTAAAGAAAAATTTAGTGTAACTTGACATTTTGATTATTAAAAAACTAATACCTCTTATTTAAAGCATTTATGTCAATACAAAAAGTCATTTTATTTACAACTTCTTTATATATAATCTTACTTGTAATAATAACAATTAATTATGTTATTTATATTAAATCTTAAGTAATAAATTGATTTAGTTACTCTTTAAAATGTCTAATTAGCTCGATAGGCCTGACTCAAAAAATATGAATAAAAGCCCGAATGAAAAAAGTTTGTTTAAAATATGGGCTTGGACACTTTTTTAAGCCTGAATTTAAGCTTGATTTTTAAAAGCCCGGCTCGATGAGCAAGTTTAATGATGACCTTGCTTCCTTAGACAAGCAATTAAAAATAATATCTAATTTTCAAAAATTTAATACCATATGGATATTTACAAGTTTATCAACTTTTCTAAATAATAGTCATT
This sequence comes from Delonix regia, assembly GCA_037074485.1. Lineage (NCBI taxonomy): Eukaryota > Viridiplantae > Streptophyta > Magnoliopsida > Fabales > Fabaceae > Delonix > Delonix regia. Next base: position 9,001,756 of record CM073453.1, read on the forward strand.
CATGACATCTAGACATAGAAATTAATGAATAAATCAGTGCATCATGAATCCTCTTTTTATATGCTTAGACAACATTAACAAGATAATCTAATCTAGTTCACTATTTTTTCCTTTTTGAAAAAATTAGTTTTCTCCCACTAGATAAGATCACATTTGAATAAAGTTTAAAATTTTCAACATTCTTAACCAAAATCATAAGCATATTTTATATTATCTTGCCATTGCATTATAAAATCTTGTAAAATAATCATCTTTCATTCTAATTAAATTAGAATTTTGCAAGATAGTTATCAACTTCAAAAGAATAAAAATTTATCACTTATAGTATTTGGTCTAATTTTTAATTCCACTATTTCGATACTCATTTCTAAGTAAAGTCTTTGCAAGACAACTTCACACTCTCAAAGATTCTTTTTTTTTTTTTTTTAATAAAGCATTTTTAAATTACTCTTTGCTTGAAATCTAGACAAAAACTAATATCATCTCTATCTTTAAAATTTGATCACATTGGTGATATTTAAACATCTTGTTAATACATATATAATAATTCTAATTAAAATTAGATATTCCCAAGACAATCATCATTCAATCTAATACAAATAGAATTTTACAAAAATAGTGATCAATTAACAATTAATATTAGAGTTTCACATGATAGTCCTTAATTAAAAAAAAAAACACGTACATTACATCATATGATTCTATTTTAAACTTATCTAATTCTCCATAAATAAAATGACATTCAAATATGAATATATAATCATAAGCCATGAAAGATAAAGAAATAGTATATCTATATGTACATAAAATTAAAATTCTTTTACGAATAAACTATCTCATTTTATCTTGGCTCTTCTTCCAAAATTTGTTCTCTAAATGTTTGACACACAATTAATGTTTCTCCAAAATCCTTTCTTTAATTGAAATGATCCCAAAATAAATATAAGTATATTCTTAAAAAATAAATATTTTATTGATTTTATTCATATGATCATTTTTGTATAGTTTTTCAACACTAAATATGTGGGTCAGTATGCTCAATCCATGCAACATAAAAGATATTAAAATAATATGGCATATGGCTAATCAAATTAAGCCACCAAAAATTAAATCCTCTATAACATTCAAATTGCCATACCACATTGGAGAGATGGCTAGTATATCCGTACTTCATCAAATATTATACAAGATTCAAGTGATACCACTAAAATTAGAGTAGTTATCTATATAAATATGGCGTCAAATAAAACCAACTATTTCTAAATGAATGAACCTAAATTAAAACACCTTCCTTTCAATTTTTTTCCTTAATTTAGTGATGGTAAAATTTTTAATATTGTTTTTTATCCTATTAACTTTTTTTAAAATATACGAGTTATGAAAGTTCAAAAAGTAAAAAAAAAAAAAACATTGAAAAATTCAGCTACCTCCTACCACCGAATTTTGACTAGTCTAAAAAATTGGAATCTTGAATATATTAGAATGGTCTTAACCCTCAACTCCGTTAGTTTTTATTAATAAATTTCAATTATTCTCCCAATCAAGCTTTTACTGCTAATATATAAACATCCCAGTTCATATTCACACAAGCAATAAAGCAACCATTTCCAAACAATTGTATAACAACATGTCAAAAAGAGTAGCAAAGATACTCACATCGGCACAGGCAGCATCCAAGTATGAAAATTGATCTTTGATAATTACTAGAATTCAAGAAACGTTGGGGTATCTTCATGGAGCAGATGACACGGCTGGGCTCTATTTAATTGACCTTGAGGTCGCCCATGATCAAGGGTTCCCAGAATCTGGTAGGCAGTACATCAATCACTTATGCGTTTTCATTTCTTTTCTCTATATATCTTCTCACAGATTCCAAATCCACTAATTTTCGCCTCAGATTTTCCCCCAATATTCTCCATATTAGGACCAACTCAGAAAACCTTCATTTCTGCAATTTCCAAAGTTGCCAATGGTGCGTCATCGGGAGAAGTGTTGGCAGATTACATATTTCTGAAGATTGTTGGAAAATTTGCTATAAATAGCATAATAACTTAGTTTGAGTTATGTTAAAAAAATACTATTTTTAAAAAATATTTTGCTGCACACAAATTTTTTTAAAGATTTAATAAACTTTTTTGAGATAAAATTCAGAACTAGAAGGAAAGAAAGAGTCAAGGCAATAAGCTCAAAAAATGTATATATCCAAAAGGGATTGACTATATATAGAAAATAGAATATGACCATTAGTAATATTAACATAGTGTTTAAAACGACAACTTAAATAGTTTTAAAGATTTGTAACCGTTGAAACCGATACAATAAATTATTTTAATAAATAGTAACTACAAACAATTACATAGTTATTAAATTTAGCAACAGTTATAGACAAAAATATCTTAAAAAAAAGAATTAAAATATTTTAAAACTTGTACCTCTCACTTATTCTTTTGAAATGTCACATAAATATCTAGCAAGATATGTATGAACTAATCCAGATTACATCTCGCAAGCAAGCAACAATTCCGCGCGGAATTCTGACATTCAAAGTAAAAATGTGATCAAGTTATTCAATTCCATGAAGGATGGATGGTTTAATGTAAAAGAATTATGGAATCCACTTCCATTGTATATGTCGTATTTGAATCCATTCCTTTACTTTATCCCTTTTCTTGGAAGCCTTCCCGCTATGTGCACGTTGTCTTCAAGAGTATTTTTTTGGTCTCAAATTGTCTTCAAGAATTTTAAGACAGTCAACGCGTATGGCTTTATTCTTTTGGAGCCACTCAGTTCTGTTCACACATGGAATTCATAGTTTCACTCTCTAGAGAACCAACAGGATCCTGTGTTATTGTCGATATGCTGTAGCTATTTAGTAGTTAGTCTATGTCAAATTATATCATCTGATGATTCATATCAAATTAATGAGTTACCAATTTCAATATACTTTTAAAATTTAATTTAATGACTATAAATAATCTACAAACTGGATCAAATAGTCATTCTTTTTATAACAGTACCTGTTGTTGAAATCTTCTCTTGTTTGAAGGAAAGCAGTAGAACTTTACAAGCATAATATTAATTGCCTGAATAATCCCTAAGAAAAGCTACTCTAGTTCTGTGATTATAATATATGTAAGAAAGATTTGGTGAAAAATAGGGACAAGAAAGTACAGCAAATGGATAAAGGAAAAATGTATATCACCAATTCAGTTGAATGGAGGGGAAAATATATAATATTCATAATTTCATAAATAACACGTCGTTAGGAAGAGCCTCCAAGCCACCCACACCTCTCTTTTTCATATTATCATATCTGTTAAATATGAAAGCATTACACTCTTCCATTCCAATAATTCTCTTTAAAAAAGAAGGTTTCCTACCATTAATATGAAAATGCTGATGACTTTAAAAGGATCAATTTAATTATTCATTCTTTGTTATCGAATAGACAATGGCTTGGTTGTTGGATTTATCAATAAAGGCTCAGAAAATAGGAAATTATAGATGGGATTTGTTTTTTCTAATTCATGATAATTCCATCTCAAATTCATCCCAAAATGGATAATTCTTTTAGTCCAAACGGTAAGATTAGGGATGGATTTGGTGAGTGAATTTTCTGCCTCAAAATATCAATCTCTAATTTCATTTCTAATTTTTGTTGAAATCAGAGATAGAAATATAAAGTTTTCAAAACCTTTTTAGAATTGTTATTCTTGTTCCAAAAATATAAACACGATTATAGAAAACACTATAAATAAAATTTTCCGTTTTAAATATGTCATTTCTTATTCCATTGTTAATTAATTCCAAAAATATTGTTTTTATAAGTTTTTTTTTTTTAAGAATTAGATTGTCTCTAATTAAATTGTAAAAAAATCATTTAATGTTCCTAAAAGTTTAGAATAGGTAAATTGTACCACACACGATTGTAATACAAATTAAATACGTAAATATTCTTTTCCATTATAAATACGATATGGTCACGACTAAGTTATTATCCAAAACACCAAATAATAATTAACTCTCATGGATTGATTCTTTGCTTGATGGAAAAAAGGTATAGCTTCCCAAGAAATTTATGTCGTACATATATAAATTAATTATCTTGCTTTTATTATTGTAACGCATAAACTAATATTTACTATTAAAAACATGTAAATAAAAGTCTTATACAAAGAATGACACAATCAATCGAATGAAAGTATTCTCATATTTTCTTTCATTTCTCTTTCTCACTCTTATTATTTTAAGTGGAATCTGTGCAATTATTGAATCCATTGTCATTAATATTCCGTTTGCTTTTCCTTTTAGAAAAGACGAGAAAAAAATATAGAAATGAATAATGGGCACTTCCTTTTTCTTGTTTTATAAAATATTTCAATGAAGGGGAAAGAGAAAAGATCATTGTTAGGTATGATAGCAAGCCGAGTGACACGCACATGAATGTATGCAAGCATGCACGCATATATAATTTTATCATATTTATAGATTCCACATTTAGACATATATAATGTCATAAAAAAATTAAGCCAAAATTGAATTATTTATGCAAATGGTGCAAATGTATTAGGATAACTAGAAATTTCCAATTTAAAGCAACAATGAAAAGGATATCATGAAACTTCACTAGTTAATGAGATAATCAGTTTACGATCGAAACTGATGATACATAGACATCATTATCTCGTAGTTATCAATTAAGGGGAAAGTCACCGATAGCTGGTTCCGATTGCAGCAGGGGTCATAGACCTAATTTCCTCAAGACATACAGAAAACCACTGTGATTAAGCGACTTCAGTTATAAGGTACGAACTGAATATAGACCTTGCTCTATTTTTCTTCCCCTAATATTATGTTTGATTTGGTTTCCGATAGCAAGTGACATGGTTTTGTTGTTATAGGATACAATTTTGCTGCTTCAAATTATACTGTAAGTGTTGACTCAGTGTCTCGCCCAAAGTCTTCCAATGGCACTGAGTGTCCCAGAAGCATCTTCTTCAAACTCTTCCAAGTCAACTTCAACCCAAAAATGGAAATATCATGTTTTCCTGAGTTTTAGGGGTGAAGACACTCGTAAAGCTTTTGCAGATCACTTATATGCTGCTTTATGTAGGAAAGGACTCAAAGTTTTTAGAGATGATGAAGAGCTTGAAAGAGGAGGAGTTTTCTCAGAAAAACTACTTAAAGCAATTGAGGATTCTCTCTGTGCAATCGTTGTTATCTCCAAAAATTATGCCACTTCATCATGGTGTTTGGATGAGCTCCAAAAGATTCTTGCCTCAAAGAATGAATTGGGTCGAGAAGTTCTTCCCATCTTTTATGGTGTCGATCCATCTGATGTAAGACACCAAAAAGGAAATTTCGCTGAAGCCTTCATCAAGCACGAAGAGAGGTTTAAAGAAGATCAAGAGAAGGTGCAAAAATGGAGAAATTCTTTGAGAGAAGTTGCCAACTTATCTGGTTGGGATTCCAAGGATTGGTAAGTTTTCATTCATTAAATAATAATTTATATTTGAAATTTGAATCAGTCCTTGTTTGTCTTTCTCTTTACATTTCTGCCCTGAAATTGTACATAAAAATTAAAATTAATCCAAATGGAAAAAATACTGATTAGCAAAAGTGTTCTATTACAGAAATTGAGCTAACAAATCCTTATTACAAAATTAATCAAGATTTGTATTAAATGTACTGTATCGTCCTTCATATTTTGTTTATATACTTGTAGGCATGAGTCAGAACTGGTTGAAAAGTTGGTTGAAGTGTTATGGACCAAATTACGTAGAAGATTGCCAACTTACCGTGATACACTAATTGGAATCGATCGGAGAGTAGATGAAATGAAATCACACTTAGGGATAGGGTTGGATGATGTTCGGTTCGTAGGAATTTGGGGTATGGGCGGTATTGGTAAGACAACTCTTGCAAGTGTTATCTATGAGAGATTCTATAGACAATTTGATCTTTGTTGCTTTCTTGCCAATGTTAGGGAGGTTTTACAAAGAGATGGCCAAGTTCACTTACAAAGAAAACTTCTTTCACATCTCAAAATAAGAAACACGGAAATTGAAGAAACATATGAAGGAAGGAACATAATCCTAAACCTTTTTTATAATAAAAAAGTTCTACTTATCCTTGATGATGTAAGTTCTATAAGCCAATTAGACAATTCCCGGAATGGTTTGGTGCCGGGAGTAGAGTCATTATAACTACTAGAGATTCACACTTGTTAATATCACACAGAGTTCTTGAAATTTACGAGGTTAAAACCATGGACAAAGATGAATCCCTTCAACTTTTTTCTCATAAAGCATTTAGAAGAGAACAACCTGAAGAGGATTTTTTGGAGTTGTCCAAATCCGCAGTTGATTATGCTGGAGGCCTTCCTTTGGCTCTCCATATTTTGGGTTCCTTTCTTTATGGAAGAAATGTTGCTCAATGGGAAGACGCTTTGGATAGGCTAAAGAAAGCTCCAAAAAGGGAAATTCTTGAGACACTTAGAATAAGTTATGATGCATTAGAAGATATAGAAAAGACAATATTTTTTGATATTGCATGTTTTTTTAAGGGCTGGAGCGAAACTGTAGTCACACATGTATTGAAAAATTGTGGTCTTCATCCAACAATAGGCATAAGCGTTCTTCTTGAAAAATCTTTGCTATCAGAAGCCAAGCGTGATGAGATTAAATTTATAGAGATGCACGATTTGGTTCGAGATATGGGTAGGAGTATTGTTTTTGAAGAATCTCCTTATGAGGCTGGAAGCCGTAGCAGACTGTGGTCTAAGGAAGACATTGATAATGTAATGAAAAGAAATACGGTGAGTGCTGATTTTAATTTTGTTACTGTATTAACTGAATTTATGTCTTAATTCCTTATCATTTCTTATGTTAACTTACCTGGGTGGCTAATATTGTTTATTAAGGAACAAAAGTAATGCAAGGTATCATTTTGCTCACACCAATGTCGTATGAGGCACACTGGGATCCTGAAGCATTTTCAAATATGCCTAAACTTAGATTACTCATTATATCAAGTACTTTGTACCTTCCCCGTGGCCTCAAATGCCTTTCTAGTACCTTGAAAGTACTTCAGTGGAGAAATTATCCTCTAGAAAATCTCCCTCCTGGAACCAAGCTAGATAAACTTGTTGATCTTAGAATGCAATATAGCAAAATAAAACGACTTTGGAAGAAAAGCCAGGTAAGACACGATATGATTTTACGTTATAGACAATGTAATTTATTATGTTAGCACAATTTTTTTAAAAAACAGTTAATGATTTTTGTATGTTTGTTTGGCCAGCATTTGGTGAACCTAAAGTTTTTGGACTTGAGCTACTCCGAATATTTGATTAGAACTCCAAACTTTTCTCGGCTTCCAAATCTTGAAAGATTAGATCTTGCAGATTGCATAGGTCTTGTTAAGCTTCATCCTTCTGTTGGACAGCACAAAAAGCTTCTAGTGTTGAATTTGAAAGGCTGTAGAAATCTTAAAGTTCTTCCAGGAAAATTGGAAATGATTTCTCTAAAAGAATTTATTCTTTTTGGGTGCGCTCAAGTCAAAATTCTTCCAGAGTTTGGGGAAAATATGAAAAATCTAGTAACGCTTGATGTCAGTGAGACAGGTATAGCCAAACTTCCTGTGTCAGTTGGATTATTGACTACTCTTAAAGCTTTGAAATTAAGGGGTTGTGAGGATCTTGTTCACCTTCCCCATAACATTCACAATTTGCAACATCTCAAAATTCTTGATACTTCTGGTTGCTCAAAGCTGTCCATATTGCCAGAAAACCTGAATGAAAATGAAGCCTTGGAAATGCTTGATTTAAGTGGAACTGCTATAACAGAAGTACCTCCTTCCATTGGTCATTTACAAAAGCTCAGGACATTGTCATTTCATGGATGCAAAGGGCCATCATCCAACTCATGGATCTTGCCTTTCTCTTTGATGTTTCCGAGGCATTCCTTTCCGAGGCACTTATTATTGCCTGCTTCTGTCTTCCACCTTAAATCACTGACAGAATTAGATTTAAGCTACTGCAATATTGACGATGGCTTCATTCCTAATGATCTCAGTAGCTTATCATCATTGCAAAAGTTAAATCTAACAGGAAACAAGTTTGTGAATCTACCTTCCGGCTGCATTTCTAATCTTTCGAAACAACAAATTCTTTATTTGGATTTCTGCCCATGGCTTCAGTCATTGTCGTAGCCTTCACCTGGTTTAGGACTAGTGCAAGCTGAAGACTGCCCTTCAATGGAAACTTTGTCAGGTAAACAACTTGTGCATCTCTTTGCTTTAGTTGAGGAGGTATACATATTCGCCTATATGTCCATTTCTAATCCTTTCTTGTTAATTAGGTATAACATGTTAATTACATGACAAACTTTGTTTTAGCGTGGCCAATCTGCTCAAGGGTTATGCTATATGCTTGTGGATGCTGACTTAATGGCATCATTGTTAATGGAAACCTTATCAGCCACTGTTCCCGGGAGTAAAATACCATCATGGTTCGATTACCAAAGTTGTCTTTCCCTGAATGAGCAAGGCAAAGCTTCAATAATAATAGACATGCCTCCATGTGAATGGTTAGGATTTGTTGTATGCATTGGGCTAGATGACATGTTTTGTTCCCCTTATGCCTTCCCAAAAAAGTTTATTTCACCACAATGGAATTATTACATATCCAGAGCTTCTGATAGTGTGTTTAAATTGATTGAAGGTAATGTAAAATATGTAGAGAAAGGACTAAATTATTCTCACCTTTGGATTTTGGTTGGGCAAATCAGAGAGAAAAATGTCACACCCCAATTCTCGGAGTGTGACCGGTACAGAAAGCGAGACTAGCCCGCCTCTATAAGCCTAACAAGTTGGTTCTTAACTAAATTACAATCATACATAACAAACATTCATAACTAAGCAGATTTACATTCAACTGAAATTTGTAGAAATTTCGGCAGAGTCTCCTCTATAACTGAGACTTCCCGAGGTTTCTACAAACATCTGCCCAAAATAATATTATACATAAAAGAGAGCTCAGCTCTCTATTCAGTCAGAGACAACTACAACACAGGGGAATGGGGAATCTACCTGTGGTCATACATAACATTTACATCTATTTACATATATCAATTACAACAAAATCTCAACAAAATGGAGAAACAAAATGCCAATAAGGCTCCTCTAGCCCTCTTGATCAGAAAACTGCTCAGGATGGCAGCCTGAAATTCATTAAAACATAAACGGGTAGCATTTCCAGTAATGAATTAATTTATGATTTAAGCCTTTATACTTTAAACCACAACAAGCAATAATATGTACTTACACTTAATGAACAGTTTAAATGATTTTCATGGTCGAGGATCCACAACCTTCGGAGAATCCTTTTCATCAATTAACATCAAACTATCAAGGGAACTTAGCCCTTGGATACTTATTAAAGTTAGGTAAAAACCTTCCTTTTTATTTAAAATACCGTTGGCTTGGGACCTAGATTCTAGGGAGGACTATTAGACATAAAGTATCGGTTATGAACTTGTGGCCCATGCAGTTTAATTATCTATCGAGAGCACAAAGCATCTCGGGGTAAATAACTCATAGGGTTGAGAGCACACAGCATCTCGGGGTAAATAACTCATACGGTCGAGAGCATACAGCATCTCGGGGTAAATCACCTATACGGTCTAGAGTATGTATCCCTCGAATTATTCATATCGATCAAGAGCACACAGCATCTCAGGGTAAATCACCAACATGGTCGTGAGTTGCAGGCTCACGTTAAAGTCATCCGTCTTATCTTGTCCTCCCTAAATCTAAAGACTTGCCATTTATAAATTTCCCCTTTTTTTTTTATATCAATTCTTTAGTAACACATTCCTTCCTTTGTTCAAACCTCTCTTTTACAATTTTTACATGAACATCACATATCAATCAAAATTCATAGGTCATATGCAAGGCTAACAAGTCAAACAAGTTGCTACCATAATTACAATGGTAATTATAAAGTGGGGAAAGCTACTGCTTACCTGGTGGCTGACAGTGCTATAATCACCTTATCTCGGTCTCTCTTGATTATAAATTCAATTTCACCCACAATCCCTATAACATAAGAATATACTTTCCTCAATTTTCATTACTAAATACATCAATTTAGGTTGATTATAATGCCTTAACAAAGCCATAAAACAACCAAAATCCTATCTCATTACTTTATTACATATTCTCTTTACTTCTTCATATTGCTATTTCCAATTTGATATTCCATTCAATTATCATTACTCAAAACAAGCCTTAGACCAAATTCTTAATTTCATCCCCTCACTTTTTCCCAGAATTTTCGTCAATTTACACTCACTGCTAACATATAGAACATTTTCTTTTTATCAAATGATAACAGTAACACTGGAAGTGATTCCAAAAGTCACTTATAATTAAATAAAGACATGCTAAATACCTAACCTACCACGGTATGTTTTCTTTTTTCAATTTTTTAATTAAGTAATTAGATAAAAATGTCATGCATGATCATGTGATTTACCTTTGATAAACAGGTTTCTCATAATTAAGTAAAAAATTCCCCACTTGCTTTTGTTTAATATTTTATTAGCTGTAGGAAGAGTACTCACTTCTTTGGACTTTTTGACCATGTTGCAGGAAAATTAATAAAGTCTCTGATTTGAGTCTTTATGCCGTGAATTTAATTAATCCTAGATGTTTAAAATGTTATTCAAGAATAAAAATTAGGAGAATATTGTATAATCGTTTCTTTACATGGAACATAGTATATGGGTCATCTTACCTAGCATTAATCTATTTTTTTGGTTTTAACATCAAATGCATGAATCAAAGTTTTAATTGAATCAGTATTTTGCATTCAAAGAAGTCCATAAGGCCTGAATTTCTGAAATCCTTCTCCAAGTTATTTTAGTTTTATTTTTGGTGATAGCCCCCTTGTATTCTACCTTGGCTAATCATATTAGGCAAGCTAGTTTCCCTCATGTTAGAAATTAAGGCAATAATGTCCATGATTGTAAGATTTGAATAGTACTGAGTACTAATTCAACTCAAACCTTAATTCAAACATTTGATGTTAAAAATTAAGAAAAAAAATTAATTACGGGAGGGGTTGATTGTTATCCTACGTCCTATGTAAACCAACAATGGGATAGTGCATTGGCCATAATATTATTTAAAAGATTAATAATTTAAGCATCTGTGATAAACTAAATTGACGACGCCAAGATCCAGAGCATTTATTAATTTTCATTGCAATAACATGGTTAAAAACCTTACTTCTTCGTCCTTGGATTCTTTCGTTTACAAATTTCAATGCATATAGACTTTTGTTTTCATGGGACCACGTACACTTCGTCAGGGGACAATACATTTACTATAAGTCACATGGTTCCCAATCCCTTGAAGAAAGATCCCACGTTACCAACTGCACATCCGTGAACCCAAGTAAACCAAACAATCTAATCAATTTAAGAACAAAGTAACATAAGAACTTGTTTTTAAATTCCATCAATCCATCACTTGAAGAAGAATATATATATTGATCATACATGAACATATATTACCTTTGTGTAGAAATTTCAACAGGGTCTTTTCGCAATTTCCACAATTAGAACTTGTGGATAAAAACAAAAAAATGGAGAGCTATGCTCTCTTAACAAGTTTGCAATTAGACAACTTGATATGAATACAATACTAATCGTTACCTATGACAATAGGAGCTTCTAAAGTATAAAATTTACATTTTTAACAATAGCAAGAAACAAATAGTGCCATTATGGACAATGCAAGGCCCACAATTAGTTCACTAAACGGGGCTCTACACTGTAGAAGAATACTCGAAACTAATACAATACTTGAAAAATGTAGAGAAGACAAGGTTGAGTGCTAATATTCAGTGAGTAAATATCACTAACTACACAAGGGAGAACAAACAAAGATGGTAGAGTTTTTCACAATCATTTTAGTTGTTGTCTTTAAACCATATAATAACATTTGAAATTAGAATTGCTGCATTCCCAAAAAAAAAAAATGAATTCAAATAATCAAAATTTCATGCTTCATATCAGTTAGAGACACGCCACAAAATAAAAAATGAAGCCTTTTAAAGATACCAAGTTTCCAAAATACTACAGTGGAAAGACATCCCATAGAATTAACACTAAAGTAGTAATGATATGCTAGCTATTGCTAGTAACAATAGTATAGTATAGTGATAGGTAGTAAGCAAACTGGCTCACAAATAGTCAGTGGAGCGGCATAATTGCCTTAGTACAGTGATACAGTTCATGGTGCAACATGGCTAACGATTATTGCTGTTAGCTATAGGGTCATTGTGTTTGATGTATTTCCAAGAAAACATTTTCATCCAAAACAACATAATCAATTTTAAACATATAAGCATTGATTCTTCAATTCAGGAAATTTATAAGAGTCATATAAAGCATGGTATTTGCATATTAGCATGAGACATCTCATAAAATCATATGTTTTATACTAGATCAACGATGCTTTGTAAAAACAAAATGTACTAATAAATATTCAAATCATGATTTCAAGATATAGAGGCAAATCACAAAGAAGCAACAGTAAAACAATAATCAGTGACTCGTTATTACTAGCAATTATAGTTTCAAATATCCAATCAGTGATTTGCCAAAAATCCAGAAAGACATGCAATATTTGAAAATTAGAGTTCTCCAAAAGTCATGCCATAAATAGTCCATTTAGAAAGTTTATAAAAGCCATTCTTTAGCTAAACTTCAATACAAAAGTAAAACAAGTATAAGAACTCCTTTATAGCAAGATTTCCCAGAGATCCCATTATGTATGGTAAAATCTTCAAGGAAAAGAAAATCAGTATATTTTAAGATGTCTGTTCCTAGGGCACTCGAGCGTATAAATTTGCTAATTCATATGGGAAAGTTCAAAATCTAGAAAATGAGCATAGTTAGTAATATCTACTTATTTGGAAAAGGAGACACCAACCTCTTCCTAACTCTTACAATTTCATTGATCATAATAAGTCTTAAATACCTATAACATTAAGCAACGTGCTTGTAACCTTTATTATCTAGAAATAGTTTAAAATATTCTATCAATCTATTTATTTAACTATTTATTTGCTTCTGAGCAATAACATAAGCCTCACTATTTAAACTCTCTGATTTTCCAAACAAAATTTCCTATTATCATCTCCATCCCTACTTGTACTTCAAACTTTTCAATAACTTGAGTAATCAAATTCTTAGTCCAAAATTCTTAGTCTAAACCTTTATTCATGATATTGAAAAAATGCTTAAGGCCTACAACCTTATCAAATATACTTTGTTATGCACTTGTGCAAAATTTCAATAATTTTCCCTTAGCACCAATGTGGCCTTAGAGATCATGCAACCAAATTCCAAAATCCTTTATTAAGTTCCCTTTATCATTCATGGCCACTTAATCAAGTCTTAAGAGACTCCCCATTCAAATTTCCATATTTTTTTTTTCTATGGAAAATTTAAGAAAAATCAAGATAAATATTAAATCCACTTAAAATTTAAAACAATAACTTCTAATAGCCTTAATTGACTTCCTAAATGCTTAATGATATCAGAAAAACCCAAAAACTTTGAATTTGATCTCCTTACAAGTCTACACATACACATAAAATTTTAGGTTTCTCAATCTTGAAGCTAACAATTGCAATTGATGAAAGATTCTTGGGGAGAGAGGTGCAAAAATTATCTAGGAAGTGAAGTCCCAACTTAATTTGATGCATTTACATTGGATTGAGCTCAATTTCCACATTTTTTCGCGTGAACAGGACCAGAAAATTTAGGCTTCTTGATTTGGAGCTGTTTGTATCAAATTAATCGATGGAGTGAGGGAGAAGTGACCAAAAATCAATAAGGAATCAAAGTCTTAAGCTAAATCAAAGAAAACACACCAAAATTTGATTAATTAGGTTGAGACTTTGTAACTACGTTGTTCACAAAAAATATCATGATTTCTGGCCAACTGGACCCCGACAAAGCATGTGTTTTGACTAGTGAGGAAGCGGCGATGGTGGGTGCCCTCTGACAAGCTTAAACAGTAGCAAAATGGAGAACAAAAGCACAATGGACAAATGAGTGTGCTAAATGCATCATGCAGGAGGAAAACACAAGGGGGAGGAAATTCTGATGACAAACTCATCCACCCATGGAGATTCAAGTAATTTTATTTAAGAGGATATTTGCACTGTCATATCAAAAGCTTGAAATAACCTGATTTACACATTCTGTGATTCAACTATGATGTTGCTAATGTATAAAATAAGATATAGGCACTCATACTAGATTCTAACTAAGATAAATTATTATCTAACTCCTTATTTATTATTTTATTTATTTATTTTTTAAAATTCCCTCTTTTAATGTTTCACCATCATTTAATACTTATACTTGCCTTATGCCCTTGATTCCTCTCTCTAGCTCATAAAATAAAATAAAAATAAAAATAAAAAATAAAAAAATTCACCTAAAATAAATTATTTTACATCTGGATTTTCATGGGTATTACAACACACCCCTAGCCTTCATTGTCATCAAAATATTCTCAGCGAACTCATACCTTCCATGCTTTGCATAACCATCAATCTTGGAACTACATAAAACTAGGTTCCTTTGAGGCATTTTCTCAGGCAGTTAATGTGGGAACCCAATCTGGCCCACTCTTAACTAGTAATTATGGAATTCCCAGAATTCAAATCTCTCACAGGCATTCTATCAAACACTGCAAGGGTGACATATGCAAGCATCCCACAAACATTATGAAACAGCCCTTCTTGTCTACTATGACTAGTGTTACCAAATTGTTAATACTCTGTTGCATGCTCCCACCAATCTAGATGATACGACAATGGACGCATTGAAACCTTTGACAGAGAAGAAAAAGAGCTCCTCTGACTCCAAAGTGGCATACATGGTGATACCGATGCGTACCAACATCTTTGCCACTGTGCGTTGTTAAATTCTGGGTTTTCATTACTAAGCTTAGCCTCCACCACCTTTATGATTGCGACAACCTTGACAAATGTGGATGGCTTCTAATTGGACTTTGTCTCATTCACATTTTCATCAGAAAGCATAGCAGTGGTTCTGACCCATTCCTCCCTACATTTTTTAGATTTCTCAACAAACTCTACAAAGTTATTGAAGACACCAACAACTTCGAGAGCAGTGACTCTCCATGCACGAGAGATAAACTCCATGGGCTCTAGTGCGGTAAGCGTGCAATGGATCTCCACGGACTCGTGTTCAGTGTCTGGTGGCTTGAACTTGACGTTGTGGAATGGGGCAGGTCTCTATAGCTTGGTTTTGGGCTTGTCCATGTCAGTTTTAAAAATAATAATAGCAACATGAATAACCGGAAGTATATTGACATTTTTCTTTATCTCAAATGCAATATGTGTTGCCCATTGAACCGCTAATACACTCAGGTTTTGCGATGGAGATGTATCGACAGCGTCTTCCATCTCAGATGCATCTGATTTGACAGATTGAACAACCGATAACTCCTCCTTATATGAAATCAAGTTTTCCAATGTGGTTTGTATGGATGTCACCTCTTGCTTGGGAATAGCAGTTAAAATTTCAGGTGAAGTGGAGTTAAAACTAGAATTTTCCATTGAGCATTCCACTGGGCAAAGATACGGCTCCCTAAATTGCTGTGACCATAACTGGAAGAGCAATTCTTTTGTGCTTTTCATTTTAGATATGCTTGACAATCTTGAACTTAGAGCAGAAAATTGATGTTCAAGATTATCCAATGGTGCACTGTGAACAACGGGTTAGGGAGGATGCAATGAAAACCCCCTTTGTTACGAATCCAAACCAACAAAGATCAACAAAAGCAAGAGAAAATGCAAGTAACTTTCCTTTTTTGAGTTAAGGAAGAAACTCCTTAAGCCAAAACTTCCATAATCTTGTCTAAGAACAAAATGAGCAGCCAAAACCTACATAACAAGATAACAAGAAAAAGGCTAAATAACGAAAATACCCACCTACAAAATATTTTCCCCATACTTATCTATCTATAACTTTTTTTTTGGTCAATGTCTATTTATAACATTTTACTTATCATATTCCTAACATAATTCCATCTTAAATCCATCCTAAAATGAATAATTTTGTCTATTTAAAAAGGTTAGATTAAGGATGGATTGAGTGTAACATCCGAAACTTCGTTTTCAATTAGGTCTTGAAACTTTTCATTTTCAATTTGGTATATGTCCTTAAATGAAAAGAAAATTTTAAGTTAGGGACTAAACTGAAAATGGTTATAACTTTTTACATAAAATCTTAAATGAAATTCTTATTAAGTCATGATTCAGGAGCTTAGAACACTAATATAGTGTAACACTTGCCAAAATATAATGCAAAAATTTTGCTCTTAGCAAGAATGAAAGCATAAATATTTGTGGTGTATATTATTAATCAGATATGAGCTTTGGCTTAGTGGCGAGGCATAGTATTTGAAATTTAAGAAGGTGTGGGTTCAAGGTATAGCTCCCTCCTCCCTTAGAAATTTTTTGGAGATAACACATGTCCCCCCAGGCAAAATTATGGAACTGCCCTTCTCTTTTCTTTCTTCCTTCCCATAGCTTCTTCTTCGTCTTTAGAATGCATCTCCATTTCTTTCTTGATTTTTTGTCTCTGCTCTGCCTATCACCACGTTCAACCTCTGGCCAGCTTCCTCCTTCACCGGTGATGCCTTCTGGACAGCCACTGCCTACAGTTTGCAGCGAATTTTGGTAAGTTTTAATCATTTTTTTCTTAAAAATGATGTTAGGAGAAGCATTTTCAGTCTTTCCCATTGAATTTCAGCTTTAGAAGCATGATTTTAGGCACGTTTTTTAGAGTTGTTCTGATAGGAACTAAACTAAAAAGTTTTGAGATTTTAGGATTTTTTAGAAAATGGTGAAATGCTGCAATTTAATGGGTTTAAATTGGTCCTTATAAGAACACTTTTAAGGTGTATGACATGAAACCCTATTGTTCTTCATGGTTTTACTTGGGTTGAATGTCAAAGTATGGAATCTGGGACTAAAGTGAAAATTTAGAAATTTTTTAAGGTAGTGAATGTAAATTGACGAAAATTCTAGGAAAGTTAGGTGATGGAATCAAGGAATATGAGCTAGGTCTTGTTTTCAGTAATGATAAGGAAGTGGAATATGAAATTGGTAATGGAAATATGAAGAATTAAAGAGAAGGAAGAAATATGTGATGAATTAATATTATGGGATAGTATGAGAAGATTAGATATTATGGTTGCTTTATGACTTTGTTAAGAGACATTATAATGAACCTAAGTTGTTATGTTTTAGTGATGGGGATTGAGGAAATTATATTTTTGTGATATAAGGATTGTGGGTGAATGTTATTTTATAACCAAGAGAAGAAGATAAGGTTATTTTAACGTACGTCATCCACCAGGTAAGCAGTAGCTCTTCCAACTAAATGATTACCATTGTATTATATTATGGTAGCCTAATTTGGTAGTCTTGTTAGTCTTTCAAATGAATTATGATTTATGATTGGTATGTGATGTCTATGCAAAATTGTAAAAATTGAATAGAAAAGGGTAATGTTTTACTAGAGATTTTGACAGCATTGATATTGAAAAGGAAAACTCATGTATGGTAGTTCCATAGATTTAAGGAGGACACTATAAGATGGATGTTTTAGCGTAAGCTTGCAACTCATGACCATATGGGTGAATTATCCTAAGATGTTGTGTGCTCTTGACCGATATGAATAACCTGAGGGATATATACCCTCGACCGATAGTGAATTACCCTAAGATACTGTATGCTCTCGACTGATATTGAATAACCAGAGGGATACATACCCTCGACTGATAGTGATTTACCCCAAGATGCTATGTGCTCGGACAGATGATTAAATTGCATGGACTAGAAGTCCATGACTGATGCTTGATGTCTTTGATAGTCCTCCTTAGAATCTAGGTTATGAACCAATTGTATTTTGAATAAAAAGGAAGGTTTTTACATGTCTTTTAACAAGAAACCAAGGGCTGAGTTCCCTTGATCATTTGATAAAAGTATATAGGGGCTAAGTACCCTTGACCGATGAAAAAGATTTTCCAAGGGTTATGGCTCCTCAACTGTTAAAATGTGATTTCCATGGGCTATGTACCCTTGACAGATTTAATTTCCATTGAATGAATCAATGATTGTTATTGTTTTATCGCATGTTTATGGCTTAAATTGTTAAAGTCTTAAAGTATAATTTACTGAAAACTAACTGGTTTAAAAGTTATTATTGATTTATTACTAGAATGCTACCTGTTTATGTTTTATTGAATTTTAAGCAGCCATCTAGAGCAGTTTGCTGATCAGGAGGGCTAAAGGAGCCCTATTGGCACTGCTGACATTTTGGTTTCCCTATTTTGTTGAGATTTTTATATGTATGTAATTGATTAAAGAGGTAAATAGATGTAAATGGATATGTCTGACCACAGGTAGATTCCCCACTCTCTTATTGTGTTGTAGTTGTCTCTAGATTGAATTGAGAGCTGAGCTCTCCCTTTTATGAATATTATTGTTTTGGCATATATTTATAGAAACTTCGGGAGGTCTCAATTACAAAGGAGACTCTGCCGAAATTTCTACAAATTATGTATGAATGTGAATATACTTGAATATGATTGTCCATGATGTACGATTTTTGATTCGGTTAAGGAATCAACTTGTTAGGCTTACAGAGATGGGCTAATCTCGTTATCTATGTTGGTCACACTCTGGGAATTGGGGTGTGACATATAGATTAGAAAGTATTAAGTTTGGTTTTCTAAATAATTATGAAATGTCAAATAAAGGATTGTCCTAAAATGTAAAAATATCTTTAGGTTAAGGATAAAAAATTAAATAGAGAAAAATAAAGGGGTAAAAGGACAAAAAAACTTTTTTTATGATTCTTGAATGTAACATATGACATTATAATGAGAGATTAGTTGAAATGTAACTAAATTGGAAGCCATAGTTACCATGCAACCAGTGACATTTGTTAGCAAATTTCAAGTAAGACAAATTGAGATTATGGAACCCTTAGTGTTATGATTAGCTAGGGCGAAGTGTCAAATTAATGTTGATGCACAACAAGGTGGCAATATTGCATGGACAATTATCTTAAGAATTAAATAAATGTTTAAATAGTAAGGTGACACTTAAAGTAATGCATTAAATGTCATGCTTGAACCATAGGCTATAAAGAGGTGGGAAGTGAGCCTTGGTCATGCACACCACCACATTTCATGAGTGAGAAAGAGGAGCTTTAAAGAGAGAAGGTGAAAAGAGAGCTTGGCCGAAAAGGAAGAAAGTTTTAGAAGTCAAGTAAGATAGATATTTTATTCTTTCTTTCATGTTTTAGGATTGGCTAATTTATGAATCTACATTATTTTCCTTTTCTTCATGCTTAGGCAAAGACTTTGGTGAACCTTTTCAAGGGAGTAACTCTAATTAAATAAGGTAGTTAACTTGCCCATTTTTACTTCATTTTTTTTTTGTACTTGATATTAATGTTGTGTTTTAACCATGGTGGTAGCACAATGAGGTGCATTATGAGCGAATGAATTGCTACTTTGGAAGCAATTTTATTGGGATGATGTGGTGGAAATATGATCCTTTATTATTATGAATTCATGCTCATTTTTTGTTATTTAATTTCTCATTATATATCCTTGCTTAAAAGTGGTAAAAGTGGCATGTTTAACTATTGATAATTACTTGAATTCTCATTCCTTTATCTCACAAAATTTCAAGTCAAAATGTCATTAGTTAAGGAATTTAGATTTGTGCTCCCATATGATAATTTCTCAATAGCATTTACCATTATGCTCTATGAGGTGGAAGGAGAAATTCTTACTGAAATCACTACAAGAAGGCTTGGTGTTGGTGAACACTACTTTGGTAGAGAGACAATGCCCAACATGACCTTAGTTGTGTTCTATAGGCCTTTGAATATTTTCTAGAAATGAAAAAGGAAGAAATGCTATGGAAGATGCTAGCTAAGATGGCAAAGTTCCACTTTTTGATGTATTGTACTAGGATTTTGCCCTAGGATTATGTTTTGAAATTTTGAATGAAGAAATACATACTTAACTTCTATGTAAGGGTGTATGTACTTATGTTGTAAGAACATAATCTTCTGATGTATGACTCTTGGCTATAGTGTGTTTGTATAGGTAAATAGTTTATTTCATATGATGTTTATAGTAGAATTTGAAATGATGAATAATTCATGCTAATTTGTTTGATTAGAAAAACTAAAAGTATACATGTTTTTTGTATCCATTTGAAATAAAAAAGATATAATAAAATATGGTTAAGGACTAAAATGCAATAAATAAAGTTAAGAAGCACAAAATATAAAGTTTTTCATGAACACGCCTTAAACATGTGGGACTTAGTAGTAAATAATTTATTTTCTTGCAATAAGATTGAAAATGGACAAATAAGGACTTCTTTGAAATAAAAAGATGATGTTGGATAAAGGGAAACTTGTATAAATATAGACACGCACCTTTGCATAAGTTTTGCATGGAAAACTTTGTTTGCTAGTGCATGTGACACATGGTTCTTATATTTGCAAATTTGCCATGACGTTTGGTCTACAATATGTATAAATGCATTATATGTTGATAAGTTTGTATTTAGTATGGATATATACTTACACTAGAGAATTAGTTAATTATATGCTTGGACTTATTAAATGAGTTTGTCATACCTTATTTTTAGTGAATGTATATATATATATATATATATTAGGTTCAATGGTTAACATTATTCAAATGATGTATAATTTTTCAAAAGATGGTTCACTTTGTTAAGTATTAATTAAGTATTTTACAAATGTCGATTATTCTTGAATTGTTAAGTTGTTTAACGTTGAATTTTTAAAACATTATTGGTTATGGATGTTTTTAAAGTAAGGGAATTGACTAATTAGATACAAGAAAGAATGGGGAAACTACTTATGTTATTCTCCAAGTAAGGAGATTACGTTTCAAAGAAAAACCCTAGAGATTGGATTTCTCACCGATAAGATGATTCTTTTTGTGTAAGCTGATTGAGAAGGAGGGAAGCATCTTTTGCTCATGAAGTTTTCCAAGTTCCTACTTCCTCTAACGGACTATATTTCTTCTCTGAAGCCTATCAACATTCCTATTCTTTCTCATGAGATCTCAGAATCAAACTGATTAATGGTAAATTCATAAAATATTGTAATTGTCCAAATTGATAAATTATAAATATTTAGGTATAACTCAGTATTTTCACAAAATTATATTTTTACTGTAAGATACAAATAGTAGTATTATGTTGTCACCTTAAAATTAGCGGCTGTGTTATTTCATTGTTTTTTCTTATTTTTTGGTGGTAACTATTAGTATCAATTTTTAAGATGTCACATTTTGGTATTAGAGCCCAATTTATTGTACGAAATCATAAGGAATCTAGTCCATTGAGTATGGATTGATTCTTTGCTTGATAGCAAAATGTTTATCTTCCTAAAAAAATTTTGTTGTACATTTGTAAATTAATTTTCTTATTTTTTTCATTGTAACCCATATACTAATATTTATTATTAAAACCTATAAATAAAATTTATATACGAAGAATGACACAAGGAAATGAAAGAAAATTTTTCTCTTCTCACTCTTATTATTTTAAGTGGAATTAATGCAATAATTGAATCCAGTGTCTTTAATCCAATTGACCCACCATGCACACCTTTTGAGAAATTTTTATATTTATCAATGTAGCTTTACTAATTTCTGTCTACTTTCTCTTTTATGAATAGATAAGAGAAAAAATAGAAATGAATAATGGGCACTTCTTTTTATTATTTTAATCTTTTACTTATTAAAAATTATTATTTTATTTTATTTTATTTTTATTTTTTAAAAATGTCTAAAATAATTCTTTATTTATAAAAAATGTCATATTTGATTTCTCAGTTTTGAGAAAAAATTACAAAATTTAGTCTCTACTAAACTTTAAACCTTAATTCTAAAGAACTAAATCTAATAAATTTTTTGTTGAAAAGTGAGAAATCAAGGGCCCGTTTGGTTGCAAGAAAAGGTGGGAATGGGAATGGGTTTTAAGGGGATGGAATCTTAAGCCCATGTACTATGTTTGGTATGACATTGTAAAAAAGAGTATGAATGAGAATGAAGATTAATCAAATTACCAAAATATCACTATTTTAAAATTTAAATATTAATATTTTTCATTAAAAATTAATATTTTTTCCCTTTCTTCTCTTCCTTTAGTTATCCTTTCTCTTCCTTTTAGAGATCCACCTGTGTTTTTCTTATAGCTCCTTTTTCTTCCTATTATGATCTTCTTCTTATAGATCAATGTTTATCGAAAAGGGAATTGTCCTTCATGGGACTTCTCTTCCTTCACAGCAACGTAAGATAGATTCTTCTTTAGAACGACAGTCTCTTCCTCTCTCTCTCTCTATGAAGTGACAATGACAATGAGCTTTAGTGAAAGAGAGATGCTAGAGATGGATCCATTCACGACATCACTCCCTTCCACTCTCTCTTTCTTTCTTTCTCTACAGAACAATGGCTCTTCTATTGCTCACCTTTCAACGGTGAATGTCATTCATAAAGAACCCAAAATGACGGCAAAATTCAATCACACGTTGACGATAATGGGAGCCTACGATGATTTCTAGTTAAAAGAGTTGAGGAAGATGAGGGTGGAAGAGAACAAAAGATGGGTATAAATGTAATTGCATTTTTCATTCCTGGTAATCCTTCCTATTCCTTCAGATGTGTGACAAAGTCGTCAAACCCAAATCTATGGGAATGGGCATTCCCAAGGTAATGGAATCCAAGAGCAATCATTCATAAATACCTATAACATCAAACAAAGTCCTCTCAACCCCTAGTATCCAAGAATAATCTAACTCATTTTTTCTATCTATTTCATTTAGCTATTTAATTGCTTCAGAGCCATAATATAAGCCTTACTATTTATAACTCTTTTTTTTTTTTTTCCACAGAGCTTTTTATAAGTATCACTACTCTTGTCGTAACCGACCTTTTCAGCGAAATGAAATAAAAAGTGTTTGAAATTGATTTCCAAAATGAATATTGAAAATCAATTTATTTGGAGTCGCCACCAAAATTTTTGATGAAAAACTTTGGAAAACCAATTTAAAATAAAAAGAAAAAGGAAAAATGGTCTGCAAAACCAGAGATGGGTTCAGGAGTCTATTTGAGTGTGGGAAAGGTGTTAGGCACCCCACAACACCCATCCATAAGGACGATTACCTTAAACTAGTTAGTTGAAGTAGAATATGGCTCTAAATTTATCTTAGTTACCCTTTATTGACATACATGCCTGTTAAACAGCGAAGACAAAAACGACATAATGGAAGCAAACGAATAGATATTTACAAAGGGCAGACTTGACCTAGGATGACCTAGGGCCTACGTACCCCATGATAGGGATCAAAGTCCATGTAGTTCGACCAAAAAGACATGTTTATTGTTTGATGATTTGTAAAATTTGTGATGAGAACAAGAAGGTTTAAATTAAACAGATTTTCATAAATGAGACAGAATGGGGATTTAGTTTGTGTATTTTAAATCACGACAACCTGATTAATCTAGCTTTCTTGACCTTTTTATGTTTCTCTCCTTTTAATTTTTTTTATTTTTGGAATCTTAAGCTTTATTTTGAAATTTAAATGAAATGATTATAACGAATGAATTTAATCATTTCATTGATAAAAAGAAAAGAAAATTAATTAAAATATTTATTTTTGCATTATTATCATTATTGTTATTATTATTTTAAAATGAGTATGTATTAATTTTAGGGATCTAAGGAGATTCAAATCTCACACGACCCTAAGCATTCGAGGAGAACAATATTTCCACATGATAATTTCGTAAATAATGGAAAATATTTAATTATTATTATTTTTAAAACAAATGCATACTAATTTTAGGGATCTAAGGAGATTAAAATCTCATACGATCCCATGCAATCAAGGAGAACGACATTCTTACACGATAATTTTGTAAATAATAGAAAATATTTAATTAAAGTAAATATTTAATTATTATTTTTTTGTATTATTATTGCTGTTATTTAAAACAAATGTGTATTAATTTTAGGGATCTAAAGAGATTAAAATCTCACATGATCCCAATCACCCAAGGAGAACAATATTCTCACTCGATGATTTTCTTGGAATCTTGTTTATAAAGCTGAAAATTAATCTCATATTGATAGAAGACAAGCATCGGGAGGCAAATGATGCACATCCACGCATATATACATATATATATACCTCACACACATAAATATATATATATATATATATATATGAACACATGTATAGTATATATATGTATACACATGGCGAGCAAACAAACATGCATTAGGAAGCAACAGATATATATATATATATATGTGCATCTCTATATTTACCATACACATATACATATATTTATATATAAACACATGTATAATATATATATATATATATATATATTATAAGTATGGCAAGGAGACAAACATGTATCAGAAAGCAACAAATATATATATATATATACCTCTATATTTATACATACACACACACACACACACATATATATATATATATAAGCATGGCGAGGAGACAAACATGTATCAAGAAGCAACAGATATATATATATATATATATATACCTCTATATTTATACATACACATATACATATATATATATATATATATAAACAAATGTATAGTATATATATATATAAGCATGGCGAGGAGATAAACATGTATCAAGAAGCAACAGATATATATATATATATATATGTACCTCTATATTTACACATGTATAGTATATGGCGTGAGAAAAAAAAAAAAGCATCAGGAGGCAAATGGTATATGTACATGCATATATATATATATATATATATATATCTAAACACATGTATAGTATATATATATATATAAGCATGGTGAGAAGAATGAAAACATCAGGAAAAGCTTACTCTTTCTCTCTCTCTCTCTCTCCTCCACGGCACCAGAAGAAGTCTACAGCAATTTTTCTTCTCGGCTCTAGAACGAAGACATCTTTAGTAGTTTTCAGAACCTCCCAATAAGCTTCTTTGGTTCGTCATCCCTCATTTGTTTGCCTCTGTTCACAGTGTCCAAAACAAGGGAGGTATTCCTTCTTGACCTTTTTTCTTCCTCGGCTGGGTTCACCTCAGCCCCTTTCGATAAGCTCACTTCAACGTTCTCTCGTTCTACTTGTCTTGGTATGCCTTTGGTCTAGCTTGTCTCGGTGCCACAGTCCAGCTTGTCTTAGTGTGCCTTCTCTTCTCTTCGAGCTGTAACCTCGACACCCTTAATCTTTACTTCCCTCTCTTCTCAGTTTGGTTGCTCCTCCTTTTCGGTCTGCACTTTCTTTCAGCTAAGGTTCACTTCCTCAGCCTCTCTTTATAGAGGACACTGTCATCATTACCTCTTTTGCTGCCCGTCACTTCTTCAGACAAGCTACAACAACTTGCAAGAAGCGGCTACAGCAATTTGCAAAGCAGCGTCAACTTGCAGAGAAGCTACCGTCAAATTGCCGAGAGATATGGATTAGAGTTATAAATCATATTTTACCATTATATTATATATTTTGATTTAATTTATTTTTTAATTTAATCTCTTTTTTTTTTTAATTTTTGTCATCATCATTATTAAAATTTACTTTTGTTTTTTTTTAATTTTCTATTTTTGTGTCTTTTATGATTTTTTATTTTGATTTATTATTGTTATTATTAATTAATTCTTATTTTCAAATTTTGGTTTTTTTTTTTCTTAAAGTTCTCCCATTATTCATTTTGAATTTTAAATTGCCTTCACTTAAGAATGTCATTTGAGTCACTACCATTTTTATTTTCTTTATTTGCTTAATTATTAATTAATTGGTGTATCAATTAATTAAATAATCAAGTAATTAAGGATGGGGTGTTCACAACTCTGTTAGTACTTCATACTTTTTAGTAACTTGAGAACTTATACTCTTAGTCCAAATTCATTCTTAATATTCAATTATGCTTTAGGCCTTGAATCTTATTAAATATACTATGTTATGCACTTGTGCAATTTCAACAATTTACCATTAATACTAATGTGGCCTTAGAGATCATTCAACCAAGTTCCAAAATCCTTAATTAAGCAATTATTATCATTCATAGCCACCTAATCATGTCCTAAAAGACTCCCTATTCAAATTTCCATTTTTTTTCCATGGAAAATTTAGGAAAAATCAAGATAAATATTAAATTAACTTTAAATTTAAAACAATAACTTCTAAAGCCTTAATTCACTTCTTAGATGCTTAATGTTATCAAAGAAGTGCAAAACTTTTGAATTTCATCTCCCTATAAATATACTCATACACTTCCTAAATTAGGGTTTTTAAATCCTGAAGCTAAAACTCACAATTGATCAATGATTCTAGGGAAGAGTAGTCAGAAATTTACTTAGGATGTGAAGCCCTAACTCAATTTGATGAGATTACACTAAATTGAGCTAAAATTCCCTACTTTCATGCATGAACAGTGCAAATCACGTGTGAATAGTACCAGAATTAGGGTTTCATTGATTTTGAGCTATTTGAGTGAAATTAATCACTTTCTTCCTTTCTCCAACTCATAATATTTTTTTAAAAAAATTTCACCTAAAAAAACCTTTTATACTTGTGGATTTTATGGGTATTACGCACTCCTTGAAGGCTTCATTTTGCATTTCACTACTATTTCATTTGCATTTTTATTTTTACATTTTAGATTTTTATTTCACATCTCTCGTCGCATCATTTCCTTCACCACAAGTAAATTTCTTTTTTTTTTTATTTACATTTAAATGATTTTAGGATGTATTTCTCACGTAGTACACAATTTAGGCTAGATTCATTTTGGGAATGAGGATTTCATATCATAAGGCATTACATTTGCATTTGAGGGGTTATATTTTCAAATTATGTAAAAACCCTATCCCAAAATAATAAGAATAAAAATTAATAATTAATTAATTATTAATTGATTAATTCATTAATTAATTAAATGAGGGGTTACATTTGCATTTGAGGGGTTACATTTGCATGCCAAGAAAAAAAAGGAAGGAAGTATCTGTTTTGTAGCTATAAAAAAGAGCACTAAGGGACCAAAAAGGGAAAAGAGACATTGGTGCAAATTGAATGAGCCTCGGGGGCAACAAAAAGCAATAAGAGAGGAAGATGGGTAGAACCTTTGCTTTATGCAACTTGGCGCTGTGTAGCTCTATATTGAGCATGGAAGAATAGAGTATGAAATAAAGTTAAAGGAAGCCCTATGGAGGCTATGAAGATGAGAGACGTTGAGAAATTGAAACCATGAGAAGACACTGAGAGAGCAAGAAAGAAAGTGAGAGAGTCGATAGCGAAAGGAAGAAAGAAAGCGTGAGTTCTTCTAGAGATATTTATGCATTGGTTTGAAACAGAAAGAAGAGGAGACTGAGAAGGAGGAGAAAAGGGTTGGCTTATAAGGATGAGGGAAATGTAGCCTTGAAAACCTCTATTTTTCATGTCTAAAATACAGTGAGAACAAGGTAGAAAAGAGAGGATAAGGAAGAGCTTTGAGAATAGGAGAAGGCAATTTTTACACCTCTGTTTTCACGTCCAAAAAATAGAGAAAAAAAGAGGTTAAGAGGATAGAAACCTTAAGTAAGAGCTGTGAGAAACCAACAAAAATAAGAATAGAGAAGAAGGAAAAATGAAAAAGGCACCATAAATTGGACATTCATCTTATTCTTTGCATCAGAAAACAAAGATAATTAGATGGCTACTATAGCATAGTAGTCACTTAGGAAGTATTGAAGGTAATATCTATTATTTACTTTAAGCTTCATGACGTTTAAATATGCACTAGTAGGGGGATAATATTTTGACAAAAATGCAAGGAGTTTAAGTGAGATGAAGGGCGTTCATAATGTGTTTGAAAATAGGGGTTGATTATATGCTTTAAACATGTTGATATACTTTGTCCAGTTTATGTGTTCTGCTAGTAGTGTTTTAGTCTAACTTCTTTTGCTGTATTCTTTAGTTATTGGATAGATTTGTCGGTTAATTAGAAATGAAAAATGGTAGTGATTAAATGACATTATGCCTTTGTTTCTTATGGCGTCACCTTCATTCAACTTGCATATGTCTTTTGGTCAATGTCTTTTGCTCAATTTTTCCTTTTCTTAAGTTTAGGTAATTATATTCAAGCTTGGGTATGATAAGTCTATGATAAATTCTTGATTTAGTTCCTAATCAAGTATGCCTTTATTTGCTTTACTTAGTGGATTCTGATGTAAGATTAGCATGTTTTCCTTTCATTTGGATTCAAAATAGGTGAGTTAGGCATTTTCCATGGGTCCACCTATTGGAATCACATGAACACTTTTGGTTTCTTTCATGAGGTGGCATCATTATTTTAGGGATGTGTTAACTTTAGTGAATATGTTTTTTTTTTTACTCTTTTTTTAATATATAGAAGATGTTAAAGTCTAGACAAAGTCTTGTAGTGTGGTATCTATTTTGACTTTTATATATATATATATATATATTATAAAATATGTTTGTTCTAAAATAAATAAATACATCTAAAATATTTTTTTTTTTAGGATTAGCTTTTATTTAATTTTAGAATCGCCGTTTGAGACTTAATATCTTCTTTAGCACCTAGGAAGTTAATCGGCAGGCCATGTAAGACCCTATATTTCCTCTGGCTTCACCTAATACCAGTTTGTTTTTATCAAAACATAATAAAGTGGGTTCCAATGGCACACGTCCAATCGGTGTTTTCTTAAATATATATATATATATATATATAAGTAAAATCAATTTTCCTAAAAAAAAACAATCCATCTTCACATTTCACATCTTATCCTTAAATCTTGATTTTTGTCTCTTTTAAATTCTAAAGTAAAAAAAAAAATCCAAACAAATCAGATAGGATAGTTTTAAAAAAAATCAATAAAATATACTTGGTTTGAAATTCCTCTTGAATGTTTTATTCTAAAATAAAAAATAAAAAACAGATATTTTAAGGTTTCTCTTCTTATTTTTCAAGTTTTAATTTCATTTAGATAACAAACAAAAATATTTATTGTTTCTTTTAAACTTGACTTCAAAATAATAAAAAAAAAATTACACTTTCCATAGAAGTCCAAAAATAAAAAAGAAAATAAAAAGAAGGAAAATGAAAGGAGCAAAGAAGTGATATTAAATCGATTTTCATAAATTAAGACACACTAACCAAAATCTTAATTTCATTTTGTTTACAAAAATCTATTTAATTTTAGCTATCTTGTTTCTTTCGCAAAATTAAATGACACCAACCAATTGCCACGTATTTTATGCCAAACTACTTGGACTTTGGTTCCCATCCCAGGGTACATAGGCCCTAGGCTCTGATCTTAGGTCAAGTTTACCTTTGTAAATATTTTATTTTTCTTCATTTATTTTATTTTCTTAATTGTTTCATTATTTTCCTTTTTTTTTTTTGTATGATTGATAAGAGTAATCAAAATTTGAATTAAGCCCATATACTTTTTGCATAATCAACTTTGGGTAATTATTTTTAAGAGTGAGTGTTGTGGGGTGTCTAACACCTTCCCAACACACAACCAAATCCTGAACTTGATTTTTGGTTCATAGACCACCTTATCAATTTAATTGGTTTTTCAATGTTTTCCTTTAAAAATTTTGGTGAAGACTCCTAAATTTTGGTTTTTGTTGTTAAAGTAAAAATTAAAACTAGTATTTTTTTTTCCTGCACCATGCAGTTACATTTTAGGTGTGATAGATTGAATCATTTTTTACCTACTGTTTGACGTCACTTAGGAGGAACTTTTAGAGAGCTCATCTTGGAAGAAAGTTTTCTTGGCTCTTGGGTGGAGACTTGGATCCTAGAGAGGAAGAAGAAAGGTTAAAGAGGGCACTACATTAGGAATTCTTTGATGATCTCTTAATTTTAGTTTCTTAATATCAAATTCTTCCTCTTATTCTTCTTTTGCTTGCTGAAATTCTCATTAATTAAATGCTAATTGATAATCATGAATGTGTTATTGATGTGATGGTATTTGATCCAAAGGTGCTTGATTAGATTGCTTCACATATATGCCCATTTAGTTTCCTCTAGGTAAGCGGTAGCTATTCCCACTGTATAATTACCATTGTATTTAAAGTAGCAAACTTGTTAGACTTGTTAATCGTGCACATGACCTATGAATTATGATTGATATGTAATATTCATGTAAAATTTGTAAAAGAGAGGTTTGAATAAAAAGGGGAATGTTTTACTAAAGAATTGATATTGAAAGAGGGAAAACTAATAAATGGTAGTTCCTTAGATTTAGGGAGGATAAGATAAGACGAATGTTTTAGCATAAGCTTGTGACTTATGACCATATGAGTGATTTACCCCGAGATGTTGTGTGCTCTCGACCGTGAGATGTTGCATGCTCTCGACCAATATGAATAACCCGAGGGATACATACCCTTGATAGTATGGGTGATTTACCCCGAGATGCTGTGTGCTCTCGACTGTATGAGTGATTTACCCAAGATGCTATGTACTCTTGACTGTATGAGTGATTTACCTCGAGATGCTGCGTGCTCTCGACAGATGATTAAATTGCATGGGCCACAAGTCCATGACCGATGCTTGATGTTTGATAGTCTTCCTTAGAATCTAGGTTCTGAACTAACTGTATTTTGAATAAAAATGAAGGTTTTACATAACTTTAACAAGAATCTAAGGGCTGAGTTCCCTTGACAGTTTGATGTTAATTGATGGAAAAGATTCTCCGAGGGTTGTGGATCCTTAACTGTGAAAATGTGATTTCCAAGGGTTACGTACCTTTAATCGATTTAAATTTTCCATGGAATGCATGTTATTGCATGTTAAGGTTTAAAGTGTAAAGGTTTAAATCATAACCTATGAAAAATTGACCAGTTTAAAAAGGTATTATTGATTTATTACTGGAAATGCTACTTGTTTATGTTTTAATGAATTTCAGGCAGCCATCCTGTGAAGTTTGCTGATCAAGAAGGCTAAAGGAGCCCTGTTGGCACTGTTGTCATTTTGATTTCTCCATTTTATTGAGATTTTTGTTATATTTGGTATGTAAATAGTAAAGATATAAATAGATGTAATTAATATGTATGACCATACATAGATCTCCCATTCCCCCTGTGTTGTAGTTGTAGCTAGGTTGAATTGAGAGCAAAGCTCTCTTTTATGTATATTATTGTTTTAGTAGATGTTTGTAAAAACTTCGGGAGGTCTTAGTTATAAAGGAGACTCTACCGAAATTTCTATAAATTTGATATGAATGCGAATCTGTTTGGTAATGAATGTCTATTGTGTATGATTGCAACTCAGTTAAGAACCAACTTGTTAGGCTTACAGAAGCAGGCTAGTCTCATTATCTGTGCCAGTCACACTCAGAGAATTGGAGTGTGACATATTTAATGTGTTATCTATTGGCTTTCCAAATAATATTGAATTATGGTGAGTTTAAGCTTAAAAATCATGGCTAAGAGGCATTCAAATCAAGGTATAAGGGATACACAAGCAAGGATGGCAAATTGGAAGACTAGTAAGATTAAGTTATCGAATTACTTTAAGCTTAATTATAATTTATGTATTCTTAGTCCTTTGTAATCACCATGTAATAAATATATATTTGGACACTCACATGCACAAATACTTATGAATGTTTTATTTAACACCAACGCACACCCACATCAATGGAGGATTGATTCAGCACCCTCACATACAAGACACCTTAGTTTTTTTAAAAAATGTGCTATGTGAGATCCAACGCTTCCATAAGCACTTCTTTTTTAAATGTGTCATGTGAGGTCCAACGCCTCCATAGGTACTCTTTTTTGGTTTCTTTGTCATGTATGGTGCAACACCTCCATTGGCACATTCTTCATACATTTATGGTTTTTCCTATCATTAATGTTACCGTGTGTGACCAACGACTTCATAAGCACTTAATGAGACATTAGTGTTATCATGTGAGACTAATAACTTCATGAGCACCTAATGATGTACCAGTGGGGCTATATTAGATTTAATGACTCTATAGGTATGTCCCAATACTACTCGCACGTGTTTAAATTAAAGTAGGGGTTCCAATGGCTTGTATTATATTATGCATATTTTCTAAAAATATAGTTAAGTTTAAAAGGCCCATGTCTGATAAATGCTTTTACAAAAATAAATAAATTTAAAATAATCAAATAAATACTAAAGTCTTTCTTGAAATATTTTCAAATATATATTGAGTTCAATATTTCTTTGTTTTTCCAAGGTTTATCTTGTTCATGATTAAAAAATGTATTAAGAATGAAAAAACAAGTGTTCATATGTTTCCATAAATATTTCAATGTAAATACCCATACATCTTTTTTTTTCTCACATTTTAAAAAATACAAATGAGGAGAGTTAAGAGGTAAGATTAAGTCAATTTCATAAAATTTAAACATATCAACCAATTTCTGCATTATTTTGTTTATGAAAATTGGCCAGATTTCAACTATCATTATTGTCTTCACAAAATAAAAAATAACTATCCACTGACATGTAGTTTTAGACGAACTACATGGATTTTGATCCCTATTGTAGGGTACATAGGCTCTAAGCTCTCATCCTAAGTCAAGTTTGTCTATTGTAAATATCCATCATTTTGTTTCATTTTATTTTGTTTTCTCTGTTATTTTCACATATGTTTAAAATGGGTGATTTTAAATAAATGTGGGCAATTTTTAATAAACCAAAAGTTGTATCTTTTACTTTGCTTGACTAATTTCAGTAACTGTTCTTATAAATGGGTGCGTGGGGTGCCTAATATCTTTTTAACACTTAAATAGACTCTCAAACCCATTTTTGGTTTTGTAGACCACCTTTTGTTTTATTTGGTTTTCCAAAATTTTTGGTTTAAAAATTTTTGTAGTGACTCCAGTAAATTAGTTTTCAAAATTGGTTTTAAGAATAAATTTATATCTCTTTCTTACATTACCTACCTTATAAAGTCTTCCTTTGGGATAGATATTGGTGTTGTGAGATGGTTGGAACTGGAAATCAATTTAGAACACTTGGAATGAAATTCTTAGAGCGAGTATTCTATGATCAGTAGATCTTTTTAAAAAAGGATAAAGCTTCTTACTCAACTAAGGGAGTGTCTTTCGTTTAACCTGTATATGGTCCATTTTTGGTTTGTTGCAATAAATAGTAAGAGATCTTTTTGGGTGTGGTGGACCACTGGAACCCAAATTGTATATATATATTTTTTCCATATATATGTTCCTCTTAGTATGGACAATCTTTACATTGGAACCATTTTATGTATTAGAAAAAATAGTGTTATACAATGTTCTTCACAGAAACCACTGCAATGTTTTGCAGAAGAATTTGTGATAGGATTGTCCCTCTCTCTTTGAAAGCAAGAATGAACTATACCTTACTAGATTTTACTCAATATAATCTATTTTTTCAATATACTAAAGCAAGTAAAAAAAAAGGACAAAGGCAAATCTTGAGTTCAGAGGAAACCAACATGTCATATCCAGAGATGAAGGTATATAGCAATAAAAACCATGTACACTAGAGTGTATATTATGTTCAGAGTTCCAAGTTGTTTAAAAAACAATTTAATTTAAATCTTTTCTTATTATCATTGGGCAATAACATAAATGAAAAATTCAAGGTTAACAATGAAATCCATGCACCAAAGCACTGAATATATGTGTTGTGTAAATTGACTGGCTTAGGTTTATAAATGATTTGAACATGTCACTATCTCTCTGACTAAAAATGTTGTAGTAACCTACATTAGTATAATTTAAAAATATAAAAAATAAGTTAATAAATACTAGATATAATGCATTAATCTAAACCATACAAATTATCACAAGAAATTGTTAGATAAATCTTTCATTACATCTTACATTAAATAGCTATGCAGGCGAGGATGTGTTGGAAAATTTGTTAGTGTTGCTATCAAAATAGCAAAATAACTTAGTCTGAGTCACATTAAAAAAAAATTTCCATGAGCAAAATTTCCTCACTGATGAATTTCTCCAGGATTAAATGGACTTCTTTGAGATAGAATTCAAGTTCAGCACTAACATGAAAGATAAAGCCTAGGCGAAAATGCTCAAAAGATGTATATGTAACTCAAAGAGGCATCAAATATCAGTAGAGAATGGAATATGAATGTTGGTAACATTATTAGTGTTTGAAACAAGAAATTAAGTAATTTTAAAGATTTGTAACTGTTGAAATATACTCAATAAATTGTTTTAATAAACAGTGATTACAAACAATTACTTAGGCGTTAAATTGAGCAACAATCATAAATAGAAATGTTTTGATGAAGAGGATTAAGATATTTTTTTTAAAAAAACCTCTCACTTATTCTGTTGAAATATTATATAAATATCCAATAATCCCCTACATATTTCCAAAGAACTAGTTTAAGAAAGAAAATAATCTCTTGGTTACCTACACAAGTGTAATTGTCTTGAATCTGGTGTCTTTTGGACTATAAATTAGACCTAGACAAATAAGACTTAACCTAGAGAGAAATGGTGAAGTTTATAACTTTTATGAATGATAAACTCTTAATTGCAAGTTTGAGATCTTATCTACTAAATTACTCCCACAATTTCTGTTGTTATCTCAATTTTACGCTTTGATCAGCCATGTGCGCACTTGGTAGTTAATTAGTGCTTTCACCTTGATCTCATAGTAGCCCCCGCTCTACACTCATATAGGTGATTCATCAAGTGTTTATTAGATTAATATGTCTACTTTTACCATTGAAAACCTTTTTTTTTTTCCAGACGATGGCTATTGCTAGTTGGCAATCACAATGCATAGACAAAAAAGAAGTTAGTTTTACTCCAAACAGTATATTATCCAAGTAGTTTCTTAATCACTTAGTCTCATTACTAGCCAATTCCATAGCAATAAACTTTGATTCCATAATGGACCTTGCTATAATAGTTTGTTTGGTTAATATCTAAGTTATTGAACCACCACTAAGGGTGAATACAAAACTTCTAAAGAATTTTGTCTCATTTGAATATGAAATCCAATTAGCATCATTGTGTCCTTCTAATAGAGTGGGAAATCTACTATACATAATGCCATAAGTCATGGTACCTTTTAAATATCGCATTAGTTATATCAAATTTAAATGCAAGAAATATTAGGTACAAAAAGTCTATATTATAATAGCCTTTTTTATATAAAAAAAAATCTTCTTATTACAATGTTAAATACTCAAATTCATTTTGAAAGCACCCTTTCCAATAGAGCCGCAAAAATTAAATTTATGCTGATGTTAGGCGCATAAAGTGTCATTGAGAGTGAATGTCTTGCTAGTTGTGAGCTTGAGAAGAACCTTATCTTTTCCAACTTTTCCAAGAACTTTAGTAGTTTTACCATTAACCAAGACTGCATGTTATTCACCATCCCCTACTATGATGTAAGAGGTAAAAACATATTTGTTTGCACAAATATGCCTGGTAGGCAGAAAGTCTAACACCCATTCTTACATATTGACCACAATCAGAGCTTGAGTAATGACCACATCAATGATATAATATCTTTAGACCAAATTTGCATTTGACTTGGAGAATTGTCATTAATTACTCTCTTTCTACATTAAGCAACATGATGATTAGACCTAGTCATAATTTAAAAAGCTTGCCCGATTTGATATGTCTAGCCAAAAAAATAAAACCTAAGCAAAAAAAGTCCAATTAAAAAAGCCTAATTTGTAAAATGAGTCGGGCTCAGGGTCTTTTTAAAGCCCTGCCTGAGCCTGAAAATTCCAAATGAATACTTTTTTAATAAGTAAAAATTATTATTTAAAGCAAAACTTAGTGTAACGTGACAATTTGATAAAAAAAAAAAACTAATACCTCTTATTTAAAGGATTTATGTCAATACAACAACTCATTTGTATTACAACTTCTTTATATATAATCTTGTAATAATAACAATTATCTATGTTATTTATATTAAATCTTAAGTAACAAATTGATTTAACCACTTTTTATAAAGCCTGATTAGCTCGACTAAAAAAATATGAATAAAAGTTTAAATAAAAAAGTCCGACTAAAATATAGGTTTAGACTTTTTTCTGAACCCAAATTCAAGTTTAGTTTTTAAAAGTTTGGCTTGATGGTTAGGTTTAATGATGACATTGCTTCCCTTGACAAACAATTAAAAATAATATATAATTTTCAAAAATTTAATATCGTATGGATATTTACAAGTTTATCCACTTCTCTAAATAATAGTCATTCATGACATCTAGACATAGAAATTAATGATTAAATCTTTGCGTCATGAATCCTATTTTCATATGCTTAGACAACATTAACAAGATAGTCTCATCTAGTTCACTCTTTTTTTTCCTTTTGAAAAAAATTAGTTTTCTCCCACTAGATAAGATCAGTTTGAATAAAATTTAAAATTCTCAACATACTAAACCAAAAACATAAGCATATTTTGTATTATCTTGCCATTGCATTATAAAATCTTGTAAAATAATCATCTTCCATTCTAATTAAATTAGAATTTTGCAAGATAGTTATCAACTTGGAAAGAAGAAAAACTATCACTTATAATATTTGGTCTAATTTTTAATTCCACTATTTTGATTCTCATTTCTAAGTAAAGTCTTTGCAAGACAACTTGACACTCTCAAATTTTTTTTTTTTGTTTTAATAACATATTTTGAAATCACTCTATGCTTGAAATCTAGACAAAAACTAATATCATCTCTAACTTTAAAATTTGATCACATTGGTATACTTAAACCATCTTGTTAATACATATATAATAATTCTAATTAAAATTAGATATTCCCAAGACAATCATCATTCGATCTAATACAAATAGAATTTTACAAAAAATAGTGATCAACTAACAAGTAATATTAGAGTTTCAAATGATAGTCCTTAATTCAAAAAAACACATACATTACATCATATGATTCTATTTTTAACTTATCTAATTCTCCATAACAAAATTAGATAAAATGACATTCAAATATGAATATATAACCAGAAGCCATGAAAGATAAAGAAATAGTATATGTACATGTACACAAAATTAAAATTCTTTTACGAATAAACTATCTCATATTATCTAGGCTCTTCTTCCAAAATTTGTTCTCTTAATTTTTGACACACAATTAATGTTTCTCCAAAATCCTTTCTTGAAATGAAATGATCCCAAAATAAATATAAATATATTCTTAAAAATAAAATTTTTATTGATTTTATTCATATTATCATTTTTGTATAACTTTTCAACATTAAATATGTGGGTCAGGATATGCTCAATCCAAGCAAGTTTTCTATCACATAAAAGATATTAAAATAATATGGCATATGGCTAATCAAATTAAATCCTCTATAAGATTCCAATTCCCATACCACACTGGAGAGATGGCTAGTATATCCTTACTTCATCAAATATTATACAATATTCAAGTGATACCACTAAAATTAGAGTAGTTATCTATATAAATATGGCGTCAAATAAAACCAACTATTTCTAAATGAATGAACCTAAATTAAAACACCTTCCTTTCAATTTTTTTCCTTAATTTAGTGATGGTAAAATTTTTAATATTATTTTTAATCCTATTAAATTTTTATAAACTATACGAGTTATGAAAGTTCAAAAAGTAAAAAAAATAAATAAATAACGTTGAAAAATTCAGCTATCGAATTTTGACTAGTCTAAAAATTTGGAATCTTGAATATATTAGAATGGTTTTAACCCTCAACTCCATTAGTTTTTAGTAATAAATTTCAACCATTCTCCCAATCAAGCTTTTACTGCTAACATATAAACATCCCAGTTCATATTCACAAGCAATAAAACAACCATTTCCAAACAGTTGAATAACAAAATGTCAAAAAGAGTAGCAAAGATACTCACATCGGCATAGGCAGCATCCAAGTATGAAAATTGATCTTTGATAATTACTAGAATTCAAGAAACGTTGGGGTATCTTCATGGACCAGATGACACGGCTAGGCTCTATTAATTGACCTTGAGGTCGCTCATGATGAAGGGTTCCCAGAATCTGGTAGGCAGTACATCAATCAATTATGCGTTTTCACTTCTTTCCTCTATATATCTTCTCACCGATTCCAAATCCACTAATTTTCACCTCAGATTTTGCCCCAAAATTCTCCATATTAGGACCAACTCAGAAAACCTTCATTTCTGCAATTTTGCCAATGGTGCGTCATCAGGAGAAGTGTTGACAGCAGTGTTGGCAGATTACATATTCTTTAAGATTGTTGAAAAATTTGTTATAGTTGCTGTCAAAATAGCACAATAACTTGGTTTAAGTTATGTTAAAAAACACTATTTTTAAGGAATATTTTGTCGCACACAGAATTTCTCAAAAATTAAATAAACTCCTCTGATATAGAATTCAGAACTAATGGGAAAGAAAGAGTCAAGTAGAACAAACTCATAAAATGTATATGTCCAAAGGGATTGACTATATGCAGAAAATAGAATATGGCCGTTGGTAATATTAATGTAGTGTTTAAAACGACGACTTAAATAGTTTTGATAACTTGTAACCGTTGAAACTGACACAATAACTAATTTTAAGAAATAGTAACTACAAACAATTACATAGGTATTAAATTTAGCAACAGTCATATACAAAAATATCTTAATGAAGAGAATTAAAATATTTTAAAACCAGTACGTCTCACTTATTCTTTTGAAATATCACATAAATATCTAGCAAGATATGTATGAACTAATCCAGATTACATCTCGCAAGCAAGCAACAATTCCACGCGGAATTCTAACATTCAAAGTAAAAATGTGATAAAGGAATCCAATTCCATGAAGGATGGATGATTTCATGTGAAAGAAGTGTGGAATCCACTTCCATTATATATGTCGTATTTGATTCCATTCCTTTACTTTATCCCTTTTCTTGGAAGCCTTCCCGCTATGTGCACATGGTCTTCAAGAATTTTAAAACAATCAACGCGTTTGGCTTTATTCTTTTGTAGCCACTCAGTTCTGTTCACACATGGAATTCATAGATTCACTCTCTAGAGAACCATTATATCATCTGATGACTCATATCAAATTAATGAGTTACCAATTTCAATATACTTTTAAAATTTAATTTAATGACTATAAATAATCTACAAACTGGATCAAATAGTCATTCATTTTATAGCAGTACCTGTTATTGAAACTTGAAACCCTCGTTTGTTTGAAGGAAAGCAGTAGAACTTCACAAGCATAATATTAATTGCCTGAATAATCCCTAAGAAAGGCTACCCTAGTTCTGTGATTATAATATATGTAAGAAAGAATTGGTGAAAAATAGGGACAAGAAAGTACAGCAAATGGATAAAGGAAAAGCGTATATCACCAATTCAGTTGAATGGAGGGGAAAATATATAATATTCATAATTTCATAAATAACACGTCGTTATAAAAGAGCCTCCAAGCCACCCACACCTCTCTTTTTCATATCATCATATCTGTTAAATATGAAAGCATTACATTCTTCCATTTGAATAATTCTCTTTAAAAAGGAAGGTGTCCTACCATTAATATGAAAATGCTGATGACATTAAAAGGATCAATTTAATTATTCATTCTTTGTTATCGAATAGACAATGACTTGATTGTTGGATTTATCAAAAAAGGCTCAGAAAATAGGAAATTATAGATGGGATTTATTTTTTCTAATCCATGATAATTCCATCTCAAATTCATCCCAAAATGGATAATTCTTTTATTAAAAACGGTAAGATAAGGGATGGATTCAGTGAGTGAATTTTCTGCCTCAAAATATCAATCTCTAATTTCATTTCTAATCTTTGTTGAAATCAGAGATAGAAATAATAATTTTCAAAACCGTTTTAGAATTGTTATTCTTGTTCCAAAAATATAAACACGATAATCGAAAACACTATAAATAAAATTTTCCGTTTTAAATATGTCATTTCGTATTCCATTGTTAATTAATTCCAAAAATATTGTTTTTATAAATTTTTTTTAAGAATTAGATTGTCTCTAATTAAATTGTAAAAAAATCATTTAATGTTCCTAAAAGTTTAGAATAGGTAAATTGTACCACACACGATTGTAATACAAATTAAATACGTAAATATTCTTTTCCATTATAAATACAATATGGCCACGACTAAGTTATTATCCAAAACACCAAATAATAACTAACTCTCATGGATTGATTCTTTGCTTGATGGAAAAAGGTATAGCTTCCCAAGAAATTTATGTCGTACATATATAAATTAATTATCTTGTTTTTATTATTGTAACGCATAAACTAATATTTACTATTAAAAACATGTAAATAAAAGTCATCTACAAAGAATGACACAATCAATTGAATGAAAAGTATACTCAAATTTTCTTTCATATCTCTTTCTCACTCTTATTATTTTAAGAGGAATCTGTGCAATCATTGAATCCATTGTCATTAATATTCCGTTTGCTTTTCCTTTTAGAATAGACAAGAGAAAAACATATAGAAATGAATAATGGGCACTTCCTTTTTCTTGTTTTATAAAATATTTCAATGAAGGGGAAAAAGAAAAGATCGATGTTAGGTATGATAGCAGGCCGAGTGACACGCACATGAATGTATGCAAGCATCCACGCATATATAATTTTATCATATTTTTAGATTCCACATTTAGACATATATAATGTCATAAAAAAAATTAAGCCAAAATTGAATTATTTATGCAAATGGTGCAAATGTATTAGGATAACTAGAAATTTCCAATTTAAAGCAACAATTAAAAGGATATCATGAAACTCCACTAGTTAATGAGATAATCAGTTTACGATCGAAACTGATGATACATAGACATCATTATCTCGTAGTTATCAATTAGGGGGAAAGTCACCGACAGCTGGTTCCGATTGCAGCAGGGGTCATAGACCCAATTTCCTCAAGACATACAGAAAACCACTGTGATTAAGCGACTTCAGTTATAAGGTACGAACTGAATATAGACCTTGCTCTATTTTTCTTCACCTAATTTCATGTTTGATTTGGTTTCCGATAGCAAGTGACATGGTTTTGTTGTTATAGGATACAATTTTGCTGCTTCAAATTATACTGTAAGCGTTGACTCAGTGTCTCGCCCAAAGTCTTCCAATGGCACTGAGTGTCCCAGAAGCATCTTCTTCAAACTCTTCCAAGTCAACTTCAACCCAAAAATGGAAATATCATGTTTTCCTGAGTTTTAGGGGTGAAGACACTCGTAAAGCTTTTGCAGACCACTTATATGCTGCTTTATGTAGGAAAGGACTCAAAGTTTTTAGAGATGATGAAGAGCTTGAAAGAGGAGGAGTTATCCCAGAAAAACTCCTTAAAGCAATTGAGGATTCTCTCTCTGCAATCGTCGTTATCTCCAAAAATTATGCCACTTCATCATGG
Source organism: Delonix regia (assembly GCA_037074485.1). Classification (NCBI taxonomy): domain Eukaryota; kingdom Viridiplantae; phylum Streptophyta; class Magnoliopsida; order Fabales; family Fabaceae; genus Delonix; species Delonix regia. The sequence goes on from CM073453.1 coordinate 9,043,355, forward strand.
TGTTTGGATGAGCTCCAAAAGATTCTTGCCTCAAAGAATGAATTGGGTCGAGAAGTTCTTCCCATCTTTTATGGTGTCGATCCATCTGATGTAAGACACCAAAAAGGAAATTTCGCTGAAGCCTTCATCAAGCATGAAGAGAGGTTTAAAGAAGATCAAGAGAAGGTGCAAAAATGGAGAAATTCTTTGAGAGAAGTTGCCAACTTATCTGGTTGGGATTCCAAGGATTGGTAAGTTTTCATTCATTAAATAATAATTTATATTTGAAATTTGAATCAGTCCTTGTTTGTCTTTCACTTTATATTTCTGTCCTGAAATTGTACATAAAAATTAAAATTAATCCAAATGGAAAAAATACTGATTAGCAAAAGTGTTCTATTACAAAAATTGAGGTAACAAATCCTTATTACAAAATTAATCAATATTTGTATTAAATGTACTGTATCGTCCTTCATATTTTGTTTATATACTTGTAGGCATGAGTCAGAACTGATTGAAAAGTTGGTTGAAGTGTTATGGACCAAATTACGTAGCAGATTGCCAACTTACCGGGATACACTAATTGGAATTGATCGGAGACTAGATGAAATGAAATCACACTTAGGGATAGGGTTGGATGATGTTCGGTTCGTAGGAATTTGGGGTATGGGCGGTATTGGTAAGACAACTCTTGCAAGTGTTATCTATGAGAGATTCTATAGACAATTTGATCTTTGTTGCTTTCTTGCCAATGTTAGGGAGGTTTTACAAAGAGATGGCCAAGTTCACTTACAAAGAAAACTTCTTTCACATCTCAAAATAAGAAACACGGAAATTGAAGATATATATGAAGGAAGGAACATAATCCTAAACCTTTTTTATAATAAAAAAGTTCTACTTATCCTTGATGATGTAAGTTCTATAAGCCAATTAGACAATTTGGCAGAAAGCCCGGAATGGTTTGGTGCTGGGAGTAGAGTCATTATAACAACTAGAGATTCACACTTGTTAATATCACACAGAGTTCATGAAATTTACGAGGTTAAAACCATGGACAAAGATGAATCCCTTCAACTTTTTTCTCATAAAGCATTTAGAAGAGAACAACCTGAAGAGGATTTTTTGGAGTTGTCCAAATCCGCAGTTGATTATGCTGGAGGCCTTCCCTTGGCTCTCCATATTTTGGGTTCCTTTCTTTATGGAAGAAATGTTGCTCAATGGGAAGACGCTTTGGATAGGCTAAAGAAAGCTCCAAAAAGGGAAATTCTTGAGATACTTAGAATAAGTTATGATGCATTAGAAGATATAGAAAAGACAATATTTTTAGATATTGCATGTTTTTTTAAGGGCTGGAGCGAAACTGAAGTCACACAAGTATTGAAAAATTGTGGTCTTCATCCAACAATAGGCATAAGCGTTCTTCTTGAAAAATCTTTGCTATCAGAAGCCAAGCGTGATAACATTAAATTTATAGAGATGCACGAGTTGGTTCAAGATATGGGTAGGAGTATTGTTTTTGAAGAATCTCCTTATGATGCTGGAAGCCGTAGCAGACTGTGGTCTAAGGAAGACATTGATAATGTAATGAAAAGAAATACGGTGAGTTCTGATTTTAATTTTGTTACTGTATTGACTGAATTTATGTCTTAATTCCTTATCATTTCTTATGTTAACTTACCTGGTGGCTAATATTGTTTATTAGGGAACAAAAGTAGTACAAGGTATCATTTTGCTCACACCAATGTCGTATGAGGCACACTGGGATCCTGAAGCATTTTGAAATCTGCGTAAACTTAGATTACTCATTATATCAAGTACTTTGTACCTTCCCCGTGGCCTCAAATGCCTTTCTAGTACCTTGAAAGTACTTCAGTGGAGGGATTATCCTCTAGAAAATCTCCCTCCTGGAACCAAGCTAGATAAACTAATTGATCTTAGAATGCAATATAGCAAAATAAAACGACTTTGGAAGAAAAGCCAGGTAAGACACGATATGATTTTACGTTATAGACAATGTAATTTATTATGTTAGCACAATTTTTTTAAAAAACAGTTAATGATTTTTGTATGTTTGTTTGGCCAGCATTTGGTGAACCTAAAGTTTTTGGACTTGAGCTACTCCGAATATTTGATTAGAACTCCAAACTTCTCTCGACTTCCAAATCTTGAAAGATTAGATCTTGCAGATTGCATAGGTCTTGTTAAGCTTCATCCTTCTGTTGGACAGCACAAAAAGCTTCTTGTGTTGAATTTGAAAGGCTGTAGAAATCTTAAAGTTCTTCCAGGAAAATTGGAAATGATTTCTCTAAAAGAATTCATTCTTTTTGGGTGCGCTCAAGTCAAAATTCTTCCAGAGTTTGGGGAAAATATGAAAAATCTAGTAACGCTTGATGTCAGTGAGACAGGTATAGCCAAACTTCCTGTGTCAGTTGGATTATTGACTACTCTTAAAGCTTTGAAATTAAGGGGTTGTGAGGATCTTGTTCACCTTCCCCATAACATTCACAATTTGCAACATCTCAAAATTCTTGATACTTCTGGTTGCTCAAAGCTGTCCATATTGCCAGAAAACCTGAATGAAAATGAAGCCTTGGAAATGCTTGATTTAAGTGGAACTGCTATAACAGAAGTACCTCCTTCCATTGGTCATTTACAAAAGCTCAGGACATTGTCATTTCATGGATGCAAAGGGCCATCATCCAACTCATGGATCTTGCCTTTCTCTTTGATGTTTCCGAGGCATTCCTTTCCGAGGCACTTATTATTGCCTGCTTCTGTCTTCCACCTTAAATCACTGACAGAATTAGATTTAAGCTACTGCAATATTGACGATGGCTTCATTCCTAATGATCTCAGTAGCTTATCATCATTGCAGAAGTTAAATCTAACAGGAAACAAGTTTGTGAATCTACCTTCCGGCTGCATTTCTAATCTTTCGAAACTACAAATTCTTTATTTGGATTTCTGCCCAAGGCTTCAGTCATTGCCGCAGCCTTCACCTGGTTTAGGACTAGTGCAAGCTGAAGACTGCCCCTCAATGGAAACTTTGTCACATAAACAACTTGTGCATCTCTTTGCTTTAGTTGACAAGGTATACATATTCGCCTATATGTCCATTTCTAATCCTTTCTGGTTAATTAGGTATAACTTGCTAATTACATGACAAACTTCTTTGTTTTAGCGTGGCCAATCTGCTCGAGGGTTATGCCATATGCGTGTGGATGCTGACTTAATGGCATCATTGTTAATGGAAACCTTATCAGCCACTGTTCCCGGGAGTAAAATACCATCATGGTTCGATAACCAAAGTTGTCTTTCCCTGAATGAGCAAGGCAAAGCTTCAATAATAATAGACATGCCTCCATGAGAATGGTTAGGATTTGTTGTATGCATTGTGCTAGATGACATATTTTGTTCCCCTGAAGCCTTCCCAAAAAAGTTTATTTCACCACAATGGAATTATTACATATCCAGAGCTTCTGATAGTGCGTTTAAATTGATTGGAGGTAATGTAAAATATGTAGAGAAAGGATTAAATTATCCTCACCTTTGGATTTTGGTTGGGCAAATCAGAGAGAAAAATGGTTTGGAATTATCAATGAAATACAGGCAACTTCGCCTGGAATTTATAGCTGATTTTGGTTTTCATCATTGGGCTCAACATATAAAAATGGATGGAATAGTTTCAGTGAAGTGTGGATGGCGTGCCATGTCCAAAGTTGATTTTGAAAGTCACCGTCCAATATTGGAAGAGCACAAGGAAGGAGTAAGCCACTTTCTCTGTATATTATTACCTCATAATTTCTTTTTTTTCAAAGTTTATGCAGTTGGCTTTGTCCCTATTTCTATGTTTTTATAAAATTGTCTTATACTATGGTTACAGAAATTATGTCGTATGTGTGTGTGTATATATATAGATGCTGATGTCGTTCCTAGTTGATATATAGATGCTGATGTGTTCCTAGTTGATATATATGTTTTAAAGTAAAACAGACAAAAGATATATTGAAGAAAGTATATAAACCTCAAGACTCTTTTCAAAAAGTTGACATAAATGGAAAAAGTGTGTGCACCACAATGAGATCCCTCACTTATATTAGAGAGATATATTAAAAACTGAGGGACCAATGTGACATTTTCCCATAAGTGAGGAACCAAAATAGTAATTTTGTTATAAGTGAGGACAAAATTGTTTTTTTCTTGATATAGGAATGCCATCAGGTAAAGATTAGAGAGTCACTATAGTACTTAAGTATTTTGCAAGATATACTTATCATATGTATATGCCATATCTTAAAGGAAAATGGAATGTGCTCCAAAACTGAAGAGCAAGGGCAGTGCAGTTTGTCGCTAACTGAGATCTCCCATCCCATAATCAAAGAATGTGAGACCATGTCTACAGATTCATCATCTTCATGCTCTGAAGAGGAAGACAAATTGGATGATTCCTGGATGCAGTTCATTCCAGATGATGCAAGGTACTTATGGGATATGAAATGTGATCTTATCATTTCTTAATCTCTTATAATGATGAATTTCAAAATTAAGGACTATGGTCATCATTTGAAATCCAAAATTGTGGGCCTTTAACTAAAATTTCCCATAGTGTGATACTATATAACTAAACCATAATTATGAGATTTGAACTTTAAACTAGTGATTTGTTTATCACAAAATTGACTTACAAAATTCACTAAGTGGTTATCGTTGCTCTATATTGTTTTTAGACGTCTGTCCTAAATACATTTGGGCTTATATATTGAAAAGAAAGTCAAAGAGTTACAAAACTATTCTCCACTTCAAGACCACTGCTTTATATCTTCAAGCATGGCACAACATAGTCAACTTTAAATGTTCATGAAATTGACTTACATTTATCATATGTGCTGCTACTGATGCAATTACATCATTTTCAGGTTTTGGTTTTCGTCAGAGGATAATACACTTGCTTAGTAGATCTACCAGAGGGATATATCTTGGAGTGAGACGGTGCGTTTTGAGAAGCTTGCACATGGGGACCGCCGAATGCAATAAAACCACTACACTGGAAGGGATCTTTTCCCATAAAAAATTTTTTCACTTACTTTGATAACATCAATTGGTTGTTGGATGAGTCCAAACCAGTCCCAACTTTAGCACTGTTCCATTTGCATTTAATTCAAATTTCAAAGCACATTCATTTGCTTTTTATAGAGTGTGTTTTGTTATTTGTGAACACTTGTAATTAGAAAATGACCAGCCAAGTACCTAACCAGTTAGAGTATTTTGTTGTTTTTATTTTTGACGAAAAATAATTATTGCGGATTTATGTGGCATAAAGATATTTTGAGTGAATTTACACGTTGGAATACTAAATTAAAAAAGGAATGATGAAATGAAATTAAATGCATAAGTGACTATATAGTGTGTTAGATTTGATATGGGTTTAAAAGTATATTTACGTTTTCCAATAGGGTTTGTTCCATACACAATTACTTTGATATTTGAGTACTTCCTTTTAAATTTTTGCTTGCACAGTGAAAAAAGATTACTTTTGCAACGGACTATTTTAATGATAAATTTTATTTTTTGAATAAAATTTTTAAACATTCTATATTATTATAAAATCTCATTTTTGATCAAAACTAAGTTTATGGATCACTTTAAATTAAACTTAAATTTATACCACCTAAATCGAAGTAAACGCTGACAGTGAAAAGTGCAAGCGGGAGTTACGGGATGTTTGTCCTATTGGGTGATACCTGACTTACCCAAATGATTTTACGTTGAGAATATAATATTCTTAAATTGGCATTATAATTATATTTACATAGAACTATTAATTAATTAATAGGTCATTATTTAAAAATTAATATACTTTTTAAAAAAGAATCTTATAGAAAATTAATGAATTGATGAAGATCTGATTATAATGTTTTAAAACAACAGGAATACTGTTAAATTTTATTAAACTTGATAGATTTAAATTTTTATAATATTCTTGCATTATTATTTTATTATTATAAATACAATGCTGATTAATTAGTTTCTTAAACTTCAACTTTTTAAATAAAGCTGTAAACTCTTACCTATAAATATGTTGTAAAAAAAGTTTTTTAAAAAATTTATGTGTGTCAATTTTTTTTTTAATCAACTCTTTTTCAAATTTCTCTCGCAGGAGAAACCGACAAAATGAGCTGTTGTTTTGGGAATCTTTCGTTAAAATATTAGGAATTTGGATGTTAGAGGGTTCTGGACATTCCACTGTCACTTCTGCTAAGATCAATTATCATTTGATTCAGCTCTTTGATTTTGGTTTCCATATTCTTTTGTTTGATATCAATTGGTTGTAGGATGAGTCATATCACATCATTATGATAACCTAATTAAGCATTGTTTGGTTTACATGTAATTCAAATTTCAAACATATAGAACATTTTCTTTTTATCAAATGATAACAGTAACACAGGAAGTGATTCCAAAAGTCACTCATAATTAAATAAAGACATGCTAAATACCTAACCTACCACGGTATGTTTTCTTTTTTCAATTTTTTAATTAAGTAATTAGATAAAAATGTCATGCATGATCATGTGATTTACCTTTGATAAACAGGTTTCTCATAATTAAGTAAAAAATTCCCCACTTGCTTTTGTTTAATATTTTATTAGCTGTAGGAAGAGTACTCACTTCTTTGGACTTTTTGACCATGTTGCAGGAAAATTAATAAAGTCTCTGATTTGAGTCTTTATGCCGTGAATTTAATTAATCCTAGATGTTTAAAATGTTATTCAAGAATAAAAATTAGGAGAATATTGTATAATCGTTTCTTTACATGGAACGTAGTATATGGGTCATCTTACCTAGCATTAATCTATTTTTTTGGTTTTAACATCAAATGCATGAATCAAAGTTTTAATTGAATCAGTATTTTGCAATCAAAGAAGTCCATAAGGCCTGAATTTCTGAAATCATTCTCCATGTTATTTTAGTTTTATTTTTGGTGATAGCCCCCTTGTATTCTACCTTGGCTAATCATATTAGGCAAGCTAGTTTCCCTCATGTTAGAAATTAAGGCAATAATGTCCATGATTGTAAGATTTGAATAGTACTGAGTACTAATTCAACTCAAACCTTAATTCAAACATTTGATGTTAAAAATTAAGAAAAAAAATTAATTACGGGAGGGGTTGATTGTTATCCTGCGTCCCATGTAAACCAACAATGGGATAGTGCATTGGCCATAATATTATTTAAAAGATTAATAATTTAAGCATCTGTGATAAACTAAATTGACGATGCCAAGATCCAGAGCATTTATTAATTTTCATTGCAATAACATGGTTAAAAACCTTACTTCTTCGTCCTTGGATTCTTTCGTTTACAAATTTCAATGCATATAGACTTTTGTTTTCATGGGACCACGTACACTTCGTCAGGTGACAATATATTTACTATAGGTCACATGGTTCCCAATCCCTTGAAGAAAGATCCCATGTTACCAACTGCACATCCATGAACCAAAGTAAACCAAACAATCAAATCAATTTAAGAACAAAGTAAAATAAGAACTTGTTTTTAAATTCCATCAATCCATCACTTGAAGAAGAATATATATATTGATCATACATGAACATATATTACCTTTGTATAGAAATTTCAACAGGGTCTTTTCGCAATTTCCACAATTAGAACTTGTGGATAAAAACAAAAAAATGGAGAGCTATGCTCTTTTAACAAGTTTGCAATTAGACAACTTGATATGAATACAATACTAATCGTTACCTATGACAATAGGAGCTTCTAAAGTATAAAATTTACATTTTTAATGATAACAAGAAACAAATAGTGCCATTATGGACAATGCAAGACTCACAATTAGTTCACTAAATGGGGCTCTACGCTGCAGAAGAATACTCGAAACCAATACAATATTTGAAAAACATAGAGAAAACAAGGATGAGTGCTAATACTTAGTGAGTAAATATCACTAACTACACAAGAGAGAACAGACAAAGATGGTAGAGTTTTTCACAATCACTTTAGTTGTTGTCTTTAAACCATATAACAACATTTGAAATTAGAATTGCTGCATTCCAAAAAAAAAAATGAATTCAAATAATCAAAATTTCATGCTTCATATCAGTTAGAGACACGCCACAAAATAGAAAATGAAGCCTTTTAAAGATCACAAGTTTCCAAAATACTACAGTGGAAAGACATCCCATAGAATTAACACTAAAGTAGTAATGATATGCTAGCTATTGCTAGTAACAATAGTATAGTATAGTGAGAGGTAGTAAGCAAATTGGCTCACAAATAGTCAGTGGAGCGACATAATTGCCTCAGTACAATGATACAGTTCATGGTGCAACATGGCTAACGCTTATTGCTGTTAGCTATAGGGTCATTGTGTTTGATGTATTTCCAAGAAAACATTTTCATTCAAAACAACATAATCAATTTTAAACATATAAGCATTGATTCTTCAATTTAGGAAGTTTATAACAGTCATATAAAGCATGGTATTTGCATATTAGCATGAGACATCTCATAAAATCATATGTTTTATGCTAGATCAACGATGCTTTGTAAAAACAAATTATACTAATAAATATTCAAATCATGATTTCAAGATATGGAGGCAAATCACAAAGAAGCAACAGTAAAACAATAATCAGTGACTCGTTATTACTAGCAATTATAGTTTCAAATATCCAGTTAGTGATTTGCCAAATATCCAGAAAGACATGCAATATTTGGAAATTAGAGTTCTCCAAAAGTCATGCCATAAATAGTCCATTTAGAAAGTTTATAAAAGCCATTCTTTAGCTAAACTTCAATACAAAAGTAAAACAAGTATAAGAACTCCTTTATAGCAAGATTTCCCAGAGATCCCATTATGTATGGTAAAATCTTCAAGGAAAAGAAAATCAGTATATTTTAAGATGTCTGTTCCTAGGGCACTAGAGCATATAAATTTGCTAATTCGTGTGGGAAAGTTCAAAATCCAGAAAATGAGCATAGTTAGTAATATCTACTTATCTAGAAAAGGAGACACCAACCTCTTTCTAACTCTTACAATTTCATTGATCATAATAAGTCTTAAATACCTATAACATTAAGCATTGTGCTTGTAACCTTTATTATCCAGAAATAGTTTAAAATATTCTATCAATCTATTTATTTAACTATTTATTTGCTTCTGAGCCATAACATAAGCCTCACTATTTAAACTCTATGATTTTCCAAACAAAATTTCCTATTATCATCTCCATCCCTACTTGTACTTCATACTTTTCAATAACTTGAGTGATCAAATTCTTAGGCCAAATTTATTCATGATATTGAAAAAATGCTTAAGGCCTACAACCTTATCAAATATACTTTGTTGTGCACTTGTGCAAAATTTCAATAATTTTCCCTTAACACCAATGTGGCCTTAGAGATCATACAACCAAATTCCAAAATCCTTTATTAAGTTTCCTTTATCATTTATGGCCACTTAATCAAGTCCTAAGAGACTCCCCATTCAAATTTCTATATTTTTTTCTTCTATGGAAAATTTAAGAAAAATCAAGATAAATATTAAATCCACTTAAAATTTAAAACAATAACTTCTAATAGCCTTAATTCACTTCCTAGATGCTTAATGATATCAGAAAAACCCAAAAACTTTGAATTTGATCTCCTTACAAGTCTACACATACACCTAAAATTTTGGATTTTTCAATCTTGAAGCTAACAGTTACAATTGATGAAAGATTCTAGGGGAGATAGGTGCAGAAATTATCTAGGAAGTGAAGTCCCAACTTAATTTGATGCATTTACACTGGATTGAGCTCAATTTCCACTTTTTTTCACGTGAACAGGACTAGAAAACTGATGTTCAAGATTATCCAATGGTGTACTGTGAACAACGGGTTAGGGAGGATGCAATGAAAACACCCTTTGTTACGAATCCAAACCAACAAAGATCAACAAAAGCAAGAGAAAATGCAAGTAACTTTCCTTTTTCGAGTTAAGGAAGAAACTCCTTAAGCCAAAACTTCCATAATCTTGTCTAAGAACAAAATGAGCAGCCAAAACCTACATAACAAGATAACAAGAAAAAGGCTAAATAACGAAAATACCCACCTACAAAATATTTTCCCCATACTTATCTATCTATAACTTTTTTTTTTTGGTCAATGTCTATTTATAGCATTTTACTTATCATATTCCTAACATAATTCCATCTTAAATCCATCCTAAATTTTTTTTATTTAAAAAGGTAAGATTAAGGATGGATTGAGTGTAACATCTGAAACTTCGTTTTCAATTAGGTCTTGAAACTTTTCATTTTCAATTTGGTATATGTCCTTAAATGAAAAGAAAATTTTAAGTTAGGGACTAAACTGAAAATGGTTATAACTTTTTACATAAAATCTTAAATGAAATTCTTATTAAGTCATGATTTAGGAGCTTAGAACACTAATATAGTGTAACACTTGCCAAAATATAATGCAAAAATTTTACTCTTAGCAAGAATGAAAGCATAAATATTTGTGGTGTATATTATTAATCAGATATGAGCTTTGGCTTAGTGGTAAGACATGGTATTCGAAATTTAAGAGGGCGTGGGTTTAAGGTGTAGCTCCCTCCTCCCTTAGAAATTTTTTGGAGATGACACATGTCCCCCCAGGCAAAATTATGGAACTGCCCTTCTCTTTTTTTTCTTCCTTCCAATAGCTTCTTCTTCGTCTTCAGAATGCATCTCCATTTCTTTCTCGATTTTTTGTCTCTGCTCTGCCCACTGCCACGTTCAACCTCTGGCCAGCTTCCTCCTTCACCGATGATGCCTTCTGGACAGCCACCGCCTACAGTTTGCAGCGAATTTTGGTGAGTTTTAATCATTTTTTTCATGAAAATGATGTTAGGAGAAGCATTTTCAATCTTTCCCATTGAATTTCAGCTTAAGAAGCATGATTTTAGGCACGTTTTTTAGAGTTGTTCTGACAGGAACTAAACTAAAAAGTTTTGAGATTTTAGGATTTTTTAGAAAATGGTGAAATGCTGCAATTTAATGGGTTTAAATTGGTCCTTATAAGAACACTTTTAAGGTGTATGACATGAAACCCTATTGTTCTTCATGGTTTTACTTGGGTTGAAGGTCAAAGTATGGAATTTGGGACTAAAGTGAAAACTTAGAAATTTTTTAAGGTAGTGAATGTAAATTGATGAAAATTCTGGGAAAGTTAGGTGATGGAATCAAGGAATATGAGCTAGGTCTTGTTTTTAATAATGATAAGGAAGTGGAATATGCAATTGGTAATGGAAATATGAAGAATTAAAGAGAAGGAAGAAATATGTGATGAATTAATATTATGGGATAGTATGAGAAGATTAGATATTATGGTTGCTTTATGACTTTGTTAAGAGACATTATAATGAACCTAAATTGTTATGTTTTAGTGATGGGGATTGAGGAAATTATATTTTTGTGATATAAGGATTGTCGGAGAATGTTATTTTATAACCAAGAGAAGAAGATAAGGTTATTTTAACGTACGTCATCCACTAGGTAAGTGGTAGCTCTTCCAACTAAATGATTACCATTGTATTATATTATGGTAGCCTAATTTGGTAGTCTTGTTAGTGTTTCAAATGAATTATGATTTATGATTGGTATGTGATGTCTATGCAAAATTGTAAAAATTGAATAGAAAAAGGTAATGTTTTACTAGAGATTTTGACAACATTGATATTGAAAAGGAAAACTCATGTATGGTAGTTCCATAGATTTAGGGAGGACACTATAAGACAGATGTTTTAGCGTAAGCTTGCAACTAACGACCGTATGGATGAATTATCCTAAGATGTTGTGTGCTCTTGACCGATATGAATAACCCGAGGGATATATACCCTCGACCAATAGTGAATTACCTTGAGATGCTGTGTGCTCTCAACTGATATTGAATAACCCGAGGCATACATACCCTCGACTGATAGTGATTTACCCCGAGATGCTATGTGCTCGGACAGATGATTAAATTGCATGGGCCGGAAGTCCATGACCGATGCTTGATGTCTTTGATAGTCCTCCTTAGAATCTAAGTTCTGAACCAATTGTATTTTGAATAAAAAAGAAGGTTTTCACATGTCTTTTAACAAGAAACCAATGGCTGAGTTCCTTTGATCATTTGATAAAAGTATACAGGGGCTAAGTACCCTTGACCGATGAAAAAGATTTTCCAACGGTTATGGCTCCTCGACTGTTAAAATGTGATTTTCATGGGCTATGTACCCTTGACTGATTTAATTTCCATTGAATGAATCCATGATTGTTATTGTTTTATCGCATGTTTATGGCTTAAATTGTTAAAGTCTTAAAGTATAATTTACCGAAAACTAACTGGTTTAAAAGTTATTATTGATTTATTACTAGAATGCTATCTGTTTATGTTTTATTGAATTTTAAGCAGCCATCTAGAGCAGTTTACTGATTAGGAGGGCTAAAGGAGCCCTATTGGCACTGCTGATGTTTTGGTTTCCGTATTTTGTTGAGATTTTTGTATTTTGTATGTAATTGATTAAAGAGGTAAATAGATGTAAATGGATATGTCTGACCACAGGTAGATTCCCCACTCCCCTATTATGTTGTAGTTGTCTCTAGATTGAATTGAGAGCTGAGCTCTCCCTTTTATGAATATTATTGTTTTGGCATATATTTATAAAAACTTCGAGAGGTCTCAATTACAAAGGATACTCTGCCGAAATTTCTACAAATTATGTATGAATGTGAATATACTTGAATATGATTGTCCATGATGTACGATTTTCGATTCGGTTAAGGAATCAACTTGTTAGGCTTACAGAGATGGGCTAGTCTCGTTATCTATACCGGTCACACTCTGGGAATTGGGGTGTGACATATAGATTAGAAAGTATTAAGTTTGGTTTTCTAAATAATTATGAAATGTCAAATAAAGGATTGTCCTAAAATGTAAAAATATCTTTAGGTTAAGGATAAAAAATTAAATAGAGAAAAATAAAGGGGTAAAAGGAAAAAAAAACTTATTTTATGATTCTTGAATGTAACATATGACATTATATTGAGAGATTAGTTGAAATGTAACTAAATTGGAAGCCATAGTTACCATGCAACCAGTGACATTTGTTAGCAAATTTCAAGTAAGACAAATTGAGATTATGGAACCCTTGGTGTTATGATTAGCTAGGGTGAAGTATCAAATTAATGTTGATGCACAGCAAGGTGGCAATATTGCATGGACAATTATCTTAAGAATTAAATAAGTGTTTAAATAGTAAGGTGACACTTAAAGTAAAGCATTAAATGTCATGCTTGAACCATAGGCTATAAAGAGGTGGGAAGTGAGCTTTGGTCATGCACACCACCACATTTCATGAGTGAGAAAGAGGAGCTTTAAAGAGAGAAGGTGAAAAGAGAGCTTGGCTGAAAAGGAAGAAAGTTTTAGAAGTCAAGTAAGATAGATATTTTATTCTTTCTTTCATGTTTTAGGATTGGCTAGTTTATGAATCTACATTATTTTCCTTTTCTTCATGCTTAGGTAAAGACTTTGGTGAACCTTTTCAAGGGAGTAACTCTAATTAAATAAGGTAGGTAACTTGCCCTTTTTTACTTCATTTTTTTTTGTACTTGATATTAATGTTGTGTTTTAACCATGGTGGTAGCACAATGAGGTGCATTATGAGCAAATGAATTGCTACTTTGGAAGCAATTTTATTGGGATGATGTGGTGGAAATATGATCCTTTATTATTATGAATTCATGCTCATTTTTTGTTATTTAATTTCACATTATATATCCTTGCTTAAAAGTGGTAAAAGTGGCATGTTTAACTATTGATAAGTACTTGAATTCTCATTCCTTTATCTCATAAAATTTCAAGTCAAAATGTCATTAGTTGAGGAATTTAGATTTGTGCTCCCATATGATAATTTCTCAATGGCATTTACCATTATGCTCTATGAGGTGGAAGGAGAAATTCTTACTGAAATCACTACAAGAAGGCTTGGTGTTGGTGAACACTACTTTGGCAGGGAGACAATGCCCAACATGACCTTAGTTGTGTTCTATAGGCCTTTGAATATTTTCTAGAAATGAAAAAGGAAGAAATGCTATGGAAGATGCTAGCTAAGATGGCAAAGTTCCACTTTTTGATGTATTGTACTAGGATTTTGCCCTAGGATTATGTTTTTAAATTTTGAATGAAGAAATACATACTTAACTTCTATGTAAGGGTGTATGTACTTATGTTGTAAGAACATAATCTTCTAATGTATGACTCTTGGCTATAGTGTGTTTGTACAGGTAAATAGTTTATTTCATATGATGTTTATAGTAGAATTTGAAATGATGAATAATTCATGCTAAGTTGTTTGATTAGAAAAACTAAAAGTATACATGTTTTTTGTATCCATTTGAAATAAAAAAGATATAATAAAATATGGTTAAGGACTAAAATGCAATAAATAAAGTTAAGAAGCACAAAATATAAAGTTTTTCATGAACACACCTTAAACATGTGGGACTTAGTAGTAAATAATTTATTTTCTTGCAATAAGATTGAAAATGGACAAATAAGGACTTCTTTGAAATAAAAAGATGATGTTGGATAAAGGGAAACTTGTATAAATATAGACATGCACCTTTGCATAAGTTTTGCATGGAAAACTTTGTTAGCTAGTGCATGTGACACATGGTTCTTATATTTGCAAATTTGCCATGACGTTTCGTCTACAATATGTATAAATGTATTATATGTTGATAAGTTTGTATTTAGTATGGATATATACTTACACTAGAGAATTAGTTAATTATATGCTTGGACTTATTAAATGAGTTTGTCATACCTTAGTTTTAGTGAATGTATATATATATATATATATATATATATATATTAGGTTCAATGGTTAACATTATTCAAATGATGTATAATTTTTCAAAAGATGGTTCACTTTGTTAAGTATTAATTAAGTATTTTTACAAATGTCGATTATTCTTGAATTGTTAAGTTGTTTAACGTTGAATTTTTAAAACATTATTGGTTATGGATGTTTTTAAAGTAAGGGAATTGACTAATTAGATACAAGAAAGAATGGGGAAACTACTTATGTTATTCTCCAAGTAAGGAGATTACGTTTCAAAGAAAAACCCTAGAGATTGGATTTCTCACCGATAAGATGATTCTTTTTGTGTAAGCTGATTGAGAAGGAGGGAAGCATCTTTTGCTCATGAAGTTTTCCAAGTTCCTACTTCCTCTAACGGACTATATTTCTTCTCTGAAGCCTATCAACATTCTTATTCTTTCTCATGAGATCTCAGAATCAAACTGATTAATGGTAAATTCATAAAATATTGTAATTGTCCAAATTGATAAATTATAAATATTTAGGTATAACTCGGTATTTTCACAAAATTATATTTTTATTGTAAGATACAAATAGTAGTATTATGTTGTCACCTTAAAATTAGCGGCTGTGTTATTTCATTGTTTTTTCTTATTTTTTGGTGGTAACTATTAGTAACAATGTTTAAGATGTCACATTTTGGTATTAGAGCCCAATTTATTGTAAGAAATCATAAGGAATCTAGTCCATTGAATATGGATTGATTCTTTGCTTGATAGCAAAATGTTTATCTTCCTAAAAAATTTTTGTTGTACATTTGTAAATTAATTTTCTTATTTTTATCATTGTAACCCATATACTAATATTTATTATTAAAACCTGTAAATAAAATTTATATACGAAGAATGACACAAGGAAATGAAAGAAAATTTTTCTCTTCTCACTCTTATTATTTTAAGTGGAATTAATGCAATAATTGAATCCAGTGTCTTTAATCCAATTGACCCACCATGCACACCTTTTGAGAAATTTTTATATTTATCAATGTAGCTTTACTAATTTCTGTCTACTTTCCCTTTTATGAATAGATAAGAGAAAAAATAGAAATGAATAATGGGCACTTCTTTTTATTATTTTGATCTTTTACTTATTAAAAATTATTATTTTATTTTATTTTTATTTTTTTAAATGTCTAAAATAATTCTTTATTTATAAAAAATATCATATTTGATTTCTCACTTTTGAGAAAAAATTACAAAATTTAGTCTCTACTAAACTTTAAACCTTAATTCTAAAGAACTAAATCTAATAATTTTTTTTTTTTGAAAAGTGAGAAATCAAGGGCCCGTTTGGTTGCAAGAAAAGGTGGGAATGGGAATGGGTTTTAAGGGGATGGAATCTTAGGGCCATGTACTATGTTTGGTATGACATTGTAAAAAAGAGTATGAATGAGAATGAAGATTAATCAAATTACCAAAATATCCCTATTTTAAAATTTAAATATTAATATTTTTCATTAAATATTAATATTTTTCATTAAAAATTAATATTTTTTCCTTTTCTTCTCTTCCTCTAGTTATCCTTTCTCTTCCTTTTAAAGATCCACCTGTGTTTTTCTTATAGCTCCTTTTTCTTCCTATTATGATCTTCTTCTTATAGATCAATGTTTATCGAAAAGGGAATTGTCCTTCATGGGACTTCTCTTCCTTCACGGCAATGTAAGATAGATTCTTGTTTAGAATGACAGTCTTTTCTTCTCTCTCTCTCTCTCTCTCTCTCTCTCTCTCTATGAAGTGACAATGACAATGAGCTTTAGTGAAAGAGAGATGCTAGAGATGGATCCATTCACGACATCACTCCCTTCCACTCTCTCTTTCTTTCTTTCTATACAGAATAATGGCTCTTCTATTGCTCACCTTTCAATGGTGAATGTCATTCATAAAGAACCCAAAATGACGGCAAAATTCAATCACACGTTGACGATAATGGGAGCCTACGATGATTTCTAGTTAAAAGAGTTGAGGAAGATGAGGGTGGAAGAGAACAAAAGATGGGTATAAATGTAATTGCATTTTTCATTCCTGGTAATCCTTCCTATTCCTTCAGATGTGTGACAAAGTCGTCAAACCTAAATCTATGGGAATGGGCATTCCCAAGGTAATGGAATCCAAGAGCAATCATTCATAAATACCTATAACATCAAACAAAGTCCTCTCAACCCCTAGTATCCAAGAATAATCTAACTCATTTTTTCTATCTATTTCATTTAGCTATTTACTTGCTTCAGAGCCATAATATAAGCCTTACTATTTATAACTCTTTTTTTTTTTTTCCACAGAGCTTTCTATAAGTATCACTACTCTTGTCGTAACCGACCTTTTTAGCGAAATGAAATAAAAAGTGTTTAAAATTGATTTCCAAAATGAATATTGAAAATCAATTTATTTGGAGTCACCACCAAAATTTTTGATGAAAAACTTTGGAAAACCAATTTAAAATAAAAAGAAAAAGGAAAAATGGTCTGCAAAACCAGAGATGGATTCGGGAGTCTATTTGAGTGTGGGGAAGGTGTTAGGCACCCCACAACACCCGTCCATAAGGACGGTTACCTTAAACTAGTTAGCTGAAGTAGAATATGGCTCTAAATTTATCTTAGTTACCTTTTATTGACATGTATGCCTGTTAAACAGCAAAGACAAAAATGACATAATGGAAGCAAACGAATAGATATTTACAAAGGGTTGACTTGACCTAGGATGACCTAGGGCCTACGTACCCCGTGATAGGGATCAAAGTCCATGTAGTTCGACCAAAAAGACATATTTATTGTTTGATGATTTGTAAATTTTGTGATGAAAACAAGAAGGTTTAAATTAAACAAATTTTCATAAACGAGACAGAATGGGGATTTAGTTTATGTATTTTAAATCACGACAACCTGATTAATCTAGCTTTCCTGACCTCTTCATGTTTCTCTCCTTTTAATTTTGTTTATTTTTGAAATCTTAATCTTTATTTTAAAATTTAAATGAAATGATTACAATGAATGAATTTAATCATTTCGTAGATAAAAAGAAAAGAAAATTAATTAAGATATTTATTTTTGCATTATTATCATTATTGTTATTATTATTTTAAAATGAGTATGTATTAATTTTAGGGATCTAAGGAAATTCAAATCTCACACGACCCTAAGCATTCGAGGATAACAATATTTCCACATGATAATTTCATAAATAATGGAAAATATTTAATTAAAGTAAATATTTAATTATTATTATTTTTAAAACAAATGCGTACTAATTTTAGGGATATAAGGAGATTAAAATCTCACATGATCCCATGCAATCAAGGAGAACAACATTCTTACATGATAATTTTGTAAATAATAGAAAATATTTAATTAAAGTAAATATTTAATTATTATTTTTTTGTATTATTATTTCTGTTATTTAAAACAAATGTGTATTAGTTTTAGGGATCTAAAGAGATTAAAATTTCACATGATCCTAATCACTCGAGGAGAACAATATTCTCACTCGATGATTTTCTTGGAATCTTGTTTATAAAGCTAAAAATTAATCTCATATTGATAGAAGACAAGCATCGGGAGGCACATGATGCACATCCACGCATATATACATATATATACCTCTATGTTTACACACACACAAATATATATATATATATATATATATGAACACATGTATAGTATATATATGTATACACATGGCAAGCAAACAAACATGCATTAGGAAGCAACAGATATATATATATATATATATGTGCATCTCTATATTTTCCATACACATATACATATATTTATATATAAACACATGTATAATATATATATATATATATATATTATAAGTATGGCAAGGAGACAAACATGTATCAGAAAGCAACAGATATATATATATATATATACCTCTATATTTATACATACACATATATACACACACACACACATATATATATATATATATAAGCATGGCGAGGAGACAAACATGTATCAAGAAGCAACAGATATATATATATATACCTCTATATTTATACATACACATATACATATATATATATATATATATATAAGCATGGCAAGGAGACAAACATGTATCAAGAAGCAACAGATATATATATATATATATATATGTACCTCTATATTTACACATGTATAGTATATGGCGTGAGAAAAAAAAATAAGCATCAGGAGGCAAATGGTATATGTACATAAATAAATATATATATATATATATATATCTAAACACATGTATAGTATATATATATATATATAAGCATGGTGAGAAGAATGAAAGCATCAGGAAAAGCTTACTCTTTTTCTCTCTCTCTCTCTCCTCCACGGCACCAGAAGAAGTCTACAACAATTTTTCTTCTCGGCTCTAGAACGAAGACAACTTCAGTAGTTTTCGAAACCTCCTAATAAGCTTCTTTGGTTCATCATCCCTCATTTGTTTGCCTCTGTTCACAGCGTCCAAAACAAGGGAGGTATTCCCTCTTGACCTCTTTTCTTCCTCAGCTGGGTTCACCTCAGTCCCTTTCGATAGGCTCGCTTCAAAGTTCTCTCGTTCTACTCGTCTTGGTATGCCTTTGGTCCAGCTTGTCTCGGTGCCACAGTCCAGCTTGTCTCAGTGTGCCTTCTCTTCTCTTCAAGCTGTAACCTTGACACCCTTAATCTTTACTTCCTTCTCTTCTCAGTTTGGTTGCTCCTCCTTTTCGGTCTGCACTTTCTTTCAGCTAAGGTTCACTTCCTCAGCCTCTCTTTATAGAGGACACTGTCATCATTACCTCTTTTGCTGCTCGTCACTTCTTCAGACAAGCTACGACAACTTGCAAGAAGCGGCTACAACAATTTACAAAGCAACGTCAACTTGCAGAGAAGCTACCGTCAAATTGCCAAGAGATATGGATTAGAGTTATAAATCATATTTTACCATTATATTATATATTTTGATTTAATTTAACCTTTTTTTTTAATTTTCTATTTTTGTGTCTTTTATGATTTTTTATTTTGATTTGTTATTGTTATTATTAATTAATTCTTATTTTCAAATTTTGGTTTTTTTTTCTTAAAGTTCTCCCATTATTCATTTTGAATTTTAAATTGCCTTCACTTAAGAATGTCATTTGAGTCAATGTCATTTTTATTTTCTTTATTTGCTTAATTATTAATTACTTGGTGTATCAATTAATTAAATAATCAAGTAATTAAGGATGGGGTCTTCACAACTCCGTTAGTACTTCATACTTTTTAGTAACTTGAGAACTTATACTCTTAGTCCAAATTCATTCTTAATATTCAATTATGCTTAAGGCCTTGAATCTTATTAAATATACTGTGTTATGCACTTGTGCAATTTCAACAATTTACCATTAATACTAATGTGGCCTTAGAGATCATTCAACCAAGTTCCAAAATCCTTAATTAAGCAATTATTATCATTCATAGCCACCTAATCATGTCCTAAAAGACTCCCTATTCAAATTTCCATTATTTTTTTCCATGGAAAATTTAGGAAAAATCAAGATAAATATTAAATTAACTTTAAATTTAAAACGATAACTTCTAAGGCCTTAATTCACTTCCTAGATGCTTAATGATATCAAAGAAGTGCAAAACTTTTGAATTTCATCTCCTTATAAATATACTCATACACTTCCTAAATTAGGGTTTTTAAATCCTGAAGCTAAAACTCACAATTGATCAATGATTATAGGGAAGAGTGGTCAGAAATTTACTTAGGATGTGAAGCCCCAACTCAATTTGATGAGATTACACTGAATTGAGCTCAAATTCCCTACTTTCACGCGTGAACAATGCAAATCACGTTTGAATAGTACCAGAATTAGGGTTTCTTTGATTTTGAGCCATTTGAGTGAAATTAATCACTTTCTTCCTTTCTCCAACTCATAATATTTTTTTAAAAAATTTCACCTAAAAAAACCTTTTATACTTGTGGATTTTATGGGTATTAAGTACTCCTTGAAGGCTTCATTTTGCATTTCACTACTATTTCATTTCATTTTTATTTTTACATTTTAGATTTTTATTTCACATCTCACGTCGCATCATTTCCTTCACCACAAGTAAATTTCTTTTTTTTTTTTTATTTACATTTAAATTATTTTAGGATGTATTTCTCACATAGTACACAATTTAGGCTAGATTCATTTTGTGAATGAGGATTTCATATCATAAGGCATTACATTTGCATTTGAGGGGTTATATTTTCAAATTATGTAAAAACCCCATCCCAAAATAATAAGAATAAAAATTAATAATTAATTAATTATTAATTGATTAATTCATTAATTAATTAAATGTAAAATGGGTGAGTCACAAAATAAAAGTCAAATATGGAAAAGCAAAACAAAAAATTAAAAATATGAAAAGTAAAATAAAAAATAAAAAATAAAAAATAAGATAAAATAAAATAAAAATTAGAAATGAAAAAAAAGAAGAAAAAAATTGAAAAAGGAAAAACAAAACTCCCAAAACAATGTTGTTAAAAATGCAAATCCCCACATGTCCATGTTTCACACTACTCACAGAAACTCGAACACTCATGCTGATCATGCTCCACACCACTCACGGAGACCCACACACACATGGTGGTCTGGGAATGAGGTAAAGGAAAAGTGTTCATCCATGTTTTTAGGATTTTGAAAAGCAAAACCGAGAAAAACAACTATAAAGAGAAGAGAGGGCACCAAGAGAGAGAGCATGCTGAGAAAAAAAGGAAGGACGTCTCTGTTTTGTTGCTGTAAAAAAGAGTACTAAGGGACCAAAAAGGGAAAAGAGACATTTGTGCAAATTAAATGAGCCTCGGGGACAACACAAAGCAATAAGAGAGGAAGATGGGTAGAACCTTTGCTTTATGCAACTTGGCGCCGTGTAGCTCTATATTGAGCATGGAAGAATAAAGTATGAAATGAAGTTAAAGGAAGCCTTATGGAGGCTATGAAGATGAGAGACGTTGAGAAGTTGAAACCATGAGAGGACACAGAGAGAGAAAGAAAGAAAGTGAGAGAGTCGATAGTGAAAGGAAGAAAGAGAGCGTGAGTTCTTCTAGAGATATTTATGCATTGGTTTGAAACAGAAAGAAGGGGAGACTGAGAAGGAGGAGAAAAGGGTAGGCTTATAAGGATGAGGGGAATGTAGCCTTGAAAACCTCGATTTTTCATGTCCAAAAAACAGTGAGAACAAGGTAGAAAAGAGACGATAAGGAGGAGCTTTGAGAATAGGAGAAGGCAATTTTTACACCTCTATTTTCACGTCCAAAAAATAGAGAACAAAAGAGGTTAAGAGGATAGAAACCTTAAGTAAGAGCTGTGAGAAACCAACAAAAATAAGAATAGAGGAGAAGGAAAAATGAAAAAGGCACCATAAATTGGACATTCATCTTATTATTTGCATTAGAAAACAAAGATAATTAGATGGCTACTATAGCATAGTAGTCACTTAAGAAGTATTGAAGGTAATATCCATTATTTACTTTAAGCTTCATGACGTTTAAATATGCACTAGTAAGTTGATAATATTTTGACAAAAATGCAAGGAGTTCACGTGAGATGAAGGGCGTTCATATTGTGTTTGAAAATAGGGGTTGATTATATGCTTTAAACATGTTGATATACTTCGTCCAGTTTATGTACTCTGCTAGTAGTGTTTTAGTCTAACTTCTTTTGCCGTGTTCAATAGTTATTGGATAGATTTGTCGGTTGATTAGAAATGAAAAATGGTAGTGATTAAATGACATTATGCCTTTGTTTTTTATGGCGTCACCTTCATTCAACTTGTATATGTCTTTTGGCCAATGTATTTTGCTCAGTTTTTCCTTTTCTTAAGTCTGGGTAATTATATTCAAGCTTGGGTATGATAAGTTTATGATAAATTCTTGATTTAGGTCCTAATCAAGTATGCCTTTATTTGCTTTACTTAGTGGATTTTGATGTAAGATTAGCATGTTTTCCTTTCATTTGGATTCAAAATAGGTGAGTTAGGCATTTTCCATGGGTCCACCTATTGGAATCACGAGAACGCTTTTGGTTTCTTTCATGAGGTGGCATCATTATTTTAGGGATGTGTTAACTTTAGTGAGTATAATTTTTTTTTTTACTCTTTTTTTAATATGTAGAGGATGTTAAAGTCTAGACGATGTATTGTAGTGTGGTATCTATTTTGACTTATATATATATATATATATATATATTATAAAATATGTTTGTTCTAAAATAAATAAATACGCCTATAATATCTTTTTTTTTTTTAGGATTAGCTTTTATTTAATTTTAGAATCGTCGTTTGAGACTTAATATCTTCTCTAGCACCTAGGAAGTTAATCGGCAGGTCGTGTGAGACCCTATATTTCCTCTGGCTTCACCTATTACCAGTTTGTTTTTATCAAAAAATAATAAAGTGGGTTCCAATGGCACACGTCCAATCGGTGTTTTCTTAAATATATATAAATATATAAATATATATATATATATATATAAGTAAAATCAATTTTCCTAAAAAAAAACAATCCATCTTCATATTTCACATCTTATCCATATATCTTGATTTTTGTCTCTTTTAAATTCTAAAGTAAAAAAAAATCCAAACAAATCAGATAGGATAGTTTTAAAAAAAATCAATAAAACATACTTGGTTTGAAATTCCTCTTGAATGTTTTATTCTAAAATAAAAAATAAAAAACTGATATTTTAAGTTTTCTTTTCTTATTTTTCAAGTTTTACTTTCTTTTAGATAACAAACAAAAATGAAAACAAAAATATTTATTGTTTCTTTTAAACTTGACTTCAAAATAATTAAAAAAATTACACTTTACATAGAAGTCCAAAAATAAAAAAGAAAATAAACAGAAGGAAAATGAAAGGAGCAAAGAAGTGATATTAAATCGATTTTCATAAATTAAGACACACTAACCAAAATCTTAATTTCATTTTGTTTACAAAAATCTATTTAATTTTAGCTATCTTGTTTCTTTCGCAAAATTAAAAGACACTAACCAATTGCCACGTATTTTACGCCAAACTACGTGGACTTTGATTCCCATCCCAAGGTATGCAGGCCCTAATCTTTGATCCTAGGTCAATTCTGCCTTTGTAAATATTTTATTTTTCTTCCTTTATTTTATTTTCTTAATTGTTTCATTATTTTCCTTTTTTTTTTTTTTGTATGATTGATAAGAGTAATCAAAATTTGATTTAAGCCCATATAATTTTTGCATAATCAACTTTGGGTAATTATTCTTAAGAGTGAGTGTTGTGGGGTGCCTAACACCTTCCCCACACATAACCAACTCCTGAACTTGATTTTTGGTTCATAGACCACCTTATCAATTTAATTGGTTTTTCAATGTTTTCCTTTAAAAATTTTGGTGAAGACTCCTAAATTTTGGTTTATGTTGTTAAAGTAAAAATTAAAACTAGTCTTTTTTTTTTTTTTTCTTTTTTTTTTTTCTGTTTTGTGCCATGCAGTCACATTTTAGGTGTGATAGATTGAATCATTTTTTACCAACTGTTTGATGTCACTTAGGAGGAACTTTTAGAGAGCACATCTTGGAAGAAAGTTTTCTTGGCTCTTAGGTGGAGACTTGGATCCTAGAGAGGAAGAAGAAGGGTTAAAGAGGGCATTACATTAGGAATTCTTTGATGATCTCTTAATTTTAGTTTCTTAATATCAAATTCTTCCTCTTATTCTTCTTTTGTTTGCTGAAATTCTCATTAATTAAATGCTAATTGATAATCATGAATGTGTTATTGATGTGATGGTATTTGATCCTAAGATGTTTGATTAGATTGCTTCATATATATGCCCATTTAGTTTCCAAATTTAGGCTCAATGTGGTTCATGTGAACTTTTGTGAATTTTCTAGTACTTCATATGATGCCATTTTACCTTAAAATTTTATGTAAAAGTTCTTTCATATTTGTAGATTCTTGATGAATTTTCCATTGATTTTTAAGCTAGGATGGGTAATGGAAAAGTGATGAACATTAGTGCTTATCCTGAACATATTCTATTTTAGTGAATATTACCATGGGTCAACTTGTTAAATTTTTTGGGAAGCTTCTATACATCCTTTTATATACATGTTGTCTAGTATGTCATTGTTTTCGAATTTTTTTAGAATTTATAGTGTCCAATTGAAATGCCATTTGTATAATTTAGCACACACAACTCTGTAATCTGATAACTCAAGTCTAGTCAACTTTGTGAATTTTTTGGTATTGATCTAGAAAGTGTTTTGAGCTAATTGTTAATTATGTGAACCTTCTATATGTCTAGTTTTTAGGATAAATTGGTGTTGGGGTTTTTCTTTTAGGATATAGAACTCTACCACTGATTATTATACATAACTCAGCAACTAGAGAAAACAGGGTAGTGGATTCACTTTTTCTTCATTTTGGTGTGCACATTTGAGTTGAATGAGGTCTCCTAGAATTATATACATGGCTGCCCATTTTTGTTTGATATGATTGTAACATATGTTGTTTACCTTGGTGTGCAATTTTGGGCTCAATTATGTCTCTTATGGAGATGTTTTGTAACACTTGCTAAGTTAATTTTACTAAGTTAATGCAAAAACTTTTCTTTTAGCAAGAATGATGGTATAAATATTTGTAATGTATAAAACTAATCAAAGATGATATTTGGCTCAGTGGTAAGGCAAGTTATCTGGAGCCAAGGGGGCGTGGGTTCGAGATACAGCTCCCTCTTCCTTTAGCATTTTTGTGGTGTTGACACATGTCACCCTTTCGGCGAAATTACCATTTTACCCTTCATTATAGCCTTCTTTTACACGAAGCTTCTCCTTCCTCTGTAGAAAAATGAAAATCTTCTCCTCCTTTGGCTTCTGCTTTTTGCTCTGCCTACCATCACATTCAACCTTCGGCTAGCTCCTTCAATCACTGGCGAAGCTTTTTGGGCAGCCACCGCCTGCCATTGGCTGACAACAACCACTTTTTCTAGTAGTTTCATGTTATAGCCATGGGCAACAAATTTTTATCGATTTTGGTGAGTTTTAATTAGTTTTTTAATGAGAATGATGTTAGGAGAAGCATTTTCAACCCTTTCCTATTGAATTTAAGCTTTGGAAGCATGATTTTAGCCAAGTTTTTTAGAGTTGTTCTGATAGGGACTAAACTAAAAAGTTTTGAAATTTTGGGATTTTCAGAAAATGGTGAAATTATGCGGTTTAATGGGTTTAAATTGGTCTTATAAGAACATTTTTAAGGTATATGACATGAAACCCTAGTGTTCTTCAAGATTTTACTTGAATTGAAGGAAAAAGTATGAAATGGGGGCCTAAAGCGAAAATTCAAAAAGCTTTTAAGGCAGTGAGTGTAAATTGACGAAAATTTTAGGAAAAGTTAGGGTATGGAATCAAGAAATTTGATTTAGGGCTAGTTTTGAGTAATGAGAAGGGAATGGAATATGAAGGTGGAAATGACAATATGAAGAATTAAAGAGAATATGTGGTGAAGTAATGAAATGGGATTATGGTTGTTTTATGACTTTGTTAAAGCATTATAATAAACCTAAATTGATGTGTTTAGTGATGGAAATTGTGGAAAGTATATTTTGATGATATAGGGATTGTGGGTGAACTTTCTTGTTAAGCAAGAGAAGAGGATAAGGTTATTTAGCACACGACATCCTCCAAGTAAGCGGTAGCTATTCCCACTGTATAATTACCATTGTATTTATGGTAGCAAACTTGTTAGACTTGTAAATCATGCAGATGACCTATGAATTATGATTGATATATGATATTCATGTAAAATTTGTAAAAGAGAGGTTTGAATAAAAAGGGGAATGTTTTACTGAAGAATTGATATTGAAAAAGGGAAAACTAATAAATGGTAGTTCCTTAGATTTAGGGAGGATAAGATAAGACGAATGTTTTAGCATAAGCTTGTGACTTATGACCATATGAGTGATTTACCCCGAGATGTTGTGTGCTCTCGACCGTGAGATGCTGCATGCTCTCGACCGATATGAATAACCCGAGGGATACATACCCTTGACAGTATGGGTGATTTACCCCAAGATGCTGTGTGCTCTAGACTGTATGAGTGATTTACCCAAGATGCTATGTACTCTTGACTGTATGAGTGATTTACCTTGAGATGCTGCGTGCTCTCGACAGATGATTAAATTGCATGGGCCACGAGTCCATGACCGATGCTTGATGTCTGATAGTCTTCCTTAGAATCTAGGTTCAGAGCCAACTGTATTTTGAATAAAAATGAAGGTTTTACATAACTTTAACAAGAATCTAAGAGCTGAGTTCCCTTGACAGTTTGATGTTAATTGATGGAAAAGATTCTCCGAGGGTTGTGGATCCTCAACTGTGAAAATATGATTTCCAAGGGTTATGTACCCTTAATCGATTTAAATTTTCCATGGAATGCATGTTATTGCATGTTAAGGTTTAAAGTGTAAAGGTTTAAATCATAACCTATGAAAAATTGACCAGTTTAAAAAGGTATTATTGATTTATTACTGGAAATGCTACCCGTTTATGTTTTAATGAATTTCAGGTAGCCATCTTGTGAAGTTTGCTGATCAAGAAGGCTAGAGGAGCCCTGTTGGCACTGTTGTCATTTTGATTTCTCCATTTTATTGAGATTTTTGTTATATTTGGTATGTAAATAGTAAAGATATAAATAGATGTAATTAATATGTATGACCATACGTAGATCTCCCATTCCCCTTGTGTTGTAGTTATAGCTAGGTTAAATTGAGAGCTGAGCTCTCTTTTATGTATATTATTGTTTTAGCAGATGTTTGTAGAAACTTCAGGAGGTCTCAGTTATAAAGGAGACTCTGCCGAAATTTCTATAAATTTGATATGAATGTGAATCTGCCTGGTAATGAATGTCTATTGTATATGATTGCAACTCAGTTAAGAACCAACTTGTTAGGCTTATAGAGGCAGGCTAGTCTCATTATCTATGTCAGTCACACTCAGAGAATTGGAGTGTGACATATTTAATGTGTTATCTATTGGCTTTCCAAATAATATTGAATTATGGTGAGTTTAAGCTTAAGAATCATGGCTAAGAGGCATTCAAATCAAGGTACAAGGGATACACAAGCAAGGATGGCAAATTGGAAGATTAGTAAGATTAAGTTATCGAATTCCTTTAAGCTTAATTATAATTTATGTACTCTTAGTCCTTTGTAATCACCCTGTAATGAATATATATTTGGACACTCACATGCACGAATACTCATGAATGTTTTATTTAACACCAACGCACACCCATATCAATGGATGATTGATTTAACACCCTCACATACAAGACACCTTAGTTTTTAAAAAAATGTGCCATGTGAGATCCAACGCTTCCATAAGCACTTCTTTTTTAAATGTGTCATGTGAGGTCTAACGCCTCCATAGGTACTCTCTTTTGGTTTCTTTGTCATGTATGGTGCAACACCTCCATTGGCACATTCTTCATACATTTATGGTTTTTCCTATCATTAATGTTACTGTGTGTGACCAACGACTTCATAAGCACTTAATGAGACATTAGTATTATCATGCGAGACTAATAACTTCATGAGCACCTAATGATATACCAGTGGGGCTATATTAGATTCAATGACTCTATAGGCATGTCCCAATACTACTCGCACATGTTTAAATTAAAGTAGGGGTTCCAATGGCTTGTATTATGTTATGCATATTTTCTAAAAATATAGTTAAGTTTAAAAGGCCCATGTTTGATAAATGCTTTTACAAAAATAAATAAATTTAAAATAATCAAATAAATACTAAAGTCTTTCTTGAAATATTTTCAAATATATATTGAGTTCAATATTTCTTTGTTTTTCCAAGGTTTATCTTGTTCATGATTAAAAAATGTATTAAGAATAAAAAAACAAGTGTTCATATGTTTCCATAAATATTTCAATGTAAATACCCATACATCTTTTTTTTTTTTCTCACATTTTAAAAAATACAAATGAGGAGAGTTAAGAGGTAAGATTAAGTCAATTTCATAAAATTTAAACATATCAACCAATTTCTACATTATTTTGTTTATGAAAATTGGCCAGATTTCAACTATCATTATTATCTTCACAAAATAAAAAATAACTATCCATTGACATGTAGTTTTAGACGAACTATATAGATTTTGATCCCTATTGTAGGGTACATAGGCTTTAAGCTCTCATCTTAAGTCAAGTTTGTCTATTGTAAATATCCATAATTTTGTTTCATTTTATTTTGTTTTCTCTGTTATTTTCACATATGTTTAAAATGGGTGATTTTAAATAAATGTGGGCAATTTTTAATAAACCAAAAGTTATATCTTTTGCTTTGCTTGACTAATTTCAGTAACTGTTCTTATAAATGGGTGTGTGGGGTGCCTAATATCTTTTTAACACTTAAATAGACTCTCAAACCCATTTTTGGTTTTGTAGACCACCTTTTGTTTTATTTGGTTTTCCAAAATTTTAGGTTTAAAAATTTTTATAGTGACTCCAGTAAATTAGTTTTCAAAATTAGTTTTAAGAATAAATTTATATCTCTTTCTTACTTTACCTACCTTATAAAGTCCTCATTTGGGATAGATATTGGTGTTATGAGAGGGTTGGAACTGGAAATCGATTTAGAACACTTGGAATGAAATCCTTAGAGCGAGTATTCTATGATCAATAGATCTTTTTAAAAAAGGATAAAGCTTCTTACTCAACTAAGGGAGTGTCTTTCGTTTAACCTGTATACGGTCCATTTTTGGTTAGTTGCAATAAATAGTAAGAGATCTTTTTGGGTGTGGTGGACCACTGGAACCCCAAATTGTATATATATATATTTTTCCATATAGATGTTCCTCTTAGTATGGACAATCTTTACATTGGAACCATTTTATGTATTAGAAAAAATAGTGTTATACAATGGTCTTCA
Organism: Delonix regia; assembly: GCA_037074485.1. Lineage (NCBI taxonomy): Eukaryota > Viridiplantae > Streptophyta > Magnoliopsida > Fabales > Fabaceae > Delonix > Delonix regia. The sequence continues at coordinate 9,073,138 of CM073453.1, forward strand.
CAAAAACCACTGTAATGTTTTGTAGAAGAATTTGTGATAGGATTGTCCCTCTCTCTTTGAAAGCAAGAATGAACTATACCTTACTAGATTTTACTCGATATAATCTATTTTTTCAATATACTAAAGCAAGTAAAAAAAAAAGGACAAAGGCAAATCTTGAGTTCAGAGGAAACCAACACGTCATATCCAGAGATAAAGGTATATAGCAATAAAAACCATGTACACTAGAGTGTATATTATGTTCAGAGTTCCAAGTAGTTTAAAAAACAATTTAATTTAAATCTTTTCTTATTATCATTGGGCAATAACATAAATGAAAAATTCAAGGTTAACAACGAAATCCATGCACCAAAGCACTAAATATATGTGTTGTGTAAATTGACTGGCTTAGGTTTATAAAAGATTTGAACATGTCACTATCTCTCTGACTAAAAATGTTGTAGTAACCTACATTAGTATAATTTAAAAATATAAAAAATAAGTTAATAAATACTAGATATAATGCATTAATCTAAACCATACAAATTATCACAAGAAATTGTCAAATAAATCTTTCATTACATCTTACATTAAATAGCTACGCAGGCGAAGATGTGTTGGAAAATTTGTTAGTGTTGCTATCAAAATAGCAAAATAACTTAGTCTGAGTCACATTAAAAAAAAATTTCCATAAGCAAAATTTCCTCGCAGATGAATTTCTCCAGGATTAAATGGACTTCTTTGAGATAGAATTCAAGTTCAGCACTAACATGAAAGATAAAGCCAAGGCGAAAATGCTCAAAAGGTGTATATGTAACCCAAAGAGGCATCAAATATCAGCAGAGAATGGAATATGAATGTTGGTAACATTATTAGTGTTTAAACAAGAAATTAAGTAATTTTAAAGATTTGTAACTGTTGAAATCAACTCAATAAATTGTTTTAATAAACAGTGATTATAAACAATTACTTAGGCATTAAATTGAGCAACAGTCATAAATAGAAATGTTTTGATGAAGAGGATTAAGATATTTTTTTTAAAAAAACCTCTCACTTATTCTGTTGAAATATCATATAAATATCCAATAATCCCCCACATATTTCCAAAGAACTAGTTTAAGAAAGAAAATAATCTCTTGGTTACCTACACAAGTGTAATTGTCTTGAATCTGGTGTCTTTTGGACTATAAATTAGACCTAGACAAATAAGACTTAACCTAGAGAGAAATTGTAACACTTGCTAAGTTTACTAAGTTCATGCAAAATTTTTTTTTACTTAGCAAGAATGAGGAATAAGTATTTGTAATGTGTATTATATATCAGATGTAAGCCTTGGCTCAGTGGTAAGGCAAGTTATCCGGAACCAAAGGGGCGTAGGTTCAAGTTATAGCTCCCTCATCCCTCAGCATTTTTGTGGTGTTGACACGTGTCACCTCCCCCAGCGAAATTACCATTCTACCCCTCACTATAACCTCCTTCTACATGCTTCTTCTCCAAAATCTGCAGAAAAAACGCAGCAACTTCTTCATCTTGGATTTCCACTTTTTCCTTCGTCCACCGCCAAGTTCAACCTCCGGCCACCTCCCTCCATCACCGACGAAGGTTTCTGGGCGGCCACCACTTGCCGTTGGCCGGCAACAACCACTTTTTCTGGTGGGTTTTGTGGCATCGTTGAGCAGCGACGTTTTATTGATTTTGGTGAGTTTTAAGTGGTTTTTTCATGAGAATGATGCTAGGAGAATCATATTTGGCCCCTTTCCATTGAAATTGAGCTTTGGAAGCATGATTTTAGCTAAGTTTTTTTGAGTTATTCTGACAGGGACTAAACTGAAAAGTTTCGAAATTTTGGGGTTTTTAGAAAATGGTGAAATTCTGCGGTTGAATGTGTTTAAATTGGTCTTATAAGAACACTTTTACAGTGTATGTCATGAAACCTTAGTGTTCTTCATGGATGGAAGGAAAAAGTATGAAATGGGGGACTAAAGTGAAACTTTAGAAAGTTTTTAAGGCAGTGAGTGTAAATTGACGAAAACTCTGGGAAAAAGTGAGGGGATGAAATTAAGAATTAGGTCTAAGGCTTGTTTTGAGTATTGATAATGGAATGGAATATCAAATTGGAAATAGCAATATGAAGAAGTAAAGAGAATATGTAATAAAGTAATGAGATAGGATTTTGGTTGTTTTATAGCTTTGTTAAGACATTATAATCAACCTAAATTGATGTATTTGGTAATGGGAATTGAGGAGAGTATATTCTTATGTTATAGGGATTGTGGGTGAAATTGAATTTATAATCAAGAGAGACCGAACTAAGGTGGTTATAGCATTGTCAGCCACCAGGTAAGCGGTAGCTTTCCCCACTTTATAATTACCATTGTAATTATGGTAGCAACTTGTTAGACTTGTTAGTCTTGCATATAACCTATGAAATTTGATTGATATGTGATGTTCATGTAAAATTTGTAAAAGAGAGGTTTGAACAAAAGAAGGAATGTGTTACTAAAGAATTGATATTGAAAAAGGGAAAATTTATAAATGGCAAGTCCTTATATTTAGAGAGGACAATATAAGACGGATGACTTTAACGTGAGCCTACGACTCACGACCGTGTTGGTGATTTACCCCGAGATGCTGTGTGCTCTCGATCGATATGAATAATCCGAGATGCTGTGTGCTCTCGATCGTATGAGTTATTTACCCCGAGATGCTGTGTGCTCTCGATCGTATGAGTTATTTACCCCGAGATGCTTTGTGCTCTCGATAGATAATTAAATTGCATGGACCACGAGTTCATGACCGATATTTTATGTCTGATAATCCTCTCTAGAATCTAGGTCCCAAGCCAACGGTATTTTAAATAAAAAGAAAGGTTTTTACCTAACTTTAATAAGTATCCAAGGGCTGAGTTCCCTTGATAGTTTGATGTTAATTGATGAAAAGGATTCTCCGAAGGTTGTAGATCCTCGACCGTGAAAATCATTTAAACTGTTCATTAAGTGTAAATACATATTATTGCTTGTTATGGTTTAAACTATAAAGGCTTAAATCATAAATTGATTCATTACTGGAAATGCTACCCGTTTATGTTTTAATGAATTTTAGGCAGCCATCCTGAGCAGTTTGCTGATCAAGGGGGCTAGAGGAGCCCTGTTGGCATTTTATTTCTCCATTTTTGTTGAGATTTTGTTGTAATTGATATATGTAAATAGATGTAAATGTTTTGTATGACCACAGGTAGATTCCCCATTCCCCTGTGTTGTAGTTGTCTCTGACTGAATAGAGAGCTGAGCTCTCTTTTATGTATAATATTGTTTTGGGCAGATTTTTGTAGAAACCTCGGGAAGTCTCAGTTATAGAGGAGACTCTGCCGAAATTTCTACAAATTTCATTGGAATGTAAATCTGCTTAGTTATGAATGTTGTTATGTATGATTGTAATTTAGTTAAGAACCAACTTGTTAGGCTTACAGAGGCGGGCTAGTCTCGTTTTCTATGCCGGTCACACTCCAGGAATTGGGGTGTGACAGAAATGGTGAAGTTTATAACTTTTATGAATGATAAACTCTTAATTGCAAGTTTGAGATCTTATCTACTAAATTACTCCCACAATTTCTGTTGTTATCTCAATTTTACGCTTTGATCAGCCATGTGTGCACTTGGTAGTTAATCAGTGCTTTCACCTTGATCTCATAGTAGCCCCCGCTCTACACTCATATAGGTGATTCATCAAGTGTTTATTAGATTAATATGTCTACTTTTACCATTGAAAACTTTTTTTTTTCTAGACAATGGCTATTGCTAGTTGGCAATCACAATGCATAGACAAAAAAGGAGTTAGTTTTACTCCTAACAGTATATTATCCAAGTAGTTTCTTAATCACTTAGTCTCATTACCAGCCAATTCCATAGCAATAAACTTTGATTCCATAATGGACCTTGCTATAATAGTTTGTTTGGTTAATATCTAAGTTATTGAACCACCACTAAGGGTGAATACAAAACTTCTAAAGAAATTTGTCTCATTTGAATATGAAATCCAATTAGCATCATTGTATCCTTCTAATAGAGTGGGAAATCTACTATACATAATGCCATAAGTCATGGTACCTTTTAAATATCGCATTAGTTATATCAAATTTAAATGCAAGAAATATTAGGTACAAAAAGTCTATATTATAATAGCCTTTTTTATATATAAAAAAAATCTTCTTATTACAATGTTATTAGACTCAAATTCATTTTGAAAGCACCCTTTCCAATAGAGCCACAAAAATTAAATTTACACTGATGTTAGGCACATAAAGTGTCATTGAGAGTGAATGTCTTGCTAGTTGTGAGCTTGAGATGAACCTTATCTTTTCCAACTATTCCAAGAACTTTAGTAGTTTTACCATTAACCAAGACTACATGTTATTCACCATCCCTTACTATGATGTAAGAGGTAAAAACATATTTGTTTGCACAAATATGCCTAGTGGGTAGAAAGTCTAACACCCATTCTTTCATATTGACCACAATCAGAGCTTGAGTAATGACCACATCAATGATATAATATCTTTAGACCAAATTTGCATTTGACTTGGAGAATTGTCATTAATTACTCTCTTTCTACATTAAGCAACATGATGATTAGACTTAGTCATAATTTAAAAAGTTTGCCCGATTTGATATATCTAGCCAAAAAAATAAAACCTAAACAAAAAAAGTCCAATTTAAAAAGCCTAATTTGTAAAATGAGTCGGGCTCAGGGTTTTTTTAAAGCCCAGCCTGAGCCCAAAAATCCCAAATGAATACTTCTTTAATAAGTAAAAATTATTATTTAAAGCAAAACTTAGTGTAATGTAACAATTTGATAAAAAAAAAAAACTAATACCTCTTATTTAAAGGATCTATGTCAATACAACAACTCATTTGTATTACAACTTCTTTATATATAATCTTGTAATAATAATAATTATCTATGTTATTTATATTAAATCTTAAGTAACAAATTGATTTGACCACTTTTTATAAAGCCTGATTGGCTCGGCTAATAAAATATGGATAAAAGTTTAAATAAAAAAGTTCGACTAAAATATATGTTTAGACTTTTTTCTGAACCCAAATTCAAGTTTAGTTTTTAAAAGTTTGGTATGATGGTTAGGTTTAATGATGACATTGCTTCCCTTGACATACAATTAAAAATAATATATAATTTTCAAAAATTTAATATCATATGGATATTTACAAGTTTATCCACTTCTCTAAATAATAGTCATTCATGAAATCTAGACATAGAAATTAATGATTAAATCTTTGCGTCATGAATCCTGTTTTCATATGCTTAGACAACATTAACAAGATAGTCTCATCTAGTTCACTCTTTTTTTTCCTTTTGAAAAAAAATTAGTTTTCTCCCACTAGATAAGATCAGTTTGAATAAAATTTAAAATTCTCAACATACTTAACAAAAAACATAAGCATATTTTGTATTATCATGCCATTGCATTATAAAATCTTGTAAAATAATCATCTTCCATTCTAATTAAATTAGAATTTTGCAAGATAGTTATCAATTTGGAAAGAAGAAAAACTATCACTTATAATATTTGGTCTAATTTTTAATTCCACTATTTTGATTCTCATTTCTAATTAAAGTCTTTGCAAGACAACTTGACACTCTCAAAATTTTTTTTTTTCGTTTTAATAACACATTTTGAAATCACTCTGTGCTTGAAATCTAGACAAAACCTAATATCATCTCTAACTTTAAAATTTGATCACATTGGTATACTTAAACCATCTTGTTAATACATATATAATAATTCTAATTAAAATTAGATATTCCCAAGACAATCATCATTCGATCTAATACAAATAGAATTTTACAAAAAATAGTGATCAACTAACAAGTAATATTAGAGTTTCACATGATAGTCCTTAATTCAAAAAAACACATACATTACATCGTATGATTCTATTTTTAACTTATCTAATTCTCCATAACAAAATTAGATAAAATGACATTCAAATATGAATATATCACCAGAAGCCATGAAAGATAAAGAAATAGTATATGTACATGTACACAAAATTAAAATTCTTTTACGAATAAACTATCTCATATTATCTAGGCTCTTCTTCCAAAATTTGTTCTCTTAATTTTTGACACACAATTAATGTTTCTCCAAAATCCTTTCTTGAATTGAAATGATCCCAAAATAAATATAAATATATTCTTAAAAATAAATATTTTATTGATTTTATTCATATTATCATTTTTGTATAACTTTTCAACATTAAATACGTGGGTCAGGATATGCTCAATCCAAGCAAGTTTTCTATCACATAAAGATATTAAAATAATATGGCATATGGCTAATCAAATTAAATCCTCTACAAGATTCGAATTCCCATACCACATTGGAGAGATGGCTAGTATATCCTTACTTCATCAAATATTATACAATATTCAAGTGATACCACTAAAATTAGAGTAGTTATCTATATAAATATGGCGTCAAATAAAACCAACTATTTCTAAATGAATGAACCTAAATTAAAACACCTTCCTTTCAATTTTTTTCCTTAATTTAGTGATGGTAAAATTTTTAATATTATTTTTAATCCTATTAAATTTTTATAAAATATACGAGTTATGAAAGTTCAAAAAGTAAAAAAAATAAATAAATAACGTTGAAAAATTCAGCTATCTCATACCATCGAATTTTGACTAGTCTAAAAATTTGGAATCTTGAATATATTAGAATGGTTTTAACCCTCAACTCCATTAGTTTTTAGTAATAAATTTCAACCATTCTCCCAATCAAGCTTTTACTGCTAACATATAAACATCCCAGTTCATATTCACAAGCAATAAAGCAACCATTTCGAAACAGTTGAATAACAAAATGTCAAAAAGAGTAGCAAAGATACTCACATCGACATAGGCAGCATCCAAGTATGAAAATTGATCTTTGATAATTACTAGAATTCAAGAAACGTTGGGGTATCTTCATGGACCAGATGACACGGCTAGGCTCTATTAATTGACCTTGAGGTCGCTCATGATGAAGGGTTCCCAGAATCTGGTAGGCAGTACATCAATCAATTATGCGTTTTCACTTCTTTCCTCTATATATCTTCTCACCGATTCCAAATCCACTAATTTTCACCTCAGATTTTGCCCCAATATTCTCCATATTAGGACCAACTCAGAAACCCTTCATTTCTGCAATTTCCAAAGTTGCCAATGGTGCGTCATCAGGAGAAGTGCTGACAGCAGTGTTGGCAGATTACATATTCTTTAAGATTGTTGAAAAATTTGTTATAGTTGCTGTCAAAATAGCACAATAACTTGGTTTAAGTTATGTTAAAAAACACTATTTTTAAGGAATATTTTGTCGCACACAGAATTTCTCAAAAATTAAATAAACTCCTCTGATATGGAATTCAGAACTAATGGGAAAGAAAGAGTAAAGTAGAACAAACTCAAAAAGTGTATATGTCCAAAGGGATTGACTATATGCAGAAAATAGAATATGGCCGTTGGTAATATTAATGTAGTGTTTAAAACGACGACTTAAATAGTTTTGAAGACTTGTAACCGTTGAAACTGACACAATAACTAATTTTAAGAAATAGTAACTACAAACAATTACATAGGTATTAAATTTAGCAACAGTCATATACAAAAATATCTTAATGAAGAGAATTAAAATATTTTAAAACCAGTACGTCTCACTTATTCTTTTGAAATATCACATAAATATCTAACAAGATATGTATGAACTAATCGGGATTACATCTCGCAAGCAAGCAACAATTCCACGCGGAATTCTAGCATTCAAAGTAAAAATGTGATAAAGGAATCCAATTCCATGAAGGATGGATGATTTAATGTAAAAGAAGTGTGGAATCCACTTCCATTATATATGTCGTATTTGATTCCATTCCTTTACTTTATCCCTTTCTTTGGAAGCCTTCCCGCTATGTGCACATTGTCTTCAAGAATTTTAAAACAATCAACGCGTTTGGCTTTATTCTTTTGGAGCCACTCAGTTCTGTTCACACATGGAATTCATAGATTCACTCTCTAGAGAACCATTATATCATCTGATGACTCATATCAAATTAATGAGTTACCCATTTCAATATACTTTTAAAATTTAATTTAATGACTATAAATAATCTACAAACTGGATCAAATAGTCATTCATTTTATAGCAGTACCTGTTGTTGAAACTTGAAACCCGCGATTGTTTGAAGGAAAGCAGTAGAACTTCACAAGCATAATATTAATTGCCTGAATAATCCCTAAGAAAAGCTACCCTAGTTCTGTGATTATAATATATGTAAGAAAGAATTGGTGAAAAATAGGGACAAGAAAGTACAGCAAATGGATAAAGGAAAAGCGTATATCACCAATTCAGTTGAATGGAGGGGAAAATATATAATATTCATAATTTCATAATAACACGTCGTTATAAAAGAGCCTCCAAGCCACCCACACCTCTCTTTTTCATATCATCACATCTGTTAAATATGAAAGCATTACATTCTTCCATTTGAATAATTCTCTTTAAAAAAGAAGGTGTCCTACCATTAATATGAAAATGCTGATGACATTAAAAGGATCAATTTAATTATTGATTCTTTGTTATCGAATAGACAATGACTTGGTTGTTGGATTTATCAATAAAGGCTCAGAAAATAGGAAATTATAGATGGGATTTATTTTTTTCTAATCCATGATAATTCCATCTCAAATTCATCCCAAAATGGATAATTCTTTTATTAAAAACGGTAAGATAAGGGATGGATTCAGTGAGTGAATTTTCTGCCTCAAAATATCAATCTCTAATTTCATTTCTAATTTTTGTTGAAATCAGAGATAGAAATAATAATTTTCAAAATCTTTTTAGAATTGTTATTCTTGTTCCAAAAATATAAACACGATAATAGAAAACACTATAAATAAAATTTTCCGTTTTAAATATGTCATTTCTTATTCCACTGTTAATTAATTCCAAAAATATTGTTTTTATAAATTTTTTTTAAGAATTAGATTGTCTCTAATTAAATTGTAAAAAAATCATTTAATGTTCCTAAAGGTTTAGAATAGGTAAATTGTACCACACACGATTGTAATACAAATTAAATACGTAAATATTCTTTTCCATTATAAATACAATATGGTCACGACTAAGTTATTATCCAAAACGCCAATTAATAATTAACTCTCATGGATTGATTCTTTGCTTGATGGAAAAAGGTATAGCTTCCCAAGAAATTTATGTCGTACATATATAAATTAATTATCTTGTTTTTATTATTGTAACGCATAAACTAATATTTACTATTAAAAACATGTAAATAAAAGTCATGTACAAAGAATGACACAATCAATTGAATGAAAAGTATACTCAAATTTTCTTTCATTTCTCTTTCTCACTCTTATTATTTTAAGAGGAATCTGTGCAATCATTGAATCCATTGTCATTAATATTCCGTTTGCTTTTCCTTTTAGAATAGACAAGAGAAAAACATATAGAAATGAATAATGGGCACTTCCTTTTTCTTGTTTTATAAAATATTTCAATGAAGGGGAAAAAGAAAAGATCGATGTTAGGTATGATAGCAGGCCGAGTGACACGCACATGAATGTATGCAAGCATGCACGCATATATAATTTTATCATATTTTTAGATTCCACATTTAGACATATATAATGTCATAAAAAAATTAAGCCAAAATTGAATTATTTATGCAAATGGTGCAAATGTATTAGGATAACTAGAAATTTCCAATTTAAAGCAACAATTAAAAGGATATCATGAAACTCCACTAGTTAATGAGATAATCAGTTTACGATCGAAACTGATGATACATAGACATCATTATCTCGTAGTTATCAATTAGGGGGAAAGTCACCGACAGCTGGTTCCGATTGCAGCAGGGGTCATAGACCCAATTTCCTCAAGACATACAGAAAACCACTGTGATTAAGCGACTTCAGTTATAAGGTACGAACTGAATATAGACCTTGCTCTATTTTTCTTCACCTAATTTCATGTTTGATTTGGTTTCCGATAGCAAGTGACATGGTTTTGTTGTTATAGGATACAATTTTGCTGCTTCAAATTATACTGTAAGCGTTGACTCAGTGTCTCGCCCAAAGTCTTCCAATGGCACTGAGTGTCCCAGAAGCATCTTCTTCAAACTCTTCCAAGTCAACTTCAACCCAAAAATGGAAATATCATGTTTTCCTGAGTTTTAGGGGTGAAGACACTCGTAAAGCTTTTGCAGACCACATATATGCTGCTTTATGTAGGAAAGGACTCAAAGTTTTTAGAGATGATGAAGAGCTTGAAAGAGGAGGAGTTATCCCAGAAAAACTCCTTAAAGCAATTGAGGATTCTCTCTCTGCAATCGTCGTTATCTCCAAAAATTATGCCACTTCATCATGGTGTTTGGATGAGCTCCAAAAGATTCTTGCCTCAAAGAATGAATTGGGTCGAGAAGTTCTTCCCATCTTTTATGGTGTCGATCCATCTGATGTAAGACACCAAAAAGGAAATTTCGCTGAAGCCTTCATCAAGCATGAAGAGAGGTTTAAAGAAGATCAAGAGAAGGTGCAAAAATGGAGAAATTCTTTGAGAGAAGTTGCCAACTTATCTGGTTGGGATTCCAAGGATTGGTAAGTTTTTATTCATTAAATAATAATTTATATTTGAAATTTGAATCAGTCCTTGTTTGTCTTTCACTTTATATTTCTGCCCTGAAATTGTACATAAAAATTAAAATTAATCCAAATGGAAAAAATACTGATTAGCAAAAGTGTTCTATTACAAAAATTGAGGTAACAAATCCTTATTACAAAATTAATCAAGATTTGTATTAAATGTACTGTATCGTCCTTCATATTTTGTTTATATACTTGTAGGCATGAGTCAGAACTGATTGAAAAGTTGGTTGAAGTGTTATGGACCAAATTACGTAGCAGATTGCCAACTTACCGTGATACACTAATTGGACTTGATCGGAGACTAGATGAAATGAAATCACACTTAGGGATAGGGTTGGATGATGTTCGGTTCGTAGGAATTTGGGGTATGGGCGGTATTGGTAAGACAACTCTTGCAAGAGTTATCTATGAGAGATTCTATAGACAATTTGATCTTTGTTGCTTTCTTGCCAATGTTAGGGAGGTTTCACAAAGAGATGGCCAAGTTCACTTACAAAGACAACTTCTTTCACATCTCAAAATAAGAAACATGGAAATTGAAGACACATATGAAGGAAGGAACATAATCCTAAATATTTTTTATAATAAAAAAGTTCTATTTATCCTTGACGACGTAAGTTCTATAAGCCAATTAGACAATTTGGCTGAAAGCCCGGAATGGTTTGGTGCCGGGAGTAGAGTCATTATAACAACTAGGGATTCACACTTGTTAATATCACACAGAGTTCATGAAATTTACGAGGTTAAAACCATGGACAAAGATGAATCCCTTCAACTTTTTTCTCATAAAGCATTTAGAAGAGAACAACCTGGCGAGGATTTTTTGGAGTTGTCCAAATCCGCAGTTGATTATGCTGGAGGCCTTCCTTTGGCTCTCCATATTTTGGGTTCCTTTCTTTATGGAAGAACTGTTGCTCAATGGGAAGATGCTTTGGATAGGCTAAAGAAAGCTCCAAAAAGGGAAATTCTTGAGATACTTAGAATAAGTTATGATGCATTAGAAGATATAGAGAAGACAATATTTTTAGATATTGCATGTTTTTTTAAGGGCTGGAGCGAAACTGAAGTCACACATGTATTGAAAAATTGTGGTCTTCATCCAACAATAGGCATAAGTGTTCTTCTTGAAAAATCTTTGCTATCAGAAGCCAAGCGTGATGAGATTAAATTTATAGAGATGCATGATTTGGTTCAAGATATGGGTAGGAGTATTGTTTTTGAAGAATCTCCCTATGATGCTGGAAGCCGTAGCAGACTGTGGTCTAAGGAAGACATTGATAATGTAATGAAAAGAAATACGGTGAGTGCTGATTTTAATTTTGTTACTGTATTGACTGAATTTATGTCTTAATTCCTTATCATTTCTTATGTTAATTTACCTGGTGGCTAATATTATTGTTTATTAGGGAACAAAAGTAATACAAGGTATCATTTTGCACACAGAAAAGTCATATGAGGCACACTGGGATCCTGAAGCATTTTCAAATATGCGTAAACTTAGATTACTCATTATATCAAGTACTTTGTACCTTCCCCGTGGCCTCAAATGCCTTTCGAGTACCTTGAAAGTACTTCAGTGGAGGGATTATCCTCTAGAAAATCTCCCTCCTGGAACCAAGCTAGATAAACTTGTTGATCTTACAATGCAATATAGCAAAATAAAACGACTTTGGAAGAAAAGCCAGGTAAGACACGATATGATTTTACGTTATAGAGAATGTAATTTATTATGTTAGCACAATTTTTTTTAAAAAAAAAATTGATGTTTTTTGTATGTTTGTTTGACCAGCATTTGGTGAACCTAAAGTTTTTGGACTTGAGCCACTCCGAATATTTGATTAGAACTCCAAATTTTTCTCGACTTCCAAATCTTGTAAGATTAGATCTTGCAGATTGCATAGATCTTGTTAAGCTTCATCCTTCTGTTGGACAGCACAAAAAGCTTCTTGTGTTGAATTTGAAAGGCTGTAGAAATCTTAAAGTTCTTCCAGGGAACTTGGAAATGATTTCTCTAAAAGAATTCATACTTTTTGGGTGCGTTCAAGTCAAAATTCTTCCAGAGTTTGGGGAAAATATGAAAAATCTAGTAACGCTTGATGTCAGTGAGACAGGTATAGCCGAACTTCCTGTGTCAGTTGGATTATTGACTAATCTTGAAGCTTTGAAATTAAGGGGTTGTGAGAATCTTGTTTGCCTTCCCGATAACATTCACAATTTGCAACATCTCAAAATTCTTGATACTTCTGGTTGCTCAAAGCTGTCCAAATTGCCAGAAAACCTGAATGAAAATGAAGCCTTGGAAATGCTTGATTTTAGTGGAACTGCTATAACAGAAGTACCTCCTTCCATTGGTCATTTACAAAAACTCAGGACATTATCATTTCATGGATGCAAAGGGCCATCATCCAACTCATGGATCTTGCCTTTCTCTTTGATGTTTCCGAGGCATTCCTTTCCGAGGCACTTATTATTGCCTGCTTCTGTCTTCCACCTTAAATCACTGACAGAATTAGATTTAAGCTACTGCAATATTGACAATGGCTTCATTCCTAATGATCTCAGTAGCTTATCATCATTGCAGAAGTTAAATCTAACAGGAAACAAGTTTGTGAATCTACCTTCCAGCTGCATTTCTAATCTTTCGAAACTAGAAAATCTTTATTTGGATTTCTGCCCAAGGCTTCAGTCATTGCCGCAGCCTTCACCTGGTTTAGGACTAGTGAAAGCTGAAGGCTGTCCCTCAATGGAAACTTTGTCAGATAAACAACTAGTGCATCTCTTTGCTTTAGTTGACAAGGTATACATATTCGCCTGTGTCCATTTCTAATCCTTTCTGGTTAATTAGGTATAACATGTTAATTACATGACAAACTTCTTTGTTTTAGCGTGGTCAATCTGCTCGAGGGTTATGCTATATGGGTTTGGATGCTGACTTAGTGGCATCATTGTTAATGGAAACCTTATCAGCCACTGTTCCCGGGAGTAAAATACCATCATGGTTCGATAACCGAAGCTGTCTTTCCCTGAATGAGCAAGGCAAAGCTTCAATAATAATAGACATGCCTCCATGTGAATGGTTAGGATTTGTTGTATGCATTGTGCTAGATGACATGTTTTATTCCCCTGAAGCCTACCCAAAAAAGTTGGCTTCACCACTATGGAATTATTACATATCCAGAGCTTCTGATTGTGCGTTTAAATTGATTGGAGGTAATGTAAAATATGTAGAGAAAGGAATAAATTATCCTCACCTTTGGATTTTGGTTGGGCAAATTAGAGAGAAAAATGGTTTGGAATTATCAATGAAATACAGGCAACTTCGCCTGGAATTTACAGCTGATTATGGTTTTCATCAATGGGCTCAACACAAAAAAATGGATGGAATAGTTTCAGTGACGTGTGGATGGCGTGTCATGTCCAAAGTTGATTTTGAAAGTCACCTTCCAATATTAGAAGAGCACATGGAAGGAGTAAGCCGCTTTCTCTGTATATTATTATCTCATAATTTCTCTTTTTTCAAAGTTTATGCAGTTGGCCTTGTCCCTATTTCTATGTTTTTACGAAATTGTCTTATACTATGGTTATAGAAATTATGTCGTATATGTGTGTATGTGTGTGTATATTTATATAGATGCTAATGTGTTCCTAGTTGATATATATGTTTTAAAGTAAAATAGATAGAAGATATATTGAAGATAGTTTATATAACTTCAAGACACTTTCCAAAAAGTTGACATGAATGATAAAGTGTGGACAAAAATGAGATCCCTCACTTGTACTGAAGAGATATAGGAAGAGTAAAATATACTTTTGGTCCCTCACTTATTACAAAATTGCCATCTTGATTATTCATTTATTGAAATGTTCAAAATGGTCCTCCACTCATTAGAAAATATCACATTTAGTTCTCCACTATTTTAAAAAAATACCATATTCACTAACTTAAATTTAGAATTTATGATTTGACAAAGGGATTAAATTTGATAATTTTTTGAAAGTGAGGGACCAAATGTGACATTTTCTAATGAGGGATTATTTGGTAAATTTCAATGAGTGAAGGACCAAAATAGTAATTTTGTAATAAGTGAGGACAAAAGTGTATTTTTCTTGATATAGGAATGCCATCAGGTAAAGATTAGAGAGTCGCTAGTACTTAAGTATTTTGCAAGATATACTTATCATATACATATGCCATGTCTTAAAGGAAAATGGAATGTGCTCCAAAACTGAAGAGCTAGGGCAGTGCAGTTTGTCACTAACTGAGAGCTCCCATCCCATAATCAAAGAATGTGAGACCATGTCTACAGATTCATCATCTTCATGCTCTGAAGAGGAAGACAAATTGGATGATTCCTGGATGCAGTTCATTCCAGATGATGCAAGGTACTTATGGGATATGAAATGTGATCTTATCATTTCTTAATCTCTTATAATGATGAATTTCAAAATTAAGGACTATGGTCATCATTTGAAATCCAAAATTGTGGGCCTTTAACTAAAATTTCCCATAGTGAGATACTATATTACTAAACCATGATTGTGAAATTTGAACTTTAAATTAGTGAAGTTTAATTTAGTGATTTGTTTATCACAAAATTGACTTACAAAATTCACTAAGTGGTTATCGTTGCTCTTTATTGTTTTTAGACGTCTGTTCTAAATACATTTGGGCTTATATATTGAAAAGAAAGTGAAAGAGTTACATAACTTTTCTCCATTTTAAGACCACTGCTCTATATCTTCAAGCATGGCACAACATAGTCAATTTCTTTTTTATGAATTCCTAATAATTTCCCTTGTACTTCAACTTTAAATGCTCAAGAAATTGACTTACATTTGTGCTGCTACTGATACAATTACATCATTTTCAGGTTTTGGTTTTAGTCAGAGGATAATACACTTGCTTAGCTCACTAGTCGTGGTCGGAGATAGAATGCGACACCTTGAACACCTTAGTCCAAATTCCAGCTGTGGCAAGTTCACAAGCCTAAGGCTAATGTTGTGACAGGTTCCAGTGAGCCTGCCAATGTTGCAGAAGCTCTTTCTAAACCTGAATGGCATGCTAAAGCTTGCGCCATGGAAGACGAGCATGGAGCTCTTTTAAGAAACCAGACATGGAGCCTAGTAGATCTACCAGAGGGATATATCTTGAGTGAGACGGTGCGTTTTGAGAGGCTTGCACATGGGGACCGCCGAATGCAATAAAACCACTACACTGGAAGGGATCTTTTCCCTTAAAAAAATTTTCCACTTACTTTGATAACATCAATTGGCTGTTGGATGAGTCCAAACCAGTCCCAACTTTAGCACTGTTGAATTTGCATTTAATTCAAATTTCAAAGCACATTCATTTGCTTTTTATAGAGTGTGTTTTGTTATTTGAGAACACTTGTAATTAGAAAATGACCAGCCAAGTACCTAACCAGTCAGTGTATTTTGTTGTTTTTATTTTTTACCAAAAATAATTATTGCGGATTTAACTTTAATTAGGTATAAATGTCATACATGATCATGTGATTTAACTTTAATAAACAGGTTTCTCATAATTAAGTAAAAAATTCCCCACGTGCTTTTGTTTAATATTTTATTAGCTGTAGGATGAGTACTGACTTCTTTGGACTTTTTGACCGTGTCAAGGCTCTGATTTGATTCTTTATGCCGTGAATTTAATTTATCCTAGATGTTTAAAATGTTATTCAAGAAGAAAAATTAGGAGAATATTGTATAATCGTTTCTTACATGGAACGTAGTATATGGGTCATCTTACCTTGCATTAATCTATTTTTTTGGTTTTAACATCAAATGCATGAATCAAAGTTTTAATTGAATCAGTATTTTGCAATCAAAGAAGGCCATGAGGCCTGAATTTCTGAAATCCTTCTCCATGTTATTTTAGTTTTATTTTTGGTGATAGCCCCCTTGTATTCTACCTTGGCTAATCATATTAGGCAAGCTAGTTTCGCTCACGTTAGAAATTAAGGCAATAATGTCCATGATTGTAAGATTTGAATAGTACTGAGTACTAATTCAACTCAAACCTTAATTCAAACATTTGATGTTAAAAATTAAAAAAAAAAATTAATTACGGGAGGGGTTGATTGTTATCCTGCGTCCCATGTAAACAAACAATGGGATAGTGCATTGGCCATAATATTATTTAAAAGATTAATAATTTAAGCATCTGTGATAAACTAAATTGACGACGCCAAGATCCAGAGCATTTATTAATTTTCGTTGCAATAACATGGTTAAAAACCTTACTTCCTCGTCCTTGGATTCTTTCGTTTACAAATTTCAATGCATATAGACTTTTGTTCTCATGGGACCACGTACACTTCGTCAGGTGACAATACATTTACTATAGGTCACACGGTTCCCAATCCCTTGAAGAAAGATCCCACGTTACTAACTGCACATCCGGAATTCAAGCACACAAGTCTGACTTTGGCCTGTAAATACGCAATACTGCATGTTTGTTACATATGAAGTATGAACTACATATAGATCTTGCTCCATTTTTCTTTACCTATTTTCGGTTATGTTCAATTCATATTTGATTTGGTTTCCTTTAGCAAATGATATGGTTTTGCAGTTGTAGGTCACAATTGTAACACTTGCTAAGTTTACTAAGTTCATGCAAAATTTTTTTTACTTAGCAAGAATTAGGAATAAGTATTTGTAATGTGTATTATATATCAGATGTGAGCCTTGGCTCAGTGGTAAGGCAAGTTATCTGGAACCAAAGAGGCGTGGGTTCGAGTTATAGCTCCCTCATCCCTCAGCATTTTTGTGGTGTCGACACGTGTCACCTCCCCCAGTGAAATTACCATTCTACCCCTCACTATAACCTCCTTTTACATGCTTCTTCTCCAAAATCTGTAGAAAAAACGCAGCAACTTCTCCACTTCGGATTTCCACTTTTTCCTTCGTCCACCGCCACGTTCAACCTCCGGCCACCTCCCCCCATCACCGGCGAAGGTTTCTGGGCGGCCACCGCTTGCCGTTGGCCGGCAACAACCACTTTTTCCGGTGGGTTTTGTGGCATCATTGAATAGCGACGTTTTATTGATTTTGGTGAGTTTTAAGTGGTTTTTTTCATGAGAATGATGCTAGGAGAATCATATTTGGCCCATTTCCATTGAATTTGAGCTTTGGAAGCATGATTTTAGCTAAGTTTTTTTGAGTTATTTTGACAGGGACTAAACTGAAAAGTTTCGAATTTTTAGGGTTTTCAGAAAATGGTGAAATTCTGCAGTTGAATGGGTTTAAATTGGTCTTATAAGAACGCTTTTACAGTGTATGTCATGAAGCCTTAGTGTTCTTCATGGATGGAAGGAAAAAGTATGAAATGGGGGACTAAAGGGAAACTTTAGAAAGTTTTTAAGGCAGTGAGTGTAAATTGACGAAAACTCTGGGAAAAAGTGAGGGGATGAAATTAAGAATTTGGTCTAAGGCTTGTTTTGAGTATTTATAATGGAATGGAATATCAAATTGGAAATAGCAATATGAAGAAGTAAAGAGAATATGTAATAAAGTAATGAGATAGGATTTTGGTTGTTTTATGGCTTTGTTAAGGTATTATAATCAACCTAAATTGATGTATTTAGTAATGGGAATTGAGAAAAGTATATTCTTATGTTATAGGGATTGTGGGTGAAATTGAATTTATAATCAAGAGAGACCGAGCTAAGGTGGTAATAGCATTGTCAGCCACCAGGTAAGCGGTAGCTTTCCCCACTTTATAATTACCATTGTAATTATGGTAGCAACTTGTTAGACTTGTTAGCCTTGCATATGACCTATAAAATTTGATTGCGATGTGATGTTCATGTAAAATTTGTAAAAGAGAGGTTTGAATAAAAGAAGGAATGTGTTACTAAAGATTTGATATTGAAAAAGGGAAAAATTTATAAATGGCAAGTCCTTGGATTTAGGGAGGACAAGATAAGACGGATGACTTTAACGTGAGCCTGCGACTCACGACCGTGTTGGTGATTTACCCCGAGATGCTGTGTGCTCTCGATCGTATGGGTTATTTACCCCGAGATGCTTTGTGCTCTCGATAGATAATTAAATTGCATGGGCCACGAGTTCATGACCGATATTTTATGTCTAATAGTCCTCCCTAGAATCTAGGTCCCAAGCCAATGGTATTTTAAATAAACAGAAAGGTTTTTACCTAACTTTAATAAGTATCCAAGGGCTGAGTTCCCTTGATAGTTTGAGGTTAATTGATGAAAAGGATTCTCCGAAGGTTGTAGATCCTCGACCGTGAAAATCATTTAAACTGTTCATTAAGTGTAAATACATATTATTGCTTGTTATGGTTTAAATTATAAAGGCTTAAATCATAAATTGATTCATTATTGGAAATGCTACCTGTTTATGTTTTAATGAATTTCAGGCAGCCATCCTGAGCAGTTTGCTGATCAAGAGGGCTAGAGGAGCCCTGTGGGCATTTTGTTTCTCCATTTTTGTTGAGATTTTGTTGTAATTGATATATGTAAATAGATGTAAATGTTATGTATGACCACAGGTAGATTCCCCATTCCCCTGTGTTGTAGTTGTCTCTGACTGAATAGAGAGCTGAGCTCTCTTTTATGTATAATATTGTTTTAGGCAGATTTTTGTAGAAACCTCGGGAAGTCTTAGTTATAGAGGAGACTCTGCCGAAATTTCTATAAATTTCATTGGAATGTAAATCTGCTTAGTTATGAATGTTGTTATGTATGATTGTAATTTAGTTAAGAACCAACTTGTTAGGCTTACAGAGGCGGGCTAGTCTCGTTTTCTGTGCCGGTCACACTCCAGGAATTGGGGTGTGACAACAATCTCACTGGTTCAAATTAAATTATAAGCGTTAGCTCAGATTATAAGGCCAAAATTTTCCAATTGGTGCGTCTAGAAAGAATCTTCAGCATATTGTTCAATGTCAAATTCAACCCGAAAACAGAATTTTCATGTTTTCTTGAGTTTTAGGGGTGCAAACACTCGTAAAGGTTTTATAGACCACTTGTATGCTGAGTTATGTAGAAAAGGCATCAAAGCTTTTAGAGATGATGAATAACTTGAGAGAGGAGAAGTTATCTCAGAGAAACTGGTTAAAGCAATTGAGGAATCTCTCTTTGCAATTGTTATTCTCTTATGCCTCTTCTTCTTGGTGCTTGGATGAGCTCCAAAAGATTCTTTCATCAAGAAATGAATTGGTCTAAAAGTTCTTCCTATTTTTTATGATATAGATCCATCTGATGTAAGACACCAAAAAGGTAGTTTCACTAAAGCTTTCTATAAGCATAAAGAGAGATTCAAAGAAGATAAGGTGCAAAATTGGAGTTGTTCATGCACTGCTTCACCAGCGTTGGATATGAAAAGTTCTGTAACCTAATTATGTGAGAGCTCTCGTGACTGTTGCTGTCCCTGTTCACTTGTTATTGCTTTTCTGTTAGAGGGTCTGCCTCCGATGGAGACTCGCTGTCACAGCCCAATATCTATAGTGTAACCGGCACAGATAACGAAATTAACTTGTCTTTGTAAGCCTAACAAATTAATTCCTTAATTGAATTGCAAATCATACATTATGAAAATTCATTACCAACCAGATTCATGTTCATATATATATATTTTGTACAAATTTTGGCAGTTTCCTTTGTAGCTGAGACCTCTCAAAATTGCTACAAATATATGCTAAAACACTAATATTCATAAAAGAGAGCTCAGCTCTCAATTCAATCTAGAGACAACTACAATACAGTTGGGAAATGGAGAATCTAACTGTTGTCATACGTATTCATTTACAATTATTTACATCATTAACAAATTACACTATTATAAAAAAATACAAAACCCCAACAAAAATAAGGAGTCAAATCCTCAGCAGTACTAATAGGGCTCTTCTAGCCCTCGTGGTTAGCAAGCTACTCTGGGTTATTGCCTGAAATTCAATAAAACATAAACGGGTAGCATTTTAGTAATAAATTAATATAATACCTTTTAAATTGGTCAAATTTTCTATAAATCATCATTTAAAACCTTCTTATGTTAAGCCATAAACATGCAATATAATAATAATGATCATGGAATCATTCCATGGAAATTAAATCGATTAAGGGTACATAGCCCTTGGAAATCACATTTAACCATCGAGGATCCATAGCCCTCAGAGAATCTATCTCATCGGTCAAGGGTACTCAACCCTTGGATATTTTTATCATCGGTCAAGGGGACTTAGCCCTTGGATACTTTTATCAAATGGTCAAGGGAACTTAGCCCTTGGGTTCTTGTTAAAAGACATGTAAAAACCTTCCTTTTTTATTCAAAATACGATTGACTCAGAATCTAGATTCAAATGAGGACTATCAAATACATCAAGCATCGGTCATAGACTTGTGGCCCATGTAGTTTAATCATCTGTCAAGAGCACACAACTCTTGAGGTAAATCACTATTGGTCGAGGGTATGTATCCCTCAGGTTATTCACTATCGATTGAGAGAACACAACTCTCGGGGTCAATCACCCATATTGTCGTAAGTCGCAAGCTCACGTTAAAGCATTAGTCTTATAGTAGTCCTCCTTAAATCTAAGGAACTGCCATACATAAGTTTTCTTCTTTCAATATCAATGTTGTCAGAATGAAACTTTTGCGATCTCTAGTAAAATAATACCCTTTTCTATACAATCCTCTCTTTTTTATAGTTTTTGCATGAGCATCACATATCAGTCATAAATCATAATTCATTTGAAAGACTAACAAGTCTAACAAATTATGCTACCATATCAGAATACAATGGTAATCATACGATTGGAAGAGCTACCGCTTACCTGGTGGGTGAAGTACTTTAAAACAACCTTGGCTCCTTCCCTTTGGTTAAAAGGGAATTCACCAAATAATCCCTATATCACAAAATATGATTTCCTCAATTCACATCACTAAAACATATTAATTTAGGCTCATAATAATGGCTCTTAACAAATTCATAAATAGAAAAGAGTTACCAGAAGCAACCATAATATCTATACTTCTCATACTATCCCATAACATTAATTCATCACATAATTCTTCCTTCTCTTTAATTCATCATATTTCCACTACCAATTTTATATCCAACTTCCTTATCAGTAATAAAAACAAGTCCTAGCTCATATTCCCTAATTCCACCACATAACTTACTTGGATTTTTCATCAATTTACATTCATTTCCTTATAAACTTACTAAATTTTCACTTTCATCCCACAATTCCATACTTTCACCTTCAACCCAAGTTAAACCATGAAGAACAATAGGGTTTAATGTCATACACATTAAAAGTATTCCTATAAGACCAATTTTAACCCATTAAATTCTAGAATTCCACAATTTTTTGTAAAACCCCAAAATCTCAAAAATTTTTAATTTAGTCCCTGCCAAAACAAATATAAAAAACTTGCCTAAAAACATGCTTTCAAGGTTGAAATTCAAAGGGAAAGGGCCAAAAATGCATCTACCATCATCATTTTCACAAAAAACTGATCAAAGCTCACTAAAAATCCGCTACAAAATCACTTTTCTTAACTGTCACGAAAATCGACGGAAAACTAGAGTTGTCGCTAGTAACTACAGGTCATGGTAGCCCAAAACGCGTTGCTAGTGAGGGAGGATGCTAGCTAGAAATGGTGGTGCGGCTGACAGTGGCAAAAGAAGCAAAAACAAAGAGAGATAAGAGAGTGAGCATGCCAAAGAAGGAAATGACGAAAGAGGAAGAAGGAAAAAATGAGGGGTATTTTAGTAATTGCACCTGGGGGGACACGTGTCATCACCAAAAGTTTTCTGAAGGACGAGGGAGCTGTGTCTCGAACTTATTCCCTCTTGCTCCAGGTGCCATGCCTTGCCACTAAGCCAAAGCTCATATTTGATTAATAATACACCACAAATATTTATACTCTCACTTTTGCTAAGAATAAAATTTTTTGCATCAAACTTGGCAAGTGTTGCATTCTCCCCCCTTAAAAGAATTCGGTCCCTGAATTTAAATCATGACATACCTTATGCAAACAAATTAGGGTAATAGTCACACATGACATGTTCATCCTCCTAAGTTGCTTCCTCTTAAGAGTGATTCTTCCATAGCACTTTTACTGAAGGAAATTCCTTGCAGCGCAATTTCCTTAATTGTCTATCCAAGATGGCTATTGGCTTTTCTTCATAACTTAAGTTAGCGTCTATCTGAATCTCTTGCAATACAATCACATGTGAGGAGTCATATAAGTACTTTCTGAGCATAGACATATGAAACACTGGATGAATGTTTGATAACTCAGGGAGCAAAGCAAGGCGATAGTCCATATTACCAATCCTCTCTAGTACTTTATATGGACAAATGAAGCAAAGGCTTAATTTACCTTTCTTGCTAAAGCATATAACACCTTTTATAGGGGAAACTCGGAGAAACACATGATCACCAACCATAAACTCTAACCTTCTTCTCTGATGATCGACATAGGCTTTTTGTCTACTTTGTGCTATTAATAATCTTTCTTTAATTAACTTTCCTTTCTCTACAACATCCTGCACCAAATCAAGGCCCAAATCTGTGCCTCACCTATCTTGAACCACCCAATAAGTGAATGATATTGTCATCCATATAAAGCTTCAAATGGGGCCATCTGAATACTAGCTTGATAGCTATTATTATATGCAAATTCTGCTAAAGGCAAATAAGTGTCCTAACTGCCACCAAAGTCTAAAACACATGTTCTCAACATATCCTTCAAAGTTTGGATTATTTTTTTAGACTGGCTATCCGTTTGAGGATGGATGGTAGTACTCAAATCTAACCAGGTTCCTAGTGTTTCTTGAAAAGCTTTCCAAAATTTGGAAGTAAATTGAGGTCCCCGGTCAGATATAATAGATAAGGGTATGCCATGCCGCTTAACAATCTCTTGAACATACAATTCAATGTATTTGGTTGTGCTATACGTTGTTTTAACTGGAACAAAATGCACATATTTTGTTAACTGGTCAACTATTACCCATATAGAATTATAACCACTCAAGGTATGAGGCAATCCAATAACAAAAACCATAGTAATTCTCTCCCACTTCCATTCAAGAATTTCTAATCTTTGATGTAGCCCAACAGGTCTCTGATGTTCAGCTTTAACTTGCTAACACATAATAGAACAAGAGACAAACTCTGCCACATTCCTTTTCAGGCCTTCCCACCAGTAAATTTGTTTCAAATCATGATATATTTTAGTGGCCCTTGGATGCACTATATAAGCTGAGTGATGACCTTCTTCAAGAAGTTTCTTCTTTAGACCCTCATCTTGAGGTACACATAATCTCCCTTTCAATCTTAACACTCCCTCTGCATCAATTGAGAAATCTTGATGTTTTCCTTTTCTCACCTCATCCATTAATTTACACAATGTCACATCTAACTTTTGAGCAGCTCTTATTTCATTCAGAATAACAAAGTTAGCTTGCACAAGGGCTAACAACACCCTTGCATCAGAAATTTCTAGATTTACTCCATTTCTTTCTAACTACTATAGTTCTTCTAGCAATGGTCTCCTTACTAGTTGAATATAGGCCAAACAACCTATAGATTTTCTACTCAAGGCATTAGCTACCGCGTTTGCCTTTCCAAGATGATGATAAATAATGCAATCATAATCCTTTAATAGCTTCATCCATTTCCTTTGTCTAAGATTCAAGTCTCTTTGCTAAAATATATATTTAAGACTTTGTTATTCTCTTATGCCTCTTCTTCGTGGTGCTTGGATGAGCTCCAAAAGATTCTTTCATCAAGAAATGAAATGGGTCTAAAAGTTCTTCCTAATTTTTATGACATAGATTCATCTAATGTAAGACACTAAAAAGGTAGTTTCACTAAAGCTTTCCCCAAGCATAAAGAGAGATTCAAAGAAGAGAAGGCGCAAAAATGGATTTATTCGTGCACTGCCTCATCAGTGTTGGATATGAAAAGTTTTGTAACCTAATTATGTGAGAGCTCTCATGACCATTGTTATCCCTATTCATTTGCCGTTACTTTTTCGTTAGAGGGTCCATTTCCCATTGAGACTAGCCGGCTAGGTCTTCGGTGAGGAAGCACCAACATGCTTGTTTCATCATTTTGCTGGCATTGTTGTGTGGTCGGTTTCTTCAACATTAGGCGTCATTCGTGCACTGCTTTCATCAGTGTTAAAGTTGTCCATGCACTGCCTCAGCTGCATTGTCTGCCACAGAGGGTCTGCCTTCGACGGAGCTAGCGCCTCTACATTTATTTCTGCTGGTGATGCTTTATGGTCTGTTTCTTCAACATTGGCATCTTTCATGGTCTGTTTCACCAACATTGGTGTCGGTCGTGTTCTCCTATGTCACTTCCATCGATGGGTCTCTGTTGAAGGTTCTACTTTGGGTGAAGAAGCACCGACATTGATCACTACTCTACTTTATCTTTTTGTTGTGTGTTTGCTATGTCCCTTGCTGTGTGCACTTGGCTTGCTTTATTTTCTCCTGTATTGGTGTTGCTCTTACTCTCTTGTGGTTTTCCATTGAAGAGTAGTTGGCAAGGGATGTAACCTTGGTGAAAAAGCAACGACAAGCTTGGGCATTTTCATTCACTTCTCTACTTGCTCCTTACCTGTATGTTGGCATGCTTTTATGTTCATCATCTTTAACTAAGGCTTTTTGCTTTGAGTCATTATCTTCTAGTGAGGTTGAATAGGTGAACTTTCAGAGTCCAGGCGATCTATTGCAGAGAGGTATTTGTCGTTTATTTAGTTAGTTAAATTTATACAGTTTGTTTGCCTTTGCATGCCTATTCGTTTTGCATCTCCATCTGCAAGTTTCAGCTTAGATTTTTCACTTATAGGAGATGTGGAAGGTAAGATTTAATTTTATGTGTTTTGTAAGAGAGTTTCTAATAGACTCATTGCTATTTTAAGTTAAGTTTTGGACTGTATGGACTATTTGGAGGGTACTCAAACTGTGGAAGAAAGATATTCTAGCAAGAAATTAAAAAAAATACTAAAATCACTGATGCTATGCGTAAAAGTTCAGACATGTGCCTAATGTTGTTGACATGATAGATATAGATAAGAAAGGACTGCTCATGAAAGAAATGGAGATGGAAGGAATATACAAAAAGGAGGTTAATGAACCCAATCTTCTAAGGAAGCCCACGTATAAAGATATTGTGATGAACAATGATGAAAATGATGATATATCCCCAAAAGAGATTGTCTAGATGGTGGTAGATGATTATGTTGTAAAGGAAATTAATTCTTTTAAAGAGTTTGCTCAACCTTTTGATCTAAATCCAATGGTTTGGGTTACCCTGGAGGAGTACAAACAATGGTGTTGCCTGTGGAAGCTATCATTGTATGTTAAGCTTATGGGAAAGAAAGTTAGTTTTAAAACCATGGAATTTTAGGTCTAAACAAGATGGATTCAAAATGGGGCAGGTAAAGTTAAAGATTTAGCTAAAGATTTTTTCCTTATTGGTTTTGCTAAGAGAGCATACTATAATTATACTTTATATGAGGGTCCATGGCTTATAGCTAACTATTATCTTATGGTACAACATTTGAGACCTCTATTTTAACCTTCCTAAATGGAAATAAAAAATAATAATAGTTTTAGTTTGCATTCCTGGGCTATCAGCAGAATTATGTAATAAAGAGTTTCTTTGGAGGGTAGACACGAAATTGGGTACTATGCTAAAAATTGGTGAACTAACCTCTATCCAATATAGGGATAAATATGCATGTTTATGTGTGGAGGTCAATCTTAATAGACAATTGGCACCCACTATTATTGCCCATGGTAAGACCTACATAGTGGAGTATGAAGGTTTGCATCTTATATGTTTTAGTTATGGTACTTATGGTTATAAGGCGGAGAATTGCCTCCTAGCTAAACTAAACCAGATACTTGGACAACCCTTAAAGGTGGGTTCTGGTGAATCCCCAGTGACTATAGGAGCTGAAAGTGTGGATATTGTGATAGAAACTATTGTTATCTCGGATGAAGGACGAAATCCTCTGAAAAAAATGATATAAATGAAGCGATAAGTAAAGTGACGTTGGAGGAAGAACATAATCTTTCTCCAACTTATCATTTTGAACCATAGATGGTTCTTAACAGACCAAAATGAAATTATATGGGAACAAGATATAATTCTAACAGAGAGAAAGCAAATAAGATGAATATCATATTTAATAGTATGCATTATTCTTTATTGAAGAATAACTCTGAGGTGGATTTGTCTAATAAGGATGAAGAGAATAATTCTCACAAGAGGGTTAATAGTGATATAGAAACTGGTGAAAATATTCCTAAGAAAGATATAGCTAATTGAACCATAGTTAGATATCAATAAAAAATGGCCCAACAAGTAGGGTTGAAGTCTTCTCTTAGCCTAGAAACCCATAATGTGTAGTCAGTTAGTATGAGTAGGATTAGGATAAACCCTTAAAAGTATAACCATGTAAAGAATCTCCTTGTTAAAGCTCTCAAGCTAGATCATAAAAAGAAAGGATTAGTTATTTACTAAGATAATCCCATGAAGGGAAATGTTTACTAGCAGGATTAAACTAGTCAGAAGGATGTCCTTGACCCTCTTGCCATAAATGTCCAAGGTCCAGATAAGGAAACCTTGGAATTTATTCAAAGATGACAAATACCCTTAAGAAATAAAACTAGTGCCTTTAATCCCCTAGAACTTGGTTTAGTCTTTGAGAGAAGGATGGAGATAACTGAAAAAGGTGTCAGGGAAATGGTGATAGAGATTGATAATATTGTTGAAGCCCAGACTGGACCTATTCTAGATGGTTTGGGGAATGCCCCTCCTACTAAGCAAGATTAGCACTTGTTACATTCTTTTCTTCATCTCTTATTTTCCAAATGAATATTTTAATTTGGAATTGTAGATGTGTCTCGGGACGGGGTTCACTACCATGATTAGTGATTTGATAAATAGATATTATGTAAATTTCTTATGTTTATTGGAGATGCATGTAAGTGGAGAGAAAGCTAAGAAGATTGTTAAAAAGTTTAAGTTTGATAGTTACCATGTTCAAGATGATGTGGGCTTTTCAGGTGGTATTTAGTGTCTGTGGAAACTTAATTGCTGGTAGATACACATACTTTATTCTTATCATCAATTTGTCTATATGGAAACTGCCTTCGAGAACACTAGCCCATGGTTTCTTACTGTTGTTTATAGAAGCCCCCAGTCTACCTCTTAAAAGGATCTTTGGGCTAGTTAAAAGGAGATCTTTGGCCAAACTATAGGTTCCTAGCTCGTAGGGGTGATTTTAATTTCGTTTTGTCTATTGATGATACTGGTGGTTATCCAAACTATAGGTTCCTATTGAGATACTCTACTTGATTACGACCTTCATGACATTGGTTTCCAAGGACAACCCATTACCTAGAACATAATAATATTAAAATAAGACTCAACCATTTTGTTTTTAATAGTTTCTAGTCCACTTTCTTTGATAATGTTGCAGCTAAGCACCTATCTAAGCTTAAGTCGGATCACATTCTGATCTTTCTTGATTTAGGGGCAATGACTCAACTAATAATGCTAGAAAGCCCTTTCAGTTTCTTGCTTTTTGGTTAGCTCATGATACTTTCTAGGATCTTCTACAAAGGTCATGGTTAAAAAATGAGACCTGGATTCAAATATAAATTCTTTTATTGAAGTGGCTAAAGATTGGAATAAAAATGTTTTTAGTAATATAACTAGGAAAAAGAACATAATCCTATTAAAACTCAAAAGGTATAAGTCATTCTTTGAAATTTCAAACTAATGTTTACCTGGAGAAACTTTAAAGTTAGTTATAGAAGGAGTATAAGGTTTTTGCCATCCAAGAGGAAATTTATTGGAAGCAACTTTCCATAAGTAAATGGCTTTCGTATGGGGATTGTAACACTACGTATTTTCATGGTATGGTTTCTGCTTGGAAAAAGAAACATAAAATTCTTATGTTAAAAGATGAAAATTGGTCATGGGTTAAAGGCCAAAATTCTTTGCAAGAAATAGGTATTTCCTTTTTTAAGAAGGTTTATAAGGATGAGGACTTTCATGGCTAATTCCTTGTCTTTGGAATGTTTCCCAATTTGAAAGTTATTAAGCTTTTTTTCCTAGCTAACCAAGTTTAAAAGGGGAAGTTATGAATGCTCTTTTTAATATGGGTGCCTAGAAAGCCCTTGGTCGTGATGGTATTCCTACAATGTTCTACCATTGTGATTGGGATCATGTGAAGGACTCTATAGTTGATTGGATAACCAAGGTGTTCTCTGAGCTAGCTATATTTCAATTCGTGAATAACACCTTCATCTCTCTTACCCTAAAAGTTCTTATCCCTGAGATGATAAAACATTATAGACCCATTGGGTTGTATAATGTGGTGTACAACTTGGTCACTAAAATTCTTGCCACTAGGCTTAAAGAGGTTATGCCTAAAATTATTGTCCCAAATCAATGTAGTTTTGTTCCAAGGAGACAAAGCATTGACAATATCATTATTGCCCAAGAAGTTGTTCATATTATGAGGACCAAAAAGGGTAATGTTGGTTTTATGACCCTTAAAGTGGACTTTGAGTAAGCTTATGAGAGGGTTTTTTAGGAATTTATAAGGGAGACCCTGAATGATATCGACCTTCGAAATAATATAGTTAATATTATTTGGTGGAGTATAACTTCTGCTGACATGTAATTGCTCTGGAATGGTCAAGCTACTAACCCTTTCATTTACATTAAAGGGACCCCATTTCTCCTTATTTTTTCGTCCACTATATTAAGAGACTTTCTCATTCCATCTCATTAGCTGTTGAGCAAAAACGTTGGGATCCCATTACTTTGAATAGAATAGGGCCTATCATCTCTCATCTTTTCTTCATAGATGATCTTATTCTATTCAGTATGACCTCTTCTCAACAAGCGCATGTTATTAAGGAAACCTTGGAGGTTTTTTATAGAACCTCAAGTCAGAAGGTTAATAATTCAAAATCTAGTGTTTATTTCTTTGCTAATATCCTTCAGGATAATAGACATGAGATTAGCTAGGTTTTGGGCATGAATATAACTGATAATCTGGGAAAGTACTTGGGTTTTCTCTTGTTTCATGATAGATGTTCATATAGAGATTTCCAGTATCTCATTGATAGAGTGATGAATCATTTGAATAGTTGAAAAGCTAATACTCTTTTGCTCACTGGGAGAATCACTTTGGCTCAGTCAGCCCTTGCTTTCATTTCTACTTATGTGATGCAAACTATAAAAATCCCTCTTTAGGTGTGTGATCAAATGGACAAAATTTGTAAGGACTTTATTTGAAATGACTTTTCTGATAATAAAAAAGTTCATTTGATTAGTTAGGATAATATTTGTAAAGCCAAGAAGTTTGGGTTTAAGGTTCCGAAAAGCTTGAGATTTCAATCAAACTTTTATTATGAAGCAAGTGTGGAACCTTATTCACAAGAGAGATGATTTATGGGTAAAGGTGATCCATAGCAAATATAGTTGTTATGATGCTATTATTCCAATTGTTTGCTAGCGTAGTACCGCTTTTAATTTCTGGTAGGGTATTATTTAGATCTAGGTGCCCTTTTATTGGAATCTTATTTAGTGTCTGGGGAATAGTAATTTGGTCCATTTTTAGACTGACCATTGGGTGTTAAGGGTTCTTAATCTTGAAGATTTTTCTATCATTGATATTGATGAAAGTATTCAGGATGAACTTGTGGCTGATTATGTCTTTGATAATGGAGATTGGAATGTTCTTAAGCTTCAGCAAGTCCTTCCTCCAGATTTTAAGGACATTATCATTCCTCTAAGAGTCTCCCATTTAGTTGAGGATGTTGACTCTATGGCCTGGTTCCCTAATACTATTGGTATGTGTTTCATGTAAATCTGCTTTTAATTGTTGCTTTTGTACTGATTGGAATTTTTAAAATGATATCTTTGGTAAAATTTGGAAATTAGGTATTCCTTTGTATATCTAAGCCTTCATGTGGCTGGTTGCTAATGAAGCTCTTCTTACTAATAGTGCCTGCCATCATCGATCTTTGGTTGCCTTTCCTACTTGTTCATTTTGTGGTTATAATAATGAAATAGTGCTTCACACTATTGGTGATTATAATATCACCAGTTTGGTGTGGAAGAGCATTATGCCTAGTTCCCTTCATACGGGTTTCTTCTAAGGAGACCTCATATAGTGGTTGAACTTAAATCTTAATAAGGGAGCTCCTTTTTTTAATAGTGTGAGTTGGCTCTATGCTTTTTTGATTATTTATGCTGAAATTTGGTACATGAGAAATAAAATAATTTTTTAAGCAATTAACATTGAGCCTGATAGTTTCCTAAAGTATATAGTTGCTTTGGTTTTGGATTATCACCGTGCCTTTTCTCTTCTCCAACTAACTAAAAAGACCATTAAGGATTTCTCTACTAAGCATATTCATTGGACTCCTCCTCTTAACCACGTCATCTAGCTTAAAATTGATGGTACTATTTCTGATCAAGGATTCATGGCTTATGGTGGTTTGCTAAGGGACAACAAGGGCAATTTTATAAAGGGCTTTAGTGACAAGCTTTCAAACTGCATGATCACTAAAGCTGAACTTTGGGGGCTTACTTTATGGGCTTAAAATTTGTTTTGAAGCTGGCTATATGTCTATTCTTGTGGAACTTAATTCCTTGATCGTGGTTAAGATGATTCATAATTTGCAAGAAATTTTGCATGGAAGTTTTCATCTGGTTTGCTCTACTAGGCATTAGTTGAATCTGGATTGGTCTATCCAAATTTCTCATATCTTTTATGAAGCTAACTTTGCTGCTTATACCTTTGCCAAGTATGGTCACAATCAATTTCCCTACTTCAAGTGTTTCGATATTAGTCCTAGCGTCGTATCTCTAGTTATTGCTTCTGATTTGCAAGGTGTTTGTCACCTTAGGCTCGTTCTTGCTAGGAGTTTCATCTCGTTGTTTATAAAAAAAAAAAAAAAAAGAGTAATTCTTTAACAAAAGTTGTAAACTTTTCTTGTTGGGATTCCAAGGATTGGTATGTTTCCATTGAATAAATTGCATAAAATATCTTTAATGTTTGTATCAATTTATGCATTCATTATTTTCATAACTTTTCTGTGCAGAAATTCTTTATTCATATTAATTATCTAAAAGAAAAACATTTTTTAGCATTAATTGTTTAATTACTAAAATCGAAGAAACAAATTCTTCTTATAAAATTAATTAAAATTAAAATTTCCTTTTTCGAGCTTTATTTGATCATGATTTTTGATTCATAACAAACCCATTTCAAGGTCATTTCTTTATTTCCTTAATTATAGGCATGAAGCAAAACTCATTAAAGATGTTGTTTAAGCATTATGGAAGAAATTATGTTTTAAATTGCCATCTTACAATTGTATACTAATTGGAATTGACTTGAGGATGCATGCAATAGATTCACTCTTGAAGATAGGATTAAATGATGTTCACTTCATAAGGATTTGGGGCATAGGTGGTATTGGTAAGACAACTCTTGCTAGTGATGTCTATGTGAAACACCAAGTACAATTTGAAATTTGTTACTTTCCTAGATATGTAAGGGAAGATTCTGAAAGCAAAAGCCAAGTTCACTTATAAGT
Source organism: Delonix regia (assembly GCA_037074485.1). Taxonomy (NCBI): domain Eukaryota; kingdom Viridiplantae; phylum Streptophyta; class Magnoliopsida; order Fabales; family Fabaceae; genus Delonix; species Delonix regia. The sequence continues at coordinate 9,105,484 of CM073453.1, forward strand.
TGAACTTCTTTCACATCTCAATGTGAAGGGAATGGTAATTGAGAATACATATAAAGGAAAGAACATAATCTTAAATCTTTTTTGTAATAAAAAAGTTCTCCTTGTCCTTGACGATGTAAATTCGATTAGTTAGTTGCAAAATTTGGTAGAAGTAAAGTAATTATTACAACTAAGGATAAGCACTTGTTGGAATCACGTAGAGTGAATCAAATTTGAGGTTTAAATCCTAGACAAAGAACAATCACTTCAACTCTTTTGTAATAAAGCTTTTAGAAGAAATCAACCTTTAGAGGGCCATTTGGACTTGACTAAGTTTGTGGTTAAATATTCAGTAGGCCTTCCTTTAGCACTTCAAGTATTTGGTTCCTCTTTCATTGAAAAAAGGATACCTAAATGGGAACATGCTTTGGACAAGTTGAAGAAAGCTCCGAACAATGATATTCTTAAAATACTTAGAATAAGTTATGATGCATTAGATAAAGAAGAAAGGACAATATTTCTAGATATTGCTTGTTTTTTTAATATGTGGCATAATGATGAAGTGATACAAATATTGAAAAGCTATGATCTCCATCCAACAATTGGTATAAGGGTTCTTATTGAAAAATCTTTGCTAACTGAATTTGACACTTACTATGGCAAGTCTATAATGATGTATGATTTGGTTCAAGAATTGGGTAGAAGTATTGTTTTTGAAGAGTCTGGTAATGATGCTAGAAAAAGCAGTAGATTGTGGTCTCTTAAGGACATTGATCAAGTATTGAAAAGAAATGTGGTGAGTGATTATTTTTCTAGAAATATTGATAATGTTGTCACAAAATTTCTAAGTTTCTACTGCATTCTTATATGCTATATTTCCCTAGCATTTGTTATGTTATTGTGAATGTTGCTTATTAGGAAACTAAAGTTAAACAAGGTGTGGTTTTGCCCTTTAGCTTTAAGGCAGATGAAGCATATTGGGATCTCAAAGCCTTTTCAAAAATGTGCAATCTTCGATTATTCATCATATTATGCAATTTGAACCCTTCATATGGTCTAAAACACCTTTCTAGTGCATTAAAAGTTCTTCAATGGAATGAATGTCCTTTGAAAGCTCTTCCTCTTAGAACCCAACTTGATGAACTTGTTTATCTCAAAATGCAAAATAGTTAAATAAAGGAACTTTGGAATGGTAGGCAAGTAAGATACTCTAGGGCTTTAAGCATTCTTGTATGATTAACAAAGTTAAAAATGTTTTTTTTTTAGCTAATTTCTCTTATCATTTCCTTGACCACTGTTTAAGTGTATGGATTTGAGCTACTTTGAACACTTAATTGAAACTCCATATTTTCTTATAGTTTTGAATCTAGAGAAATTGATTCCTATAGGTTGCATAAACCTTGTTAAGATTCATCCCTCACTTCGACAACTCAAAAGTCTCATTGAAGTAATTTTAAAAGACAGTAGAAATCTTAATGTCCTTCCAAAAAGATTGGAAATGAATTCAATGAAAGAATTTGTTCTCTGTAGGTGTACTCAAGTTAGAAATCTTCCAAAGTTTGGGGAAAATATGGAAAATCTAGTAACACTTGATGTTGGGGAGACATGTATGACCAAACTTCCTAAGTCACTTGGATTGTTAATTGGTCTTGAAGCTTTGAAAGTAAGGGGTTGTAAAAGTCTTGTTTACCTTCCCTATAACATTCACAATTTGAAAAATCTTAAAATTCTTGATATTTCTAGCTGCACAAAATTTTATAGATTTCTAGATAACTTGAATGAAAATGAAGTCATGCTGGAAATGCTGCATTTAAGTGAAACTACTATAATAGAAGTACCTTCTATGATCCACATGTTTCAGAGACCTTCATCCCTTATAAGCTTTATATTGCCTACTTCTCTTTTCAATCTTAAATTACTGATAGAATTGGATTTAAGCTTTTGTGAAATTGATGATGGATTCATTCTTGATGATCTCATAAGCTTATCATTATTGAAGAAATTAGACCAAAAAGGAAACAAGTTTGTGAATCTACTTGCAGACTGCATTTCTAATCTTTTGAAACTATGACTTCCTTACTTGAATTCCTGTCTAATGCTTCAATTATTACTATAACCTTTACCAAATCTAGAAATAATGGATGCAATAGGTATACATTTTTTTTGTGTGTATATATATTTTTTCATATTTCTAGCTAATTGTATATTATCTTATGTTACATGACAAATTTCTTTGTTTTAGCCAGTCAAATATGTTAACTGGAAATCTGATGCTTGCTTATAGCCATCATTGTATAATGAAAACTTATCACCCATTATTTTAGGGAGTGAAATACCATTATGCTTCAAGAATTCAATTTATCTTTCCCTAAATGAGAATTGTGATGGTTCAATAATAATTGGCATCCTTCCATGGGAATGGTTATGATTCGTGTTATGCACTATGCTAGATGAACTAAGAGAGTTTCATTTGCCTCACTAGTGTTATAAGTATGATATGGATTTCGTTGTTAAGTTTGATAAATTGATTCTAGGTAGGACGTGTTTGCATAAGCAAGAAACAAGTTCTCCTCACCTTTGGATATTGCTTAAGAATATTAAGCCAGAAAAATGTTTGTCTGGTTACGACCAGCTTTGCTTGAGATTTTATGCTAAATGGTGGCATTAGCATGAGAAAAGGAAAGGAATAGTTAAGTGTGGATTGCTAAAATGACATTATATACAAATAATGTCCAAAATAGGGAGATCATATATATAAATAAATACTAACTTGGAGTTGATGATGAGCTAGCCATAATTTAACTCAATAGCAAAGACTAACAATCTACAATATCCAGTGCCACTAAAGAGAGTTAAACAAATGAAAAATAAAGTGGGAAAGAGAGGCAGAGTTCTAATGGATTTTAGACTAAAGAGGCTTTTAAGAATATATAACACAATGGAGGATTAAGTCACATATTGATGCCCAACCAATTTCAATCATGGTGGTTAAATAATTTGATATAATAACTAATCATGAAATTGGTAACCAAAGATCAATCATGATATCCTCTTTTTCCTTTCTGTTTTTTTTTTTCCTTTTAAATGATTGATGTAACAGATAATCTAATCACTTTCTCTCTTTGTCAACTCTTAATTAATGATCTGATAGGATAATCATTAATCAACACTAGGCTGTAGGTTGAGGTCTCTACCCAATAGACTTGTGGTTAATCCAACCCATCACGGATTACTCACATTGTCAATAAAAACCTGATCCATTCTTGGTTTAGATTAATATTAGTTGCCTAATTAATAATTACACATAATTGTTCTAATAATTGGATTAATGCTAATCTAATATTAATTTAAAATATTCCAATAATTTTCCACTTGAATTGTATTAATCAATTATTAGTTTAATTAAATTAATCAACAAAATTAAATAATCAATATTCATTATGACACACAGATGTATATATATACTAAAACACACCAAGTTCAGAAAAAGAAACCATACAAGATCACTGAATTCAATAGAGAAACAAGTGATATCAACATTATTATAGATTTAGTTCCAATATTTGAATAGAATGAATTATAAAATAATAGTTTGGTGTCACATTTACACCACAAAAGTCCCTTATGGACTCAACTCAGACTCCTACTAAACCAAAGCTACATCAAAATTTTCAACAACACCCATATGAGTCACATGATTCTTAAAGACTCTTAAGGGTAAGTCTTTGGTCAACAAATTTGCCAACATATGTTCACCTGGTTTATGGACCAAATGAATCTAAGCTTGAGTAATCTTTTCTCTAACAAACAGGAATTTTACATTAAAATGTTTAGTACGACTGGAGTTCCTATGATTTTAAGAAAAACTAATAGCAAATGAACTATCACAATATATGGTTAGAGGTTGTGATATAGAATTAACAAGATGCATGCCAGATATCATACTCCTCAACCATATAGCTTGGCAGGTGGCCTCATAACAAGTGATATATATACTTTGCTTCTATAGTTTAGGAAGCTATTATTGATTGCTTATAGCTTTTCCATAAAATAGCTCCTCTAGACATGAAAATGTAACTAGAAGTGGACTTATAATATTCAATACATGATGCATAGTTTGAACAAGAATATCCTACCAAATCAAATGGTTCAGACTTTTTGAAAGTCAACATGTAATGCTTTGTACCCCGAAGGTACCTCATGACTTTCTTCATAGCCTTCCAATGATTATGCCCATGATTACTCAAATATCTGCCAAACACACTAACAACATAAGCAATGTCTAAATGTGTACACACGTGGGCATACATTAGGCTACCAACAGCAGAAGCATAAGGAACTTTGTCCATTTAAGGTCCTTTCATCATCATTCTTAGGACATGATTCCTTCGACAACCTATCACCTTTCAGTATAGGTGTAGCACAAGGAGAGCAAGAATACAAATTAAATTTCTTTAGCACTCGATCAATATATGTTGTCTAAGACAAACTAAGAATGCCACGGGATCTATCATTGTGAATTTAAATTCCCATAATAAATAAAGCCTCACCTAGATCTTTCATGTCAAAGTGGTAGGATAAGATGTGTTTTGTCTTATTCAGTAAGCTCACTAAGTTACTGCCTAATAGGATGTCATCCACATACAGCCCGAGAATCACAAAATTGTCTTCTTCAAATTTTTGATAAATAAATTAATTAGAAACATTCTCCATGAAATCAAGTGAGGTGATTACCTTATTGAATTTTAGATACCATTGCCTTGAGGCTTGTTTTAGCCTATAGATGGATCTTTTCAACTTACACACCAAGTGTTCTTTCCCATATTCAACAAATCCATATGATTACTTCATGTATACATGCTCGTGCAAAATTCCATTTAGAAATGTTGTTTTAACATCCATATTTGCTTTACAAACTTTTTTTTCAGATCAAAATAGTGTCATTTCACTGCATTTTGAGGCTCTAAATCTCCATGAACTTTCAAAACTCATATTTATCAATTTCAAAAAATTCTAGAAAAATCACTATTAATTAGAAAATGGAAAATTAATGTAAGAGCCAAAATTTTGGGTCCAAATGATCCTTGAAAGTAAGTCCACACACCATCACTCTCCTTAGGTGAGAGTAGGCTTTGCATTGCTACCTTGTTCATAATCTCTAACCTTTGAATGGGTCAACTTGACATGTTTCACATCCCATAACCTGATCTTATACAACATTTTTGGGGCTATTTTTTGTGTCAAAATGATCGTTGTTCAACAATCTACAAATCCACTATGATAATTTTGTCCAAACATGAAGCAAAATGCAAGATTTTAGCTTAAAATATTTGGGGTCTTCGATCAACTTCAGGCTCTAATAGAAAATGTAGTTATTGTGGGTCTTAATGGGTGATATTGGTGTCTTTGCTCATAATCACCTCACAAACAAAATCTATATTTTGGCAAAATTGACTTATATATAGAGTAATTTAGCTTGAAAATTTTGGGTTTTTGGGTTTTAATGGGTTGAAAATTTTCAGCTCATTTTAGGCTATATATAGGCACTATTTTGTTTGCAATATTCATATCTACAAAAGTCCTAAGCTTGTTTCCATAAAATCCTTAAGACTTATGACAAATTATATATGAGAAAATTTCTAGTTTCATGCTCAAATTTATCAACGGTAGCATAATATCATACACATTTATTATTTCAGCTCTGATACCATTTGTTAAAATGACATTACATAAAAATAATCTAAAAAATGGAGAGATCATATATATAAATAAATACTGACCTAGAGTTGATGATGAGATGGCCATAATTTAACTCAGTAACGGAGATAACAACTTGCAATATCCAGTGCCACTAAAGAAACTGAGCAAATGAAAAATAGATAGGGAAAGAGAGAGAAAGCTTGGTTGGGTTTTGGACTGAAGAGGGTTTTAGGAATTTATAGCACAACTAAGGATTAAGTTTTATATTAATGCCCAACCAATTTCAATCATGGTGGTTAAATAATTTGATATAATGACCAGTTATTAAATTAGTGCCCGATATAGTTCAATCATGATATCCTCCTTTTCTGTTTTTTTTTTTTTTTTAATGATTGATGTAATCTGATAAGTCCAATCTCTCTCTCTTTATTAGCTTTTAATCAATGATCTGATGGGATAATCGTTGATCAACACTAGGCTATAGGTTTGGTTCTCTACTTATTGGGCTTGTGGTTAAACTAGCTTATTACAGATTAGCCACATTGTTAACAAAGACCTAATCTATTCTTAGTTTAGATTAATATTAGTTGCTTAATTTATAATTACTCACAATAGTTCTAATAATTAGATTAATGTTAATCCATTATTAATTTAAAATATTCCAACCTGGATTGCGTGTCATTCGCAAAGATGATCTTGAAAAGTTGGCAAAAATGGGTCAAAGTCACCTCCCAATATTTAAAGAGCACAGGCACATATCATAAGCCACTTTTTCCATATATTATACTCCAATTTTATCTTAAAGTTACGCAATTTATTTTCTCTATGTAGTTGTACTTGTCATATATTGTTACTTTTTAATTCGTATTTCATTATTCTTTTTTTTTAATGGAAATTATATACCATAGTCATCTGAGCAGATATATGTCAAACCTAAAAAATTTAAAGCATAATCGACGTAAAAAATGAGGACAAACTCTGTTCCCATAAGCCTAAACATACATCACTATGTTCATTTATGATTAAGAATTTAGAATTGCATCCATAATCAAATAACCATTAACAATAACACCAATGATATAAACAGTATGGGGATTCTATAGATATTTTTGTAGAACCTCCTTATAAATATGGACTTCTTGAGATTTTTACAATTCACCTATCAGCTAGTCCAATATCCTATAAAATCTATTAGAATATTGAATAATATCTATGGTTTAAATCTGTTAAAATGTTATACTGTGTCCACCTATAAGGGGTGCTCATTAAGTAAGGGTAAAATAGTAATTATATGAATTACTATTAAACCCTAACCTTAGCTAGCCTTTATAAAAGGGCTAAGGTAATATACAATAAAGGGCAAATATACTAAAAATAGACTTAATAGAGACTTAAGATGCTATGAGAGAATACCTACGAGTATACTGCAGTCCTAATTAGAGAGGGGATTTAAGCTGTGGAAACCTGAGATACACCCAATACACTGTGGGTATCTCATACGATCAGTGATCCTAGTTAGAGTCAGATCAGCTTCTACAACTAAGGAGAAATATGTAATTCTCTTAACCTAAATTAAATTATGAATATGTTCTTTATTTATTTCCTTCAAGAGCTTAGCTATCAAATTGAACAAAATACTCAAAACACATCAACAATAAAAATAAGGGGTGGGCTACCCTGCTTATGATCATCGGAACATAACTATTGAGCATGTACATAACCAGTACAAAACCCCAATAACAAAATATTATAAAAGTTACAAAATATGAAATATTGAACCTCATAGAACGATGCAAGGTTCACTATCAAAATTCTAACCTCCACCCTTAAGTCTTAGGGTCATCTCTACTTGTTGATTATTAAAAAAAAAAATGAATAGGTAGCGTCCCACAAAGGCATAATAGCATCATTAAACAACAAAGTAAGAAATATTAAAGGAGCTCTTTCTTATTAAACACCGCAGTACATTATAAGCTCTCAAGTGTGCAAAAGTCTAGCTAAACCACATTTAAACTTTACTCCTAATATGGAAATAACCATATATGAGAAAGGACTATTGAGGATAAGAAACATTGATCATGGGCTTTCGACCCTTGAATTATCCTTATCTATCGAAGAACACTACTCTCAAGGAAAAGTCACTATAGGTTGAGGGCATACAACCCATAGGGGTAATCAGTATCAATTAAGGATACACAGCCATCAGGGGTAAACTAACCAAATTATTGTGAGTCCCAAGCTCACACTATCACCATGCTAGCTGAATGTTTCCGGGGTGCATTGTAACACTTAAGAAAATATAAACCCAATAATTCCAACTAAAATTAATAAGATTAAGTTACAACCCATTTGGTTAAGAAACAAAATAAAATTAGTTTGTTTTATTATATGCCAATATATTTCAAATTAATTGGCTCATTGAGAGGGCACCATCATAAGAGATCTTCTATGATGTACAAAGCAGCTTTAATTGTTCTTTATGAAGAACTCTAAAATATCATAATTTAATGGAACCACATTTGACTCAACTTCTAACTTTGAGTAATGTGTGACAATGAATGATTCAAATCGTTGAATAAGTCATTCAATCATACATAAATTTTTCTTGCTTTAATTTTAAACCATGTCAAATTATATTTATAGTCCTTTATTATAAAGTTTAACAAACAATTAATTTATTCATTATTTTTTCTGTTGACTCTAAAAAAATGTTTGTACTTCAAATTAGTCTATGAACTTTGTTTACTTAATAATTTTTTAATTTTTTTTTCATTTTCAAAAACTAGTCTATGAACTTGTTTTACTTTAATATGAACCCAAATACCTTACAGTTGCATTAACTAGAAAAAAAAAAAATGGTGAGCAAAGCTGTCCAGAAAGTAGGAAGAACGCAAGAAAAAAAATCGTGAAAATTCAAACACTTCTTAAAAATCCAAAGAAAACGAAAGTAATAATTTGTATGTTTTGTCATAAATTATAATTAGGCTTTTAAATGATATAACGTTTTTGTCATGCACAGAGACAATTATTTGATCATAAAAAGGTTGATTAATTAATAGTAAAAAGGACAAAAGAAAAAATTCCTTTCTAGCTGCTTTCCTTCGTTTTCCTTAAATTTTTGGCTTTTTGTTTCTAGGTTTGTCAGATTCCATGGTGGTTTATCATTCTTCTTGCGTGTTTTTGCTGTTGCTTCCATTATTGATCGTTTAATTTAATCGCAACTTTTACCTTTTGGGTTTTGGTTTTTCTTATTATTTTATATTTGGAAAATTTTTCTTATACTTGGGAATTGATTTGGTATGCTCATTTTTCGATGAGATTATTACACCTTCATTCGTCCTTTTTTTTATCTCAAGTTTGACAAAATTATTAGCACGATATTTTGTTAGAACTTCTATTCAAATTAGAAAATATATAATACCAAAAAATGTAACTGCACTTTAGTTTTAACTTTAAACTGTTAATCTCTTTAGGGGGGATTTTGTTCCAACTTGTCAACTTGAATTTTTAAGCCCAAATTTTAGAATAAGGAGAATAAAAGAGCAAAAAGGCTAAGAAGTATGCTCAAAATGCAGATGACGGGATCCTCTGCCGTACTTGATGCAAACTGCACTAGCTGCAGTTGGTAATATTAGTAATTCGACAATACCAATTTCTTATTGTACAGGAAAGGGTGTTGTGATTTTTTGAATTGAGAAAAATGACCGAGCATAGTTTTCTTGGACTACACACAATTATTTTAAAACTTTAAAATGTCACAATATCTTTTGTTGTACAACAAGGATCTGAATTCTTAATTCGGTTAATTTAGCGGTTGAGATTGATTCATGTGGTACTCTTTTTTTTAATTAATTTTGGAAACTTTTTAATCATTCAATCATAAGGATCAATGACACTATTAGTATAAATACTAATTTTATTTAGTATTAATATCCTAAAACTATAAACATATATTATTATCATTTTATAATATAATCTAGTGCATTCTTAATGGACGATTAAAATGTCATTTTATTGAAGAAAAATAGATTGCATTGGAAGTTGTTCAATTTTTCTCTCTTTAATTGAATGATACCTTGTATGAAAAATGACTGAACCATTTTGGCGTATCATGATATTTAAAAAAAATTAACATTTACTATTTTTTAAAAAAGCTTGGAACCGGCGCATGCAGTTGGCATAGTTGGTTCCATCTTTCATATTCTTGGTTAAGTTGAACAAAGTCCAATAATGGAGAATAAATAATATATATGGATACTTGAACCCGAAGTATATTATTATATATACCTAATCAACAGGCATTTGAGTGCTTCTCATCCATGTATTTCCTAATAATTGATCACCAGAATGAACGATGTAATGAAATGTAATTTCCAGTTATATTTCCCTTTGATTGTATACTCGTTTGTTAACAAAATGTGATTTCAATTTCCTCTGTTAGGCTTATAGATGCAATTCTATTACTCGGTTTTTATATCAATTACATCTTTTTATAAGGGGTCTGACAAGTACAGTTGCTTGTATAAGTTCATGACCACAAATAAGTGTATAGGACTACATAAGTTTCACGCACATACTATATTCTTGTATCAACCTTTGGAACAGATCTTACAAATTTAGTTGCTCGTAGTTAATATTCAAAAATATTTGTTAATTTTAAAGAGAGACTGATAAAGAGTACTAAGCGGAACTTACTACTCAAATGGTCTCACATTCTTTGGTAGAACTTATTACTCCAGTGAACTCCACTCACTTTATATTTTTTTCTCTCTCTTTAAACATTGGATTTTACCCCAACTTACTTCAACCAATTTAATGCTCCTATTTCCACTTATATACCATTGGCAAGTTGCCTTATTTATTGGGTTTTGCCAATAAAATTAGCCTGCAAGTATTTATCATTATTGGTAAATGGTACAATAAATGATTTTTGACTAATTTCATTGGTTAAGGACCATTTATTATAGGTAATAAATTATCTTTAATCAATGCTCTTAGGGCACTCATTAACAAAATCCTTATTTATTTCTTACCTATTGATTAAAATTTGTTTACCTATATTCGAAGTTCCACATTATTAATACCCTTCTCATAAACATAAAGTTCAGGATATATATATATATATAAAGAAACAAACTAGGCTACACAATCTAGAAGTATATTTTGCATATTTTGTGTTAGGACTTCAAAGAAGTTTACAAAATAGCTTAAATTAAATTTTTTCTTATCAGCAAAGGAGAAATTAGTAAGTTTCCTATTCTATTTAATTCCCTTTTTTTTGTGTTTTCCTTTATTGGTATCAAAGCCAAGTTTTAGACTGGTTCCTTAATCATTTGCATGTTTTATTGGGATCTGAGATGTTATTTGGGGCTAAGTTAATTAGAGTTCTTTAAATTAGAAAAAAAAGATCTTTATCTAATTGAACAAAATTCCAGAATTTTGCTTTGTTTGAACAATCAACAAAGTACAAATTCTTTTTTAAAGTGTCCTTTTATGTTTCAAGGAAATCCTTTGATATCTTCCCCTTCTATATTTAAATGAACAAACCCCAAAAATTCTCCTTCAAGAACCTCTTTACATTATAGAACCTTTTTCAACTGTCGCTAGCGACACTCTGGCAGCAGGAAGTACCCACTGCCATTGGTGAACCAGGTTGTCGAAACCCTCACATTGTAACATCCCTAAATTAGTGATTTTAATATAAGCTAAATTATTTAAGAGAAATTATAAATAATTAAATAAGAATAAATATGCCTAGTTGAATCATTTAAAGAAAACAACCTAAAACTTAGTTTTAAGGCATAGGGGCAAAATGGTCATTTTTTAAAATGCTAAGGGCAAAATGGTAAATTCACAAGGAGAGACATGTGACATTATCTTAACATGCAAGACCCACACCATAATAAAATATTACATATTTGTGGAGCCCACACCATAATTATGTCTTAAATATTTATGATTTAAGATTAAATCACAACCATTAGATTAAAAATATGTGGTTAAATCCTAGCCGTCAAATTCTCATTAAATATCTCACACCCTACTCCTCTTCTTGACACCATTCCCTTCATTCCTCCCTATACTCATTTCACTCACTCTCACCTCTCCACTCCATACTTTAGGTCAAGAAGGAAGGAAGCAATTTTAGGAGAATTATAAGAAAGGAGAGTGTATCCATGTAACATGATTTAGCATATTCTAGGTTCTCTTCTTCTCTTTTCCTTTTCTTTCTTTTTCTTTTTGAATGGTCTTCATGGTAATGTAAGGGTAAAAAGAGTTGACTATGGTGTGGAAATGTAGTTGAGTTTAGAACACACCATAATAATGTATAACCAATCCCTTTTGGCCTATGATCATTTTTCTTAAAATTTTGTCACCATGACCTTCCATATTCCCATTCAAAGTTAAGGGTTGAATTAGAAAACATTAAGGCTAGATAGATATTTTGAAATATCTAAGGAAATATTATGTAAGCCATAACAACTTTAGGATAAGAATTTTGATGTGTGAAGTTTCTTATGCATTATGTATCCTTGCATAAATATTTTGTTATTCATACACTATAATTGCCTATGTTATTATGCATTTTAACTTTGTATGATGGGGTGACAATATGGTTGTTTGAGAAGAGAACTACTCTTTGTGAGAGCAAACTATCCTGTACACTGTACTTATTGATAATTTGAAATCTCATTTGATAATGGCTGGCTATACCAACATAATATATATATTGTGAATCATTGATAATGGCTGGCTATGCCACCTTAATATATATTGTCAATGAATTCCTTAGCAAGGTATTATATCCCATTGATCCTGTAATTAATGGTAAGTCATACCACCTAAATAATTACAAGAAAAATGGAGTTATTACACTTCTTGGGCCACAACTTGAATTTTGATATCAATAGCTAGTTGTACCACCTAAAAGGTCCCAAGAAATCAAGAGAGGATAAAAATGTATTCTTACTGGAAATATCTTAAAGTAAATTGACACCAAAGGGATTCTTGACTGTCATAAGAATGTCAGTGTTCAAAAGAAATCTTAATAGTTCTCTCTCAAACTAATCTTATCTTGACTACATGATGGCTTGGATGACATATTAAGATAAAGATTATATTGCCTAACTTTGTCTTGGGTACTCACTGGCAGACGCCTCAACTAAAGGTGGGATCACGCCTGCCAGTTTGGTGTCATATACTGGGGTTCGTGAGACTTAATCTCCTGGGTATAACAGTCATATGTTGGGGTTTCATGAGACTCAAATAACCCAAATATCATGCCCCAATGTCTAATGGTTAAGGACATTGTCTACCTTTCCATATGTTTGTTAATGCATATTTGTATGTTATGATATTTGACGTCTATACATATTTCATAAAAATCATAATTTATAGTCATATCATATTCCACGGATATTTCGAGTATCATATATGCTTTTTCATGTTGGTATCACAGGAGGGCATGAATCTTACTAGATATAGGCCTAATGCCTCTTCTTCAGTTTTGTCAAATTATCTATACGGATATATAAACAAATTTATGTACAAACTTTTGTTCTCTATAATTATACTATTATGTTTTAGATATTCTAATGTATTATTTTTTCATAATAAATTTTATACTTTGTAAGAGGGGTGTTACACACATTGCTACCATGATATTTTTTTTGCAACCTTCGACCTCCTTTGTTTTGAACCAGAGGGGGTGGAGAGAGAGAGAGATGTCTCCCTTTCCCATCATTGCAGGTAAGTGGCCACTAACGACACTCCCATTGAGAAGGACCAAAGCCACCAATGATCTTCACGCCAACAAGGAGGTTTAAAGGAGCTTGAAGAGGAGCTCCATTAAGATCTAGCCTTCAACGACGTCAATGGATGTTGCCATCTCATAAACGGCCAATGTAATGTTAGCGCCCATGAGTGGGCAGTCGGCGAGCTGTAGTAGAGGCAATGGCCAATGAAAGAGAAGGGAGGAAGAAGAATCTAGGGTTTTTACTTTTTATGGTATTTTTGTTTGAAAATTTTAAAAAATTAGAAATCCTAATTTTTTTCAAAACCCTATTTTTTTGTGGGTATTTATGCTTGTTCATTTTAAGATTTGGGGCCTTTACAAAAATGGGAAAAGGATTTGGGCTCTTTTAAAGAGTTTTTTTAGCTTCTTTTATGAAAGAAATAATGGCTCTTAAACCTTTTTGAAGATGTTTTGGGCCAAAATTTTTTCAAAAATTTCCCTTTAGGCATGTGGCCCATTTCAAGATAAGATTAAGATGCCTAATTTTTAAAGTCCCTAATTAATGAATATTTAGGCATGTTCCAAAATATAAATTGTGTATTTATATTTTAGCTTGAAATAAATGCAATTAATTAATTATTTCAGAAAAAATTAATTTATATGTCCCAATAAATTTAAAGAAAGTAGTATGCGATTACTTGCTATTACATTAATTAGTTTAATGTTGTTCTATCAATCATTCTTACTAATTTTCTTCCTTAGAAAATTTAGAAACAAAATGGTAATTAGTTTAACATTATGCATTTAATTTATTTATATGTTAATTTGTTTAACATGTAATAAATTTATTTGTTAAAGCATAAAATGCATATTTTAAATATTATAATTATTTTAACATTACATATTTGATTTATTAATATGTTAATTAGTCTAAAATGTTAGTTAGTTTAACATTATATTATTAATGTGTTAATTAGCTTATCATTATATGTTTATATTATCAAATGTGTTCATTAGTTTGACATATGATAAATTTATTTGTTAAAACATATGTTAAATATTATTAATATTTTTAAAGTGAACTTCTCATATACAAAAAGTGTTAATTTGTTTAACATTTGTTAAATCATGCTTTACAATTCGTTTGTAGTATGGTTGAGACACTTAGTTGTGTTTTGATTTTGCTAATATTCACCTTGCATACAATCATAGGATGATGATTGGCACCTAGTGCTCTTTCAACTCTGGGTTATGTATGGATTAATTAACTTAATCAAATGATACCTACTATCATGATGTATGCATAGGGAACATTAGATCTTTTGTGCTTTTGTTTAAATTATCTAATCCTTATTTTTGTTTGTCATTCTTTTGTGTAAAGAATGATTACCACTTCCAAAAACATTACTGCTGAACCCAACAAGGGGTTGAAGCTCAATGGTGACAATTATGAGATCTAGAGTATGAAAGTCCAGTATCTCCTAAAAGAGTAAGAGGCTCTTAATCATGTCATGGAAAAGCCAGAAGCTAGTAACACTACCCAACATAGGTGAAACCGTGAGGCTTATGAAACCTGGAAGAAGAAGAACTCCTTTGCTTGCATTACCTTATAAGTACTTTAGATGATGACATCCTTAGGGAGTTCAAAAAGAAGAACGAGGTTCAAAACTACATCTATATCCAACTAACATTCTTTAACGATCAAGTTTGGCTTATATAAGAAATACCCAAAACATTATATGAGAAAACATCTGAGGCTGATGACAATCATAGTCACTGAACTAAGGGATGTTGGAAATGTCTTAACAAATGAGCAGTAAATACAAGTTATCATTCACTCTTTGATTAGTTTGTTTGAGCATATTAAGATGCATTTCACCTACAATGATTGAATTAAGACTCTGAAAGATGTCCAAGGGCACCTCAAACTCAAGAAAGAAAGACTTGAATCAACCAAGTTGATATGTGAGTTGCATATGGCAACTTCAGGTAGAAGATGTGATTCAAAGAGAAAGAATTGGAGAATGAACAAAGAACCAGCTCAACTTATGAAAAAGTCAAAGACTAATTAGCAAGGCAAAAAGAAGCAGCAAATGGTGAATATGGCAAAGGTAACATGTACTGCTTATATTAGTTAACTTTATGTTTCTAGCTCAGTTATGCTAACTGAATCATATCTGGCAAGTTCCATATAAAGCAATATAGATTTATGTGGGCAACAACACTAAGGTTGTTATCAAAGAGATCAGAAATTGCAAGTTAGTTTTGCATGGTGGTCGAGACCTTATCTTACATGATGTCCTTTATGAGCCACAAATTTACCATAATGTTATTTCAGTTTGGTATTACTTAGGCTAGGATATGATTCAAATTTCCATGACAAATGTGTTAAATTGAATAATGGTTCAATTTTTTAGGATTTTGGTTATGTAACCAGAGTTTTATTTATATGGATTTGGATGATGAATCCTATATTCCATGTTTGTCTCTACACATGATTTTGATCACGATGTAAACATATAGCATGCTAGACTTAGTCATATTGGCCAACAATGAATACAACAATTAGCAAAAGAGTATTTACTTCCCAGTATTGAACTAGAAGATTTGTTTACTTATGAATCTTATCTAACAGAAAAATATGGTAGAACACCTTTTTGTAAAGAAACAAGAGTTAATTTTCCATTACAATCAGTTCATTTTCAATTATGTCTCTTTGATTTCTCCTAAGTTATTGATGATTACAATCGTTTCAATTATGTCTCTTTGATTTCTCCTAAGTTAGAAGCACTGAGATGCTTAAAATACTATATGAGCTTAGTTGAGAATCAATTAGATAAGAAGATTAAGGCTCTTCAAACTGATCGAGGCCAAGAATGTTTTTCAGCTTAATTCAATGACTTATATGATGAAAAAAAAAGAAAGTTTATTACTTGACTATTCCAAGTTCTCCACAACAAAAAGGTGTTGTAGAAACAAGGAATAGAATGTTTCTTAAGATGGTAGGTCCATGATCATGCAGGCTAATTTGCTAATCACCTATTGGGTGATGCTTTGTTATCTGTAGCCTATATCCTTAAATGTATGCCTATAAAATCAGTTGTAACCATCCATATGAGTTATGTCTTGGGCTAAAGTCTGACTTGAGTGTTTTGAAACCTTGGAGATGTGTTGCTTATACACATGATTCCTCTCACAAATATAACTAATCAGACCCAAGAGGGAAGAAAGGTATCTTTATTAGGTGCTCAAAAACCATGAAAGGTTATGTGTTTATAAGTCAACAAGACAGTGGTAGTTAGATTGAATTTAAATCTAGTGATGTCATATTCTTAGAAAATGAATATCCTAAGAACGGTGAGGTAGGT
Organism: Delonix regia; assembly: GCA_037074485.1. Taxonomy (NCBI): domain Eukaryota; kingdom Viridiplantae; phylum Streptophyta; class Magnoliopsida; order Fabales; family Fabaceae; genus Delonix; species Delonix regia. Next base: position 9,122,266 of record CM073453.1, read on the forward strand.
CAAGACCTATCCTTATCTGATATAGAGGATTTGAATGATCCCTTTATTCAAGTGGGAGGATTATAGTAGATGAAAAATCAATTTCTTATTAGTAACCTTATTCATCATTAAATGCGAATGAAAGTGTTCTTGAGCTAGTTGCTCTAAGTGGGAGTGACTAAATGGATCTTAATCCAAATAGGAGCAAGACCATTGTTCTTGATCCAAGCGGGAGAAATGTTGATCCAAATGGGAATAATGAAATGAGATTCAATGAATCACAACTGAGATATGGTTCATGTAAAAAGATTCTTCTTTGATAATATGAGATCAAAGGTGATTAACTTTTATAATGCTCTTACAAAATGAAGATAAGTAGAAAAATTTGAAAGAATCTCTCTTATCCCATTCTAAGAATAAATTAACTAGTTATAGAAAAAGAAATAGAGTCTATGAGGGTCAATAATGTTTAGGAACTTGTTAACCTCCCAGAGGGACGTAAGGCTATCAAAAACAAGTGGATTTTTAAAATCAATAAAAGACTTGATGACATAATCAATAGATTTAAGGCTTGGCTAGTGGTAAAAGGGTATACATATCAGGAAAGAATTGACTGTGAGGAGACTTTTTCTTTTGTGGTACGATTTACCTCTATTTGCCTACTTATAGTTATAGTGGTTTGTTTAGATCTTGAATTACATCAGATTGATGTAATGACTACTTTTCTCAATGGAAAATTAAATAAAGAGATTTATATGGAATAACCAAATGGCTTCATTAAAGAAGCCTAGAAAGAGAAATTTTATAGACTATTGAAGTATATTTATGGCCTTAAACAATCTTTAAGGTAGTAGTATATTTGTTCATAATGCTATCATCTCAAGTAGTTTCACTGTGATGAGTGAAGGCAACTGTGTATACACTAAAAAATTTAAAGACAAGTTTATGACTATGACATTATATGTTGATGACATACTCATAGTTGGAAATGATATAGAGTTAATCAACAAGGTAAAGAGCTAGTAGTCATCTTGTTTTGAGATAAAATACATGGGTGATACTATATACATTCTTAAAGTTAAGATTTCAAGAAACCATTCTAAGAAACTGTTGTATCTTTTACAAGAGAGTTACATCATAAAGGTTTTAGAACATTGTAGTATGAATAGTTGTAACCCTGTAACACTTCTATCAGTACAAGCCAAACCTTGAGTGCTGAAATAGGTCCCAAAACCTTCAAAGAAAGAGAATCTATGAGCCAACCTCCTTATAGGAATATAGTTGGTTATCTAATGTGTGATATGATGCATACTAGACTTGATATCTATCGAGCAATCAACTTGATGAGTAGATATCAAATTGACCCAAGTTCTAAACATTGAGAAGTAGTAAAAAAATATCTTAAGATATCTGAAGGGGATTGTTGATTAAGTAATCTGCTATCAAGGTGGCAAAGATATGCAATTAGTAAGATACACTTATGCTAATCATGAAAGAGACTTAGATGAGCGTAATTCTAACTCAGGATATGTTTTCCTACCCAGTGATGGAACCGTATCATAGAGTAGTAAGAAACAATCATGTGTATCATTATCCACGATGGAGGCTAAGTTTGTGGCCCTTTCTTCAGCAACTTAATAAGCAATTTGGTTAAAGAGGTTCTTAGATCACTTGTTATGCAAAGCAAAAAATACTAAACCAGTGTTAGTTTATTGTGACAATGAGCCTGTAATTACATATACCAAGGACCCAAAGTATCATTGTAAAACCAAACATATCAAATATCACTATGTGAAGGTTATGGTTACACGCAAGACTATGAACATGAAGTATATGTCTATGATAAGATGCTCGCATATCTGTTGACGAAGCCTATTTTTAGAGATGCGTTTGTAAAACACATTAAGTCTTTAGGATTACATAGAGTTTAGGATACTTTATTTGTTTTTCTTTGATATTTTCCCACTGTTCACAGACATGGATGTTTTAATGTTCTTTGAAAATCAATAAAGTTTTATTTCCATGCTTACATGTCTTTATTTGAATGTTATAAATATTCTTTATTTAATATTTATTATTAAGTAAATCGAGTAGGTAAAGAGGTTAGCCTTCTCACACCTTAGTGTTTTTATGACATTAGAGATTAGACAAGATTTTTAAGTGAAATTATCAGGTAGATAATTTGAGAGCAACTATACTTAACATCATTTAGGTCACCTAATTGATTACATAGTGTCATTATGATTCATTTGATGAAATAATTTATCATTTCTAGTCTACCTTAGTTACCAAATGTGAGTTCGAGACATTGTGTAAATCAAATAACTCAATTTAGACTTGTGATATCTACATATCATCTAAGGTGTATGCATACTTTATGATTTATATGTATGTGAATTTTTTATGAAATATATTTGTAACTATTGCATAACATTGATGCTCTCATAGTATGCTGGTTATATGACCTACTTTCCTCGTATGAATGATTGCATATTATAAAGAGAAAATGTTTTCTTAGTTTACTGAAAATATGTTTCTCGGGTTTAGAGCGTATGAATACTCTCATTACATGTGAGTGGGAGATATTGAATATTATATAAAAGATGTATCAATAAAAGGTGCTCATTAAATGGGATAGAACAATAATTTCAGTAATTATTACTAAACTCTAACCTTAATTAGCTTTTATAAATAAGCAAGCCAATTATACGATAGGTACACTAATATAGTTTATAAAGAGACTCATAGACACTCAGTTAAAAATACTTGCTAACATTCTACAATTGAATGTGAGGAGATTTAGGCTATAGAAACACTGAGATATATTCAATATATCGTGAGTATCTCTATCGATAAGTGATTTCAGTCTTAATCAAATGTAATTTCTTATGCAAAGGAGAAATAAGTAAATCTCCTATTCACCTAATTTAATTCTCTTTTTTCTTTTTGTGCTTTCCTTCGACTTTAAACAAAACAAATTATCACAAGATACACAGGTCAAGATGTGCATACATAAAATAAACTAATCCAAATTAAATATATTGCAAAGCAAGCAACAATTTCACATGGAATTCTGACATTCAAAGTGAATATTTGATAAAAGAATCCAATACCATCCATGAAGGATGACTTTAAAATAAAAAATTGTGGAATCCACTTCCATTATATATGCGGTCTTGGAATCCATTCCTTTTGTCCCTTTTCGTTTGAAGCCTACCAGCTATATGCACATTGTCTTCAAGAACCTTTTCATTTGGTCTCAAAATTGTCTTCAAGAATTTTAAAACAACCACCGCGCTTTGTCTTATTCTTTGTGAGCCGCTCATTTACCACACATGGGAATCATAGTTTAGTTCGTATGCATTTAAAAGACTAACCGGGATCTAATATTGTTATTCATATGTTCTAGTAATATAATAGTTCAGATTATCAGTACCATTTAATGATTAATATCAAATTAATGTGTTACCAATTTCGATAGGCTTTTAAAATTTCATTTGACCGTTGCAAATATCTATAAACTTGATCTAACGATAGTCCTTTTAATAACAACACGTGCTGTGAAAACCTTCTATAGTTTGAAGGAAAACAGTAAAACTTCACAAGCATAATACTAATTGCCTAAATATTATATCCCTAAGAAAAGCTATCCTAGTTCTGAGATTATAATACATGCATGAAAGAAAGAAATGGTGAAAAATAGAGGCAAGAAAATATGACCAATAGATAAAGGAAAAACAACTTTCACCAAATTATATAAATCAGTTAAATGGAGGGGAAAATATATAATATGCATAATTTCATAATACATCGTTAATGAAGAGCCTCAAAGCCACCCACACCTCTCTTTTTTATATTATCATTATGTCTGCTAAATGTGAAATCGTTGTATTCTTTGAATCCAATAATTCACTTTAAAAAAAGGTGCCCTACAACTAGCATGAAAGTGCTGATGACTTTGAAAGGATCAATTATTTATTTATTTATTTATGTATTTATTCCTTGTGATCGAATAGACAATGACTAGGATTTATCAATAAGGGCTTGCAATAAGAAAATAGGAAATTATAGATGGGATTTAGTTTTTTCTAGTCCATGATAATTCCTTTTTTTTTTTTTTATCAATGATAATTCCGTCTTAAATCCATCCTAAAATGAATAATTTTTTTTATTTAAAAATAGATTAAAGATGGATTGAGTGAGTAAATTTTTTGCCTCAAAATAATTGGTCTCTAATTTCATTTCTAATTTTTGTTGAAATCACAGATAGAAATATGTCTCAATTTTTTTTTTTAAATTGTTATTCTTGTTCCAAAGATATAAATATGATTATTGATGAAATTCTAGATAAAATTTTCATCACGAAATATTTGTTTGTCCTTCTATTTTAATTTATTTCAAAATAGTTTTTTATGAAAATTTAGGGAAAATTAGCTATTGGTCCCTATAGTTTACAACAACCTTTAAATTAGTCCCTTTAGTTTCATTTTTTTTTAAATCATTCCGTACAGTTTCACGATGTTTAAGAGCTACTCCTCACCGTTAGAGACGCGTCCAGGTCGCCTTTTTTTTTTTTTTTTGGTTTTTTTAAAATTAATTTTTTAAATAAATTATTATTAAATATTATATATAAATATATATAGATAATAATAATTTTTAAAATTAAAACATATATTACAATTAAAAAAAAACAGGATCCTCTCCGGTTCCCCTCTCATGCAGCTATCTATCAATGTTCGTTTTTCTTTATGATCTCGTAGTTATCAATTAAGGGGAAAGTCACCGATAGCTGGTTCCGATTGCAACCGGGATCATAGACCCAATTTTCTCAAGACATACAGAAAAGCACTGTGATAAAGCGACTCCAGTTATAAGGTATGAACTGAATATAGACCTTGCTCTTTTTTTCTTCACCTAATTTCATGTTTGATTTGGTTTCCCACAGCAAATGACATGGTTTTGTTGTTATAGGATACAATTTTGCCGCTTCAAATTATACTGTAATCGTTGTCTCAAAGTCTCGCCCAAAGTCTTCCAATGGCACTGAGTGTCCCAGAAGCATCTTCTTCAAACTCTTCCAAGTCAACTTCAACCCAAAAATGGAAATATCATGTTTTCCTGAGTTTTAGGGGTGAAGACACTCGTAAAGCTTTTGCAGACCACTTATATGCTGCTTTATGTAGGAAAGGACTCAAAGTTTTTAGAGATGATGAAGAGCTTGAAAGAGGTGGAGTTATCTCAGAAAAACTCCTTAAAGCAATTGAGGATTCTCTCTGTGCAATCGTTGTTATCTCCAAAAATTATGCCACTTCATCATGGTGTTTGGATGAGCTCCAAAAGATTCTTGCCTCAAAGAATGAATTGGGTCGAGAAGTTCTTCCCATCTTTTATGGTGTCGATCCATCTGACGTAAGACACCAGAAAGGAAATTTCGCTGAAGCTTTCACCAAGCATGAAGAGAGGTGTAAAGAAGATCAAGAGAAGGTGCAAAAATGGAGAAATTCTTTGAGAGAAGTTGCTAACTTATCTGGTTGGGATTCCAAGGATTGGTAAGTTTTCATTCATTAAATAATAATTTATATTTGGAATTTGAATCAGTCCTTGTTGGTCTTTCTCCTATATATTTCTGCCCTGAAATTGTACATAAAAATTAAAATTAATCTAAATGGAAAAAATAATGATTAGCAGAAGTGCTCTACTACAGAAATTGAGGTAACAAATCCTTATTACAAAATTAATCAAGATTTGTATTAAAGGTACTGTATCGTCATTCAGATTTTGTTTATATACTTGTAGGCATGAATCAGAACTGATTGAAAAGTTGCTTGAAGTGTTATGGACCAAATTACGTAGCAGATTGCCAACTTACCGTGATACACTAATTGGAATTGATCGGAGACTAGATGAAATGAAATCACACTTAGGGATAGGGTTGGATGACGTTCGGTTCGTAGGAATTTGGGGTATGGGCGGTATTGGTAAGACAACTCTTGCAAGAGTTATCTATGAGAGATTCTATAGCCAATTTGATCTTTGTTGCTTTCTTGCCAATGTTAGGGAGGTTTCACAAAGAGATGGCCAAGTTCACTTACAAAGACAACTTCTTTTACATCTCAAAATAAGAAACATGGAAATTGAAGATACATATGAAGGAAGGAACATAATCCTAAACCTTTTTAATAATAAAAAAGTTCTACTTATCCTTGATGATGTAAGTTCTATAAGCCAATTAGACAATTTGGCTGAAAGCCCGGAATGGTTTGGTGCTGGGAGTAGAGTCATTATAACAACTAGAGATTCACACTTGTTAATATCACACAGAGCTCATGAAATCTACGAGGTTAAAACCATGAACAAAGATGAATCCCTTCAACTTTTTTCTCACAAAGCATTTAGAAGAGAACATCCTGAAGAGGATTTTTTGGAGTTGTCCAAATCCACAGTTGATTATGCTGGAGGCCTTCCTTTGGCTCTCCATATTTTAGGTTCCTTTCTTTATGGAAGAAATGTTGCTCAATGGGAAGATGCTTTGGATAGGCTAAAGAAATCTCCAAAAAGGGAAATTCTTGAGATACTTAGAATAAGTTATGATGCATTAGAAGATATAGAGAAGACAATATTTTTAGATATTGCATGTTTTTTTAAGGGCTGGAGCGAAACTGAAGTCACACAAGTATTGAAAAATTGTGGTCTTCATCCAACAATAGGCATAGGCGTTCTTCTTGAAAAATCTTTGCTATCAGAAGCCAAGCGTGATGAGATTAAATTTATAGAGATGCATGATTTGGTTCAAGATATGGGTAGGAGTATTGTTTTTGAAGAATCTCCTTATGATGCTGGAAGCTGTAGCAGACTGTGGCCTAAAGAAGACATTGATAATGTAATGAAAAGAAATACGGTGAGTGCTGATTTTAATTTTGTTATTGTATTGACTGAATTTATGTCTTAATTCCTTATCATTTCTTATGTTAATTTACCTGGTGGCTAATATTGTTTATTAGGGAACAAAAGTAATACAACGTATCATTTTGCACACAGAAAAGCCGCTTGAGGCACACTGGGATCCTGAAGCATTTTCAAAAATGCATAAATTTAGATTACTCATTATATCAAGTACTTTGCACCTTCCCCGTGGCCTCAAATGCCTTTCTAGTACCTTGAAAGTACTTCAGTGGAGGGTTATCCTCTAGAAAATCTCCCTCCTGGAACCAAGCTAGATAAACTTGTTGATCTTACAATGCAATATAGCAAAATAAAACGACTTTTGGAAGAAAAGCCAGGTAAGACACAATATGATTTTACGTTATAGAGAATGTAATTTATTATGTTAGCACAATGTTTTTTTTAAAAAAAAAATTAGTGATTTTTGTATTTTGGTTTGACCTGCATTTGGTGAACCTAAAGTTTTTGGACTTGAGTCGCTTCAAATAGTTGATTAGAACTCCAAATTTTTCTCGACTTCCAAATCTTGAGAGATTAGATCTTGCGGATTGTATAGATCTTGTTAAGCTTCATCCTTCTCTTGGACAGCACAAAAAGCTTCTTGTGTTGAATTTGAAAGGCTGTAGAAATCTTAAAGTTCTCCCAGGAAGATTGGAAATGATTTCTCTAAAAGAATTCATTCTTTTTGGGTTCGCTCAAGTCAAAATTCTTCCAGAATTTAGGGAAAATATGAAAAGTCTAGTAATGCTTGATGTCAGTGAGACAGGTATAGCCAAACTTCCTGTGTCAGTTGGATTATTGACTAATCTTGAAGCTCTGAAATTAAGGGGTTGTGAGGATCTTGTTTGCCTTCCCCATAACATTCACAATTTGCAACATCTCAAAATTCTTGATACTTCTGGTTTCTCAAAGCTGTCCAAATTGCCAGAAAACCAGAATGAAAATGAAGCCTTGGAAATGCTTGATTTAAGTGGAACTGCTATAACAGAAGTACCTCCTTCCATTGGTCATTTACAAAAACTCAGGACATTGTCATTTCATGGATGCAAAGGGCCATCATCCAACTCATGGATCTTGCCTTTCTCTTTGATGTTTCTGAGGCATTCCTTTCCAAGGCACTTGTTATTGCCTGCTTCTGTCATCCACCTTAAATTGCTGACAGAATTAGATTTAAGCTAGTGCAATATTGATGATGGCTTCATTCCTAATGATCTCAGTAGCTTATCATCATTGCAGAAGTTAAATCTAACGGGAAACAAGTTTATGAATCTACCTTCTGGCTACATTTCTAATCTTCCGAAACTAGAAAATCTCTATTTGGATTTCTGCCCAAGGCTTCAGTCATTGCCGCAGCCTTCACCAGGTTTAGGACTAGTGAAAGCTGAAGGCTGTCCCTCAGTGGAAACTTTGTCAAATAAACAACTAGTGCATCTCTTTGCTTTAGTTGACAAGGTATACATATTCGCCTGTGTCCATTTCTAATCCTTTCTTGTTAATTAGGTATAACATGTTAATTACATGACAAACTTCTTTGTTTTAGCGTGGCCAATCTGCTTGAGATTTATGCTATAAGGGTTTGGATGCTGACTTAATGGCATCATTGTTAATGAAAACCTTATCAGCCACTGTTCCCGGGAGTAAAATACCATCATGGTTCGATAACCAAAGTTGTCTTTCCCTGAATGAGCAAGGCAAAGCTTCAATAATAATAGACATGCCTCCATGTGAATGGTTAGGATTTGTGTATGCATTGTGCTAGATGACATGTTTTATTCCCCTGAAGCCTACCCAAAAAAGTTGATTTCACCAGTATGGAATTATTACATATCCAGAGCTTCTGATAGTGCGTTTAAATTGATTGGAGGTAAGGTAATTTATGTAGAGAAAGGATTAAATTATCCTCACCTTTGGATTTTGGTTGGGAACATTAGAGAGAAAAATGGTTTGGAATTATCAATAAAATACAGGCAACTTCACCTGGAATTTATAGCTGATTCTGGTTTTCATCATTGGGCGCAACATAAAAAAATGGATGGAATAGTTTCGGTGAAGTGTGGATGGCGTGTCATGTCCAAAGTTGATTTTGAAAGTCGCCTTCCAATTTTGGAAGAGCACAACGATGGAGTAAGGCACTTTCTCTGTATATTATTACCTCATAGTTTCTTTTTTCTCAAAGTTTATGCAGTTGGCTTTGTCCCTATTTCTATGTTTTAATAAAATTGTCTTATACTACGGTTACAGAAATTATGTCGTATATGTCTGTAAGTGTGTGTATATATACATAGATGCTGATGTTGCTCCTAGTTGATATATAGATGCTGATGTGTTCCTAGTTGATATGTAGATGCTGATGTTGTTCCTAGTTGATATATATGTTTTAAAGTAAAAAAGACAAACGATATATTGAAGAAAGTATATTAACCTCAAGACTCTTTTCAAAAAGTTGACATAAATGGAAAAAGTGTGTGCACCAAAATGAGATCCCTCACTTATATTAGAGAGATATAGGAACGGTAAAATAAATTTATGGTCTCTTACTTATCATAAAATTGCCACAAATTGCCATTTTGATCATTCATTTATTGAAATGCTCAAAATGATCATCCAATGTCCACTTGTGTAAAACATACCAGATTTAGTAACTTAAATTTAGGATTTGTGATTTGACAAAGTAACTAAATTTAGTAATTTTTTAAAAGTGAAAAACCAATGTGACGTTTTCCCATAAGTGAGGAACCAAAATAATAATTTCATAATATGTGAGGATAAAAGTGTATTTTTCTTGATATGGGAATGCCATCAGGTAAAGATTAGAGAGTCACTATAGTACTTAAGTATTTTTCAAGATATACTTATCATATACATATGCCATGTCTTAAAGGAAAATGGAATGTGCTCCAAAACTGAAGAGCAAGGGCAGTGCAGTATGTCACTAACTGGGAGCTCCCATCCCATAATCAAAGAATGTGAGACCATGTCTACAGATTCATCATCTTCATGCTCTGAAGAGGAAGACAAATTGGATGATTCCTGGATGCAGTTCATTCCAGATGATGCAAGGTACATATGGGATATGAAGTGTGATCTTATCATTTCTTAATCTCTTATAATGATGAATTTCAAAATTAAGGACTATGGTCATCATTTGAAATCTAAAATTATGGGCCTTTAACTAAAATTTCCCATAGTGAGATACTATATAACTAAACCATGATTATGAGATTTGAAGTTGAAACTAGTGATTTGTTTATCACAAAATTGACTTACAAAATTCACTAAGTGGTTATCGTTGCTCTTTATTGTTTTTAGACGTCTGTTCTAAATACATTTGGGCTTATATATTGAAAAGAAAGTCAAAGAGTTACAAAACTTTTCTCCACTTTAAGACCACTGCTTTATATCTTCAAGCATGGCACAACGTAGTCAATTTCTTTATTATGAATTCCTAATAATTTCCCTTGTACTTCAACTTTAAATGCTCATGAAATTGACTTACATTTGTGCTGCTACTGATACAATTACATCATTTTCAGGTTTTGGTTTTAGTCAGAGGACAATACACTTGCTTAGCTCACTAGTCGTGATCGGAGATAGAATGCGACACCTTGAACACCTTAGTCCAAATTCCAGCTGTGGCAAGTTCACAAGCCTAAGGCTAATGTTGTGACAAGTTCCGGTGAGCTGCCAATGTTGCAGAAGCTCTTTCTAAACCTGAATGGCATGCTAAAGCTCGTGCCATGGAAGACGAGCATAGAGCTCTTTTAAGAAACCAGACATGGAGCCTAGTAGATCTACCAGAGGGATATATCTTGAGTGAGACGGTGCGTTTTGAGAGGCTTGCAGATGGTGACCGCCGAATGCGATAAAACCACTACACTGGAAGGGATCTTTTCCCTTAAAAAAATTTTCCACTTACTTTGATATCATCAATTGGTTGTTGGATGAGTCCAAACCAGTCCCAGCATTAGCACATTCATTTGCTTTTTATAGTGTGTTTTGTTATTTGAGAACACTAGTAATTAGAAAAAGACCAGCCAAGTACCTAACCAGTCAGAGTATTTTGTTGTTTTTATTTTTGACAAAAAATAATTATTGCGGATTTATGTGGCATAAAAATATTTTGAGTTAATTTACACGTTGGAATACTAAATTAAAAAAGGAATGATGAAATGAAATTCAATGCATGAGTGACTATATAGTGTGTTTGATTTGATATGGGTTTAAAAGTATAATTACGTTTTCCAATAGGGTTTGTTCCACACACAATTACTTTGATTTTTCAGTACTTCCTTTTAAATTTTTGCTTGTACAGGGAAAAAAGATTACTTTTGCAATGGACTATTTTAATGATAAAATTTATTTTTTGAATAAAATTTTTAAACATTATATATTATTATAAAATCTCATTTTTTATCAAAATTAAGTTTATAGATCACTTTAAATTAAAATTAAATTTATACCACCTAAATCGAAATAAACGCTGACAGTGAAAAGTGCAAGCGTGAGTTACGGGATGTTTGTCCTAATTGGGTGATATGGTACTTGCCCTCCTTTTGAAAGGAGCAATGATTTTACGTTGAGAATATAATATTTTTTAATTGGCATTATAAGTATATTTACATAGAACTATTAATTAATTAATAGGTCAATATTTAAAAATTAATATAATTTTTAAAAAAGAATCTTATAGAAAATTAATAAATTGATGAAGAACTGATTGTAATGTTTTAAAACAGCAAGAATACTGTTAAATGTAATTAAACTTGATAGATTTAAATTTTTATAATATTCTTGTATTATTAATTTATTATTATAAATACAATAATAATTAATTATTATCTGAAACTTCAAATTTTTAAATAAAGCTGTAAACTCTTACCTATAAATATGTTGTAAAAAATTAACATAAAAAATAAAAAATTTATGTGTGTGTCAATTCTTTTAATAAACTCTTTTTTTCATTTTTCTCTCGGAAGAGAAACCAACAAAAAGAGCTTTTGTTTTGGGAATCTTTTTTTAAAATATTAGGAATTTGGATGTTAGAGGATTTTGGACGTTCCACTGTCACTTCTACTAAGATCAATTATCATTTCATTCAGTTACTTGATTTTGGTTTCCATATTGTTTTGTTTGATATCAATTGGTTGTAGGATGAGTCACATCTTTATCATAACCTAAGTAAGTATTGTTTGGTTTACATTTAATTCAAATTCCAAAGCATATACAATATTTTCTTTTTACATAACTCTTTATTACATGAGAACACATAAACTGAGTCCAAAACTCACTTATAATTAAATAAAGACTAAATAGTAATATATGTTGGTTTGAGTGGTAAGGAGTTCAGTATTCCTTAAATAAGGTTCTAAGTTTGATTCTTACTTTGTGTATAGATAGTGCAACGATGAGAGGACTATTACGAGTATTTGATCAAATAATATCTAATTTTAGATTAGTTGATTCTATGTATTTAAGAGATGGACTGATATTGGGAGATAATATTTTAAAAAAAATAAAGACCAATTAAATACCTAACACATGGTATGTTTTCTCTTTTCACTTTTTTTTAGTGCTTTCTCCAGAAAACGACATGTATGATCATGTGATTTAACTTTAATATTAAGGTTTCTCATAATTAAGTAGAAAATTCCCTACTTCCGTTTGTTTGACATTTAATTGGGTGTAGGATGAGTAAACTTCTTTGGACTTTTCGACCCGTTGCGGGAAAATTAATAATGGTTTTGATTTGATTCTTTATGCCGTGAATTTAATTTATCCTAGATGTTTAGAATATTATTTCTTAAAAAATTAGGAGGGTTGTATAATTATTTTTAAAGTAGATATTAATTTTTTAAATTTTTTTCCAAAATAATTATAAATACTGTATCAAATCTCAAATGCATAAGATATACGACAGTAATACATTTTCAGTCAACGGTTCACATCCTTTTAGGGAAAAAAAAATGCAGGCCATCATTATTGTTCAAAAAACAAATTCAATGTGAATGAGACAAATGTAAAATAACTTTTTACACAAATGAAATATATTGTTTTTTTCAATACCACTTGCTGTCGAACAAAGCATTCTCCTCAATTTTTTTTCAAAATTGCTGTTTGACACACATGGATACCAAGCATGTCAAGAATATATAAAGCATTGTAGTTTAGCGACTTCAGTTGTTGCAGTGAGTTGAGGTCAGTGTTTCTTTACCTGGTTTCTAGTGTTTTCATTTTATATTTGATTTGGTTTCCTTTAGCAAATGATATGGTTTTTTTCGTTGTAGGTATACTGGTTCAAATTATATCTCAAGCGTTAACTCAAAGATTAGAAGGCGAAAACCTTCCAATGTCACTTAGTCCCGCGAATGCATCATCCTCAAGCTCTTCCAAGACAAATTCAACCCCTAAATGGAATTTTCATGTTTTCTTGAGTTTTAGGAGTGAAGACACTCTTAGGGATTTTACAGACCACTTGTACGCTGCTTTATGTAGGAAAGGACTCTAAGCTTTTAGAGATGACGAAGACCTTGAGAGAGGAGAAGTTATCTCAAGCTTTGTATGTTTCTATAAATTAAATTGTTTTATACTGCAGTTATTAACTCCTTGTTTATGCAATTGCACTTCTTAATTAAACTCCATGTTTATTTGTCTTCCACTCATTTTTCATCTGTCCATCCTTCTTGATTTATATATATAGATTCCAGCGCTATTGAAGGTTTAAGCAACTAACTAACTATATATATATATATATATATATATATGTATGTATATGTATATGTATATGTATATGTATGTATGTAAATATACAGTAGATACTTCTACCCCACTTTACTATTTGTGAGCCACATTTTCGTTACTTTTCTCGAGCCACCAAACTAAAACCATTAGATATACTAAAAGAGACATAGATATGCCATTAAATACAAATAATTAGGCTAATGTATGTTTTTATCCGAAAGTTAGGAGTTATTATCCATTTTTGTGCCAAATGTAAATATTAAACTGATGTTTTGTTTTTCTATATATCATAATTCATCTTATATTGAGCAAACATTAATCTTTAATTCAAAATTTGTGTCTGACCTTTTGCAGTTATGTATGACAATACATTATTAATTTGCATTATTTTAGTTCATGAAGTTAGCTTTTAATATAGCACTGAGAATTTTGAAAAATATATATACAATAAAACGGCTCTAATTAAACATTTATGATGAAATTGTCATTGACCCAAAACTTCTAAGATAAAAACAAAGAAACTTGTATAAATAATTAATTCCTAGCTTCGTGATTAATACAGACATATGATGTATATGTAAATATGTATGTATATATCTATGTACGAAATAGTTGTATGTACGAATGTAATCTCTCAAAGTTTCAAATATGGTCTTAGAAGCCAACAAGCAATTTGAATCTGAGGAAAAATTTTGACGTTATATATAATCTCTTTTGAAATACTCTTCACTGCTATTTTTTTTTCCCCGAAGTTTTGACAAAAGAGAAGAACAACTTGTGAAAGATTATTTTAAAGTTTTTTAAGTATTTAACGAGCAACAACTTAAATATTTTGCAAGATATACTTATCAATATATGTCATTTTTTTAAGGAAAATGGAATGTGCTCCAAAAGTAAAGAGCAAGGGCAATTTGATTTGTCACTAACTGAGAGCTGGCAGACCATAATCAATGAATGTGAAACCATGTCTACAGAGGCATCATCTTCATGCTCTGAAGAGGAACACAAATTAGATGATTCTTGGATGCAATTCATTCTAGATGATGCAAGGTACGGGATATGAAATGTGATCATATCATGTCTTAATCTAATATAATGATGAATTTCAAAATTAAGGACTATGATCATCATTTGACATCCGAATTTGTGGTCTTTTAACTATAATTACCCGTAGTGAGATACTATATAACTAAACCATGGTTATGAAAATTTGCACTTTATACTAGTGATTTGTCTAGTACAAAATTGACTTACAAAATTCACTAAATGGTTACCATTACTCTATGTTGTTTTTAGACGTCTGTACTAAATACATTTGGGCATATATATTGAAAAGAAGGTCAGAGAGTCACAAAAACTTTTTCTCCATTTTAAGACGATTGCTTCATCATAGTGTAAGTTGTCTACACAAACTCATATTATTGAAAGAAAGCATAAACCATAGTAGTCATGATTCAGCTTGAATTTAGATCAGTTTCATAGTTCTTCATGCTTTTCCTTTCCTCCCTCAATTTCCTTTCTATGAATTGCTAATCAGTTTCATAGTTCTTCATGCTTCTGTTTGATTTACCAGTACTTTCTTTTAAGTTCTTAAAGCATGCTTTTGCAATGAATTATATTAATGACAAAATTTACTTTTTTGATAAAAGTTTTTAAACATTAAATAAATTAATAAAAACTCAATCTTTGATCAAAGTTAAATTTATAAATCACTTTAAATTAAAATTAAATTTATACCACCTCAATTAAAATAAACACTAACAGTGAAAAGTGATAGCGTGAGTTACGGGATGGGTTGTCTTGGATGATACGTGAAAGTACATAGAAGTTTACACTACATGCCTCCTTTTGAAAGGAGAAGAGCTTACGCTGAGAATATAATATTTTTTTTAATTTTGGCATTATAATTATTATTTAGGTTAAAATAGAGAGTTGATCTCTTAACTTTATTTATTATTTTAAAATGATCCCTTAAATTTAAAGTGTTTTAAAGTGATCTCTTAAATTTTTAAATAAAAATTTTTTATGTGAATTTCGTTAAAATATTAACACTGTTAATTTTAATGTTGACATAACAGTCAAATATGTTTTTTAAATTGTAATTTAATAAATAATTTGATACTTAATTAATATTTAACTTAAAAATGAAAAAAAAAATGTGGGAGCTACACGGATCTAAGAAATCTGGTGCCATGTTACTGTTATTATTAGACATAGCTATAGCTGCCGCCATGCTTCACTAACAAGGAGTTTAAAAGAAAAGGCCAAGAACTTGATAAGAAAAATGGAAACTAAAACCAAATGTTCGATGACGGCCTATCCCAACTTCAAAACCAGGGGATAAGAAGACGAAAGTTGCAAGTGGAGAAAAAAAATGGAACTTTTAGAATTCAAATTTTAAGGCAAGAAACTGAATCTCTACCTAAATTCCCTAACTTTCAAAATCGTAGTTCAAGTATGTGCATGTAGTGGTTCACAGCAATCTGGAATTCAAACTTGAAATTACAATTTGGAAGACAGACAATGATAAAGAGTGATTCCAAGAAGCAGAGAATTAGAGAACGGGAGGGGGTTAGAGAAACGAAGTTATTTTTCTTTTCTAGTTTTTCTTTTAATTTTTAGGATAAATGTTAATTGGGTGCCAATCATTTTTTAATTTATAATTTATATATATATATATACTTTCCAAGTCAGCATTAAAATTAACGACTTTAATATTTTAATGGTATTAACTTAAAAATATTTTTTGAGATAACTTAAAAACTTAAAGAACCATTTTAAAACACTTCAAACTTAAGAGATTACTTTAAAACAATAAATAAAGTTAAGGGATGAAGTTACAATTTTAACCTATTATTTATATAAAACTATTAATTATTATATAAGTTAATATTTAAAAAAATTAATATATTTTTTAAGACCTAATCTTATAGAAATAAATAAATTGAAAGAAGAACTTATTATAACTTTTTAAAACTATAAGAAAGATGTTAAATTGAATTAAAAATTAATAAATTTAAATTTTATAATATTTTTGTATTATCATTTCAATTATTATAAGTACAATACTAATTAATTAATATCTTAAACTTCATTTTTTTAAATAAAGCTTTAAACTCTTACCTATAAATAAGTTGTAAAAAATTAACATAAAAAATAAAAATTCTAATCAACTCTTTCTCTCATTTTTCTCTCGCAAGAGAAACTGAACAAAAGAGCTGTTGTTTTGGGAATCTTTTGTTAAAATATTAGGAATTAGGATGAGAGAGGGTTTTGGTCATTCCACTGTCACTTTTGCTAAGATCAATTATCATTTGGTTCACTTTTGATTGCCTTCCATATTGTTTGTTTGATATCAACTTGTAGGATGATTCACATCTTTATCATAACCTAATTATATATTAATGTTTTGTTTACATTTAATTCAAATATCAAAGCATATACAATATTTTCTTTTTACAGAGCACGCTTTATTACGTGAGAACGCATGAATTGAGTCCAAAAGTCACTCATAATTAAATAAAGAAGGTAAGCTTAATCCCTAACCCGTCAGGCTATGCTTTTTTCACCTTTTTTTAGTGTTTTATGCAAAAAAACGACATGTATGACCAATTGATTTAACTTTAACATAAATGTTTCTCATAATTTAGTAGAAAAATCCCCACTTGCTTTTAATATTTAATTGGGTGTAGGATGTGAAATCACGTCTTTGGACTTTTTGACCCCGTTGCAGGAAAATTAATAAAGGTTTTGATTTGATTCTTTATGCCGTGAATTTAATTTATCCCAGATGTTTAAATTAGAATATTATTTTACGAAAAATTAGGAGAATACTGTATTATCGTTTCTTTACATGGAACGTTAGATATGGGTCATCTTACCTTCCATTAATCTATTTTTGGTTTTAACATCAAACATGTGAATCAAAGTTTGAATTGAATCAGTATTTTCCAATCATGGACGTCCATGAGGCCTGAATTTCTAAAATCCATATCCATGTATGTTATTTTTATTTTTATTTTTGGTGATGACATCCTCGTAATTTATCTTGGCTAATCATATTCGGCAAGCTACTTTCCCTCGTGTTAGAAATTAAGACCTAATGATGTCTATGATTGCAAGATTTGATAGTACTAAATCAACTCAAACTTTAATTCATACATTTGATGTTAAAAATAAATTTTTAACATAGACATCATAAACAATGGGATAGTGGGATTGCCCATATATTATTTCAAAAAATATGATTTTAAGCTTCAGTAATAAATTAATTTGGTGACGCTAAGATCCAGTATTACATTTATTAATTTTCGTTGCAATGACATGGTCAAAAAACCTTGCCTCCTGTCCTAAGATTCTTTCATTTACAGATTTCAATGCATATAGACTTTTGTCTTCATGGGACCAAGCTTCGTCATGTGAGAACACAATTACTCCATAGATCACATGCTAGTTCCTACGCTTCGTCAGAAATTCAAGCAAATAAGTCGGTCATTGGCCTGTAAATATACTCAGCGAGCTGAAGTCAGTTCAGTGTAAGATACTTAATACAGGATACTGCATGTTTGTTATATATAAAGTATGAACTGTATGTAGATCTTGCGCCATTTTTCTTGATCTAGTTTCCGTTATGTTAACTTCATATTTGATTTAGTTTCCTTAAGCAAAGATATGGTTTTATTGTTGTACGTCACTGTTTTCACTGGTTCAAATTTTTTTCGCTGGTGTGTCTGGAAAGAATCTTCTGCAAACTATTCAGTGTCAAATTCAACCCGAAAGTAGAATCTCCGTGTTTCTTTTGTTTTAGGGGTGTAGACACTCGTAAAGGTTTTACAGACCACTTATATGCTGCATTATGTAGAAAAGGCATCATAGCTTTTAGAGATGATGAAAAACTTGAGAGAGGAGGAGTTATTTAAGAGAAACTCCTTAAACCAATTGAAGATTCTCCATTTGCAATCGATGCTCTGTCTAAAAGTTATGCCTCTTCTTCATGGTGCTTGGATGAGCTCCAAAAGATTCTTTCCACAAGAAATGAACTGGGTCTAGAAGTTCTTCCTATCTGTTATGGTGTAGATCCGCCTGATTTAAGCAAAGTTTTAAATTACAGTTGCGTTTACAATTGCATTGTAGTTTCTGCAATAGTAGATGTTGCAGACGTTACATTGTGGGTTACGATCAGTGTTGTCAAACTCGCGAGTTGACTCGGTAAACTCGCCGTTTTTGAGTTAACTCGCTCCTTAACTCGGACCTGGTGCTCACTCGGATGAACTCGCATCTGACTCGTGCAGAAGCGATTAACTCGGCGAGTATACACCGAGTTGGACGAGTTGGAAATTTGAACACAGAAAACCTCAGCAAAATAGGCACACCCAGAGCTCGAAGACGCGACCATTTGCAACTCATGCCAGCACCTCCAATGTTTTTACCATTTAGCCAATGGTTATATTAATATGTATATCCCACCATTTATATATAAACTAGTTCCTATTTTTTATTTCACTTGATTCATTTGACTTTGAAGTTTTAACATGAAATCAAACTTTTTGTTAATTTTTTTTCATGAACCATTTTAAATTATTTAAAAAATAAATATAAAATTTTTATATAATAACTTGTCTATGGAGAAAATCCATATAAATTTCTTTTAAATTATATTAAATATATTTTTAAATACTATGAATTCTAGATAACCATGTAAAATCACAATGCTATTACTTTTATCTAAGGATGGTAAATTTATGATTTTAATGGTATATATATCCCATTCATTTTTTATGATTTTAAATATAAATAGTATTTAAATAAACCTCATGTTATATATTATATTTTAACTATATAATTATATATTTAAATAATCATTTATTAATAGAAGTAAACTCTTACGATTCTACGTTACGAGTTTCCGATACGAGTCTATACCCCCCTTTTCGATTCTGCTTAAACTCGCGATTTTGACAACCTTGGTTACGATTATTGCAGCCATAATTCGTTTTTCAAGTTGCATAATATACACATATAATAACTATAACTCTCAAATATAAACAATCATAATATACATCATACTTTATACAAAATATATGAATATGAATCCAAATGTTTTTTCATAAATAATAAAAATACTAATGAATCAAAAATTATAAAAGCATACTTACATATTATTATACACTTATTATGTCATACCATATTAATTCAATAAATACTGTACAACTAATAAATGTGCACTTCTTTATAATACTCAATAAAATACATATTCACATTAATTTAATATATACACATTTTATGAAAATAAATCCACATTTTATAAATTTGCTACTATCTTTCTTAAATTCTTTTTTTCCTTTCCTCAACTTTCATTTTTTAAAAAAAATTTTCCCTTCTACTAATTTTTTTATCTTAAATTTTCGTCAAATTTCATTCATCCCTCCAATTCTAATTCTATATTACTAAGTTGAATTAAAGTGCAATCCTCATTCTCTACCGTCCATCTTACCAACTCCCTATCCCCTTGACCCTTCATTTTCGTTTTCCTTCCAAGAAATCCACACTTCCCTTGTCTTGTTCGTCTTCTCTTCAAAGAGGGACAAAATGCTTATTAAGCTTTTCAAGGCAGTTTCTAAATAGAAGATATATTAAAACAAGTTAATCTTTCAAGCTATTAAACTCCTCCACTGCTATTTCTCTCTGTAGCCTGAAACCATCAAGCTTCAACTTTAGCTTGTTAAGATTTATGTACTTCTCGATAATCTTCCCACGCTGGATTGATTTCTTTTTGGAAATACAAACACTTGAACAGCACTAAAGCATTCCCTGTCTGCAACTTCCTCTTCTTTCTTGCTTAAACTCTGTCTCCCTTTGACCTCTGAAAAACTGAAACAAAGATGCAAATCACCTGGCGGGGTGACGTAGATGCAGCTTTGGCTGCATTCGCAATATTGCGCCCGCATCATATGATGCGGTCCGCAATTTAGAACCATGGATGTAAGGTACCAAAAAGGTAGTTTTGTTGAAGCTTTCGCTAAGTATAAAGAGAGATTCAAAGAAGAGAAGCAGCAAAAATGGAGGAATTCTTTAACAGAAGTTGCTAACCTTTCTGGTTGGGATTCCAAGGATCAGTAAATTTCCATTGAATAAACTATGTAACATATCCTTTATATTTGTATTGGTTCTGCCCTAAAATTCTTTACAAAAATTAAAAACCTAAAAGGAAGAAAATTATTTATCATTAATTGTTTGATTGCAAAAATCGAAGTAAGAAATTCTTTTGACAAAATTAATCAAAATTTATTTTTCCTCTTTCGAGCTTTATTTGATCATGATTTTTGATTCATAATAAACCCACTGCAAGGTAATTTTTGTCTTGCTTAATTATAGGCATGAAGCAGAACTCATCGAAGATATTGTTCAAGTGTTATAGAAGAAACTATGTTCTAAATTGCCATCATACAATTGTACACTGATTGGAATTGACTGGAGGTTGGATGCAATTTATCACTCTTGGAGATAGGATCCAATGATGTTCGCTTTGTAGGGATATGGGGCATGGGTGGTATTGGTTAAACAACTCTTGCTAGTGTTATCTATGAGAAACATCAAAAACAATTTGAAATTTGTTGCTTTTCTAGAGATGTAAGGCAGATTTCTGAAAGCAAAAGTCAGGTTCACTAACAGTGAACTTCTTTCGCATCTCAACATGAAGGGAATGGTAATTGAGAATACGTACCAAGGAAAGAACATAATCCTAAATCTCTTTTGTAATAAAGAGGTTCTCCATGTCATTATGATGTAAGTTCATTTAGTCAATGGCAAAATTTGGCAAAAAGCAAAGAGTGGTTCGGTCCAGGGAGTAGAGTAATTATTACAACTAGGAATATGCATTTGTTGAAATCACATGGAGTGCATGGAATTTATGAGGTTCAAATCCTGGATGAAGAAGAATCACTTCAACTCTTTTGTAATAAAGCTTTTAGAAGAAATCAACCTTTGGAGGGTTATTTGGACTTGACTAAGTCTGTAGTCAAATATGCGGGAGGTGTTCCTTTAGGCCTTCAAGTTTTTGGTTCCTCTCTCTTTAGAGGGGAGTACTTGAATGGGAAGATGCTTTGGACAAGTTGAAGAAAGTTCCAAATAATGATATTCTTAAAATACTTAGAATAAGTTATGATGCATTAGATGAAGAAGAAAAGACTATTTCTAGATGTTGCCAGTTTTCTTAATATGTGGGGCAAAGATGAAGTAATAAAAATATTGAAAAGTTGTGATCTTCATCCAATAATTGGTATAAGGGTTCTCATTGAAAACTCTTTGCTATTGAATTTGATACTTGCAATATGAAGTCTTTAAAGATGCTTGATTTGATTCAAGAAATGGGTAGGAGAATTGTTTTTGAAGAATCTTGTATTGATGCCAGAAAACGAAGTAGATTGTGATCTGACGAGGATATTGATCAAGTATTGAAAAAGAATGTGGTGAGTGCATGATTAATTTTCTAGCAATATTATTTATGTTATTATAATATTTCTAAATTTCTACTAAATTACATATGCTTTATATTCCTATCAATTATTAAGGTATTACTAATGTTGCTTTTTAGGGAACTCAAGCTACACAAGACGTGGTTTTGCCTTTTAGCTTTAAGGCAGATAAAGCATATTAGGATCCTAAAGCCTTTTCAAAAATATCTAATCTTCGATTACTCATAATATTATGTGATTTGAACCTTCCCTATGGTCTCAAATGCCTTTCTATAGTGCATTGAAAGTTCTTCAATGGAATGAATGTCCTCTGAAAGCTCTCCCTCTTGGAACCCAACTTAATGAACTTGCTTATCTCAAAATGCATAATAGCAAGATAAAACAGCTTTGGAATGATAGACAAGTAAGACTTTTCAAGCATTCTCGCATAATTGATCAAGTTAATAGTCTTTTTGGGGCAACTGATTTCTTTTATCTTTTGTTTGACTAGCGTTTGAAAAAGTCGAAGCTTATGGATTTGATCTATTTTGAACAATTAATTGAAACTCATATTTTTTTGGAATTCCAAATCTAGAAAGATTGATTCTTGAAGGTTGCATAGACCTTATTAGGATTCATCCCTCACTTGGACAACTCAACAATCTTGTTAAAGGAAATTTGAAAGGCTGTAGAAATCTTAAAGTCCTTCCAAGGAAATTGGAATTGAATCCTCTGAAGGAATTTATTCTTTTTTTGGTGCATTCAAGTTAGAAATCTTCTAGTGTTTGGAGAAAATATGAAGAATCTGGTAAAACTTGATCTAGAGGCGACTAGCATAACAAAACTACCAACATCAAAGAGATTCTTGACTAGTCTTGAAGCTTTGAAGTTAAGAGGCTGTAAAAGTCTTGTTTGCCTTTCCTACAACATTCACAATTTAAAACATCTTAAAATTTTTGATATTTCTGGCTGCTCAGAATTTTCTACATTGCCAGATAACTTGAATGAAAATGAAGCCTTGGAAACACTTGATTTAAGTGAAACTACTATAGTAGAAGTACCTTACTTCCATTGGTCATTTAGAAAAACTTAAGACACTATCATTTCATGGATGCAAATGGCAACATCAAACTCATGGAGCTTGCCTCTTCCTTTGATCCATATGTTTCAGAGACACTATATTGCCTTTTTCTATTGTCAATCTTAAATCACTGATTGAATTAGATTTTGTCAAAAATGTAAAGACAAATTTGGTGGCTACTTTTGACAATGAAAAAAAGATGGTAAACATTTTGTTACCACTTTTCGACAAAAATAGAGTTGGTTAAAAATCGGTTGCTATTTTTGACAAAATGGAAGATAAAATTGGTGAATTTTGACAAAGTAGAAGATAAGGTTGGCACCTTTTGACAAAGTGGAAAAAAAAGTTGGCAACTTTGACAAAGTAGAAGATAAGGTTGGCACCTTTTAACAAAGTATAAGATAAAGTTATTACCTTTTGACAAATTGGAAGATAAGGTTGTTGAAAAATTTTGATGAGGATGCCTATAAATATGGCCTATCCCTTTGGGGTTTGGCATTGGAGTGTAAAGAGTTGTAAGAGTAGTGAAATCTCCTTTGTTGAGAGAGTAAGTAGTTGTTCTTCCACTTCAGAGAGTGAGTAGTTGTTCTTCCACTTAAGAGAGAGAATTGTGTGTTTTCTTATTTTTAAGAGAGAGAGTTTGATTATTATTTCCTCATATTCAAAGAAAGGTTGTACAATCTCTTGAGTTAGTGAAAGTCTTTTCCATTCTTGTTCGTGGTTTTTCCCTCATACAAAAGGTTTTTCCACGTAAATATCTTATGTCAATATTCTTTTCTCATTCTCTAATACTGCTATCTAGTGTCACAATTCCTAATAGTGGTATCACAGCTTTGGTTGTTGGCACTATCTTATTAACATTATGGCAGCAAGATTTGAGATTGAGAAGTTCAATAGAAGTAATTTCTCCTTATAGAAGTTGAAGATGATGGTGATGATGAGGAAAGACAATTGTATTGCAGCAATTGATAAGAAACCATATACGATCAAATATGACAAGTGGAAGGAGATAGATGACAATGTTATTTCTAACCTTCATTTAGCATTGGCAGATTCCGTTTTGTCAAGTGTTACAGAAAAGAAAATAGCAAAAGAAATATAGGACACACTCACTAAATTGTATAAAGTCAATTCAGTTCATAACAAAATATTCTTGAAAATAAAATTGTATACTCTTCGCATGTCTAAGTCCACTACAATAACGGAACACATCAATAATCTGAATACTTTATTCTCTTAACTTTCATTATTGAACTACAGCATAGTAGAAAATGAACGTGTAGAGCTCCTACTTAAAAGTCTACCAGATTCATATGATCAACTCATCATTAACTTAACAAATTGCTCTCCTACAAATAATCTTGTTTTCTATGATGTTGCAACTATTATTCTAGAAGAGGAATCTAAGCACAAAAATAAAGACGGCAGGTTAACAACTTCCAAATAGGCAAAGGCATTATCGATAGTGAAAGGAAGATCAAAAGAGCATGACTTTGGTGGGAGTCAAAACCAAAGAAGATCAAAGTCACTAAGCAAGAAAAACATTAAATGTTATCATTGCAGAAGAAAAGGACACATGAAGAAAGATTGTTGGTACAATAAGAAAAATGAAGAGAAGGCTCCAAGAACAACTTCCCAAGGATATATTGCTGATGCCTCTGATGATGATAGAATCTTATGTGCTGAAGTAGCAGTCAATTCAATAAGAGATGCATTCTCTGAAACTTGGTTAATGGATTCAGGAGCTACATGGCACATGATATCCTGACGAGATTGGTTTCATTCATACAAGCCTGTCTCTGATGGATGTGCATGGGAAATAATCACACTTTGAAGATTATTGGCATTGGGACCATCAAGATAAAGATGCATGATGGCATAATTCATACTATCTAAGAGGTACGGCATGTAAAAGGCCTAAAGAAAAATTTATTGTCTGTTGGGCATTTTAATGACCTCAAACTCAAAACCCAAATTGAAAACGGGGTTATAAAAGTCACCAAAGGAGCACTCGTGGTCATGAAGGCAAGAAAGAACACTTCAAAATTATTCATTCTTCAAGGAGATACGTTGAAATAAAGAGAAGCATCTATTGCTTTTACTTGTTAAGAAGAATCAGCAAAAATGTGGCATTGTAGACTAGGCCACATATTAGAACAAGGATTAAAGATTCCTGCAGAATGTGATCACCTGCTAGGGCTCAAGAATGTAAGTTTACCATTCTATGAGCATTGTGTTAAAAGTAAGTAGAATAGATTAAAGTTTGATAGCTATATTACAAGAAGTAAACATATACTAGACTTGATTCATTCTGATGTATGTGAATCACCAATAACATCTTTAGGAGGTGCAAAATATTTTATGTCTTTCATTGATGATTACTCTTTAAGAGTATAGATGTACCCTATCAAGAAGAAGTCTGATGCATTTCTAATATTCAAGGAATTCAAATGGCGAGTGGAACTTAAATCTAGAAGAAAGATAATGCTTAAGGACAGACAATGGAGGAGAGTACATAGATGGTGACTTCTTGGCATTTTACAAACAATAAGGTATTCAGAGGTAGTTCACAGTTACTGATATGCCTAAACAAAATGGTGTGGTAAAGAGAATGAATAAAATTCTTTAAGAAAGAATAAGACTTATGTTAATAACTGCAAAATTAGAAAAGTCTTTATAGGCAAAAGTGGTCAAAACTATTAGCTTTGTGATAAATCAGTCATCGTCAATAGCTATTGGTTTGAAGACTCCAATAAAGATGTGGACTGGTAAGCCAGTTGATTATTCATCCTTACTTGTGTTTGGATATTTGGCATATGTAATGTACAAACCTTAAGAAAGATCAAAATTAGATCTTAAATCTAAGAAATGCATATTCCTAGGTTATACTGAAGGTGTAAAGGGGTATCGCCTATGGGATCCCACTGCCCATAAGGTTATAGTCAACAGAGATGTAATATTTGTAGAACACGAGCAAAAAAATAAAGAAGAAGAGAGTGACACTACAAAAGTGACTACTACCATTCAAACTGGAGACAATAATTCTTTTGAAGTGGAACCAAAGCATGAAGAATGACAACCAAATAAAGATAACATGGAAGTTTGATGGTTAATCCGTCAACAAAGTACACCATGATGACACTCAGATTATGTTATGGCAAGCCATGATACATGCTATCTTTTAACAGAGGAAGGAGAGCCATCAACATTTCAAAAGGCTATAACAAGTCTAGATGCTTCCCTATGGAGAGCAACAATGCAAGAAGAAGTGGAAGCCATGCATAAAAAAAAAAACATGGGAACTTGTTCCACTACCACAATGAAGGAAAGCCATCAAGAATAAATGGGTGTACAAAATTAAACGTGATGGAAATGACAAAGTAGAAAGATATCATGTGAGACTGGTGGTGAAAGGATACACTAAAAAAGAAGGGATTGACTTCAATGAGGTATTTTCTTTAGTTGTCAGACTTACGATTATAAGAGTGGTCCTAGCTATGTGTGTTACATTTGATTTGCATTTAAAGCAATTAGATGTGAAAATAGATTTTCTACATGGAGAACTTGTAGAAGAGATATATATGCTCCAACCAAAAGGGTTTGAAGAAAAAGGGAAAGAAAACTTGGTTTGTAGGTTAACCAAATCTTTATATAGTTTAAAGCAAGCACTAAGGTGTTGGTACAAGAGATTTGATTCCTTCATTATCAGTCTTGGGTACAATAGACTGAGTTCATACCATTATGCATATCATAATAGGTTTGATCAAAGTGATTTTATCATTTTGCTATTGTACGTAGATGATATGTTGGTAATAAGCCCTAACAAAGAGCAAGTCCAAGAATTGAAGAGACAATTGGCTAGGGAATTTGATATGAAGGATTTGGGACAAGCAAACAATATTAGAAGGATGAAAAATCACCGAGACAGAAAAGATAGGAAGATTTAGTTTTCACAAAAGAATTATCTAAGCAAAGTCTTAAGATGCTTCAACATACAAGATTGTAAGTCAATTTCTACCCCACTTCCTATCAATTACAAATTGTCCTCAAGTATAAGTCCTAGTAGTGAAGTAAAGAGGATAGAAATGTCTTAAGTACCATATGCATCAACAGTGGGGAGCCTTATGTATGCCATGATCTGCACAAGGCCAGATATTGCTCAAACAGTAGGTACTGTCAGTAGATTTATGGCAAATCCTGGTAGAAAGCATTAGAATGCAGTGAAAAAGACCTATAGATACATTAAAATGACCTTGAATGCTGCATTGTGTTATAAAGGATCTAAATTTACTGTCAAAAGCTATGTTGATTCTGATTTTACTGGTGATATTGATAAAAGAAAATCAACCATAGGTTATGTGTTCACACTTATAGGAGTAGCTATGAGCTGGTTATCTAAATTACAAACTGTTGTGGCCTTATCTACTACAGAAGCAAAGTATATGGCAATTACATAAGCTTGCAAGGAAGCAATTTAGATACAAGGGTTATTGGATGAGCTTAGCTACAAGTAGCTTAAAATTCCTTTATACTGCGATAGTCAAAGTGCTTTGTACCTTGCAAGAAATCCAATCTTTCATTCAAAAATGAAACACATATTCAATAACACTTTGTAAGGGAAATGGTAGAAGAAGGAAGAGTAGATATGCTCAAAATTGCCACTAAAGACAATGTAGTAGATGCACTAATAAAGCCAATGAATATTGATAAGTTCACATAGTGTAGGATCCTCTATTGGCCTAGTAGAGACGTGACTAACCACAGATAGCAAGAAGGGAAAAGACTTTGAACCCACTAAATTTGACTTTAAGTGGGAGATTGTCAAAAAGGTAAAGACAAATTTGATGGTTACTTTTTGACAATGAAGAAAAGATGGTAGAAATTTTGTTACCACTTTTTGACAAAAATAGAGTTGGTTGAAAATTGGTTGCCACTTTTGACAAAATGGAAGATAAAGTTGGTGACTTTTAACAAAGTGGAAGATAAGGTTGGAACATTTTGACAAAGTAGAAGATAAGGTTGACACATTTTGAAAAAGTGGAACAAAGTAGAAGATAAGGTTGGTACCTTTTGCCAAATTAGAAGATAAGGTTGTTGA
Source organism: Delonix regia (assembly GCA_037074485.1). NCBI lineage: Eukaryota > Viridiplantae > Streptophyta > Magnoliopsida > Fabales > Fabaceae > Delonix > Delonix regia. Next base: position 9,150,557 of record CM073453.1, read on the forward strand.
AAATTTTTGAAGAGGATGCCTATAAATATGGCCTTTCCCTTTGAGGTTTGGCATTAAAGTGTGAAGAGTTGTAAGAGTAGTGAAATCTCCTTTGTTGAGAGAGTGAATAGTTGTTCTTCCACTTGAGAGAGAGAATTATGCGTTTTCTTATTTTTGAGAAAGAGAGAGAGAGAGAGAGAAAGAGTTTGATTGTTATCTCCTCACATTCAAAGAAGGTTGTATAGTCTCTTAAGTTAGTAAAGGTCTTTCCCATTCTTGTTCGTCGTTTTTCCCTCATACAAAAAGGTTTTTCACATAAATATCTTGTATCAATCTTCTTTTCTCATTCTTTAATATTGTTGTCTGGTGACGCAATTCCTAACAAATTTAAGCTATTGAAATATTGATGATGGATTCATTCCTAATGATCTCGGAGGCTTATCATCATTGAAGAAATTAGATCTAAGAGGAAACAAGTTTGTGAATTTACTTGCAAACTACATTTCTAATCTTTTGAAACTACAACTTCTTAACTTGAATTCCTGTCTAGGGCTTCAGTTATTGCTATAGCCTTCACCACGTTTAAAAGTAATGGATGCAAGAGACCATGCTTCATTGGAAACTTTGTCAGAGGAACAATTATTACGTCTCTTTGCTTCATTTGACCAAGTATACATATATGCATCTACCAATAAATGTATCTTTTCTTCTTTCTAGTTAATTATATATCAATATCATACCTTGCATGATAAATTTCTTTGTTTCAGCATGACAAATATGCATAATGGCAATTGCATGTTAGCTCTTGGCCAACATTGTCAGTTAAAACTGTATCAGCCACTATTATAGGGAGTGAAATACCATATGCTTCGAGAACCAAATTTATATTTCCTTGAATAAGCACTGTTATGGTTCAATAATAATTGACATCCCTCAATGTGAATGGTTAGGATTCGTGTTATGCATAATGGTAGAATCAGAAATTCTTTCGCCTTACTAAGGTATTAAGTACGATATGGCTTTCGTTGGTGTGTGTGAACACCCTAACCAAAAAATAAATTAAGAATAAAATTAGTGATTAATTAATTAATTAATTAATTAATTCATTGATTAAACAAATATAAAATGGGTAAATAAAAAAATAAAAAAAATAAGAAAAACAAAATAAAAATAAAAAAATAAGGAAAAAAAAGAAAAAGAAAAGCAAAATAAAAATAAAAAATAAAAAAACATAAAAGAATCAAAAGTAAGAAGAAAAAACAAATAATAAAAAATAAGGACAAACAAAATAAGAAAAAATCATTAAAGAAAATAAAAACCATACCTCTTTAATATGTATACCCACCCATGCTACACCCATGTTAGCCTATACAATGCATGCATGTAGGTCAGGGAATAGGATGACAGGATGCATGGGAAGTGAGATAGAAAAGAGAGCTGACAAAGAGAAGGAGATAACTCTTGAGAACTTGAGAGAATACTAAGCTGAAATCGTGAGAGATAAAGGAAGAACAGAGAAAGAGGGACAAAAAGAGGAGAGCTAGGCAGCATGTTAGAAGGGCTCAACCACACAAGCATGAGAATAAAACTTTTGTATGTTGGTTGAAAGGAAGAAAGAAGAGGACAGAGATTAAATGAAAGAGAAACTAAAAGGAGAGACCAAGTTTGAGAGAAATTGAGAGAGATTGAGAGAGAAAGAGCAAACAGAAAAAAAAAAAATGAAAGCAAAGGATAAAGAGAGTTTTGAGATAGCTTGAAGGAGGAAGAGAGGAGAGAGTGAGTCATGAAACTGAGTGAAAGAGGGAAGAAGAAGGAGTAGGGCTAGACTAGAAGGGAACAGCTAAGAGTCTTCAGGTTGATTCCCCTATTGTCACGTTGAGAAATCAGGGGAGAAGAAGGCTCAAAGAATCATGCTGGTACAGTAAGTTGTGAGGGGAGTTTCAACTTCAAAGGCCCATGTTTTCATATGTGATGATCAGAGAAAGAAGAGAAGGAGAGCTAAGACCATAGATAGAGAGGCCAGAGGAAAAACAAAGAAGAGAAAAGAGTAAGAGAGCTTGAGGTAGAAACAAAAACGAAAAAAGAGAGAGAAAGCTGGACGAAGAAAGGGGGAAGAAAAGAAAGCATAGACTAAGGAGAAAAGAATGAAGAAACTAGATAGGAGAGACTGAAACCTAGAAGAAAATAGATGAAAAGAGATATGAGAGAGAGAGGGAAGAAGGCTTGGCCTCTCTACTTTTTAGACTGAAGAGCAGAGGGAGAAGGTGAGCAATTAAAGATCAAGTTAAAATTTAGAAAAAAAAAAAGGAGAAAGAGAGAAGAGAAGAGCTAGTAAAGAGTTTGGTGGCACTACATGTTTCCATCATTCTTCACATCGTAGGCTCATGTGAAGTCAAGGTAAGATCTCATTCTCTTGTATGGTTTTCATTTCTCGCTTTTAAATCTGGACTCATTTTTTTAGTGTGTATTAGGGGTTAGAACACTTCATTCTATCTTGAGATCAAAGGTTTTGAGGTATTGCATCTTATACTTGCAATCATGTTTTCTCTATGTCTTGTCTGTAATGGTCCCACTTAAGTGAACAGTAATTTTTCTTTGGGTTCAAGTTTTTATTACAACATTTGGAAGCAAGAAAATATTTTTTCTCTTAGTGTTAATGTATTGGTCTAACTTAATGCTTGGATGATATCATTATTTAACATCTATTGTAACTTAGATACAAACTTAATTGTGGGTTGTTGTAAACTGGAGCTTAGTTTGGATTTAACATGAAAACAAGTTCTCATTAGACTAAGCTATGAAGGTTTATTTCAATGAGCATCTTGGCTGTTTATTTTAAATGGGTTTTGGCATAAGCAAAGAGCAGGTTTAACATAAAAAACCAAGCCAAGTACATTAGAGTTCCAAGAAAAGAAACAACATATTTCAATGAAGCAAATACACAAATTTTGTTTTTGTTTTTTTTTGTTTTTTTGGTTTTTGTGATCTTGTCATCGTCGTACGTGAATGGTTAGTATAATCATCCAATTGATGTTTGGATTAGATGCTTAGGACACGAATGGGATTTGGTTTTAAGTTCAATAAAAATCATACAGTGGTGAAATCTAAGCATGAGATTTCAATTTCTTGAGTCCAATGAAGAAAGCAATAGCTACAAAATTTTATGTATGTAATATTGTTTAATTATATTTTCATTTTGTTTCATTTTAATTTTGTTTTCATAGTAAACATGTGAGATTATTGGTCTCCTTAGGAATCAAAAAATTAATTGGTAGAGGCCATGTGAAGTCTTTAGCCACCTTAGGCTTCAAAAGTTAATATGTTTTCATGATAAATGAATAGATAAAATATAAATTTAATTTACAAAAATTGTTTGTTTAGTTCACCTTCTTATTCATTAGTTTTTATTTTAACTTTTTTTTTTAGAGTCGCCGTGTGAGATCGTTAGTCTCCTTAGGCACTTAAAAGTTAATCTATGAAGGTCACGTGAGACTTTTAGTCTCCTTAGGCCTTAAAAACTTAGATATTATTTTTTGAAAATAAGAAAATAAAAATAATTTTTAAGATACAAAAAGTATTTTTTACTTGTTATTCATCAATTCAAATATCTCAAAATGCTTTTCCTCAATTATTTTATTTCTTCTTGGAAAATTAAAATAACGAATTCTAATTTCAAAAGTTCAAAAAAAAAACACAGCACAACTTCAAAAAGCCCAAACATATTTTCCCTTAATAATTTCATTTTGTTTTGGAAAATTAAAATAAAGAATTCTAATTGCAAAAATCCTAGAAAGCTTAAACTCCAAAAATCCTAAAAAAAATTTACTTCAATACTTTCAATCTTTTATTAATTTAAAATAAAAATTCTAACTTCAAAATTAAAAAATAATGAATTCAAAAATCCCAAAATTCCTATATCAGCATAATTTCATTCAATTTCAAAATTCAAATTTAAATTCCAAAAATCTAAGGAAAATTTTAAAAAAGAGAAATAAATAGAGCATGAAAGTGATATTAGATTAATTTTGTAAATTAAAATAAACCAAATGAATCTCAAACCCATTTGGTTACGAAATTTGTTTAATCTCAACTATCTTATCCTTTTCACAAAAATAAAAATTACCAACCAACTGTCATGTCTTTCTAGGTCAAACTACATGGACATTGATCCCTATTGTTGGGTACGTAGGCCCTAAGATTTCATTCTAAGTTAAGTCTCTGCCCTTTGTTAATAAACCATTTTTCCTCTATTTATTTTTCTTTATTTCATTCATGTTACTTTCATGTTTCCTTTTGTTCGCATGTGGTTGATAAAAGTATTTCTTGACAAATCTAGGCCATATAAGTTTTGCACGATCAACTTTGGGTAATTGTAATATCATAAAATTTATACTCAATATGGAACTCAATCAGAGCTAAATAAGGATGTAGATAAAATTTTATCTAAGATTCTAACCTAAGCAAGTACCTAAGTCTCACCCTGTGCATTTTTAACACTTATAACCCAACAAAGTACGGTAACTAAGCATCTATAAGGGAAATTTTGATATGATAAAAGCACCATATTTTTTATTTAAAATATTTTAAATTCTCAATCATTTCCACTAACTCCACCTAACTTATATTATTGCCTAATTATATAACTAACCTCCACTTATCAGCTACTAAATTATATTACAAGTTTGCATCAGATACCCATTCATACATATTCCCTTTCGTCACTACTCAGAGACAGCATCCAACCTCTGACAGCCATTCCAACTCACCAGCGACTGACCAGTGCGTCACCAGCGGCATTATCGGCTCATCCCCGACCACTTGTGGCCTTCACCACTGCAATATCATTGAAAAATCGTACAACCCACAAGCATCACTGTGCAAATTTTTCCACCGCCTACCGTGAAGGGTTACTGGTGACTCCTCTTAGCCACAACAATCCCATTGACTCCCTAGTAACCACCATCGACTGCCACATCACCAGAATTTCTCAAATTTTTTGGCGACTCAAAAGATCCGAAAATCGAGCTAAAAAATTCAAAAATTTGGTGTGTATTTGCTTCAATTTAGCTTAGGGCTTCAATTCTATGATGTTTTTTAGCCCTTTCACCCTCATTTATTTAGACTGATCAATTTGGTATAATTTGCTCAGAATCGAAGAACCCTAATTTCAACACTATTCATTCAGAAAAGAGGCAAATTTGAGCTCAATTTGGGTTGTTTGCTTCAAATTAAGTTAAGATTATACTTCATAGGTAAATTTCACACATTTCTCCCTTAAAATTGAGTTAGGATTGCTCAATTAGGGGTTTAGGGGCAATTTGGAAATTTAGTGAAATTTGTGTTATTAAGATTTCTTAAATTTTTTTATGCACCTAGGGAGTGATTTAGAATTTTTGAAATTTTAGTTTGAATTTTAGAACGAATTTCTAATTTTTAGTAATTTTCCTAGATTTTTCATGAAGAAAAAGCAAGAAAATTAGTATGGCTTGATTGGATAACAATAAATATTATTTAAGGTTAAATGGGAAATTTGGAATTTATTAGATGACCCTTAAGTGAAATTTGTGTTATGGTAGGTGTTAGAAATTTAATAAGTGCATAATGGAATAATTGAATATAATAATAATAATAATAATAATAATAATAATAATAATAATAATAATAATAATAATAATGACAATAATAATAATAATAATGATAATAATAATAGTAATGATAATAATAATAATAATAATAATGATAATAATATTAATGATAATAATGATAATAATGGTAATAAGAATAATAAAATAAAATATAGGTTATAAGTATTTTAAAGTATTCTTTAAGTGGCCCATAAATTTAATTTCTAAAATTTAAAAAAGAAAGAGGTAAATTGGATAAAAATAAATAAGGGATAATTAATTAGGTATGTGACAGAATTAAATACTTAATTTTATTTGTAAGGACTAAATGATAACAATATTTTATTTAAAGCTTTAAGTGACTAGAAAATTTTCAACAAATGAATTATAATCAAGAATAGAAGGAGGTTAGTATACTCCTTCCAGGTAAGTAGATAATCCTAATTATACAAAATATTATTCTGAATTATAAATTTTGAATTTTGAATTATTAGAAATATTGTGGTCTGAACTCTGAATTGGTATGATTTTAAAATTTCTAATATCTATACATGGATATTTATTTATTTCTGAATATTGAGAATGTGTCTAAAATCGAACCCTATAGCTAACAGAAGTAGACGTTAGTTGTAGTATACTACAATTGGTATTATGATAAAGTTAGATATGATATCCTTACCGCAATATTCTGTTTGAGGCCTAAGGCCATTATAATACTTACTCAGAGCCTATGATTGAATGAGTATAAGTTTTGAACTATTATCACTAGCCTTAGGCTAACTCTATATTTTGTTATTTTGACTGGATCTATAGGATATTCCTAAATGCACTCTATTAATAATGATTATTCTTTGTTTAATATTACTAAATTATGTTTGTATGATATTTGGTTTTAAATTTCGAAAGACGTATCACCGTAGTCTACTCTAATTTCTGAAATATTAGAATTACTTGCTCACTGAGTTTCTACTCACCCCATTATTTAACACTTTTTATATTTCAGCATCGATCCATAACATCCACCTTCGAAATTTTAATCTTGGTGATTAATTCCTTGGTGAGTCTAGCCTAATACTATAGCTATGTTTTTCCTTATTTTTATAATTCAATTCAGTTGCTCCCTTATATACAAGCTAAATGTTCGATGTATTATTATGGTGTGTCAGAAACTGCCTGTATGGAGAGTTATGAGATCTATGCTTATTTAATGTGAATTTATATAAGTTATGCTATTATGAGGATTTCAATGGGTTCACGAAGATGAAGGACACCTCATCCCCATGCCGGTCACATCATTCCAACTCAGGTCGTGACAGTAATCGTTTAAAGAACAAGTGTTGTGGGGTGTCTAACACCTTTCTCTCGCACAATTGACTCCTGAACTTAATTTTTGGTCCGTAGGATATCTTATCTTGTAAATTGGTTTTCCAAAATTTATCCTTTACAAATTTTGGTGGCGACTCCTAAATTTTAGTTTTTGTTCTAAAGTGAAAATTAATTTATTCTTTTTCAATACTCTTTTTTCGTGCCAGGCGGTCACATTTCGGGTGTGACAGTGTGTTTGATTTCTTGCTATGTAGGCTTTGTGAACATGAGAAACAAATAGATTCTCCTCACCCTTGGATCCTATTTGAGAATATTAGACCAGAAAATTATTCGACGGGTTATGGCTAACTTCACTTGAGTTTTATCAGAAGTTGGTATCATCGCGAAAAAAAGGAGAGTTTCTCTTATATGTGGTTAGCGTGTCATATGCAAAGATGATTTTGAAAAGTGGGGCATTCAAATGGGTTATGAAAGTCACCTTGACCACAAGGATGGAGTAAGTAGAGTATTGATCCAGTGTTGTACAATACAATGTGCTATACTGTCTGGGCCATTGGATGAAAATAGTAGCTTGATACAATGGTCCAAGCTACACAAGCTAAATAGTACACTCTGATGTGCAACATTGGATTCATTTTAGTGTAAGTCACTTCCTCTATACATTATCTTCTAATTTCCATTTTCAAAGATTATGCAATTAATTTTCACAGTCCAGTTGTCCCAGTCATATATTAATGTTACTTTTCAGTATCTCATTATTCTATTTTTGAGAAAATTTTATACCATGCTTATTTATAGTTCGTCTCATATGTTTAAATTTTAGAATTCTCTTTCAATAAATTAATAACTGTATTCCTAATCACCAAAATAAACCATTTACAAGAAGGAAACAGTACTGAAATGCCATTAGATACAAAATAATTAGGCAGAGCACCCCTTCATATAATTGTCAATTTTATTTCAAATGTTTATTTTATATCAATTTTATATCCTATAAATTGTCTATCTCGTTCTAATGCTAACTTTGTCCATTGGATTAACATAAATCGAAAACGTGTCCTAATACATGGATTGACGGTCATTTTAGTGTGCCTATATAGATACAATAAAGCCCTATAGCTAGCTTATAAATGATGTTGCTTTTATTTTTCTATCCCTAACCCTTTGTTAATAAGCAAACACTCGACATTTAGGCTAAAAACCAAGTTCTTAATTCAAAATTTCATGCTTCACTCACACACATGTATCCATAATCAATTTCCGTTAATTTAATTCGCAAAGTTAGCTAATTATAGGGGCAGTGAAATTTTCAATAAAATATGTTGAATGACATTGACACCAAATAAATATATTTGGGATATATGTAACAGGTAGTAACTCAAACTTTTGAGATGATGTACTTTTTCCAAATAATCAACTCCTAACCTCTTGTGCTAGAAATTCAAAATTGGAGCATTTATAATTCACCTTCACTTTAATATTAAATCTCTTTAAATTTAAATATAGTCATAGAAACGAACAAGCAATTTGACCTGAGGAAAAAATTTGATATCATATATCTGCCACCTTATAAATCTTTTTTTTTTTTTTATAATACTCTTCGTAGTCAGTATTCTTAATTATTATTAATTTCTGTTTTGACTTAAGAGATAAGCTGCTCATAAAGACCCCATATTAAGTTCTATTAAGCACTTAAATTGCCTAATTATATATTTAGCATGATATACTTATGAATTGTGCCATGTCTTCAAGGAAAATGGAATCTCTGAAGCTGAAGAGCAAGGGCAAGGCAGTTTGTCATTATTTGAGAGCTCCCAAACTATAATCAATGAATGTGATGAAACCATGTCTCCTCAGGCATCGTCATCGTGCTCACAATTAGAGGAAGGCAGGTTGGATGATTCATGGATGCAGTTCATTACAGATGATGCAAGGTATCGGGTATGATATGTGATCTCTTATTATTTCTGAATCACTTAATGATGAATTTCAAAGTTCATGAAAAAAAAAATTATCTTTTAACCATAATTCTGATAGTGGGATACTATCTAACTAAACCATGATTATAAAATTTGCCCTTAAAACTCATCATTATATTTATATCACAACATTAACTTTCAGAATTTAGCTATTGGTTATCATTACTATATATACGTTGGTTTAGATGCCTATTCCAAATTCATTCAGGTCAATTTGTTGAAAATTAGTCTGAAACTTACAAAACTTTTCTACAATTTTAGACCATTTCTTCATATCTTTAAGCAAAAGGCACAACACATCACAGAGCAAGTCGTTTATACATAATTCATGCTGCAGAAAGAAAGCACATATTATACATTAGTAAGAAGCTTGAATTCAGACATGTCATTAATTTCATGCTCTCATAGTTATTAATGCTCTTCCTCTCCTCCCTCAAATCTTGCTTTATCAGTTTTAATCAATTCCCTTCTACTTCGATTTCAACTTCAAATGCTCATTATATTTACTTACAATTATCATATTTCATACCAGCAACTACTGACACAATTTCACCAAATTCAGGTTCTGGTTTTTAGATAGAATAATACACTTGCTGAGCTCACTAATTCTGATCTGAGATAGAAGCTCCTGCACACCTTACTCACTCGTGTATCAGCTATTCAGCTTCAGTCTCCAAAGCCCATGTATTATCCTGTATAATTACTGACGAGTGTTTTTAGAGTATTAGTTAAGAATTATTTATTGTACTTATTAATAATAATAAATATTTATTAACTAATTTAATTACACGTTAGTGAATCTAATAAATGATCCTTAATCAATGAGAAATTATTTATTGTACTTATTAATTAGTTAATAAGATAAAATAATGAAAAAAAAATTTGCAAGTTATTCACGGAAATTAGGAGCAATAATTGCCATTAAGTAACGATAAAAGTTAATTAGATAAACTAATTAATAAAGCAAAGTCCTCGTAACAACTAAGTTATGATCCAACAGTGTTCTTTGATTTCTTAGGCATAAGAATAACGCAAAAACTGGAAAAAGAAGGTATATTTAAAAAAGAAAACAAAAATCGTCCTTAGAATTGTTTCGTTTACATTTAATTCAAATTTCTCATAAACTTTTTACAACGCTTTCGTGTGAAAAGGCGTCGATTCCATGGTTCGCCGAATATAAAGCCTTGATAGATACACACACACACACACACACACACACACACACACAACTTGCGCCATTATTCTATACCTCTAGTGTCCATTATTTAAATTTCATATTTGATTTGCTTTCCCTTAGCAAATAATATGGTTTTGTTGTGAGCAACAACTCGGATTAGCAGGCTAAAAATTAAAATCTTTCAAAGGCAATTGGTGTCTAAAAAGCATCTTCTTCAGCTTTTCAAAACTGCATTTGGACCCAATGGATGTTTTATTTCCTTTCAATCAAGTCCCTAAAAAATTATATTAAGGTTTTTAAAAATTGCAGTTACCACTAGAAACTATATATTGTGCACAGACGATCCAAAGATAGCTCTCTTTTTAATTCATTTTTCTCTGTCTTTTAAAGTTAATCAGCAAACCTCTGTATTTCTTGTTCGAGATTCAAAATAATATATTAGACATATATAATTCTGTAAATAATTGAATCAAAATTGATTATGCAAATGGTAAATTCAACGTATTTAATCACAAGTACAATAATTGAATAATTTTTTTCAACCATAAAATGTATAAGTTTAAGTTTAACTAGATATTTCCAATTTAAACCAACAATATAAAAGCAAATAGCATGAGAAATCTATTAATTAGTTGATACGATAAAATAAAGAAAAATAAATTTACAAGTTATAAGTGATTGAGTACTAATTTCGAAAATGATGTGAGCTCTTAAGTAACGACAAAATTCAATTAAACAGAGAGTTAGGAAAGCAAAGTCCTCTTAGCAAATTTGTTATGATTCAATAGTGCTCTTTGTTTTCCCTTTTTAAAGGCTTTTGGCATAAAGTAAAAATTAGAAATAGATGATATATAGAAAATAAATAGTAAAGGATGAAGGAAAGGTCAGAAAAACAACAAATAATGAAAAAGTCACGGAAAGTTGGTTCCCATTGCATCAGGAAAAGACCCCATGTTCCCAATTCCATGTCAAGAGTCAAGCCACTGTTTCTTTAGCGACTTCGGTCAACGCATTGACCTGAGGTCAGTGTTTCTTCACCTAGGTTACAGGGTTTCCATGTCATATTTGATTTGCTATTCTTTTAGCAAATGATATGGATTTTTGGTTGCTGGTCACAATTTTGCTGGCTCAAACTATATTGTAAGCGTTAACTCAAAGATTACAAGGCCAAAAACTTCTGATGTCACTTAGTCCCGAGAAAGCATCTTCCTCAAGCTCTTCTAAGGCAAATTCAACCTCTAAATGGAATTTTCAAGTTTTCTTGAGTTTTAGGGGTGAAGACACTCGTAGGGGTTTTACAGACCACTTGTATTCTGCATTGTGTAGGAAAGGACTCAAAGCATTTAGAGATGATGAAGAGGTTGAGAGAGGAGGAGTTATCTCAGAGAAACTCCTTAAAGCAATTGAGAATTCCCTTTCTGCAATTGTTGTTCTCTCAAAAAATTATGCCTCTTCTTCATGGTGTTTGGAAGAGCTTCAAAAGATTCTTGCCTCTAGAAATGAAAGCGGTCAACTAGTTTTTCCCATCTTTTATGATGTAGATCCATCAGATGTAAGACACCAAAAAGGAAGCTTTGCTGATGCTTTCACCAAGCATGAAGAAAAGTTCAAAGACGACCCAGAGAAGGTACGAAATTGGAGAGATTCTTTAACAAAAGTTGCTAACTTATCTGGTTGGGATTGCAAGGATTGGTAAGTTCTTAATGAAAAATGTATATAAATAATGCTTTCTTGTTTTGATTTACAAAATTAGCCAAAATTTATATATCTTTCTTTTGCTTTTTTTAATCATGACTTGTGATTCATATTAAACTTATTGCAAATTCTTTTGTTTCTCATTTAATTTTAGGCATGAAGCAGAACTTATCGAAAATGTGATAAAAGTATTATGGTGCAATTTACGTTTTAAACTACCATCTTACGATGATATGCTAGTTGGAATTGACATAAGGATGGATTCAATGAGTTCACTACTGGGGATAGGGTTCGATGAGGTCCGTTTTGTAGGGATATGGGGCATGGGTGGTGTTGGCAAGACAACTCTAGCTAATCTTGTCTATAAGAGATTCTTAGATGAATTTGAAATTTGTTGCTTTCTTGGCAATGTGAGGGAGGTTTCTGAAGGACATGATGGCTTGATTCACTTACAAGAAAAATTCCTTTCACATTTCAAGCTAAAGGACATGGTAATTGAGAATACCTATGTAGGAAAAAATCATATCCAAAGTTTCTGTTGTAGTAAAAAGGTTTTCCTTGTTCTTGATGATGTCAACCTTATCAATCAATTAGAGAATTTGGCTGGAAGTGAAGATTGGTTTGGTGCAGGGAGTAGAGTAATTATAACTACTAGAGATATCCATTTGTTGATATCACATGGGGTGCATAATATATATGAAGCTGAAATCATGAACAAAGACGAATCCCTTGAACTCTTCTCAATGAGAGCATTTAGAAGAGAAGAACCTAAAGAGGAATACTTGGAGTTATCAAAATTTGTGATTAAATATGCAGGAGGCCTTCCATTGGCACTTCAAGTTTTAGGTTCCTTTCTTTGTGGAAGAGGTGTGCCTGAATGGGAAGATACTTTGGATAAATTGAAGCAAGTTCCAGATAAAGATATATTTAAGATACTTAAAATAAGTTATGATGGATTAGAAGATTCTGAAAGGATAATATTTTTGGATATTGCTTGTTTTTTCAAAATGTGGGACAAAGATCAAGTATCACATATATTGAAAATTTGTGGTCATCATCCGACAATTGGTGTAAGACGCCTTATTGAACAATCTTTGCTAATTGAAACTGAAATCAATGGCAGTATACATATAGATATGCATGATCTGATTCAAGATATGGGTAGGAGTATTGTCTTCCGAGAATCTCCAAATGATGTTGGAAAACGCAGTAGATTATGGTCACCTATGGACATTGATCAAGCATTGAAAAGAAATATGGTGAGTGTCTAATTTTAACAAATACTAATGTGGTTGTAATAATTTTACTGAATTTTAATATGCCTTATATCTCTTTATCGTTTCTTATGTTGTTGTCCTTGTGACTAATACTGCTTATCAGGGAACTGAAGTTATACAAGGTTTAGTTTTGCCCAACAACTTTTTGTTATACAATGCATATTGCGATCCTAAAGCCTTTTCAAAGATGACTAATCTTAGATTACTCATCATATGCTGGAATTTGAACCTTCCGTATGGTCTCAAATGCCTTCCTAATGCATTAAAATTTCTACTATGGCACTGGTATCCTTTAGAAGCTCTTCCGCTTGGAACCCAATTGGATGAACTTGTTTATCTTGAAATGCACAATAGCAAAATAAAGCAACTTTGGAATGGTATTGGGGTAAGTGACTTTAAGCATTCTATCATAACTTAATTTATTAAACTAGCAAAATGTTTTTTTATAGCTAACTTTTTTATCTTTTGCTTGATCAGTGTTTGGAAAAGCTGAAGTATATGGATTTGAGCCATTCCAAATACTTAATTAGAACTCCAGATTTTTCTGAAGTTCCAAATCTAGAAAAGTTAATTTTAGAAGGTTGCACAGACCTTGTGGAAATTCATCCTTTGCTTGGACAACACAAAAATCTTGTTGTACTAAATTTGAAAGGCTGCACAAATCTTAAAGCCTTTCCAAGAACATTGGAAATGGCTTCTCTAAAGGAATTTGTTCTTTGTGGGTGCACTAAAGTCAGAAAGCTTCCAGAATTTGGGGAAAACATGAAAAATCTGGTGATACTTGATTTAGAGGAAACTAGCATCGTAAAACTACCTGCCTCACTTGGATTCTTGACTGGCCTTGAAGATTTGAATTTAAAAAGATGCAAAAATCTTGTTTGCCTTCCACATACCATTAACAATTTGAAGCATCTTAAAATTCTTGATATCTCTTGCTGCTTAAAATTTTCTAAACTACCAGATAACTTGAATGAAAATGAGGCCTTGGAAAAGCTTGGTGTAAATGGAACTGCTATAATAGAACTACCTTCTTCCATTGGTCATTTACAAAATCTCAAGACACTGTCATTGTTTCCGAGGCATTCATTTCCTAGGCGCTTATTGTTGCCCACTTCTATCTTCAATCTTAAATCACTGACAGAATTAGATTTAAGCTATTGCAGTATAGATGACGGATTCATTCCTAATGATCTCAGTAGCTTATCATCGTTGCAGCACTTAGATCTAAGTGGAAACAAGTTTGTGAATTTACCAATTGGCTGCGTTGCTAATCTTTTGAAACTAAGCAGATTTTATTTGAATTTCTGCACAAGGCTTCAGTCACTACCACAGCTTTCACCAGGTTTAATAGTAATGAAGGCAGAAGGTTGTACTTCAATAGAAGCTTTGTCTGATGAACAAGTAGCACATCTCTTTGCTTTAGTTGACAAGGTATACATATTTTCCTATATATAAGTCCATCTATCAATCTATGTATCTCTGTTTTATTGTTAATTAGGTATAACCTGTTAATTATATGACAAATTTCTTTGTTTTAGCGTGGCCAATATGCTCGAGGATTATCCTACATAAGTCCAGATGCTAACATAAGGGCATCATTGGCAATGGACACCTTCTCAGCCACTATTCCTGGGAGTGAAATACCATCATGGTTCCATAACCAAAATTATCTTTCCCTGAATCAGAAAGGCAAAGCTTCAATAATAATAGACATGCCTCCATGTGAATGGCAAGAATTTGCATTATGCATTGTGCTAGATGATATGTTTTATTACACTGAATGGAATCTGCCTTTCTGGGATTATCATATATCTAGAGCTTCTGATAAAGCATTTGCAACCATTGGAGGCAATGCAGTCCATCTTGAAAAAGGAATAAATTATCCTCACCTTTGGATCTTGGTTTCGCATATTAGAGAGAAAAATGGTTTGGAATTATCAATGAAATACAAGCAGCTTTGTCTGGAATTTACGGCTGGTTATGAATTTGGTGTTTGGGGGCCACAAAAGAAAGTAGATGGAATAATTTCAGTGAAGTGTGGATGGCGTGTCATGTCTAGAGTAGATTTTGAAAGTCACCTGCCCATATTGGAAGAGCACAAGGAAGGAGTAAGCCACTTTTTCTATATATTAATTTTATTATTATTATTATCTTATAAATTCTTTTTTCTAAGTTTATGCAAATAGTTTTCTCCCATTTCTATGCTTTTATAACATTGTTTTATACTATGGTTATTGAAATTTTGTCCTATACTTGTGTATCTATAATTTCTAGTTACCTTATCCCCTACCACAAATATAAACCATTAGATATACTAAGGAGACAGAAATGCCATTAGATGCAAATGATTAGGCAAACGTAGTATTTATTCAAAGATTGGGGAGTCATTATAATTTTTCTGCCAAATGTTAATATTACACTGGTGTTGTTTTTGTTTTTATTTTTTAATATGTAGTCTTCTTCTATAGAGCAAACATGCACTCCTCTTTTAGTAAAAGTCTTCTACTAAAAAATTTGGGCCTCAATAACGCAATTGTAATAATACATAATTAACTTTTGTAAATTTAATTAACAGAGTTAGCCTTTAATATAACAATGAGGATTTGGCAAATATATACAAAACAAAATTGAATCATTTATGACGAAACTGACAGTAATCCCAAACTTTTGTGACCAAAAAAAGGCACTTGTCATACTAATATTTTGGTAAATATATATTTTTTCCCTAAGTTTTGACTAAAGTGAAAAGCCACTCTTAAAAGACCAACTTAATTTTTTTTTTTTTTTAACTCTTAAGTCAAGCAACTGCGTGAATATTTTGCAGGATATACTTATTATATATATACTTATTATATATATATATATATATATATATATATGCCATCTTTTTAAGGAAAATGGAATTTGCTCTGAAACTAACGAGCAAGGGCAGTGCAGTTTGCCCCCAATTGAGAGCTCCCAAATCATAATTAATGAATGTGAAACCATGTCTTCAGAGGCATCTTCTTCAAGCTCTGAAGAGGAAGGCAAATCGGATGATTCTTGGATGCAGTTCATTCCAGATGATGCAAGGTACGATATGGAATGTGATCTTATCTTCCCTTAATCTCTTATATAGATCAATTTCAAAATTAAGGTCTAAGGTCATCATTTGAAATCCAAAATTGTAGTCTTTTAACTATAATTTCCCATAGCGGGATACTACATAATTAAACAGCAATTATGGAATTTGCACTTCAAACTAGTGATTTTTGTTTTTTTCATTTAAACATTGACTTTCAAAATTCACTGAATAGTTATCATTACTGATGCCTGCTCTAAATTCATTTGGACATATATGTTGAAAAGGAAGTCAGAGACTTACAAAACTTTTCCCCATTTTAAGACGACTGCTTCATATCTTCAAGCATGGCACAATATCGTAGTATAAGTGGTCCATACACATATATTGTTCAAAGAAAGCACAGACCAAATACATTAGTCATAAGCTTGAATTTAGATCAGTCCCATGTGTCTTTCTTGGATACAATCCAATAGACAAAGGCTACAAATGTTCTAAACCCTACCAATGGCAAAATGTGTATCTCAAGACAATGATGCGAAAGTCACTTTAGCTCATCATACTCTCAAAGTTCCTCATGCTTTTCGTTCCCTCCCTCAATTTCTATCTTGTGAGTTCCTAACCAATTTCCCTTCTTCAACTTTGAATGCTCATGAAATTGACTTGCATTTGTCATATTTTTTACGTGCTACGACTGATCCAATTATATTATTTTCAGGTTTTGGTTTTAGACAGGATAATACACCTGCTAGGCTCACTTGTCCTCATTTGAGACAAAATGTTACACCTTCAAGCTTTTGCTCAAATTCTTGGATCTAGTTTAGTCACCACAGTCCAAAATCATCATCTCCTTTGATTACCGTATAAAAAATTCACAAGCCCCTAAGGCTTATGTTGTGACGAATGCCAGTGAACCTGCCTTTGTTGCATTAACTCTTTCTAAACCGGAATGGCCGTCCTACCACAAAAGAAGAACATGAAGCTCTTTTAAGAAGCCAGACGTGGTGTCCATTAGATCTACCTGAATGTTGAAATGCGATTGGCTGCAATTAGATGTTCAAGATTATAGAGAATCGTGATTGCATTATGAGGCTCTTCAACATGTTAAAGCTCATCCATAAATACCTCCTCCTCTTATGCATTGAACACCAAATAGAAAAGAGTTAACATTACTATTGAAATATTTTGAAGTTAAGTTTGATGCTTTTGTTTCTGTTTGCCTAGTGTTTAGGAGTTAGCTTGGAAGAATGTTACCACCTAAGCCGATAGGATGTGACCAGCACAAAGATGAAGTATCATTTATTCTCGTAAACCTGTAGAAAACCTCATAACAACAGAAGTTATATAAATTCACATTAAATAAGTATAGATCTCATAACTCTCTATACAGACATTGTCTAACACACTATAGTAATACATCATACATTTAACTTGTATGCAAGGGAGCGATTAAATTAAATCATAAAAATATGGAAAGACATAGTTTTAGTAGTAAGCTAGGCTCACAAAGAAATTAATTACCAAGATTAAAATTTCGAAGGTAGATGTTATAGTTCGGCGTTGGAATCTGAAAAATGTTAAATAAGAATGGAAACTCAGTGAGCAGGAAACTCTAATATTGCAGAAATTAAAGCAGACTTACAATGGTACGTCTTTCGAAATTTAAACCAGATATCATACAGTCATGATTCATAAATACCAAACAGAGAATAATCATTAACAAAATACATTTAGGAATATCCTACAAAACCAGTCATAATTATAGAGTACAGAACTATCTCAAGGCTAGTGATAACAAATTAGAACAGATAATCATTCAGTCATAGACTCTGAGTAAATATCATAATAGTCCTCAACTTCAAACAAAATATGACAGTAAGGGTATCATACCCAACCTTATCAGATTACCAATCGCAGTGCACTACGGCTAACATCTACTGTAATTAGCTACAGGGTTTTGTTTTAGACATATTCCCAATATTTCATAAATAATTAAACATCCATGTACAAATATTAGAAATTTCAAAATCATACCACTTTAGAGTTCATATTTCAGTATTTCTAATAATTTAAAATTCAGAATAATATCTTGCATAATTAGGATTATCTACTCACCTGAAAAGAGTATACCAACCTCATTTTATCCTTGATTATAATTCATTTGTTAACAATTTTTCTAGTCACTTAAAATATTAAATAAAATATTATTAACATCCAATCCTCATAAATAATTTAATTATTTAATTTTGTCATAGAGCTAATTAATTATTGCTTATTCACCTTTATCCAATTTACGGATTTCTTTACTAAATTTTTAGAAATTAAATTTATGGGTCACTTTCTTAAATAATACTTAAAAATACTTATGACCTATATTTCATTTTATTATTCTTATTATCATTATTATTACTATTATCATTATTATTATTATTATTATCATTACTATTATTGTTATCTTTATTATTATTATTATCATTACTATTATTATTATTATTATTATTATTATTATTATTATTATTATTATTATTATTCTATTATTCTATTATGCACTTATTAAATTTCTAACATCTACCATAACATAAATTTCACTTAAGGGTCATCTAATAAATTTTAAATTTTCCATTTAACCTCAAATGATATTTATTGTTATCCAATCAAGTCATACTAATTTTCCCCTTCTAATTTCCTTCCTTTTTCTTCATGAAGAATTTAGGAAAATTACTAAAAATTAGAAATTTGTTCTAAAATTCAAATTAAAATTTCCAAAAATTCTAAATCACTCCCTAGATGCATAACAAAATTTAAGAAGTCCTTAGAACACAAATTTCACTAAATTTCTAAATTGCCCCTAAACCCTTAAATTGAGGCTTTTTAATCCGGAAGCCAAAATTCACAATTGATTAGTGATTTCACGGGAGAAAAGTGTAAAATTCACCTATAAAGTGTAATCTTAACTCAATTTGAAGCAAACAACCTGAATTGAATAGTGTTGAAATTAAGGTTCTTCGATCCTAAGCAAATTGTATCAAATTGATTAGTGTAAATGAGGGAGAAAGGTATGAAAATACTGTAGAAAGTGAAGCCCCAAGCTTAATTAGATCAGATTTCCCTTCTTGGATCGTCAAAAAATTTGAGAAAATTCTAGCAACTTAGCCACTGATGAGTGTTATTGTGGCTGAGAGGAGTCACAAGCGAGTTGGAACGAGGCCGGAGGAAGCTCTGGTTGGCCGAATAAAAATTTGCACAACGAGGGTAGTTTGACGCAATTTCCCAGTGATATGGCCGGTGGGGAGGCTGCCAGTGGTTGGGGATGGACCGATGAGGATGTCAATGACTCACCAGTGAGCTAGAGTAGCTACCGACAGAAAGGAGGAAGGGTTGAACTCTGAATTTAAAAACTGGGAGGCGCAAGAAAAAAGGGATCTGATGCATAATTAGTAGGCGATGTTGTGGATTAAAATATGATAAATGGAGTTTAGTGATATGATTGAGGCAATAAAATAAGGTGAGTGGAGTTAGTGGAAATAATTGAAAATTTATAATATTTTAAACGTAAAATATTATATTTTTTATCAGACCAAAATTTTCCTCACAAATACTTAGTTACGGAGTTATAAGTGCTAAAAATGTATAGGGTGAGACTTAGACATTGACTTTGGTTACAATTTTAGATAAAACTTTATCTACATCTATATTTATTTTTGACTGAGTTTCCTTTTTTATTATAAGTTTCATAGGTATTACAAAGAAGATCATGTAAGCATTTATTTTAAGTTTAATTTGAAGAAAAAAGATGGTATGTTGCTTATGCTTGAAAATTTTCACAAAAATTTTTTTTTTCTGGATATGTATAGTTGAAAATTTTTCACCAATTCTGCTTGACAGTTTACAGGTTATGCTTAGTTACATAGATAAAGATGTGAGGTTTATGAGATGAGATGCTTCATTTTAGCTCCAAAATTCTTCAAATATTTTCATAAGCCAAACCCATTTAATTAAATTTTTTTTATGTCTTTAAAGGCAAATCCTTTTCAGAGATATTCCAATCTAACTTTACCCTACGCACCTACCAATTTGTGTATAAATTCATTTGGTTCTTTAACTTTATTTAAGGTCTTACTTTTACCTTATATTTAGTTGTAATTTATTGCCTTTACCTTAAGTTTCTTTCCGCTTAAATTTATTTGGTTCCAATTTATCTACTTCATTTCATCCATTAGTTTTATTTTGTTCCAACTCATAATTTTACAAAATCTTGCCAGAGTTCTTTATGTTTTGAAGTTTATTCAAACCAATAGATGAATAAAAATTATAAAATGAAAGGAGAAAAAGTTGGAATAGATTTTAAAATTAAGAGCCAAACTAGAATAAATGCAACAAAGGGAACATATATAATTGAAACTTGTTGCTGTAAAGTTGATAAACCAAATTAAAACTAAATAAAATTAAAGAATGAAAGTAAAATTTAAAATAAGGGTCATTGTTGTTAAAATACTTCTTGCTCGTTTGTAGGGATGGTTATGTTTTGTGATATTTTAGGTTGCTCAAAGCTTCGGAATAGATGTTTGTAACTTTACTATGTACGTAGAGATTGTTTGTTTCGCTAACTAAAGGTGTAAGACCTATGTATTTGAAGAAAATAAGCTGATGACGTTTTATGGTCTGTTAATGACAAAATATATATTTACCATTACCCATTAGATATGAAAGCGGATTTTTATAGCCTTTGGACATAAATCTTATTAAGATCCATTTAAGTCCAAATACAAAAACTATAAAGTTATGAATTTAATGTCACTATCAACTACAACATGTCGTTGATGCCAAACAAGAGAAAAGAAAAACCCCAACAATGTGTTGTGAATAAAACCGTCATTAAAGACCCTTTCACGCCCCTCTCTCCAAATTTTTACAATAACACTTACATATGATCTAATAAGCAAACATGTAAAATTATGTTTCATATGTCTTGCATTTTTCTGAAAGATACAATTTTTTCTATTACCAAACAGTAGTAATTTCTCGTATTTTTAGACAAAACTCAATGGCATGCACACTTTTTGCAGAAAGCTTTATACTTATCAATGAATCTTTCTGCTTTCTCTTTGATTACTTTTAATTTTATTTTTAATATTCTTCGATTTTCTTGTTTAAAAGAGATGAGAGGAAACAATAAAATTTTAAACAAGAAAATGACAGAAAAGCAAAGAATTTTTTCTGGAGATGTATATTGTGTGAGAAGTTAATTTTATTGACAAAATAAATAAATCAAATATTAATGGAAGTTAATTTTTTTTTTATTTGTATAAGTTATTCAATAGATTAGAATGTTTAGTAGTTGTTAGGTACTTGCGTACATTAAGAAATTTGAAAGTGTGCATGAGACAAATAACAAGGAAACATGGGTGGTGCAAATATTCTTAATTAATTCCAATATCAATTATTAAGTAATAGAGTTGTTTGCGTGCACGCATTGATTGATATATTAAATTTAATGTTCTTATTCCACTTGACAATTGGCCTTAATTAATTTCCATTGATTTGACATGATTCATTGATTAATGGATCAAATATATCATTAATCTCTCAAAATTTGAAATTATTTTCAGGCTGGAAACACCAGGAGCCACCCGGATCAAGACAACAATTTGTAAAACGTTGCATGGCTAACTAACAGTGTCAGAGGTCTCACGTTAATAAATTTCATGAACCAATTGTCACCCAATACGTCAGACGATTTTATTTGGGGAGAATATTATTATTAATTACACTTATTGTCACTCCACTGATGCAACACTCGAACCAAATTTTCACGCTTAATTTTTTTGTTGAAGCTTCCAATACCGAAAGCAACATGCATGGTATGGTTTTGACACTTGCTGTCGCTGTGTTTTTGCCTCGAAAGGCAAGCGAACTTACATGACTAATGAACAGGTATGATTCTTCTGGTAATGGCAAACATACGACAACAGGCCAGCAAACCAAATTTTTGCTCTTAATTTTCCTTCTTCTCCATGATTGTTTATTACAATAATATCAACATAAATGTAAATTCTCATGGCTGTTGGTATTGGTAATGAGTTTATCAGTAAACTGTTTTTGTTTATTCCCTGTCAGTGGCGGAAATGGCGCTGCTGCTAAAAAAGTAATATAAAAGCTTCCTGACTTCATAACAATTGACCCATTCGAACATTTTTTGGGTTTAAGAATATAGAGATATATATATATATATACACACATAAATTCCGTGAAGGAAGCAGGGACCATGAGATAGAGACATGTAATACTATAATGATCAATAATTGAGTCAAAATTGATTATGCAAATGATAAATAAATTGATTAGGAGCACAATCATTGTATAACCATAAAATGAATAAAAATCAATGAGAAACTAAATTAGGAATCAACTAATAAGTGAGAGAACAAAATAATGATTACTCACCGTATAATATATCACCATTACCAAAAATAAAAGCAAATATATGAAAACACAATTAATTAGTTTTTCCTTTTGGGAAAGCTCTATTAATTAGTTCATACAATAAAAAAAGGACATGTTAAAAATAGAAAAATAAAAGCTCCTTCCCCGAAAGTCCCAATTTCATATTGTGCTTACAACGCTTTGTCATGTGAAACCGCGTCGATAAGAAACAATAAAGGAAAACAAAATAATATATGAAGGAGGGAAACCTCACGGAAAGCTGGTAAATTCACATTTGCATCATGGAAAGATAACATGTACTGGCAGTTGTATTTCGAGCACACATGCTTGTATATTAAGCATTGTACTTGTAGCTAGTTTTGCTGACTTCGGTAATTGCAGTATAAGCTGAGGTCAGGGTACTACATATAAGGTATGAACTAAGAACTACAATGGACCTTGCTCCATTTTTCTTTACCATGTTTCCGTTGTTATTATGATTTCATTTCCTTCAGCAAATGATGGTTTGGTTATTGCAGGTCACTAATTTACAGGTTCAAATTATATTGTAAGCCTTAACACGAACATTAGAAGGCCAAAGTCTTCCGATGGCATTTAGTGTTGAAGAAGCATCTTCCTCAAACTCTTCTAAGTCAAATTCAACCCCAAAAAGGAACTTTGATGTTTTCTTGAGTTTTAGGGGCGAAGACACTCGTAAAGGTTTTACAGACCATTTATACGCAGGTTTATGCAGGCAAGGACTCAAAACCTTTAGAGATGATGAAGAACTTGAAAGAGGAGAAGCTATTTCAGTGGAACTCCTTAAAGCAATTGAGGAGTCGCTCTCTTCAGTCGTTGTTATCTCTAAAAATTATGCATTTTCATCATGGTGTTTGGATGAGCTCCAAAAGATTCTTGCCTCAAAAAATGAACTGGGTCGAGAAGTTCTTCCTATCTTTTATGGTGTTGATCCATCTGATTTAAGACACCAAAAAGGAAGCTTCGCTGAAGCTTTTACCATGCATGAAGAGAAATTCAAAAATGACCAAGAAAAGGTGCAGAAATGGAGGAATTCTTTAACAGAAGTCTCTAACTTATCTGGTTGGGATTCCAAGGATTGGTAAGTTTTTATTGAATAAGTAATATAACTCCTATTTGACATTTGAGTCAGTCTAAGTTTGTCTTCCTTTATTTCTACCCTAAAATTGCCTATAAATCTAGAAGGTAAAAATATTAATTAGCATCATGTGTTTGTTTACAGAATTTGAAGTAATAAATCCTTATTACAAAATTTATGAAAATTTCCTATAAGATTTGTATTAAATGTGTTGCAGGGTCATTCATATTTTGTTTATAATTGTAGGTATGAATCAAAAATCATCGAAAAGGTGATTGAAGAGTTATGGACCAAATTGCATCGCAAATTACCATCTTACAATGATGCACTAATTGGAATTAATCGGAGAGTAGACAAAATGAATTCACACTTAGGGTTAGGATCAAATGATGTTCGGTTTCTAGGATTGTGGGGCATGGGTGGTATTGGTAAGACAACTCTTGCAAGAGTTATCTATGAGAGACACAAGAGCACATTTGATTTGGTTTGCTTTCTTGCCAATGTTAGGGAGGATTCTCAAAAGCATGGCCTGGTTCACTTGCAAGGAAAAATTCTTTCACTTCTCAAAATAAGAAACATGGAATTTGGGGACACATATGACGGAAGAAACATAATCCTAAACGTTTTTTGTAACAAAAAGGTTCTCCTTGTCCTTGATGATGTAAGTTTGATTAGTCAATTGCAAAATTTGGCAGAAAGTAAAGAGTGGTTTGGTCCAGGGAGTAGAGTCATCATAACAACTAGGGATGAGCACTTGCTGACGTCACATGGAGTGCATGAAAATGAAATTCATGAAGTTGAACTCTTGAACGAAGAAGAATCCCGTCAACTCTTCTCTAATAAAGCTTTCGGAAGAGATCAACCTCTGGAGGGTTATTTGGACTTGACTAGGTCTGTGGTTCATTATGCAGGAGGCCTTCCTTTAGCACTTGAAGTTTTGGGTTCTTCTCTTTTTGGAAGAGGGGTACCTGAGTGGGAAGATGCTTTGGACAAGTTAAAGAAAGTTCCAAATAATGATATTCTTACAAAACTTAGAATAAGTTTTGATGCATTGGATGATGAAGAAAGGACATTATTTCTGGATATTGCCTGTTTCTTTGATACGTGGGATTGGGACAAAGATGAAATAATACAAATATTAAGAAGTTGTGATCTTCATCCAACAATGGGTATAAGGATTCTTTTTGAAAAATCATTGCTAATTGAGCATAAATATCGCATAGAAATGCATGATTTGGTTCGAGAAATGGGTAGGCATATTGTTATCCAAGAATCTCCTAAATTTGCTGGAAAACGCAGCAGATTGTGGGATTGGAAGGACATTAATCATGTATTGAAAAACAATATTGTGAGTGGTTAGTTTTCTATAAATTCTATTATTTTGTTACGATATTTCTTAGTTTTTTACAGAATTTTTATATGGCTCTCCTTATCATTTCAAATGGTAATCTATTGGTAATGAATGCTACTCATCAGGGAACTGAAGTGACGCAAGGTTTGCTTTTGCCATATAACTTTGAGACAAAAGGAGATGATGCATATTGGGATCCAGATGCCTTTTCCAAAATGTGTAATCTTCAATTACTCATCGTAAGACGTAGTTTGAACCTTCCTTATGGTCTCAAATGCCTCCCTAGCGCATTGAAAGTTCTTCATTGGGATGGATATCCTCTGAGAGCTCTTCCGCTTGGTACCCAATTGGATGAACTTGTTTACCTCAAAATGCAAGGTAGCAAAATAAAGCAACTTTGGAAAGGCACACAAGTAAGATACTTTAAGCATTCTTGCGTAACTTAATTGATTAAACTGACAGTATTTTCTTTTAGAGCTGATTTCTCCTATCTTTGGTCTTTTCAGCATTTAAAAAGGTTGAAGTTTATAGATTTGAGCTATTCTGAACACTTAATTGAAACTCCAGATTTTACTGGGGTTCCAAATATAGAAAGATTAATTCTTGAAGGTTGCAGATACCTTGTTAAGATTCATCCATCACTTGGAGATCTCAAAAGTCTTGTTGAAGTCAATTTGAATGGCTGCAAAAATCTCAAAGCCCTTCCAAGAAAATTAGAAATGACTTCTCTAAAGGAATTTGATCTAGAGGAGACTGGTATAAAAGAAGTTCCTGCGTCACTTGGATTATTGAGTAGCATTGAAGTTTTGAATTTAGGAGGTTGCAAAAAACTCAAAGTCCTTCCCGAAAAATTGGAAATGAATTCTCTAAAGGAATTTGATCTAGAGAATACTGGTATAAAAGAAGTTCCTGCGTCACTTGGATTATTGAGTAGCATTGAAGTTTTGAATTTAAGAGGTTGCAAAAAACTCAAAGTCCTTCCCGAAAAATTGGAAATGAATTCCCTGAAGGATTTCCATCTCAGTTCGTCTCAAATTGAAAAGCTTCCTATGGCAGTTGGATTGTTGACTGGACTCAAAGTTTTGAATTTAAGAGGTTGCAGAAGACTTAAAGTCCTTCCAGAAAAGTTGGAAATGAATTCTCTGAAGGGTTTTGTTCTCAATGGGTGCACTCAGGTCAAAAATCTTCCGGAGTTTGGGGAAAATATGAAAAACATAGTAACACTTGATGTTGCGGAGACAGGTATAGCCAAACTTCCGATGTCACTTGGATTATTGACTGGTCTTAAATTTTTTAATGTAGGAGGTTGCAAAAATCTTGAAGTCCTTCCAGAAAAATTGGAAATGAATTCTCTGAAGGATTTTGTTCTTAGTGGGTGCACTAAAGTTAAAAGTCTTCCAGCGTTTGGGGAGAATATGAAAAATCTAGTAACACTTAATGTCATGGAGACAGGTGTTGCCAAACTTCCTAAGTCACTTGGATTATTGACTGGTCTCAAATTTTTGAACTTAAGGAACTGCAAAAATCTTGTTTGCCTTCCCCATCTTCACAATTTGAAACATCTTAAAATTCTTGATATTTCTGGTTGCTCCAAATTTTGTAAACTGCCAGAATACTTGAATGAAAATGAAGCCTTGGAAATGCTTGATGCAACAGGAACTGCTATAAAAGAATTACCTGATTCCATTGGTCATTTAGAAAAACTCCGGACACTGTCATTTCCTAAGGGCATAATATTGCCTGCTTCTATTTTCAATCTTAAATCACTGGAGGAATTAGATTTAAGCTACTGCAATATTGGTGACGGGTTCATTCCCGATGATCTCAGTGGCTTATCATCATTGAGGACCTTAGATCTAAGTGGAAATATGTTTGTGAATCTACCTGCTGGCTGCTGCTCTAATCTTTTGCAACTACAAACCCTGCGTTTGAATTTCTGCCCAAGGCTTCAGTCATTGCCATTGCCTCCGCCAGGTAATTTTGAAAGAATAGATGCACAAGAATGTGCTTCAATCAGACCTTTGTCAAACGAACAGTTCTTACAACTCTTTGCTTCAACTGTCCAGGTATACATATTTTTATATACACCCATCAATCGAGCTATGTTGTTTTTTATATTGTTAATTATCTCTAACATTGTACATGACAAATTTCTCTGTTTCAGTGCGGCCGCGATCAAAGCTTTTCAGTGCCAAAAACAATTTATGCATGGTCAACTACAAGATTTTCAGTGACTATTAAAGGGAGTGAAATACCATCATGGTTTGAGAACCAAAATTCTCTTTCCCTGAATGAGAGATACGAAGGTACGATAATAATAGACGTCCCTACTCCACATGAATGGTTAGGATTTGTGTTCTGCATTTTGCTAGATGATGACAGGTTTTATTCCACCGAGGCCAGCAAGCGAAAAGTGAGTTCTGTCTTGAATTACTCTTTTTCTTATGCTTCCAATGGTGAAATGAAGAACATTGGCCATAAGCGAGTATGTCTGGATGAAGGATTAAGAATAAATTCACCCCACCTTTATATCGTCTTGGGACCAATATTTTCAATTTCTCCATACAACCAGTTTCACTTGAAATTTAAGGCTGACTCTTATATATGGAAGGGGAGTAAAAAATTGGATGTAAAAGATTCAATAAAGTGTGGATGGCGTGTCATACACAGATGAATATGAGTGAAAGTCACCTTCCAATGTTGGAAGAGCTCAAAGATGGAGTATGCCACTATCTCTTTTTATTATCTTCTAATTTCTACTTCAAAGTTTATGCAAAAATTTTCCATTGTTCAAAAGTTGGAGTTTTTGTCAATTTCTTGACATCTGTTTATATTTTATATACACTAGCTAATCC
Organism: Delonix regia; assembly: GCA_037074485.1. NCBI lineage: Eukaryota > Viridiplantae > Streptophyta > Magnoliopsida > Fabales > Fabaceae > Delonix > Delonix regia. Next base: position 9,178,421 of record CM073453.1, read on the forward strand.
CATTACTCTAGGTCCTAAATGATGTCATATCTATTTTTTAAGGAAAATGGATTGTGCTCTGAGTTGAAGAGCAAGGACAATGCAGTTTGTCACTGACTGAGAGTACCCAAGCCACAACAAATGAATGTGAAATCGTGCCTTCAGAAGCATCATCTCCATGCTTGGAAAAGGAAGATGATTCACGGATGCAATTCAGTGTAGACAAACCAAAGTACGAGATATGTAAAGTGATCTTATTATTTCTTAGTGTCTTGACGATGAATTTCAAGTTTGAGGTCATGTTTCCTTAGTTGGGTACTATATGGGGAAGCTATGATTATGAAATTCACACTTTAAACATATCATTTTTTTAATTACAACATTGACTTTCAAAATTAACTTTGATCGGTTTGTTTTCTAGTAGGAGAAGCTCTGGATGCAAGTCTTGGTTTCGTTAAAAACTTTGATTACCTTCCTGCTTCGGACGACAAAATCAGAAGCACCAGCTCTTGAAGGTACTTCTTCCTGTTTCGACTCTTCTGGCATATAAATTCTTAATTAATTTTTACACGAAACTGGTTGCTGCTTTATGTTTCTTGAGCTAATTCACCGGTTTGAATAATTGAATTGGGAATAAAACCTACATGGATTGTTCTACACAATTTTTTAGTGTTCAAAAAAGATATAGCCGAGAATGATTTTAGGACACCGATTAGTCAATCATACATATAACATTTTTAGTACCAATATAAGATGTTGACCATTGTGTATATGTTTAAAAAAAAAAAAGAGAGAGAGAGAGAGAGAGCTTTGCTAATGATGATGAAGCTAAATTAAAAAAAATACCATTTAATTAAAGTCAAAATAGTTTATTATTAATTGGTCCCAAACATTCCCTTCCCAAGACTTGAAATATAATGAATTTAATTATATATTTCGCTAATATAGAATAATCGCCTTTTAAATTTTCAAATGAATGAAATTTAAAATTTTCAACACAAAATATATCTAAAAATTTAGGAAACTTATTTGTGCATATATTATATTTTAATAAAAGAAATAAAAATTACTCAAAGGACATTTTGGGAGGAAGAAAGTTGCTTTATAATTAGAAGATGGCATTATTGTCCTTCTAAATAGAACTCCTTAGACAATATTCATCAATTGGTCGCAATTATTTAAATCAATTTTTAAAGTAGTCCCTATACTTTGTTTTTTCAAATCACTCCTTACCCTGTCTAGGAGTTGCATATTGGTCCTTTCTGTTAGACTCAAATTTAACACTGTTTGACATCTGCTGATGGAGCTTACAATTGTTCACATGGCACATCCACTGGAATGAAAAAAATGCCATACCAGAGGATATATTGAACTCACCCTCACCACCATCACCTTGTCCGCCATGGAAAAATTTTCAAGATCAGGCCAATTACGGAAAGTAACATTGCTGCCAGTCCTTAGAAAACTTGCATTAGCTCCAATTGATAAATTTGCAAGCATGTTCCTTCCATTCCTTTCCACAAATTGGTAATTATGTGTCCCACCCAATGTTGCCACAATGGCTATCCTGATATTTCCCATCTTTTTCAGAATAAAATCCCAACATCCTCATCGGTACGAAGTTCCCCTTGGTTTTGAGCTGTTTTGCTAAGGCAACCTTACTGACTTTGACAGAGGAGGTAGTCCTCAAGAAGGGTCTACGGATTGTGGCGGAAGATGCAGTGCTTATAGACTTTGTGCCAAAGCATGGTGAAGGGAATTGAAACCTGTGCTGAAAACCTAAATCCTCTTATGTGTGAGAATTTAGATGTCAAACGGCGTTAAATGTGAGTGTAAAGACAAGGACCACTATGCGACTTCTAGAAAGCATGAGGAGTGATTTGAAAAAAAAAAGTATAGGGACCAATCTAAAAATTAATGTAAAATATAGGGACTAATTAATCAATTTTCCCAACTAATTATTATTTGTCAATCATGTTACGTCCATTCATCCTTCTGGATCTGCAATTATATAGATTTTATTGCCGTCGAACCCATTAATTAAGCGCTTCTTCATAACTTTCATGTTATATCCTCATTTTTATTGACTCCAAACTTTTACTTCATTGGAAAACTAAGAATTAGATATCAAAATTCTTTTGTTTATCTAATAGCTATTAAAATTTAATTAACTCATTCGAATAAAATGCATGCCAATATTTGTTCTAACTTCTACATGACGTTGTTTTGTTCCTAATTTATTCTGCAGAGTTGAGGGGGATTATCAGTTTTAGTGGTGTTTTGCTGGTAGCAGTTAGTGGTCGTATTTGATCTTTTGTTTTGGCGACTGGATTTGTTTCAATACTACTTATAGTTTTAATTACTTGTGTGCCTTTACAATTTGAAACTAAGATTGCTTCAATAATATCATTTTAGCTAGAGTATGTTTGAATGAATGGCTAAAAAGAGAATGACAACAAATGAAATCACTAAATTACGGTGAATGCATATTTGAAAAATTATTTTGAAATGGAATAAAATGACAAAGGTGGGACTTTAAGGTCATTCCTTAGCATCCAAAATCTTAATTTTATTGTCTTTCCAAATTGGAGATTAAGGATAAAATAAAATAATCTAATGGTATAATTACTATATGATTCACCTTAGTTAAAAGCTTATATTTTGACATTCTAATTATAAGAATAATATTATAAAAATAATATATAAATTATTCTATTATATTAATGATCATTCTTCCTCCCGTTATTAAACTTTAGCTCCTTGCCACTTCACTATCCTGTAATTTAGCTCCTTGCCACTTCACTATCTTGTATTATTAACCATTTCATTTCATCGTTTCCTAAACTCCTAAATATAACCTAAGGAGTTTCTTCTAAGTTATTAAAATTACCTTTGTATATGTTTCATCAATTGCTGTTACATATTTGATACTGGATAAATATCTGTAGGAGAGAGATAATATTACTTAGTTCAAAAGTCATGTCAGATTATTTTCATAGATTATATGTTTTGCAACTACTCATTCACTAAACGCTTTTTATTGGAGAGATATAATACTACTTAGTTCAAAAGTTATGTTAGATTATTTTCATAGAATATATGTTTTGCAACTACTCATTCACTAAACGGTTTTTATTGGTAGAATACTTGCTCGGTTGTATAGATGGTTATATTTCAGGATGTTTTAGGTTGGTAAGAGCTTTGGAATAAATGTTTGTAACTTCTCTAAGTATAGATTGTTTATTTCCTTAACTAATGGAACAAGACCTATATATCTTAAGAAATAAGCGAAGTATAAGGACATTTTATGGTCATTTAATGAAAATATTATACATTTATACATGTTGTCAATTTTTATGACCCATCTACTTTTCAAAGTCTACTATCAAAACTATGCACACAATCCTAATATCACATCTCAAAAAACCTTAAGTGTGACTGACATAAATAATAGGAAAAATCTTATTTTTGTATGCCTAAACTAGTAAGAGCCTTAAAACTTTTGAATGTTATAAATGCTTCAGATTTTTGCCTTAAAAAATAAACCCAAATCTTTCTACTATAATCATCGATGAAGAGTTAAGTATCTATTTTTACCAAATGATGACAGATTGATTGGTCCACAAACATTAGTATGAACAAGTTGAAAAAGATTAGTTGCTCTTAATGTTATTCTTTCATAAAACAATTTATTGTATGCTTTCCCAAAAGACATGTCTCACACAATTAATTAAGGTGGTTAATAATTGGCGGTCTTTTCACCATCTCTTCTCCCAAGACTTTGAGTGCATAAAGTTCAAATGACAAAATCACATGTGCCAACGCCATGATTCACACTAGCCTTCAAACACTTTGCTTCAATTGTCTTCAAATTCAACATTAATATTCTATTTTTTGACATAGAGACTTTAGCAATCAAATTGCCACTTTTATCTCTTAACCAAAGATAATCTTTCATAGAAAATTCATACTCATTTAAGGAGTTGTCCCAAATTCTGAATATTGCTTTTTAATTTTGGAACAAAAATAAACATTGGTAGTAAGTTTATGGATACCTTCCTTTGAAGAGCTAAGATTGTTACATTTCCCTTAAATTTGAACTTTCGCAATCTTTAAAAGAAATGTTGTCACTAACCTTCTCATCAAGCTCTGCAAATGTTTCTTTGTATCCACACGTGATTGCTTGCTCCATTGTCAAGATACCACAAGCTTGTATTACTTCTTTCATCATTTTTACATGCTAGCATCAAAATTGGCTCTTTCACTTCATGTTGTCTTCAACAAGATTGGCTTTATCTTTTTTGCGTAAGGTACCATTGTAGCACTCTCAAGAATAATGTCCATATTTATGACAATTGCAAATTCAATACTTGACTTGTCTTACCTTCATTCATTTGTGCTAGAATAATTGCCTCTACCTATGTCCATTGATTTCCCATGATCCTCTTCATGGTGAATACAATTTCTTCACAAGTTAAATGTGTGTACTATGTACTATTAATCTCTTCATTCCTCAATTGTCTATATTACCATCGTTGTCTTCCGCATCCTACTCAGAATTCTTTTCCTCCGTTCATAACTTCATCACTATAGTATGATACTAGGTTTTAATGCTACTTTGTTAGAAAAGAGTATGAGAAACTATATAGAATTGAGATAGAAATCTCTCTCCCCATAAATAGTTACTCATTCTCTTTTCTAACAAAATCCCTAATCCTGAATGTTAGCGACGGAGTCTCTATCCTTTTCTAAGAATGCCTATATACTAGAACATTTTACCCTCAACATCTTCTTAGCCTTCACCTTTCTTCACAACTCTGTCAGTCATCTCCCTAGGTTGATCGTTGTCCTACAAGCATCAAGTTATTGTAGCATTGTCAGTGTCCTCCAAATAGCGTTGCTGCCATCCTCCAAATACATTTGGAGTCATTGTTTCTCCACTATTTCCCTTGCAATTTTTTGATATGGTTTCCTCCATTATGGCCAATGTTTAGTTCATGCATCAAGAAATCCTCCTTTCAACGTTTGTCTTGAGCTTCAATTGTGCCCTAAGTCAAAAATTGAATCTATAAGTCCTAGCTAGTCATCCAAAATGTTGGCCATCAAACTTGCTGAACAAAGGAGGAGGGACGTTTTCTCCATCGAAATTGGTGAATTGAGGAGTAGGAGGTTGCAGAACATTGGATTTAGAAGTAATGTTATCCAAAGGAAGCATCTACTTTTGCCTGATTAGAAATTATAAAATTATATTAGTAATTTATTTTTAAATAAGGGTATTTTGGTCATTTTCCTAACATTACTTTCAAGACCTTCATTCTTTCTCTCCAATCGGATAAAAAGATAGCAAAGCATATAGATTCTTTTCCATAACATACCAAATGTAATTATGTTACTCCCTAATATCCAAAGCATAACCAGCACAGATAACGAGACTAGCTCGTCTTTATAAGCCTAACAAGTTGATTCTTTAACTGAATTGCAATCATACATAATAGATATTCATTACTAAGCAGATTCGCATTCATATCTATTTTGTATAAATTTCAGCAGAGTCTCCTCTATAACTGAAACCTCCCGAAATTGCTACAAATATCTACTAAAACAATAATATCCATAAAAGAAAGCTTAGCTCTCAAATCAACCCAGAGATAACTACAACACGGTAAGGGAATGGGGAATCTACCTGTGATCATACATATTCATTTACAATTATTTACATCTTTAACCAATTACATTATTACAAAAAGAATGCAAAACCCTAACAAAATAGGGAAATCAAAATATCAGCAGTACCAATAAGACTCCTATTGCCCTCCTAGTCAGCAAATTGCTCTGGATGACTGCCTAAAATTAAGTAACATGTAAACAGGTAGCATTCTAATAATAAATCAATAATATCTTTTAAACTAGTCAGTTTTTGGTAAATCATGATTTAAAACTTTAACAAGTTAAGCCATAAACATACAATAAAACAATAATGGTCATGGATTCATTCCATAGAAATTAAATCGATCAATGGTACATAGCTCTTGGAAATCACATTTTAATGGTCGAGGATCCATAGCCCTTGGAAAATCTTCCTCATCGGTCAAGGGTACTTAGCCTTTGTATATTTTTCTCAAACAATCATGGGAATTCAGCCCTTGGGTTCTTGTTAAAAGACAAGTGAAAACTTTCCTTTTTATTCAAAATATAGTTGGCTCAGAATTTAGATTCAAAGGAGGACTATCAAAGACATCAAGCATCGGTCATGGACTTATATCCCATGCAATTTAATCATCTATCGAAAGCACACAGCTCTCGGGATAAATCACCCATATGGTCGTGAGTCACAAGCTTACACTAAAACATCCATCTTATAGTAGCCCTCCCTAAATCTAAAGAATTGCCATACATGAGTTGTCCTTTTTCAATATCAATGTTGTCAAAATGAAACTTTTGCGATCTCTAGTAAAACAATACCCTTTTCTATACAATCCTCTCTTTTTATAGTTTTTACATGGACATCACATACCAGTCATAAATCATAATTTATTTGAAAGACTAACAAGTCTAACAAATTATGTTACCATATAACAATACAATAGTAATCATATGGTTGGAAGAGCTACCACTTACCTAGTGGATAACATAATTTAAAATAACCTTGTCTTCTTCTCTTGGTTATAAAATAGAATTTACCAATAATTCCTATATCACAAAAATATAATTTCCTCAATTCCCATAACTAAAACATATCAATTTAGACTCATTATAGTGACTCTTAACAAATTCATCAAGTAATAATAACTTGCTCATATCAATTCCCATCATATTTCCCTTACTAATTCCATATTCAATTTCCTTATTATTACTAAAAATAAGCCCTAACTCATATTTCCTGATTCCATCGCATAACTTACTCATACTTTTCGTCAATTTACATTCACTGCCTTAAAAACTTCCTAACTTTTCACTTTAGTCCCAAATTCCATACTTCCACCTTCAACCCAAGTTAAACCATGAAGAACAATAGGGTTTCATGTCATACACATTAAAAGTGTTCTTATAAGACCAATTTAAACCCATTAAACTCTAGAATTCCACAATTTTTTGTAAAACACCAAAATCTTGAAAATTTTTAGTTTAGTCCCTGCCATAACAAAACTCTAAAAACTTGCCTAAAAACATATTTCTAAGGCTGAAATTCAATAGGAAATGGCCGACAATGCTTCTCCTAACATCATTTTCATGAAAAAAAAACCTATCAAAACTCACCAAAATCTGCTATAAAATCTCTCTTCCTTGACTGTCATGAAACTTGTCGGAAAAACAAAGCTGTCGCTAGCAACTGCAGGTCGTGACGGTCCAAAACGCATCACCGGTGAAGGAGGAAGATGGCTGAAGTTGGTGGCACAGCTAACCGTGGCGGAGGAAGCAAAAACAGTGAGAAAGAGATGATATTTTCTGTCAAGGAAGAGAGAAGCTCATGGGATGAAGAAGGAAAAAGTGAAGGGTATTTTTGTCATTTCACCTGGGGGACATGTGTCTGCACCAAAAATTTTCTAAAGAAATAAGGAGCAGCATCTCAAACATGAGACATCAAACTTCCATTATCATGTCTTACCACTAAGTCAAAACTCATATCTAATTAATAATATACACCACAAACATTTATACTTTCATTCTTGCTAAGAATAAAAATTTGCTTCATTTTTGGCAAGTGTTACAAATTATGAGTTACATGATTCTATTTTATCAATTCTCATTTCCATAAAAATTATTCATGGATACTTAACACAGTTGGAGTCTTTCATTGTGCTCATTGGAATGTTTTTCCTTGACAGGGGATATCTTTGCAATCTTGCATTGGAAAATTATTATTAAAAGTTCTTTTAGTAGAACATCAATCCTTAATACTTTCATGTCATTACAGTTGAGAAACATCTTGTTTTTACAACACGTTATATATAAATTCCATACTTATTTATATTCATAATATGATTATTGATTTTATTTTGGAAAATGCCTTAAATATTAAAAGATAAGATATGATTAAATAACTAGCAGCCACATCTTTTTTCTTTCGATACTTCGTGGCCAAAATAATAATCTTTAAATGAGTAGCGCATATAAAAGATTGTGTGTCAATTCAGACGTAAACTCAGAATTGCCAGAGACTCAGGTTAATCCAATGAGTTAATGGCAAGTCTTTCAATTTAAAAAAAGAAAAATGATGTTTATTTTAACCCCAAAAAACACCTGACCTAGTCCAAAAGAAAGTTGAAAAATGTCCTAAATCCGTTCCAAAGTCCAAATGCTAGATAAGGCTTAAAAAATTTTATTCATACTTTTTTTCTTCAATTTTTTTTTTTGAATAAGTCACAAATTCAATTATAAATTACTTTCAAAATTCTATTTTGTCTTGCAAACATAACATATTTAATTTTCTTCGTTAAAAGTGAACATCAACCATATAATTATTTTTAGAAATTCAATTTCCTACATCTCCCTAAGTGAACTGTGCACCGTCAAATCCCGCAGTTTGCTTTATACGGATCGTTGGATCATTTTTTTTATTTTACCAAATTCGGGTGATGAATATTACCAATTTCGGTATCTCAACTTTAAACATGGACCATTTTACCTACGCAATGTTTTAATACTAACTATCAAATCTGTACATTTATGAGAAAATGTAAGAAATCTATATTATTTATTTTAGAGATGTCACTATATATATTTACATTCCTTTTGTTTAGTTTCAATATTTATAGGGAACAACATTAAAATGAAAATTTTTCCAAATACAAATCTATTCCAAAAAAGTTGACTTTTAAAATTCAATTTTAATTTTTTTTCCTTATAAACAGTTTTATTTTTATCTAAAAACCAAATTACTAAATTTATATTAGCTCCAAATTAAAACTTTTGAGATTTGGTAATATAGAATGAGTATTTATGTATGAATTTTTTAAAATTTATATTTTGAGTAGTATAGATTACATGAGTATTTATGTAAGAAATTTTATTTATTTTTTTAGATTTATTTATATTTAATAAATATTCATAAACATAGATAAATTCTTACAAATTTAATCTACCAGTGTACTCTCTCTTGATGAATTTATTTGAGCTCGCGCGTTTCACAAGCTTATTCTCAACAAAAGGAGAACTTTAATATGATCATAATATAAATTAATCTTCATAGCATCTTCTCTAAAACTCGATCCCCTATATATAGTTTTCTCTCGCTAATATTTCAATTATCTGGAATCGTTTGGGTGCATTGATCAAATATACAGTTTCCTTTGATTTGTTTAGGTTTGCATTGTATCTTTTTCTTTCTTTTTTTTTCACTTCCACGGTTTTGATTATATTATTCTCTTGCTTTTCCATACGCACGCAATGTGGAAAAGAAAGAGAAGCAGATGTCAACTTTCATTTTATCCAAAAAAAAAAAAAGAGTGTCAACTTTCATGACAGAAAATGCTTGGTATTTTCATGTCTCCACCTAATTTAAAGTAGACAAAAGTGGAACGCACTTGTTGCAATAATTGATTTTTTTTCTTCCTTTATTTTTCTCAGGTTCATAAAAGTTGGCCCACCTTGCACACTTTTTTTACAAAGTATTCTATTTCTCAATGGATTTTTTTTTACATTGTTGTTTTCTAAAATACACGTAATATTTTAAAATTTTGAATTATATGTATATCACTTTTTAACATTTAAGACTTATTAATCAATTTCCATATTTTTTTAAATTTGTACAGATAATTCTATGGTTAATAAACATGTTAATTTATAAACGGATGAGTGATTAAATGAACTATTAATTTTTCATTTTTTGGTGTAGATAATCACATAGAATTTTGAGTTATATACAAAAAAAAAATTCTGAATTTTAAGTTATAGGCAAATGATCTGATGTATCACACTTCAATTAATGAAATAACAGACCAATTTACACGTAATCTCAATTTTAATGGTGTATTTAATTACAGAAACTTTTTGGTTTTGTTATGTGCTATTTTATGGGTAATTGCCTGAGATATATAGTCTATTAATAACACTCTTTGACAATTAGATACACATTAACAAGCTTGCCCATGAATAAACACGCACTCAAAGTTAATTTAGTTGTAAAATAATGTGAAACGTATATAGCCCATCGAACTCAAAGTGAATTTTGAATTAATTCAAATTGCATGACTTAAAATCTGTAATATCCAAAGAAAAATATAATAATAAATAATAAATAATAATATATTTTATTTTAAGAGTTGAATAAGAGGAGAAAATTTACTTGAGATAGGGGTAAGATTTTCATGACAATGGAATACTTAAAAAGGAACTTCAAGAAATACTAAATATAGATGCAGATAAAATTTTATTTGAGATAGTAACCAATGTGAGTACTTAAGTCTTATTATATGTATTCTTAACACTTATAATTGAACAGAGTATGGAAACCAAGTATCTTTTAAGGAAAAAAATTTGATTTGATAATGCAAATTATTCTAATTAAATTACTGTGCAAATTCACCAACAGACATTTGGAGCAATTTCTATCGCCGTCCAAGGCCACTGGAGCTCGTCCAACGTCGCAGCATCACTGTCGGCCTGAGCACAACCCCATCGACCTCCAAGGTGGCTAGAAACACCGCGGGATTCCAATGAATGAATAGTGGTCGAGTTCTAGCTCAAAATTTGTGAATTTAGGTGTGTTCTACTCTAATTTAGCTTAGGAATTTAGTTTCTCTATGTATTTTGGCTAACTTTATGCCCTAACCACCAATCAATTTGGTCAAAATAGCCTTAGATTGAAGAACCCTAATTCATGGCACTGTTCACTAAAAAAATAGGCAAATCTGAGCTCAATTCGAGGTGATTACTTCAAATTGAGTTAGAACATCATATCATAGGTAAATTTTACATCATTCTCCCTTGAAATCACTAATCAATTATAAATTTTAGCTTCTAGATTGGAAAACCCTAAATTATTAGTGTACGTGTAATCTTGCAAGGAGGTGAAATTTGAATTTTTAGGCTCCTCAAATATTATTATGCATCTAGGAAGTGATTTTAGATTAATGGAAGTTTTATTTTGAATTATAAGTTGGATTGCTAGTTTTCCTTATTTTTCCTAGATTTTTTGTAGAGAAAAGGGAGAAAATTTGGATGGAAAACCTTATAGGGCTTGATTAAATAGCATTGAACAATAATGTAAGTTAAATGAAGGATTTTAAAATTTGATTGAATAATCTCTATGGAGACATTAGTGTTAATGGTGGGTTAGTGGAATATTAATAAGTGCATAATGAAGTACATTAAATAGAATTAAAAGTCATAAGCATTTTTGGGTATTATCAAAGAAAGCGGGCCAAAAATTTGATTTCTTACTATTGTGAGAGGTAAAAAGGGCAAGTGGAATTGAAGAACTATGGGTTAAAAGTAAATGAAGGACTAAATAAATAGATATGTAGAAGGATTGAATGGTTAAAATTATTCATGAATGTTAAAAATTAAGAGCATTTTATTTAATGTTATAAGTGGCTAAGACAATTGTCAACAAGGGATTTTAAACAGGGTTAGGAAGAGGTTAGTATAATCCTATTTAAGTGAGTAAATGTTACTAACTATATTTGGTTTCTGAATTTTGAAATTTTCCTTTTGTAAATAAATGATTATATTCACTCTGATGCCTTGGAAATAGACTTTCTAAGATAATTAAATCCTTTCTTGAGAATCATTATGATTTCTTCATAATTCTATCAAATTTTATTATGAAGTTTCTTTCACAATTGTATTAAATTCTATATAATGATTAAAATACTATCTGACTTTTGAAACCTCTTGAGGAAAGTGAATTGTGTTTCATTCTTAGAATATTTGAAACAAACTTATTATACTGAATGATATTGTCTATTATTTGATTTTTAAAAAAATTTAGAGTTTTACTGTTTAAATATATTAGTAATGATTTCATGGTTATGAATGAAGTTGTTTTCTGGAAATTCCATCTCATATGAAACCCTGTAGCTAATGGCAGTAGGTATTAGTCATGATGCACCATGAATTGTATTACTATACTGAGGCTTTATGTTGTACCACTAACTGTATGTGAGCCATTATGCTCACCACTGCTATTGTACTGTACTACTACCACTAGCAAATGTTGGTAGATGATTATTAATCTACTATTTGGTTCTATAGGATATTTTTCCACTGAAATGTTTTGAAAATTCAGGGTTTATAAATGTTTATTATTAATTTTCTATTTTGTAAAAGGATTGTGAAATATTCTATCATCCCTATCTGTTCCCCTTTCGATATAGTTAGGGATATTTATTCACTGAGTGATTGTCACTCACATTTTTTTTTCTACATTTTTTAAATAACAGTGTTAAGCTTAGACCCTCCTCCACAATTTAGTGTTGACATTGTTTCCTTTTGGTGAGCCTTGCATTGTTTGCAAGGACAAGAGTTATATATATACTATACTGCTTTTGGTTATCATTATATATATATATATATATATTGATCTCTAGTGACTCTATATGTCACAGACAGGGTTTTGTAAGTTAGGTATATACTAGACTGTTTGATTGGAAACCTTTGTGAGAGCCAAGGTCAGTAATTTGTTGAAGGAACTAATTTAAAACACTTTAAACTGGAGGGACCATTTTGAAAAAAAAATTAAGGGACTAGTCATTATTTTAACCTAGATTATATATACCGCCGACGGTTGATCATGAATTTCCATATAGTATGTCTCTTGTTGTAAAATATTCACATTGTTTCGTTTCGTTGGGTGATCTTCTCTAGTTGACTGGTACAAGTGAACTTTTCAGCTATATTATGTTGCAACTCATTAGTGCATCACTTTCAATAGTGTACTTGTGTGTGTGTGTGTGTGTATATATATATATATATATATATATATTTGATTCAATTTTTGAAATTTGTATAAACTAAATCAATCAAAAAGTGTATTGTTGAACTAGGCATGGCCTCCTGCGTGCAATCTGACCGTACTTAACTTCCAAGAGGTAATAACCTTAAAAGAATTGAAAAAAAAAAAAAAAAAAAAAGTGATCAGATAATTGAAGGAGGTTCGATTGTTGTTCAGTCTGTTTCTTTTGCTCATATTTCAAACAAGCTGTAAGATACATGGTGTGGTTCTATTGTAGTGTGACTAGTGAATAAGAAATATATTGATATATTGAATTATTAATAAAATAAATGTTTGTTTTTCAAAATACCTTAAGCATCTAGAGATAACAAAAATTGCAGAGCGCAACATTTAAAACATTAAAGTTTTTTGCCAGCAGAGTTAAAAACCAAGATTTAGTCACTTACTTGTATTGACTTGATGAAATATATCTCGCTCTGAAGACTTGAAAGTTCAAAATTGAAATTATTAATAATTAAAACTTCAGTTTAAAGATAAGGTCACTGTGACCTAGCCAATTTGGTGATCGGGCAAGTCAAGTCAGGTTATGATTACTCAAAATTAGAGGACTGAGTTTATTATATAAATATTTTTTTGTAATAATAGGTTATTCTATTTATTGAATATAAATCAAGATTTATTTTTTTAAGAAAATTTTAAAACTAAATTTCATAAATATAACAAATCTCGAATGACCCAGCTGATTATGTAGTATGTCCAACAAGCTACATTATTTAGCCTGCTGAAAACCCTAAACTGAACAAAGGTTGGTGTCAAACTCGGACTCATTGGAGGGTTTGAACACCCCTAGTTGAAGGTTATGTTTTGGTATATATATGTCAGTTGTTTAGGTGTGTGCCCTTAGGTATATACAGGTGGGTCATTTCAGTGGGTTGGTCTAGTCCCAAACCAAAATTGGGTTACATCAAATGGATATTTATTACTAACCTTATAAGTAGGAAATCCGGGCTCATAGACAGGCAACAAGATATCTAAAATTAAATGACAAAAATACCCTCCTTTTAAAATATCATATTTCATGCTTATCTCCATTTAATTTATGCATATTCCTAACTGTCGTATTTACGACTAATCAATCTTCTATAAGCCCACGAAATTGATCAAAGCATTGACTTCGGTGTTTTTCACGAGACCCATTTAGAGCTTCAACCTCTTCAATGCCAGACCCGCCATTAATGGAACAATCAAAGCTGTAAACCACCAAGAATTAAAACCACGCTTAATTCACATATAAGTAGCTTTCCTGTACATAGATAGGAAAGTATAACTACACATGAACCTTATATAACTTTTGGTTCACATGTAGGACTGAAAAAATGTATAGGGTTATCACTTGGGATAAACTTATAACACAGTACATCTAAGGGAGAGAAAAACCTTGAAAATGCGTTTTGTATAAATTTTTTAAAAACAATATTACTATGACCCTCATTTATTTATATATTATGATGGTACCATCACCCACTACAAGTGTATTATCCATGTCATTAACTTCACTATCATTATCTTGCCACTATCACCCTTAAACAAACTGGAAATGAGGATTACCCTGTACTGTTTCATAAATAATACTATTGCAAATACCTTTTCGATTCCAGCTTCATTAAAGTCCTACAAAATTATAATGGTCATCGGATACTATTATCATTAGTCTCCATCTTGTCGCTACCACCATTAAAGATTTGAAGTTATTAACTATGATACCTTCACTACTACTGACTGTCACTATCTACCTCCCGAATGTCCTCCTTAAAGTCTATGGATTTTTCCCTGCATTCAGGAAGGCTCAGAATTTGTTAAGATAGTTGCGGATCAAACACAGCAAAATTCAAATTGTCGATCCTTCCATCCCCTCAATTGGAGTTGAATCAGTATGACAACCTTTTCTATGTATTGTGGATTGGACCTGAATGATGGTAGAAGCCACTCAGATCAGTCAAAATTTCCGTTGTGTAAAAGTTAAAGCATTTTTATACGAAAATCACTGTAAAAGAAAAAAGAAAAAAAAAGTAAACAGCTTTTGCTTTTATTTATGTCCTTAGTAGAGTTTCAAAAAGCTTTTCTCTGCAACAGAAAGATAATGTTTACTATCTGATAAAAATACTCTACTAGTTGGCCAAGCACATCATGGACATTGAAACTATGTATGTTTGGAAGTGTAATAATGAAATGGAGTGAAATAGAAAGTTGTCATTTTATTTTTTAAAATTTTTAATGCGAAAAAGAAATAACTTCTCTTATCATTATTTAGAAGTTATACTAAATATTAATAGAATGAAATAATTTATATATTTAATATCATCCTAACAATACTAAGTAGAGCTAATTGTATTGGCTTTTGCTTTTGCTTTCAATTAATGTGAGTATACTTGCAATTTAATTAAAACGATCATTTCATTCAATCTTTAACCTTCCCAATTGAAACTTGAACAAAAATACTTTTTCAATAGTAAGGAATGGTCTTAAAGACCTTTTCTTGCCATTATATTCTATCTAAAAATAAATTTCTAAATAATGACCTAATTCACTTCAACCATTTCACCCATTGTCCCATTGTCGTTCCATCCCAAATCATTCGTTCATCTATACCCTAAAAGAATATTTGTGTTTTCAAGTTGTGAAAAATCTCCATCATACTTGCAATGAATCTCCATAAATATACCTCCATCTTACACTCAAAAGCAGAATGGATCTAGCTCTGATAGAGCTGGTGAAAAGAAACAAAGAGAAAGTAGATGAAACCTAGTGAAGTAGCATAAGTTAAAAAGCCATACGAAGAAACGTTCTTTTATAAACAACTAAACAAGTTGAATACAGCAAATGGTAGGAAAAAATTAGCTCCAAGCTTGACAGGAAAAAAATCATTCAATATATATATCATTCCATCTCTTCTTTGTCAGGTCCAATATACATGGTGCAACAAAAAGAAAAACTAATAAGAAAACATCCCAGAAGCTGACCAAAAGAAGCAGCCACTTTTGACAATGCGAGAATCCACACTTGGGATAGTGCCGCCTGAGACGCAAAGGTAGGCTTGTATGAGTCATTAGGACATGTTCTCAAGTTTTAGACCAAGCGTATAAAATTCCAGAAACGCAGTAAAGTAGTCATGTCTTAGTGATTCAAGTACATAGTGGTTAGATATTTTAAAAAAAAAAAAAAAAACCAATGAGATAATCTCATAACAAGGGAATGTTAGACACAATAACACAGGCAAAATAGATGGATTTAATTAATAGACTTGAGAGATCTCTATACTGGTATGCTCCATGTACTCATGGCAAATGCTGTTTGTATTAAACCAGGAGGTGAGTAAGTGCAGAAGAAAATGCAACACATACAATATAGAACTCTTAAGTGATGACCTTAGAAGAAACATTACAAAGAACTAAGATGACATTAGCATTACTAATTATTTTTCCCCAAAATAACAGCTTAATATTTATCAGTGCGCTCTCTGGTTGTATGTATGGGAGAGAGAGAGCTCATATTGTATACACAAATTGGAAAGTATCCCCAATCATAAAATTATATATATATATATCAAAAGAAACTTCTCTACAATGATTTTTCTATTTCTAAGGCCAGCAGCAATTTTTTTCAACCTCATCTAGCTGCTCGATATTTGTGGTGCAAATTCTTTGTATTTTGGCGAATTTTGGATTAATCCAGAGGTTGGAGCACTTTTGCATGTCATTTGGGTTTAGGACTGAGGAAAGAGGGTGAGGATCTTTCACATGTGAGTCATGCATACTGTTCTTGGTGCGAATGGTTGCTGAGGAGACGAATGCCAGAATTTTCAAGGTCTTTGCTGTTGGCTCTTGTGTTGAAATAACATGGTCATTTTATTGATAAGAAGAAAAGAGCAATACAACAACCAAGTACAAGAAGTCCTCCCAAATCAAGGCGGGGAAAATATATATATATACAGATTCATTAGCTCAGAAGAGCACTCCAACCTCTTTGTAGATCCACAAGGGAAACTCATCTAAGAAAACCATTGTTGAAACCCACTAAGAAGCCATTAGAATAACATAGTCTTCTTGCCCCATTGTGGTGCACTACAAAGGACTATTCTAGAGGGGTTTCTTTGTAGGACATTTAAAGAGACTTGCGAGCTTTGCTTAGTCACTATGTGAGTTTGTGTGTGTTCTTCAGGCCGAAGTTGGCATGATTGGTAGGACTCAAGAGAATGTAGAGAATCCACCCTTAAAAATCGACTTACAAGCAGAAAGAACCACACCCCTTAAATTACTCATCAACATCCCATATTACTTGGTGCAAGATTTAGGTATCGAATACTATCCATGTCCCTATCAACATGCTTTCCTTGTTTGCTCTGGTTTATGGGGCTCTACAAATCACCATTGCTCTGGCCAAAGTTGATGGTCTTTTAGAAAGTTTATTCTCTTCTTTAATACTACATTCTTTCACTTCAAAATATTTCTTCATGCATAATGGTAATGACAATCATAACTCTAAGACCCTAATGCATCCTTCCTATCAACTACCTCAAATTTCTCTAACATAATATGCTCTTCAGCATCTCTCTCACACATACAAACTCCCACATATCTAAATAACTGATTGGTTTTATGCCATGCTTAGAAGAATGTTTTGGAAAACTATAAGCATATTAAGGAATACTTATGGAGATAGGTATCTAAGATAAGTACTGAATGAAAAACCAAATTAGATAAACTATAAATAAAACCAAACAGTTGCCACCAAAACTGCGCCTAATATCCAATCTTAACAATAACAGGATCTTGATCTCGTTCAAAAGGAAATAAATGAGACAAATTTCCATGCTAATCTTGGAAATGATAATTCAGCTGGATCTTTTTAATTTTTACAAGATTCCTTCTTAAAAGAGGTCTGGGATGGGGAGACAGGATTCATGAGTTTAGTTATTTTAGTTATACATTTTCAACTAATTCATTTCAGTTTATTTCAATCAATAAATAAACCAATTATTTTGCATCCATATGCCGTCAGTCAAGAAGTTCAAGCACATCAAAAGCCATCTGTCCACAAATCACAGTTAAAAGATAACTGATAAACTGAACTAAGACTTAGGTCTTATGTATTAGCCACCTGAAGGTTATGAACGAGGTTATGCAATAAGATCTGAAGGTCAGCTTCTATCCTGCTTTTGCGTGTTTTATATTTTCTTTCCAATTTCTAAACTGATGTGTGACAGTCAAGACTGTGATAAGTGAACAAGATGACAACTAAGAAGCATTCTATATCCAAAATAAGCTGATAAAAAAACAGAAATTTTACTGTCACTTCCCCAACTAATTAGGTTCACAAATAAATGGAAGCTTCGCCGTTGATATCTTAACAATGAAAAAAAAAAAAAAAAAAGCACCAAAAGTTCAATGAGAAGTGCACCTCCAAGTACAAAACATTGGCAGCTTTACTGGTTCTCTCAAGTTGCAGTCCATGTGATAACATGACCTGCAGAATGTTTATATACAATGCCATTCAACACTGGAGCTACTTGTAACACTCAGATTTTTATTTTTTTTTTAAGAATGGAGTGAAATTATATATGTTATTGACAAGATTGAAGAGTATAAAAACAAAGGATGAAGCATCCCCTGTAAAAAAGAAAAAAACAGGAATAACGTATTTGTAAAATGGAGCCCCCCTATTGCACTAAATGCTAGAAACAATAATTCAGCTTGAGAGAATTTTCATAAGAGATCCAAAATAACAGTTTTATCCTAAAAGAATGAGAGGCAGAAACTTCTGTTTAGAGTGTATTTTTCTTTGAGCTTATCATTTTAAGTGATGAAAATATCCAAAAGCTACCTTTCAGGTTGATATACCGTCCACTTCTCATCCTTATTATCTCCAGTTCAGTCAAAACATAATTAAAGTCATCAAGAAGAAAAATGTAAAACCAGATGCCTTCTTCCCTAGCTGTGCTCAGTTAATCACTCTATTATTCTTAATTATTTATTTATTTATCGGTCTAATTTTTCTTCTATTCTCCAAAAAGAAAGAAATTTGAAGTAGTAAGAAGCAGAAAGTAAATAGATATCATCAAGATATGTCACAGATACTGGTACACTGAATTACACTCATAATGAACTAGACAAATATAGATTTCATTACTCTGTAAAACGCTTGCTATAGTTTGGGAGTCTACACAATTTCAGTTGTTATGATTTCATCATTATTCACAGATACTTCTCGTCCTTGTTGACTGTTGTGAAGTCTGATTAATCATGAAGTTGCTGGAGTTTCATGCTCTTGGGACCATGAAATCAAGCATCTCGTTTTTTGACTTTGGTAAGCATTGTAATTGGTATATGCCTACCACCAAAGAATCATCGGCAGAAACTACAACATATATGGCACAGGCAGGACTTTGGTCTTATAGTGTCTCCAATATATTAACTGAAAAAAAAGTTGGTAGTTGTTTAGGTTTAAATCCCCTTTGTTATCTCTAAGTCTCAAATTAAAAATTAAGAAAAGAAAGCAAATTGACACACACATGAATACTTGTCCAGACACTAGTAACATATATGACTAATCATATGAAACGAAAAATTAATCTGTTTCTCTTGTCCTTCATTGTGTTCATATTCATAGTTATAAAGCAGCATGAAGGCCCAGAAGGGCTAAAATAAAAAATACAGTACGTTAAATTGTACACATATTGCTGGAGAAGTATTTCCTGAAGAAAGATATTTCACAAGTCACACAAACATAAAATACCTTTTCTTACATTAGCAAGGAGACAAATTTTGACAAGTGATACAGTTAGTTAAGAGTTCATTAGAATAAGCAGAATTTATGTATTATAAATATCAAGATCAAATATTGCAATATGTTTCAATAGGAAAAAAGAACACCATTCTGGATGGTATATTTACTCCAACCGTCTTATTTTCTCTTATCTGGTTACCTCCATAGAAACAAAATTCATGTATAGTCCTTAATTCAAATGCAGCATATTAAGACCAATATAACTCTGCTAACTGTCTATATTACAATGCAAACAATAATTAAAAAATATACAAGGTGTTTAGAATAGCACCTCAGCAAAGAAGGCCAGAACACCAAGTACAAGCATAAGTATAATTGATTGAAAGCCTGGAAGCACAAAATCCTGCATAAAGGGAACAACTGTTTGTTTTCTCAAGTATTAATGAAATTCATACATGTGGTATATGACACAGACTGATCCTGGCTAAACATTTGGGAAAACAGATAACATTCTAAATAATAATTGGCTTAGACAAACCACTTCGGAGGTATCTGAATGGTGAGTAGCCTTGGTCAGGACAAAGGTGATCACTAAAACTATTTTATTTTTTTTTCCACTTTCCACTAAAATTAGGGATAAACTCCCTTAAACTCGCACAATGAAGTCACACAATGCTATAAGTTGCTAATGTAGCCAGTAGTAATAAAGAGTAAAAACCAAATTGCTTCAGTTACTAAGTTTGTGCATAAAGAGCTGCTGATCAATAAAAGCAGGGGCCAAACGTAACATTTTAGTAAAAGCTGCTGGCTAATTAATATCCTTATATGATGTAGGAGATATCTTTTCCTATTTTTCTTTATCCAGAAGGAAAAAAATATATAATAGTGTGATGAATTTCTATCACTCTTCTCAATTATTCAAAAATTCCCTTGGACAGGGTTAAAAGGATCTGGATACAGAATATTATAGGAGCATGGTAGTAGCAGTAGAAGACCTTGAAAATAAAGGACTACGTAAAAGTAAAGAATGCTGCAAATGTTAATTACGAAGACTGGAAAGATTGAGAAAGACAAGCACAAGAATGAAACTATATGCAATTTAGATTAGAATGCCCCTTCAGTATCAAACATAGGATTGTCTATTCTCTCAACATATACATTGGTATAAAACACTTGATATCTCACATTTTGGATTGGTGGGAAAGAAGAAATCAGAAAAGTCCAAAACTAAAGATAAAAGCCATCTTAGCAGGAGAAATGTTTATACTGAAAAATGTCTTTGAAATATTTGAGATTAATATTGAAAATAAAAAAAATTAAAAAAAAAATAAAAAAAGCAATTGCACAGGTTTATTGGAAATTTATCAATAAGAATTTTAAGTCTTTCACTATTCTATCATGTATTTTAAAGCCAGTCCCGAAGTAACTTATAAAGTGTGGAACATCACGGATACTAGTTTTTTGATGGACATATAACTCAATAATTGACTGAAAAAAGTAGCTTAAATGCAAAATGAATTTACCTCAAAAAAAAATGTACATATCCCTGTCGCAGGGCTAGCCAGCAAGCCAAATGAAAAGACAGTTAACCTGGAATAAAGCAGATTAAACACAGTTTAGAGTACAAATACATAAACTCTGAAATTCACTATTCCAAAATTACATTTAGATTTTTTACCCCTAGGTATCCTAATTTTAAAGAATATTTTGGTCTCTGGAGTAGATATAATATTTAACTATTTTACAAATGGTAGCATTTGTTGCTGTGTCTACCATAGTTTGAGAACATTGGCGTTTTATTTTGACCTCATAATTAGATAGTTAAAAAATGAATGAGAATGGCTTTAAAGTTAGGAGTATAATATGATAAATAAACTTTCAAACAAATTTTCATGGCAGGAAATAATATCCATCTTCAAAGGCTAAGGCTAGCTGTTTGTTACAAGACCACAACGAGCATTCTTTGCTCCAGGAATGTGTCTGTGCCTGTCGTATACTCTAAGGTAGTGTTTGGACGATCAACTTTAGAATAAAAGGGAAATTTCAGCAACCGAATCCATGCATATGAAATATTCTTGTTTGCAATATTTATCATACTTTTAACATGCTCTCTATTCTTTGTCCAAGCAAATGGTATTATAAGATATCATTTTCAAAATTCAAACACTTTGGAAAATTACATTACATCCTTAAAATAATATATCCCAATACATATTTAGTCTTAGGTAATCACAATAGAATATTTGCGTAGAACATTCTTATTTTCTTAAAATTATATTGACATGGTTCTAATCATTTCAAAATTCTCATTGCAATAAACACCATATTTCATATTAAGTATCATCATCCTTTAATGACATAACAGAAAAAAAAACTACTGTGTCATTCATACGAGAAAATCTATAATTTAAATCCAAATCAAATCAGTGACTGATCAATCAAGGAAGAACCATTAAATTTACCATGAAAGGATAACAAACTCGCCTCTTCTACACTTTTTCTTGGTTAGCAATCACAACCAACAAACTGTCCAGAGAGTACAAATAATAGTGAATCTCAATTAAAAACAGAGCTAACTACTCCAGTCATATCTTTACTTCATGATGAAGCAAAGCAGATTTTGTAGCGTGCTCTTTGGGATTGCTGATCAAATACACTACCATCAATATCATCTTTATTATGTAAGGGCTGTCATTACTATTGTGTCTCAACTTCTACTTTTCAATGCTGATCTTTATCTTGGATTCCATATAAGGTGCATATGCATTTTACTTAAACCTCACCGGGATCACAGGACTCCAGCTTAAATATATAACTGGGAGGTGGTGTAGCTACCAAGAATGGGTACATTCTTGGTCGTTGCATGGGGATAAGGACAGGGTACATCACTCGGCTAAGTATGCATTAAAGTCTGTTTTCTTCTTTGGTTTTTTCTTTTATTTTCTGGCTGGTGGGTGAGTTGGTTTGCTATTCCAGGTTGTGAAATGCTTGAATAAATTACTTGGCTTGCTCAAAATTCTGGTAGCAGAGTTATTAAACTAAATTTGATGAAATGACAAACAAACTTTGTCCCTTAACCTTAAGTTTATCTAATGTTTCAATTTTATCCAAAGATTTAAAATTTGCTTCAATCATTTCCCTTCTGTTAACCCCATCCATCCATATATATGAACAGAAATTGTGTACACGGTATTCTTGCTCCAATAATCATCATATACTCAACCAATATGGCAAAACTTGTAGAAAATCATCAAAGTTTTGCCTGAGTAACAACTATCGCTCCCCTCTTCCCAAAATATTCAATTTTAGACTTTTCTGAGACCCACTTCTGCCCTGACTCTAACACACAGGAATTTGTTGCATCTAAATGATTTATTAGGGACAAGAATGTGACACACAAAACCAATGTTTAAATAAACATCTTGTGCAACTACCACTCAAGAATATTCTATTCATGACCTCTCAACAACCAACTATTAAGTTGTTTCATAATCTTTTCAAAACTAAGTAATGAGTCCTTTTTTCTTCTTTATTACTAAAACTCTAATAGCTTTAGTCTTCACAACTTTGGACGGTCATTAACTTTAAACTAAAAGATTCTGACAGCAAGGAGTCTTTTCCCCGTATTTGCCAACCATTTCATTTGTTGCTTATCCCCTTAAATCTTAAAAACTTTCCAAAATCAGTATACCTCCTAAGAAATTCTGACAGCGTCTAAGTTTTTAACTCACATGCATATTAAACCAAAAGATTTTAACACTTGGAAGGCTCATATAATTTATCTTAGATAGTTGCAATAAACCAAAAGCAGGAAAACTAGACATGAAGAATGAGGCATAACCTTCAAGATCCAGGAACATAACATTTATGAGTTTGATTTTTGAAGCAAGTCCAACTAATACCAGAAAACAATTTTATAATCTTACAGTGGTTGATCGGATGCTTTTGCCCCAGCCCTTATAAGACAGTAGGTAATTCCACCAGTTATTGATGAAAAGAGACCAACTAAGACTGCAAATATATGATTAATTCTCTTAGCATTTGCATTGCTTGCTTCCTCAGCTTTAACTAACTGTCCTGGAAATTCCAAATACAAAATTAGAAATAACTACTGTTCTAGCTGAATCTATAAGATGCAGGTTATAATGCTCACAATTTATTAGCCGAAAACAACATTATATACGTAAATTACTCTCTCTTACCCTGAGAGATAGCTTAATTACATGGTCTCTCTCTCTATTATGAAAATCTACACAGCCCTTCGTATAAACAAAAGATGACCTCCAACTAAATCAAAAGATACTGTCCCCGAGATAGCTTAATTACACAACCCTTCTCTCTATTATGAAAATCTACACTGGCCTCAGTTGAAATAAGAAGATAATCTACAACTTAATCCATTTCAACCAAAATACTCTCACATTTATGATATAATCATTTATTAAAATTTAAAATCTTTTAACATAAAAATAATCTAAAAACAAAGAACATATTCACAACATATCCTTTTAAAGATATCTAGTCAATTAAAAGACAATAATTAATAATGATTTAACTTATCAATAGTAAGTGTATTACATGCATATTTAATCAACATAAGTACTGATATAAATATGATAACATTGTACAATAAATTAAGTCTATTTTTTTAAAGACAATAAATAACATTATACATGAGGATATTTTGGTCAAAATGGATTTATCCGTAGGGTATTTTGGGTTTCAGGAATAGCAACGTAAACTTTCATAATAGAGAGGAGAATTGTGTAATAAAGCTATCTCTGAAGGAAGGATAGAGCGATTTACCCAAATTATATAAAAGTTTAAGGAGAACTAACAAAAATTCAAGGATTATATAGCACAAGTCTACCACATGTTCATTCTTCTTTCAGGAATTCCATTACCCACTTTCATAAAAACAAGCTGATCATATGAAGAAAAAAGCATTTGAAGGGGATCACCATTAACAAATCCAATGAGTATCTATAATGCATCAATTAGTAAAGTCAAACTTGTCACTGATGTACTCTTAATTCTAAACCATATATGCCTTTTATAACTAGAGATAACAAAGATGCTTATAAAATTATGCATAAATTGCAGCAACAACAAAAGTTGAAAATGGAAACTACTCTACCTTGTGCAGCAAGCATTTCTTGGAAAATGAAAATCACACCAAAGAAACTGCAAGCAAGACCTGCAATGCAATATAGATGCCATTGTATTATCAAACAATACCTACAGTGGTGAATGCGGAGATAATAGTTCATAATTATTGTATTAATTTTTTTATGTAATTTATAACATAGAATTTGAGCTTTAGTAACTTGGTTATAGGGGTTTAATTACTGAAATTCAAGACTTTAGGGTTTAGTTGTTTGCATCTTTAAAATATCTCATACTTGTCAGTGATTGGAATAGGATTCTATTTTCACTACTTTGGGGTCGGGTTATATGTCCTAAATTTGGGTTTCTCATCCAAGTTGAATTAGTTTTCTTTTTTTCTTTTTAGTTCAGACAAACTTGTCCAAATGATATAAACTGAAGACATCAAATTAAAGATCTTAAATGGTAGGAAATTTAAAATGGAAAAAAAAAAAACTACAGATTTTCTAAGCAGGGGGAGATAAATACACTCATTTTACAGGAATGTCAAGGGAAACAAGCATGAAGACAGTTACTTGAATACAGATGGATAAAAAGAAAGGCACCAACCTAAAGAGAGGAAGTGAAAACCCTCAAAGTTTAAGCTTTACAATTTAAACAAGAAACCTAAAAGTCTAAAAAGGTAAAGAATAAAGTTCAGAAGTTTCTGATTATCATTAGTCCAAGAAAATAGAATGGGAAAATATATCTGCAGAAGCAGCACAAGCCTTTATCAAATCACAACCATAGACGAAGATGGTTATTTTACATTATATCTAAATGCTGGCTTAGGTAACTCAAAACATGATATAATCAAGCAATAATATATAGATAGAATTCCATTAACAAATGAAAAGTTGGTTTCCCACAAAAAATGCACATCATTCACACCATTGAAGATTCCATCAGAAATTGACAATGGCAAGTAGTTTAAGTATAGAAAAATGAAATCTTACCAGCAATTTCAGCAATCGTCAACTTCTCATGCCAAAAGACCCTTCCCATTATTGAAGCCAATATTGGAGTCATTAAATTCAATATAATAGCCTGAGAGAAAGGCAACCTTTGAATGCTGAAAAATAACAAAACTTCCTGTTATTAATTTAGGTTACACCTAATGCAGCTCTCAAGGAGCATATGCCCACAAGTATTGAAATGATTTCCACACTCAGACTAGCAGAAATTAAAAGATAATAAGAAAGAGAACAGAAGGGTTAGAAAGTAATGAAGAGTATTATACTAAAACTCATACCCTGAACCAGAGACTATTAATTATATCAAATTATGAACCATGACTAACTGAAATTACTAGGACGAATATTACATATACGAAAAACTACGTCAACATGGAGTTCCATGTTCTAGGATAGGAGACTAGTGGATATTAGATAAAACACTGCTTTATGTTTACGTACTTACTGGTTACTTGCAAATGCATTACAAATTCCTCTTTGGAAACTTTGATTGGATAATGTACTGGCTACCAGTTACTGTTTGAATTAGAAAACTTTGAAAAACAAGATTTGCCCGAATTATTCATAACAATAAGAAAAACGCTGCATGATCCCACCATCATAAAACTAGGATATACTAACAAGCTAAGATAAAACTGGAGAAAAATTAACAAAAAACACCCTTCTAAGATGCTACAAGCATTCAGAAATGAAAAATGAAACTATGAAAAGAATATATATATATATATATATATATATAGAGAGAGAGAGAGAGAGAGAGAGAGAGAGAGAGGGGGGGGGAGGGAGAGAGAGAGAGGGAGAGAGGGAGTGAGGGAGAGAAGAAAGTCAAATAACACTTACCAATACACAAAACTTGACAAAGACACATAACCAATAAGGGCTCTTGAAAGCAGAATGATTCTAACATGGGACGTTCCAAAAAGTGGCTGTTCACTCCTTCTCAACCACAAATATGACAGTATCAAGATAATTGTACATCTTGTAAAAGCAGTCTCAAACAAAGGTATTGCCTGAACTGCCAAATCAAAATTATTATTGCAACAATTCAGATGAGGAACAAATAACAAAGTTGAAAAAGATCAAGATAATGTCAAATCTTGAATAGAAAGTTTCAAAACAAAGGAATTGAAAGATTGCCAAATTAAAGGGAAAAAAAATGGAAGATAAAAATAGGTAATTGAGAACAAATCTTTGGAGGATAAACAACGAATGACAACAGGAAAGTCTTTGAATTTCTTTCATCATCTCATAAAAAAAAATTATACTTCTGAAAGAGGGAAAAAAACACAAAGAAACCGAGAGCTCTGTTCACAGAAAGACTCAGAAGAAACAGGCCCAGTGTTTGAGGACTAATGTCTGATAGAGAAGTGTGGTTCAATAAAATTAGATAGTTTCTAATACCTGGCTTGTGTAAGAATCAGACAGATTTACTACTTCAAAAATGGACAAAAAATGAAAGGGGAAAAATGAAGAAATAAGTTTGAGTTTGGCCCTTTTGTTCCTCTAAAACCTAATCAATAAAAGCCAAACCAACATAATAATCATTTGCAATCAGAATCTCTTGCTATTTGCATCCAGCAATGCATTTCAGTCATTCTATGAAAGCATAATGCAAAGTATAGCACACACCAGCGCAGAACATACCAGAAAAATTATTGGAAAGAACTCCCATGAGAAAGTAGATGGTAGATGAAAGGGTCATACAAAGTAATCCAGAGTATCTGGACCCACTCCATACCCACAATATAAATTGAGTCATAGAAGATGTCTCTGACTCAAGTAATATTGTAACTTCATCCTGCAGCCAAGACCCAAATATATGGCAAAGAGATCAGGTCTACAGCATCATTTTCCACTCAATCAAATTTCTATTTTGGCAATTTTATTTTTTAAAAAGAAAAAAAAGACGGTTCTTCCAATTGTACTTCCAGACTATCACCAAGACTCCAGTATAAGCAAAATTTGGCCCAACGAAGATCCAGAATTTTCTTCAAAATCTTCACTTAAGATAATAATTAAAAAGAAATCTTCGATCATTATCATATTTATTGTACTTCAAGTAGTGTAATACAGAGGTAAGCTCAAATTGGATACTCTCAGTTCTTCTCTCAATTTCCTGTCAATTTGAGTATTGAGCTTCTACGAGCGCCCTTTTCCGCGCAGGTAAAAAACATTTTGGGATTCCAATTGAAATAAGCCAAACTTTAATTAATTGATTAATTCTCCATCTGACACATTTGTAGCATAGCGGCGTATCCGCATTGTAACGGCACCTCTTCCCCCACCATTTGTCAAAAATATCATCCAACGGAAACAATACTAATGCTAAAAGCCTCTCTCCGTATCACCAGATTTGAAAGCAATATGTTCTTTCATTTTTGAGCCAAACGACGAAAGACTTATAAAAAGTTTTTTAAAATGGCAAAATGACGCCGGACCCTTTTAAAGAAAATTTCATTTCAGATAAACATCCATAACAAAATCTCCTATAGAGGGAAGAAAATATTAAAAAACACACGGCCTAAACTGGCAGCCAGGGGCATTACAGAAAACAAAAAGATGAATCACACAAAAAGGAAAGCGAAAATTACTCTGGGTTTTCTTCGGGGATAAGAGGCAGTGAAGATGTTGATCTTTGATACTTCAGCCTGGGTAAGCAAAGGGGCAGTCTGCTCCGAAACCACATCAGCATCGCCGGGCAATGCTGATGAATCGCGCTCCATCAGCTCTACGACATGATCTACATGGTTGGACTCCGCAGACGCCATAGTTGAGCGTACATTCAGAGGCCCCTATCTTCCTTTCCGTCCAGTTTTGAATTTTGATATCCACGGGAAGAACAACGACAATGATCAAGACTACTGCGTCTGCGTGTGCTGGCGGAATGAAAGTGACGATCAAACGGTCGGGTGGGCCATTTGCAGCCAAACTTTTGGCAGTACAGTGGGTATCTGATTTCCTTTCAAGACGGAATAATAGGAATAACGATCCGCTGTAGTACAATATAGCATGTGGATTGTTTCTTTAAGGGAGGATTTATAGATTAAGGTGAGACCTATTTTAATTTATAAAAAAATTTGTTATATTGTTTCTTATATCATTCTCTTAATTAATTAACGACATATGTATAATTTTTAAAAGATAAAAATTAATCATGTTAATAAATAAATAAATAAAATATAAAAATTTTATTCTTATGTCTTTAACTTATTGAAAAAATTTATATAAATATATAAAAAATAATATATATATATATATATATATAAGTTTTCTCCTTTAATTTAATATAATAGTTTATGTTATACAATATATTATGTTGTACATCAATTTTAAAATAATAGTTTTAAAATTATAAATGTTATGCTTAAGATCCTTTCATAGTTTATGGATTTAAATATTATTAAAGTTTATAAGTATTAAATAATTATTTTACTTAATTTAACTTTTATTTCTATATAATACATTTACATTTATTTCGTAAAAAAATACTTTATAATTAGTAAACATGCTTGTTCATATACAATGCATCAATGGGCTTGCAACGCTTTGTTTAGTTTCGGTGGGAGTTCTTATAGTAAAGAGGCGATAAATAGATGCGTGATGGTGATATCATTGAATCTGTTCAAATCTTTTAGTCATACATTTCATGTGTTTATCAAGGTCAGATTTATTCAAAGAGCAACATTTCATCTTAAAATACTCTTAGCATTTTTGTTTATCAATGAGTTGAAAGTCATCAATAAACTCTTTATTAATTGCACCTAAAATAGTAGATAGATTGTCTAGTTGTAGCAGTTGTAGCTGGCAGTATTCCCGAAAGGACTGGAACCATTCACGGAAAGTTCCAGTAAATCTCAAGACAAATTCTCAAATTACATCAGCCAAATTTGCACTGGCTCTGGACATTTGTAAATCTATCCAAGCTTTAAACTCATAAAGTTTATCTCTCTGTTGGTAAGGTTGGACATCATCAAAAGTAAACTAGAAACCATTGAAGGGTTTAAGAGGAGTTGGATTATGAGGTGTAAAGTGTGTTGTAGTTGTTTAGGCCTTTTCCTCGTCGTCATTCACTACATAAGATTATTGTGGTTTATCTTTATCATCGGTATGGTGGTTATTGGTTTCCACCATATAAGTGCTTAAATGTTAGTAAGATGTTTGGAGTCTTCTGAGTCCTTAATCAAAACTTGAGTATCCAACTCTGTATTGGAACATGAATCCGAACATGATTGTTGGTCATACTGCATATGGTTCTAAGGTTCAACCATAACAACTAGAGGAGGGTCTTGTGGATAAAAGGGACCCTTTTGTTTTGAGTCATCTACTGAAGGTGAAGATGATCGAGGAGGGAAAAGTGCTGTTTGTGAGGGCTCACTAATGGTAAAGCTTTTAAAGGAGGTTGGAAAGGTTTGGTGTATGAAGGTGGTGTTGTATGGGTTCTTAAAAAGTGTGGAGGTCTATGAACTGGTTTGAGAGAATGGGTGGAGGAGGTTAGGGTACGACATTTTTTAAGATTTGGTGAGTCATCTTGAAATGGTTGGCATAGTCTGTCTTAAATGGGTATGATGAATATGGAAGGGGAGAAGGGACATAACTGGTTTGGTAAACTAGAAGTGAAAGGAAAGGTTCATAGACTGAAGAGGAGTGAACAGGTTGAGGTGGTGAAGATGACTTGGATTTCATGTCTATTTCGATCTGGGCAAGCTGATCTTTGAGATAACGGATGTCAGACTCTTTCTTGCTAAATTCTAGCCCAATATAGTTATGGGCAATAAAGTTTCTGAGTTCACAGTCTAAAGTCTAAATTTTATCTTAAGTCTCCAATCATAGTTGTTCAACCTGGAGAGAGAGTTGATCCACTTTCTGATGCGTTTGCTTGTGAGAATGTGTCATACGACTTATCTTAGAATCAATACTCTTAAGGAGTTAATTCTATGCATATGCAGTTTTGGTGTGCCAATTTAGGACTTCTTCAAAGGGGTGAACTGGTTCATAACTTCCAGAGGCTGAAACTTTGTTTAAGGTGACATAAGGCCATGTAATGACTTAGTTGTCATTTGTGTGTCTCTCTATGGGAGGAAAGATGTCATCATATAATAGGTCAAAGGGAGAGAAAATATGCAAGGGATGGGATTCATCAGTGAAGATCCCATAGGTTTTTGGCTTGCAGAAGAGAGGTGGAGGTTCAACAAAATAAGGAGACACATCAGCAACTGTCTCTTGTGGTTCTCAGTAATAGCCTACTTCCTTCAAGTGTTTGATTAAAATTTCTTCATGAGGAGGGGTTGTAGCCAGATTTGGGATAGCCTATAGCTTCCAATCAGGGTCTCTGTCCTTCCTATGAGATTTGAAAGGACAAAATGAACGACAGGTCTTAATTTTCTTCTTTTCTTCCTCATCCAAAAATGGTTGTTTTTTCTGGGCACAGCGTTTCATCCACCGTTTGTATTTTGTAGGAGTATTTTTGGCATAGGAACGAGAGAGCTCCTCAAAATCACTATCATCATAGGAGAGGTTAATCTCACTATTGTCATCGAAAAAGTAAGCTGGGTCATAGCAGAAGCATTCTGGATTACACATTTCCAGAGTGACATCCTATATGAAATGGTTATAGATATAGGAGACATAAATGGGTTTGCCGTTTGTCTCAAAGTGATGGACTGGGATTGTTCATTTCTTGATCACGTGGATTAGGATTGGAGTGATGGACATGATTTGTTGTAAGAACCAAGGAACTTGTGGGACCTGAGAAGAAGATTCTTTAAGCTTCTTGAAGATTGTCTTGATGTGGCCACCAAGAAGACGAATGAGCTTTGGAGGCTCAGTAGTGACAAGGCACTGTTCATAGTTAGTAATCCATTTTGTTGACATAAGCTGGAGAAGATCTTCACGAGAGATCTGCTTTGGAATATGGATGATCATAGGAACAACTTTTCTTTCAACAACGATCATCAAGGCATCTTCTATATGATTCGGAAGGTGAAGATCTATGGCATGGTTTTGTACTTTAAAAGCCATCTAATGGTGGAGTGTTACCATAATGGCATCTGGGACTTGCTCAGCACCAGTGATTTGAATTTGAACCTGTAATTTGTCTTTTAAAGTTGGATCTAATAGTTTAAGGTTGAAATCTAGGCAGATGGTCAAGATAATTGTGTATGTATTCAAGGTGGTAAGGACTGTAGTGATCAAGGCTTGCTAGTAAGTGAAGTAAGTAGTATCAAGGATGGCTAACTTGGCTGTCACAGGAAGGCCTTTGCAACCATGGTAGGTGATGCATAATCAGATGGCACTGACATGGAAATGGGTATAACCCTGGGATTTCCAGTGGTCAATAAATTTTTTAGGGATCTCAAGCTTGACATATTGTTCTATGGTGGAGGATGGGAATTCGGCATGCTTGAGTTTAGAAAAGCACATGCTCTTTAATCAAGATTTTTGGTTTAAAGATAAACTTCTTGATGGATCGAATCCAGGAGCAATCTCAGGTATAAAGTTGGTATGGGTTCATAAGTGGAAGATGGGTATCTTCTAGGCGTTAGTTGGGTGGAAGGTCTTTGTAGGAAATCTCAATAAGTTTTTCAATTTTATAGGTGTTAGCTCGGAGGCAAACATTAGGGATAGAAAGGGAACATTAGGGATGGGTTATGTGGAAGTTGAGGTTTCAGAATCCATGGTTAAGAAAATGTTTCTCTTACTCTCTATCTTTGCTAGAATTCATATATTTCTTTCAATGATTTTTCAATTCAATTCTCTTTTTTTAATTCAACCTTTGAATTTGAAAAGAATTAGGTTGGGTTGATTGACAAGGCAATTATATATTATAAAAAAAATGCATACAAGGCACATGGCTCATATGCATATGCTAGCAATTTTTTAATATTTAAGTCTCATTTTCACATATGTATAAACTTTTACAATATAATTTACTTTTATCAAATATTTGGTGCATGTATTATATAAAATCATATAACCAATTCTATTTAATACTCATGATTAAACATATGTTGTATAAAGAATAAATAGAAAATATGTCGAAACCATGTTAGTCTGATTGGGGGCCCAAATTTTCTTTTGACCTATATAATATTAAGTTATAATTGTATGTCCTATGTACATTAATTTTTAGATTCCACTAAAATTACTCAACTTATATGATTGAAACATGTTAGTTCTCATTAGTATTTGATATTTTAATTTGAACCTATTAGACTCATATGTGTATTATATATATAAATTTATGTGTAAACAATTAATAAATTTTTGTAAGTAGTAATTTTATAATACCTAAGTTGAACATAAACAAATTCAAATATTAACGTATTATTTTTAGATCTTGAATAAGTGCTTTTAAAAATGTTGTAAAAATTTTTAAAATATTGATGAATAAAATATCACTCATAATGTTATAAACTTTTTTATTTTCTTTAAAGTATTTTTTTGAGTTTTTTATTGAACTAACATGGTAATGTTAAATGATGATATCTTTTATAGTATATTCTTGTTAAGCATTATATGAATAGTGAGTAGATAGAAATGTTTTCATAGACACTTTTGTAGTGAAATTAATATTAATATGTAAAGCAATATATAGTACAATACTTATTTAAATTTAGCCTTACTTTTAAATTTAAAAGGGGAAAAGTTGGGGTATTGTTAGGAAATTAATTCAGTTTAGTTTAATTCAAAAGTTTAAAGGGAATAATTTCATTTAAAAATAAAATATTAAAATATAATTTTTAAAATTAAATATCAAAAAGTTTTTAGAAAAATTTTACACCCACGCTAACCGAGGGTCTTAACTTTGCCATTATATATCTTAATTCCACAACATCCTATCCTATATCTTTCAACACTAATCACACATAAAAATTTAAAATTTTATCAAATCTTGCGCTATCAAGCATATAGCGTACAAAAGAAAGCAAATATGGCTTAAGCTACGGCTTTTGAATAATGAGCAAAGGAAAGGGGTGCTATTTATAAATTTTTTTTTCCCATGTATTACTACATATCAATTTGTTTCTTTCTTTTCCACTTAAATAAATGCCAACAACCAATATAAAGCAATTGTTCATTCCCTTCTATTCAATTCTTTTTAGAAGCATTTTTCCTTTTATGGAATTTCCTCTTTTTTCTTCATTGAAGTTCTTCCACTTTTGTAGATTCATTAGATGAACCTACTTCTTGAAAATAGACAATTCCCTCTCCAAACTTACAACAATAATTGGCTTGACTAGTTAGAAGAAGAAAGTTTTTTAACTATATTTTAGAAAAGATTAGATGATGTGTTGTCTCTTTGTCAAGATTTATAAGTTGTCAATCTTTTTGTGATTGTTGCATTGTTTTACTTTGTTAACTTTGAAGATTTATATTATAAATTTTGATAAAGACAAATGTGATACAAATATATTTATCATATTTACTTATTCATTACTATAAGCAATGCATGATATATTATGACAATTAATAGGCTCTAAATCTTTTTTCCCCCATAATTTCTCTACTTGGGAAGCGAAAGATGAGGCTTGGTGATGGAGTTTTCTTTTCCTTCTTCGAACTAAGAGGCAAAGGAAGCTTATTTAGCATACTTTTTTGTTCATAAGTTTGAAACAAACTCTATTTCTTTCAATTTTGTGATTTCCCTTCAAAAGCCTAACCTTAACCTCCCCAGTTGTAAACTCATTATTCTTCTAAAAGGGATGGGGTATTTGAACCCTATTCTACACCCTTAAATAAATTTCTAACCAATTAATTTTAGTCATATGGCTCTTTCTGAAGTGTTGGTATATGATTTTAGGAAAAACCCATACTATGCTTAAGGGTTGCAAAAAAATTATTAAGTAGTGAGTTGGAAATGATTTATTAGAAGTGAAAGAAGTCATTGATAGGGCAAGAATGATAAAATTAATAGTTCATTAGGAAATCCCATTTCTGTAGGATTTCTAGGTAAAGGAAAATTAAGGTTATGCTCTCTTTTTAACTGTTATACACAATTGTTTGATGTTCTTGAACTCATTGTGATGTAATAAAATGGTTTATTCATGGTGGATCTAGTAAAGATACCTATACTTGCATCCAAGTGAACTCATTTGTATACATTTATGTGTTGTTATGTTAAAGCTATATTTTTTTTTAATAATAAATGTTTTATTTGTGGAATAAAAGGCTCGACCACATCAGCTACCATAAGCTAAAAATAATGATAAAGAAGACGATGCTTAAAGGACTTTCACAGCTTTAAATTCAAGAATAGTTTGTGTAAAATGCTAGTACGATAAGACATCAGTAGCCATAGGAGGAGTCCAATTTTATAGCTAAGGGTCTGTTCAAGCTAAAGCACTCAGATTTTTTAGATCAATCAAGCAATCCATCAACAAATATCGGTACATGACCATGTTCATTGATGACTACTTGAGGTATGAATAGGTTGATTCTATGAAAGAGAAGTCAAAAGCATTATCTAAACTCAAGGCATTCAAAGACAAAAATAAAAGGGAGATTGGATATAAAATATTATGCTTACATACAACAATGGAAGAGAATATATGTTTATAGAATTTAATAAGTACCTATAGCAAAGTAAAATAAGATAACAAGTGATGTGGCCAGGATCATCGTAACATGTTAAGGTTGCAAAAAGGAAAAATTGACACTTAGCAAAGAGTTGTCGAACTATGTTACATGCCAAGAATGATCTGCCACGGTTATAGGCCGAATGCATGAAGACCATTGTTCATATTACTAATAGGTTACCTCAAGTATCTTTCTAACGCCTTATGAGAAGCTAATGAATATCAAACCTTGATAAGTAATTTCTTGAGTATTTAAGTGTGTGTGTGTGTGTGTGTGCTCCAATTCCACACCTGACAATTAACATAGCAAGTTTGACAAAAAAGCAGTTTGTTGCATATTCATGGGTTATGATAATCAACAAGAAGGTTAGAAATGTTGTGATCCAAAACTAATAATGTTATGTATCTTGCAATGTAGTATGTAACAAGGCATTGTCATCGCGGTCACTGCAAGTGACCACTCTTCATGACTCAAGGAAGATTGAAGAAAAATTGCAAGAGAAGTTAAATGAGCTAATTCATGGTAATAGAGCACAAACAAACTCTAAAATTGAATTAGATGTTGTGAAAAGATCCTTTGGAAGCCATGAGTACATGCAACACCAGAAAAAGAAAGACCAAGTCAGCTAGAGGAGCAAGAAGGTTTAAATGAAAAAAAAAAATTCCTTAGCCACAAGAATTGCAAAGATCAACAAGCCAAAGAAAACTGAATCAAATATATGTAAATGACAAAGAAAATCGAATCTGATATATGAAAATGCAATGATGATAAAAGATGGAAAACTTAATAAGCCAATAATGTATGAAAAGGTATCCAATAGTAAGAATGGAGAAAGTCAATTAAAAAGGATATTGAGGCTTTAAAACAAAACCATTCATAAGAATTAGTGCAAAAATTTGAAGACGTACAACTTGCTTCTTACAAATGTATAAAGTAAAGGTTCATCCAAGTGGATCAGTCAAGATTTAAGTAGCTTGATTAATGGCATGTGGATTCTCCCAAAGGTAAGGGTTTGACTATAAAGAAACATTCAATCCAATTGCTAAAATCACTCATGTATTAATACTACTGGTAGATAAAAGTAAATAAAAGTTGTGGCAAATGGATGTGAAAAATACATTATTGTAAGGAGAATTAGATCAATTATTTATATGAATCAACTAAAAGGATTTGAAAGTAAAGCCTATCTTGAATATGTTTGAAAGTTAAAGAAGGCTTTGAATGGGCTTAAACAAGCACCAAGAGCCTAGTATAGGGAAATTACTAAATTCTAGTACAAAGTGGATATTTAATAGCACGAGCAAATTCAAACATTAAGAGTTCAAGAAGAGAAAATGACAGTTGATCCTAGGTCAACTCCACCTTTGTACATATTTTATTTTTCTTTCTTTATTTTATTTTCTTAATTGCTTCATTATTTTACTTTTTAGCATGCGATTAATAATAGTAATCTAGATTTGAATTAAGGCCATATAATTTTTGCATAATCAACTTTAGGTAATTGTTCTTAAGAATGAGTGATGTGGGGTGCCTAACACCTTTCTCACGCACAACTGACTTCTGAACTTGATTTCTAGTTCGTAAACCACCTTACCAATTCAATTGGTTTTCCAAAGTTTTCCTTTAAAAATTTTTGTGGCGACTCCTAAATTTTGGTTTTCATTTTTTAAGTGAAAATGAAAATTATTCTTTTTTGAGTCGGTGGTCGCACTTCGAGTGTGACAAGTCTTAAGTATTTTTAGTAAAGTTTGAATAGGATATCGATCCTACGATGAATTAATTCAAATGGTTACTTCATAATTGATTAAGATTTAATTTAAAACAAAACTTTATTAACTAAGAAAACTAATATGCAGTGACACCTAGGATTCTAATGCAAATGGACTGTGTTAATTGGAATAGAATTAAATTTTGGAAATTATAACACAAAAATAGGAAGAAAACAAAAACAATTAAATTAGATGAATTGATAAGATGATAATGAATCAGTTAACAGATTGCTTCCACCACTAAGACATGTATGTTCTGGTTTTCAATTATTATGCTTCTCAATTCTCACTAAGTTAATGGTTTAGATAACTAGAACTTCTAATTATCTAACTTGTACAATAGTTAGGCTTGAAATGTTCTAAACCTAACCCTAACTAAAATTTAATTTAAGGAACGTCCATTAAATTCAATTAACAATCATAATATAAAGCATAAGCATTCAAGAGTTTCTAGCCTAACGTAGAACTTACACTTAGTTTAATTTTCCTTAAAATCAATAGAACAATTCATTAATTATCAAGTTGCTATTCCAATTTAGAATCATATAACGTACAGTCCAATACTAGCAATAAATCATACTAATAACAAGCTAAGATGGCCAGACTAAACATGTAAAAGCATAATCAATAACAATTAAATCTAGAAAATCATAACAACTTAGCTTGAAGCAAAACACAATAATCACAAACTAGAAACAAAACCAAATCTCAGGGTTTCCATATCACACTTAACTTAAAAGGAAATTAGCCTAGAATTTCGAAAATCAAAACTTCAATGGAAAAATAAATCATGGAAAAGTATAAGAAGATAGAGTAACTTGTTGACAAGTATACACGACTTCCTTGATCATGTCTCCAAAGTTGTCCTCCTTCTCTTAGTAGAAATATTACCTTTAAACACTAGATCTGAGAATATATGTGTAAAAGAAAGGATGAAAGTTTGATTGATGAAGAGAAGGCTATCATAAGTTATATTTATAACAAGGAATTAAGGTAAAGAGCTTAAGAATTTAAGAAACATTAGGAATTAAGAAATTCCTTATCTGTTGACCAAGTCAAAGTCTAAAAATGTCATTCTCCATCTTTTGGTTATATTTAATGGTGTTGACAAGTGTCCAAGGCATCATAAAGTAATCTAAGTTGAGATAGATAAGAAATCATATGAATCAAGGACTCTTAGTTGGACTAGTATTTAGTAGATTTATGAACAGCGAATGATAAAAATTGCATAACCCTTTTTATAGATCTCCAAATGATTTGATTTCAAATCTATTGGAAACTAAACATCTTGGGATTTAATTTGAACTCTGGAATAACTACTTTAAGACTTCAACAAAAGGAAATACACTCTAACAAAGTTGGATTAAGGATTTTGGAAAGCTCTAGATGTCTACTTTTATTAGAATTTTGAAGCTCTCTATTTTAAGCAAAATAGACAAATTTATTATTGCTATACGAGACATTATTGATAAGCAATTCAGCATTTTGTTAAATCTTCTAGATCTGTTTCCAAATTCTTTAGTTCTGCTCCAAATTGCTCTCTAGCACCTAAAACCTTACATGACACATAAAAGAACATAAGAAAACTAAAATACTTAAGAAACAAGCAAATTAAGCAATGAATAGTACATAAAACAAGTGTATGAAGTGCACTCATCAAAGATCAAGTGCTTCTCTTGTTTTTTCTTAGTACATGACTGTTGTTATGGCCTTTTAAGATGGCCCTTGATGGGTGTTGTTGTTATGGCCCTTTATGGGTAGCACCATTTTTTGTGTATTTGTAAAGATGTGTTACCTTTGGCAATAGTCATGCATGATGTTATTATGGATCCTTGATTAGGATTTACATCCTTATATTGATATAATTGATGTATGATTTGTAATACTTCTTGTACCTTGTTGAATTTTTTAAAATGCATGATCATTTATTGAGATTAACTTAAATTTCACTCTTATTGCTTCTAAAGTTTAAAGGAATGATGGTTTTAATTGATATCTTTATATTTACTCAATAATATGAAGCTTATGTATTATTATTTACTATAACCATGTGTGATATAGATGATGAGGTCTTCACCGAGATCGCGATTAGGAGGTTTTATTTAAGGCAACATCTTGACATAGAGCTTGTCATG
Organism: Delonix regia; assembly: GCA_037074485.1. NCBI lineage: Eukaryota > Viridiplantae > Streptophyta > Magnoliopsida > Fabales > Fabaceae > Delonix > Delonix regia. The sequence continues at coordinate 9,217,677 of CM073453.1, forward strand.
CCAAGGATCATGGCTTGCTTAATATATAGGCCATGAAGTAAGTGAAGGGAGTACCCATTTTGTTGAAAAGGTGGAGGTTAAAGTGAAGCTCATATAAGAGACTATTTTTTGTAGTTGTATATTTTCGTTTGTACATATTCTAATTTCCCACCTTTCTTCCTTTGGTCGTGTATGGTATGGATGATGGTAGTTGTGCAATGATAGGACTTATGTAATGTCTTGGTGATATTGGTTGTAGGGATAATCTTATGATATATGGAATTAACTATTTAGCTTATGGATATTATCTTCACATGATCATGGTTATCAATCTTTATTTATGTATGTTAGAATATATCAATATGTGCTAATGTTTACCTAAAAAAAAAAAGTGCTAATGAAGGTTGATAAGTACAAGAACATCTACATGCCTACAATGAGCATGGATAGATTACCAAAAGTCTTGAAATTATGTTTAGGTTGTTTAAATGATGTTTAGGTTATTTAAATGATGCTAGATCCTTTTCTTCTTCCCTAGGCCAAAAGAGTGTAAGGAATTATAATCAATGAATGATGTGTAACCAATAGTGAATGAGTGTTTGAATAAATGAATAACATGACTAAAGCCTTAAGTTGTTTTGGTAATTAAGGTAATCTAGCTTTATGATAGTTCTTTAAGCATATTGGTAATTTATCTTATCAACTTTGGAAATTTTAAGGCATTAAGAGGAAAAGTCCCCTTGGCCAATATCATGCTTAGATAGAATTTAAAGTGTTTAAAATGCTAAGGAACTAATGGAATGGGTAGTGTTAATTAGTGATAAGACTAGCAATGAATGCAAGTGACTAAAGTAGGCTTAAACTAATTTTGCCTTGGTATAATATAGTAGCCACATTAGATAACTTTCTTGTCTATCTTGGAAATGCTAAATGGCAATCCTATAGGTATTTAAAATTATATGACTTGGTCTCTTGGATTAGCCAAAACAACAATGAGCAAAAGAACTAAAGAGTTAACTTGGCAAATCATCCATTTTGTCAATAATAAAGGTATGAAAAGCATTTTTAAACTTTGTATCATTTTTGCTTTATGAAGTAGTTTTACATGTGGATTAAGGAAACCCTAAAAATTTACTTGGATAACTTGGTGCACTTAGGTTGGCTGAAACGATAGATGGAAGATTCTCTATGTAGCATTTCTTAAAAGATATCTAAAGATTAACACTGATAAATGTCATAAGTATTATATAGATTGGGCTCACAGAGAAAATGGTATGGTTGCATCAGAATATTACATTGGAATTACACATGTAAGATTGACAAGACTAGAGACACTAAGACAAAATATATATAATTAAGTTTTGATCTTTAAGGTTAGATGTGTAAGAAATCATTGGATAAGAGAAAACATCTTTAATGATTGAAAGGACACTTAAAAGAAAGTGAAGCAAGTACTTGGTTGACCAATTGGCACTACAAAAAAATTGTCATGCATCCACAGTCATTATGGGTAAAAGGTGTAAATCCATGGGTATAGTCCTATTAAGCTATATCAACAATCCAAACTTCCATCAAATTTGATATGAATATACCTACACTTGGTTGACTGTTGGTATAACTTATACCTATCGTTTTATAAGTTGTGGGTATAACATCCAAACTTTTACCCACAGACACTTGACTATCACTACACCATATTAAGAGAATTCATTCAAACCTTTGTCCACAAACATTTTACTATCACTAAAACCTTTACTCAAGAATATTTTGCTATCAGTATGACCTACAATATTTGATTCATTTAGTATTCATTGTTTATTCATCTTTCAATATATTGAAACTCATTTAATCTGGAAAGAAAAGTAAATATACAAGACTAAAATTTTAAGTAACTAACAACTCATACCATTTTATTAAAAAAATTCTAATAATGATCCAAGTCATACAAAATAAGGAGTTTATGTATTAACTCCAGTACAACACTTTTCCAAATCATATGACAAAATAAATCAAAATAACCAATAATAATAAGTCAATGGTGTAAGTACACATATGCATAATACTTCACACTTTGCAAAATAAATCCTACCTAAGATGCCCACTTTGGATATGCCTAAATCTTATCAATACTAAGTTGCACATGGAAGTCAATAATCATGTTAGTGTTAAAAATGACAAATAACATGGAACATAGCTAAATTTTAATACAACTTTTTTAAATTCACTTAATTTATTGATATACCAATTCCCATTGGGATTGATTGAAGTTGAAGATCTTAGCTAGCCATTAGGGGCACTATTACCATTAGGTACCTATATAGAAAGCAAAAATGCAAAATTTTATCAGTAAATCATTTAGATATAAAGTTTTATTATATACATAAGATACAAATCATATCAAACCTCGTGAGTTACTGCTGCTATAATATCATTAATTTCATCACTAGAAAGTTGTTGCTGAATTAAAGTCAAAACATTTGATAGTAAAGTTTCAACGTTTTGAAGTTTTGACTCAACCCTTGTATCAAAGAATGTATTAGGAATAGCTCTTTTGGTAGTTGGAATCTTTTCCAAATAATGCCATTTTCCTATCTTTTCAAGTCCTAAGACTTTAAAATATACATCATCCTTCCAAGATGTATAGCTTGCAATATTTTCAAGATTTTTGTGAGCTTCCTTCTCCATCCAAAACCATTTTCATCTCATCCTAAAGTTTAAACAGAGATACAACATAAGATTTAAATCTTTCCATCTCTTATTTCCTCCAAACCACATTTTCAAAAGATAAAATGGCATAGTTTATAAGTAAATTCATTTTTGCAGCAGCATTAAGTTTACAACAAGAGATTAAATCAATCTTATGCATATCAATTCAGTAACAACAGCATTAGTATAGTAACAATAGCATCTAATACCATATAAAACATAGCAAGGATATTGTATAGAAGGAAAAATAACAGTATCTAAAGTCTAGAAAATGCAATGGGTTCATAACAACATCTATAACCCACAAAAATGCAACAAGGTCACTCATCAAAGGGAAAATAATTAACGTGAACAATTATCAATGTTTACATCACATTTTCAGGGAATAATGCCCAAATGGGAAATGACTCACCTTGAATGGTGAAAGCGCAGTAACTTTTAGAAGAATGAGTATACCCAAGGTAGCAACTAATCAAGAGTTTTTTTTTTTTTTAAGATATAGAGGAACACAAAACATATGGATTGGGATGAACCAAGCTTCCAAGAGGATGAAAAAAAGAACCAAAAATGCAGCAAATGGGAAACAACTCATCTTGAACAGAGGAAGCATGATAACTTGTAAAAGAATGCAGAAACAGAATGCAATAAGTAACCTGAAGGTTCATTTATGAGAGATATAGAGAAATGTAAATGGCGTAGACTAGATTAGTCAAGCTTCCATTTAGGTGAAAGAACAGAAATTGCAACAAGTTATTTGGGTAAATAGAAAGTTCTAATACCGCAAAGAATTGGGCTAAAAACATGAACGTGAAAGGGACGGAGTGAAAAAAAATAAAATTGGAATGGATAAAGAAATTTGAACTAGAGATGCTGCATTTAAGAGATATAGAGGAAAGATAATGAATAGAGCAAAAGGTTAGGAACTATAGGAAGACACTATGGGTAAATTTTGGGATATTGTAGGAAGACATAAGAAATTTGGGATTTGGGATTTGGAATAAGGTAAAAAATTTTTGCGCTAAGATGAGGGAAATTTTGGGAGGTAATTTTTTCACAAGAGAAAGCAAAAAATTTTGTTTTAGTCTTTTACCCATGGTTAATAATAATGGGTGGAGGAAATATGTTTTTATTAAGACTTTTACCTGTAGTTAATATCATAGGTATAGGGAGTCCCACAGTTTTTTAGATTGTTTATAGGTATAAATTATTTATACCTACAATTCTCTTATCTGACAATAAAAATGATTGTGGGTATATGGCAATTTTTTTATAGTGTGGATACACACACTTTAAGGATACTTAATCTAGACTTGCACCGTATGAAATGAGTGAGTAATACACATGCAATTAAGAAATTGAGTTGCATGAAGATGCAAAGGTTCATGTGAGGAGTAGGGCAAGAAAGTGTAATTTTAGCCAAAAGTGTTTAATGATGCATGTGAAGAGAGAAATAAAAGTGTGAAAGTAAGACCTACTCATATGACCATGTAAAAAGAAAAGTTTATTTGTTTGAAATCCACTATAAGGAATGTATTGGACTCGAGAGATGGGCTTGAGTGATGTTGGGTCCAAATTGATCCATAAGGTTTCAAGAGATCCTTACATTACTTTGCTACTCTTAGGTTTAGTTATAACATGGAGTACTTAGTTAGAATATTCATATATTGACTAACGGCTTACATAAATACTGGTCTAATCTTGTGAATGGATCACTTCTAGTGATTAGTTATATAAGGAAAAACTAATAAAGATAATATAAAACCTTTACAGTTTAGTCTTAAGTTACTTAGTTCATTATAAACAATTTCAATTGCTTAGTTAAGGTCCTTGTTTCATTACTAGATTATTGTATGATAAGGGATGTCAGAAGAGTAAATTGCAGCAAATTAAGAAAGGATCTATGAGAATGGACAAGTATCTTACTAAGATGAATATGTTGGTTGACAATTTGACACTTGCAGGTGCCCCAATTCCTCCCAAGAACCTGATCACACAGACGTGAGTAGGACTGATTTTGAGTATAACCTAATCATGGTTCAACTTCTTGAGAAAGAGAATTTATCTTAGATTGAATTCCAAGCCACTTTATTGACATTTGAATTCATTCATGATGCATGTGTTGTAAAGGACAAGATAATCTGGAAGGTTTTGCTAAATGGGAGAATTAGAGATGGCTTATATGAAGTTCTTGTAGCAAGAAGGAACTCAAATTGGACATTATTAAAACAATACAAGTGGTTATGTTGCTTTAGTTTTAGTAAAAGAATTGTGAAACAAGAAGTTGGGACATCCTTCTTCTCATGTTTTGTCTCAAGTTTTAAATGGTTGTAATATTAAAACTAAGTCCATTAATGAAGATTTTAATTTCTGTAAGGCATGCCAAATGGGTAAGTCACTCACTTCCTTTTAAAGAGTCACTGTCCTATGCCCATAACTCCCTAAATCTCACCCATGTTAACCTTTGGGATCCTTCCCTTGTTGTTTCCACTATTAGCTATAGGTATAATGTGCACTTTCTTAATCACTATAGCCGACACAGGCTTTACATGCTTTTTATAGTTTGAAAACACTGTGGAGAACTTGTTTGAAAGGAAAATAAAGATACTCCAAAGTGATTAGGGAGAAGAGTTTCTAAAGTGTTTGTGTGCGCCTGATGCCCTAGTTTAAGACCCTACAATAGTCACAAACTGCAATTCCATACACAAAAGTGTGTGTTCGTTGACTATAGCAATAACTACAAAGGATATAAATGCCTTAACTTCAATGACAGGGTGTTCATATCATGACATATGGTATTTAATGAATATTATTTCCCTTTTTTATGCAGGTTTCATTAACACTTAACAGGAGCTGCAAACAAAAGTTGTACCAATTATGTTCTTTCCTGAAGAACTACAAACAACAATTTAGAATTCTAAAAAACAAAAGGAGATAACCCAAAGGTTGATGATCACAAAAAGTTAAGTATTAGAGGTTTTGTCTCTCAAACACAAACCACTCATAAAAGAGTTCACCAAGTCTTCCTTAAGAATTGAGATTCAACGATTGTATACCTCATCTAAGAGACAAAAATGAACAACAAAGCAATTATGAGCCATTACCCAGCACCTACACCAATATGCATCCATTGGTAACCTTAAGCAAAAGGGAGTCTTTAAGCCTGAACTCCCTTGCATTAGTCTAGTAGATTAAACATAGTTTAAACCTCCTTGTGTTGAAGTAGCTCTACAATCCCCTCATTGAAGGAAACCATGACAGCAGAATATAATGCTTTGGCTTGAAATCAAAGGTGGGAGTTAGTTCCCAATATTAATCATCAGAATATAGTTGGAAATAAATAGGTATTCAAGGTCAAATATAACCTTGATGGCACTATCTTTATGAACATCTCATCCCTAATTACGTCATTATTTAATTAATTGATTCACCAATTAATTAATAATTAAGTGAATAGAAAAAATTAAAAATGACAAAGCCTTAAATGACATTCTCAGGAGAATTTGAAATTAAAAATAAATACTAGAAGACTATTAAATAAACTCAAAACCTAAAAATAAAATTGGCTAATTAAAATAAAAATAATAGTAACAATAATAATAAATCAAAGTAAGAATTATAATATATATATATATATATATATAATATAAAAAATCAAAATGAAAGAGAAGACAAACTTGTCTCTGCCACCAGAACCTCTTGGAAGCTACCCTATTCAACATAGCAAGATTAGGTGCAGAGACACGTCTCAATACATCTCTGAAAGTGCAGAGCCAAAGCATTATGGCAGGGACTACACAAGATAAAGAAGGGATCCAGATTCAAACTAATGCACCAGACATACCTAGATGAAGCAATGAGAGGTAATGGGATCGGGCAGCAGAAGCTTTCTTTTCTCTCAGTCTAGATCCTACACATGGAAGGAATATAATAGATAAAGAAAGTGACGTGAGATAGAGGAGCTCGAGGGAGATTAAGGTTACGGAGAAAAGAATAAAAGGCATCAAAAGCAGAAGAAGAGGAGAGAGGAAGAAAGAACAGTGGGCTCAAGGAAAAGAATGATATAGAAAGAGAGCAAGAAGGGAGAAGAGACCGAGGGGAAGCAAACCAGAGAGACAGAGGGAGAGGAGAGAAAGGAGCGAGCTAGAGAGAGAGAGGAAGAGTGAAAGGCAGCGTGGCACAACCAGGAAAAAAAAGAGCGAGAAGGGAGAAGAGACTGGGGGGGAGCAAACCAAAGAAACAAAAGGAAAAGAAAGAAAGGAGTGAGCTAGAGAGAGAAAGAAAGAGGAAGAGTGAGAGGCAACGTGGCACAACCAGAAAAGAAGAGACCAAGAAGGAAGAGAGAAGGAGTAATAGCGGAAAGAGAAAGAGCAACGAAGAAGAAGAAGAGTAGCGAGGAGAATAAGAGCAACGGAAAAGAAGGAGAAACCAAGTAATGGAGAAGAAGAAGGAGCAAACCGAGAAGAGGGAGAGTAAGGTCGGTGGTGCCTCTGGTTTTCTCACCAAAAACAGGGGTGAACAGACGAGTGAAGCAGCGTGGCACAACCGGAAAGAAGAGGAACTGCGAGAGATGCAGAGACACGGTGCTGAAGGAGAGAGAGCAAACGAACAGGAAGAGAGTAAAAGGAAGAGAGAAGGGTAGAGCTTGAATGAGAGAGAACCGAGAAGGAGTTTCCAGCATGAAAAACTAGAAAAAAAAAAAAAGGAACAGGAAGAAGAGGAAGAGGTTGACGAGAAGGTGAAGAAGCTCGGGCAGATAAGAACGGAGAAGGCAGAGACACGGTGCGGGAGAAGAAAGCAAACAAAAATGGAGAAGGAAGGAAGAGAGAGCGAGAAACTAAGAGAGACTGGGGAAGAACCAAGTCACCAAGAGCTGAGGTTTGAGTTTCTGCAAGGTACTCTTTCATGCTACTTTCGTAACTCATGTATATTTGCTCAGGGAAAATAAAAGTTCTAGTCGTTATTCTTTCTACATGGCTAATGCATGCTGTAGTGGTTATGAATCACACTTTTATTTAGCTATATCTGTTGGCCCACAAAGTCAATGATTCCTCGTGGTATTCATGCTTCAAATAGCAAATTCTTTACGGTGCTTGTTTTTTTCTTACGAAGTTTCATCCCTGTTCAATAAGTTTGCTTCCATTTCTGCCTTGAATATTTGCTATCATGATATATTGCAAAAGAGGGTGTTAAGCTATGTATTCTTCATCGTAATTTTGTTAAAACCTCATGTGTAGGAGCAGTTTCCTGTTTGTCCTTTGGAGTGTCTACTACTCTTAGTTGCATGTTACGGATAAGATGCTTTTGTTTTTGTATTTTTAAAAAGGGGTACACATAAAAAATGACAACGATATTTTTTATTTTTTATTTTTTTATATAAGAACAATATATATATATATATATATATATATACACCAAGGGACATGTTGCCATATATATATATGAGAAATGCATGGAAGGCGTTGCTGTACGTGCATGTCATGCATGTAGAGACATGGCTTGTCTCTTCTATTTTCAATGCAATTCGTTTTTATTTTTATTCATTTATTTTTTTTATTTTATTGTTTATTTTTTTCTTTCCACCACTAGTATTATTATCATTATTACTATTCTTACTATTATTTTATCCTAATTTTCAACAGTGCCACGTGAGAATACTAGTCTCCTTTAACACTTAGATAGAAGTCATGTGAGATTTTTTTAATCTCTTTAAGCTTTGAAGGATAATATCTAATTTGGGAAAACTTCGAAACAAAATTTTTGGGTCATCGAAATAATTTACCTTCACGCTTTTTAATTTAATAATCGTCGCGTGAGATTTTTCTTATCTGGTACTTAGGGAGTAAGCTGGTAAGGGCGTGTGAGACCTTTAATTTTTTTAAGCTTTAAAAGTTAAAACATGATTTTGAAGTAAAAAATCATAAAAATAAAAATCCCAAGAAATCCCAAATAATTTCTTCCATATTTTAGGTTACTACGTGTGATTGTTGATCTCCTCTAGCACTCAAAAGTTAACTAGTAGAGATCATGTGAGATCCTAAGTCTCCTCAGGTTTTGAAAGTTAACATCTATTTTCAAAATACAAGGTGAGAATAATTTCAAAATAAATAAAAAAATAGTTTATTTTACCTGTTATTCATTATTAAAAATCCTAAAAAATGGTTTCTGCATTATAATCTCATCTTCGAAATTGAAACTAAAATCCAAAAAAACAAAAAATATATAATAGTAAATCAAAAATTCCAGAAAGAATAGTTGTCATTAAAACTTCATTTTGATTCCAACAATAAATTCTAATTTCAAAACTAAAAAATAGTATTAAATTCCAAAGATTCAAACAAATATATTGTATTGTAATTTCACCTCAACTTTAAAATAAAACTCTAACCCCATAAATTCCAGAGATTTTTTTTTCATTATCATTTCATTTAAACTTCAAAATAAATAAAAAAAAAAAAGCATTAAAAATCTAGAAGTCAAGAAAAAAATTTTAAAGACAAAAAGGAAGGAACAGAGAAGCGATGTTAAATCACTTTCGTAAATTAAAACACACCAATCAAATTCCAGTTTCATTTAGTTTACGAAAACCCTTTTTATGTCAAAATATCTTATTCTTCTCGCAAAAAGTAAAAATTACTGACTAACAGATACACTTTTGGTTGAACTACGTAGACTTTGATCCCTATTACAAGGTATGTAGGCCCTGGGCTTTTATCTTAGATCAAATTCGCCCTTTGTAAATATCTATTTGTTTGCTCACAGTATTGTTGTTCTTGTCTTCTCTGTTTAACAGGTATACATGGCAATGAAAGAGTAATTGAGACAAATTTAAGGTCATATTCTATCTCATTAGACTAGTTTAAGGTAACTGTCATTAAGGACAGGTGTTGTGGGATGTCTAACACCTTCCCAAACTCAAATAGACTCCCAAACTCATCTATGTTTTTTGCAAATTGTTTTACCTTTTCTTTTTGGTTTCAAATGGGTTTTCCAAAGTTTTTCGTTAAAAATTTTGGTGACAATTTCAATAAGTTGATTTTCAAGAATAAGTTGGGAATCAATTTAGACTCTCTTTTTAATAATTTTCGTCAAAAGGTCAATTACAACAATCTTAAAGCGCGGAGCAAGATTATTTTCAACAGTGTCTAAGTACTGATTTTGGTGAGACATATAGCCCAATGGTGAAAGCTACAACAATTAGATTGATATTAACCGTGGTTGTTTCCTTAAGATAGAAGGTTAGATAACTAGATATCAACAATGCTTTTCTTGATAAATATCTTGATGAAACATTTTTTATAACACAAGCTGAAGGTTTTGTGGATCCTACAAGACCCAAGCATATGCAAATTCACCAAAGCTCTCAATGGCTTGAAACAAGCCCCAAAAGCATGGTTTGAAAGGCTAAGAAATGCACTCATTAACTGAGCATTCAAAAATACAAAAGGGAATTCTTCTTTGTTTATTCATAGAGATAAAAACAAGGTTTTGTTCTTTCTCAGATATGTTAACGACATCATTGTGATGGGTAACAGCTCCACTTATATGCCAGCCTTAATTCATATGTTTTATAAGCTCTTCTCACTTATGAACTTAGGGGCTTTGTATTACTTTCTAGGCTTGGAGGTATACAGATTTGAAAATGGTATATATTTAAATGAAGAGAAATATGTCCCTGATTTACTCAAAAAGTTCCAAATGGATGACTCTTCTCCATGCCTAACACCATTTTTTGTTGGCAAGATTTTGTCCATATCATATGGAGAACCTCTTAAGCAACCTTCATTATACAAAGTCTTATATGGACCCTTCAATATCTAACCAACACTAGACCAGGTATTAGCTTTGCTATGAGCAAATTAAGTCAATTCCTTAGCAAGCCAACAACAGCACATTGGCAAGCAATAAAACAAGTTCTTTGTTATCTCAGAGGAACACTACAGTGTGGCTTACACATCAAACCTCTAGAGTTCTTCACTATCACAAGCTTCTCTGATGTAGATTGGGCATCATGCCCAAATGACATGAAGTCAGTTGGAGGCTATTGCGTGTTCTTTAGAGATACTTAAGTCTCCTAGTCATCAAGAAAACAACGAGTCATTACCTGGTCAAGCACGAAGTCCGAATATCAATCTCTAGCAGATTTACTAGCTGAAATGGCCTGGCTAAATGAAATCCAGCTTCCTGTTGAACAAACCCCCATGGCCAGGTGCGACAACTTAAGTGCAAATGCACTCGCCTCAAATCCAATCCACCATGACACATTAAGATAGATGTCTATTTTATGCATGATAGGGTACTAGCAAAACAACTAGAAATAAGATACGTTTTGTCTAACTAAAGCGTTGAGTCATTCTCACTTCACCTGCTCATTTGAGGGGGTGGTTAAGCAGAATTAAACTATAGGTCAGGTGTACGTGTCGTGTGAATATATTTGATAGGGTTTCTAGAATAGCAGAGTTGTAAATATCTATTCCTTGGTGACCTACACATGATTGTTTGAGTTATATATTAGTTATTCTGTTTGTATACATGTCATAACTTGATTCATTGTAAAAGTCTATAAATGGCAAGCACGAGCACACATTATCATTGAGCTGGTTTACATTTCCTTTCACCGTTTAGTTTATTGCATTGACTTGGACAAATGAAAGACAAGAAGCAAATGAGGTTTGGGTTCTATTACGTAGTCCAAATACATTATGTCGTATGGGGGACATTTATTCCTTCCCATTCTTGGATGAATCGGAGCAAAGCTTACAGTCTTACAAGCTACTACTTAATCACCACATGAGATTTTGAGACAAGATTTCCACCATTGCTGGCACTTTTTGCAAATTTCTGCATTTTTAGTCGAAACAAAAAGCGCTACAACAGCAATGCAAGGTGGGGGCAGAGATAGTTTTGTGACACAGCTATAATGTACTACTTTAATTGTTATTTCTTTCTTGAAGTGCAATCATATCCTTCACATGGTATTAAGAAAAAAAAAAAAAAAAAGGGATACCGTAGCTAGATCAAGGGGATATTTTAGGGCCATTAAATGAATATATATTGTCTAACCTACATATTCGATACATAAAGAATCAAATGAGGCAACACTCTAAACTATAAACCAAAGGGCATGTGCATGGGAAACACAACATATTCAAATTCTAAACTATGATACAAGAAAATTAACAATAAAGAACTATTAAGAAGATCATCGTAGAGAGGAAATACACTTCTGAATGCCTTTAAGGACATTATTTTTTGCAAGCCTCCTTTCTTGATATGTAGAGCAATATTGCGGATTTGATAAGATAATATGGCGGAAGAGGCAAACTTGATGCTTTTCAATGGGAGGCAACACTTTCTATGAAAGTTTTATCTCCTATTCAGCTTCTTTCCGCTTAGCTTGACAACCATTATTCCAAATGTGGAGAATGAGTTGTAGAAACAAAAACAAAACAAAGACTCTTCGATGAAGCCGAAAAGTTTTCATTAACAAATAAAAAGGCTTCCATGAAATAAGAGAAGAAAAATAAAACAGAGAACACTGAGCTAGAACTGGAGAATAAGGGGCTACCAATACTAGATTGAAGATGTTGTCAACATGCGGCAGTTAGGTTGAGAGAAAACCACTTGGTTAACCCTTAAAAGGGTTATTTAGTTCAGCAAAATATATTTTTCTTAATTTAGTTTTTCAAAGTTTAAACTTCTCAATTTAGTCCCGACATTTTTTCCCAATTAGAACATTTCTCTTTTTGGCAAAGTCATACTTAACAAATTAACTGACATGGCATAAACGATAACTTATGTGGTCGTTAACTAATTATCTGAACTTGTCCAGGTGTTTTGAACCTCCAAAACAATGTTATTTGTTTAGTATCTCAAAGGCAACTTAATTATTTTGAAATTTCATCTCATTGAAATTAGACAAAACAACGTCAATTTAGGGGCTTAAAATGTCTATATAAGTCTTGATTATTAACAACTCTATAAACTCTTATTTATGTCATGCAACTAGTTTGTTAATGACCATGACTTCACTTAGAAGGACTAAAAACTATTTGAAGGACAAAAACGATAGACTATCTTTGAAAGACCAAAATGAAAGCATAGTGATCTTTTATATTAAATAATTAATTTACTCAAATATTAAAGCTAGAGAAAAGGGAGGTTAGATCCATTGTTAGATCCATTGCCCCAAGTTATGGTTATTATTCACTCGTCAATTGCACAAATATTTGTTTCCCGGTACATCTCCAGGCAGATTTTGAGCTCTCAATCCCGCAACATTGAAAGATGGATCTAGCTAAAGAATTGTGTTTTTCTAAGTTTGTAATAAATAATATTTAATAATTATACACAAATTTTAGGCACAATTCAACGGTCAAAGAACTCAAATTCTCTTAAGTCTTTGACCTTGACTTCTAAGAGTCTCACCCTGCATGAAAATTTATTTATAAAGTATGATTCAGATCGTTTACAGATAAATTGATAAATTTTCAGGTAATAAACAAAATTTTAAGATCCTTAATACCAAATGTCACTGAGGGATCAACAATCAAAATATTGTATAATTTGACACAAGTTCAAGTAACATTATTCCTGTTATAGGGGGACCGGGGGGGGGGACAGTCTTCGTACAACAGGGGAACTGTCGAAGATTGGGAATAATAAGAGAGATCAAAATTTAATTTATATATACAGTGATTTTTGGTAGAACCTGCTAAGGTTGCGCGCAGAGGTGCAAACTTGCATTCAGTTTGGATATTGCAGAAGCTGTCTCAGACATCCTGCTCCTTCTAATGGGTTCATCTCCGACCGATGCTTTAGCATGACATTTCTTCTTCAGTCAATGTGAAAATCAGTTTAATAATATCATTTGGCTCCAGCTTTTGGGTTAAGGGACCGTTCAATTTCTTCTAGAGAACGCCCCTTAGTTTCTACTATGAAGTAATTGGCAAATGCTGCAGCTAACAGGGAAACTGCTCCAAAGCTTGCATATACTGGTGCAACTCCAAATTTCTCCACCAACTCAAGAAAGAATAATCCCACCACGAAGTTGCAAACCTGAGGTATTTAGTAGTCCATGAGTTTCTTTAAATTCATCATCATCACAAGGAAACACATAGGCATAGCTACTAATATTAGAAGTGCAGAAGCAATTTTCCAATACCCACCCAGTGGGTTGAAAAACTAAACCCCATGATCTTTCCACGTGTCCTGGTGCTGCTAAGTTCTGGGATAATAACACCAGTTACTGGGCCGGCTCCAATTGCAAAAGAGAAGATGTACCTATAATTGATATAAGGAAAATGCATCATCAATGTGCCAAAATTTCGGAAAAGATCAACGGCGAGAAACTATCCCAGAATATCTTGATGTAAGCAAGCACTATGTATACAGCTGAAAATAACCATTTTAATGAATAACTATTTCACAATCTCATCAGTATTATGAGTTGTAAATAGCATATTATTCCAATTCCAAAATTTACTATGAGAAATGGTATAAGGATCATAAAATACAGAGTCACTTTCTGGATATTCGTGGTACAAGGAAAATAGCATGCCAACTCACATAGATGTGAGTATAAACCTGCAAATAATTTAATTGAACTCATCTAAGTTCAAAACTTAGTTTCTGCAAATTTGTAATATAGAAGCTGTTGGCTATTTATTCAAACCAAATGTTTAAAAAAAAAAAAAAAGGGTAATATTAATCTGCATGAGGACTTAAATTATTACCACCTTAGTACCATTAACGATATATAGAAAAAGAAAATTTTTTAAGAGAAGCACAAGAATGACTGAAAACGATAAGTGTCAAGAAAAGCAGCCAGTCTCTTAGCAAATCCGAGATGGCAACGCCCTTAATAAGCCATGAGCAGAATACCAAAATAAGGACATGAATATCATCATTTCCAACATCACCAAAGACAGAGATACACCCTAAAAAATTTGTGCATTCCTCTCCAACCAAAATCACCATAACAATGCAAATATTGCATATTGCCACAGTGCTTTAGATCCTTTTCCTTCAAACCCATTGAACCTTATTATAAGAAAAGCCAATAGTGATCGAAGACACACCAAATGTTCTCCAAAAACTACAAACAATTTACTCCATAAATCTGCACCTGCTCCACAGTGAAAAAATGTGCAAGAGATTCAGAAATAATCATATGCATGACAAAAAGTTAGGAGAAATGGTTGTTTTAGGCATAAGAACTGCTGAAAAATCATTAATATTAATATTATTCAGTACTGCAGACTCGACAAACAACTTTACCAAAGAGGGAACTTTAGATGTCCAAGAACAAAGCTAAATTGCACAAGAACCCCCTTCAACTGAGGGCCTTGTGCAATTCACAGCCACTTCAACATAGACATGTGCCATTTAGCCATTCTGCTAGTATTTCCATTCAAGTGGCTAACGGAGGGGTTCCACATAGCTCTTTGTGGCACCATTACTTTACCCAACTGGAAAAAAATCAATTTCTCCTTTCTTCTAGCTCTCATAGTTATCCATTTGAATGAGAAGAGAACACATGGGGCTTCCTCACAAGATAGAATAGATCCAAGTAAAGGAAAATCTGACAGAAAGCTAAAAAATTAGGTGAAGGGCCAGACAAGGTCAAAATTTGCAATAAGTAAACCACATCTCCAGGGGCTCTGTTCTGAGGACAAGCTGGTTTGATTCCATGGAGATGGTGTTCGGCATTAAAATTCCCTGGCCAGTATTTTGGCTCCTCGGGTTGGACAAATACTGGTAAGACCTTGTTCTCTCTTCCCTTTCAATATTCTTTTGTGGCCTCCAGTTCACCTAAAGATTAGAGTTTTGGTTGTGCTGTGACCTTATTGAATTGGAATCCAATGCTTAATCTCCAAATTTCATTTGCAAGGAAGGAATTTTAGTACTGCTTGATTTGAACCAGGCTTCAGTTTGACTAAGAAATGTGAATCAAGGGAAAGAGAAAGGAGGGAAGAAAGGAAAATTTGTGTCCATTGGGTAAAACAGTAGTGCAGCATGTAGTGACGCAGAATGGTCCCCTTAACCCATCTAACAAAAATCCTAATAGAATGGGCAAATATCATCAAACTGTGTTTAGAGGCCAATGGTCAACTTTTCTAAGTAATGGGTGTAATTTAAACTAGGTCCTAGTTCCAGGGGATTCTATGTTCAGTTTCAGCCAAAAAACAATTCACATGAACAAGTACCAGAGGAGTCAAGAGTCCAAATACTCATATCTGGACTGGGTAAAAAGTTAACTATTTCCAGAAGTAGCTGGAGGGATTGTAATTCTAGACTATTCTTATCATATAGGTTTTAGAAGAAAAAAAATGGAAGCATCATGACACCAAATAACCCTGCAGAATAGTAGAGAATAAATAGGTGCATTGTAGAAGGAATGAAAGAAAGATTACAAAGGAGTGGAATAACCTCCTTAGCATCAATATCTCCCACGCAAATATCCACCCAAACTCTATTATGGGATTCATCACCCAATCTCAAAGAAATCAGAAAGGTACAAAAAATTCAAAGACAGGCATAGTCCCCATGAACTTCAATGAGTAGCAATAAGTGCCAGGTTAGCATCCTGTGCATTCTGATTTTAACTTACCGCAAATTTCCTAATGCCATAATGAAGTGAAGAAATTGCCAAAGCCATCACTACAACCACCTAAGTACTATTAATAGGGAAGAAAAAACCAAATTGCTCTCTATGAATAATCTTTTCACTACAATTTTACATGCAACAAGTAAATGCTTACATGACAGTTCCTAGTATAGATAAGTTGTTGCTGAGTCGCTCATCTAGTGGAAAGCTGACAGCAGAGACCACAAGAAACATTGAAATGGCCTACAGAAAAAGAAAAGAAGTCTTGACTAGTTTAAGTAGTAAGACATAAATCAGTTAAAAAAAGTTAGTCTTAACCAGGGATACCACAATGAAAACTACAGTCAGCATCAAGATGTTTTGAACATCAGGAGAGGGGAGAAAGTAGGAAAGAGAAGAAACCTCACAAAGATATTGAGTCAATCCCCTCCCTTGAATTCCATGAATGTATGCATGCAGGAAAATGTGAGTGTAATTAAGCAATTTCATTGACACAAGTTACTAGCATTTTACAAATACTCACCATTCCTAGGTAGCTACCAATTAGAAGTTTCTGTCTCCCTTGCCTATCGATTAAGTATAAAGCACAAAGTGCACCTAAAATAAGCAACGGTTTCAAGAAACCAAAATATGATTCCAAGATAAAACATATTTTGAGATGGAATATAATAATGCTGTTCAGACTGCAAACCTGCAAAATTGGTGAGTCCAACAAACAAGCTTGCTAAAGCACTGCTACGAACTCCAACATCTTGAAAGGTCAATGATGAAAAATAGAGAACTCCATTTATGCCTGAAAACTGCTGAAGTACAAAAAGGGCACCTCCAGTGAATGTAACTGCAATTACACAAAAACATCAAGTCAGAATTGTTGGCTCAATGTGGCATGTATACAACACATAATGCTTAAAAACCTTAACTTATATTACAAAATACAAAACTATTTTATGAAGCCAAAAGAACAAAAAAAAACTTAATATGAGATCCAGCAGAAACTACTATTTCAAATGCTAATGTTTCTCCTATTTTCCATGCCTGAAAACCCATCAAAAAGTAACAGCCAAAACCACCTTGACACAACCTCTAGAATGTGGCTCCTCTAGGATCTCTAACCAACTGCTGTCCAAGTCACTACCATCACTCTTGCTGACTGACTGAAATTCTTCAATTGCTCTCTCAACTTCAGATGCTCCCCAAAGTTCACGCACAACTGATTTAGCTTCATCTAACCTCCCAGCCTGAGCAGAAATATAGAGAATTTTAAACATGGAAAAGTTTACAGACTGTCAGACAGGGAAACAACAAAGTCTTACCTTGCATAGCCAGCGTGGACTATCAACAGCAAACTGCATACCAAGTGCAACAAAAAGACCAGGAATGCTTGCAATATAGAGAATAGTCCTCCACCTGTAAAATGCAATTTGTTAGCTTGCTAGAAAGTATTATTTGGAAAATAATTTTCAGTTCAAAAACAATAAAATAGAAAAATAGTAGAGAAACCATATCAAGGGAGACTCATAAATATCAATGCAGGTTTGATTTAAGCAAATACTGTAAGAATGTAATTCTATTACAGTTTTATGTTTAAATAAAATAAAGTATTAAAAACAGCTATAGCCATTATAACCAAAATTAATTCATGGCTGCTGCACATTTTTTCTCTACCAGTCACTTTCTCTGATACATAGCCAACAGATACTAATGCTTTGGTCTCAAAGACAAAGAAACAAGTGGTTGAGGCAGATAACATTGTGATACCTGTAACTGCACCCTCAATGTACCTATTTTTAACAAGATTGAGCACACTAGAGACCGCTGCTATACCTTGAATGGCAAACAAACAAGGACTGCCAATGTGGTTCAAAGTTCAAATTATTACTGTTGAATCTCTCATCAACTCTTGAGGGGTAATCTACAAGACTATCACATTGTCTAGAACCAACCACGATGAGTATCATTCTATGGTATACGGATAACATACACTCTTCAGTTGCTCACATTGGCAGGCAATCATGTTGTTTGCCTTACACTGTCATCTTGTCATGGCACACAAGTCCTTGACTTAGGTGCATTGAATCCTATTTCAAGTAACAAAAATTCTTTTCTCTGGCCTTAAGACTACTACTTACCCTGTTCAAAGTTTCAACTAAACCAAAATGCAAAGAAGCCCCCCAAAATTTAGGGCAGTTGTGCAATTTAACATCCCTCAACTTTAGAAGTTGACCAGAGAACCCCACCTCCCCAAAACTTCCAGTTCTATGCAACATACCCCTTTGGGTTAACTCCCAGCCAAAACCCTAACAGCACTTGTCCATGTCAACAAAAAGAGGCCAACCATCAAAAAAACATCTAACCTGTCATCCTAAGTGACAAACAAGGGCTTTTAAGACATTTCCTTCACATTTCCCCCTTCCTTCTCAAATTCCTCAACACTTCTCACCATTTTCATTCTCAAAGCGTAAATCTGACCTTCATCTTTAGATGGAGGGCTTCACAACCATCACACCCAAGAGATAAGAAATCAACAATTACCAGCTTGTCCCCTGCGTTTGATCAGGACTCTACAAGGTCTTGTGCCAAAGTCACCTCTGTCATGTTGGGTTTAAGTCCTTTTATCCATCATCTCTGAGCTTTACCAAATCTGTGGCCCATCCATAAATTCCTTAAAAGCAAATAAGTCACAAAGAAAGTTCCAGAAAATTCCTACATAAATAGAGAGGAAATCTAAGGGCGTGTTTAGTGGTAAGTAATTTTCTCACATTTTGAAGAAAAGATTCTGAAACTAATTCATTTAAAAGAAAAAGAAAGCATGTGAAAGAAACTTTGAATTATAAACCTGAGCTGCAATTGAAGTACAATATAGGGAATTCCCTCTGTAAGATATGCCATTAATGACATGAAAGACAATCTTTCTGCCATGAAATTCACTTGGTGTTGAGAATGAGTATCTGAGAACCTGAGATTTTAGTCTCAGAGAAGGGGACCTCCTCACAGCACAAGAAACACCAGAATTGATGTCTAAATTCTTTGAAACTACAGAAATTCTGTGATGACTTTGCTGCATGTGGCTATTCCAAGATGAATTTGAATTGGTCTTTCTCAGTACCTCTTGCATTTAATTTCCTTTGTTTCAGACAAATACAACAACAATCCAATCTCTTAAAGTTTTTACAATTCTTTGTAAACTCTAGAGGAGAAAGATCATCCAAAGAACCAAAGAAGCAAATTGCAGAAAACCCAAAATGTAACAGACCATTTCCATTGCTCAGTTGTCTTAATCTCCTCAGAACCTTACAACATTTGCAAAATTCCTTGGCTTTATGACCGATTTCCCTCACCCTCTTGTCCTCGAATGCAAGATCACACGAAATTATGCAAGCTCCTTGGCAGGTGCAAAATTAGTGTGATGAAAGTGAGATTCAAGCTTTGAAAAGGACAATAGTGAAGAGTTGAGGGATTAGAGAAGGAACGAAGAAATGTGAAGGATATGTCAAACAATTCCCTTATTTGCCACTTAGGAGGACTGGTTGGATTTCTCTTTTATTAGTTGACCTAAAGCCATTAGAATTTTGGATGAAAGTATTAACAGAGGGGTATGCTGCACAAAAATGGAAGTTTAGGGGGGTCTTTGATCAACTTGTAAAATGAGGGGGTTGAACTGTAAAACCCCCTGAGTTTAGAGGGGTTGTTAACAATTTGGCCTTACTACTTGATGGAGTCTCACATCGAGGAGGTTTCTTTGAAAGAAGGGTCTTATAAGCTTGAGGAGTTCTACCCCCTAATAGGCTAGTCTTTTGGGTGGGTTCCCTCCAAAAGATTTGTTCTCCATCAAATGGTATCAGAGCTGGTAGTCGACGTCATGAAAAGGGCTACCTACGAAGGTTTCTAACCGGCAGGAAGGCTGACTGAAGTGTCGTAGAATGCAGCTGTCAAAACGTTGGCTCGTCAAGGACGGTGCTATGATGGAGTTCCACATCGGGGAGGTTTCCTTGAAAGAGGGGCCTCATAAGCTTGAGGAATTCTTACCCCTAATATAGGCTAGTCATTGGGTGGGTTCCCTCCAAAAGGTTTGTGCTCCATCACTACCTTAGATGATGGATCCCAAACAATTGCTAAAGGCCTCAGTCAAGCTCACCTCTTACCTAGATATCCTTCAATTCTATTCTTTATGTATGTTAATGCACATCTGACTTTATTTTTTTAGACAATTGACTTGCACCCTTATTTTCTCTTTTACTTTTCTTATAACTCTGATACCTTGTGTAAGGGATAGGAACTCTATTGTGGTAAGTCTGTATGTAGTGTGGCCTTAGTTACCATATTTTATAATACAATCAAGCTAGTATAGCCTGTAAAGACCTAAAAAATATATTACAGCAGCACAGCTGAACTACAACTATGACAGCTAGCCTATTGCTGCTGTGACTTCTGACAGCTGTCATATAATATTTACATTGATTCCAATACCAAGTATGCTCCAAATGTGTAACCAATTTACACTTAGCTATTTTGGCCTTTTGAACCATATGATACTCAATCATCAATTGGATCTGAGACTTGTGTAACAATGTCCATGCCATATTCAAGAAGTACCCATAACAAAATACAATAAAGTACTAATATATCAATTATCTGGCCATAGACATAGCTCCTTCTTGGAAGCATTGGTGCTTCATAGATAAAAAAGCAACAAAGTCTACCCAAATGTAACAATCAAAGCACCCTAAACATACAACCATATGACATGGAGAAAAGGTCAAGAATAATGACAGGTGATAACAAGCACATAAAACTGAATTTATCATAAAATTATATTCTATTGCATTGATGGACAATTTCAAATGACAGGCTCAGAAACTTTAATAAAATTATTCATCAAACATATCGCTGATCCTTGTTATGTGAATGTCCAAAAGTTTTTGCTCTCCTATAAAACCCTTTTCCGTCAATTTATAACACAGAAAAAACTGAAGTTCCATGAACCAACAAGAGACGAAAACAAAATGAGTCTTACCAATGAGGATCAGTTTCAGAAGGGATTCCCAGAAATAGTGAAGTAATAATGCCAAGACATGTGCCAATTTGACATATGGACCCTAATGTGCCTCTATATTTTGTTGGAGCAACCTACAGCGAATATGAAAGTGAAAAGAAATGGGTGAGAAGAACATAGAATTGCTGTCTTGAAATTACCTTCCTCTACCACACAAAGAATTGAGCAAGTCAATAATGTTCCATCCAATTCTGTTGGATTTCACTTTGTTTTCTTCCTTTTGCCTTGAAGTATGATAAAATTATATTAAATATAATTAGATGAACATAGTCATACTAGTCACTGAATAAGTGCCACATATAGAAATATAACATCGACTTTCTATAAGTTGGGAAGTCAGACATATAGAATGTATAAAGCTAAAGTTGAGATCAGCAAGTACCTCAGATATATAAATTGGGACAAGAACAGTATTCACACCTATACCTAGACCAACAAGAAATCTTCCCCAAAGTATCTCATCCAAGGAGTGTGCTTTTGCGCTGTCACAAATTAGAACAGGTAATGTCACAGATATCCTTCTAAGGAAGTGCTTACAATTGGAGGGCTACATAGCTTTTGACAACTGAAAAACAGAAAATAAGAAAATGAACATAGAGGGATAGAAAAGAAGCAATGTGATGGTTACCATGCAAGACCTATTCCAGACATAGGTAATAATATTTAATTAGGAAATAGTATTTTGATTTTTTTTTTCTTTAAAATAACATTTAGGTATCAGCTTTAACCGCTTTTTATTATCCTCTTGTTTAATTTACTTTATCTTTTCATCATCCTTCTGATTTTGTATTTTATCCTTATCTCTTGGGCACAATAGAAAGCCCTTAGTAATTGTATCAGGGGCAAAACTGGATTAGCAATAATATTTCAGATTCACTGCCTCCAGCCCTCTTCTTCTCCCATCCCCTTATATGTCTCTCTATATCTCCATCATTTCTCTTCCTCTTCCCCTCCTACCCTTGTATTATTGCTACTGGTCCTACATCAGAATGCTTTCATATCAATTACTTTTCTGGCACATGGAGTTTGCATATCAGATATAGTAATTACAAAATATATCTTTACCCACATATCCCATGAATCTTTTGGCACACCTCAGGTATACATAAGACCATTAGACAAACATCCTGTGGTATTTTTAATTATTGAAGTTGTTAGCAAAAGAGCTTTATAAATACTGTTAGGTAGAATCATGAGAAAGCTGCTACAAACATCTTGCCAAAGAACAAAGCACTGCTGTAAAAATTAATGATAAAACTTAAAAGAGATTAAACGAGCTGGAAATAATGCTTAACCAGACATTCTAGAATTTTTTCTTTTCAAGAAAATAAATTTTGGAAAAGACATAGATACAAATCTTTATATCCTTCCCATCAAATTTCCTGATTAACACATTTACAAGAGTAATGTTAGCCAATAATAATGCAAAAAGTGTAATTAAATTAGAAAATTATACAATTATTTACAATAACCATACACATGTCGTGATATTACTGGAACATTATATATTTGTCTATTGATGCTTCATTAAAGAAACTATGTATTATCAATTGCACACAATACAAAGAAGTGACAAAAATCATATTAGTAGAAGTTTTTGCTATTAAGAAGCCACAACACCTCCCATCTCACCTTGTATAAGTTTTACTCATTAAGATACTTCTTTTAACCAAGCTAATACAAATAATATCCACATAGTTAAAATAGAATTGGTGAACATATACCTTTAGAAATAACTCAAACATTCCTATAGTAAATTTAAAAAGTGCCACATTGACTCTAACAATCTCAATGCCCACAAGATAAAAGTATGTTACTACCATAAATTCCATAAATGACATATATTACCTTAATATTGCGCCAAGGATTAAGGGTATTGCATCGATCTGAAATGTGCGCCGGCAACCAAGTTTATCTAACAGAGACCCAGAGCTAATGCTCCCAATAAATGCACCAGCAATAAATATGCTGACCACAAGTCCCTCAACAAGTGAGTTTCCCTCAAAACCAAGTTCCCGTGCAATGGACACAATAGGACCATTCATGACTCTGCAAGATATGCATCTCAGTCCCAAATAGGAGGCCAGAAAATCAAAAACCAGAATATCACCTACTTTTGAGTAATTGATGAAGCTGTGCATCAGATTTTAACATAAAAGAGTATAAATATTAGCTTTACTTTTGTCTGCCAATACTAATCAAGTAATCAAATAAAATTGCTCTAAGTAACAGAATATCATTCTGGGTTTTAAGTTTACAAACTAAATGAAAGTAGCATTGGAAGAAAAACCAAGGGAGAAAAAAAAGACTCTAAATTCTATTCTCAAATTAAATAATAAGAGGTGAAATCATGAAACTGGCTTTATGCTTTATACATGCAACAAAAACAAACCAATTTGACTAAAAATCAAAATCCTAACTAAAGCACTACGACTAAAAGTCTATTATGCGTTAAGACGTAGCACAAACCAAGGTCCCAAACAACAGAATTAAAAATCTAAGTTGATTAAAAAATCTAAATTCCTAAAAACAATTACAACGTAAATAAAGCATTATAATTTGTAATATATCAGAGAGTATAATAAAATTATTATGGTCTTCACTTGATAGCTTAAGCATTTTGGTGAAATGGCAATTGACATATTATTAGAGCTTCTATAACTAATTAGCCAAATATTTGATCATTACATCCTCCCATTCTTTAATTAAAATTAAGTTTCAAAGCAAACTATGATGGGCTTATGGTTTATCACACTTCAAGCCCAACTTCCTTCCATGTGAGTTGGGTACGTCCAACATTATGATAAAATGACTCATCACTCTTCACTTAACAGCTTAATTATATCCCCATGCTGCAGCAATAATAATTATTGTATGCAATTCAATCAAGATAGAAGGAACTATAAACATATTACAACTGCTTTTCAATTTCTACTTGAACCTGGGTTCTCCAATTGCATATGGCACCGTTGAGATTTCATTTAAATACCCTTCTGTATAAACTTCGAAACATTTCCTTTCACCTAAACTAACAAGCGAGAATATAAAACGCAGAAATAGATAGCCAAAACACATTAGAAACGAAAAAACAAAAACTGACCCAATATGATATCCAAACGCAAAATTGGACATTGAAGCAACCAGCACATGAGGAAAAGCAGGTAACCATCCCAAATCAAAATTTTCACCACCCTTTTCCTGAATTGAGAGTTTTCCTTCATCTGCAATATTCTTATGTCAAACTCAGTGAACAGATATTTCGATAAATACTTTTTTGAGTGGTAACATGCAGTGTAGGACCTTCGCAACGAGTCTGTGATTCTGGGAGCTGCTTCTTCGCTGCTGAAAACTTGAGCTTACGAAGCCGAAGGGGAAGATTGAAACGAAAGGGTTTGGTTTTGCTGAAGGAAAGAGCGACAAGTTTTGAGTTCGGAGGAGCAGGGATGGTCGCGGGAACCGTGGCCAGCGGTTGCTGAAAAGCGGGAGACACCCACATCGGATCACATTTAACGGCGGCTTCGATTTCCGAAATTGGATAGTACTAAAGCGACCATCAAGCCGATTTTATATTTATAGATATATATATATATATATATATATATATATATAATTTCAGCTTTTAATAGATGAAATTTTTTCAAGTTTAGTTTCTTAATCAATATTATCGAAAGATCAATCTTTCCTATTGTTCTGATTGGTGAAATGAGTTTTTAAAAATACGTTCTCTTATATATGTTATATTAGTTAATTTATTAATTAATCGTGACTTAATTTTAGGCTTTTTGACTTCATAGCGTTTTTCAAAATAATTATTGTATAAAAACTACAACAGCTAAAAGATTTTTTTTTAATCTTATTTTTATTTTAAAAAAAAATTAATGTTGCAGATTGAGGTGATCCGTAATTACTTTTCAACCTTTTAAAGTCGCGACTGCATAATTTTTTGGTGTTTATTATGAATTTAGGGGATTTATTAAAAAAAAATAGAGACATTAAATTGAAATTTTAAAAAAAATTAAATTTAAAAATAATAAGGTCAAAATATAATTACAACAAATTATTTAAGTTGACATATAATCAACATAATATCACATGTCATTATCATATTTTTTTTTTAGTGTATTATATAATAATTACACTTATAAAATTAATTTTATAGTTATATAAAAAAATTTTACTTTTTTTTTTATTTTCTTTTTAGATCATATTAAAAAGAAATAAGTTGTTAACAAGACGTCTAAATGCTTAAATTCTTTTTAAAAAAAAAAAAAAAGTTATAAGGTTAGAGGATTTGATATCTTGTGGCCCTAAACCTAGTAAGATTTTGTATGATCTTGCATCCTGTTGCTTATGCTAGTATTCCCCCAAATAAAATCAATTCAAGGGACGTACCCTTATATTTAATAGGGTGTCCTCCCAACCTCCTCTTTTCTCTCGCTTAAAAAAATTAATTTTTATTAATTGACAATAAAAATTAATAAAATTTATATAAAAATAATTTTATTAATATAAAATATATTTTAAAGTGAAGATATTAAAATTTATTTCAAATATATTTGTGAATTTTAATTGCATTAAAATTTTTTAAGATTCTTATTTTATTACTATTAAAAGATAATTTTTTATTAATAAAAATTTTTAAAATAATATTAATAATCAAATTATTCAATTTTTAACTAACATAATTTTTTTTATAAATTATATATCTTTTGAAATAGAACAGTTTTTCAACTAAAATATAAAGGAAAGTAGTACAAATGACTTTAAGTATTAAAATATTATAATATTATTTTTAAGTTAAGAATAAATAATTATATATTTATTTTTAGACTAAAAAAATGTTATTTGAATTATCAATGATAAGGAAAATTGTTATAGTATTCAATTCAGACATTCTAATTCAATAGGAAAAAGTTTTTTCAATGACAAAATAACAAAATAAATACCAAAATATTTAATTTGATCTTTTAAAATTTCAAAATAATGTTATTTAATTGTCCTATAAAAAAATTCAATTTCAATATTTCAATTTGATAAAAATGGTCTTTGAATCAAACTATAATAGAAAAAGGGTTTCAATTGACATCATTTTTCCAATATATTTACATCTAAAATACTGGAATAAAGTTTCATGATGACATGAAATTATCTAAAGTGTTACGGTCAATTAAATAATTTTGTATCTATTGAAGTTTCATAACAAAAATTGTTGTAATATTCATACATTCTTGTCTAATGCCTAAATTTATTTTTTATTTTTTATTTTTGCCAAAGTCTAGTGTCTAAATTATTAAACCCCAAACGAGCTCTCCAACTTGTCATAGTATGAGAATTGTTTGCTTTTGAGGTATAGCATATGCCAATTTGAGTACCAAAAAATACACTAATAATGTATTAAATTACAAATTCCAAAGCCTAACAAATTATAAAAATGCTTGGCAAGAAAAAAAATCATTACATTACTTTCTGTATTTCATTTAATACTTTCAATACATGCATTTTATTGTTTCATTTGAATGCTGGGTTGCTCAAAGCTCACTGAATGTATCTAATATCCTCTTTCATGCTTATAATTTTATTCATATACCTCAAGTTCATAAAAAAATGATCATTGGAATGTAAATGCAAATTTATAACCTAAAAGGAAACAAGCACAAGATTTTGTTATTTATTAATATTTGAAAGCCATAGTATGCCACTTCTTCATCATTGTCAATTATGTAATGAATCTAAGCTAGCAAAAATAAAGGTTTCTTAGCTTTATAAAAATAGTAAAGAATCTCTGTTTAAAAAAAAAAAAAAAGAAGGGTACCAATTATATTCCCAAAATCTGTGGAAATAAATATAGCCAAGAATTTATCCATTCTTTGGTTTCACTTATATGAGTAGAAGCAAAAAGAGATAAGCAACATAAGGAATATAAATCATTGAATCTTGATCTAATAGTTCATATTTCTAAAACAATAGAAACCACTCATATTGACTACTATATGGAATTTTTAAAAAGAGAAGTAGTAGTGCCACAGTTTACAAGAATGAACATAAGAAGCAAGGGATAAACAAAGAACTTAATTATAGATAAAACAGACAAACATACACACAAGTAGATAGATTTTTTTTTTTTTCAGATTGATCTTTATCTATTGTTGACAATTCTTAATGTATTCAAAATGACTAAATTGCAAATGTATTTCATTCTAAGATAAAAGCAGACTTAGGATAGCATGAATGTTGTACAACTAAAGGTTTTTTTTGTTCCACAGATTATTTTTTTTTCCTTTCAATATCCCCTGCTATTGCACAGGGGATTTGATCTCCACTTCAGGCATTAGAACCTTTTACTACTAAAATCAATTTTAAATTAGTAGACTCATAATTAATATATATTACGCATCTCTATTTTGAAAAGAAAAATTGCACTCTTATAAGCATTAATTTATTATTAGTTAGAGGCATTTAATTAATGATTCTACTAAAACATTTTGTATGTGAACAAGAGTAGTAGACTTTTCAACTGGTATCATTTAAACGTATGATAGTTAGAAAAAACTAGAGATAAAAACTCATTAGCATTATGATCAAAATGAATTGTCTTATTAGCCCAATTTGGAAATAAATTGTGCTCTAAATCAATTATTTCAGAAGTCTTACAAACACCAGGTCCAGTTGGTATTAAACACATATGAGATCATCTTGTAGATACATTTTTTCTTAATTGTGTAATATCTCTATAGTTCATAGGGTATAACTATGATCATAATTTTTAAAATTTGTAAAAGATTGATTACAAAAGCATGTTTTGTGAAATTTGTGAAATACAAATTTTAAATATTTTTTTAATAAAAAACTTATTATTCAAAATAAATTAATTTGATTATTAAAAAAAGAATGTAACTTGAGATTTAAGCTATTAAAAATAAAATATAAATTTATTAATGAGATTAATTCATTTTTAGTTCAAGGTGGTTATACATAAAATCATAAGTTAATGTAACTTGATATCTTAATAAAAAAATAATAACTAATGCCCTTCATCCAAAAAATTTATAACAATATAATAACTAATTTGTATTTATAACATTTATATATACAATTTTACAAGTAATAATAACTCTTAACCATATAGCTTATCTTAAATTTTAAATAATAAATTAACTTGTTTATAACTTGAAAATGTCTTATAGGTTTGGTCTAAAAAGATTGATAAAAACCTTATTAAAAAAAGGGTTTATACTCTTTGTTGAACCAAAGCCTGATAGAATTATTATGAGATGAGTCCAATGGTCAAGTCTAAGAAGGTAAATGAATGGGTACACATATATAATCTTGGATATGTTCTAAAACTATTTAATCTAAACTTTCTCCAATAAAAGTATGGTAATTAACTTAGAGTAAGAACAAATAACATATAATAATTCTTTGAATTGAAGAATCTTCTTGTTCCTAGCTAAATTTTCAATATTTTTTCACATCATAATTAATAAATGACTCAACAAATCATACGAAATAATAAATGTATTCCAATTAGTATACTTTTGCTTTACAATAACAAGTGCTTCAATTATAATAAACATAACTTATGTGCTTGCAAATTTGAAAAAACATAGTATGGATTTTTGTGAAATCATATATTAAACTTACAAAATCAATTAAAATTTTTCAATTAATATTAATTATAAAAATTATCACAAAAGAATTATATTACAAGGTAAATTCTTCTTTGAACGAGATTTGATGAATCTTTACATAGGGGTGAGCACATAACTTGGTGACCTAGTTTACATAGTTGACCCAATTATAGCAAATTAAGTTGGGGCGAGTTTAAATGAAAAATAAAATTACTAGGTCGAGCTAAATCTCGGATTCATTCATTACCCGGCTTAGTCCTGTCTAGTTATATTTTTATTTTTTAAATATTATTTTTATATTTAAATTTAAATTATTTTTATTTATAATAAATTTTTAATATATTATTTCTTTTTAAATTTTAATTATTTTTCATTCTAAAATCTTAATTTTTATCATTATATCTATTTCACATTCAAATTTTTTTTCTATTTTTATTAATTAAAAAAATATTTTTAAATTAAAAAACTATCTAAAATTTAATATGGACCGAATAAAACATAGTTAAATCTAGTAAACCCAATCATTCATCGAACAAATCAAATCTTAGATCTTGATCGTACCCAAATAATCTAACCTATCATAATTTCTAGCCATATATTATTTTTCTTAAGCATTCCAACATCATTCCACATGTCTTCAATAATAGTTAGGTCACAAAAACTAGAGTGATTAAGGTAGTATACTTTGATCCAATAAAAGCAAAAGCATGAGATCCAAAAATGGTGAGTGTTTGAAAAGCATTTGGCAATGTTAATGGTGTGGGATGCGTGAGGCTAATCAAGGGGACAAAGAGGGGCCCACAATCCACAAATATTGGGCCTACTCTTGGCCCACACCGCGACTGAAGGTCCCATGGGGATTCGTAACACAACGCATTGCGTGCGCTCATGGAGACGCATCACCGACACCAATCTACCTATTTGGGGATGCCGTAAGTGCAACATTAATTCGGATTCTCTGCATATTTTAAGAACTGGTGTAAATTCAACTATTTATTTGTATGAAAAATATATTTTTTCCCTTAAGCAAAATTATGTTTTAGTCCTTTTATTTATTGAAATATTTAAAATGATCAGTCACTCGCTAAAAAATATTGCACTTGACTCTTATTTTTCAAAAATTAATCAAATTTAAT
The DNA here is from genome assembly GCA_037074485.1 of Delonix regia. Taxonomy (NCBI): domain Eukaryota; kingdom Viridiplantae; phylum Streptophyta; class Magnoliopsida; order Fabales; family Fabaceae; genus Delonix; species Delonix regia. The sequence goes on from CM073453.1 coordinate 9,247,785, forward strand.
TTTTTTTATTAAATCTTAAACTCTAAATTTAATGAGATAAATTTAGTAATTTTTTAAATATATAAGACTAAATGTGATATTTTTCAATGAATAAAGGACTATTTTAAATATTTTAATGAGTAAGGAACTAAAATAATAATTTTATAATAAATAAGGGACTAAAATGATATTTTACTTATTTAGTTACAAAAAAAAAAACACTATTTTTGTCCCTTATTTATCAATTGACTCTTAATTTCGTTAACTACTTATTAAGTCATTTTCAATTTAATCCCTCACTAATATAAAAGTTAACATATTTAGTCCTTTAATTTCAATTAAATTTGGACTACACATGCTAATCAATAACTAAATTCATAATGAAATGATAAAGTGAAGATTCAAATTGAGAATTAAAATTAGTGAATAATTAAATCAAAATTGAACTAATAAGTGAACGACTAACTTGAAATAAATAATTAGTACTGTGGCATTGAAATAATAATCAATTGATAAACAAGATACCATAATAGTGCTTTACTTAAAAAAAAAGTGCTTACAACTTTAATAATTTAGATTTAAAATTTAGTTATCAAAATCAATTAAAAAATTGAAATTAATAGAAGTTAAAAATTTAATCTAATGATTCATATTAAGTCATTGGATAAGATTGTATAGTTTGTGATGTTAATTATTTTTTCTATCTTATCTATACAGTGCACTATTTGCAGAGACTCAGAGAATTAAAAAGAATATATATAGACACACACACTGCACAATTAAAGTGCACAATGGATGCATAACTCTGCTTCTTGAAATTTTTTCATTGTACTAAGGTGTATATTTTATGCATAGTCATCTTGATTCACGTGACACTTCAATACATGTTTAAAATATTGCCATTCTATTAGAAATTTGGGTTAATTAGATTTCATATCATATAATTTGATACGCTTGCATTTACATATTGTGTGGCTTGAAAGTTCGTATTTTATGATTTTATAGGGTTGTTTTTTCGATAAAATTGATTAAAATTTGCCATAAATTATTAATATATTATAACGCATTGCACTTTAAAATTCAACTTTAATATATTTAAAAATTAGAGATTTTATAATATATTAATAATTTTGTCCTAGTTTTAAGTTAAGTTTCTGATTTCAAATGCATTTGAGACTGAAATTCTTCCCTTAGTCATTTGGAATCCCAAATTTGATAAAATACAGCAAAGTAGTTTTCCAAAATTGTGCTCATAACCAGAATTCTTAATTTTGTGCTCAATTTTGTCATAAGTGCCTAATTTCTTTATGAAACCCTAAATTTCCTCTGCATTGAAAACCAAAATTCCACTATTAACCAATCAAAATCTCAATTTTGATACACATAACATGATATTCCCAAATTTCGTCCTATAACAAAAACCTAATTTTGCTCAAATTTCCAATGTCCCATGAAATCTTTAATTTTACACACAACGAACACTGAATTTTAGTTGGCTAAATGAATTCTTTAACTTCATGGAAAAATCGAAAAATTAGGGTTACAGGGTCACATGAGCAATGAGAAAATATTGGTTGCACCTGAGACGCTTTTGTATCAATTGATTTGATGTATTCATTCAAATAATATCATTTTTTTATAATAATTTTTATTTTTTAAAATAATTTTATTAAAATTCGTATACTAAATTAATTGTTAATAAATATATCAGAATTAATTAATATTTTTTCTATTAAGCTAACCAAACAAAAATATCACAAATGGCTAATTAATGTGTCAATGACAATTAAACCCACGTGATACTCAGGTGCTAATTGGTCAAACCATGTCGTAATATATTGTAATTTATCTTAAAAAATTTCAAGGATCTTTTACATTAAATGTAGGTAATCTCTATAAATTGTTCAGAGCTATTCAATGCAGAGTTAATTATTTTTTCGTATGTCGGGAGTTATATCCTATAAAAGAATTATATTTCGTGAGATTTTATCTTAATTTTTCTCTGGTGCCTTTCTAATGAATTTATAATTAGATCCTTATATTTATAATTGAAATATATTTTAGTTCTTATAGTTTCATTCAATTTTTATTTAGTCCCTACAGTTTAAAAATTTGTAATTAGATCCTTATAGTTTATAAATGTTTTAATTTAATCCTTACTATTAAAATTATGTTAATATTCTCTTAAATTTTATTGATATGACTAACTATATACTATCTTTAACATTCAGAATTTGTATAATTTATACTGATAAAAGAAATAAAAAAAAAGATAAGGAAGTAAAATTAACTCTCATATATGATAAAATATTGATAAAAATATTTGGATAGGAATTACATTAAAAATCATTTAAACTCTAAAGAATTAATTACAAATTTTAAAACTATAATAACCAAAAGTATAATTTTTCCTTCTAGTTAAGCAATTTAAAGTTAAATTAAATTATGTATTTTAGAAAAATAAAGATAAAAGCACTAATATTATGCATATAAGCTCCGGTGTAAAACTCATCTCAAAAGATTATTTCATTAAATGAGAGAATTCCTTAAACTTATAAACTTTTTTTTAATAAAAAAAAAACCCTTCAACATGGGTTTCAAAATAATATTACAACTACAAAAATAAATCCAAAAAAAGAGTCAATCTTAAAAAATTAGTCTATTAAATAAAAAAACCCATTAAATTTATAAGTCTCTTCTCTTTGGAGGGACTCCACAATGTGAGCCTCATAATATTTGTGTACATTTTTGTTATTCAAATGAAGTTACGAATTGGGGAGACTGAGCTTTGGGATTGATTGAACACGGGTATATCAGAAGCAAAATGGTTTGAAAAGGAATGATTTTAAAAATGCATGCACTGCTTGAAGATGGTGAGAAGTCAAAAAGAGTCTAAAGCTATGATAAAATTTCCAATAAACAATGTAGAATTATATATTTGGACATGCTCTTCGCTTTTGGGTACATGCATGGGGAATTAAACCTTTTGAGCATTTTCATGTACTCAGTATAGTTGGCCGTAATTATGTTCTCTATCTTATTATTATTAAAATGATTAATTACTTAATTAATTAATTTGAGGCTACAGTTATGACGCTGATAGTCCATGTTCAAATCTTGAGTTTATCAGACCCATCATGAAAGCGCTTCTTGTTTGTTTCCTGCTAAACTCCGCCATTTGAGGTACGCTTTTCTTCTTTTTGAATTTGAGTTAGTATTTTATAATTAAATTCCTAATATTATGAAATCAAAGAGAAAGAAAGTTATATCTTTATAATAGTTTTTAAAAAATCTCCATAGATAAAAATTTTAAAAATATTATTTTGATCATTTATTTTTTTAAGTATTAATTTAGTTCTCTATAAATTCAAAATAGCAAAATAATTTTTCAATAATATAGTATTAATTAAAAATAATTTATTATTGAGTTAATCGTCTTTCTTTTGAGTAAATATTTTTAATTAATATTAAATTTTTAAAGAATTATATTGATATTATAAATTTGTAGAGGATCAAATTTATATTAAAATAATAAATAAAAGATTAAAATACTAATTTTCTAAAAAAATATAGACAATTTTTTCTCTTGGCCATATAGAAGACAGTGTTTAATATTCTTAGAAATAAGCTCTTTTATTTTGTGTTTAAGCTTTGGAATTAAATAGTATGATATGATTGGAATTCAAAAAGATGGTGAGTAATAAAAAAATTTTAATTTTATTTGTTCAAAAATTATAATATTTTTAGGTGAACCACAATAAATTTTTAAATTATTATTTTTTTGCTTTGTCTCTATTATTTGTATAATCATTTCTATTACAACAATCATTGCTAGCAGTCACTATCATTATATTCTTGATTATAGGCTCTTTTAATAAAGTGGTATCATTTATAATTTTTTTCTAAAAATAATCGAAATATAGTCTCAGTGGTACGTAAACATAAATTAACCATTAAAATTTTAAGGATACATTACATTTACATATGTAATTTAAAATGAAAATTTAATATTTTTATGAAAATGTGACATGCCAAAATCTAAAATAAAGTGACATCTTTTGATAGTGCTTGCTGGCAATTATTTTTTTCTGTCGGTTTAATCTTTTTTTGAAAATAAATATCTCTTCCACTATTAGTTTATTTCCTCTTGTACTAAGATGGATTTATAAAATAAACTCTTACCTTTATATGTTCTTGCTAATTATTACTATTTAGTTAATGGTGATCTTATTGTTGATCTAAATAATTATTTTATATGGTTAGAATTTTTTATTCCGTAACTGAATTGAAGAATTTTTTTATACGAAGAAGATTAAATGTAAAATATTATGCATGAAAGTATAAACATTAAATTGAATTATCATACAAAAATTCTGGAAATTGTAAATAATAACATTTAAGACAAATTAGACTTAGATACATTTTTAAATATTTTTGTTATAAGGGTTTTTAATTAATACATGACAAGTGTATAGTTAACTAATAATTAACATAACAAATATATATTAAAAATTATATAATTATTTAAAATAACAATACATATATCATAATATAATTAAAAAATTATATACTTTTCATGTTTCAATTAGACAGCAACATTGGAATAGTTTTCGTGCTATGGACTTCATCGACAGCAAGTGCTTTTATTAAATTCCTTGTAACTGTTGGATCAACTTTTCAAATAGTTTGTAACCATCACAAAAAAAAAAAAAAAATTATAAAAGTTATCAATTTCAAATTTAAAAAATTACCAATATCTGTTTCTAGACTTTTAATTACATAATGTTAAATAGAGTTGTTAATTCAATATAAACTATTGGATGGGATCTGAATTAATAATAAAATAGTAAAGATACAAAAAATTATAAGAAAATGACTAATTTAGTCCCTCACATTTAATTTTAATTTTAATTTAACTTTTTAAAAATTTATAATATCAAAATAATTTATCAAAAATTTAATATTAATCAAAATTAGTCTCTCAAAAGAGTTTTAATTGACTTAATAGGAGATTTCTTTTAAATAATATTAAATTTGTGAGAGACTATTTTAATAATTTAAATTTATGAAAGATTAAATTGATATTAAAGTAAAACATGAAGAACTAAAATAATATTTTTCTCAAAGAACTACATATAAATATTTTAACTCTCTATTTACTTAATTTAAAATTTTCAAAAAAATTTTAAATTTCAAGTAAAAAATTGTATAAGTGAATTGACATCAACTCACCTTGGGGAAAAAAAATCACGCAAAGAATTTTGAATTTTGAATTTCAAGTCCAAGAATCTACAATTGTCGGTTGTAGCTTCCCATCAAAATTAAATGAATGCTATTGAAAGCGATAGATGTGTATTGATTTTGAACAAATTCATATATACATGCAATAAAGTTTTTCTATACCTAGAAAAATTTGAAATGTGTTTAACATTGTGTAATAAATACAGTGAGACGTTGCACTATCATTTGGGAGGACTTGGGTTTTCGTCTTTCTTCCCTTTTGGTTCATTCCCTTTTTTTTTTCTTTAATTTATTAAATTTAAACATAAGTTCATCTCTTTTTCCTTTTAATGCCACTTAATTTCATCTTAATCAAATGGTATATTTTCCTATTTTTTTCCTAATAAAATTGGAAATATCTTCGAACTTCTTTTGATAACATCACTAACCATAATTAGAAAAAGAAACTACATTCATACTTCCAAAGAAAAAACTTATATGTAACTAAAATATGACAAATATATAATTTTTTAAATAATATTATGATATGTGTATAATTTTTGTAAATAATTGTATAATATTAGAATTAAATTATACATTTTTATGTTATTATTGGTTAATCATATACTTGTCATATTTAATTTGAAACTCTAATAGCAAAACTATAAATAACTATATCTAAAGTTAATTATATGTAAATTTAAAATGGAAGATAATTTTTGGTGAATAATAAAATATATTTTGTCCAAAAAAATTCATAGCACTCAACGTATTAATTTTTTCCTAATTAAAAAAATAATTTTAAGTGAATCATTTAATAGTTAAGGTTCATATTAATTAATTAATAACTGGTCAATAACATTAACAAAGGACTTGAGGGAACTTTTGGTGAAGGGGTAGTATAAAAAGAAAAGCATTTATCAATTTCACACACCAAAAAGAGAGAAAAATAAATATTTTTTTTAATGATGCTAATAATTATCACAACGTTCTTTTTGTCTTTTCAGATTTTGTCCCTCCCTCTCTTTAGCTTTGCCCTATAATGATGATGCCAAAGAGGTAATGCAAAACTAAGGGCAATTATAATATTAAAACACATGCCAACAAAATAAGTAAAGAAAATAAATAAAGCAGTATTATCATCATCAAATAATTAGGGAGCCATTATTGGTAAACTTTGAGCCATGTGTAGTGTAGGCACACACACAGTACCGGGCTGTGCTTTCATTGTAGTCAAATTGTAAGGGTATTGTTAGGTATATTTTATGTGTATAACAAGATAAACAGAATAAATTTTATTGCATAAATATTAAAAAATAATCTCATTAAAAATATTTTAATATATTAATATATTTCTTAAGATAAATTACATTTTACTTCTCTCTGTTATGATGATTAGTTACAAAATTAACATATATTTTTAAAATATAACAAAAAATTTTCTTATTAATTGGACTATAAGTTGTTAAATTTTAGTTAAGATAAATTACAAAAGACTGTTTCCTTGCTTCAATATTCTTTATATATATATATATATATATATATATATATATATACGATCACCTGAAAATTGTGTGACCATTTATAGCTAATTTTAGTTGAGATTTAACATTTGTATTATATTTGATATATTTTAAACTTCATACATTAATTATGGAATTAATCTTTATGTCACTTGGATAAGTGGTTAAAAAGAGTAAATTATGTAAATATTTCTTGAGTTTTTCTGAAATTAAACACAATTCATTTCGATCTAAAAACATGCACAAGCCTCTTCGTGAATATAAAATTTTCCAACACTTTAATTATTTTTTTAATCAAAATTCCCTCTATTAACCTAAATAATAGTATTTCAACTAAAAAAAATGGAAAGCATGCTGGTCATGAAATTTAAAATTTCACTAAAGTATATGGTAACTTTTTATTTTAGGAGTAGTCAGTGCAAAATTAAGAAATAGGAAAAAAACCACATATATAATTTTTACAATATTAGAAGAATTTCTATATAATTTGCAAAAAGAAAAAAAAGAAAAAGAAAAGAACTCATGAAGATAAAACTTAGTTTTTGATGCAAAAAAAATCATATTAAAATATTTCAAAAAGTAATTTTGAAAATTTATTTGCTTATATTAAGATTCTAGACATATAAACCAAATTCTAAATTTTTTCATTTTTGTTATATCAAGGAGAAATAGACACATGATAATAACGAGTTTGATTTAACATTTGAGATGTTCAAAAATTCATTTACACATCTAAAAAGAAATTTTGTCTTATAAACATTATTATTTAATTTTTCATTTGACCTTTTTTTAAAATCAATTTTACTCTAAAATCTCTATTTACCTAGAAATAAAAAATAATTATTTTTACATTGAATGAACTATATAAATAACAAAAAATAATTTTCAAACAAAAATTTTTAAACATAAATTATTATAATAAAAAATTACATTTGACCAAAATTAATTTTAAAAATTAAATTAATCCAAAATAATAATTACAGTCACTAATCCAAACATCCAAACATACACTAAGTACAATCGCTTAAATAAGATCACTTTGAAAATATAACACCTATTCGAATTGTGAATTCTACTCCACCCATGTTTATCTACTATAATAGGAAAAGGAAGAAAAAAAAAAAAGGGTAAAGATGAAGATCCGTACGAATGCGTGTGACTTGTGAAACGCAATCTCTGGGTGGAGTGACATTGCTTTTGATGCAAAACAGTAACAAACTTTACCCACAAAAGACTCATTCTCTTCACATCCTAAACATTGTGCACAATCACACAACTCACCATTTACGAACCCTATGAAGAGACCATCTCTCTGTGAAAGCATTTATGGACCCAGCTTAGCATCCCCTTCTTCCCAGAATTTAATTAGTTTACGAAGCTTCTAAGCTATCACTTCTGTGCTCTAGAAAATGAAGCGCCTCATGAACCTTTGTTTTTTTTATACCCTCAAATTCTTTCTGTTTCTTTTTTATTGCATCTTCAATCTATCCCATCCTCTTAATTAAATGCAATTATTAGATAAACAAATTGACATTGGCATTTGAGCCATCCATTTATGTATTTTAAGTTTTTAAATAATTGGGATTTATTTATTTTTTTGTTACCCTGGTTAAAGTATTACTAGACTTTGTCTAATCCATATTCTTACTCAAATAAAATTATAATTGGGATTTGGGATTGTTACTTACGTATTGCAATCGTCCAATGATCTGCATTAAAATAACAAGATTTGACAGTCAATATTTAAAATATAAAAAATGGAATTGAGATAGTTACAAATAATTAAAAACTTTATTCAATGCTTGCGAAATAAGTGACAACACTCGCCGTTAAAATATACAACAGAACTAGATCCGTTTACATGATTTTAGAGGGTAAAACACACTATTGCATATCATTCTTGATTTAGGATGTTCTTTCATAAAGTAAATCCAAATTGTGAGGAGAAATGCTATTTCTTTGTAATAGTCGAACTAATTTAATTTAATTTTTTTTAAAGTGAATTTTCTTTAATTTTACCTAATGTGTAGTAGAGGAGAAAGTAGCACGAAAGAATGTAAATATGTATGATATTCACTTTTTTAGATCGTCTGTATTTAGACACTAAATACATGAAGTAGTTTGATAGAATTAGAGAACCAGGAAATAGGAAAGGATCAGTTCTTTCTCTAGAATTGGAGCAATAACTTACTCCTAAATTAAAAGGATCTACTTGGAATTTTGTGTTTTGACGGAACTAAACTGAGACTAGAAAGTTAAGCATGCAAAATTTTGGTGATAAATAGAGGGAATAGCCACATTGAAATTGCATAGGGAAGGCTTTCACATTAGAGGCCGTTTTCCCCGTTTGGCAGAGAGAGAGAGACATCAGAGCTGTGCACAAACCACGCTTTTGTGTGGAAGAAAAATAAAGAGTGATGGAAAAAGATTCACATTCACCTTCTCATGTGAGACTTCCACGCAAAAGTGGAACCTATTAAACCATAGACACGAGCTTCCAAAGACAATTCAAAGCACTGGTGAAGTGAGCGAAGCCTCACTTTTCCAATTTCCCTTCGCTCCTAAAAAGCTTGTTTAGGAGGGAAGGGACCAACAATGGAGGAGAAGAACCTGTTTGGAGGTCCCGTTCCCAAAACCCCCAGATTCTTGCAGCATTGTTGTTTTTGCCTCTTCTTCTTCATCTGCGCCATTACCAATACTGCTCAAGCTTTTGATTATGCCGATGCTCTGTACAAAAGCCTCCTCTACTTCGAGGCACAGCGCTCTGGTAGGCTACCGTACAACCAGCGTGTCTCTTGGCGTGACCATTCTGGCCTCACCGACGGTCTAGAACAGGGGGTTAGCTCTAATTCTGGATGCCCATTCCCCATAATTCGTCAGATTCTCTGGTTTCACTTTTTGGGTATCGCAATCGCTTTCAAAAATTGAAGATGGTTCGTTTTGTGCAGGTGGATTTGGTGGGTGGGTATTATGACGCAGGTGATCATGTGAAGTTCGGGCTTCCAATGGCGTTCACTGTGACGATGCTCTCATGGAGTGCCGTAGAGTATAGGGAACAGATTGCAGATGCTGGTGAATTAGAGCACACAATGGAGGCAATCAAATGGGGAACTGATTACTTCATCAAAGCTCACACTGGCCCAAATGTATTATGGGCAGAGGTACTTAGAGTAGAATTCATGTACACACTTTTTGAACTCGGATTCTTCCGTTTCAAAGATAATTAACTTCATTGTCATTGAGCCAAAGCTCATTAGTATACAAGTACACATTGACTATCAGAGATTTTTCAGTCTCACATGATAATGGGTGTGCTAGGTGGGTGATGGAGACACTGATCACTATTGCTGGCAACGTCCAGAGGACATGACGACATCACGGCAAGCATACAAGGTGGATGAGAAAAATCCAGGGTCAGATCTGGCCGGAGAGACAGCAGCGGCCATGGCTGCTGCCTCCATAGTGTTCAGGAAAACAAACCCACATTACTCTCACCTACTTCTTCACCATGCCCAACAGGTAATTAAGTTCATGTTCTTTATTTTTTTTCTGTGAGGAAGAATCGTGCTTCTGCTGAACGTGGGGCACTAGTTTCATGAATAATATTTGAATTGGTATAACCCAAAGTTTTGGTGCAAATTTTAGAGAAAGAAATTCAAAATTTCGAGACCCATCAGTTAATTATTGGACGTCATTTGAGGCTTCTTGTATTTTTCCCTATTCCATAGTTTACGGCGTAAATTTTAGAGAGAACTTTAGAGATCTCAATTCATAAAACCTAAGGGCACTTACTAGTTGGATAGTGTTTTTCAAGTATTCTTGAATCTCAATGGTTAGTCATGTAGCTTGTTTTTGTTTTGAGGACGTAACCTTTTAAGTTGGGTATACGTCTCTCAATTTGACATCATACACATTTCTCTAGTATTTTGACCTGAGATTAAAAAAGAAACGGAACAATTTTTCTTTTAAAATCATACTTGAGGGTTAAAGTGAGTTAACTATTAGAAATAATATTTTGTGGTTGTTGTTGTGTAGTTGTTTGAGTTCGGGGATAAGTACAGGGGAAAGTATGATGCAAGTGTTGGAGTAGTGAAGAGCTACTATGCATCGGTGAGTGGATACATGGATGAGCTGTTGTGGGCAGCCATGTGGCTCTACAAAGCCACCGACAAGCATCAGTATTTTGAGTACGTCATTTCCAAGGCTCATTCCTTTGGAGGCACTGGTTGGGCCATCACTGAGTTCAGCTGGGACGTGAAGTATGCAGGCCTTCAAGTCTTGGCCTCAAAGGTAAACAAAAAGCTGAATTTAACTTCTCCATTTTTACTGTGTCAGCTTTAAAGAGAAAGATATATTATATGTGAAACGAATTTATCACTCACGTGATATTTAAAATTTAAGTGTTTTGGAATAAATATTATTTTTTTTTAAGAAAATGTTAGAGTATGCAAATCTAGAAAAGTTCCCTTCAATCACTCTCTGTTGTCTATTAGTGTCTCCTTCTCCTTTCCTTAAAAGAGGTCAAATTTAATGGTCCACTATGTCTACTCCTTTAATTTGATTTTCAAACCATTTTGTTTTTTTATCAGTAAGTGGCTTTTTTGTCACTTGATTTCAAACAATAAATGATGGACTAAATCTTGAAATCTTGTCACCTTCACACATGGTTTCCAAAGGTCATACATGGAGTATGCAATAATTAAGGCATATTATCTGCGGGGGTTAAAACTAGGAAAAAGTGCAATCAAGCACAAGGCCATGTGCAGTTGGCTCTATGCATGACTGTAGAATTAAAGTGGCCGGCTCATGGTTGAGCCAAATGTTGAAGTATCAATGGTGGGAACTCTGAATACCTTACTTCGTGCTCTAACTAGATTGATTTTTTTTTTTTCGTGCTTTTGAATATGCAAAGTTACCAATCAATACTTCTTATACATTATTCAAGCCCTTTACAACACTATGAATTTCGAATATAACAAATTTTAACACTTTTATAAGTACTAGATTGAAACAAAAATATGAAATTTTAGTTGAAACTCATTACAAGAACCATGTGATATTGTATTTTCATGACTACTCCACATCGGTCCACAAAGATTATTTACAGTTAGTTTCAATCTTGGTATTTAGCATTTTTATTCCGGTTGAAAATTTAGAAAAATTATCTATTATATTATAAAATTTATATAATTTATCATTAAAATTTGGTGCAAAAACCATTTTTTTTAACTTTGTAGGATAACATGCAAGATATATAATGAATATAGGGGGTCACCTGTCAATATGTGATAATATGAAAATGTCAAAAAAGTAATAATGGATTCCACTGATTGCTTATCTGATAGGTGTTTCTGTACCTTCAACTATTGGGGCAAAGAGATTGCACTTGTGAGCCCCTCCTCTAATGATGCCCCTCTCTCTCTCGGGGAGGGCATACTATTTTGTTCTATTTTTTGGCCTCAGTTCTCCAATCAGTTGGAGTGGGCACAACTTCACATTTTAGTTTCCCTTGGAGGTTTAGATGATCTCATACATAAGTTTGCTAGTATAGTGCACACTGCATAATGATCAAGGGCTGAAATTGAATTTCAAGATTCCTACACATGGCTGGCTCACATGCCTTGGTCTTGACACCTACCTTTCAAACAACTAATGTGAGGTTAATCAAGATTCATGTGATGTGTATCTTTTGAATGGCTAGTCCAATCCATAGCTTTGAGAAGCCCACATGGTCCATAAGAGTTTTAAAAATCTCTTTTTAATGGGATGGAACTTCCTGTGCGTGCTTTATGAGGATAAAATATTACAGAAGCATGCTCAGGTTTTTTATTTACATATTTGTTTATTCCAAATATATATTAAAATCAACCCTCTACTTGCTGTTTGCAACAGTTGGACTTGAAAAGACATTTAAAATACTGGTTATTTGAACATTTTCATTTTTTAAGTATTAAAATATCTATTTATAAAAATTTGAGCATGGAATATATTAAAAATTATTATTTTATGCTATGAATAAAGTACTCAATTTTTAAAAAATTTTCTTGAAATTGCATTGATTTATGTAAATACCTATATTAAAAAAAAAAAGAGCGTATTTAGTTAGAAAAATAAGTATTTAATTTAATGGAAGGTATTTTAATAAAAATTAAAATTAAAATAAAGTGTAAAATAATTTTTTACTTCATAAAAGATCTATATATATTTTAAAAATTAAAAAATCGATTTCATTTCAATAAAACTCAATCAAAGTTTGTTTAATTTTTTCTTATATTACTTATGACACATATTACACATAAATATTAATATGTTTGTCTTAAAACATTTATACAGTAATTTTTTAAAATACTTGAGAGATCAAAATTTTCACATTTAAATCTACCCAATTATATGAATACATGTGATTTATGGTAGTCAAAGACAAGAAAATGACAAAAGGGACCAGTGGAGAGGGAATTCACGAAAAAGTAAGAAAGCGAGCAACTCTTAGTTTTCATTAATGACCTCACTTCATCATTTTATCTTTTGCAGTTTCTGACTGAAGAAAAACACAAGATTCATGCTGCTACACTCGAGCAATATAGATCAAAAGCAGAGTTCTACATATGTTCTTGTCTCAACAAGAACAATGGCAGCAACAATGTGGACCGAACCGCTGCTGGATTACTATACGTTCGACAATGGAACAACATGCAGTACGTTTCAACAGCTTCCTTTCTTCTCACTGTATACTCTGACTTCCTCCGTAACACAAACCAGAAGCTGACCTGCAATGGAGGAACCATGAGCCATGAAGAGATTCTGAGTTTTTCCAAGTCACAGATTGACTACATTCTGGGCTCTAACCCCATGAACATGAGCTACTTGGTGGGTTATGGGGCTAACTACCCCAAAAGGGTGCATCACAGAGGGGCATCCATAGTGTCCTACAGAGAGAACAAAGGGTTCATAGGGTGCACACAAGGCTATGACAATTGGTACAGTAATCAAGAACCTAACCCTAATGTGCTTGTTGGGGCTTTGGTTGGAGGGCCTGATTGTGAAGATAAGTTCGAGGATCAAAGAAGCAACTTCATGCAGACTGAGGCCTGCACGTATAATACTGCTCCTTTGGTTGCAGTTTTTGCTAAACTATTGGAAACAGAGAACCAGAAGTTGGTTCCTGAGTCCACTGATTCTCTTTTGGTTGCTTCCTTCTAAAATATTATAAAAGAGACATATAGTATTCGAGTTTCTCCAGCCATTCAAATTTCTGCCCGCATATATCTTATACGTGTGTGTAAAATAAAAATGAAAATTTTTTAAGGTGCATTCATAAATTTAAATTGAATTCATATTTAAATATCTTTTTCTGATTTTTGAACGCAGGTGCAACGGTCAAACCCAAGTTTTCTGTCAAAATGATAGGAAAACTTATCTTTTTGTGAGAAATATAGACAGAGAAAAAGGCAAAAATGTGACACGGCATGCCTCTGTTCTGGGGCAAAACTGAAATAAGATGGATATATATTGAATCTGGAGAACATTAATCGAGTATTTAATATAAAATTTTTCAATAAAATACATTTTAAAATTGGAGCAGACAAGCCAATCAAAGTTATCCGATTAGGAACTACCCAGGGGTCCTGATTGGGTCAGTTATAATGCGGCATGGAAGAGACTATGACTTAGTTGTGAATGTGATGGATGGTTGGCACATGGACATGTCAAGTTTTTCAGACCCATTTTGGGATTTGATTCCCAGAAAATTTTGAGGATACGATATTTATATTTTACAAATTTAAATAAAACAATAATGAAAACCTGTTATGTGTATAATATATATCCAAAATAGGATATATCTGATAGAGAAATTAAAATACATACGGGAGAGTGAAAGTTAAATAACTTTATATGTATATTCTTTTGCAATTAAACAGTCTATTTATTAATTCATCTATCCATACATAGTTGTCATTGTTGGATTCATCTCTTTTACTATTGCTTCCATTTACATTTCTTCTGCGACACATGACTAAGCCTCATTATCCGTGTTTATCTCTTCATCGTCTTGTTGGATAAGTGTGAGTAATACCCTTTCAATTTCAAACCAACACTTAGCGGGACTTTCTTGATTCACACTAGCTATGTGTCTTTTGTTGATTGATCTACTCTCAAGAGCCTTTTAAGTGCTATCGATACATGGTCTGGCTAGTGGACTCAACCTAACTTGGTCTTATCAGATTAGACCAGGTTGGGTTTTAATCAAGTCAAGGGTCAAGTTGGGTCAGATTTTGGACCAATTTATAAGGCTTGACTTAATTTATTTTCTATGAATTTTTTTTTTGTTTGATATAAGTTTGTTTTTTAAAAAAAACTAACTTTCTATTTGTTCAATTGAATATGAACCATTTTTTTATTAATATATGATATCTATTTTATTAAATATAAATACATTTTTTTCCTTTCAAAATTTTAACTTCAAATTTGTAAAAAATAATTTTAAAAAAAATATAAAAAAGGTTTTTGATAGAGACTTAATTGACCCCGCCTCCCAATCTATATTAACCACACTCCTTGGTCTATTTTGGTGGTTTTCATGGCCTATATCCAATGGATCCACTTGAACCTCATTAGGTTGAAGTGGGCTGCTATCACTGAGATTTTCAAAGTCAACTTAGTCTAATGTTTATAGTAGTAAGAAAAACGAGAAATATACGGTTTTTATTTTTTGTGAAATTTTAATTTTTTTATAAATTATTGTAAAAAATAATTTATCAAAAATTTTATTTTATATAAAATTAGTCCTTCAATCTTTATTAATCTAAATAGAAGGATTGATTTTATATAAATTTAAATTTATCAAAGACTAATTTATATAAATTTAAATTTATGAAAAATTAATTTGTTACTTTGTGAATGCTCAAATTATTATAAATTAAAAAATAGAAGATTAATTTTGTACCTTTTTTTTTGTTTAAATAACACTTCCAATGGGTTGATGGGAGTAGTGACAATTTTAATGATTATGAAAATGAAATAAAAAAGACAACCAACTATATGAAGCAATTATGCTTCTTAGACTGTCTCCACAACTTGTTTCACAAGGGTGATAAACAGCAAAATGCAGTGACTTCCAAACCAACTTTGATTTGGTTAAGCATCTTATTTTCCTCATCATTAGGGAGGCCTCTTCTCCGTTCCATCGCTTTTTCTTCACTATTTTCGACTTATCTCCATTTCTTATACCAGAGAACATTTTCTACCTTCATCTGTCACATGATACTAATTGTGAGAGGATGATTTGCAATTATAAAATTGATATGGATTGTGTTGTCGCATAAAAATATAGAGAGAGAACAAGTGAATAATAACATAGGACAAAAAGTCTTATATACATTTTCATTTTTAATATTTCACCTTTTTTATCCTTATAACTATACGGTGTATGTAATTACAAAATATATTTATATCTATTTCTGATTTAAATATTTTCAATTATTATTAATTCCATGCAGTTATACTAGATGCTTTCATCTTATAAAGTTATTAAATTAAATTTGAGCCGTCACGTATTTGGTTATGGAACAAATTCGGACTTGTCCTTTGAAATCTGGTTGAGAATTGCATTAAATGTAAGCGGAGAGAAAAAAAAAAAAAAGAAATAAATGAAAAAATAAAATAAAATGTGTCCAATACGTAATTTTACTGCCTCACTTTCTTTTTTCTCTCTTTTTTTTTTTTTTCCCTAACGACATGTTTGCATTTTCAACCTAACTGTAGTGAATGTATACTCACAATGATTATCTAAGTAAAATTGTTTAAAAGTTAACATAATATAATGTAAACTTAAATAGTTTTATTAATATATACTTAAATAATTAAACACATAAATATTTTTAATTTCAATAACCTGGGGTTAGCCCCGTCTAACACGACAGGTGAGGAAAAATCAACACATACATTAATTTCAACGTTATAATGTTACATATGGAGACTCATGCCGCTGAATCCGTATCATATAACCTATACTCTGTAGAGTACGAATATTCCAAAGAAGCGCCGTGTTTGACTCGCTTGCCTTCTCTTTGACGCGGCTTTCTGAGAAACACAACAGCTAATGAGCCCAAAAACAAAGACGCGTTCTTCTTCTTTCTCTGCTTCTTCCCCTTAACCCAATACCTCTCACTCCCTCCTATGCACAAACATGACATAGAAACTCCATTTCCACTTAGAACAACATCGATATGGCCACAAATTTCTGGGTTTCTCTGATTTTCATTTTGGTCTTGAATTTCCATATCCCATCCTCACATGCCCAGCAAGCGTACGTCAACAACAAGCAGCTCGACTGCGAAAACTCGTACAATGTCACATACGGCAATCTATGCAACGGCGTCGCTCGCTCCTGCACCTCCTACCTCACCTTCCGATCATCTCCTCCTCAGTATAGTTCTCCTTCCTCCATAGCTTTTCTCTTGAACTCCACGACCCGCCTCATTGCCGACACCAACAACATCTCCGACGTTGACCCCATCTCTTCCAGCTCTATGGTCATCGTCCCCGTGAGCTGCTCCTGCTCCGGCAACGGTGAATACTACCAGCACAACGCCTCCCACTTCTTGAAGCGAAATGAAACCTATTTCAGTGTGGCTAATAATACCTACCAGGCTCTCACTACTTGCCAAGCTCTTCAAGCTCAAAACGTTTACGGAGTCCGGAATCTCACAGCTGGGCTTGAGTTGCATGTGCCTCTTCGGTGTGCGTGTCCCACAGCCAAGCAGGTGGAGTCTGGGTTTAAGTATTTGCTCACGTATTTGGTTTCGCAAGGTGAATCGTCGTCTTCCATTGCTGAGATATTTGGGGTCGATGAACAGAGCATTTTGGATGCGAACGAGCTTTCTGCGAATTCCGTTATCTACTATTTTACTCCGATCATGGTTCCTCTTAAAAAAGAGCCCACCGGAATAAAGACGGTGGTTCCTCCCCCTCCCCCTCCGCCGCCGCCGCCTCCGCCGGCGTCGGCAGGCGATTCCAATTCTTCCAAGAAATGGGTCATCGTCGGAGTCACGGTCGGAGCTGCTTTCCTCCTTCTTCTCGCCCTGTCGGGATTTCTCCTCTGCTATTTCCGCCGCCGCCCCCGGGGGCAATCTCAGCCACCGTCATCGGCTCCGACAACGACGACCGACACCACTAAGAAGCTCGCAGATTCTGGCACGACCGGCTCATGGTCCCTATCTTCGGAGGGGATTCGCTACGCCATTGATTCGTTAACAATTTATGAATTCGAGGATTTGCGGAAAGCCACGAACTTTTTCAACGAAACTAACAGAATCAAGGGATCTATTTACAGAGCAACGTTCAAGGGAGACGATGCTGCGGTCAAAATCTATAAAGGGGATGTGTCCAGCGAGATCAACATTCTGAAGCGAATCAACCACACCAACATCACGAGGCTCTCTGGCTACTGCGTCCACAAAGGAAACACTTATCTCGTTTATGAATTCGCCCAAAATGGATCCCTTGACGTTTGGCTTCATAACAACAATAAGAACAAGTATCAGAATTCTTTCTCGACTCTGAATTGGAGGCAGAGGGTTCAGATTGCTCACGACGTTGCTGACGCACTGAATTACCTTCACAACTACACCAACCCTCCTCATATCCACAAGAATCTCAACAGTGGGAATGTGCTTCTGGATGGGAATTTCAGAGCTAAAGTTTCGAACTTCGGGTTAGCGAGAGTACTGGACAATGAAGAAGAAGGTGGGTTTCAAGTTACGAGGCATGTGATCGGCACACAAGGGTATATGCCACCGGAGTATATGGAGAACGGCGTGATAACTCCGAAAATGGACGTTTTTGCATTTGGGGTTGTGATTCTGGAGCTGATTTCAGGGAGGGAAGCCATTGTTGGGGTGGAGAAGCTTCTGTCATCGTTTGCGAGGGAGATGCTTGATGGAGACAATGTGGTGGAGAAGCTACGAGGTTTTGTGGATCCAAGTCTGGGAGAGGAATACCCACTGGATTTGGCATACTCCATGGCACAAATCGCTAAACGCTGCGTCGAACGCGACATCAATTCGCGACCAGACATTTCTGATGTGTTCATGACACTGTCCAAGATTCAATCCTCTACGCTTGATTGGGATCATTCTGTTGAGGTTGATAGTTCCAAATCTTTTACCACAATGTCCGGCGGCAGATAGATCAAGATTGATGATTACATGTTTGTGGGTGTTCATTTTTTTTCTCATTATGATATGATTAATTATTATATATAAAATAATATTTTTTTTCTATTTTAATAAATATAGTGATGGTGTCTCAACAGAGCTTCCACCACATTTTTGGCTGCTCATTCTTCAACGTTATTATGATCACGGATGATTACAGCCCTGCCCTCGTTTATTTGCTGTGTTAGGTTGGTTTTATTTTTTATTTTTTAAAAAATTTATTTACATAATTGGCCTCAATAATTTGATTAATAAAATATAACATTTCTTGGCTGCTTTATTCTGACATTAAGTTAATGCATCAGTCCTGCTGTCTTGCTAAGAACAACTTCTTGTATTATTGATTGTCAATCAAGGAATTTAACTTTGATTAGAATTCAAACTCAAATTTTGGATACAACTTCAATAGTTATTGAACCAAAGTCAATCAAGTTGATTAGTAAACATGTGATCTTTTATAATTCCCTAAACACACCAACATTTTCGAATATATTAATGCAAGAGAAAAAAATCATGAGTCTCCCGTGAGAAGATATTTCTTTCAGAATACTTGGTTCTCATTAATTCGATGTCCGTCTCTAATGATATATCATGGGTAATCAAAATTTCATAGAAAGTAATTTATGATAACTTTATAAGTAATATAAGATTACATATATCAATAATTTCCCGTTTTTCAGTTAATTTGGTTCTAATTAAAATTTAAACGTAAATTCTTTAATTTTGACTACGACTCTAATATAATTTAACCAAAACTCATTGGTCCTGATGCAAAATATTAATATTCTCTATATCAATCAAGTGACAGAGAGCATCATTGCTAATCTTTATGCTTCCACAATGAAATCCCCAATTGAGATACAAGAATCAATGGAATTTAAGCAAAGCAAAATATTATTAAAGAACTCAAAGAATTGAACAGCAACAGAGCTGAAGAACATAATACATTCTATCAAGCGCCAGTGACAAGTATCAGTGGGTTCGTCTCATATGTAAATTATGCCACAGCTATTTCTGAGACAAAGGATTATACAGAAAATACAGTATAGAGCATCGTGGCAACCCACTACCTAGTCATTTGTATGGGATGAATGCCATATGCCCTCAGGTTCAACTCATTCATCAACTATGACGGGGTGCTAATATCCTTATGACCAGTTTGGAATATTTTCTGTAGCTTCATTTACCATTTTTACCAAAGTCACCTGCAAAAAATAAAGTCGCACTTGTAAAGCTCCCCAGATGATCTCAGTCTCTCAAAAACCACAAGATAATTTCTCGAGGAAATTTCTACTTTTGTTTTCTGATAAATAGGCGATTTTTTTCATCTCATCACTCATAATGTTTTTTTTTTCCCTTCCAATTTAATCATTCATTTCTTAAAATGCATTCATTGTTTCTTTTATGAGTAAAACACTAAATAAATATAATTCATTCCAAAATAATCACGTTATATCTCATTAGTAATAGAAAACCAAGTGTGATGAAACATACCACACTTTCTGGAACACCAGGCGGAGGCAATGGAAGATTTTTGGGGGGAGCAACATGGTTGTACGATCTTTTGTCAAACCTCCATTCTCCAATCGTTCCATAGGTAAGCTCACCCTGCATATCATGACATCATACATTGACAAACAACAGTAAGATACTCGATATAATAGATAAGCAGATGTCATTCCATTGGTTAATTGAACTATAAATCAGTCTTCTTTCTTTTTCTTTTTACTTTCCTTTCTCCAGTGGACATTAAAGAAAAAATGTCTAGGAGATCAATCTCAATACAATACCTTCATAGTATAGTCACATCCATATGTGTAGTGAATTACATAGGTCTTGCCAAGTGCTTTGTCCCATGGAGGCTGCCACACATAATCAACAGACAGATGCTTGTAAATTTGGAGGTAGAAAATGTTCATATCATGATTATAAACAAACCTTTGCAACTATGTCTTCTAGAATAATCTTAATAGTTGAAACTTGAAAAGCTTTAAAGAATGAGGCAGAAATCGAATGCCTCAAAATTAATAGATAAAGAGTCCACGCTAAATTAATGAAGTAGTGCATTTCATTGTTTTTGCATACTTCCGGGTGTACATGCATGATGCATTGGACAACGCAAAATTATTCCATATATTACTTGCAATATTTTTAATTTAAGGGGGCACCATAGAATGGTCAGATATATCTAGGCGACAACTATCTTATTTGGTATCATATAATATAATAGACAGAAATCAGAGTCCTCAGCAATCAAAGATAGCCAACTGTACGAGCATTAACTAGCAAAACTTGAACTTTTCTACTCAGTATCAATATATACAAAATGAGAGCTTATCAATCCAAGACAGCAAAAGAAAGGAAGAGAACCTGAATCATGAATTCCTTGTATAATATGTTACCAACACCATGAAGAGCAGATGAAACAGCATAAGCATACCTATGAAATTAGTGAAACAAACGTAAGAATCAAGAAGTTGTAGTAAGTCTGCAAAAAAAAATCATATGGATCTGAGAAAATTACATTTCAAGCACCCAACCAAAGGCTTTATCTGTTTCAGGATCCTTCTTCATTGCAATGGAAACATTCATCCAAGTGGGAGCAATCTTCTTAAGGGATTCCTAACATATTTTCAAATAAAATCAAACAATCCCCAAAATTAGATGATCATGCATAACTAACACCCAAGAATTTAATATATACCTTCCCGACAATAACAGGTGAATTCCCTATTGGGTCTATATTAGTTATTGGTCCATTCTCCTCAGGAAAATACTTCCGTAGCACTGACTCATACTTTTTGGGCTCAATGTAAAAGAAAGGAAATGCTGCTCCAAGCCCTTCTCTGGATAAGTTTGGTATAGGTTTGACAATTATGTGATCTGGCTCAGCCATCAATATGTAACTGGTAAATGGTACAATAGACATTAATAAAGTCAAAACCAAAACAAATAAAATGGCTAACAATTTGCACACAGAAATTTGTAGCTAAAATCCCATACTCTTCTTTAATATCTGCTTCTTTTAGCCACTGTACAAATGCCCAAGGTCTATTGAGCACTATGTAACCCTGTGATAAATAAAAATCAGCATCAAAAGTATAAGGTATGTTTTCATTCAGCCATTAACAATAGATAAAAGGTTCAGAAAGATAAGTTCTCGAGAATTTTATTTGTTATTCCACATAAAAAGTGGGTAAAACTCTTAAGTTATAATCCTGTGAATTCTGCCTTCCCTTAGACAGTGAGAAATTGACATTCCTCAGCATCTTTTCCATAAAATTAATAATTCATCAAAAAGAAGATTATTCAAGTCATGATCCAGGAGCCTAAGTATGGTTGTTTTCTACCTTCCATAACCAAAGAAGGGAAGTAATGATTACAAGAATATAACAAATTACCACCCTATACCACCCGATTTAATGTAGAACCAAAACATTGGTTAACACTAACTATGTTATAATTCCTTATCCCAACTTCGCTTTTCTTTGTACAGGTTACATAGACAATCCAGGCATCTTTTCTATAAAATTAATCATGTGTTATAGAAGATTCTTTGTTCATGATCAAGCAGCCTAAGTTTGAATATCTTTTAGCTTCCATAACCAAAAAGGGAAGTAATGATTACATGAATTTAAATATACACTACCATATTTGACATAGAACCAAAACATTGGCAGACACAAAGTGTATTATAATCATTCCCAATTACAAACCCCCCACCCCAACTTACAAAGACATCATAAACTAAAATAATTAGCATAGTTATCTTCGTCCCATATTGCTTCACAATCACAGTAGAGAACATTCATGCTTCGTCTTGTACTCTTGCTGACATGTACTGAATGTGCTAGCAAGGGTATTCTAGTCTTGTGCTTAATAAGAGTCTATTAATTAGTTAGATTTATCAACTAGGTGGTTAGTTGTTTAGCACTGCATAAGAGGCAGAACCATGCGTCTATAATGATACTTGTGAATAGAATTGAACTTCCTTCTTCTCTTCACTCTTCTCTCTTCTTCCTCTTCTCTGTTCTTTCTCTATTCTTCTCTTTTCTTTCTCACTTCTAATCTTCTATCCTTCCTAGTTCCTATTACTTGCCAAAATTGAACTCTCAAATTCCCAGTTACAAACCCTAAATTCCGACTTACAAGGATATCATAGACCAATATAATTAACAAAACTATCTTCGTTCCATATTAGGTCTTAATCACGCTAGAGAATGACATAGAGAATACCTGTACTCTTCTAGCTCCCACAACCAAAGAAGGGAAGTTTAAGACTACAAGAATTTAGCAATATACCACCAGATTTGATGTACAACCAAAGCGTTGATAAATACTAACTTTGTCATAATTCATAATCTCAATTGACCAAAGTAAAAAGTTATAATTCATAATCCCAACTTCCCAATTCACAAAGACATCATAAACTAATATAATTATCATCGTGCCATACAGCATCACAATCACGGTCGATAATGACGCGGAAAGCATATGTATGCTTCGTCATTGTACTGTTGCCAAAATTTAACTCTCAAAAGAAGTCCCAAAAGCACAACTACCATAATAGGACGGAGAGGAGGAAACATGAAGAACAATACCTGGTCCATTCCAGCAGGTAAAGGCTGGGCAACGAAGGTGGGGATCTCATCCATGAACTGGTCAGGTCTCCCAGAGTGAAGGATCCTGGTGAATCTACCCATCTCCGAATTGGGTTGATTTTGGAACTTCTTGAACCAGTAATACATGATCCTACACTGCCAAGTATTGTACACTGAATCGGAGGCCGTGACCGCAGTGTGGAAGAGCCTCTTCGGTTTGCCATTGCCATTTGACCTGTCGAGTGGCATCTTGATAATGGGATCCACAGAAATGGAGGATCTGGAAGGACCAGGAAATTCCTGCCTGAGAGGGGCATTGGCTGAGATGAGGATATTGTAAGTGATTAAAGCCACAGAGAAGCATATGAGAGCTGTGAAGAACAAATTCCCACACCCCATGTTTCAGATCTCTCTTTTACTTCTGTCTCTATTTCGAGAACATAAATCCTTATATGAAGTTTACAGAGACGAGTGCTGGAGTTGAAGAACAAGGCAGGCGGCTAAGTCGTCGACACAGAGTGCACTTTGTTGAAATAAAAGCATCGCTGATATTTTTGTTTGACCCTGTAGTCCTGTTCGAAATGTACTTCATTAATATATAAAACAAAAAGGAAAAATGATTCTTAGTAGTTAAATATAACTTGTACAATTATTTTGAAATGTTAAAAAAAATATTATTCTAAAAGATTGTATACTTGTTATGAGACTTTAAAATGTTGATCTAAAAATCTTTTATTATGTATTTTTGAATTGAGACATAATCATTTCATGTGAAAAAAATTAATTTATGAATTTTTTAACATAATTTTAAAATTTAATATCATTCATTTTAACAAAATTAATTACTAAAAATTTTAAAATAATTTAGAATTTAAAATTATAGTAATTTTTAGTCAACACATAATAAATATATCATTAATTAATCATAATTTAATTAATATATAATTTAATCTAAAACATAGATATATACATATTATATTTTAACTAAATAACAACATAATAAAATTATAAAACAATACATAAATATTTCTCCTTAAAATTGTTCATACTAAAAATAAACTTATCATCCCTTCCTCCAATTATCCTTATAAAAAATGTATCTTTTATTAATATAAATTGCTGAGAATTTGTCGGTTTTTCTTTATGAATCTGGCTCTTTCCCTGATCTATCTGGCAATTGCTCACAACAAGGATTTTTAATTTTATTAAAGAGACGGAAACGAGTCATATGATAAGATGCCTTGGAGACACAACACCACATATATATATATATATATATATATCGTTAGTTAGTTAGTTATCTATTTCTAGAAATACAAGAAAGGGTAACCATCATGAATAATTATGGATTATTAAATCTAAATAATTATAACATATCAAGGGTATTTATAATTGTCAGGAGCCTTATAAATATGAATAAGACGTAGATATAAATTTTTAAATTTTACTTGTCAAGTTATTTAATTAATACATGATTAGTGTATATTTATTAGAATTAACATAAAGATTAAATAGTTTAATTTAAAAATTATACAATTATTTATAATAACTAAATATGTATCATGATGTATTTGAAAACTAACATAATTATTATGTTTTAATTGAAAATAACATAATAAATACAATTTT
Source organism: Delonix regia (assembly GCA_037074485.1). Lineage (NCBI taxonomy): Eukaryota > Viridiplantae > Streptophyta > Magnoliopsida > Fabales > Fabaceae > Delonix > Delonix regia. Next base: position 9,272,952 of record CM073453.1, read on the forward strand.
TTTTTTACTAATATGGCATTTGACACAAAATTAAGAGGGGTTCAGATCTTATTGAGAGTCAAATTAGAAAAAAAAATAATTAAGAGACAAAAATAAAACTTATGATAAAATTAAAGGATCAAAATAAAACTAAATGAATTTAAGGAATAAAAGTGAAATTAAGAAAGTTAAAGAATCAAACTTGAATTAAATGAACTTAATGAATGAAAATAAAACTTATATAAAGTTAAGAAATCAAATTAAAATTAAATAAATTTAAAGGATAAAAATAAATTTTTAAATAAAATTAAGAGGTAAAAATACTTTTTCATCCAACTTTTTAATATGTGAGAGAGAGCGAGAGAGAGAGAGTGAACACGTGCAGTTTTTGTTGGCAGAGAGAGGGACACATTTTCCAAAATAATATTAAAAGACTCCAAGAATCATTCCAAGTCTCTTATGTATTTTTTAAAATATGACATTTAACATAACATAAAGGGTTTCTTCATCCAAAATCCCTTAAAAAAAGTATAGCATTCCTGTTAAATAAATGATTATTTTGATTTTATACTTTTCTAATAGTATAAAAATAAAATAGCATAATTAATTGAATGAAATTCGAATGCAATAAAATCTTGAATATTTTTAGAATATATGTACACTTTTTTAATAACTACGTGTTCATCAATTCTAGACTTAATGAGATTAAAACAGATATTTATATTGAAAGTGGTCCAATTCTTTTATTAAGTGCTAGTCCTTATCACGAGATGCTCCCGCATTATGCTACCTTGATTGAAATTGACTTGTTTTCAAGTCTTCATTGAAAGGAAGTGAATTTGCAACGTCCAAGATATTTTCTTATCCAACAGGTAAACTCAATTTTATAAGTATTTTCTTTAACACTTTGAATGAACCATCAACATTTTTGGGTTAAGTTCTTATGTGATGAAGGACTCTTTCTTAATTGAAAGAGAAATAGTAGAGAAACTATTATAAAAAATTAGAGGAAATTAAAACTAGAGATGAATTTATAGGAAGTGTGGGGTGATCACTTTTTTTAAATTTTTGAATATTTTAACTTTCATATGTAATAATAATAACTCATCCATCTTACTTTCTAAGATTTTGGCTCCCTTACCTCATTATCAAAGTATAACTTTTATTTCTTAAATTTAAAGTCATGTTTAAAGATACAATTTTGTAGAATTCAAAATCTTTATCTATCCGGAATTGGGTAATGAAGTGATCATTTTTTGATACATGAGTTATAATGAATATTAATGCCTTGTTAGGCCAACTTTGTCTTTTAACTAGTCCATGTAATTTTATTGGACTATTCTTTTGCTAAATTCCTCTCTCCCGAGTCTTTTTTCCCTTGTAGAAAGCAACAAACTAGGGACAAAGATTTGAAATTAATGAATAGAAAATCACCTTTCGATTAGTCATGAGGTCTATGCTAAATTTTATTAAATAAACTACCCCTTGCTTTGCCTTATTTTTTATATGCTTATTCTTCTATGTCTTTGAATATTTTGTATTCCAAAATGATTTATTTTGCTTATTGAGATATTGGAAATTGAATTTGTTTTAATAAGATTTCTTTTGTGATGGAGCATTAGACTTTGTCATTATTGGCATTTTGATTGTAAAGTCAAAGTACTATATTGCTAAAAGGAAATTCATGTTGTATTTCCGTTGTAGTTCTTCTTTTAAACTTCGGAGTTAGAGACTAGAATTAATGATATATATTATTAATTGATATGGTCAACAAAACAATCGAACAATATTTCAAAAATTGAGGAACCGAAAATAATAATAATAACCTTTGTTTTCACCACCTTCTATTAATGTAAGTGAAAAATATCATATTTAATTCTTTGTAAACTTGCAAATATTTTTCTCAAGCTCCTAAGAATGAAATTAAAGAGTCGAACTAAAATAGAATTATGTTAATCATTTTGATCTAATGTAATCCAAAAGTGTAAAATTTGTAAAGCCTCTAAAATTAGAGAAATAAAGAAAAAAAAAAAGTAGATGAAAAGAGATGATGTAAACTCTATGGATACCTACTCCTTGTGTCACTAACTTTAGAGATATTTTATACACATTATACTTTTGAAGATTCATTTGCTTTAAAGATGCCGATTTGATAAACGTAATTGACATGTTTGCTTAAAAGTGATTTATTTACAGACAAATAAGTAGAATTAGCGATTTATTTTTGTATTTATATTTTTCAAAAATTGAATTTAGTTTAAAGTTATCTATGTAAATTTATATTTCTTTTTTTATTCATGTATATCTTTCTTTTTTTGGTTTGATGAAAAAAAAACTTGACTTATTTAAATTGAAGTTATTTTATTAACAATATGATATATTATATTAGCAACATTTATTCTGCAAAATTGAACTATAAGTTGGTACGAAGAACGTGAATAGATAGTTATAAATACTTACGACTCATTCTTGAAGTCAAGTTTTCTTAAATAATTTAGTTAGCTTAATTATTTTGCAAAATTGAATCATTTAAAGCAACTTTCTGAATATAATAGAAATAAAATAAGGTCATTAGAAACATATCCAGCTACTAAAATTTGTGATTCATAAAAATACTCTGTACTGTAAACTTTCTCTTTAGACAAGTCTTTTTTTTTTTTCTTTTTTTAACAATTAGATCAAATAACTCACCGTGCTAGGGATTTCATAAATGATGAATGATTAATTCGTACCGCTACACATCTCAGCATTCCTGCCAACAGTAAACTAGTAAAGTGCATTCTCAAGCAAATACACATTGCACTTATCCAATTTTGCTTCGTTGAATCTAATTGACTTTCTTCACAACATCATGTTCACATTTTACACTCAAAAAGTAAGATATATCATATAAAATGAACTATGATTACCATAAGGCACCAGGGGAGTACAAATAAATTACATATTGAAAATAAATGAGAGGTTGGGGGGGGGGGGGGTGGAGAAATTAAACCATGGGAATGGGTTCGCATTGTGAAAGATGGAATGGAATAAGGATTTGCCAATGGCCACATTTTGATGAGCCCAGGATGGTTTGATGTACATTTTCAATATCATTCCATATTTAAGATCGAAAGGTTTAACGATGATTACATCTATTCTTAGCAGCACCTACCAGACGTGAATTCCCTGCTTCAGCAAAACATGGAACAAATACAACCAGCATTGAGCAACAAGAAAGACTAGTCCAATTTAATTAAAGACATAGATCATAAGCATAAATAATAAACGTGACTTGACGCCCAAGGAACAGGAAAATAATTTACAAGGACAAAAAGGAAGTAAGCATTTTAATTTTTTTTTTTCGTTGAGCATTGAAAATCTCAATTCTTGACATTCAAGCATTCAAACAAATAGATAATGTCACTGAATTGCTAATACATACACACAGCAAGAAAATAAGTGAGCCTTACCTTTAATCTAAAGCCCCCAAGTTTCTACACAATGAACAACTTCAAAGACGCAAACACACCAGACAACAGCAACAGCATTGTCATGTAAACTTGCTAGGCTTGCGATTTATGAGTATCAAATTGTATTAGTCGATATCAACAGCAGATCTATTTGATTGCCATAGATGCTGAGGCCGCTGCTGCCTCCGTTATTAATGAAATTGGTTGGCAAGCCTGGAGGCAAGAACCAATGTCGAATGGATGCAACTCAGCACCATAAAAAATAAGATTGACACCAGGGAGGAGAACTTCTTTACTGTCATTTTCATCTGGTTCTAGTTCAATTTTTGATGCATTAGCCTTAGGGGTTTCTTCAATGGGCCTTGTAACAGTGCACATAGAGGGGAGGGGGGTGAATAGGTACACTTAAAATTTTAAAATAAAAATTGGTTTTAAAAATTTTAGTTAACTAAAAAATTTACAGTCAACTGTAATTCGCAATAAATAGTTGACTGAAATAAAATACAATCAACTGAATTTTTCAATGAAGTGTTCACTTTACTATAGCTGTCAAAGTGGGTCAACCCGGCCCTCCCAAGCTGACTCACCCGAGTTGGTGTGTTAAACGAATCAGTCTATTTAACCCACCATAAGGTGGTGGGTTAAAAATCTCAACCCATCCCATCTGGTGGGTTAAGCGAACTGACCCATTTAAGCCACTAAAAAATTAAAAAAAATAAAAATAAAATAAAAAATTATAAAAATTCAAATGTGACATTTTTTAAGCATATATCTTATTTAATCAATTAATTTCTATATCAATATAAATAAACAAAAAAATAACTAAATAAAAAGCAAATTTAAACGAATTAAAACAAATAGAGTAATATAATAATTCAATGATTCATTAATAATAAGAATATGATTATGACCAGAATGTTCAAATATGGTAAATTATAAAATAATAGAGACAACACAACACATATATTATGATTAATTTTTTTAAATAGAAAAGTGCAGTAGACTGGAGCGCTAGACTGAGTGAGTGAAAAATTAAAAAAAAAAATGAACAACCCATTTAACCTGCGAGTTAGCTCGTTTAATTCGCGGGTTGCACAGGCCGAGTTGATAGAAGTATCTTAAACGGGTTCTCAAAGGAACTCCTCAACCCAACCCACCTTTTAGGTGGGTTAAACAAGCTCGACCCAGTGGGTCGAATACGTTTTGACAACTCTGCACTTTACTAGAAGAGAAGAAAGTTAACTGAAAATATCTTTAGATAGCTATATCCTGCAATAAATAGTTAACTGTAATAAATTAAAGTTAACTGAACTTTTCAGTGGTGAGTTTGACGTGACAGAGGAAATACAGTTAACTATAAATGTTTCAGTGAACTGAATTTCTTGAAAAGAATAGATGAGTGAAGAAATCAGTTAACTATAAAATTTTAAGTTGACTAAAAATATATTGAAAGACAAAGATCAGGAAAAGAAAATCGAACACGCAAGATTATCTTGGTTCGGTCAACTACAGTGCCTACTTCCAATCCCTTTGTCTTATCTAAGGGATTTTCTACTAAGAAATGTTTTCTTACACCTTCACAAAGAGTTTTCACGTGCTAACTCCAACATAAGCTTTTCTAGCTCAACTTCAAACTTTACAACAACAACCTTCTTCTCCACTGAGATAGAGGTATACCAACAGTAGAAGAGAACTGACTTTTATAAATCCTACATAGTTGAGTTTTCTCTAACAGCTCAATAATACTTCTAAAAAGCTGATAAACCGAAAACTAAGTTCTTAAGAAAGTAAAACTTAAAAATGTTACTGAGTGCTTCTTCCTTTTGGGGCTTTTTCGTATTCTGTCTCACTTTCTTGTTTTTAGAAAGAGTTGTTGGAGATCATTTATTACAAAAGATATTGATGATGAGAGAAATATTCAGCTATTCCTTCTTTAACTGCTATGAAGTACAGTTTTTGGCTCCAATGGCGCGGCTGTTTCAAGTTTTGCTAAGGCGCCATTAATGGTTTCTATTGTTAGCACTTCCAGGAGGTAAGAAGGAGGCGCAAGAAAAGTGTGGCAAAGGAAGTTTAGAGAAACTTTGATGTTTTTCACTGCATAACAGCTTTTGTACTTAGATGAGCTGTCTTCCACTTGTGGGCTGAGATGGGCTGCACATCAGACTTGCTTTTCTGATATGGATGGGCTTTTTCTTTCTTCATTTGATTTGTCATCCATCAAATATGAGTTTTGGGCCATTTCATATTTTGGGCCAACAATCTCCCCCTTTTGATGATGATAAAACCAAATGGAGAACCTTGCATAAGCTCCCCCTGAAACTAAGAATTCTTACAAAGCAAAGAAATATGACAACCAACACACATAGGTAATGTCATAGTAGTCAGCCAACATTCACAAATAATATCACAATAATTTCAGTATTGATATATCATTCATCATTCATTCAAATCATGATCACAATAATGTAAAATATCATCCATTAGTCATTCAATATCAGTAGAGTCATAATAATATTCGATATCTTCCATTAGAAATAGTAGAGCAATGTAAAGTTCTATTAGAGAATTAAAAATAATACAGAATCCATTAGAGTAATACACCAACTCCAACAAAAAATAGTTAACTGAAAATAAGTGTAAAATAAATTTAAGTTGATTGAAGTTTGTTCTCCTCCTTTTTGTCATAACTCAAAAGGAGAGTGAGCAAAAAGAAGGGCCATTATGGGCCATGTGTCAATCAGAAAGAGAAATCCTACAAAGTCAATGACGCTTAAAGGATTAAAGAAGCTGCTGAAGACTTACATGTGATTAAAGGATGGTGTTATGAAGGACTTGAAATTGTTGAGTTAGCTGGGATTCTCTCTGTTGCAGAGGATCCTTGGCGTCTTAGACATCAGTGTTGATTATGTCCTGGTGCTGATTGTAGGTATTCAGTTGGCCACGAATGATTAACAGCTGGGATTGAACTTCAATTAACTGAATGTGCAGGGAGTCCATAAGAGAGAGCATATGAGTTTGGTTATTTACCAAAGTGTTGAGGATTTGAAGTGGGTTTGGGAGAAAATTTCCCACCAAGGAGGGTTCTATTTGTGGTGCAGAGGAGGATGGAGGCACAAAATCCTTAGGAGGCTCAGAAGGAGTTGGAATTTGTTAAGCTGGAGGGCTTTCAATGTTTTCCATTCTTACCCATTGATTATCCATGAGTTTATATTTCATTAGTTTAAAAGATGAAGCATCATATGTGGCAGTTATTTGTTTGCAAGGGTGTTGATCTAAATCAACTCCCTAATCTCTGAATATTTGAGTAAGGAGCATGTCGTAAGGAAGGCTAAAGGTGGGATCTTGATGGGTACTACTCTCTAGAATGTATTGAAGTATCCAATTATGCAAGTTTATAGGTTGTTGGGCATGCAGGTAGAATAGTAGGAGCAATTCCCTCTTGCTTAGCACTTCTAGAGATCTAGTTCTAGGAAGCACACATGTGGCAATCATATGTGTTTAAACTCTGTCCTTAAATGAGAAGATTAACCCATTTAGTTTCTGACCCTGTAAAAACTCACTTCTCTCAACTAATTCATTCTTAACCTTCTCATAGGTAAAGTTGAAAGATTTTGGCCGTTTGCTCTTAAAGAAAAATTTATCCTTAGCATCAAAGTGCATGTTCAAAACCACAGCTATGGTACTCTCATCTATGGTTGTTCGAACTCCATCAACCAAAAACTCAAGGGTGGACTCATCACCAAGAACAGACAAATTTGTATTGAATTTTTTGACTAAATCTTCATAAACTGGTTCTAATAGAGTAAATATGGAAGACCATCCTAAGTTTCGAATTTCTGGCTCGACAAGGACATATATTTTGGCAAGTTTTTCAAACAGAACAATTCGGTCATAAGCAATAGGTTTAGAGGTAAAATATTATCTATACTTGGTCTCATGCTTTGTTGATTGAAAATGCCTTAAAATATGGGAAGAGAAAATACCCTTTCCTTTGGTATTTTTAGGTTGGGCAGAGGTGGCTGAATTTTTTGTTGGGGGGCGAGCAGACTATGGTGGTAGGAATCTCCATGGGTGTTTCTTGGGCTTCGACATTTTCGGCAGATGTGGGAATTTCTTCAGTCATCAGGTTTTCTTCTACAGAAATTAGTGGTTCCTCTTCTTCTGGTGAAGATGAAGGAACGACCACCTTTCATTTTCTTCTAGAAGTTGTTGGCTTTGGAGAGGGCGTCGAGACTAGTGATTCACTCACAGGGGGCAGAGGTTGCTCCTCGATGGTCGTCACTGGAGGAGGTTGAACTGCTGCAAATTGACGCGTGGATCGTTGATGAGTAAAAATTGTGTTTTCTGCCATGGAAATCGGTGGTCAAGTTTGTCACAGCGAAAGAGACAAAAAGTTCCAAGAGAGGATTTTTGAGTGTTCTAGGGCATGAAACGTTCAGAGTGAGAGACTGAGAGGCAGTCTAGTGCTTTTTAAGTCTCACAAGGGGCAGAGGTTGCTCCTCGATGGTCATTACTAGAGGAGGTTGAACTGCTGCAAATCGACGCATGGATCGTTGACGAGTAAAAGTTGCATTTTCTGCCATGGAAACCGGTGGTCGAGTTTGTCGCAGTGAAAGAGACAGAGAGTTCCAAGAGAGGATTTCTGAGTGTTCTAGGGCACAAAACGTTCAGAGTGAGAGACTGAGAGGCAGTCTGGTGTTTTTTAAGTCTTGAGAAAAGTTGAAAAACATGTCTTCTCATATCAGTTAGTGTGAACAGGATGGTTACAGAGTTGATTCCCAAGGATGGTTTCATGATGTAACTGTCAGAAAGTTATGGAGGGAAACCAGAAAGTTTCTAACAGATTTGATTTGGTGATCAACAAAACACATCGTTTTGGATCTCTCTTTTTAAGATTGACAACTTTGGCTTCAGGAAAAAAATCAGTTAACTCAAAATAATATAGTTGACTGAAATTAATGTAGTTAACTGAAAAATTTATAATTAACTGAAGTTTCTAAATTTCAATTAACTGAGAATTTTTAGTCGATTGAAAAGGAAAAAATTCAGTTAATTGAAAAATTTACAGTTGACTAAAAATTTCTAGAAAAACTTATATTTCACATGACTCAATTATTCCAAGTTCAGAGTGCATAAATTTGAACCTGTCTTCGTAAAGAGGCTTGGTGAAGATATCAGCTAGTTGATATTTGGTTTTAACATAATTTACCTTAATGGTTCCTTGTTGAACATGATCTCAGATAAAGTGATGGCGAACCTCGATGTGTTTTATTCTTGCATGATTGACTGGGTTCTTTGTTAAACATATGGCACTTGTTGTTATCACAGTAGATCAGAATTTGTGACAAACATAGAGAATAATCTTCAAGTTGTTGCTTCATTCATAGGAGTTGAGTGCAGCAACTTCTGAGTGCCATATATTCTATTTTGGTGGTAGATAATGCTACTGAGGTTTGCTTTTTGTTGGACCAATAGACTAGGGCTTTGCCAAGCATTTGACAAGTTCCACTAGTGCTCTTTCTATCTAATTTATCTCTCGCAAAGTCAGAATCTGCATATCCAACTAGATCAAAATTATTAGTTCTAGGATACCATAGATCATAATCTTGAGTTCCTACTAGATATCTAAATATTCTTTTAATTGCAACATAGTGAGTTTCTTTAGGATTAGTTTGGTATCTAGCACACATGCAAACACCGTTCATAATGTTAGGGCGACTAGCAGTAAGATATAAGAGAGAACTACTTCTATATACCTTTTGATCAAAATCCTTACCATTTTTATCCTTATCTAGGTGGGTAGAAGGATTTATGGAAGTTCCCATCGGTTTTGCGTTATCAAAACCAAATCTATGGAGAAGCTCCTTTATGTATTTAGTTTAACAGATGAATTTTCTTTTGTTTGTTTGTTTTATTTGGAGGCCAAGGAAGAATATCATTTCACCCATCATGCTAATTTCAAATTCACTTTGCATGAGCTTTGAAAATTCCTTACATAGATCATCATTAGTACTTCTAAAAACAATATCATCAACATATATTTGAACAAGTACAGATTCTTTGTTAGTTTTTCTGATGAACAATGTAATGTCAACATTTCCTCTTTTAAAATCATTTGATATGAGAAAATTGCTTAACCTCTCATACCAAACTCTAGGAGCTTGCTTTAAGCCATAAATGGCTTTTGAGAGTTTATATACATGGTTAGGCAATTCTATATTCTCAAACCCAAAAGGTTGTTTGACATACACTTCTTCATTTATCAAACCATTTAAGAATGCTGTCTTGACATCCATTTGGTATAATTTAAAATTCATGTGAGAAGCATAAGTAAGTAGCATTCTAATGGATTCTAGTCTAGCAACAGAAGCATAGGTTTCATCATAGTCAATACCTTCTTGTTGAGTGTATCCTTGGGCGACTAGACGAGCTTTGTTTCTTATTACCTTTCCTTACTCATCCAACTTATTTCTAAATACCCATTTTGTTCCTATTATTGAGACATCCTTTGGTTTCTCAACAAGAGTCTATACCTTATTTCATTTAAATTGGTTTAGCTCCCCTTGCATGGCTAGAATCCATCCTTCATCGATTAATGCTTCATCTACTGTCTTAGGCTCTATTTGGGAAAGAAGAGCCAAGTTGTTGTTTTGCTTGAATGATGATCTGATTCTTAGCCTTTCTTGTGGATTTCCAAGAATAAATTGCATGGGATAGGAGGGTAAGTGTTTCCATTCTCTTGGAAGTCTCTGTTATGTTTTGGACATTTCCAATTGACTGTGTTCTTTTTCTAGTTGACTGAAATCTTGATTTTTAGGAGTGGTTCGATTGGTGTTCAGTTGACTGCGTTCTTCCAGTTGATTAAAATTTTGGTCAGGTTGAATTTTCTGATTCTTGTCTGAGTTAGACACATTTTCTTGAATTTTCTGATTTGAGTGTTGAATAGAGACAGGAGCAGGTTCTTCATCATCATCTATGGCTACATATTTCTTGAAATTTGAGTTAGAGTCATCAAAAACTATATGCATGGATTATTCTACTACTAATGTACGTTTATTGTAGACTCTATATGATTTTTTAGAGGTTGAATATCCTAGAAATATACCTTCATCACTACATGCATCAAACTTTTCCTAGTTGTTTTTGCCATTATTGTGAATAAAACATTTGCAACCAAATGCATGAAAATAACTAATATTGGGTTTTCTTTTTTTCTAAAGTTCATAGGGTGTTTTCAAGAGGATAAACCTTATTAAGCAATGTTTCAAAATATAACCAACAGTATTTATAGCTTCAGTCCAAAAGTATTTGGGAAGATCATTGTCAATAAGCATCGTTCTAGCCATATCTTGTAACATTATATTCTTCCTTTCCACCACACCATTTTGTTATAGAGTTCTAGGAGAAGAGAAGTTATGGCTGAATCCATGCTTATTGCAGAAATTTTCAAAGAATTTATTTTCAAATACTTGACATCAAATACCCTTGTTCCATTTGAACTTGCTTGCAAAATATTTCAAAGAATTTGAAGGTTTCATCCTTATGACTTAGAAAGTATACCTAAGTGTATCTTAAGTAATCATCAATGATGACAAAAACATAACTCTTTCCGCTAAAACTTCTAGTTTGAGTAGGTCCAAACAAGTCCATGCGTAATAATTGAAATGGTCTAGAAGTAGATACACGATAATTAGGTTTAAAAGAGGACTTGGTTTGTTTGTCACATTGACATGCATCACATATATAATCCTTTTCAAAATTTAATTTTAGAAGACCTTTAACAAGTTCAAGTTTAGAAAGTTTTAAGATGAGATGCATGCTAACATGACCCAATCTTTTATGCCATACCCAAGAATCATTACAAACAGATGGGAGACATGTAACATTCTATATAAATAAATCTTCTATGTTCAATGTATATATGTTATCATGTCTTTGACCTACAAAAAGTGCTTTGTCACCATTGAACACTTTACAACAAAGTGATTCAAACATTACTTTGTAGCCTTTGCCACATAGTTGACTAATGCTAAGAAGATTATGTTTAAGTCTTTCCATAATATACAAATTTTCTATACAACAATCAGGGAGTAATTGTACCTTACCTATACCAACAATTTTACCTTTGCTGTTATCTTTAAAAGTGACCAATCCTTCATCCTTCATTGATATTGAACTGAATTTGGAAGGGTCTCCTATCATGTGTCTTCAGTAGCCATTGTCCAAGAACCATTGATTTTTGAAAGTTCTCCCTTTGAGACAAATCTGCAGAAAAGTTTACTTTGTTTTAGGTACCCATACTTGCTTGGGTCCTTTCTTGTTAGTATAGGCAGTAGAGGTGCCTTTAAGGATCCAAACCATGTTGTCTTTATAATATTTACATTTATAGCAAGTGTGACCTTTTCTTTGGCAATGAATACAAACGGTGGAAGAAGATTTTACAAAGAAATTTTTATATAGTTTAACAAAACTATTTTTATTATAACTAAGACCCGATTTGTCAAAACTACATTTCTATTTTCCTAAAAGCAAATTTAAGTTTTCTTCTCATCTAACAAAATTTGTTAAGTCTCTAGTTAATGTAAAAAACTTTAATTTGTAAATCTTTATTTTCACTCAAAGCCTTTTCGCTTTCAGTTTTTAGGATTTGAAAGTTTTTCTCAATTATATGTTTTTCTTCTTCTAAACTTCTATATTTAATGAATAACTTTTCAAAATCATTGAATATCTCATTTAAAGTATTTTGTAATTCTACTTCAGAGGAGTCAGTAGTTACCTCATTTACTGATGTGGCCATGAAACATAGATTGGTCATTTCTTATTCTAGCTCCTCTTCTTCTTCGTCTTCATCATCATCACTCCATACTCCAAGTGCTCTTCTTCTGTTTGAGATTTTGCCAAACCTTTTCTTCAAAAAAGGACAATCAGAGTGAATGTGCCCATTTTTTTCACATTCATAGCAAGTTATAGAGTTTTTTTTTTATCATCCTTTTAAAATTCTTTTCTTGGGATGTTTCTTTTGTTCATCATGAGCTTATCATTCTGTCTAGAATATTTCTCAAATTTCTTTAAGAAGAAGGCTAGATCTTGTATATCTATTTCACTTTCATCCTTCTCTTGCTGCTCAGAAGTAGATGCAGCTTTTAGTGCCATATTTCTTTCTCTTTTAAGCTCACAGCGCTTGAGATGATTGTTTTGGTAGGCAATAAGGATTCCTCTTAGCTCATCATAGGTTGATTCCTTGAACCTTGAGCTACTTTTAATGTTGTCCACTTTGGATTTCCAGCTCTCTAGTGAAGATCGTAGTACTCTTTTCACAGTTTCGTGATTTGTGTAGGATTGTCCAAGAAGCTTTAGTTGACCCACAATTTTTGAAAAACGATTGAACATAGCTTCTATGTCCTCATTTTCCTTCATTTCAAACAGTTCTAGTTCATACTGTAAAGTACTTATATTTGAATCCTTCACATTGGTTGTTCCTTTATGTGTGACTTCTAGTTTGTCCCACATTTCCTTCGCAGTATCACATGTTGAGATTTTATCATACTCTTCTCCGCTGACAGCACAGTAGAGGATGTTTATGGCTTTGACATTTGCTTGAGTCATCTTGATATCTTCCTCATCATATTCTTCTTCTGGTTTGAGTTCCCCATTTTCAGTTTTAGGAAATTTTGGACATTGTTCAATAACCTTCTATACTGGATAATCCGTGGCTTGTATGAAAATCTTCATTCTGCCTTTCTAGTGTGTGTAATGATTTCCATTGAAGTAAGGAGGCCTTGAGGTGGAGTGTCCTTCATTGAAATAAGCACCTTTAAGATGTTGTGAAGTCATTTTTTACAAAATGGATATTTTCTCCTAGCTGTAAAGCACAGATCAAGTGAGACCACTGCTCTAATACCAATTGACAGTGCACCTAGAGGGGAGAGGTGAATAAGTGCACTTAAAATTTTAAAATAAAAATTGGTTTTAGAAATTTTAGTTAACTGAAAAATTTATAGTCAACTGTAATTCACAATAAACAGTTGATTGAAATAAAATACAGTCAACTAAATTTTTCAATGAGACGTTCACTTTACCAGAAGAGAAGAAAAAAGAAGAAAGTTAACTGAAAATATCTTTAGATAGCTATATCCTGCAATAAACAATTAACTGTAATAAATTAAAGTTGACTGAACTTTTCAGTGGTGAGTTCGATGTGATAGAGGAAAGACAGTTAACTATAAATGTTTCAGTGAACTGAATTTCTTGAAAAGAATAGATGAATGAAGAAATTAGTTAACTATAAAATTTTAAATTAACTGAAAATATATTGAAATACAAAGATCAGGAAAAGAAAATTGAACACGCAAGATTAACTTGGTTCGGCCAAGCACAGTGCCTACTTTCAATCCCTTTGTTATCTCTAAGGGATTTTCCATTAAGAAATGTTTTCTTACACCTTCACAAACAGTTTTCACGTGTTAACTCCAAACACAAGACTTTCTAACTTAACCTCAAATTTTACAACAATAACCATCTTCTCCACTGAGACGGAGGTATACCAACAATAGAAGAAAAATGAGTTTTATAAACCCTACACAACTGAGTTTTCTCAAACAGCTCAAAAATGCTTCTAAAAGGCTGATAAACCGAAAACTAAGTTCTTAAGAAAGTAAAACTTAAAAATGTTACTGAGTGCTTCTTCTTTTTGGCTCTTTTTCGTATTTATCTCACTTTTTTATTCTTCAAAGGCAGTAGCTTCAACATATTTATAGCTTTCACAGAAAGAGTCATTGAAGAGCATTTATTGTAGAAGATATTGATGATGAGAGAAATATTCAGTTGCTCCTTCTTTAACGCTATGAAGTACAGTTTTTGGCTCCAATGGTGCAGCTGTTCCGAGTTTTGCTGAGGCGCCATTAATGGTTTCTGCCATCAGCACTTCCAGGAGGCACAGGAAGAGTGTGGCAGAGAAAGTTTAGAGAAACTCTGATGTTTTTCACTGCATAACAGCTTTTGTACTTAGATGAGCTATCTTCCACTTGTGGGCTGAGATGGGCTGCACATTAGACTTGCTTTTCCGATATGGGCTGGGCCTTTTCTTTCTTCATTTGATTTGTTATCCATCAAATATGGGTTTTGGGTCATTTCATATTTTGGGCCAACACCTTGTGGCAGCTTCATAAACAAGAGTAATAGCGTAAGATCTGCATGAACCAATCAATAAAATATAGTTTGAGACTTTGGACTTGGGATTATTATTAGATAAAAGTTATAATGAGTATTAAACTATAATTCTTATAATTTCTATTGTTGTTTAAGTTTCTATAACTATTGTCATGTAAATAGCCTACACCGACTTTAGAGGAAAAGAAAAAGGCGCAACATGCAACAAAATAACAGTTACATTATTTTGTCACCAATGGATATATAATAGATTTAAAAACACTAATAGCTGTATCTGTTTCACATTGTTATGATGTTTGCTATGTTCACAAATTTTTGCTTTATCAATCAGTATATCATATATATATATATATGTACACACACACACATATATATTACATTTTTTTAATTTAAAAAATTGGCTTTAAATCACCTAACTAGTAATTCAACCGGATAACATGAACAGACCATAACCACTGAACTCATCTAAAATGGAAAAGATATTAACTTTTGTGTTATGTTGATATTTACAAAAATTTAGAAACCTAAAAACATAAAACCACTCAAAACATTAAGCCCAAAGTAATTAAAACAACGGAAAAAAAGGAAAAAAATAGCACAACTAATGAACATTCCTTGATAAAGGTGAGTTATCTAACAACTTCATATCTAAGAAACAAATTCATGATAAGATGAATTCATTTAACATGTGAGAATATCTGATATTGAGTATCCCAACATCTAATTATGATGTTTAGGGAGCTTATAACCATCACCCCCTCCCCTCCCCAAGCCAGAGCTGTGATAGTGACCCAACATGATTTTGCCATTATAATAGCTGAGGAGACCAAAAACAAATTGAGCTGTCTCACCATCATTACAATGATTTTGGCTTCCCGGAACATAATAAATCTTCATCAGAAAGCCTTGAGACCCTGGATTAATATTCAACATTTTACTAGGGAAATTAAGAATTGAGTTTCCAAAAACTCTAATCACTAGGTTTTGTAACTCTACAAACACCTTGAGAAGTTGTTGTCTGAGTGTGATCCCATAGTATGATTGTTATCATGTCAAAGCAATCCAATAATATCCAAGATGAAGGTCCAAGTAAAATATAGGAGACTATGTAATGGAGAATGGGATAAGAAATATTTTATTATTTATTTGTAACTTAGTTATTAAGAATAAATATAGAAATTTTATTATCTAATTAGGATTTAGTTAGGATAAATTTAGAAATTTGAATTATTTTGAATTTAGATATTTTGTTAAGATTGAATAATCTAGGAATTTAAATTTGAATTACTTTAAGATTATCTATTTGAATTCTTTCGAATTTAGATATTTTGTAAAGATTTTATATTATCTTGTTTTGTTGTAGGGCTATCTATAAATAGACTTAAACACTTTGTTATTGACAAACTATCTGATTGAATATTATTGAGTTAACTTAATTCTCTCTTTCTTCTCCTACTACCTTCCTCCACTTTTCCCTTCTCTCTTTAGTGTCCTACATCAATTTGGTATCAAAGCTTGAGCTTTTTTTATTCTAGCCACACCTTCTTGCTTGAACTTTGTTGGAAAACACAAACTCACCTCTATCTGTCCAAAAACACCCTTCCCGATCCACCCAATCACGAAATCAACTCCATCATCAGACGCGGAAGGTCAAAATCGGCCAAACCTCGAAGATTGACTGCTGGAAACCGCTGCACGTGCTGGTGAAAGTTGTTGAGCCAATGAATCTATTCCACAATTATGACCTCTATTTTACCTAATCTTACACACCTCCTGCAACTATTGGGAAGTACTTTGGGGAAATTCTTACTACTTTTTGGCTTCAAAATCACTAAAAAATACCAATGTTAAGTTGTTATGGAACAAAAGATCCAAGATATTCTAAATGCCCTAGAAGATTTTCAAGAGCAACTTGATAAACTAGAGAGTGCTATTAAATGGAGAAATATCCAACACTTCAAAAACAACCTAGAGGATTTAGCTAGTGAAGAGGATAATTTTGACCAGATCAACATGAAACATGACTTTTCATGTGACAGTGATGCAATGGATGAAGTCGATATAAATGATTCTAATGTTATTATCGTGGAACCCCTTGATTACCCATCAGACATCAACGAGGACAATAATGTAATAAGCTATACGAATGAATTGTAAGCAAATATAGGATGTGGAGTTCGTGAGAATTGGTTACAACATTATGAAATTACACCTTAAGTTGTGGAAGACCACATCCAAGTTCATCTAACAAAGTTATGCCAAGTTGATTTTGTTTTTCCTGATGTCATCAAGAGCCCAAAATTACCTCTACGATCAATTTTACCATTAATGTTCATTGTCAAACCTAAAGCGCCAAGATGGAGTGTCTTACTACTTCCTCACTTCAAAACTCAATGACGAGTTTTTTTCAACTAGGAGAGAATAATAGAGAATCGGATAAAAAATATTTTATTATTTGTTTGTAACTTAGTTATTAAGAATAAATATAGAGATTTTATTATCTACTTATGATTTAGTTAAAATAAATTTAAAAATTTGAATTTTTTGGAATTTAGATATTTTGTTAGGATTGAATAATCTAAGAATTTGAATTTGAATTACTTTATGATTATCTATTTAAATTATTTCAAATTTAGATATTTTGTTAGGATTTTATATTATCTTGTTTTTTTACAAGGCTCTCTATAAATAGCCCTAAAATCTTTGTTATTGACAAACTATCTAATTGAATATTATTGAGTTAACCTAATTCTCTCTTCTTCTCTTACTACCTTCCCCCACTTTTCCCTTCTCTCTCTGGTGTC
The DNA here is from genome assembly GCA_037074485.1 of Delonix regia. NCBI lineage: Eukaryota > Viridiplantae > Streptophyta > Magnoliopsida > Fabales > Fabaceae > Delonix > Delonix regia. Next base: position 9,290,356 of record CM073453.1, read on the forward strand.
CTATATCACTATGAAGTATCAATGGTTAGATAACCTTACAATAACCAAATATTCTTGGATGAACAATACAACCAAGAGCTTCTCTTTGACATTGTATTCTCCACATTGCTACGAGGATCAGGTTTACCAAAGAATGTTATTCGCTATAAGAAACAATGATCTTTACACTAATAAAATAAGAAGTTCATCCTGTTAGTCTTTAATGGAACACAAGCTCTTGGAGGGAACCCACTCAAAAGACTAGCCTATTAGAGAGTAAAACTCTTCAAGCTAACAAGGCCTCTCTTTCAAAGAAACCTCCCTGATGTGGGACTCCATCATAGCACTACCCCTGAAGAGTCGACGTCTCGACGGCTGCACTCTGCGACGTTTCACTCTACCACAATCATTCCCTCCACTGGTTAGCCCCTTCGCTGGTCGGAACCCTCCACAGGTAATCCTCTTTGTGACATCAACAACTAGCTCTAGTACCAATTAATGGAGCACAAACTATTGGAGGAAACCCACCCAAGAGACTAGCTTATTAGGAGGTAGAACACCTCAAGCTTATAAGGCCCCTCTTTCAAGAAAACCTCCCCAATGTGGGACTCCATCAGTCTGACAAGTTACAACCACAAATCTTCCACAAGGGTCACAATTTCTTATAGTGGAATTCCAAAGATGATTTATGAGGGTTTAATCATCAACATCTAAAATGACTAAGAAACAAATCTTTATCTAAGTGGCTCGAGTAGAAAACAAAAGACATGGCACATATGTCTAAAAAGGCTACAAGAAGGAAGAATATGCCCATATGTTGTTCCTGCATTAATTTATTTTTATTATTCTTTTTCGATTAAAAAGATTAACATGGTTTAACAGAAAAAATCGAAGGCAAGATGAAGTTTGAAATTATTAGTTGCTACATGTTTAGCAAATGCCCACCAGGTTTGCAAGAACAAATTGTTTCAATGAAGATCCAAAAGCCAATTTAACAGAAAGTAAAATTTCACTTTCCTGTGGCCGGTCATTTCATGAATTAGCAAAATGTTTTACCATCCAATTAGATTACAGAGGAATCCAGTTGAATATTTTTGTGAAAGTAACTGATTTTATGTTTGTCAAGATGATGCTAATAGAAATTGTTCATTCATCTGTTGAGAAATTTCGTCAGTGTTCTAGCAATAAGTCATTAGAAGTTCTGACAAACCTAAGAATGCTGCCATCAAAGCTCAATACTTCAGTTCGGCAACATTGTCTATTAGCAAGTTTTGACCTCTGAAGCTCACTCATTGCCCCAGAAATTGGAGAAGTAGGGTCCACAAGTGGGTTCCATCTCCCACTAGCATAGTTCATGAGTTTTGGAGAAGACTCTATAGCTTGCTCTTTCTGGTAAAGAAGACTTGCAGCAGGACCTGCTGCTTGGTACTCTGCACAGATGTCATGTAACTTTTTTCCTTAAGCTTTGCATTGAATGATGGTGTTCTCCAAATGAGCCAGTTTGAAGCAAATCTGATGAAACAACCCTTTTGCAAATAGTACTGCACAACTTTGGACTAAATAGCGGCATCCCAAATTCTGCACCCAAAGGAACCCATTCGTATTTATCGTCATCACATAAAAACTGGTCTGATTCCCTTCCGTTGAATAATTTTAACAGGCGAATAAAACCAACTGTCCAGAGTTCCATTTTGTTTGCCAAGTCAGTCAAAAGAGAATTCAATTTTGAAATTTCCTCTTCACACAATCCTAACTCTTTTACTACAGGGGCAACTGAACCATCAGAGTTTTTTAAGGGCAAAGGAATATCCACAGTCATCACCTTTCCAGATTTATCAAGATCATATCTACTGAGAGGCTGCACCAAAACAGCTGAATGTTTAAGAAGAGAATTCAAACAATGCAAGAGTATACTTCCCTTAACTAAGTTTCCTTCAAGCTTCCCCCCCAACCCTCCTACTGTGGTTCCATCCCAAGACCATATAAGGGCTTTCTCATAACCATCCAATGGAGCAGGAAGCAAGCGCAGACACTGCCCTTTCATCAGAACGACTGATAGAGGCCCACTAGCTACAGTTAAATATAGTATAAGTTTCATCCAAGGAGTCATAGAAGAATATGAGGGAGGACCAAAATGAGCTGGACCTGAAGGACTAGGAAGAACTGAAAATTGAGGAAGAGGCACTATGGACACAATGATATCGTAGTCTCGAAGAAACAAATGATCTAGAGTTGCTGGTGGAAGAGAAGCCAAGCTTTCACAGTGAAGAATATCTACACGATATATCTTTTTCTTTTTTAAAATGTCTGATTCATCATCTGAACCTTTGACTATTATCAATTTCTCATCATTCTGAAGAGTTGTGTCTGACTTACAGGCCTCTGACGTGTGACCAGAGTCATCTAGCAAAGTAATAGGATGAGATGAATCACCCATGTAACAAGTAACAGATTCTGAGGAAACAGAAGCTTTCTCATACTTCTCTGAATCTAAATTTAATAAATAATCATTATTCTTCTCATATTCTGAAACACTTGAGTCCCTCGCTGTGGCAGACAAAGATATTTCAGCTTCCTGGGAACTTGGATCATCATTTCTTTAAGTAACTGTACCCATCGTATCAAAACCATTTCCCCCCTTTTCAATGATAGCACTAGCAACTCCACCTGATTGCAGACATTCTAATACACAGCGCAAGCTAGATGCATGATTTGCAAATTCCTGTAGTTCTCCTTCAAACTTTGCACCCTCCAAGGAACTAAGATCCTTGCAAAGATCAGCAATGCTGGTATGACCCAATTTCCCCACTTCATAGAGCGTAATAGCATGAGATTTCAAGCCTAACAAGATTCATCAGCATTTGATTAGAGACTACAGACAGATATAGACATGCAATAAATTCTCACACATGAAAAGATATAAGAGTTACCGACTCAAATTTCATGCAAGCCTGTGAAAAGAGCACCCAAAAAGAAAGCTAATACTGCTTTGGCTTAATAAGCAGTATACACAAGGATTTGCCAATCAATAATCAAAAGCATATATATTGCTCAAGAAGCTAGAAGTCATCTTATGGTTCAATATGCTCCTCTTTTGCAAGCTCTAAGACATAATTGAGCGAGGGAGCTAAGAATAATTAGCAACTAGCTCAATTATTTGCTTGATGATGGAATGTAAACATCAGAGTAGCACACAAGAGATCAGCCCTCGCCGCAAAAGCAGTAAAGACCTAATAGAAGGGAAAAACTAAACAAGAAAAGGAAACTAGATATGGATGAATGTAATTATAGCCCAACTTATGCCGTGTACAAGTTTTTAAACTCGAGCTTTTACCTTGATTCTGCTAAAATTGATTCTTAAATAAATATTATATGCCTCTCCTTAATCACATATCCCATTCAGTGGTTGGTTACCATGACAAATTTTCCTTTCATTTTTTTTTTAAATTTTTTTAATTATAGAAACCGTGACCAATTTGCGATCTAACAAAAAGCACGATACTAAATAAACAAAACAATGGAGGACCTTTTTTTAAGTTGATGATCCAATACCCTAGCACGTTTTAGGCTAATCCTGGATTACTTAATAAACTTGGCAAATAAATTCTAGAATTTGAAAATCCCACAACCAGATTGCCATTAAATTGTTATTTGTCCAACAGAAAGAAGTTTCCAGGAAGAAAGATTTTGGTACTGTCATAAACTCCAACGTAGCTGCACAAAACAGCAACTGAAAAATGTTGGCAACTTTAAAAAGCCATGATTGCACAATTGCATCAGAATATTGAAATAAAAGATTGACATTGTTCAAAACATCACTCAAAGCATGTTTAGAGTTCAGCAGAAAATGGCAGGTTAACAACTGAAATGTCAAAAAAAGGTTGAGATGCACAAACCTGGTGAAACAGAACCCGTCATAAGATAGGATGTTATATTAGCATCAATTATTAGAGCAACACGAGTATATGCAGAATGATGACCATAGTTCCCTGTCCATGAAGCATCCCCTTGTTGATTGTAATCATTGTCAATAAGCATATTCTCAGAATACAAACTAGTGCGAGAAGCATCTTCATCCCTGACAACACTTCTAGGAGAACCAGTTATACTTATGTCTTGAAGAATAGATGCCAGATCAATTACTTTTGTTGCCCATGCTAATCGACATACAAAAGACGCAGCAGCCTGCAGTCGTGACAAGTCAGCCTGTAGTGTTGTTAATTCAGCAACAGTTACATTCTCACTTGAAACAACAAAAACTGCATACAGTAACCTAGAAATGAACATCCTACATTAAAGTTGCTCTTTAAGGAAGCATTTAAACAAAAAGGATGCAAAAACAATGATGAAAACACAATCTAAAACTGCTGCATTACTCTTCAATAGGATCTTCATAAGACTGCTCCCGATTTTAAACAAAACCTTCAAGCCTGAAAACTGAATCACCATAAATATAAATGTTATTGATGTCTCTTCCCCACAAAACAATAGCAGGGAAGTACTTCCCTACAAAAAATGACCAATTCCATAATAAAAATTACTGTATAACAAAATTGATTCATAAAGGTTCCTAAAAGCTGAACCCTCATAGATCAGTCTCACACTCTTTCTCTAGCTCTTGCCTCAGTCTCTTTTTCCCTCACTCTCTCAAGTGTCAAGGCTTTCTTTTCCCCCTGAAACTTCCACCTATGTCTGATTGACTCTGTCTCTGCCTTGTCAATCTCCTATCTCTGATTTTCTTTGCAGGTGGGACACAATTGATGTTGGAGTTAAGGCTTCAAGATTTCAGAACTTTTGGGATTTCAATCTAGGTCTTTGCCACTGTGACTCATGGGCATGGCAGGCGTTGAAGCTAAGTCAAGAGATCTCTGCTACGAGATTTTCTAGCACTGCAGCAATAGAGGATTTTTTGATGGGTTGTTGGTTGTAATGGTTAACGGCATTTTCTGTCACAGGTAGCGTACAATGTCTATTTCAGTTAGGAAGATATGATTAATTTCTTCTAGATGTCTTCTGCATATGAAAATGACAATGATACAGAAAGTGGTTTTGAGATTTTAATCCTGCAGATGTGTTGATGATAGGAGCCACTGTCCAGAAACAGATGAGAACAAGTAAAACTGAAAATGTTGAAGGGATGAGTGCTAGGATTTGAAATACCCAAACTAATCTCCAGTATAAAATGAATTATCTTCTTCCATAATCATATCAGAATTCCAAAATATACACATATACTCTCATGGGCAGTAACTGACAATAAATCTGACACAAAAAAAAGTACACACGAGCAGTCATTTTCCCTTCTCATGCTTCCCCACGTGTCTTCTTATATCTCCTTCGAAAATATGTTTTCAAGGGAGGTATTGTATCAATTGGCCATCTCGGATAGGTATTGTGTGTATGAAATTGAATTAAACCAGTTACCAGCCTCGCATAGGTTTAGTTTGTTTCAGTTATGTCATGCCACGAAAAATAAAACCAGCCAGCTGCAATTTTATGGAAACTATTTTGGTCATTTTGGTTGGTCAGTTGCCCCAAAACTGACCAATGTCAAGCATGGAACAACCAAACTTCCCGGATGAAGTCATAGGTCATGCTTCAATTCAAATTATTATACATCAGGAATCTTTTACTCAGATGCATGTCTCAAATAAATATCTTAGTTTTGAAATATGAATCCAAAAACATGAGCTTAGAAGAACTTCACCTTAAGAAAGGATATTAGCAAAGTATAAATAAGTAAACCAAAACATAAACACCAAGACTTCATCTTTAAACCGGTCATCAGGGCATACAGGAACATCAAAATAGATCAATCCCCATCCGTAAAGACCTTTTACAATGTCAGGATCAAATAAAACAAATGAATTTCCTTCCTCCTTACAGACTTTATCTATAGTGGCCGTTTCCTCTTCTGAGAGTTTCTAAAATAGCAGAAGAAAATGTAAGGAAAAAAAATGTACCTGACATTTAAACACATAATTTCTCATTGCTAAACTGAGACAACAAAACAACTTTATTTAAGTGAATGCTCATTTTCATTACGGTCAAAGGCAGATCTCACCTTAAATTCCTCCAATGTAAAGTTCACGAGAAAAACTCCCCACCATGGTTCAATTTGAAAAGCTACAGGTTGTGTAGGTAAGAAATCTTTTGCAATTGACTTGTTCAGTTTCCACATGATTTTCTGGATACTCCAAAAGAGGAAATGATGGTTGAGATAAAAATGGTAAAAATTTGAAAGTTAAAAGATTTTTACCGAAAAAAAAAAAAAAGAAGAAAGTTTGAGCATGATGGCATTACCAAAAGCAGTCAAGATTATTATGCAAAATCAAACTGTTATCTTTAATAGGAGCCATAAAACCAATGTCCTCGTAAAACCAAAAAACAGGTAGAATAACTATGTTCATGCTTGCAAGTTTAGTGTAAGGCATATAATTGCAGAGATGGAGCAGAAGCCTTCAATGCTATTTTTTCTATATATTCTTTTTGTTTTATGATATGGAAATTTGATAATGCATGCATTTGCATGGGTAGCATGGATTGGCACCTAAATGCTAGCTTTCCTACAACATATCAGTGCAGGGAAGTGTCCAAGGAAGAAGATAAGCTATTGAGGTGTCTTCAGTTTGGCATAGACTACATACATTGCTTAGTTCAATAAAGGGTCTTAGAAAGTACTATCAGCAATATGATTGTTCAAGAGAGATAGATAGACACGGACATGCAAATGCAAGCACACTTGCAATCAAAGTACGAGTATCAATATTAAATTTATGTATACTATTTATATAAAGAAAATATGTACAGTACCTTAGATCTGCACTTGTTCATTATATCAATAAATTCATTCCTCCCAATTCCTGTAAGTCTTAAAGCATCGGCAGCACTAAAATTCGGGATGCTGTCATAAGGTTGCTCTGCAAATAGTCAACATGCATAAAATTTCTAAAGTCCAGCTTCCATGCAAACTAACCTTTATTAATCTTCATATTTAAATACCTTACGGTCAACAGTAAAACAAATGGCAGAGGCTAGGGCAAATCAAGTAAAAAATGCAACTTTTTTTTATGTAAAATAAGTTGATGTTATGCATATATAATGATATTAAATATGAAAAAAAAAAAAAATGAAAACCAAATCAAAGTGACATTATAGCAGCATCGACAGAAGAAATTGTTGTAGGAATATCTATTATTGGATCAAACTTCTCCTTTGGTAATAATAAATCATTAGTGCATCTGATCTGCAAAAACAATCCTAGAAAGGACATTAGCTTTGGCAACGTACTTTGCATCTATTACTCACTTTAGTTCAAGCCTGACCTCCTTTATTTATATTTCCCATGACAATGGCTCATTTCAGAGATGCTTATCTAAACCCAAGCATATTTGCACCCAGTGGCAGAGCCAGGAGCATAAAGTGAGGGGGGCCAAAGACAAATGAAAATATTTGGTTTATCAAAAGGAAAAAAATTAACATCAATATATTACGTGAAAAAAAATGTAATATTTTATCAAATAATACTCAAATATATCTAGAATCAATATCATCAAATATTAAACAACATAAGGTGTAAATACACTCAATTTTCTGAAATTTATTATCACAATGTAGATAAAACTTCAACTAATAATAAAATAAGAAATATAAATAATAGGAGAAAACCATTTTATATACAGCAACTAATCCTCAAACAAAGAGGATAAGCAACATATGTAATACAGTAGAGAGAACTATTAGTAAGGTACAGATGTGCAGTAATTTTGCACAATGTGAAGACATGGAAAAAAAATGAAGTATTAGACTTATACATTGTTCCTTATATTTTTGTTATGCTGTTTTTTAATTAAAAAATGACAAGTGTATAGTTAACTAATAATAATATATTTTGTCCCAAAAAAACTAATAATATTATATAAATTAATTTAAAAATAATAACCATACAAGTGCCGTAATATAATTGGAAACCATATATTTATCATGGTTTAATTGGATAACAACATATCAAAGATATAAGAAACTACATATAAGTTTTTTTTCCCCAAAAATGAACCATGAAGCAATGAACCAAAAATTAATACTTTTTATTATACCAAAAAATGAAATGAAGACATGAACCACTTGAAACTCCTAAACAGTCAAAGTCTTTGAGAATGGTGTAAAACTTAGGACAATAAAAAATGAATTTAAAATTGAAGATGATGAAATAAAGGTGTGAAGTGCAATGACTACATGCTGAAATCTTTACTTAAAGTTGTACATATGCCTATGATTCAGTGAAGAGTGAAGAGTGAACACTAAAGGCATAATGTAAATAGAAAGTAGAGAGAGCAAAGGGTCATGATTGAAAATGAAGCAACATGAAAAAAACTCAAAAAAAGCAAAGAGCAGAGCACAAAAGTACATTGACAAAAGTCGAAAAGGGAAAGTTGAATTTTATTTTACTTGAAAATTCAGTATTTAATATTTTTTTAAGTAATTTGAGGGGTCAAATGAAAATTTTATCTTTTATATATGAAGGCCAAAAACCATATTACACTATGTAATTAAAATATACACAAACCACCCTTGAAGTCAAAATACAAGCAAAACAACCTTAAAAAATATTAATTATTTTATTAAAAAACTCATTAGAACATGTAATTATTAAACTATTTCAGTGTTATTTACCTTCTGTTGAAAATTATTGATTCAATTTATTCTAAATTTAAAAAAGAAACAATTTTATATTGGTCAAATAAATATTTAACATTTGTTATATTATAAACATAAATAAGGGTATTTTGGTCAAAACAGGTGTAATTGTAACTTATTATTTGTATTTTTTGTAGGGGAGTTTAGTGTATTGCAATTTTAATTTCAAAGGGTAGAGTGTACATTTTCAAATAGATGGGAGGGCCATGTAATTTGGGCATCTATCTTGGGAGGGGGGAGTATATTACCCTGAATATTTTTATGCAAAGGTGAAATTCTTATCTAGCATTTTATACAACTCTTTGTTAAACGTCATTATTAAAAGTTATTTAAAATAGAGTCCTGAATCCTAGTATCTATGCTTAGGTTTCAAATTTTAGAGTACTTTTATTATCTGAGGAATGATGATCTTACCCTTTTGTGCTCAAGTGATTATAAATCTGTGATTTGATAATGCAGCAACACACTGAGTTTTTAAGTGCAAAATTTTCCAGGCATTCTGTCCCCGTATCCTCTACTGATATTTCTTTGGCATTCATCTAGATGACCTTACTTTTTCTTTCATTAAAGTTAGCTTCGTTGTTGTGCTTGTTTGGATAAACTTTTTTCTTTTTCCTCCTTTTGTGAGTAATTACTTTTCCCAGGATTAAAGATCTTCCACTGAATCTAAATATAAATCCTCCTTTAAAGAAAAAAGAAACTTTTTTTTTTTGGGGGGGGGGGGGGTGAAGCTGCTATTTATCACATGCAGGATTTTGCAAATAAAAAGCTCTGGGAAACAGACACATTATGTGCAAGACTTCTAACTCTAGCCATTCAACATTACTAAAATATTAGCTGCACAGACATTTCAATGAACAGTGTCACTAACTTATCTTCTAAATCTTTGTCATTTTAACTGCATATCAATATTTGGCATATTGCCTGTTTGACCAATCAGGGAAATTAAATTTCATGGGCCAAATTTCAGCTATTAATGGAGTCCCACGTTGGGGAGGTTTCCTTTAGAGACAGACCTTATAAACTTAAGGAGTTCTACTTTCTAATTGGCCAGTCATTTGAGTGGGTTTCTTCAAAGGGCTTGTGCTCCATTAAATGGTGTCAAAACTGGTGGTCGACATCACGAAGAGGCTACCTACGAAAGGTTTTAACTAGCAAAGGAGTTGACTGTTGTAGAGTAAAGCATCACTGAAAGTGTCACAGAGTGCAATCGTGGAGATATGGACTCTTCAGGGCTAGTGTTATGATGGAGTCCTATATCGGGAAAGTTTCCTTGGAAGAGAAACTTTATAAATGTAAACACCTCATCCCAAAATAAGAACAAAACAAAAATAGAAATAAAAACAAAAAAAATATGAAAAAATCCAAAAATAAAAAAATAAGATAAACCAAAACAAAAATGGAATATGAAAAGAAAAAAAATAAAAATAAAAATAGGATAAATAGAATAAAAATAAAAAATATGAAAAAAAATACAAAAAACGAAATACCAAAGATCATAAAAAGTGCATAAACCCATACCTCCACACACACACTGCAGCATGAAGGAGGGGAGTGCATGAAAAGGTGAAAAAGGGGATCTTTTTTCCCGAGGGGGGGGGGGGAGAGCCGAAAGTGCAGAGAAAGTTGAAAAAAGCTTGGGGGGAGCTAGAGAGAGGAGGAAGCTGAAACCGTGGGTGAGGAAGGAAGAAGGGAGGAAGATGAAGTAGAAAGGAGTCGTGTACATCCCTTTAGCAAAGACATCGGGTGAGCTCTCATGCAACGTGAGAGAACAAAGAAGAAAGAGAAGAGGTCGAGGCTGAGAAGGAAGGAGCTTCAACCTTCAGCCTCTGGGGATTCAAAGGGCGTGCATGCTTCAAAAGTTGTGATGTTCTACACCTCAATATACTTGCTGGCACTTGGGGTGGTGGAATCAGAGGGTGCGTGCCTGCTCTTAGAGTAGACCAGTTTGGCTACAAGCACCCCGAGAGCGCAAGCTCATTGCCAGCTTCTTCAACTAGTTTTTTGCTCAGCGTCACATTCGGGGCCACCATTGGAGTCACCTTTGTTGTTCACATTAGCACAAAAGTTGCTTGGGACAAAGGCTTCATCATCTCCGTGTCCTGTTCTGCTGCTGCCCTCATCTTTATTGCCTTGGGAAAGCATTCCTATCGTGTCTGTGAGCCTGGAAATAGCCCTCTTTTGAGAGTTTTAAAGGTGTTGGTGGTGACAGTCAAGAACTGGAAGGTGGAAGTGCCCCAGAATGCCGATGACTTATACGAAATCAAAGATTGTCACTCTTTTGCGCACAAAAAACCCATCCCTCACGCTAACCAATTAGGGTGCTTAACAAGGCAGCCGTTCTTCCTAAAGGAACCACAGAAGCCACGAAATGGCCAGTGTGCAGAGTGACACAGGTGGAAGAAGTGAAGATCCTTACGAGGATGATGCCAACTCTGCTAAGCACCATCATTATGAATACGTGCCTGGCCCAACTCCAAACTGTGTCAGTCCAACAAAGCTCCATCATGAACGCCCACCTCCGAGGCTTCGCGGTGCTAGAGGCCTCCATCCCCATCATCCCTTTGGTCTTCATGTCCCTCCTCGTCCCCATCTACAAGTTCGCCTACATGCCCCTTCTCTGACGAATCACCGGCCACCCCAACAGCATCACCTATCTCCAAAGAGTCGGGGTCAATATGGTTTTTTCTGCCATCTCCATGGCCATTGCAGGGGTCGTGAATGTGAAGAGGAAGAGCGCATTCAACTAACAGCAGCATCAGATCAGCTTGTTTTGGTTGTAGTTGGAATACGTCATCTTTGGCATCGCTAACATGTTCACCCCCGTAGGCCTCATGGGGTTTTTCTACAACGAAGCACCTTCAGTGATGCGATCTCTGTCCATGTCATTCTCGTTTCTTTCGTTGTCCATCGAGTACTACTTGAGTACGGCTTTCATTGAGCTCATTAACTCAGTGACCAAAAAGCTTATGAGCAACAAGAAGGGATGGTTGGAAGGGAAGGACTTTGCCTACAACGGGGAGAAGAGTGTGGTTACTGTCGGTCCTCTTCCTCGAAAAAAGCTCGAATTCACTGTTGTTTTGGAGGATGTCACTCAAGCCGAAATAATGGCAACTGCAGGCCTAATGGTCATAGGAGTCCAAACGACTGTGATAGGAACAGCATGCCAGCACTGCATGGGTCCATCGTTCTTGACATCGTAGGTTTGTGTAGAGTCAAGGTAAAATATCATTCTCTTGCATGGGCTTCTTTCCTCACTCACAAATTTAGACTCACTTCTTAGTGTGTATTGGGGTTAGAGCACTTCATTTTGTCTTGAGAACAAAGGTTTAGGGTATTGCACTATATATTTGCGGTCATGTTTTCTTTGCATTTAGTGTGTAGTGATCCCACCTAAGTGAATAGTAATTATTCTTTGGGTTCGAGTTCTTGTTACAGCATTTGGCAGCAAGAAAATATTTTCTTCTTTTGGTGTTAAGGTATTGGCCTAACTTAATGCTTGGATTTGGTTTTAAGGCCAATAAAAATTATAGTGGTAAAACTTAAGCATGGTATTTCAATTTCTCGAGTCCAATAAAGAAAACATTGGCTACAGAATTTTATATATGTAATATTGTTAAATTATATTTTCATTTTGTATCATTTTAATTTTATTTTTAAATAGCCGTGTGAGATCGTTAATCTCCTTTGACATTTAAGAATTAATTAATAGAGTCCGCGTGAGATCCTTAATCTCCTTAAGTATTGAAAGTTAATATCTATTTTCTAAAATACAAAGTTGGAGTAATTCCAAAATTAAAAACAAAAGGGTTTATTTTGCCTATTGTTTGTAATTAGAAATTCTAAAAATACTTTTTCATTATAATCTCACTTTCGAAATTCAAATAAAATCCAAAAATTCAAAAAAATTTAAAAAAAGAGAAAAAGAAAGGAGCAAGGAAGTGATGTTAAATTGATTTCATATATTAAAACACACTAAGTGAATTTCAATCCTGTTTTGAATATGAAATTTGCTTAACTTCAACTTTCCTATTATTTTCCCAAAAATAAAAGCACCAACCAATTGACACGTCTTTTTATGTCAAACTATATGGACTTTGATTCTCATCATAGGATACATAAGCCTTAGGCTATGATTTTAGGTCAAATCCGCCTCTATAAATATTTTACTTTTTCCTTTATTTTATTTTTTTAATTTTTAATTCACTTTTCTTTGTTTGACATGTAATTGATAAGAGTAATCAAAATTTAAATTAAGATCATATGTGTTTTGCATAATCAACTTTGGGTAATCGTTCTTAAGAACGAGTGCTATAAGGTGCCTAACACCTTTCCTATGCATAATTGACTCTTAAACTTGATTTCTGATTTGCAAACCATCTTATCTTACAAATTGGTTTTACAAAATTTTTCCATTAAAAATTTTGGTGGGGACTCATATATTTTAATTTTCGTTCTTTAAGTGAAAATTAAAATTTATTTCTTTTTTTGTGCCTTGTGGTCGCATTTCGAGTGTGACAATAAGCTTAAGGAGTTCTATCCCCATAAGGCTAGTATTTTAAGTGAGCAGGGCACCCCTCTTAGGGCGGCCGAAAAGAGCTTGTGCTCCATTAGCTATCTATCACCTCTTTATGCCCTAGAATCCAAATAAGACTAAAACTTCATCTGGTAGCACAAGTGTAGCCTTATGACCCATCCTAGGAAGCATTAGCCACGACAAAAAGAAAAAAAAAAGTCTTGCTACTTTCAGAACAGATTTTCAGATGCTAGGGATCTAGTTACTTAGACAGAATCTATCAGTTAAATTTTATTATTTTTTTAACAGTCATACTTTAACATCAGATCAGGTATGTTCCACAACAGATATGTAAAAGAAAACAATGTAGCAATGCAACTTATCTAACAATTTAAGTAACGGATGCACCTACTGTCTGAGATATTTGAGACAAACACTGTTTATTTGGTAATCAAGAAGCCATCAACAACACAAATAAACCAACTAGTAAAAAGATACCATGTTTTTAATATGGAAAAAAGAAACAAGCCTCAATGTGAGCTCTATACTAGAGCCGTCGAAACGGGTTTGACCCACCTAAGAGGTGGGTTGGGTTGAAGGGTTTCTTTAATAACTCGTTTAATATACTTCTATTAACTCGGCCCGTTTAACTCGCAAGTTAAACGAGTCAGTTCGCGGGTTAAATGGGTTGCCTATTTTTTTTTTTTTAATTTTTTACTCACTCAGTCTAGCGCTTCAACCCACTGCACTTTTCTGTTTAAAAAAATTAACCATAATGTATGTGTTGTATTGTCTCTATTATTTTATAATTTGTCAGATTTGAATATTCTGCTCATAATCATATTCTTATTATTAATGAATAATTGAATTATTGAATTATTCTACTTGTTTTAATTCGTTTAAACTTGTTTTTTTATCTAATTATTTTTTTGTTTATTTATATTGATATAGAAATTGATTGATTAAACAAGACATATGCTTAAAAAAAGTCACATTTGAATTTTTATAATTTTTTGATGGATTAAACAGGTCAGGTCGCTTAACCCACTAAGTGTAGTGGGTTGAGATTTTCAACCCACCACCTTATGGTGGGTTAAACGGACTAACTCGTTTAACCCACCAACTCAAGTGGATCAGTTCGGGTTGGCTCACTTTGACAGCTATACTCTATACAGCAGAAACTAAGTAGAATCTTCAAGTAGAGTTAAACCATTTAAGAATTGTCACAAGCCAGTAACAAGTTACCATTTTTCATTACTTTAAAAATCATATCGCAATAGTATCGGAAAGGCGATACCCTCATTATGCAGCAGACATACTCCGCCAAATGATAAGGATATAGCTGCAAGAAATAATGATACACATTAAATACAAATGAGCTAAAAGAAAAGAAAAAGATGAAGGCACCACCTACATCCAGGAAGTGCTCTACTTATATCTGGTGCCATTTCATAAAGTATTTAAATAAAATGATATTATATATATATATATATATATATATATATATATATATATTTGTACAAGCAATGGGTGATAAGAATGAACTAATAATCCAAAACTAATCCTAATAATAAAATAAAACTAAGATCTGTAGTGAAATACAATATCACTACTTCATAGTGCAAACACTTAAACAAAGGATATCAAGATCAGGATCAGAAAAAACAGTGGCCACATGTTTCTACTAAAAATAAGCAGCAAAAGTAGTAGGTAGAAAAAGCTTTGTAACAGTGCAGAGTGCATTTGATATACAACTTCAATAGGATGGATCAAATAGGATTCCTGTAAAGAACATACTGCCAGATTCTTCCGCAAGTAATGTAACATTTCTTCATAGAATTCACTTTCTTTACAAACTTTGCGAGCAAAACAACTATTCCATTGGAGTCTCTTCTTTATGCAGTAATCAATAATCCTGCATGAAATTTCCATGGCCAGAAAAAAGAAAATTACTATGACACTAAAATTATATATCTGAAAAAGCTTGTTCAAGAAGGTGAGACAAGAGCACCAAAGTCAGTGCCTTAGTGGAGTGTATAGTCTTGTAGATATCTAATCAATTAAATGGAAACACCATTCCTAATATCTCTCAAAAGTCATTGATGCTTAGGCATAGATTTTTAGATTCCAGTTAAAGGGCTACATCCTTTTGGGATCAAAAGATTTCTCATCATTGCAACAATAAATTCATTTCTACAGATACCCAAAAGATATGTTTCTCAACCAACAACAGTGAAATAGGCACAAGAAGATATGAGTGAACCTGAAAGTTGAAAAACAATCAACCAACTTCAGACAAACTAAAGTATATAGTACGCTGGACAGAATATGATGAAGAACACAAATCAGATAAATAAATGATTTCTTCAGTTTAAAAAAAGAGATAAAATCAAAGAACTTGGAAATTATAAGGTCATGCAGACTCCTGAACATGAAAATCTTCATTGAATAGAGGGGCCCACATACTAACATAGATTCATTATTACAATTTAATAATTATTTGTAGTTCCACCTCCTCACACACAGGATGAGAAATATTCAGACAGTAAGCCCAAATCATGTTTCTTTACATCAAATCCTCCCAGAATGTAAATCATACTATGTGCTTTTGATTTATCGTTTATCACAATATATGTTAACTTTATTTCCCTATACGATTAAATCTTCTAAGCTATTCTTTTTTTAGTTTAACAAAAAAAGGAAACATTTATTTGGGAAATGAGCAAATGAGGTGAAGATTATAGAAGAAAGGATAGGCTTTTCCCCCAAAACAGAGTAAAGGAACAATACTCAATCTCAATGCAGTAAAGCACTCTCGCTTACACACAAATATGGCATACTCAAGTCCGAATTTATTAAAATCCCACATACTAATCTACTTCCAAAGGAAAAACAACGAATGTTATCCAATATTCTAAGCACTTTAAACTATTATTTTCCCAAAATGACTACCAAGTACCAACCCAAAAAAAAAAAAAAATTAAAACCATATTCTTCAAATTATTCATGTTTAATTAAAATAGTAAGGAACTCATATAATCTCATCAAGATAAGGGTTTCCAATCACTCGATCTATTTCCTCTCCCCCTTCTTCCCCTTTTCTGGGCCAACTGTGTTTGAGTTATGTCCAAGTTGTGTCTGAGCAGAACAAATAAATTATTTTATTCTGACACTTACATACGCGTGTCATGGTAGTGTTGGTGTCAAGACATATTTGACACTGCTGGCACGCTTGAAAATAAACATGTCCATGACACACCCACAAATAGGTTTGTTCGTGGTTTATAAATCAAAATTCAAGAAGTGGTGACAAGGAAACCAGAACATATACTACATGGAAGCTACTCTAACCTTTTGTGCCATTCCTCTTTAGAAGGCAGAGTTGCCTGAAGTCGTCTTGGAAGGCTCTCCCAAGGGCATTCTTCCGTTGTGGCTCTCTGAAACAACTGTTCCTCAACTGTCACTGTAGGTCGCCGCATTTTCTACTACCCAAATACCGAATCTGCAGCCTAGCCAAAAAAAACAGCTCAAAGTCACCACAAATTCAAATACTCTTTGAGGCATTCAGGATGATCACTCCGTCAGAGACTTGGGTCAAACCAAACAGCGAGGTAACTCCATTAATTTAGCATCAAGTGGCAGGGATCTGGATCGGATGATTACGTGTACAAGTGGTGGTGAGAGTGACAGAGAAGTCACTGAAAAATTGGGGTTAAAGCAAGAATGTGGATCAAAGTGGAAGAACAAAGAATACGGAGGGCACCTGCTCTTAAGAAGTTTGACAATGTCCAATTAAGCTTGGATTTAAGATGCAAATCCGCAGACCTCACTTGTTATGGATGTAATGAAGGTGTGCGTATGAGATCCACAGAGAGAGAATAGTCAGAGTTCGTACGTTCGTTTCCATTATGGCAATGGTGACCACTATGCTGTTTTCACCATGGGGTAATACAGGGACCAAAACCCGATAGGTTTTTCCGCACGCCCTCCTTATAAATAAATTATTTATTTATTTATTCGTGCCCTATTTAAATAATTTAATTTAATTTATTATATATCTATATATTTTAAATCAATTATATTTATAAATATTAATAAAAATTTAATTTAATAATATATTGTTATGTAAAATATAATAAATTAAACAAATTTCATAAAATAAGTTGTGAGATTGATAAAAAAAATAATAACAATAAATTTACTGAGAGAAAATCATCATAGACCAGTTAATTATATATTATGTTCTTTTGTTTTAATTTTAAATCATATCTAATTATATTTATAATTTTTTATTAGAAATTTTAAGAAACAATTAATTAATTAATTATTTATTTATTTTTATTGATTTTAAAAAATATTCAAATGACAAAGATTTATTAATTTATTATTTTTTTGTTCAATCCAAAGAATTCTTATAAAATTTAAAAAATAATTTATTAATTTTTTTGTTCACCGATTTAAAAAATTCTTAATTTAAAAAATAATGAATTAATTGATCAATTAATGACTTTATTATTTTTCTTATTGATTATAAAAAGTTTATAATAATGATCTTGTCATTAATGTTTTTTTTACAATTATTTTTTTTTGTTGACTATGAAAAGTTAACTATTAATGTTATTAATTTATCCAGGTTTATTATTTATCAATTAAATCTGTTGCCCAAGCAATTCCAAGTTTCTGTATTAATGTTTTTCTCTTGCCCACCTCTATCTATGAAAAGTTGGGAAGGATAATTCTTTTTGGCGGGGTTGTAATTTCAATTATAGGAATAGCATAAGGTGGTTGTTGTGGGATTGTATGTGTTGCAGGAAAGATGCTAGAAGTGTGCGATATAGGAACCTTCGTTGCTTTAACATTGCCATGCTAGGCAAACAGGGCCGGTGACTTGGTCATCCATCCAACACTCTTCTGTATAGAGTCCTAAAGGATCAATATTTCCCAAGTGGCAATTTCTAGTTGGTTCAGTCGGGTTTTCACCTGAGCTTCACATGGACGAATGTTTTATGCTCGCAGGCTCTACTGAGGTAATGGATGCATTGGATGATAGAGAATGGTAGGAGTATTTATGTTTGGGAGGACCCATGTCTACCTTGTGCCACTAATTTTGTCCCCTTCAAAGTTCATGATGATGGGAACAACTTTATGAAGGTGTCAGAACTATTTAAGCAGGACGTCGGAGGATTGGACATCAAAAAAATAGCCTCTCTTTTCTTAGCTGATGACCATGATTTAATCCTAGGTATCACTATTAGTAATAATAATAGAGATGGCAAGAGATTATGGCATTTTGACAGAAAAGGGTCTCTATACACTCAAGTTTAGGTATCACTTGATGTTTGATCATACCCATTCTATTGATCCAAACTTTGAGTACCTATCTTGGAGCAAGTTCCGGCATTTAAACATCCCCTCGAAGATCAAAGAATTCAGGTGGAGAGCATGCAAGGGTGTCATCCCCGTTTGAAGCCTATTGTATTCGAAGTGTGTGATTAACGATCAAGCTTGCTTCTTATGTAATGAAAATGAAGACTAAATCATGCTTTGTTATTTTATTCACATGTCAATCTAGTGAAGGAAGAGTGGGGGTTGTATGACTATGTAGAGAGTGAATGTAACTTTTGTGAGTGCTTAGCAATGTTACTTGACAAACTTATTCAATGTTTAGTTGAAGATTTTTGTGCCATTACTTGGAGAGTTTGGTATCTTCGCAACCAAGCGGTTTGGCATAACCCCCCTTCTCGTTGAAGTACGCTGGTTATTGACGCGTTGAGTAATGTCTACAAATGGCAGAGTGCCCAAGAGTTAATTCCTTTATCTGCTTATAACCCTTTAATGGAGGGGAACTTCCAAAGCTCTGATAAGGATTTTGTTTATGATTGGTCATGTACAATGGACAGCTATTTTTGTTAATAAGGGAATATTTGGGTTTGGCGTGATTTTCAAAAATCTTAGTAGGGATCTCATCAAAGTGGTGTCCATTTTTTACAAAGGAGTCTTTGCACAAAGTCCATAGAAGCCTTGGCTCTTCGTAACACGATGGATTAGGCTGTTTGAAATCTTCTTGCAAGAGGCATCTTCCAGTCTAATTCTCAAGGTTTAGATTACGCTGTTCATTCTGATGCTTATGATGCTTCTGAGTTTGGACTCATTATGCAGGATTGTAGGGATTTCTTATCGGTGAAACCAAGTTTTATTGCTGCTGTTTAAGGCGGGATAGAATTACTGATGCCCATTACTTAGCTCATGCTTCTTTCACGTTTGATAGCTTTTCAGTATGGGCTATAATTCCTCATAACTGTCCTTCCTCATTCTTGAGTAATAAGATTATTTCTTTCCTTAAAAAAAAAAATAGAATCACATATAATGAAATAGAGTGCATTCACAAGGATTACAATGATAAAATATATATTATTTTATTATTTAAAAATTTAATAAAAATAAAACTTTAAATATAATTCTATATATTTTTTCTATATTATTATATATATATATATATATATATATATTAGTTATATCACAATACGTGTATAGTTATTATAAATAATTCTATAATTTTTAAATTAAATTATACATTGGTATGTTATTATAAGTTAATCATATACTTATCATGAATTAATTGAAAAAATTAATAATAAAGACATAAAGAACCATATCTAATTCTAGTATTTTTAATGAAAAGGGGGGGTCAATATAATGACTTATTACACTTTTACATTATTACTTTTATAGATAAAATGTGATCATAACAAGTTTTTAGTTAAAAAGGATATTAAAGTATACTTAGTCATTCATTCTATCTCAATTTCAAATTGGATGGACAAATAAGGTTTTGAATAACAAATGAAGGTTTTGGAATCTCCTTTTTAGGCATTCAATTTCATTCTAAAATGAACTTTTAAATATGAATTTATTCTAAATCAACTATTTCACTTACGTCATTCTATTCTTTGTTATATTTAGATTAGATCATAACTTAAAAAGTTCATCTAGGCAGTCTAATGAGTTTGATTTGGAAAAAATAAAATTCAAACCAAAAAAGTTCAATTTGTGAAGTAGGCAAGACTCAAACTTTTTTTAAAGCTTGACTCGAGTCCAAAAAACTTAAATTAATACTTTTTTAATAAATAAAAAATTATTGTTTAAAGAAAAACTTAGTTTCACGTGACATTTTGATAAAGAAATAAAAACTAATAACTTTTATTTAAAAGATTTATAACAATATTACAACTCATTTGTATTTATAACTTCTCTATATATAATCTTACATGTAATAATAACAATTAAATATATTATTTATCTCAAATATTAAGTAATAAATTAATTTGACTATAATTTAAAAATTTTGATTGGCTCGTTTGGTGCAACTCAAAAAATATGAACAAAAATCTAAATAAAAAAGCTTTATTAAAATATAAGTTTTGACTTTTTTAAATCTAATTTTTAAAAGCCCGACAATGATCAAGTCTAGTCATACTCACTTGTCTAAACATAATGTGCTAATTTTCATATTAAAGTTAAATTGAATTTGTCTATGTAAGGTATAAAATAAGGTGAATTATTTCATGCATTCTAAAAGTGATGGTGCCACTAAAACCACAAACATGGGTATACTAAGAACAAGATAAGTAATAATGATGTGTTAAATTATGTTAATCAAATATCAATTTAAAATAAATTATTGTATTTATATTTTAACTCAAATATTATTTAATTTTTTTGGAACCAAAGTCCCCTTTAAATGTGTTAACTAACACCTTTTACTTTCTTCATTTTCTAATAATTCCTACAAAAATATTAATTCGTAAATTTGTTGATTCATCTGCATACTTTTTTTTTTTTTAATTTTTCAATAATTCCCTAAATTTTTAATTTATAAATTAATGTTTTTATGGGATTATTATGAATTTAAGAAAATAGAGGGATAAATTGGAAAAAATTAAAAATGGTTTTCAAGTTATAAATAAAATTAAAAAATATTGTGGATAAAATATAAATACATTAATTATTTTACGTTGTCATATTTTGATAGGATGTTGCCACGTTTTTTTTATTTTTGATATATCACATGGTCATTACACTAGCCACTTCGAAGAATGCACCATAGAATTTATCGTTAAACAAGCATTCCTTAAAATTTAATCGGATTTAAGAGATGAAATAATATAAATATAACTTTTTCAAAATTATTGATATTGATACATTTGTATATTAATGTTATTATATGAAAACATTTACATAAAAAGTAATTACATTTTTGTATTAATTAATTTCAGTGCTAGAGTACTTTAAATGAGAAATTTAATTTTTAAAGTCAATTATTAACATTCTTCCATAAACAATTAAATTCAATTGTTCTATTACTCTTTATTTTTTTATATAAGTTGCTTTGCAACTGTTTTTCTTTTCTTTTATCTTTATACTGCTAAATATATATATATATATATATATATATATATATTTTTTTTTTTTTTTTCAAACTCAGTCGGACCAGTCGTACAAAATGCAAGAATCCATCTTCAACGGCTATACCTTCCTTTCTCATCCGCCACATGCCAATTATTTTACTTAGTGTTTCCTCATGCAAATGTTGCAACTCAAGGGGGTAAGTAGTGAAAATTCCACCATTTTAATGCTTAACCAGAATGTCACCATGAAAAATCTTGCTTAAATAAAGGTTCAGAGTGTCGCCAGTCTAAAATGACTCCTCTAGGATATCTTCCTTGCATAACACACGCCATCCACACTGCTTTATTTTTGCAGGCCTTCTTCCAAATAGATCACTTACAGTGTAAAATTTTAACCGAAGCTGATTGCTATCACCTCTTAGATGTTGCCAACATGTTTTATCATTAAAACGCACAAATAGGATGCAGAGGTGAGGATAATCTCCTTCTGCATTAATAGGATGACTCCACCCACTGTATATATTCTCATCATCTTCAGGAGCACTAGAAGTCCACAAAATAACAGACCTCTGTTCAGGATATAAATCAGGTCCAGCCACAGTGTGATCAAATAGATCATCTACCACAAAGCACACAGCAATTGCTGACCACTCACTGGCACCGCATGATTGAGGGATGTCTACTATTATTGATAAAATTGATTTCAATTTGCCATCCGCGGAAATATCAGAGTGACTTTGGTTGTGAAACCATGAAGGTATTTCACTGCCCGGAATAGTCGCAATAAAATCTTTATGAGGACTTTCTGACTGCAATAATCAAGTTGTCATGTAAGGCAATTTACAAAAAAAATTAAATTGGCATTTTGCCCTTTAATTTTGTGTGAGGTTTCGAATTAAGTTTGAAACGTGCCAACATAGTTTTTATTTTTTAATTTTATTCATGAATGCCTTGAATCTTCAAGTTTGTCAACCTAATTGCATCTAAAATGGCTCTAACTGTGCAGAGATGGCGTCTCACCTGACTGCTGGCTTTGTTAGTTGCCCAAACCTTGGATTGAGATCAAACCAATTTAGGGAAAAGTTATGAAAAAGATACAATAAGGGAACTCATAAAGCCATCAGTAATGTGGAAGGCCATCTCAACACAATTACAATCATAGCAGTAACAAGGATGACAGATTTGATAATTCAAAGCACTTACCGGATGGAATAAAATATAAGCAACCAAATTGAAACCTTTCAAATGGAGTTACGGACCTAAGAACTAATTTAACAAACGTGAAATTGTAAGGAGCATGTAAGGTGGAAGAAACAGAGACAAACCTCAATCTCCAATAGTGTAGAAGTCATATGTAGATATTTTGTTTGACGGCGAAGCTAAAAAAAATTGTCCTGTTACATGGTTGAAAAGAGAAAACACATAAAAAGTTGAGTATATATTTTATTATACCTGTTGTTCAAGTGAAACAACGACATCCCATAACTGTTGATCTGTTAAGGGTGCTATTGAAGCACAATCACCCGCTTCCAATTGCTCTAAACCTGGTGGAAGCATTGGCAATGACTGTAGCCTTGAACAATAGTTCAAACCAAGATACTGTAGCTTCTGAAGATCAGAAATGCAGCCAAAAGGTAGGGTCAAAAAATTATTTCCTGCTAGATTTAATTCACATAATGATGATAGACAACCAAGATCATCAGGAATCAATTCTTCACCAATATTGCAGTAGCTTAAATCTAATTGTGTCAATGATTTAAGGTTTAAGATAGAAAGAGACAGTGTTAAATCCATGTAAGCCGGACTGAAGGGCAGGGGTAAGCTACTAGAGTTGGATGCTAATCCTTTGCATCCATGAAAAGAAAGTGTCTTCAGTTTTTGTAAATGAACGATGGATGAAGGCACTTCTCTTATAGCAGTTCCACTCACATCAAGCACTTCCAAGGCCTCATTTTCATTCAAATTTTCTGGCAGCTTAAAAAATTTTGAGCAACCAGAAGTATTGAGAACTTTAAGATGTTTCAAATTGTGTATGGTATGTGGAAGGCAAATCAGATTTTTGCAGCCTCTTAAATTCAAAGCTTCAAGACGAGCCAAAAATCCAAGTGATGCTGGAAGTTTTACTATAGCAGTCTCCTCTAGATCAAGTGTCACGAGATTTTTGACATTTTCCCCAAATTCTGAAAGCGTTTTAACTTTAGAGCACCCAGCAAGAACAAACACCTTTAGAGATTTCATTTCCAATTTGCTTGGAAGGGTTTTAAGGCTCGTGCAATCTTTCAAATTCACATCAATAAGTTTTTCGAGCTGTCCAAGTGAAGGATGAACCTCAACAAGGTGGGTGCAGCCTTCAAGAATTAATCTTTCCAGATTTGGAACTCCAGAAAAATTTGGAGTTTTAATTAAGCATTCAGAATGACTCAAATCAATAAACTTCAGCTCTTCCAAACACTGATCAAACAAAGATAGGAGAATTGGTTTCAAAAAACATTTTTATAGCATAACCAATTAATTTATAAAAGACATTAATGCACGATTTATTTTACCTGTATACCAATCCAAAGTTGCTTTATTTTGCTATGATGCATTTTCAGATAAACAAGTTTATCTAATTGGGCTCCAAGCGGGAGAGCTTTCAGAGGATACCCTGACCACTCAAGAACTTTCAAGGCACTAGAAAGACATTTGAGACCATGGGGAAGGTGCAAATCACTTAAAATGATGAGTAACCTTATGTTAAACATTTTTGAAAAGGCTTCTGGATCCCATTGTGTTTCATATGGCTTGTTCAAGTGCATAACCATACCTTGTATAACTTCAGTTCCCTGATAAATAACATTAGTCACCAGGGAAATTACATAGGGAATGAAAAATAAATAAATACGAAAATTAGGAAAATAAAATTAAGAATAGGCCAAATTACTCTTTTTGTTCCTTAACTTATTAGTCTTCTTTTCTTCCCATTGAAGTTTACATTTTCCTACTAAAATCCTTTAACTCATAATGTAGTCCAATATATCCTTCATGCTAACTCCTGTTGTCCCCCTCCACTAAATGCTTTTGCGACGTCCTCTTCTTCCTAATTTGTTTTTCTAGTTGTTTCTCACTCGTCTGTGACACTTTCTCCATCCTTTCTCTTCTTTTTTCTCAGTTATCCTGCTCCTTTTTTCCTTCTTTGTCTTCAAACTCACTTTAATCCTCAAACCCACCCCTTCTTCCCCACCTAACATGCAACCCACCTTATCCTTAGCAGATCTGTCACCATCCCTAGACCCACTACCATCACTAATATTCTCTTTAGGGCACCTTGGAGTTATTCACCAAATATGAGCCAACTGGTCAGTTGGACAAGCTGACAGAGACAAAGGGTGACCCAATAACCAAAAATTCAAGTGATCTCATCTTCAGAAAATAAAACTCTGTAACTTAAACAAGGTTCACAAAGTTTATTTTGAACGCATCAGAGAGACAGGATTTATGGGGAGATGAATTTCAATTGCAGGGAAGATAATTTGAAGACAAAGAGGATAAAGAGCAAGAGAGTTGCAGAAAGTACAAAAAAGAGAAAGACAGAAAAATGCATACATTAAGAAGAAGAGAGAGAGAGAGCCAGTGACTTGCATAGAGTAGAACAAAGAAGGAAGATGATAAATGTCCCAGGCAGAAAAAACAAGCCACATAAGCATTTAACGAAGTGAACAAATGGAATTTGTGTGGAGCATATCTTTGACTATGTTCCAAAAGTTAAACAATTTCAAGAAAAAATAATGTTGGAGGACAATAAAGAAAGATAGAAAAAGTAAGGTAACAAAAAGACTAATTTGGCCTAAGACATATTAAATAACTCTAAGATGCTTAGAAAATTAAGCACTCACCATATTTCTTTTCAATACATGATCAATGTCCTCCACAGACCATAATCTACTGCGTTTGCCAGCATTATTAGGGGATTCTTGAAAGACAATACTCCTACCCATTTCTTGAAGCAAGTCATGCATCTCTAAATTAACGCCATCATTTAGCAAAGACTTTTCAATAAGAATGCTAACTCCAATTGTTGAATTAAGACCACAATTTTTCAATATTTGCATTACTTCATTTTTGGCCCAGCCCTTGAAAAAGCAAGCAATATCAAGAAATATTGTCTTTTCTGCATCTTCTAATGCATCATAACTTATTCTAAGTATCTTAAGAATATCATTGTTTGGAACTTTCTTCAACCTATCCAAGGCATCTTCCCATTGAGGCACATTTCTTCCACAAAGAAAGGAACCCCAAACATGGAGAGCCAAAGGAAGACCTCCAGCATATTTAACCACAGATTCAGACAACTCCAAGAAACCCTCTTCAGGTTGATCTCTTCTAAATGCTTTCTTAGAAAAGAGTTGAAGGGCTTCATCTTCATTCATGGTTTTAACCTCATATATTTCTTGCACTCCATGAGATATCAGCAAGTGCACATCTCTAGTTGTTATAATTACTCTACTCCCGGCACCAAACCACTCCTGGCTTTCAGCCAAATTCTGTAATTGGCTTATAGAACTTACATCGTCAAGGACAAGCAGAACTTTTTTATTGGAACAAAGGCTTTTGGTTGTCTTCTTTCCTTCATAAGTATCCTCAATGTCCATGTTTCTTATTTTAAGATGTGAAAGAAGTTTTCTTTGTAAGTGAACCTGACCATCTCTTTCTGAAACCTCCCTAACATTGGCAAGAAAGCAGCAAAAATCAAATTGGCTATAGAATCTCTCATAGACAACTCTAGCCAGAGTTGTCTTACCAATACCGCCCATTCCCCATATTCCTACAAACCGAACATCATCCAACCCTATCCCTAAGTGTGAGTGGATTGTATTTACTCTCCAGTCGATTCCAATTAGTGTATCACTGTAAGATGGCAATTTACAATGTAGTTTGGTCCATAACACTTCAACCACATTTTCAATAAGTTCTGTTTCATGCCTACAAGTACAAACAAAATATGAATGACCATGCAATAAATATAATACAAATCAAAAGTCAATCAAATAAAGCAACAAGGAGAAAATACCAATTTTCACAAATTTTGTAAATTAAAACATAAAAACATTCTTTTATATCTTAGGAAGTTGTTACTATAATTTGGATGCCAAGGCTACTAATAAACAGTTTTGAATAATTGATAATTATAAACCATTTCAGGCATTGCAAAAGACAAACAAAAGAATAACATGAACAAAAACAAGAACTAATGTAAATCAGAAAAATGATTAATCATTTGAATGAGAACTCACCAATCCTTGGAGTCCCAACCGGATAAGTTAGCAACTTGTGTTAATGAATCTCTCCAATTTTGCAACTTTTCTTGGTCCTCTCTGAATTTCTCTTCATGCTTAGTGAAAACTTCAGCAAAACTTCCTTTTTGGTGTCTTACATCAGATGGATTCACACCATAGAATATGGGAAGAACATGTTGGCCCAATTTATTTCTTGATTCAAGAATCTTTCGGAGTTCATCCAAACACCATGAAGAAGAAGCATAATTTTGGGAGAGAATGACAATTGCAGAGAGTGAACCCTCAATTGCTTTAAGGAGTTTCTGTGATATAACTTCTCCTCTCTCAAGTTCTTGATCATCCTTGAAAGTTGTAATTCCTTTTCTCATTAAAGCAGCATATAAGTGGTCTGTAAAACCTTTTCGAGTGTCTTCTCCCCTAAAACTCAAGAAAACATTCCATGGTAGGATTGAGTTTGAATTAGAAGAGTTTGATGAAGATACTCCTGGGACACCAAGTGTCATTGCAAGCTTTTGGCCTTTTATTGCTCAAGTTAATGTTACAGCATCTTCTCACCAGATAATTTGAACCTGTTGAAACCATTTGGAGGAGTAAGAAGCAAAATGTGGTCACTAGAAGTGATGCTAAGGCCAAATTAATATCATTGTCCCAGTTGTGAAGCATTCTGGATTGAAAGGATACTAAAGGAACTAATGATTCACAACCCTCTACCTAAGACAATAAAGCAACTATCACCATTGTCCATAATGCAGTACTTCAAAACATGTTGACGTAGATAAGCACTTCATCAAAGAAAAAATAGGAGGAGGTCAGATTTGTGTTCCCTATATCCCTACAAACAGTGAGGTTGCAGATATCGTGACCAAAGGAGATATTTCTAATTATTCAAAATATCTAAACTACTTACCATTTTTTCCCTATAGTATAGGAGGATAGGTATTAAATATATTTGAATTCTATATTTCTATCCAATTACCGAGTTAATTAGTTTGTTTCTACACTTTGGGAATTTTGTCTCTGCTTGTTATGCTTCTGTGACCTCTTGTTGTGCAACACTTTGCCTTGCCTCTTCCATAAAAGCAGGCATCCTGTAACTATGTAAAATACAATTAATATATTGGAAAGAAATGCTTTACTGAACAGAGAACCAATGAAATGTGACCTACAACAACAAAACCAAATCACTTTCTAAACAGAAACTAAAAGATGGTTACTTTATACTTCATATATAGTGAACAATATGTAATAATGTGATGACTGAAGTCATCACTGAACTATAATTGGGAGATATCAGAAGCATAGGCCAAAAGGCAAACACTAATATGGTTCTCCTCAGTTTTTCAAGAAGTGAATAAAGTATTTGACTACTTTCTATTTCTCTTTGGTTTTTAATCTTGCCATGTTCAATTTATTAGATTACATGTATATTTCATTATGGCAGTTTACGTTTGTCAGCTGGCATATTAACCACTGCATGTTCATTTCAAAGATTGAGAAACTCCAAGGCAAACTAAGGTAGACCAAATAAATCATGAATACAAATGAAATAAAGATGGGACTGGCATGTTTACTGTCTAATACTCTAATCATAGAATTCATTGCATGAGACTTTTGGCACATGTTATTCTCAAATGTTTCCACATTTCCTCTGATGATATCTATATCTCATATTTGTTACCCTTGGAAATAACCTCAAATAGTTTGTTTTTTGTTTTCCAATAAATGTTTAATGTTATGAAAATGTTTAGCACTTTAAGAAAGCTTCAATCTTGATTTCATACACCTAATGTAATCTGTTTCTAGTGAACCCCTTGAATTTTTAAGCTACATTAGAGAAAATGTGGGCTAATATATATTCCTTTTGAGCTGAGGATTGATTCAATTGGTTTCTAGGCAAAGCAAACAGCTTATAGGAGGCAAAAGTTAAATATAAAAAAGTGGCCCCAGTTGAGAGCATTGTCAAACACCAAGGTATCCTCAGAGAATGAATACTACTTTGGGTTTTATAATAACCAGTTAGTTAAACTGATAATCAACTTATTAAAGTGTATCTTCTACCACAAATTCTTAAATAGCCTTTACATTGGTGTTAGTATAAGCATATAACAGCAGCTTATATTGTCATACGTAAGCTGAATTGGTTACTTTTACAAACTAATTTGTGACGCTTACAAAAGGAATATGGTGAAGCAAATAAAAAAAGAATCAGCCAAGAGATTCATTTACAATAATTTAAGACACAGATGACTTATGAAATACAAAAATCACATCCTTAACATATATGATCAGTTATATGGGAGAACACAGCCATACGTATACCTCAATAGGAAAAACTCCAAACAACTGTTATTTGAAGACTTGGTAAGGGACTGTTTGGGAATGATCAACTATCCTGACTTTAATTCAGCCATATGGATGCCTCAGTAGGAAAAACTCCATAAAATTTTTATTTGAAGACTTGGTGAAGGGTTTTTTTGGGAATAATCAACTATCTTGACTTCAATTGAGTGGACTTTTTTTAATTTGGCTTCAACTTCGTATTGTTAGCAACCTAGCAAAGCCCGATTGTAACATATCTACTATGGTCAACTTCTATTGGTACTGAAAATGCTATGGGCTGGATTCACTCATGGATGTCATTAAATCATTCTCCCGGCCATATCCTTTTTTAACTTCTCACTTCAAACATTCTTATAGATTTACATAGAATAATCGTAGGATAATCCATGTCGAGTTTATTCCCTACTCAATGATTCAAACTGGGGAATTGGCTCAAGAGACATGAAGCAGCGACCAAGTTCCTGCAGAATTAATGAAGAATATAATAGGCCACAAAAGTCAAAACAGGACGAACAAGTACCTTCAAGCTGATGCTTCTGATTTTGTCATCTCAACCAAGATAGTAGCCCGTTCAAACCTCCATTTCAGTAACAACGCAAGCTTAAATAGAAGAAACCAAGATAAGCATCCACACCTTCTCCTACAGCAAAGAGCCAATCAAAGTCGTCACGCAAGGTTCCCAGTAGTGCGACTTGGAGAGACGATAAAAGTAGATTTAGAGTAGGTGAATTTTGATAAAATTTAGATTATTTAATACAAATTTAATGATATAAATTTTAATTAAATAATTAAATATTTATTCAAATATGAATTATTGAATCAAAATTTAATAATATATTTTAAATATAATAAATTTAAATTTTGAAATATAAAATTCTAAGTGTGATGAGACTAAACTCTTTGTTATTTTGTTTCTTTTCTTTTTTTTTTTTAAAATCTAGAACATATAGAGAAATTTAATAAATACATGTGCAAGCATTTATATTTAAATATCAACTTTTTAAAATGAATGGCGCTTAGTGTAGCACGACAACGCTGATAGAGAAAAACTTTGTCAGTTGCAGTTTTATTAAAATTTTTAAATTATATAATATATCATACTTAATATTGAACTTTAAAGTAGAGGCATTTATTACGCAGTGAAGAGTAGCATTAAAAAAAGGGAAAGGGACGCAAAAGAGTTAAGGAAAAAAATCCAAATACATTTTCGAAAAGTTAAAAATTTATTTCTATTAATAAATTATTATTGAATGTAACCAAATATTAAAATATAAATAAAAATTTATACATAAATACAAAATATTATTATAATAATCTAAATTATAGAACTAAAAAATAATAAAAAAAATAATAAAAAAGTATACTTGAATTATAAAACTTTGAATTACAATTAATTAATTAGAAATTAAATTTTTAATTTCTTTTTTGAAAGCGTTGAGTTTAAAATTTATTTAAAGAGAATTAGAAACAATTTTTGTTATTATAATATTCACTAATTTAGATATTTAAAGTAATTAGAATTTAAAATAACAATACTTTCAATAATAATAATAATGTAAAAAAGTTTAAGTTAATTATATATATATATATATATATATATATAAAGTATTCTAACTTATGTAATGGAAAATTTTTCCAAAAATTTGGAAGTAGTGTTCATCATTCAATTACAATATAATTCATTATTTGTTATTAATTGTAAGTATAACATATTAGAATCATCACAATATAATTGTATTTATATAATAAGCTATGTTAGAATGCTTTTATATAAGTTTGATTGATTTTATATGAATTTAATTAAGTCTACTTGAATTTAACTAAACTTATTCCAAGTTCTATCTCTACAACCAAGTTTGAACGATTTCTGTACCCAAAGACATAAAATTTGCAATTCTAACAAATTAACTTGCAAGTATGAAAATCATGACAAGAATTATTTTAGCAATAAAGACTTGGTTAGTGGTTGCAAAACATATATTCCATGAAAATAATCTTACATGATTTTAGAATTCAACATTATATCTCTGCTATAAATATTATGTAATAGCAGGTGCCAAAGCATATGCATTCTTTTTAATAACT
Source organism: Delonix regia (assembly GCA_037074485.1). Lineage (NCBI taxonomy): Eukaryota > Viridiplantae > Streptophyta > Magnoliopsida > Fabales > Fabaceae > Delonix > Delonix regia. The sequence continues at coordinate 9,321,657 of CM073453.1, forward strand.
TAAAAGAAACTCTCAGATTAAAAGGAATTATCAAAACAAATCTTAGTTTCAAATTAAAAAGGCAAACAAAGTAATAAAAACTATAACTCATAAACTCTAGTACATCCTCAACAGCTGGCAGCAATGCACGGCTATATTGATAATTCCCCATAAATCTGCGGAATATAGGAAGAACAAAACAACGTCGTTTAGAAGTTAGAACAAATGCTGGCATGCATTTTATTCGACTCATTGAATAAAATTTAATAACTAGTCTTCAATGAAGCAAAGGTTTGAAAGTCAAAATTAATTAATGGGTTGTTAAAGCCCTTGACAGCAATAAAATCTATATAATTCTAGAATCTAGACCAAGAAGAATGAACAATGAAACATGACAGACAAATAATAAGGAGTTTTATTAAGAAGGACAATAATGTCATCTTCTAGTTATAAAACAACTTTCTTCTCTGCAAAATGTTCTTAAGAGTAATTTTTATTTCTTTATTAAAATAAAATATAATAAAAATATATTTATTAAAATTTTATTTATATATGTTAAATTTTAAAATTAAAGTGACTATTCTATGTCAATGAAGTATATAATTAATACTTATTATATTACATAGATACTAAATGTAAGAATATTTTGGTATATAACTTACCTTGTAAAAAAATCAATATAGTGCATCTATGAAGAGGAATTACGTTTTTTCAAATAGTAGAAATTAAAAAGGGTGAATAATTTTAAGTGTAACTATTCTAAATATTTATTTGCATTAGTGATCACTACAACCCTAAATACTATATCCTAAACTTTAGATAATAAACCCTAAATATATATAACGAATATGATTAATTCTTTTGAAGCATGACAGCTTAGTTGAATATTATAAAGGTAAATTTGAAGTTTACAAAGGTTCTTGAGTGGTCCCACAATGTGTAATCCTTGGAGAAAGAATGTATCTTTGGATAATATAATGACCCACTTGATAAACTGATAATCAACTTATTTAAGGTCTATCTTCTTTCATAACCTTTCAAATAGCATTTGAAGTGGTGTTTGAATAGGCTTACAACTGCTCCATATATTTATATATGTACAAGCTAATTTGTGAAGCTTACAAAAAGAATATGGTAAAAAGAAATAGAAACAGAATAATCAGGAAAGAGATTCCTTTACAATAATTTCAGGCACAGAACTAAGGAAATACAAGAATTCCATCCTTAACAAATATGCACAGTGATATTGGACAAAACAAGCATAAGGACACCTCAATTGGGAAAGCTCTAAACGAATTTTTATTTATAGACATAAGGGATTGTTTGGGAGTATCTAATAACTATCTTGAATTTAATTGAGTGGTATTATTTTGATTTTGTCTTCATCTTCATATTCTTAGCAACCTAGCCTAACCTTTTTTATTTGTTCGTTAACATATACAGTGTGGTCAATTGGTACTGAAAATGTTGGAATATGGATCTTTTTCTTTTTGGTTCATCAATTTTTTGTCAATTTTATATAGAGATAGACATAGAATGAATAAGTCTTATCATTCAAATAGGCCCGACTTAGTGTTTTATAGAAAATGCTATGTGCAGGTTTACTCATGGGTGTCGTTATATCATTTTCGGCCTTATCATTTTTTAACACTCCCACTTCAAAAATGCTTATAGGATGCAAACAACAATCCATATAGATTTTACTCCCAATTCAATGATTCAAACAAGTGAATTAGATCAAAACAAAAAGCAACGACCAATTTTGTGTGAAATTAATGAGGAATTTGTACGGCACAAAGCCAAAATTGCAAAAATATGTACCTTCAAGCTGGTGCTTCTGATTTGTCATCTGAAGCAGGAATGGAATTGAAGTAATTCACGAAACCAAGACATGCATCCGCAACATCTCCTACAAGTAAACAACTTGTGGAAGTCAATTTCGAATGTCCACGTTGTAATAAAGAAACCGTCTCTTAAAAGACAACAATTTCATATTTCAAATGAAAACCTCAAACTTCGAAATCCATCATTAAGAGATTAAGAAATATTAAGATCACTTATTCCATACTCTTGTCCGTCTACAACGAACTGCATTCGTGAATCATCTTCCCCTTCAAGGCATAATGATGATGCTTCTGAATACATGGTTTCACAGTCACTGGTTATGGTTCGGGTGCTCTCAATTTGAGACAAACTGCACTGTCCTTGTTCTTTAGCTTCAGAGCACATTCCATTTTCCTTAAAAAACACGACACAATTCATAAGTATATCTTACAAAATAATTAAGTAGTTGCTTGCTCAGTGCTCAAAAGCGCTTTAATTTGTTCTTTTATGAGTGGCTTTTCTCTTTTGTTGAAATTAAGTAAAACAAAAATACTAGTAGCCGAAGAGTATGTTAAAAGAGCAGAAGAATAATATGTTGTTAAATTTATGGTGTCAAATTTGAAATCATTGTCAATGTTATCCCAAATACTTATGTCAAATTTTGACCAACACATTTGTCAAAATTCTCAACGTTATATATCCTAAGGCCTAACTATGCTACTTAAATTGACAAAAGTTCATGATATATTGGTGTTCTCCATTGAAAAACACTAGTTGAGTGGCACTTCATATTTCTATGGAGGATAAATACTATTCTAATTGTTTAAAACATGTACATGAGCAAGTGACAAAATAGGATTGCGAGAAGTATTAGATAGAGAAAATTATTGCATAAACTTTGATACAAAAGTGAGAAGATACAGAGAAAGTGGCTTACTCCATGCTTGAGCTCTTCCAACATTTCTCTCATTGTTTTGGCCCACTTCTCATATTCATCTTCGTGAATGACACGCCATCCGCACTTTATTGAAACTCTTTCATCCAATTTTTTTGGCATCCAATCATCCTCAATAGGCGCAATACCCAAGTGAAGCTGGTTGTATGTAGAATTTGATTTTATTTGCCCAAACACCGTCCAAAGGTGGGGAGACTTTATTCCTAATCTTGATCTCTTACCGACATAATGTCTCCAGATACTGCTCTCCAAATCACCATTGGAAGCATTAGTAAATGAGAATCGGAAGGCAGGATGACGATATTTTGGCTTTTTGGCCTCGGTGGAATAATACAAATCATCTAGCAGAATGCAGAACACAAATCCTAACAATTCACTTGAAGGAGGGACGTCTATTATTATTGAACCTTCAGAATCCTCATTCAGGGAAACAGAACTTTGATTCTCAAACCATGATGGTATTTCACTCCCTTTAATAATCACTTCACAGCATCTGAATAATTTGTCCCTGGAATATGGTATAAATGTCGACCTCCCAAAGTCTTCACTGCCACACTAAAACAAAGGAATTTGTCATGCAACATAATAAAAACACTAACAAAATAAAATAACGTGGCTCGATATATAGATATATAGAAAAATATGTATACCTGGTCAACTGAAGCGAAGAGATGTGATAACTGTTTGTCTGACAATGCTCTCATTGACGCACATTCTTTCGCTTCTATGATTCCTTGAAAAACATTTGGCGGCTGCGGCAACGACTGAAGCCGTGGGCAGAAACTTAAATAAAGTCTTTCTAGTTTCAAAAGATTAGAACAGCAGCCAGGTGGTAGATTTACAAACTTATTTGCACTTAGATCTAACACCGTCAATGATAATAAGCCACCAAGATCATCAGGAATGAAGCCATCACCAATATTGCAGTAGCTTAAATCTAATTCCTCTAGGGATTTAAGATTGAAGATAGAAGGAGGCAGTATTATGCCCTTAGGAAATGACAGTCTCCTGAGTTCTTCTAAATGACCAATGGAAGAAGGTAATTCTGTTATAGCAGTTCCGCTTACATCAAGCACTTCCAAGGCTTTATTTTCATTCAAATTTTCTGGCAGTTTAAAAACTTTTGAGCAGCCTCCTAATTCCAGTTCTTCAAGACCACTCAATAATTCAAGTGATACAGGAAGTTTGGCTATACCTGTATCCCTGACATCAAGCGTTACTAGATTTTCCATGTTTTCCCCAAACTCTGGAAGATTTTTAACTTGAGTGCACCCCATGAGAACAAATTCTTTCAAAGAATTCATTTCCAATTTTTCTGGAAGGACTTCAACTTTTTGGCAACCTCTTAAGTTCAGAACTTCAATGCTAGTTAATAATCCAAGTGATGCAGGAACTTCTTTTATACCTGTCTCCATAAGATTAAAATTCTTTAGTGAAGTCATTTCCAATTTTCTTGGAAGGGCTTTAAGATTTCTGCAGCCTTCCAAATTTACGTCAGCAAGCCTTTTGAGCTCTCCAAATGATGGATGAATCTTAGCAAGGGCTATGCATCCTTCAAGAATCAATCTTTCAAGATTTGGAATGCCAAAAAAATCTGGAGTTTCAATTAAGTGTTTAGAATAACTCAAATCCATAACCTTCAACTTTTCCAAACGCTGGTCAAACAACAGATAGGAGACATCAGCTACAAAAGAAAACAATGTTAGCTTAACCAATTAAGTTATACGGGAATGCTTAAAATATCTTACTTGCTTGCCATTCCAAAGTTGCTTTATTTTGCTATGATTCATTTTGAGGTGAACAAGTTCATTGAATTGAGTTGCAAGCGGAAGAGCTTTCAAAGGATACGTATCCCAATGAAGAACTTTCAATGCACTTGGGAGACATTTAAGACCATAGGGAAGGTTCAAACTACAATCTATGATGAGTAATCGAAGTTTACACATTTTGGAAAAGGCATTTGGATCCCAATATGCATCATTTCCTTCTGTCTTATAGTTATGGGGCAAATACACACCTTGTGTCACTTCAGTTCCCTGGTAAGCAACATTCGTCACCAATAGATTACCACAAGAAATAATAAGGAGATAAGGCATACAAAATTGAACAAAAACTTAAAAATATTGCAACAACATAATATTATTTCTGGAAAATTAACCACTCACCATATTTCTTTCCAATACTTGATCAATGTCCTTGGGATCCCATAATCTACTGCGTTTTCCAGCACATTTAGGAGATTCTTCAATAACAATATGCCTTCCCATTTCTCTAACCAAATCATGCATCTCTAAAAATAAACTCGAACTGCTTAGCAATGATTTTTCTACCAGAGTTCTTGTGCCAATTCTAGGATGAAGATCACAACATTCCAATATTTCTGTTGTTTCATAAGAATTACTCTTGTCACCACCAAAGAAACAAGCTAGATCTAAAAATAGTCTTTTCTTCTTCATCTAATGCATCATAGCTTATTCTAAGTATATTAAGAATGTCATTATTTGGAACTTTCTTTAACTTATCCAAAGCATCTCTCCATGGTATCCCTCTTCCAAAAAGAAAGGAACCCAAAACTTGAAGTGCTAAAGGAAGGCCTCCAGCATAGTTAACCACAGATTTAGCCAAATCCAAATAACCCTCAAAAGGTTGGTCTCTTCCAAAAGCTTTATTAGAAAGTAGTTTAAGGGATTCTTCTTTGTTCAAAAGTTCAACTTCATAAATTTCCTCTTCATGTACTCCATTTGATGTCAGCAAGTGCTCGTTCCTAGTTGTAACAATTACTCTACTCCCTGGACCGAACCACGCTTTCCTTTCTGCCAAATTTTGCAATTGGCTAGCTAAACTTACATCATCAAGGACAAGGAGAACCTTCTTATTACGAAGAAGATTTTGGATGGCGGTCTTTCCTTGGTTGATATTTTCAATTACCATTCCTTTATTGAGACGTGAAATAAGTTTAGTTTGCAAGTGATCAATGCCTTTGCTTCTAGAAAGCTCCCTTACATTTCCAAGAAAGCAGCAAATTTCAAATTGTTTTTGGTGTTTCTCATAGACAATACTAGCTAGAGTTGTCTTACCAATACCACCCATGCCCCATATCCCTACAAAGCGAATATCATTCAACCCTATCCTCAACCGTGAGTTTATTGCATCCAACCTGGAGTGAATTCCAATTAGCGTGCCATCGTCAGATGGCAATTTAGGACTTAATTTGCTCCACAAAGCTTCAATAACATTTTTTATAAGGTCTGCTTCAAGCCTATAAAAAAAGCAAGAAATAAACGACCTTGAAGTGAGTTTAATATGAATCAAAAGTTATGATCAAATAAAAGCAAGAGAAGATATATAAATTCTGATCAAATTTTCAATAAGAATGTGTTATACTTCAATCTCTGTAATTAAACACTTAATGCTTATTAATTAATTTTTCCTTATAAACAATGCCAGGGTAGAAAAATAAAGAAAAAAGACACAGATGAACTGATACAAATACAAAATATGAGTTATATATACAATTGATACGATAAAAGCTCACCATTTGTTAGAATCCCAACCAGCTATGCTAGCAATGTCTTCTAAAGACTTTCTCCATTTTTGCACCTTCTCTTGGTCTTCTCTAAACTTCTCTTCATGCTTGGCGAAAGCTATAGCGAAACTTCCTCTTTGGTGTCTTACATCAGATGGATCTACTCCATAAAAGATGGGAAGAACTTCTTGACCTAGTTCATTTCGTGCGGCAAGAATATGTTGGAGTTCTTCCAAACACCATGAAGAAGAGGCATAATTTTTGGAGACCACAACAATTGCTGAAAGAGATTTCTCAATTGCTTTAAGGAGTTCCTGGGAGATAACTTCTCCGCTCTTAAGTCCTTTATCATCTCTAAAAACTATGATTCCGCTTTTACATAATGCTTCATACAAATGGCTTGTAAAACCTTGACGAGTGTCTTCACCCCTAAAACTCAAGAAAACATGATGTTCCCATTGTGGGGTTGAATTTGAGATAGAAGAATTTGAGGAAGATGCTTCTTGGACAATCAGAGCCATTGGAAGACTTTGGCCTTCTTATGTATCAGTTAACGCTGACAATATAATTTGAACCAGTGAAATTGGCCGACAACAACAAAATCATATCATTTTGCTAAAAGAAACAAATCAAATATATATGAAATAGAAATAATAATGGAAACAATGTAAAGAAAAATGGAGCAAGGTCTATATATGTACCTTATATGAGATCGCGTGAAGCTTACTGCTATAACTGATTACTGATGTTGCTAAACTTGCTACAATGCTTAATAGATAAATATGTGACAGACAATTGGTAGTGCATGTTATGAGGACTTTGCTTTTCTACTTTTTTTATTCAATTAAATTTTGTCAGGGCAACTTTTGCTTCTTCCTATCATTTTCGAAATATAAAATTTGGTACTCATTCATGTATAACTTGCAAATTTATTTTCCTTTATTTTATCATATTGACTAATCAATATACTTTTCGTGCTATTTACTTTTCTCGTTGGCTTAAATTAGAAATTTCTAGTTAAACGTATATATTTGCATGGTGACCTTCTAATCTATTGGGAACCCGCAAATCCCTGACCATGCCGAATTGAGATGCAAAACATCATAATCTATTACAATGAATAATTCAAAACAAATAAATAGAATATTAATGAAGCAAGTTTCTGGTCCAAATTTAAATTTAAGGCATAAGATCAATGAAATGTTTTTCTTATATAAAAGAATCAAGCACAAACCGACATTTTCTAGTATGTCACTGAGTAATATGAATAAATATATAGTACATATTATCTCAGATAGAAATAGTATTAATTAGTAAAGATACTTGTTAAAATAACAAAAAAGCATAGCCATCCAATGATATAAATGAAACTTTAAATTTCTTGTTGATAGAGATGATGGCTCCCAGCGGGAAATGCTGTCCCTTAAAGAAGGAATTAAAAATAAAATAGAATAGGGAAAAAAAAAAAAGTGAATTAAGCGGAATAGCAGAATGCTGTCCGACATGTGATTCGGAGTCCAAACAATAAAGCCAAACACTATGATTGTTTTAAATTCATGAAGATGATTTAAAGTGTATGCATGGTAAGGCTTCCAGGAAAATGAGAAAGAGAAAGGAATGTACTTCAATGATTATATAGTGAAGTGGATTCTACTCTTCTCTATTTAAAATTGAGAAATTTTAAAGCAACCACATTTTCCTTCGTGGAATTGGAATCTACTTTTTCCTCCTCGTGACTTTGAATGTTAGAATTGCCGGGTGAAACCGATCAACAAGAATTCCAAAAGTAAGTTCCTAAAACAAATATCTGATGAAATTAAAAAAGATTTTGGGAATGAGGACCAAATGAAAAGCATGAATAATTTTGATAAATATTTGAGCTCTTGACGGTAAAATGACACAAATGTAAATTCTCTTCATTTTTATGCTTTTAGCATAAATATATTCAGAAAAACAAAAATACTATTTTAGTATTCTGGTTTTTTTTAAAATTAATTAATTTTATTTTGATTCTTCACAATTTGTAAATTTCAAAATATGTTTACACTTTGAAATTTATAATTTCATTTTAGTTCTTTACAAATTCAAAGTTCTAAAATGACGATATTTTTAATATTTGACTCAAAGTAATATCTTCCCTATTTTGTTGTGTGTGTATTGTTTGCTTAATTGTTATTTAAAAAAAATTATTTTGGATCAGATCTTGAAGTAAATCATAATGAGACTAAATTTAAAATAGAAGATTATTTTAAAATTTTGAATGCCTGAATAACCAAAATAAAAGCTCTATTCGTTATCATGAGATTCCCAAGTAATGAAAAATAAAGCTGTATGTTCTTTGGTTTGAATTGAATGTGAATGAAAAAAATATTAAATATATCTTCTTTTTCTAATGCAATGGAAACCGAGCTTTCGGTGGTTTTTCCCTTATTTATTATTGTTCTCTTACCTTTCCCCCATGTTTTATGATTTTAAATAAATATTCTCTGCCTAAATTTTATTTTAGGCTAAAGCCTGAAAAACCAAAGACCCAACTGTTAGATCATATCATATTTATTTGTTAAAAGAACTCAGCTCAATTATTTATAATTATAGCACCATATATGTCCATCTCAATATAAATGTTATTTTTCTAAATTAGGATATATAAGAATATAAAAGTATCTCAACGTGTTATTCCATTTACCTTGGCCACTTTTCTTCCGATAAAAAAAAGAAAGGAAAAAACAGGAAAGTTTTTTTTGAAGAAAATGCAATGAACAATAGCATACAATACATAAAAGATAGATGGATTGTACGTACTTCCTCATCCCTTATCACATATTCAATTCATGTAGTCTGATTAATATGTTTGATTTAGGATTTGAAATATTTAAAAGTCCTTTTACACACTTAAAGGAAGATTTGTTTTATGAACATTATTGTTAAGTTTGGCATCTAATTTTTTGTAAAATTAATTTTTTTCTCCAAATTTTTTGTTTGCATAAAAGTAAAAAATAGTTATTTCAAAGTTGAATGAGTGTATAAATAACAAAAATTAATTTTCAAATGAAGTTTTTAAATATAAATTATGATAAAATAAAATCAAATTTGACCTATAATCACGTTGAACCAAAGTCAATCCAAATATACATTGTGTTAGTTTAAAATTTACTTTTTGGTTAACATTATTTACAACTAAATTAATTTTGAGTGCATTTTTATTCGAGGCCAAACTTCTAATGGTTAAAAAGTGTTAATAATGGACCATCTCAAGCAATTAATTACCCATGAAGTATAGTACATACAAAACCAAAAAGTTACTGTAATTAACTAGGCTCAATTATTCCTTTCTATATTTTTTTGTTATTTTACTTTTCAATGTTCAATGCAATGTCTTAATTTAAAAAAAAAAAAAAAAAATCTGGGACTCGAATGATTCATTTCAAGTTCTCGTGAGGAAAACCAACAAACTTTTGACACCAAAGTAGGTAACTATATGGATAGCTCTAAATTTTTCACAAAATATAAAAAAAAATTATTTTTATAAATAAATATATATTAATATTTTAGATTATTTTTTCATACTAGTTAAAAAATAATAAAACTTAAAATGGATAAGAAAATAGTTCAGTCTTTTAATTTCTTCAACTAAATATTATGTTCTATAAAAAAAAATTTAAAATATTAATATATATATTTATTTATAAAAATAATTTTTTACCTTTTAAAAAATATATTTTATAAAATATTGAAGGCCACGCTCTCCAGGACTTGTATTACTGGAGGGAATCCATATTCAATTATGCAGCACCCTTTTCAGTTAAATTTGATCAGCAAAAAGTTATTACGCAACACACTTTCAGCCATTTTTGCACAGCAAGACAGGTAATTATGCAGCACACTTTCAGCTATCTTAACAGAAAAACAGGGAAATAATGCAACCAAAACCAGCGAAAGAAGGCAGCAAAATGACCATGTAATTGTCAGCAAACGCAGGCCAAAGAGGGCAGTAAAACGACGATATAGGATCAGCATAAAACAAAGCTCCGTACAGCGAAATCCAAGAAAACAATGGCAGTGAGAAGATTACCTATCAGACCTCTCTTTTTCGTTCCTCAACTCAGCTCCTCTCCATTGCTTTCTTCTTCTCTTCGTTTTTCCAGACCTCTCTTCTTCTCTCCTCTCTGTTTTTTGTAGCTACCCCTCCTTTTTGCTATCTACTCGACTGCCTAGATGCGTAAAAAAAGCCGCGTGGTCCCCACTTCAATCATTCCTCTTTTGTTGCCGCGTTTTTTTCTTTATTTTTTTCACCTCTTTCTTCCAATAATTTAATTTGTGGAAAGGTGGGCCGATTTAGATTTTTAATTTTTCTCTTTTTTTTTTATTTGATTTCTTATTTTTAATGAAGAGGTAATGGTCTTAATCTTAACTAATCATCCATTTGATTTTTTTTATATTTTTATTATTTTTGGATTTTTTTTCAAACTTATATTTCTTTTTATTTTGTTATTGTTATTTTCCTTTGCTTTCTCTTTATTCTTTGAATTTTATATTTTATTTTGATATTTTTTAATTATTGTTATTTTTTAAATTGGTATAACTTTCGGAAACTATTCCTTGTAATTTCTTGTTACCTTTCTATTATCTTCTTTTATATTTTTTTTATATGTATCTTCTATTTTAATTATTATTTTTTCGCCAAAATACTTCTATTTCAAATTTTTACTTCACACTAAATGCCTTAAAAAAAGTAGAGCACTGTTGGACCACATATAGCAGAATCAATTTTGATTCAATTATTTATAACCATTCAATTATATCTGTCTCTATCTCAATATGAATCTGTAGGAACGATGGTATATATTTAATAAGAGATGTGTGTGTGGTTCGCCTATGCATTATATATAGTTTCTAGTGATAATTGCAATTTTAAAAACTTTAAAATATAATTTACGAGGGATCTGATTGGAAGCAAATAAAATATCCAGTGGGGCCAAATGCAGTTTTGAAAAACCGAGGAACATGCTTTTTTTTTTTTGTTGAGTCAAGGAACATGCTTTTTAGACACACATTATATTCAGTAACCCACGGAATCAACGCGTTTTAACATGAAGCGCAGTTAAAAATTCAAGTGAAATTTGAATTAAGACGAAATTTTCATAAAATTTTTTATGCAGTCACCCACTCATGTACTAAGTTATAATATAAAAATATAATTATAATAATATTTATTTAAAAATAATAATATTATAATTATATTCTCACATTATAACTAAATGTATTAATATATTTAAAATTGTGAATACATCAAATATGACACTTGAAATTTTTTTATATAATTATAAAAGTGATTATATTGATACAATGACACTTAAAGAAAAACATATAATAATAATGTATCAAAATAAATTTATATTAATTGTATACTAACTTAAAATAAACCTACCACAACTTTGCTTTTCTGATTAGTTTAGTTAATGGCAATTATTGCTGCTAATTCTCATGTATAATTTATTATTTTATCGTATTAACTAATTAATGGATTTAAGAGGTACATATGAGTGTGTTCTGGGATGTTATATATATTTAAAGAGCATTATATTGCTAAAATTGTCTTAATTTAACTTTTGTGGATACCTGAAGACTTTTGAAAATAAATGAAAATGGGAGTCATTGTTCTTCGACTCACAAGAAGCACAGCAAAAATCATCTAACTTGGGTGACAATGGGAGGAGGGAGTACTAAGGCCAAGTAGGGATCGCTAAGGATAATTAATGCATTTTTGTCTCTGTTTTTCTAAATTATATATTTTTAAATTATGTTGATTGTGCAAAATAATTATTATGATTATGCATTTTAGAGTTCCTCTTATTTGAATTTATGAGTTATAATAATTTTGGACTTTTGAAATTCTCTAATCTATAAGTTGAATTATTTTGGTTTTATATTTAGGAAATCATTTAAGTCTTTAAATATAATGACATCTGATTTTGTATGTATAATGTATAAGGAATTATAGAATTAGATACATTTATTTGTCTCTATGTAAAAGTTTGATTCTAAATTTCTAAAATTTTCATCTTATGGATTTACATATATTAAAAAAAAATTTGGAAATACATCCAAAATAATATCATGTAACTAATAATAATAGATATTAGTTGTAGTACACTACGACATGTATTTTGATACGACTAGACATGTTGCCGCCATTATTATATTCTGTCTTAAGCTTAAGACCATGATTCTAATTATTCCAAGCTTCACGCTCATGACTGTTATGTGATATGTTCTGATTATATTAGCTTTAAGCTAGTTCTGTTATTTTGGACTTCTGATGATTTTGTTGGATATTTCCAACCATTATATTTTGATTTGGATATTTTTAAGAATTTAGTTTTAATTTGGATATTCCCAATCATTTTGTTTTGATCTGGATGGATACTCTTTTATTGCAAATAAATTGGTTCATTTTTGTCTAGGGTTTATTTATATTTTTGTTTGGAACTTCATGTGAAGATTAATAAAGTTTTCCTCATTTTACTACTATTCCTATTAATTGTTAAAGGTGTTCAGATTGTAAGATAATAAATGGTTTGTGAAAAACTCTATCGTACCTAGTATGTTCCTTTCATTGCAAAGTTAGTATTATTTATTTATTGAGTTTTTACTTACCTCTTGTTGTTTAACATATGTTCTAGATGATAACATTATTTTGGACTCCTAACTTATGAATTAAGGGCTTAGCATGTGACTCTTATGTAATCCTTGCATTGTTTGCAATCTAATGGCTCCCCATGTATACAGGCGTATGGTTCTATTTTGTTATTATAGACCATAACTATTGGTTGAGAATTCTATTATCTTGTACTGTAAATGAATTATTTTTAAATTGTCAGATAAGCTTATGAGGGTAAAATTTATCTCATTTTTTATACCAGTCACATTCTCATTTGTAGGGGGTCGTGACTTCTTTATTATCATACAAAAATTATTAGCTAATCTTAATACACTTATGTGATAATTGATTTCATATGTAAATCTTAAATAAATAGAAGAATAGACCATTAAAGGTTAAACACTAAACTCTAATAGATATATTTTTTATTACTATAGCCTCTGTTGGAAACCGAAGGGAGTATGGAGCAAAAGGGAGAACGACGAGAGTGGTACAGAAAAGCAAGTGCTCCTTTTGGCAAGAGAGATATATAGAAAACTGAGGAGAAAAGATAGTGCATCGGTGAAGAAACAGAGGTTTCGAGAGAGTGAGTTTCTAACTTATAATAGTGATAAACCCATTCGGAGAAAGTACCTTGGAGCAACTGTTGTGGAAGATGAAGACCAGCAGAGAGGTGGAGTCTCCAAGACGAAGGGAAATAGAGAGCCATGGGAAAATGGAAAGTTCTTAATGTCATTTGACAAAATCTCTGAGGACAATACTGATACTGTAAGGCATTTTTCTTTTTTAAACTTTGAATTTTCTATACTGTACGCATTCTAAACATGTTTATAGCCCAGACTCATACATTGGGAATTATTTTGGTTTGAACATATATGGAATTAATTTTTGTGCACAAAACAGAGTTTGACACATCATTTGTTTTTAATTTTGAACGGATGTGGAATCAAGTTTTGTGCACTAAACAGATTTTATTCAGAGTTGCGTATGTGGAGTCTAAGATAATTTATCCACTAATAAATGTAAATATTAAATATTGATATGGCGAAACAAGTATAAAATTAATATTCCACAAAAATATAAGCATTATTCCATTAAGTTGCCAAATTATTATTTTCTTATTGTTTCAGGGTAAATATATTAGTTGATTGATATTTAAAAAGGAAAATTAAATTTAACATAATAAAATTTAATTTGGTCTACACTAAAACACACAATTAATCTTGTTTAATGAATCGATTCATTACAGCCATGATTAATAAAAATTTATTTTTAAAAAAATTGCAGCTAAGAATAGCATTAAACGTAGAGAAATTATATGTAAAACATTGCATGAGTTCATTTTAGTGTAACTTTAGTGTACTACAACCACGTCAATAGAGAAAATCTTTATGAATTGTACTTTTATTTAGCTTTTGATTTTATAGGTAGTAATTAATGATTTTGATTTTAGTAATAAATCTATTTAAAAAGATAAATTATTGTTCTGAATTTAATAATTAATTACATCATAAATAAAAAAACCATATTTTGGAGAATATATGACCATCTCTCTAAAATTAAATTTATGCTTTTATACGCTAAAACTTTTCATAATAAATAATTATGCAGAAGTATTAATTGCTTATAATTGTGAGTTTGACTATTACTTTTATGGCATCCACACACTCAGAAATTTGTTACGTGAATTACATGCCCACAAATAAATTAAATTGAATTATGAATCTTTAGGAATGTCTGGTTGGTCAACATCTCCTCAAACTAGTAAGAAAGAAATTGAGATATGAAATATTTTATAGTTATACCTTTTTTATAAAAATTACAAAATATTTTTCTTCTATATTCAAAATATACACTTTAAATCAGCTTTGATTTTTAACTAAAATACTTTTAATAAAAAAAATGTAAAAAATATTTTATCTTAACATTTAAGTTAAAGTAAAATTTTTAGTACATTTACGATTTTAAATGTACCCGTGTACCCAATTATAATATAAGGATATAATTATAATATTAATATTTTTTTGGTTAATAATATTACAATTATGTCTCTATATTATAACCAAGTATACTGGTAAACTTAAAATTGTGAATGCACTAAAAATTATACCTTAAGTTAACAAGGACATTTTAATAAAAAATTAAAATTATATTAAATATATTATTTGGAAAGATTCAATATTCTTTGACATATGATTCCTTTTATGTTTTCTGAATTATAAATCTGAAACTTCCTAAAGCATCAGCATCTCTATCATTTAAGAACATGGAAACAGTACTGTTCTTGCATTTTTTTTGGGTATAAATCTCAAATATCTATATTCATATTATTCTTTTTTCCAAAATCGTAGCAACAATTATTTTGCCCATTTCATGCTTATAATTATACCAGATTGAATCCTCTTCATAGCACAGTATCACCATTTCAAGCACAATTATTTTTTCAAATAACGAATGCAATAAAAAATATATAATGGGAATGGTTTGCCACTACAGGCTGCAAAAAGGGAAGGCTACATGCATGAAAAAGTGAAAACTGTTAATCTGTCATAAAACAGTTGGTTTAACTGCATCAAGAAAAAAACTTGCACCAACGAATCCATGTTGTAGTGGTGTGGTTCCAAATCACGCGACCACTAATTTCTTTGTTTTTTGAATCGCATGGTCTGGTGGGTACCACGTGATTCCAGTAAGTTGTCAAGATCTTGTGGTATTGCGCCATACAATTTGACAAATAAAATAAAGAAAGGTACAATACAATGTTAGAACATTTTAATATTATATGGGTTAATATTAATTATATTATTAAATTAATTTTTTGTTATGACTAATTAGATAATTAATATTATAATTGATAAACTAATAATAGATTGAGTTTATATTAATTGTGGGTAATCAGTGATGAGTTGGATTATTCACAAACCCATTGGATAGAAACCTAACCTACAATCCAAGAGTATTAATAATTATCCTATCATATTACTAATTAAGAGTTAATTATTGAGAGAGTTAATCAGCTTCCTTTCTTTGAATAATGAAATAGAAAACTATTTTAATGTATATATGAGGGTTTTATTTTAATATTATAATTAATTATTATTATTATTATTAAAATAAAACTCTATAAGTTACTTTGATGTAGGCTTTAATTTCAATCATGACAATAATTCTCTCTCTGGTGGTTGCTTACTTTGAGATCTCTCTTGGGTATTATGAGTTAACCTTTCTTTTATGTCAGAACTCAATATACACTATGTCATCTTCATCAGGTCAAATATTAATAAGCTGAAATCTCCCTATTCTATGTTCATGTATTAAGTATAAAAATTATTACATGACTTCAAATTGGTATTAGAGCCAAATATAGTTATGAATTTTTTTTCTTTTTTTCTTTTTGCTTTCGAAATTCCTCAGTAGTTTTAGGTTATCAGAATATTTTTTTTTGGTTTTTTTGTTCTTTCCTTCCTGTCATTGCCGCCATTTGACCACAATTTCCAGCGATGCTCCTTCGATTGAAAGCTGCCAATGATTCACGTAGCTGGCACTCCTCAGTTGGAAAATTCTTCCCCGTTTTCAAATCGTGATCACCAAAATCCCACTCTCTTTCAAATGAAAATTACTCTAATGGAAGGAAATTAGCCAAAATTACCATAAGAGATTCGTAGATCATGAATTAACAATCATTTTGATGCCTATTTTGACGCTTAAAACACTACAATTTAATGGGTCAAAAGTTAGGTTACGTCAGGTCGTTCGACCTGCTAGAGGTTAAAGATGATACGCGTGGGCTAATGACCACGTGAACTTGTCTACTAGTCATTTGAGCCCCAAATCTCCACAGTTTAGCTCCATTCGTCCTATTCTAAATTATGGTGATTTTTTTAGAATTTTTTAAGTCATTGAAATAGGAGTTTTAAAATTTCTTGAAGATTTATGACCTTAAAATAGTGTCACTTTGGGTCACATACACCTGTTGATTGTGTGCTCACCTATCGTGGGTCCAATCATGATGGTGTTTCTTTTATAAACAATATATACTGTGTTTGCTATTCCATTCCTTATATTTAAGAACAATTTAACTGCCATTATTAGTGATAAGTCTAAATATTATGATAAGTCTACTAGAGAGAGTATATGTATATTATGTTGACAATGGACATACGCTATCGGTGTGACATTGTTAATATAATTTTTGTGAATTAGGTATATTTACGACTAGTTAGTAGCATTGTTTTAACTGATGCTTTCATAATTGCTTATATCCTATCGATATGGAAACCGATAATGCATTTTGCTGTTACTTCTTTTTATGGTCAAATCTGTGGTACATATGAGTTTTTTTTTCTTAATTTGTTGTAGTCCAAAACCTTTAAGTGGGATTATAATGAATATCTTGTGATACAGTTGCATAAGTTGAATTTTGTGAAGGAAACCTTGTTTTATAATTATGTTTTGGGGATATAATTAATGTTTCCTAATTTTGTTGCATCAGCTTCTGTGTTCCAGCAATTATCAGTGGTGAAAAATTTGAATGGGACTAACTTTGATTACTCGCATGAGTCCCTTTATATGTACCTGATTATCTCTAAAAAGGATTTGGCCATGAGAGAACCAAAGCTGGCAGATCGTCTAGTACTACTGACAGAGCTTATCACAAGCATTGGCATAATTCCAACAGAATTTGTTTGATAGTTATAAAGTACACCATTGAGAAGACCATCAGACAGATATTTTTGAGAAGGACACTATTGTTGAATACCTCAAGGCTATAAGTGGGAAGTTTAAGAAGTTTGATAAGATATAGAAGGCCTAATATCTTTCTTTACTAGATAAGACTCATTACGATGGAGTATCTGGGGTACATGAACATATGATGAAACTAGTAAATTACTTCAACAAACTGAAGTCATTGAATGTGGACTTGGGTGAGAGTTACCACGTCTATAAAGTTTTACAGTCTGTTCTAGCTATATATGAGGTTCGCAAAACCACCTACAACTCTCAATAAGCTGAATGGATAGTTGATTAGATGATGTCCATCATGACTCATGAGGAGGAGTCATTAAAGAAAACAAGTTCATGTGGTCATTCAGTAAACTACATCTCTCAGGGTTCATCAAGCAAGGTTGGAAATAAGAAGCAGAAGGGAAAGAATCATGAGGGCAAGGTTGATGGTAAAAAGTTCTTTAAACTCAAGAAGAACAGTAAAAAGAATAAGAGTAAGAAGAAGAAGACATTTAAGGATGAATGTCATTATTGTAAGAAGTTTGACCATAAGATTTTATATTGCTTCAAGCTGAAGAACAAGCGTGAGAAAGAAGGTATCATTCTTGAAATTACCCCATCATCTCTAGTTTGTATTGAATCTGATAGTTTTGAAACCTTTATGGACACTTGGTAGTTGGATTCTGGAGCAACTGCTCATATACCTAATTCCTTGCAAGGGGTCAGAGACAAGATGAGCTTAAATGAGAGGGAAAGGACCATTTTGAGAGTGGAAGGAAGTTCAACTGCAGTAGATTGCATAGGAACTATAGTTTTGAACTTGTATTCTGGACATAGTTTATTTTATATGATGTTGTCTATGTACCGTCTTCAAGGAGGAATTTAGTTTCTAGTTTTGTATTAGACAAATATGGATATTCCTTTTGGCAAGGAAATGGTAGAATTGATGCTTTCTTAAATTCAGTCATTGTTGGAACTGCTAGCTTAATGAGTAGTTTATATTGCTTGAATGAAAATGTTAGTTCAAATTCTATCTTTGTGGCATTTATTAATGCTGTTATTGGACACAAACGTCGAAGAATTGATAAGAACTCTTCTATATTATGGTACTAGCATTTAGGTCATATCTCCAAAGAGATATTAGAAAGGATGGTTAGATAGGGAATATTACATGACTTAAATTTTTCTGATTTTGAATCATGTGTTGATTGCAGTAAGGGAAAACTTCCCATTAGAGCTAGAAGGAAAAGGACAAATAGATCTGAGACTATTTTAGAATTGATCAACACAGATATTAGTGAACTAATTACTCTTGCTGTTATGGGTAATTACAGATACTTTATAACCTTTATAGATGATTTCTCCAGATTCAGATGGATTAATATGTTGCATGATAAATCTGACTCATTAGATGCCTTTAAGGCATTTAAGGCTGTTGTTGTATTAAAGCTGGGAAGGCAATCAAAACTATAAGATCAGACAGAGGTGGTGAATATTATGGGAGGTATATTGAAATAGGCAGAAACCCTGGACCTTTTGTTCTATTCTTACAAGGGCAAGGAATTGAAGCTCAATATACTATGTCTGACACTCCACAATAAAATGGAGTTACTAAGAGGCGTAATCGCACCTTGATGGACATGGTCAAAAGTATGATCAGTCACTTTTCATTACCAGAGTTTCTGTGGGATGATGTCCGTAAGATAGTAGCTTATATCCTGAATCAAGTTCCAAGTAAGTCAATTGAAAAGACCCCATATGAACTTTTCACTTATAAGAAGCTTAGTCTGAGGCACTTTCACATATGGGGGTGTAGAGCAGAGGTGAGGTCCTATAATCCACAGTTCAAGAAACTTGATTCCAAGACTGTTAGCGAATTTTTCATTAGGTATTGTTCAGGATCTAGAGGATACATATTTTATTGTCCTAATCATAAAACCAAAGTTATTGAATCTGATAGAGCATTTTATTTTAAGGATGACTTAAACAGTGAGAGTGATGTTTCTAGAGTAATCAATATGTGTTGTGTAGATACCATCTTGCCCATTCCATCTTTATCATCTCTACCTGTGGATCATGATATTAGAGATGTCACTCTTGTTGAGAATCCAATTGATCTTATTATGTTATCTCCTACAGCTGATGTGGGAGAACCAATCGTTAATTTGAGACGATCACAAAGGATTTGTATACCTGCAATTTCAGATGATTACATAGTGTACTTGCAGGAATTTAAGTTAGACATTGTTGATGACACCGATCCAGTTTCTTATGATGAGGCTATGTCCAAGTTCTCATTCATCTGAGTGATTGGAGGTTATGAATGATGAGATGACCTCCATGTGTCGTAATCATGTATGTGAATTGATTGAGTTACCAAATGGTTGCAAACTTGTTGGTTGCAAATAGATCTTTAAAACTAAGAGAGGGGCTAATGGAGAAGTTGAAAGATACAAAGTCAGACTTGTAGCTAAAGGCTATAATAAAAAAGAATGATCCATTATACAGAAACTTTCTCACTAGTGTCTATTAAAGATGTTTTCAGAATTGTAATGGCTCTTATTGCACAGTTGGATCTTGAACTTCATTAGATGGATGTCAAAACAACATTCTTAAATGATAATTTACTTGAGGATGTTTATATGACACAACCTGATGGATTTATTGAAGCAAGGAAAGAGCACTTAGTGTGCAAATTGAATAGATCCATCTATAGACTTAAACAAGCCTTAAGACAGTGGTTTTTGAAGTTTGATCAGATAATCACCTCACTTGGTTTCATAGAGAATATTGTTGATCAGTGTATCTATTAGAAATTTGGCAGAGACAACTTCATGATACTCGTAATGTATGTTGATGACATACTATTGGTTAGTAATTCAGTGAATATGTTGAATAAGAACAAACATGTTTTGTCATGCCACTTTCATATGAAAGATCTTGGTAAAGCCTCTTTTGTCTTGGGAATTCAGATTCACTGTGATAGATCTCGTGGCACTCTTGATTTGTCTCAGGCAACCTATTTAAATCGAGTGCTAAAGAAATTTAATATGCATGCTTGCACTCTTTATGCTGCACCTATACAAAAGGGTGAGAGATTGTCTAGATCTTCTTGTCTTATAGATGTTGATTCAAATATTGCAATGAATAAGATTTCATATGCATCTGTTGTTGGCAGCCTTATGTATACTCAGGTATGCACATGACTTGATATTACTTTTGTTGTCAATGTGCTTAGTAGATACTTGACTAATTCTAGTTCTAATCATTGGAAGGCTATGAATAAAGTTATGAGGTACCTCCAAGGTACAAAACATCATATGCTTACTTTTAGGAGATTGGAGCCACTTGAAATAATGGGTTATTTAGATTCCAACTATGTATCTTGTGTGGATGATCGTAGATCCATTTTTAGATACATCTTTATGATGTTTGGAGGAGCTGTCTCATGGAAAAGTTGTAAGCAATCAGTAAAAGGTACCTCAACTATCGAGGTAGAGTATATCGCTTGTTATGAAGCTACCTGCTAGGCCATATGGTTAAGGAAACTAATATCTGGCATACATTTAGTTGATTTTATATCACGACCTCTAACTATATACTACGATAGTTCGTCTATTGTTAGCTTTTCTCATGATCATGGAAATTCCAGTCGCGCTAAACATTTTGATTTTAAGTCCCTATTTGTCAAAGAAAAGATTGTTGAATCTTAGACTTGTTTGGTTCACATTTCTGGTGAACATATATTGGTGGATCCATTAACCAAAGGCTTGCCCGTAGAAGTTTTCAAAAATCATGTGACTCATATGGGTATTGTTGAAAATTTTAATGTAACCTTGGTTTAATGGGAGTTTGAGTTAAATTCTTAAGGGACTTTTTGGATTGTATATGACAGTTTAAATGTTATTTTGTATTCTATTTTATTCAGATATTAAAACTTATTTATGACAATGTTAATATCACTTGTTTCCCTATCGGTTTTAGTGTTTGTGTGTGGTTTCATGTTTAAATTTTGTGTGATTTATAAATATACACATATCTATGTATTTATGTGAATGTTAATTACTTAATTATGTATTCATTGATTGACCTAATAATTTAATTAATGCTATCCAAATAGGAGATTGTTAGAACATTCTAATATTATATAGATTAGCATTAATTATGCTATTAGATCAATCTCTTGTTATGACTAATTAAACAATTAATATTATAATTGATAAACTAAGAATGTATTAGGTTTATATTCATTGTGGGTAACTAGTGATGTGTTAGATTATCTACAAGCTCACTAGGCAGAGAAACAACCTATAACCTAAGAACATTAGTAATTATCTCATCAGATTGCTAATCAAGAGTTAATTACTAAGAGAGAGTTAATGAGCTTCCTTCCTTTAAATAATGAAATAGGAAATTATTTTAATGTATATATGAGGGTTTTATTTTAATATTATAATTAATTATTATTATTATTAAAATAAAACTTTATAAGTTACTTTGATATAAGACTTAATTTCAATCATGACAATAATTCTTTCTTTGGTGATTGCCTGCTTTGAGATCTCTCTTAAGTATTGTGAGTTGATTCTTTTTTTTTTGCCAGAACTCAATTTATATTATGTTATCTTTATTATGTTAGATCTTAATAAGCTAAAATCTCCTTATTATATTTATGTATTATGTAAAAAAATTATTACATGACTTCATACAATATATAAGAGGTGTAAGAATGCGGGGTGACAAAAGTTGAGTATTTAATATTGATATTGTAGTATCAGAATAAATAATCCTTTTTTGTTTGCATGTGACAGCGCAAGAAAAAATTAATCCAACTGTAGCACGGTGTTTTATACGAGTGATAATGGTAAATATTTGGGCTCTTGTTGGGGTAAAATGACTCAAATATATTCTATTATTTTATACGCCTTTGGTTATTCTCAAATAGATTTATTAATGTTTTTTTTTTTTTGGGGCCGTAAAAAGAAGCTGTGGTTGACGTCGACGTTTAATTCATAGTTTTATAGTTTTTGTATACAGGCTTAAATGGATCTAACTGAGAATTATGTCTAATGGCTATAAAATAGGGCTTTCAAGACTAAGGAAGTGTGTCTAATCAATGTAATGGTAAATATGTCATGAGCATATGATATTTATGTATGGCTCTTATGGTTGAAACTTGAAAGTGAGGTCGTTAAACTCACTTAAGTCTAAATAAATTCGTAGAGGAAGCTTGTATATAATTTTATAGTTGAATGTAATGTTTTTAAAATTAAACTCATTATTGAACTGATAAACACATTAGTTAATAGTTCACTAATTTGACTGTGGTTAAACTAGTGATGATTAAATATATATATATATATATATATTCTAAAAATTTAAATTTAATAGAATAAGTATTAACATGAAAATATTACTAATGTTTTATTTGAGTCTAAAATAATTTGTCCACTAATAAATGCAACCTTTAAATATTGATGTGTCGAATTAATGAATAAAAAGATTAAGATTCCCCAAGAACTATTAATTTTGTTACATTCGTGAACAATTTATCATTTCCTTATAAATTTTGGATAATTATATTAATTTATTAATATTTGAAAATGAAAACTTTTATGTACTAAAATTTAATTGGTTTAGATTAAAACAGATAAAAGGGATAAATGCTCAATTAATCAATTCAATGCAGACCTAAAAATATATTTCGGAAAAAAAATGTTGCAGCTAAAGATTGCATTACACAGAGAGCAATAAAAGAAGGTGCTGGAGTAACAATTTAACTTGAGTTACTCAAACTGGTGAGGATTGATCACGAGTTTTTTGGCGTGTGCTCTTCGTCTTTGCCAACTTCTCCACAAATTATTGTCCTAATTTGCTGAGATCTAAGATATCTCTCATATTCCTTACCCATCGAATATAACCTCACAATTTGTTTTTTTCATATGACTGTCTGATGTTTTTAATCTCTTATTTGCTGCATCAAAAGAGGAAGACAGCTTGGTGGCTTGGTCGTCAGACTTGCAGAACACAGGCTCTCCTTTCCTTTTCAAGTTCAAACCAGAAATTCTCTTTTTTTCCCCACTGTTTCTGATGCTGCAATTTTGTAAGAGAGAGGAAAGAGTGTTAGCTGTGTTAAATTAGAGAACCTTTAGGCCATGTTTAGTATGTATGAATGATATTTGTGAGAATGGAAAAGGGAATGAGTATTGGAATGAAAAATAATGAGAAAAAATTATATAAATAAAAGTTATCTTTGGTATGCAATGAAATGGAATAAGTTTTGAAAAAATTTTATATTAGGTATGAAGGATATTGGAAAACAAAGTGAGATTAATGTTTGAAATGTCCCCAATAACATAATTAATAAACTAGAAAAAAATAAAACACTTGTCCATGAAAGAATTTTTGTTCTTAAAACATTTATTCCATACCTCATTGTTTAGGTATAATGAAGGAATGTTGATTATTATATCTAAGGAAGTCTAGTTTCTTAAGTAAAATGTTTAAACATTTCATTCTACATACTAAACATCTCTTTCGAGAAGATCCTGTCTCCCATTCCCTTTCTATCAATCCCTTTATTGTATACCAAACACACCCTTAGTCATTTCTTTGCATAAAAGGCTGCATTTGGCAGTAAGTAAATGAACTCCTATTTCGTAAATCAAAGTTAAGAAGATAATATATATCATTTAACATAGTGACGTATTTAGGCTACGGGTTAGATATTTAATGGTCGTTTATCAAGGTTTGTATATCAATATAATATTTTATTGATTATAAGTGTTAAGGCAAGCAATCAAATGCCAAAGATGATTGGCTAGTACAGAGCTTGAACTCTATATCATTGCGTTTTACTACATTAGGCTAAGTTAAGACTTTCAACAATATATTTTTCTGAAATCATACTTTTCTGATATTTTGAATTATAGCCCATTGCAGAAAAAAAAAATTATATTTTCATACTTCGTAAATAAATGAATGAACTTAATCAGTTAAGAGATCAAGAAATGATAAGATCAGATTATTATTATTATTATAATTTTTATCTTACCCTGCATCATCTTGATTAAACTGCATCCATGGATCATCTAACTTCAAACTGCATTGCCCTCGCTCTTCAACTCCAGAGCATATTCCATTTTCCTAGTTAAAGAAACGGTGCAGATCAGAACATATATATCTTGCAAAAATAATAACAATAATGGTTACAAAGAGTACAAGAGAAACATATTAGGTTGGTTCTTGAAGTTGGACCACCCTCCTAGTTCTCTTCATCGCCATTTTATTGTGGCTGATGCTGCTGCTTCCATAGCTTATTCAAGAAGTTAGCTCTATTTTTCTTTTAATTATGCAGCTTAGGAAATAGCATGTAGTTCCAAAAACCATATGGTACTGAGACAAGTAGACAGAGAGAAATAACTGCATAATTATTGAAATAAAAATTAAAAGATGGTTTACAGAGAAGGTGATGACTTACTCCATCATTGTGCTCCTCCAACATCAGGAGACTTTGACCCCTTGTTTTGCCCCACTCTTGGAAATCTTGTTTGCGTATCACACGCCATCCACACTTGAGGGAATATGTTGTGTCCATTGTTTCTGACCGAGCAACATTAGCCAAGAAATGGAAGTGAAGCTGGTTGTAATCCACTGATGATTTCGATCCATTTTTCTTACTAATTTGCAAGAACAGGATCGCAAGGTGGGGGCAATCTATTTCTGCCCCAATTTTACTTTCCCAACCAGCAATGTATTCAGAATCTTTATCAATGGGAGATTTCTCGCAATTATAATATAAGCGGGGCGAATAGAATCCTTCATGTTTGGCCTTGGTGGAATAAAACGGATCATCTAGCACAGTGCATAACGCAAATCCTAACCATTCATCTTGAGGGACGTCTATTCGTACTGAACCGTGTCCACTCCCATCCAGAGATATAGAGCTTCGGTTTTCGAACCATGAAGGTATTTCACTCCCTGGAATAGTCACTGCTAAGTCATTATTTGACAATGATACTGGTTCAGACCAGGCTCTCCTTCGAGTATATCGAACCCCCTAAAGCAAAGAAATTTGCATTGTAATATATATTAAACACGAAGAGATACATAGATTGATAGATGGATATACAGACAAATATATATACCTCATCAATTGAACCAAACAGATACCATAGCTGTTCGTCTGATAAAGGTTTTATTGAAGCACAATCGCCTGCATCTATTAGTTGTAAACCTGGTGAAGGCTGTGGCAATGTCCGAAGCCTCGGGCAGAAATTCAAATAAAGATCTTGTAGTTTCAAAAGAGTAGAAACACAGCCAGCAGGTAGATTCATAAAGTTGTTTCCTCTTAGATCTAGTTTCTGCAATGATGATAAGCCACTAAGATCACCAGGTATGAATCCTTCATCTATATTGCAGAAGCTTAAATCTAATTCTGTCAATGATTTAAGGTTGAAGATAGAAGGAGGCAGTACTATCCCCCTGTTAGGAAACCAAAGCCTCTGAAACATCTGGTTCAATAGGAGAGGCAATATCCGTAAGTTAAATGTTGGCCCTTTGCATCCACGAAATGACAGTGTCCTGAGTTTTCCTAACTGGCCGATGGAAGAAGGTACTTCAGCTATAGCAGTTCCACTCCCGTCAAGCTTTTCCAAGGCTTCATTTTCATTCAAGTTTTCTGGCAGGTTAGAAAAGTTTGAGCAGCCAAATATATCAAGAATTTTAAGGTGCTTCAAATTGTACATGGTACGCGGAAGGCAAACAAGATTTTTACAGCCTTTTAAATTTAAAACTTCAAGACTAATTAGGAATCCAACTGATGTCGGTAGTTTTGTTATGCCAGTCTCCTCTAGATCAAGTTTCACCAGATTCTTCATATTTTCCCCAAACTCTGGAAGCTTTCTAACTAGAGTGCACCCGCAAAGAATGAATTCTTTTAGAGAAATCATTTCCAATTTTTCTGGAAGGGCTTTAAGATTTCTGCAGCCTTTCAAATTTACTACAAGAAGATTTTTGTGCTGTCCAAGTGAAGGATGAATTTCCACAAGGTCTGTGCAACCTTCAAGAATTAAACTTTGAAGATTTGGAACTCCAAAATAATCTGGAGTTCTAATAAAGTATTTGGAATGGCTCAAATCCATAAACTTTAGATTTTCCAAATGCTGATAAAAAAAATGATAAGACTGTCAGCTATAAAAAAAATGGTTAACTTAATCAATTACGTTATGAGAGAATGCTTAATGAATCTTACTTGTCTGCCGTTCCAAAGTTGTTTTATTTTGCTCTTCAGCATTTTGAGATAAACAAGTTCATCCAGTTGGGCTCCAAGTGGGAGAGCTTTTAGAGGACATTCATTCCACTGAAGAACTTTTAATGCACTAGAAAGGCATTTGAGACCACATGGAAGTTTCAAATTACACGATATGATGAGTAATCGAAGATTACACATCTTTGAAAAGCCTTCACTATCCCAATATGCTTCATCTGTCTGAAAGCTAAAGGGTAAAACCACACCTTGGGTTGCTTCAGTTCCCTGATAAGCCACATCAATTATCAAGAGAATATCATAAGAAATGATAACGAGATAAGACAAAAAATTTTAGCATAAACTTAGATGTACTGTAGCAACACAATTATTTCTAGAAAATTAAGCACTCACATTATTTCTTTTCAATACTTGATCAATGTCCTTGCGAGACCACAATCTACTCCGTCTTCCAACGTCATTAGGAGATTCTTTGAAAACAATACTCTTACCCATTTCTTGAACCAAATCATGCATGGCTATATATTTGCTACTTTGACACTCAAATTCAGTTAGCAAAGATCTTTCAATAAGAACACTTATACCAATTGTTGGGTGAAGATCACAACTTTTCAATATATGTGTAACTTCATCCTTGCGCCAACCCTTAAAAAAACAGGCAATATCTAAAAATATTGTCTTTTCTGCATCTTCTAATGCATCGTAACTTATTCTAAGTATCTTAAGAATATCTTTATTTGGAACTTTCTTCAACTTAGCCAAAACATCTTCCCATTCAGGTACACTTCTTTCAAAAAGAGTGGAACCCAAAACATTGAGAGCCAATGGAAGGCCTCCTGCATATTCAACCACAGATTTGGACAACTCCAAATAATCATCATGAGGTTTATCACTTCTAAAAGCTTTATTAGAAAAGAGTTGAATGGATTCCTTTTTATTCAGAATTTTAACCTCATAAATTTTATGCACTCCATGTGATTTCAACAAGTGCACATTCCTAGTTGTAATAATTATTCGACTCCCTGCACCAAACCACTCTTGGCTTTCTGCCAAATTCTCTAATTGACTATTCAAACTCACATCATCAAGGACAAGGAGAACTTTTTTATTACAAAAAAGGTTTCGAATTGTGTTCTTTCCTTGGTATGTATTCTCAATGACCATTCCCTTTTTATTGAGATGTGAAAGAAGTTCGGTTTGTAAGTGAATATGGCCATCATATCTTTCAAAAGCTTCTCTAACATTGCCAAGAAAGCAACAAATTTCAAAGTGTTTCAAAAATTTCTCATAGACAATACTGGCCAGAGTTGTCTTACCAATACCACCCATGCCCCACATCCCTATGAAGCGAACATCATCCATCCCTATCTCTAAGAGTGAATCAATTGCATCTAACCTCGAGTCGATCCCTACAAGTATACCATTTTGAGATGGCAATTTAGAGCGCAATTTTTCCCATACTGTTTGAACAACAACTTCGATAAGTTCAGCTTCATGCCTATAATTAAATAGGAAAAACAAATGAGTTTGCATTGAGTTTAACACGAATCAAAACTCATGTCAAATAAAACACCAAAGAAGAAATATAAAATCTGATTAATTCTATAATAAGAATTTCTTGCTTCAACTTCTGAAATTAAACACTTCACGTTAATCAATCAATAAGAGCTTACCAATCCTTGGAATCCCATCCGGATAAGTTAGCAATTTCTGTTAAACAATCTCTCCATTTCCGCACCCTCTCTTGGTCTTCTCTAAATTTCTCTTCATGCTTGTTGAAAGCTTCGGCAAAGCTTCCTTTCTGGTGTCTTACATCAGATGGATCTACACCATAAAAGATGGGAAGAACCTGTTGACCCCATTCGTTTCTTGAGGCAAGAATGTTTTGGAGCTCATCCAAACACCATGAAGAAGAAGCATAATTTTTGGAGAGAACAACAATTGTAAAGAGAGAATCCTCAATTGCTTTAAGGAGTTTATGTGAGATAACTTCTCCTCTCTCAAGCTCTTCATCATCTCTGTAAGTTATGATTCCTTTCCTCCATAATGCAGCATACAAGTGGTCTGTGAAACTTTTACGGGTGTCTGGACCCCTGAAACTCAAAAAAACATGAAAATTCCATTTAGGGGTAGAATTTGACACAGAAGAGCATGAGGAAGATGCTTTCGCAGGACTGAGTGACATTGGAAGGTTTTGGCCTTCTAATCTTTGAGTTAAAGCATACAATATAATTTGAACCGGTAAAATTGTGACCTGCAACAAAAAATCCTTCATCGTTTGCTAAAGGGAACCAAATCAAATATGAAGTGAAAACACTGGAAACTAGGTAAAGAAACACTGACCTCAGGCTCAGCACACTGCTATAACTGAAGTCGCTAAGCTACAATGCTTATATACAAATGGTAACAGTCAATGCGTTCTCACATGAGAAAGCGTTTTGTAAGAAATTATTCCACATTTTTGTAATATTAACTAAATAACAGATTTTGGCCAAAAAAAAAACTAAATAACAGATTTGAATTACTATAGAAAAGCGTGTGACGAAGGATATACTTTCGTTTTTCCAGATCAGCTGTCATAGGGCCATGTGGAGATAACAAAACCATTGGATTTGAAGAATCCATTACTCACTTCATATGGATATAACTAAGAATAATTAATTACTGGCCAAATTAAAAACTAGGAATAATTAATCATTGGCCAAAAAAAAACCTAAGGATAATTAATACATTCTTGTCTTTCACCAATTTGGATGGAGGGGACATGAAGTTATATTTAATTACAATAAACTTTTGAATGAAAATTTAATGATTTAGATTCATATTAAATTAATATAATTGTTTGTAGTTATATTTTTTATCTATAAATATGACTAGTAAATTCTTATTTAAATATCTATCAAAATCAAATATAATTTCATGTTTTTACTAGAACATGAGGGAATCAGGTTGATTTCACACCATTAATCCATATTTAATTTAGTATATAACAATATACATAATGATTGAAGAACTTTTAAAGGGAGAGTATTCCCCTCATGATGTTTAAAAATAATTCATTTCCTTTAAACTGTTCTCTAAAAGTAGGTTTATTTCAACTTTATGGTAATAGCCACAAACAAGTTTTCTACTTGGTGCCGACATTTAGAAATCAAAAAAAAGAAAAGCACAGTGATCCAAGGTTAAATATGAAACTTTGAAATCCCTGTGAGATCAGAGATGAGTAGGTTAGGTCACGGTGCGTGTTGCCTGGGTCGGTACAATTTAAGAACAAATATTTGCGTGCCCGACAAAGACATCAAGAAATAAATGAAAATAAAATAAAATAGTGAAAGTGACCCTGTATGTTTAATGTGGACGTGATCAAATAAAAAACAATTTAATCGATCAATGCACCGAAACAACCAGAGATAAATCAACTAATTGCAAGGAAGATAAAAATACGGGAGATTAAGTTTAGGTAAGATGCAACGAATATTGATTGTTATATTGCGCTATCTTGCGTTTTTCATTTATTGAGAATTTTCCCACTAATAAGGGACCTCTCTGGCATAATGCAAAGAACTAAACCACCATCTTATCAAGAATTTCAGCATTTGCACGGTTCAACAGTGAAGGATATCGTCGCGTTTTTGTGTCTGAATTTGTTGACTTAGTTCACGTACATACATATATACCACATTAGATATTTACCTCATTACCGTCAGATCATTTTGATGCACTACAGCTAAATTATATGTTATCCAAGGTGGTTTAATCACGGTTAAGTGCTTCACCCTGACTGTGTCATACTATAACCCCGGCTGGAATAATTGTTGTTAAGGTTAAAACCTAACCAGGGCAACATAATGCTAAAGATGTCTGCACAACGTCAAACGTAAAGTCAGAGGGGCTCACTATATAGCATGTGGTATATAATTGATTTGTGCAGGATAATTAGCAGCCTATAATATCATTAAACTCTGCTAAAAAAGTCTTACATAGTTATGCATCATCTCTTTTGAATTTTTATTAAAGAACTTGTGTGAGGGTTATCAAGCGTCTATTTTTATTATGTTGGTTTACTCAAGATAAAATGGACAGTATTTTGAAAGATTTTTTAAAAATAAAAGAAGATTTCACTTTAAAGGCATTATAAAAGAACTGATTAAATGAGTTCTACTTCTGAAATTATTTGAAACATTTTGTAGGTAACACGAAACATTTCAGCATATGAACCACACACATTTCATGTAAACAACCATGCACAATGTGTAAACTGCTAATCACAAAGAGTGAATATTTCTTAATTTCAATTTGAATGGAAGTTCGAATAATTGTTCACAGGGTCTTCAAAACAATCTCTAAACACCAGACGAAGAGAAACAAAGGAAATGAATTTAAGTTAACAAAATGTATGATTTCAACAACAATGTTTGCTCTTCTCTTCTTGATGTTCAATGCATCAGAGGTGGAGTTATCAATAGAAGGATGAACTTCATCTTGTTGAGAAGCCTCATAGATCCATCGAGATTCTCCTTTATCTTGAACACTCAAATCACAATTATTGCATTTCTTCCATTTTGTAGATCCAGAAGGCTCCCTGTTTGGTCTCTTAAAACAGCTTCATGTTCTTTCACGGTAGCATCAGCATGCGATTCAGGTTTGGAAAGAGCTTTCGCACAATAAGGCTTGTGATGCAAATGCCTGCTTTAGATATGGTAATTGAGGATAGTATGCAGTTGTAGCATTCCGTCTCAGATCAGGACTAGCAGATCTAGTATTCTGTCTACAACCAGAACCTGTAATTGGTGTACTGTAACCATATCAGTAGCAAGAAGTATAAACTATGAAGGGAATTGATAAGGAAGTGACAGGAATTGTGGGAACATGAAGAATGAAGATAATTGAGTTGGGTATTTTTGTAAAGAAAGACTTGTCCTTCAAATGACATGTCACGAGATATACAGTATACTATTGATAAGGTTTATACATTTGCAGCCTTTGTCCATGAGACTGTTTCCAAGAAAGACATGAACTAATCAAAATTTAAGCTTTCTTGTTGCAGAATGAGTTGTGCCGTTTGCTTGAATATATGAAGCAATGGTCTTAAAGTGGAGAAAAGCTTTGTAAGTTTCTGAATTTATTTGCAACATATAAGCCGAACTGAACTTGGAATAGGCATTTAAAACATCATATATAGTAGTCAATCTTGTAATAATGAAATTGAAAGTTTAAAGTGTAAATTTCATAATCATTAAGATATTAAAATAAAAAGATCACGGTACATATCCTGTACCTTGGTTCTTCTATAACGTACTGCCTCCATGAATCATCTAATTTGCCTTCCTCTTCCAAGCATGGAGATGAAGCTTCTGGAGACATGGTTCCATGTTCATCGGTGATGGCTTGGGGGCTCTCAATTTGAGACAAACTGAAATGACTTTGCTCTTATGCTTCCAAGCGCATCCCATTTTCCTTTAAGAGATCACAGCACAATCCATAAGTATATCTTACGAAGTGATTAAGCAGTTGCTTGTTAAGTGTTTAATTTGGTCTTTTATGAGAGGCTTTTCTCTTTGAAGTAAAAAACATTACTGCCTAAACTTTGAAATTAAAAATAGAATATAATATATAGAGAGAGAGTGGCTTACTCCATCCGGGTGATCCTCCAACATGGCAAAGTGACTTTCACTCTTTATTTTGCCCCACTTTTCAAAAGTATCTTTGTGTATGACACGCCATCCACACTTTATTGAAACTATTCCATCCAACTTAGCCACAACATTCAAGTGAAACTGGCTGTATTGAAAACTTGGAAATATTTGCCGAAACACCATCCAAAGGTGGGGAGACTTTTCCCATATAAATGTCATTGGAATAAATTCTCCATAGACTCCGCTCCCATATTTCATCATCGCCTTCATTATCAAGAGAGTAATGCAAGGCAGGAGAACAATATTTTTGCTGGTTGGCCTCAGTGGAACAGAACTTATCATCTTCTAGCAGAATGCATAATGTAAATCCTAACGATTCACATGGCAGGGGGACATCTACTGTTATCGAACCTTCAGATTTATCATTCAGGCAAAGAGAAATTTGGTTCTCGAACCACGATGGTATTTCACTCCCTTTAATAGTCACTGAAAAGTCTTTAACTGACCTTGATTCATAAAATAAATTTAACGCCGAAAAGTCTTCATCACTAATAGAAAATTTCCATCGAGCACGGCCTCGCTAAAACAAAGAAATTTCTCATGTGACATGTTATAGATAATTAACAAAAAAAATGCTTAGCTTGATGGATGGATATGAAGAAAAATATATATACCTGGTCAATTGAAGCAAAGAATTGTGATAATTGTTCCTCTGACAAAGGTCCCATTGAAGCACATTCTTTTGCTTTTATTATTCCATGAAAATCTGACGGAGGCAGCGCCAACGATCGAAGCATGGGGCAAAAATTCAAGGAAACAATGTATAGTTCCCGAAGATTAGAACAGCAGCAAGCAGGTAGATTCACAAACATATTTCCGCTTAGATCTAAATACCGCAACGATGACAAGCCACCAAGATCATCAGTAATGAAGCCATCACCAATATTACAGTAGCTTAAATCTAATTGCTTCAGTGATTTAAGATTGAAGATAGAGGTAGGCAATGTCATGCCCTTAGAAAATGAGAGTGTCTCGAAGAAGGTAATTCAATTACAGCAGTGCTTCTGACCTGAAGCTCTCCCAAGGCTTCATTTTCATTCAAGTTTTCTGGCAGTGTTGAAAATTTTGAGCATCCAAAAATTATGAGTTGTTTAAGGTGTTTTGGATTGTGAATTTGCGCAAGGCAAACAAGATTTTTGCAACCCCTTAAATTCAAAACTTCTAGACCAGTCAATAATCCAAGTGACACAGGAAGTTCGGCTATACCTGTCCCCACAACATCAAGTATTTCCAGTTTTTTCATGTTTTCTCCAAATTCCGGAAGATTTTTAACTTGAGTGCACCCGTGGAGGATAAATTTCTTCAGAGAATTCATTTCCAATTTCTCTGGTAGGACTTTAAGCTTTCTACAACCTATTATTTTCAAAACTTCAAGACTAGTCAGTAATCCAAGTGACATAGGAAGTTTCGATATGCTAGTCTTATTGACATCAAGTGTTACTAGATTTTTCATATCTTCCCCAAACTCTGGTAAATTTCTAACTCTAATATTGCACCCACTGAGAACAAATTGCTTCAGAGATTTCATTTCCAATTTTTTTTGGAAGGACTTTAAGCTTTTTGCAACCTTCTAAATTCAAAACTTCAACGCTAGTCAATAATCCAAGCATAGTAATCAAATCGTGATACGAATCACGAATCAGAAAACATATTTTTAAATTGCGAATTATATAACATATTGAATTGTAAAATTCAGTAACAAGTAAAAAATAACTTGAAATATAAAATATGACATATGTAATATGCATAAAATACTCAAAATAAATTTCGGAGAACCTTATTAACTATATAATTTGTTAGTAATTAATTATTGAAATAAATTCAAATAATATCTTCTTTGCTTTTTTTATAAAAAGTATAGATTATACTTATAACAATACAATACTATCATACAAATTCATTGATTTTTCACATTTTTGAATTACAAAGTCATGTTATTCTATCATATTGGTTTGAATTCCATTATTCATACTTAATTCAATGATTTATTCATATTGTTAGTTTTATGACTCATTGCGAATTGTACGATCTATAACTACTTTCGATTCAGTCGTTGGATTTATGACTCGTTTCGAATCGTAAGATTCAAATCGTGAATCGCAAAATTTTGATTATTATGAATCCAAGTAACGTGGGAACCTTTTTTACACCAGTCTTCTTCAGATTAAGTTCCTTCAAAGAAGTCATTTCCAATGTTTCTGAAAATTTATTGTAACAAGACTTTTGAGCTCTCCAAGCGATGGATGAATCTTAACAAGGAAGGTGCAATCTTTTAGAATTAATCTTTCTAGATTTGGAACTCCAGAAAAATCTGGAGTTTCAATTAATTGGTTGGAATGGCTCAAATCTATAAACTTCAACTTTTTCAAACGCTGGTCAAACAAAAGATAGGAGAAATTAGCTACAAAAAGAAAACATGACAGTTTAATCAATTAACTTATGTGAGAATGCATAAAGTATCTTACTTGCGTGCCATTCCAAAGTTTCTTTATTTTGCTATTTTGCATTTTGAGGTCAACAAGTTCATCCAATTGGGTTCCAAGCGGAAGAGCACTCAGAGGATATTTATACCAATGAAGAACTTTCAATGCACTTGGGAGGCATTTGAGACCATAGAGAACGTTTAAACTACATTGTACGATGAGTAATCAAAGATTACACATTTTGGAAAAGGCTTTTGAAGCCAAATATGCTTCATCTCCTTTTGTCTTATAGTTATAAGGAAAAATCACACCTTGCGTTACTTCAGTTCCCTGACAAGCAACATTTTTCACCAATAGATTACCATAAGAAATGATATGAAGAAAAGGCATATAAAAATTTAGCAAATACTTATAAATATTGTAGCAACATAATATAATATTTCCGAAAAATTAACCACTCACCATATTTCTTTTCAATACTTGATCAATGTTCTTGTGATCCCACGATCTACTGCGTTATCTAGCACATTTAGGAGATTCTTCAATAACAATGTGCCTACCCATTTGACGAACCAAATCATGCATATATATCCATTTACTTGACACATTAGCAATGATTTTTCGACAAGAGTGCTTATACCAATTGTTGGATGAAGATCACAACTTGTCCATATTTGTGTTATTTCATCTTTCTCCCACCCTGAATTAAAGAAACAGGCAATATCTAGAAATATTGTCTTTTCTTCTTTATCTAATGCATCATAACTTATTCTAAGTATTTTTAGAATATCATTATGTGGAACTTTCTTCAACTTGTCCAAAGCTTCTCTCCATTCAAGTACCCCTCTTCCAAAAATAAATGAACCCAAAACTTCTAGTTCCAAAGGAAGGCCTCTTGCATATTGAACCACGGGCTCAGTCAAGGCCAAATAACCCTCCAAAGGTTGATCTCTTCTCAGTGCTTTATTACAAAATAGTTGAAGGGATTCTTTATTATTTAGGATTTTAACTTTATAAATTTCATTTTTATGAATTCCATGTGATGTCAGCAAGTGTTCATTCCTAGTAGTAATAATTATTCTACTCCCCGGGCCAAACCAGTCTTTCCTTCCAGCCAAATTATCTAACTGAATAATTGAACTTACATCATCAAGGACAAGGAGAACCTTTTTATTACGAAAAAGATTTTGGATTGTGTTCTTTCCTTGGTAGATATTTTCAATTACCATTCCCTTTGTATTGAGATGCGATAGAAGTTTAGCTTGTAAGTGAACTTGGCATTCGCTTTTAGAAACCACCCTTACATCTCTAAGAAAGCAACATATTTCAAATTTTTTTTGGTGTTTCTCGTAAACAACGGTCACTAGAGTTGTCTTACCAATACCACCCATACCCATATCCCTACAGAGCGAACATCATTCAACCCTATCTCCAAGAGTGAATTTATTGCATCCAGCCTGGAGTAAATTCCAATTAGCATACCATCATAAGATGACAATTTGGAATGTAACTTCTTCCATAAATTTTGGATAACATTTTTTTATAAGGATTGCTTCAAGCCTACAATCAAACAACAAACAAAATACCCTACAATGAGTTTGATATGAACTAAAAGTTGGTGATCAAATAGAAACAAGAGAAAACATAAACTTTAATTAATTTTTTAATAAGAATGTGTTTTTAATTTTTTTTCCTTTTGGATTGTTAATGTAAATAATAATGCCAGGGCAGAAAAATAACGAAAAAAGACACATGAAATTATACAAATAAAATATATGATTTATATATATAATTGGCAAAAATAAATTTGGTCCCGGGTTTCGTTTTCATCCCTTAACATTATTTAGTTTTAATTTGGTCCTTTAACTTTATTTTAAGTTTCATTTTTTTACTTTGAATCTATTTGATTCTAATTTGGTCCTTTAGTTTTACTTTAAGTTTCATTTTCATCTCTTAAATTCATTTGGTTCTAATTTGATCCGTTAATATAACTTAGGTTCTACTTTTTTCCCTTAATTTTGATGTGTTTAAATTTTGCCCTTCACTTTTGAAAAACTTCTTAAATCTTTTTTTCTTCTAACACCATCAAATTAAAATGTTTTAATTATTCAAAGTTTGTATGAATCAAAAGTTATGCTTACTAGAAAACAAATTGAGTAAAGAATACTAAAATGAAGAAAAGAAAAATTAAAACAAATTCATCAAGTCAGTACCAATTAATTTAATTTGTGCAAGAATAAGAGAAGAATTGAACTTCAAAGTAATGATTACTAGAATTCATGGACATTTCCCATATCAATAGATACATGAAAAAAATGAAAAATGCAAAGGTGAAAAAGAAAACTTTTGAGTGGTTTCTGGAAATTAAGGCTAAACTATAATAAGATGAAAGTAAAGGATAAAAGTGAAACTTAACATAAAGTTAAGGGATCAAATTGGAACCAAATAAGTATAAGGGACATAAATAAAATTTAAGGTAAAATTATGGACCACATTAGAATTAAATAAAGTTAAATGATGAAAATGAAACTCAAAGCAATGTTAAGATTTAAAGGGACCAAATTAGAATTGATTGAAGTCAATCAATGAAAGTGAAACCTCATGTAGTATTAAGGGGCCAAAATTGCATTTTTACCTATATGATTTATTCAATAAAAACCATACCAACTTTTAGAACCCCAACCAGATAAGCTAGCAATGTCTTCTAAAGACTTTCTCCACTTTTGAAGCTTCTCGTGGTCTTCTCTGAACTTCTCTTCTTGCTTGGTAAAAGCTTCAGCAAAACTTCCCTTTTGGTGTCTTACATCATCAGATGGATCTACACCATAAAAGATGGGAAGAACTTCTTGACCCAGTTCATTTCGTGAGGCAAGAATCTTTTGGAGTTCATCCAAACACCACGAAGAAGAGGCATAATTTTTGGAGACCACAAAAATTGCGAAGAGAGAGTCCTCAATTGCTTTAAGGAGTTACTGTGAAATAACTTCTCCTGTCTCAAGCTCTTCATTGTCTCTAAAAGCTATGATTCCATTGTTACACAATGCTTCGTACAAGTGGCTTGTAAAACCATTACGAGTGTCTTCACCCCTAAAACTCAAGAAAACATGAAATTTCCATTTTGAGGTTGAATTTGACTTTGAAGAGCTTGAGGAAGATGCTTTTTGGACACTCAGTGCCATTGGAGAACTTTGACCTTCTTCTGTTTGAGTAAATTTGTGACCTACAACAACATTTTTGCTAAAGGAAACCAAATCAAATATGAAATCAAATAATAATGGAAACAAGTTAAAGAAAAATGGAGCAAGGTCTATTTATAGTTAATACCTTGAATGTATATACCCTGATCTCGGTTACAATGCTTAATATGTGTGTGTGTGTGATCCAAGGTGAATTTTCCAGCCTTTCGGTGTGGTTTCCCTCTATTCTTTTTCTTACCTTTCCTTTCAATTTTTTTAATATATCTTCTTTTGCAAGTTTCATTTATTTGTTACGAGGACTTTGCCTTTCTACATTTTTTTTTATTGCCAATGGCTGAAATCTTTGAAAAACCAATGAGAATTTGTAAAAGTGATACTAAGCATATATACAAAAATTAATTGAAATTAATTGATACTAAGCATATAAACAAAAATTAATTGAAATTAATTATTGACTTTGAATGTTAGAATTGCGTGTGAAACCGTTAACTAAAATTCCAAAAATATGTTCGTGAAGCAAATTTTTTAAGAGACTTGGGGAATGATGATAAAATGAAAAATATGAATAAAAATGGTAAATAACTGAGCTCTTTTTGGGTAAAATGACACAAATGTATTTTCTCTTAATTCAGATGCTTTAGGCATATTTATTTTTATTTTTGTGGGCATTTATAATTTTATTTGGTTGTTGCTCGCAAAGAGACTATTTGTGTGTGTGTATTTCATACTTCATATTCGCAAAGAGAGTCAATGTATGCTCACATGACAAAGAGTGGTAAAAAAGAAAGCATCGAGTCCATAGTTCTTTAAAATTTGATTTAAATGTGAATGAAACAATATGAAATATATTTTCTTTTTCTAATGCAATGGAAACCAAGCTTTCGGTGGCTTTTCTATTATTTATTGTTTTCTTACCATTCTCACATCTTTTATGATTTTAAATGAATCTTCTTTTTCTAATTTTTACTCTATGCTAAGGCTGAAAAACCAAAAGCCCCACTGTTAGATCATATCATATATATGTGTTACGAGGACTCAGCTTAATTATTTATAATTATAGCACCATATTCCATCTCAACATGAATTTTATATATCAAGTAGGATATTATATAAACTGATAAAAGTATCTCAACATGTTATTCGTCTCTCTTTTTTTTCTTTGAGTCAAATTTCCCATTTACCTTTTAAAAGGCTAATTTTTTCAATTGCGTGTTACCTTTTTATTCTTTTCACATCAAAACTACCAACCTTCAAGGTCTTTAAAAAAACAAAAAAAGTTAACTAGCAATAAATTTTGTGTGCAGGATTCAAGGCAATTGATAGTTTTTCCAAAAAAAATACGGAAACCAAAAAGTAAACGGAAAAAATAGGAATTTTTTTTAGAAAAATATACGACGAACAATAGCAAAAAATATATAAAATATGGATGGACTGTAGGAACTTCCTCTTCCCCTAGCAATCACATGAACTAAATTAAAAAATCCCATTGTATTCTATGGGCTATGTGCGTTTCACATTATTTTACAATTAAATTAATTTTGATTGCATGTTTATTCGAAGGCAAGCTTTTCAATTTTCATTTTTGTCATGCGTTTGATACATACATTAGATTATTTTAGCTTAATTATACAATCAACTTTAGTCAATCATTTTTAATCTGATCTAGCACCATATTGCGAATCTAATTTCCCTTATCTTGATAGTCCTCATTGTATTAGCATATATATTCTTCCATTTGATCCCCGTAAATATAATGTTATTTATAATATCCTAAAAAAAATGAGATAATTTTAAAATGTACAAACTCATAAAAATCTTTTCAATTTGACCCCTCATGTATAAAATATTTTTCTATTTGAGGTGTCTACTCACTTTAGTCACTCAAAATATCATCTTGGTAACTTATTCCCTCACATATGATTTTTTTTTTTATTTGATCCTTTACTAGTAAAATTATTATCAATAATATCCTAAAAATTAAGTTATCTTTTTAAAATGAAATCATAAATTTTTTTCTCCAATTGGTCCCTCTCACATATAAAATATATTTCTATTTGATTTGTTTTAGATTTGTTTTCTCAATATAGTCCTTCATATATGTATATTTCTTTATTTAATCTCTCATAAATAAAATTGTCACAAATTATACCTAAAAAATAAATTAATTTTAATGATACGAACTGATAGAATCTTTTTTCTCAATTTAGCTCTTCATATATAAGATATTTTTTAATTTGATATTTCTAAG
This sequence comes from Delonix regia, assembly GCA_037074485.1. NCBI lineage: Eukaryota > Viridiplantae > Streptophyta > Magnoliopsida > Fabales > Fabaceae > Delonix > Delonix regia. The sequence goes on from CM073453.1 coordinate 9,362,159, forward strand.
AGTTGTTTTCTCAATTTAGTTCCTCACATAAATGTCATCTTAATTTAGACCCACACATATAGACATTTCTCTATTTGATCCCTTACAAATAAAATTATAATCAATAACATCCAAAAAATAAGTAAATTATATATATATATATATATATATATATATATATGAACAAAATTGTTGATATTGGTTTTATTTGTGGAAGACCAAATTAAAAAATATTCATATGTTAGAAACTTATTAATTATCTATACATAACTTAATATTCAACATGATTATCTACACCAAAAATAAAATTTATTAATAGTCCATTTAATCACTCATCCATTACTAAATTAACATGTTTATTAACAATAGCAAATAAAATATAAAATATAGATGGACTGCAGGGACTTCCTCTTCTCCTAGCTATCACATATTTAATTAATGCAACTTGAATTAAATCAAAATTCCCATTGTATTCGATGGGCTATGTGCGTTTGACATTATCTTACAATTAAATTAATTTTGAGCGCATGTTTATTTGAGGGGAAGTTTTCACTTTGCTTTTAAGAGCTCGTTTAGTACGTTGTATGTGGTTAAATTGTACAATCTTATATATTAACTGGTTCACTTTAATCATGTGTTTGATGTATATATTGGATCATATTAACTTAATTATATAGTCCACTCCAGTTAACTATTCTTAATATGATGTAGTATCATATTACTAATCTAGTCTCTCTTAGCTTGATTAGGCCTCAATATATTAATATATACATTATTCCACTTGATCCCTCATAAATATATTATTATTTATAATATTCTCAAAAAATGAGTTAATTTTAAAAATTACAATTCAGTTCCTTACATGCAAAATATTTTTTTATTTGATCCCTTTTAGAATTGTTTTCTCAATTTAATCCCTCATATACGTACATTTCTCCATATGATCATTCAAAAATAAAATTACTATCAATAATTTTTTTAAAAAAAATAAGTTAATTTATTAAAACGAACAATTTTTTTCTCATTTTTGTCCTTCACATATCAGATATTTTTCAACTTGAGGTGTCTGCTCACTTTAGTCACTCAAAATATCATCATAATTTAATCCTTTACATATGAACACTTTTTTTTTTCATTTGATCTTTCACTAGTAAATTTATTATCAATAATATCCTAAAAAGTAAGTTAATTTTTTAAAAATAGAAATTGTAAAAATTTATTCTCAATTTGGTCCTTTACATATAAAATATATATATTTTTAATCTATTTTAGAATTGTCTTCTCAATATAGTCACTCATATATATACATTTCTCCATTTGATCTTGTAATATTCCTTAAATTTTTATCTAATAATTTATATCAAAGGAATATTTTATGAAAATATTTATATTAGTTAAAGAAGGAAGACAATATAAGTGAGGAAAATATGAAAATTTAAATGGTTGAGAAAAAGGGAAAGTTAAGAAGTCATATATTGATTCAAGTAACATTTTAAATAAGAATTAGGTTGGCTCAAAATGGCTAAACCTTACCCATAGAAACTAAGAGTGCTTGAGTTTGAATTACCTCAGACTATTTTTTTTAGGTTGCCACATGTCCCCTGAGATGAAAATTACAAAAATGCCTTTACCTCCCCCTTCTTTACATCATGTTCTTCCCATTAGCTCACTATGTAAAATTTTCTTGTCCTTTTTTTCAATTCTACTATTTTGCTACCTCAGTGCCACTCTTCCTGTTTCTGACCACCAGCAACTAGTGAGTTAAAGGTCAAAAAAACTTTAAAAAATCCAACAAAATGCAACTACAAAGTTAAGGCAAGCATGATATTTAGGAAGAAATCTGCATGATTCAGGTTAGATTGCATCAAAATGTGTTAAGGCTTTAGTTTTAGCATGTATTTTGAGTGTTTCTCCCTCAATCTTAGCTCATGATTTCAAGATTTGGCCTCTGAATCTAGAAAAGCTCTATTTTAGGCGAGTAGAGTGAATAGTAACAAAAAAATTTCAAGATTTGGCACGATTTTGGCAAAATTTTTTATAATTTTGTTAGGGCTTTTGTATCCTTGATGAATTTTGAGTAGTTCTCTGGCCATTTGAGCTTCCAATTTAGTGAATTAACACTTGGATTCGAAAATCCCCCTTTTTAGGTGAAGAACATGAACAATTAACTTAAAATTCAAATTGCAACTCTATTTGAAAGATTTTTATGACATTTCATTGGGGTTTTGATCTTAAATAAGTATCTAACAATTCCTATGTGTTAATTTGATGTTTGGATCACTCAATTAAAAACTCCTCTTTCTTGGTAGGGAGTCAAGGTGTGTAAAGTGGTGATATATGATGATTTCTTAATCCCCTAGTGCTATTGCACTTCAAGGAGAAGAATTTAAGTGGTTGGTAATTATCATTTGGAGTGGTAAGCCACTTTGAGAGTTTTTTCTCCAATTATCTTGAATTTCATTGTTGTTAAAGAAAGTTTGATGAATGAAGGAGCAATAATGATTATCATTATTGAACAAACTACTTTAGTTATTATTGATACAATTTTTGACCTAATTAGTAATGTTGGATAACTCAAAGGTTATAAGAACAATGAATGGGCTACTTGGGGCTAGTAGTAATTTTGAATTATTTATTCAGCTATTGATGATTGGCAAGTGTGTTTAATGTCATTTACATATTAAGAGACATCAATGTCTTATATTGGAAATAATGTACGTAATAGAAAGTGAAATTTGTGGAAATTGTGTGAACTCATAGGCATATGAGCATTATTAAAAACATCGGAATTTTTTTTTTTTTGGTGCAAATTATCTATGTTGAGCATTGATGAGGATGAAACTTTAAGTTTATGAACCATTTGGGTTCCCACATTATATTTTAAGTGAATATACACATATGTGCTAGCTATGACCATTGAAAATAATTAAGAGGAATAACGGTGACATTAAAGAAAAGAAATAAATTACCAAAACAGATTACGAATGCCAACTCATTTGAGTGAACTTGCTATTAGAAATTACCTAAGTTATGATGCTTCTTAGCATGGGACATTAAAAGTGTATCATTTGTTTTTATGGTCATAGCAATCGCTCTTTACTCAGCAGGTAAGAGAGTGAGTTGTGTACACTTTGGCCAGGTGAGTAAATAATGCAAATTACATGTATTTTTTTATTTACACAGTTTCCTTATGAAATAATTGTTATTGAACATCTTAGTGCCTTAGGATAGACTTCTTGGAATATAAAATTTTCATCATTTTTTGTATTATCTGAGTATTTGTAAGCTCTAGATTTGATAAAATCTTATCAAGTATTTGACTAAATTTCCTAGATGTTTAAATCTCTCTAATTCTATATTTCTGTAGTATTCCTATTTTTCTGGATCACTCTGAATTATTTTGATTTTGTATTTCATGTTTTCTCTAATTCTATATTTCATTAATGTTTTGAAATATCTGTTTCATTAAACAAGTTTATTTGTATTTGGAATTAGTAAGCAGTTGATTTATTTTTTCAAATTTTTCTTAAAAGTACTTTGATTATGTATTTATGAAGTATTTTGATTTTGTAATTTCAAATTACTTTGATTTTATTTTCTGAATAAATTTGATTCTAGATTCTTTGAAATACTATGATAATTAGATAATCTAAATGTTGTAGATTTATTAAATACTCTAAGTCGGAGAAAATACTATGATTCTAGTTTCTAAAATACTTTGCTTCTGTATCTGCAAAATGATCTAATAATGGATTTATGATTTTCCTTATTTTGAGATTTTGAACTACTTTTATTCGTCTTTGTGAATAAGTCTGATTCTGGATTTTTTTTAATTCTATCTTTTATTATCGATTTATATATGTTAAAAACATTCGACGAATGCATCCAAAACATGTCCCTGTAGCTAACGACGGTAGATGATAGTCGTAGTACACTACAATTTGTAATCTAATACAACTAGGCATATTGTCAACATTATGATATTTTATTTGAGGCCTAAGGCCATTATTCAAATTATTCCATGCTTGAAGCTTGTGATTGATATTTGATTTATTCTTATTATGCTAGCCTTAAGTTAGTTTTTCTTTTTGGACTTCTAATGGTTCTGTTGGAAATTCCTAAGCATTCTGATTTGATTTAATAGTTTCATGCATTTTGATTTGATTTAGATATTTTCAAGCATTCAATTTTGATTTGGATACTCTTATGTTGTAAATAAATTAATTCATTTTCATTCAAGAGTTGTTTATATTTTCATTTGGGGTCTCATGTGAAGATTATTAAATTTTTTCTCATTTTGGTACTGTTTGTATTACTTGTTAAAGATGTTCAAATTTCAAGATAATACATGGTGGTGAAAAAATATAGCGTACCTAGTCTGTCTCTTCCTTTACATAATAAGTATTATCTACTTACTGAGTTTTTACTTACTCCTCTTTGTTTAACATTTTTCAGATAGTAGCACTGATCCAAGTCACCTATTTAAGGAGTAGAAGTGTAACGAGTGTCATACTTTTTGGTGATGATTGCATTATTCACAAGTGCAAAAACATTTTATTTGTTGTAAAACCTATATTTGTATTCTAGTGGCTCACATGTATATAGGCAATGACCTCACTCTATTATTTCATGTTGTTAACTGGTTATATGTATTGGTTGTTAAAAGTAGAGCTTTCCTTCTTGTGGTATATCATATTTCTCATTGTAGGCAATTCGAGACTACTAAAATACAACTAAAATTCCCACATGAGACTAAAATTGATTCTTTTAGTATATATGTACTTATTCTATATTTGTTCCACTCATTTCTGAATTTTGTTAGTTCAAATGTATTCTAACTTCTTAGAGGTGTTTGATAGGCTGAAAGGGGTGAGAATTAACTCATTGCTCGTGCCGGTCACATCCACGTTTGTAAGGGTTGTGACAGATCCCTCACAAATAAAATTGTTATAAATTATAACTAAAAATATAAGTTAATTTTAATGATACAAACTCATAGGAACTTTTTTTTTTCTCAATTTAACCCCTCATAAATAAGATATTTTTCAATTTGATTATTATAAGAGTTGTTTTCTCAATTTAGTTCCTCACATCAGTATCTTCTTAATTTAAACCTTTACATATGGACATTTCTCTATTAGATCCCTTACAAATAAAATTATTATCAATAACATCATTAAAAAATAAAAAAAAAATATGAACAATGTTGTTGATATTGGTTTTCTTTATAAAAGACCAAATTGTCATATTCATATGTGAGAAAGTTATTAATTATCTTTACATAACTTAAAATTCAACATGATTATCTACACCAAAAATAAAGTTTATTAATAGTACATTTAATCACTCATCCATTACTAAATTAACATGTTTATTTACAATAAAATGATCTGTAAAAAATTTTAAAATGTGTGGGAATTTATTATTGAGTTTTAAATGTTAAAAAATTATTTACATATAATTTAAAATTTCAAAAATTTACGTGCTTTTTAGAAAAAGCAATATGAAAATAAAAATGCATTGATAGGTATAATACTTTGTACAAAAAGTGTGCAAGATGGGATAACTTCTAGGAAACTAAGAAAAGTATATAGAGAAATGGAAATCAATTATAGCTTCAAGTAGTGTGTTCCAATTTTGTGCACTTCTTTACATTAGGAGGAGAAAATAAAATGCCAAGCATTTTCCGTTTTATGAAAGTAGACTCTCCTTCTGTTTGTTTTCCACAGGAGAAAAATAAAATGAAAGTTGTGGAAGTGGCAAAAAGGGAAAAATTGTTTAATCGATGAATGCACCCAAACAATTCAAGATAAATGACATAAATTAGCAAGAGAAATATATATAAGGATCAAATTTAGAAAAGATGCTATGAAGGAAAAGAGATGAACGCTGGAAAATAAAAAAATGAAAAATAAACTAAAAGCATTGATTAAAGGTCAGGTGTGTTTGTTTTCTGGGTTGGTATATAATTAAATAACTGCCTAGTTTGTTATTGTTGAAAAAAATGGCGCAAGCTCTATGTATTCACACTAATATAAACAAAAATTAATTTTTATATGTTAATAATATAAATCATTTGTAAGTTATAGAGAATATGCCATTAAACACGAAAAAAAAAATCTTGGAGAATCATTCTTTTAGAAATATAGACATTTAATTATATGAGGAGTCTCGTAGAGGCAATAAAATTCTCCATAGTCTTGAACACCTTACTGTAGTCATTTGCATTTCTGCATTCTGGTAAATCTACTAGGCTCTATGTTTGGCTTCTTACTAGAAGAGCTTCATATGTTCTTTCATGGCTACACATCATGCCACTCAGGTTTAGAATGACTTTTTGCAATAGACACCACAGAAAAAATTGTGTCCTAACCACCTAAATAAATCTCAGTTTGCTTAACTTTAAACCCCAAGCCACTTCTATCGTTTGTTCGAACGACCGCTACCAATCAACACACACTACTAGAAAAATATGAAATAAAGACAAATATTAAATACGGAATCTAAATGGTATTTGATAGACACAGAAATAGAAATGAATTTAAATATGTATTCTATTTTAATATTATTGGTTATTAAGACAGAATTTGAAACTAATTCTATCCATTTTAAATTTAAGTAATATCTAATTTCGTATCCAAATTTTAATTTTATAAATTTAAGTGATGTCACACACGAAATAATTTCGTGTCCAAATTTGGCGCCCACATGTGCTCTTCCTTACTTTTGTAAGGAGCCCCCTTCTTTTCCTCTGAAAAAACGCGCCATTGGAAAATCACTTGACATTCCTGGCTTTTGTGGCACTGGTGAAAGCAGCTCCTCTCAGTGGTTAGCCATCAGTGCAGTTAAATTTCTCTCATTCTTGAATGTTTTTCTCTACTTCTTCTGGCATTGGGGCATTGCAGATTAGAGGCCTTCCAGTGTGATTGTCTTCTCTTTTGACACTGTCCTCTCATTCTCTCTCTCTTTTTCTTTATATTTCTCATTCTATCTCTCTCCATTCTTAGCAGGTTTGATTCAACTGCCTATATCTATTGCTTCTCCTTAGGAATTCCTCGTCTTCCATCAAAGTGCAAGTTTAGATAATGTATTTATAAATTATATTAGTAATAATTGTCTGTGGCAGGCCTTCTCAATTACTACCGATTCTGTTCTTTGAGTTGCCAGGTACGTCTTCCTGTTTGGAAAAAAAAAAAGAAAAAAAAGAGAGTTTTTATTTGCCTTCTATTCAAACGATCTGGGAAAATTTTAAGTTCAAGTGACTTGACTTTACTTCCAGTCGTGAACAGGGAATATATGAAGTTCAAATTGGAGGAGGCGTCAAGTACAGTATAAGGGCTGGAGGTTGACTCTGCATCCTAACTTCAAATCAGAGAGGACAAGTGGATTCAGGTAAGAAAGCAATGAAATAAAAGTTGTGGAATTAAAAGAAGGTGAGATTGTCTCTAATTTTTCTCTTTTTGCTTCAAAAAACATATGGATTTATTTCTATTTCACTCTAAATTTTCCTTGACAATCTGAGCTTGCCTATCAAAATAGGATGTGAATTTCTGATTGATAGAATATGTTGTTTTCTTATTATGGTTCATATGTTGTTGTGAGGGTTTCAAATTCCCTTTAGATGTCTACTTTGCTTTGTTGATGCATGTCAGTGTTTGAATATATTCTGTTTGGGTTCCAAGGGCTTTGGTTAAGGTGCTTCCTGGTCATTTTCAAGTTTGCCTATTTAAGATGTTCTTTTTTTTTTTTTTCTGCTGCATTTTGGAGTCACGATATCTCTATGCTATTTTATATTTTGAATATGGTGTTTTGATGAAGCATATTCTGGTGAGGAATTTGTGCGTGTTTTTTCCTACCTTATTGCTTTCTATGCTCTTTTCATGTTTGGCGTTCCAGTTTTTTGTTTATTTTTCATGGTTGCTGGTTATGTGGTATTTCGGTAAATTTTATCACGGAGTGGTGATTTTGACCTGAAAACACTGTACTATGGAGAACTTGGGAACATAGGACCTAGTTATAATTTGATTCTGAGTACGCACGGGTCAACTCGGCCACCTCCATCTCAAGACCCAGGGTCATTCCGGTGAACTCCATGGGCTATGAGGTGTTCCTGCTTCTGCTTCAATTCTTGTATAGTGGCTAAGTCTCTATTTTGCCTCTGAAGCACGAACCCAGGCTTAATTACGACAAGAGATGCTGCTGGCTAAGTCTCTATGAGTGGTCCATATTCCTTCTGTATAAATGTTGTATGAATGTTTAATGATCATGATCACTTATTGACAATTTAATAAGAAAGTAAAGACCAAGGATATAAGGAAAAGAAAACCCATTATGAGCACTGTCTTCTCTGAAAGAATTATTATTGGACTTTGACTATGATCTCGCACTACGATGATCACATCATCACTAATTATAGCTTTACATTTTTCAATGGGATTTTCTTTTTTCTTCTATTGGTTTGAAGACGATAGAAGGATTTGCTCCTTCTCACTTTTTTTGACCTTCTCATATCCTCTCTTTCCCTCTTTACCCCGTTGGAGCTATATCATCATTTTATAATATGTGCAATACGGCTCTTAAAGCACATCAAAATTTGAGAAATTTGCAATAATTATTTATGATTGATATCATGACTTAGTTGCATCACTGAATGTTTTATATAGTTTGTTTAACTTGAAATCTCCAACTGAGCTATCAACAGTGACTCTAAGGAAGAGCATAGAATGAAAGCGGAACCAATTGGCAATAACCTATTAAGAGAGACCACTTTGTTGTGCCTCATTCTAAATTCATTTGGTAGTACTAAGCTTTCTGGCTATGTATGCATACTTATGCCTTAATTCTTGTGACAAAATATTTGATTCATTTATACATCTTCGTTGGCACTTTTTCAATTTAATTGAAACAGTCTATTCTTTGTATATTGCCACTGCCAGCAATTTCTTCATTCCTCATCCTCTCTGTTTTATGGACTAGACCTATAGAGGCATGTTTTCTCTTCTCTATTATAAGTACTTCATCTAAGAGAAGCTTCTTTTTTCAAAATTGTTCTACCAGATTTATAATGTTTCAATTTTTAAGCTCATTGAATAAAAAATTTATAGGCGAAAAGAGTCTCACAACCACTAATTTAATTTTTGTTTAATATTGCTTTTTGTTGAATTTTAATTAATTCAGTAGCATCCATAACTTTAATTTTACTTATGATGTGTGTGTGTGTGTGTGTGTGTATAAGAAATACTATGAATTTGTCATTAGCTTGTGTTGCTGATGTTACTTGATTTATATTATCAAACCTAATTGAGACCATGCTTGGTTGCTTTCATTACTGGATGGGGAACTGCAGCCCTTCCCGTGGATCTACAAATGATAGGTGTAGCATTTAACAAGGTAATGACTTCACCTATTCATCGATGAAACTGTTCAATGTTGATGTCGCCTCTACTTTTATTTTTCTTTTTTGTCTTTGTTTTCTGCAAATCATAATAGAGAGATGGTGATTATTTGTTAAGAGTTCTTGAAAATGTTTTCATAGACGACTAAATACATGTTCTTCAATATCATGTGTATCTTGAAAAATAAACCCAAATTATGATTACACAATTTCTCAAAAATTAATTTGGTTAGAAAAACATTCAATAGTATATTTTATCAAAAATAGCAATTGCTAGTTTTATAATTTTTTTAGAATATATTGATAGAATAATTTAATATATATATATAATGATAAGATATATATATATATATATATATATATATAATTAAAACACAGTTGAATGGCTAAGTGGTAGAAGAAGAAAGCCTATTTTGTTAACTGAACATAAGGTGGCATTAGGAGAATGAAGCATGAGGCATATTTATAATATTATGGGAATTTATTTCAATGAAGAAACGCACCAAAAGAATGTGATAAAATAGGTGGCTGAAGGAATGAGGTTGAGAGATGGTGAGGATACAATAATGGCTGTGTTGGTGGACTAATATTACATGGTGCAAGTTTAGTTAATTCTTAGGAAAACACGTAAGAGCCACGTGAAGAAAATGGTGAATTTGGGAGACTATTAAATAAGGCTTGCTCTGGTTGAAGAAACGGCATCGAGTAAGAATTCAAAAGAAATCAAGAAGTGAACAGAGGACAAAGAGGAAGCAAACTTAATAGATATCAAGTGTAGAAAAGCAGAGGCTGAGGGTTTCAAGGAGTCAAAGTAAAAACGAAAGAAGATATATATATAGATATATATATATATATATAGAATTGATAGATATATATTGAAGGTAAAACATGAAAGGCTAAAATATATAGTAAACATGTCAAATCATATCTTCTTTTTTTTTTATTTTTTCATCTTAGTGGGCACTTTTGCAAGGTAGGAAATCTTGAATATGAGATTCATATTCAACAAGTAGTGGAGCATGGGACCCACGTCTACACTAGTATGCTGTTCCCAAATCTTAGCATGCATAACTATTCTACAAAAAAGGACATATGTTGTAACTTTCCTCCATTTTTAAAATCTTGGTAAAGTTCTGGTTTTTCAAATTATTGGTTGCAGTAGTGAACACGAAATTTGGGAAATTCTCTTTTGTTTGCGCCTAAAATGCTCCCACAAATGCATTGGTTAAGTTTTGGTTTTGTTAATAGAGAATATGCTCTCTTATATTGGCTTGTTTATATATTTATGATTAATTAAATATTCTTATTCTTTGGCGCTATCTGGAAGTTACAAATGAATAAGTAAAATAGCCACCGCTTTAATTTGATAAATTTGTCAATGGACAGAAATTATGAATAAATGAAAGATGGAAATCCTCTATAATTTAAACATGATTGAAAAGTAAAAAATAATAATAAAAGTCTTGTATTGTGTATTTTTAATTAGTCAAATGACTACCTAGAATTACAATGACCTGATCATGACTGATTTCCACAACAATACCGATCCAAAGCATGGTTTGTTTACATGCAAGCTATTCATGCTTTTAGATGCCAATGCATCATCAAAGTTCTATCTAGGCGGTTTTGGTGCCCATCATCACTTCCAACACTTCTATAAATATTGATCAGTTATAATATATTAAGCAAAAATGATCTAATGAACTGTTATATTTTAGCTTCTATTTAGAGGTTCCAATATATATCCACATCTATATGATGATGACTGATTTATTGTTTGTGTTCCTGCTAATGTTGGAGATGACTTTTTGCCATTAGCTACAATGTTGAAGGGATTAACTAATTTGTCTAAAGTGAAGCCGAAAGCAAACTCTTCCCACTACAAGATCTAGAATAGCTGGCCTTCAGAGAACCGAACAAAAGACACCAGTTTATTATTATTTTTTTTTAACTTTTGTATTGTTTAGTTGATAATACTTTTTGATACTTTTGTATTGCACTACTTGATACTTAAAATATATATAAATTTTAATTTTTGTTAGTGTTATAGTTAGTTATTATTTATCAGTTAAAATTTATTGAAAACAGAAATGAAAATGCATTAGAAAGTTTGGCTTTTGAAATTATAAATAAAATATATATGGAATGAGAGACAAATTTAATTTTAAATTTGAGACTAAAAAATATCCGTATCAAAATCTTAGAAATAGAACCAATTTAAGATTGATAAATTTTGTATCAATATTTTAGACACAGAATTAGATACGGAATTATGACAATCCAATTGTTAATTTGAGACAAAATTTCTTCTATATTTAAAAATTAAATATGGAATCAGAGATAGAATTAATAAATTAAATTTAGCTTTGACACAACAAATTTTATATCTAAATTATTGATACAAAATCAGAGATAGAACAATTTTGTATTCCTAAAATAAAGTAAACCTTAGATATGACTTTAGTTATTGAACTGAGACGAAAATTTTAATTATTTGACACAAATTTTTATGCCAACTTTAAGATAGAATTAATTATTTTTTAACTAAGTATTTAAAGACTAACAATTACAAAACGAAATTTATTCCATATTAAATTCTATTTTAGATTTATTTAAAAACAAAATTTTTAATATTTAGATACAAAATTCATTCGTCTGTATTTTGATTTTTTCCTGTTAGTAACATAAACTATAGACTCACTGGGTTGTTAGTCCAGCCACGTCAGCAACTTGATGGTTGAACTCGTGACCAACTCTGGTGGCCTCACCAATGGTCCGATGGCGTAAACAGGAACTTTTAGGATCCCACCTAGTAAGTTCCCTTCTCTTAAGGATTGAAGGACCAATGTGTTAATCAATATTCCATCACTTTTCACCATCGCCTTCGCTTGGCCTAATTCATCATACTGCTGAGTATTTCAGTCCAGCATCGGCTCCACCACATCCTCAGGATGAACCGGGCTACACCCGAGGATTTTCAGAGGTTATTTATGATCCACGTATTGTCCTTGCACAAGGAGTTAGAAATCACAACATAAAATTGTGGTTATTTGATTGGAAATTAAAATATATGTCCAATATATATATATATATATATATATATATATATTTCAATCTAAAAATGTTTACATTTTTTATACCTTCTTTGTCCCACACGGGTGAGTATAAAAGAGAAGTGAAAAGCCAAGCGTTGGGAGGGAAGTAAATGTAAGTGAGCATATTGAACTCTTGGGCTTTGGACAAAAGATTCAAAGCCGAACATGTCCACTATGAAGACATTAGGACGGTGGGTCATGCGGGAGAGGTCAGAGCGGGCTGCTGCACGAGCTCCGTGCATGACGATGCAGGGGCGGGCGACGACTTCGGATTTGGAGGATGGTGCAGAAGTTGGAAGTAGAAGACATGGCTGATGGGAGTAGAAGACATGGAGACGTCTGGCAGTGGGATTTGGCGGATGTTGCAGAATTTGGAAGTAGAAGACATGGCTGACGGGAGGACATGGGATTCGGCCTGAGAGGTTTGGGAAGTGACAGCGAGGATTGTGACTTTGAAATGGTAATGGAGAGCCAAGTGCTTGGGATTAGATGGTCAAGGCCGGGGCCGGAAAGCAAAGCTACGTGTGGTTTGTGCGTAATCTCAGTCTCCCATGGATGTAAGCTAGCGGTAGGATCATGATAGGAACCAAAGAAGTAATCACAGTTCAGAGTGATGCTCAGAGTGCGATGTTTATATAAATAAATTATGTTGAAGAGACGTACATCGTTTCCCTGGTTAGGCAGCTTGTAGGAACATTAACAAGAACGAAATCATTTTTAAAAAATCTCCTTTCAATTAAATGCGAGAAAAGGGCCATTTCATCAACTTTTGTCTTCCTCTTATTTCTTTTTAAATGCATCTTGTGCATTTAGTACTCTAAATATTCAAGTATACCGTTAGGAGTTAAATTTGCATAAAAGTGGAGACACTATTTAATTTAATTTTTGGTATTATTTTTAATATACTCATAATTGAATATACCTAATTATAATATAATAACATAATTATAATAATATCAACTAAAATATAATAATATTATAATTATATCCTTACATTATAATTAGATATACTGATATAAATTTTATTGTAATTTTATGATCTAATCATTTGTCAATACCCATGACTTAATATGGTTCAATTATGCCCACTTTGTGACTAAATTGTACTGTTTCATTAGGCTAGGCCGAATCTCTTAATTTTTTGGGCAAATTAGCAAAACCAAATGTTGTCAAAAATTTTTTTGAAAATGTGGAATGAAAAAAAAAATTAGGATTTAAAATAAAAAAGAATTAAGATTTAAAAATATATGGAGTGAAAAATAATTAAAATTTGGAGTGGAAAAGAATTAAGATCTAAAAAGAAATAATATTTTAAAAATTTATGTCAAATAAAATAAAAATAAATTATTTAAAACAAGTAAAACAAAAAGAATTAGGTTGAACCATGTATTAAGTGAACCTGAAATGAAGTCCTACCGTATCATTAAATTCAACCTAGCCTAGTCAAAATATATTTTTTTTCTGACACAACCCGCCCTGATATTAATGAGACCAGATCAGGTTGGGCAAACCAATGGAATTTGTATATGCCCCTTCTATATATCTAAGGATCCATGGCCACAATTTTGATTTAACTTATAAATTTGTAATATTAGACAGCTGGAATATGACTCACACCGTAAATTAAATTTTAAAAAAAAAATCCTTGGCCAAAAATAATAATAATTTGTAATATATCAAACATATATTGTTTCATTTCAGTTTTTTGAAATTACATTCTTTACATTAATCTTTGCCCTCATTATTGAAATCTAAGTTTAATAATGTGAAATTACCAAAATATCTTTCTTGATTTCTTATGCCCATATTGCGATCGTCTTCACTCTCTCCTTCTTTGAGGAAAATAACGTGCCAGAAAAACAAATTTTATCGGAACACCATAAAGGCACATTAAAGATTGTGTTAATTTGTTTCAGCGTCCTGTTCACATCACATGCTGCCCTTCCTAAATCTCAAGTTTCTCATACCATTTTCAACATAAACACGTAGCTTTTCTTTCCTCTCACGTTGTTTTTCCCTCCCGGTTGCCATAAAACGAGATATATTGTTACGTAATATATAATCGACAGACATTAGACCTAACTTTAAAAATTTATCTCGTTTAATAGGTTTGGTTTAAAAGAATAAGATCTGATTAAGAAAGTTGGATTTAAAAAGCATGTTTTTTGAAATGGGATGAGTTTGGACCCTTTTTAAAATTTGGTTTGAATTTAAAAAGCACAAATTAATTTTTTTTAATAAAAAACCTAATTATTTAAAGAAAATGTTAATTTGATTATGAAAAAAAGAATGTAACATAAGATTTAAGATACTATGAAAAAACTATATTAATTTTAAAGATAAAAAATATAAGTTTATTAGTAAGATTAGTTCATTTTAATTCAAGATAGTTATATATAAAATCATAGGTTAATATAACGTAATATCTTAGTAAAAAAGTAATTAGTGTCATTCATCCAAAAGGATTATGATAGTACAACAACTAATTGTATTTATAATGTACCTATATACAATCATACTAATAATAATAATCATTAATCATACAATATATTTTAATTTCCAAGTATTATTAAATAGATTTGCTTATCAAACCCAATAAGTTTGACCCAACAAAATAAATAAAAGCATGAATATGAAAGTCCAACTAAAAAATAGGCTCAAACCTTTTTCCTTTAATCAAAGTCTAACCTAATTTTTTTAAGCCCAACTTGATGTCAATTCTAGAACAGCAGTAAATACTCATTTCATTTATATATTGTTACATGATATAATTTCTTTTTAATTTATAGTTATGCAATTCATTTTGAGTTTATTGCTAAATTTGATTCTAAACAAAAATGGTTTATTTCTTAAAATATAAATAAAAATAATATGTAAATTTTGGCATTGTAAAAGTATATAAGTACTTTCAGCATGAGTTCATTTTAATTTTATATTCTTAGTCAATATTATTTTCATTGATATACTGTGTGATTTAATTTACTTTTTGGTAAAAAAAAATTATGTAATTTAGTTCATATTAAAAATTAATTTATTTAAAAATATAAAAATGATAATACTCTATTTCTTACTTTGAAATTACAAAATCATTTCCCTATATGTTTTTGTAATTAAAACTTAACATCACCAAAAAAAAAAAGATTTAATTATGAGCTACATTAATATTGTGTGTGTTGAATGAAAAAAAAAAGGGGCAGATTAAAGTTAGTAGTACAGTACTTCAGTAAAATATGAATGGTGACTAGGGAGTCACATATGGTTTATGTGCAGTACAATGTACACTGATGAGTTTTCTTCTTTAATATTTATTGCCTCTCAAAACATGCTCATCTTACCATGAATTGTAGAATTTGAATCCTACTAATGTTTATGAGCTAAACGCACGTGCATTTAGTTTACGTTTAGAGACAAGAAGCTGAGCAAATGAGTAATTACTTCTCACTTTATGGGATCCTCACTTTATTTTTCTTCCAAATACATTTTGTGCATTTACTACCATAAATACCGAGGGTGTATAGAAGTAGCGCAAGGTTTGTGCATGATTTAAGACTCTTGCGAAATAGGTTATTTTTCAAGATCTATGATCCATTATTCCTAGTCAATAACTTCATCAGGCTAGGTTTCATTGGGCCTGGATGAATCACTTTCTTTGTTATATAAGTTTAAAAAAATTATTATTAAAAAATAATTTTTCCATAAAGGTAGAGTACGAAAAAGTAACATTTGAAATGAAAAAAAACAAAATTTAAAAATACATAGGATAAAAAGAATTAAGATTCGAAAAATATATAGAATGAAAAATAATTAAATTTTGAAGAAAAATAATTTTTATTCAAATTTACATTAAATAAAATAACAGTAAATTATTAAAACAATTTAAAAAATTGAGTTGGGCTAAATATCAAGGGAACTGAGTAAAACTCGGCTCTATTACTAAATTAGTCCAACTAAGTCAAAGCAAATTTTCTTTTTCTTTTAAAGTTGGCACAAACCACTTTAATATAGTCATTTTGAATCAAATTGGTTACATGAATCGAGTTATTTGGGTTATTTGCAGTTTTCTGGAAAATTATGATTGTGCATAATCATATTTAACTTTTTAACTAGTCATTAAAAATAAATTTTAGCCGGTGAATTTTTACTTCAACTTCAACAAATCTAAATTGGTCAATCAAGTTTGTGTATAGCCCTATTAAATATAAGAGATCCATGGGCGCAATTGTTTTTAAACTTTAAAATTATAACGTTGTTTTATAGTTGTATAATGTAACTTTACTCATGTGAAATTTCCAAAATATCTTTCTTATTTCTTATATCCTTTTTGCGATCATCTTCACCCTCTTTCTTCCAGGAAGATAATATAACGTGCCAGAAAAACAGATATATTTTTTGGGAGCACAGCATAAAGGCACGTTAAAGCTTGTGCTTATTTGTGCAGGCGTCCTATTTACATCACATGCTGCCCCTCCTGAATCTCAAGCTTCTCATTTTAGACTCATACACGTTATCTTTCCCTCTCCATCGCTAGAAAACAAGCCAACTATTAATGGAGGCATGCAACTTCACCAGACATTAATTACTTTTTTAAAAAATAGGTATCACTTATTAATTGATTATTAATTTAGTTCTTTATTAATTTTTATTTTTAGTTTAATTCATTACTTATCAAAACGTATAGTCTCAATTTGGTACGTCACGAAATTATATTCTTAATTTGATCTCTCACTTCTCAATACATTTTCAATTTAATTACTCAATAATTTGAATGTTAATATATTTAGTTAAGACAAATGGATTAAATGTATTAACTTTTAAATTAGTCAAGGATCAAGTTTAGAATGGTTCTGATGAGTGAAGAACCAAATCAAGAATGAAAATTTGTGAGAGACTAAATTGAAAATGTATAAATAAGTGAGTAATTAAATTAAGAATGAAAATTAGAGAGATCAAATTGAAAATCAACTGATAAGTTATGTGCCAAATAATGTTTAACTCTATCATATTGTTAGAAAGGAGTGAAACTACAAGAGAAAGTCATGGATCCCCTCTAGTAATTAGAGGGAACTGTTTATTGATAAATAATTGGGGTCCAAACATAAATATTTGTTTAAAATATAATATTTAAGTATTATTTAAAACATGATATATTAATATTTTAGACCTTTATTATATATTATTATATTGCCCTGTTTTTAGAAGTTAAGAATTATTTCGTTTTGGTTTTATGAAATAAAAGTTAATGTTTAGCTGTAGTTTCAATTTAGTTAATAGGTCTAGTTATTTTTTTATATATAGTAAAAGTGTTAATTTTATGTTAGATAATTAATAATTTGTAATTAATCAATTTTATATGTTTTTTTGTCAGGTCTTAAATGAACCTTTTTTTCCTTATTGGTGCCACATGTCTTTTACTAATGAAATTACAAAACTACCCTCCTAGTTATTTTCTTCTTCATGACTTCCTTCCTCTTCTGATTGATTTCTGTCAAACCCTAACTACCATTTTCACTTGAGTTAGTAAACCCTGTGTTGTCTGTAAGGGCATAAAGTAATTCTTGTTTGTTATATATTATTGTAATATTTTGTACTTTTTAAGCTTCTATTGTCACAGGTGGTAGTTTTGTTTTATGACTGTTTGGATACTATTATTTTGGTGAGAGCAAAATACTTCTTTTGTTACAGGTTTTATGTTTGTGGAAATTTTGGAGAATCCATATTTTAATGAAGATTCTATCTCAATTTCCACACAAAAGGCATATACTAAAAATTATGGATTATCGTTTCAACTTAATAGTAGATTGAATTAGATGTGGTATATGCCTTTTTATGTGTCTCTGTCATCTAATCATTTGAGTTGTCATGGTTATTATGGCTTACAGAGGTAGGGTTTATTATGTTCTCTATACTGGTCACTCTCTATAGTTGAGGGTATGATAGACTAATCATGTATTTTAGATAAATTCTTTTAATTTAGTGATAAAAAAAAATGTTGATTTCATTTATTTTATGTGTGTTGGACTATTTGGTTGCTTCATTGAATTAAATTCCTCTAATTTCACACGATTTTGATGGTAACTACAAGAGAATTGCTTTAATGAAAGGAAATTATCAATTATAGGCAAGGATGAGGTAGATTTAAGGATGCATAGAAGGATTTTATAGACAACTTGGAAATTAGAAGAAGCCAACGAAAAAATTTTAGAAGATATTCAATTAAAGATGGCAAACACTGAAATTTGATGCCACTTTTGGACCTCTAAATATTAGAATTTGAAGGCAATAATTTCATGCAAAGTTGTATATCTCATAAAGACCTTTTCAACAAGTAGTGATTACTAAAATCTAGCTTGGAATTACGAAGTTATGGCCAAAATACTAAAGATACTTTAATAAACAAGTTTTGGACACCTAGGCACCTAGAATTGCACAAAACACAATACTCAATGTTTTTTATAATATAAGATAGGGTTTTTCATGTTTTTAGGTTAGAATAGCTAGGGAGGAGAAAAGAAGCTTAAAAACTTGTTGTGAAGACAAGGGATGCCTCCACATTCTTGGGTCATCCAAGGTGTTTTCTTGGAAGAAGTGGCTAAGGGTTTGTCTCTTTAGACTTCCTTTTGCCAAACCATCATGGATTCTTTCATGGAGATCTCCTTTCGCTCTTTTCCTTTTCTACTTTTCTCTTTTCTTCTTTTTTATTCATAACATATAATCAATATTTAAGCTTGTTGTTAGTTGTTATAATGTATTTTGATAGCTCTATTGAATAAAGTTATTCATGTCATTTTAATGCTCTATCCTTGTGTTCTCTTGTTAGTTTTACTTTAATTTTAAGTATTTTTTGTCAATTTAAGATATTCAACATTGTAATTTAAAGTTTTACTGTAATTTTAAGTCTTGTTAGTGTTAATTTATATTTATTTGATAAATATTTAGCCAATTGTATTTTTCTCTCAGAAGAACCATCAAAAGACACACCAAAAAGGTAATTTTCATTTAATCTTACACACCTTTAAAAGTGTCTTATAAGTTAATATACCATCTTTAGGGTGTTACTAGGTACTTGTATTTTCATTTAACATAAGTAGGATAATCCATCTTTTCGAACATGTTTCCTCGTATGGTAATTCCAATGCATCTTTTCCTACCTTATTATTACTGATGCAAAATGATTATGGTTTGCATCCACATGGCATACAACATTTGTAAGTTAATTAATTTTATAATTAATGAATCAAATCAGATGAGTTTTGATCATGGGAGTTTAAATAATGCTTGATTTGAGAAAAAACTTTTATCATTATAAGTTTTAATCTGTGAAAAATACAAGTTTAATCCCTTATTTTTAGCTAAAGTATCAATTTGGTCATCTAAAGATCAAAAAGTGAATTGATTAGGTCTCTCTAAAAGACCTTTATTTTTTTTTAAAGACTTTCATATTTGGAGGACTATTTTGATTTTTTTTTTTTTTGTTGGGTTATCAAATTGATCTTAAGGCTAAAAGTGAGGAACAAAAATTATATTTTTCTTATTTTAATTTAAAGGAATCAATTAAATTCAAATATAAATTATTTGAATTAGCTAACCATTTAAAATTTTTTTTAGCTAACCAATTGAATTTTAGTCAAATTTTTTCCTAATAAAATTAATTAATTTGATTTTTAAGTTTCAAGGAATCCACAATAGAGGGGTTCAAGAGATATGTAACAATTACATTTTAAAAGTATCACATGCTTAGCATAAATTCTCCTTAAAATATCTGGTAGTTCTCTAGGACTATCATTAGTAGGGATGGTAAAAGATTCTCATATTTGAGGATCTCCGTAGGAACTATCCCATTTAAGGACTTGCATTTAGGAATTTTTTTCCCTGTGAAGATAGGAATAAGGGAAAATTTTCCTCAAATGTAGTTTGGAGATGGGGACAAGGATTATGCTCCTTATCCCGTATAGTTCCTATCCCTGACAATTTGACCTAAATAATTTAATTACTAGTAGTAATTTTACTACATCTTCAAGTTTAACACATGTAAATTTTCTTACGAAGACAGAAAATTGGAAGTGCAGTTATTTTCAATATGTAAAAGAAACTATTTCAACAAGTAATATCAGGTCATAGTTAAACTGCTACTTAGACGAGCATGTCTTAATTGATTCTTTAAATGCATAAGTTTTTGACATATTGAGATGATGGAAACAAAATAGTTTAAAATACATAACTTGCACATGAGGAAGAAACAATAATTAAAGCTTCACACATGGTAAAAAAAGATCTTTTGATGTTAATACAACTTGAACTTGATGTTTTTAATTTGTTGAATTATTTTTCTTTTTTAAAGTTTTTGGAGTTTTCAGGGCTTATTTAGAACTTGTCATTTGAATTATTTTTAATTTCTATTAAAATTTGATTAAAGCTTATTGAATAACATAAACAAGGAACTTAGGTTTTATAGTTATTTTTTTATATGTTCATTTTTTTCATATTCATTAATATTTTTACTTTTTTGTAATTTATTTTTAAGAAAATTGAGGTTCCTGTTGAGATTGTTTAGATGATGACAAATATATGCAAAATATGAGTTACAAATATAATATTAATATGTGCTTAATTAATTAACCATTTGGACTAACTATTTAGTTTACAAGTTAAATATCTATTATGTAAGATGATCGAAATAAAGAAGAGTGAGCATAGAAGTGAAGATAATATATTATCAATGTCATGCTTCGCATAAAGATAACAAGAATTAAAAATGCTCTAAACAATGAAGAAGTTAAAAATTTGAAGCTTGGTTGCATCAAGATAGCCAATGGATTAAATAGGTATAATTATCATAGGTTAAGTATTATATTGTGAAATTCAATGATTTAAATTTGCATTTATTGGCTCAAGAATATTTAGTTCTCAAAATATAAAATGAGTCTTAAAAGAAAATGAGATATAGATTTTACTTAAAAATCATTTTTGACCTTTGATTATTATTTTGCTTATATTTAAAAAAAATGATATTTTTTTATGAAACTTATTTAATTAGAATATAGACTCAAAGAGCTTTTCAATGACAGGTCATTCACTTAAAACAGAGTTAAAAAGAAAAAGCTATGACCATATAAAGTTGAGTGGTGAGATATAGACTATGAATATAACTATTTTTTGACCTTTGGTCATTTTAATCATATCTCCTTAAATATATTGAGTTTTAATATAAAACTTATTTCATTAGAAAATAAACTTAAAGAGCTTTTAATGATATGTCATACACTTAAAATGGATCTAAAATGAGAAAGTTATGACTATTTGAAGTTAGAATTATGCCACTGTAAGGGACCAGTCAACTAGTCACCTTTAGCAAGTTGACTGATACAGTACAGAATGAGGTTAGTCGATTGGGAGACCACTAATAGTCGACTAGCAATCTCCAAAAAGTGTTTTCAAAAGTAAATAATGGCTCTTTTAAGTATGTAACAACTATATCTTATCTTGATCTATATATATGACCTTCCAAACATATTTATGAGTAAAATCAAATGCTAGAATGTGATCTTTAACTTGTTATATCATCTTTGATAAAAAAAACAAACATCATTTTGCTAAAATTTGCATATTCTCTATCATTTAAGTTCTTAGAGTTTCGTCTTGTATATCTACTTCTTTAAAAGAGTTTATTCATCTATATTCCTTTCTTCTTTGAGAGAGAGAAGCTCAAAAGAGCTTCCTTAAGGGTGTGCTTGGGTTAAGGGAGAGGTTCCCTAGTTTAAGTTCAAGGAAAAGGTTCTTTTTAGGATTTGTAATTAAGGAAAATGTTCTATCTTATTATTGTAATTGACTATTAAGATAGTGAAAAACCCCAATAAGTTGCTTAGGAACTGGTCATAGGTTTGGATTGAGCTGAACCAAGATAAATCACTGAGTTTGCTTTCTTTATCCCTATAAACTTTATATTTTGAATTATCATTGTTGAGATTATTTTGATGATGAAAAATATGAGTTACAAATATAATTGTCATATGTGCTTAATTGATTAACCATTTAGACTAACTATTTGGTTTGGAAGTTGAATATCTATTATATGTAGGATGGTCTAAAGAAGGAAGAGTGGGTATTGAAGTGAAAAGAATGAAATATTAATATCATGCTTCATACAAAGGTAGCAAGAAGGAAAGATGCTCTTGGCAATCAAGAAGTTAAGGATTTGAAGCTTGGATGTATCAAGATAGCCAATGAATTTAATAGGTATAATTATCATAAGCTAAGTGTTATTTTGTGAAATTAAATGATTTAGAATTGTATTTATTGGCTCAAGATATTTTGGTTCTCAAAATATAAGTTTGGACTTAAAGATAGTGAGATATAGATTTTGCTTAAAATTATTTTTAACCTTTGGTCAATATTTTACTTATATCTCACAAACTGCACTGGGTATTTTTATAAAACTTATTTCATTAGAAACTAGACTCAAAGGTATTTTCAATGATAGGTCATTCACTTAAAATGGAGTTCAAACGAAAAATCTATGACCTTATGATTTGAGTGATGAGATATGGATTCTACTTAAAATTGTATTTTAACATTTAGTCACTATTTTAATCATATTTCCAAATATATATTGATTTTTGATAAAAAAAAATTCTTTCATTGTAAAATAGACTTAAGGAGTTTTCCAATCATAGTTCATGCACTTAAATTTGATTTAAAATGAAAAAGTTATGACCATTTGAATTTGGGACTATGTCACTGTAAGTAACCAATTGACTGGCCACTTATGGCAAGTCGACTAGTAAAGTACAGAAAGTGAGCAGTCGATTAGTCAGCCTCAAATTTGAAATAACGATCATATTTTAATGGGCAGTTGACTGGTAATCCCCTGGTAGTCGACTGGTCGCTCCCAGAAACAGTTTTCTAAAGTAAATAACGACTCTTTTGAGTGTGTAATGACTATATCTCATCTTGATCTATAAATATGACATTATAGACATATTTTTTAGTAGAACCAAGTTCTAGAATATGATCCTTAACTTTTTATATCATCTTTCAGAGAGAAACAAAGATCATTGAGCCAAACTTGTAAAATCTCTGTTGTTTGAGTTCTTAAAACTTCATCTTGTATATCTACTTGTTTGAGGAAGTTATTTATTTATATTCCTTCCTTTCTTGTGAGAGAGAAACTCAAGGAGGTTCCTTGAGGGAGTCAAGCTAAGAGAGAGCTTGGGTTTAGGGGGGTTCCCCTTGGTTGTGTTCAAGGAGGTTCCTTGAAGGAATCAAACAATGAATACTTGGGTTTCTGAAAATGTTCATTTTGGAATTTGTAATTGAGGATGAGGTTCTCTCGAGTTATTATAATTGAATATTGAGATAGTGAAAAATCCCAAAAGTTTACTTAGGTATTAAACGTAGGCTTAAATTGGAGCCAAACCAAGATAAATTACTGAGTTAGCATTCTCTATCCCTATATTCTTTATATTTTAAATTATCATTTCTGTACTCTGTATTTATTGTTATTACACTTGAAGTGCTCATATATATATATATATATATATATATATATATACACACACCAAGCATTCACATTAAGCCTTTATTGATTCATATAATTATTGTTTCATGTCATACTCTTCCAAACACATTTCATAACAAGAATTTCTATAAAGCAGTTTTGAAAAAAAATAGAAATTCTGTAAACACCCAATTCACTCCTCTCTTGGGTGCTGGTTGCCTAGGCTAACAATCATATTTATGCTTTGCTTTTATTTTTTATATTTCACTTGAAGTGTTGATACTACCCCAAGCATCTACATTAGCCTCTATTGATTGATATAATTGTTGTTTTACATCATACTCATCTAAGTATTATTTATAACATGTATTTTGTAAAGTAATTATGAAAAGAACTTAAATTTAGCAAACACTCAATTCATCCCCCCTCTTGAATGTTGGTTGCCTGGGCTAACAGTCCCCATGAGGATCCACAGGGATTTGCATCCTAGTGGCAAATGGGAATAGGGAAATTTTCGCATAATGAGGAGTAAAAATAGGGATGGAAAACATAAATAATGGTGGGGACAAGAAGCTAGGAAGCACTCCTCACCCCTGTCCTGCGAAATTGTCATCCTTGATCACTAGCATACATTAACACATTTAGTTTTTTACTCAATTAAATTTGAACTAAATATGTTAACATTTATATTGGTCAGAGATCAAAATGAGAATAAATTAATAAATAAATGACCAAATTGAGAATAAAAATTAATAAGTGACTAAATTGAGACTAGACTCATTGATCAAATTGAAAATAAATTAATAAGCAAGGGATCAAATTAAGAATAAAAATTAGTAAGTGATTAAATTGAGACTGGACTCATTACTAAGAGACCAAATTAAGAATAAAAACCAATTAAGAATCAAATTGATACTAAAATAATAAATGAGACTCTGGTTTTAATGCCTTTTTTTCCTACAAAATGATCCAAGGGTTGCATTCACATAGCATGCAAATATTAATTAATCAAATCATATGAGTTTTGAACATGGATTTTTATATAATAATTGGTGAGTAATCTTTTATTATTATATAATTTTTAATTGAAAAGGAATTAATTGAATTCAAATGAAAATTATTTGAATTAACTTACCCTTTAAAATTCATGTCAACTAACCAATTCAATTTGACTCACATTTTTTCATGATAAAATTTGTTAAGTTGAATTTTAAGTATTTTGAAACCCACAATAGAGGGATTCAAGAGTTATGTAACAATTACATTTTAAAAGCATCAAAGTACTTATGTGTATCGATATTAGTCATTAAATCTACATATTTCTTATCAAAAATAGGAAAATTGTATAGGGCTTGATGTAGCTCAAATGATGGGTTGAATAGGAATTGGGCTTCACAAACAAATGAGCTTTGACAAAATTGGTAATAGATTTAGAAAGCAAATATATTTGACAGTCAAATGGGACTTGACAAAGAATCAGCATTTTTCGGTAAAAGATTTGAAAAGAAAATATATTTAAAAGCCAAATGGGACTTCCAAAGAATCTGGTTTTTTTATTAAAATAATTGTACAATCTAATCATTAATATTTAAAATTTAATATTGGTAATTTGTAAAAACTAAAATTCATTACTTCTTATTATCTAATGTACCAATGATAAATAACTAAAAAAATTTTTTATGAGAAAACTACTATATTGGTCTCCAAAGTTTTAAGTTTGTGTAATTTAGTGCTCGACCAATTTGGAGTAACAAATTGGTGTTTTTGAAATTTATGGTTAAACCAAATAAATCTATCTATCATCTATTCCTTAAAAAATGCTAAAATAAACTATTTTTTGTTGACGGACAAACTAGATAAACATGTTGGATAAATTATTTTCCACCATTATCAATACTTCACCTAGTGTAAAGTTTTTTTTTTTTTTAAAAAAAAAAAATTGTATTGTATTTACAACTTTTTCTTTTAACTTCGACCAAAAAGCCCTAAAAAAATTCACAAAAGGTGAGGTGTCAATGACGATGAAGTAAATTATTTTATATGTACATTTGGCCTCCAGATTAACAGAAAATAATCCACTCAATGTTCCTTCAACAAGAATATGAGAAAAGAGATTTGTTTTGTTTACTAATAAATTTTTGATGGACCATTTTATTATTTTAAATTTGTAAAAAATTAATTGTTACTAAATTAAAATGTTAGGAACCAAAATAGTATTTTTCTAAATATAATATTACACACCCTTAACAATTGTTTTTATGAACCCTAGACAAAATGGGAACCCAATCTTTCAGGCTTTGTAAGTAGAAAAACAAAAAGAAATTATCATTGAGTGCTTTATCTGGGAAGCTTGCGTTTCGTAAACCATTAAAAAAATTAAGAAGTTTACTATTCTCTCTCTCTTTTTTTTTTTTCTACTAGGGTTATTAAGTTCATTTTCTCAACGTCCCGTTAATGTTTTTCTTTTTTCAAATATTTGAATGAACAAACATTCTCATTTCTTTGATAAAGAAAGAAACTCTCATTTATTTTCTTTCAATTTATTTCTGACGACTAAACATGCCTTTACTATTTGTGATTTTAATTATTTTTCAATTTGAAAATATAATTAAAATTTTAGTTTTATTTTCTTAAGAAAATTCGAAACTTATGTTCTATATTAGAGATAATTTCTCAAATTTTAGATTTCAATATTATAAATTTAATATTTTTTAAATTTTGGGTTAGATTTAGAAAATATAGATACTTTTAAACCGTTTCTATTATTTTGTATTATGATTTCTTTTATATCAAACTCTTCTCCATCCTCACCGCTCTATTTATTATTTTAGAAATTTTTATTGGATTCAAAATTTGAATTTGATTTTAAAAAAACTATAAAAATTATATCAAAAATTGTGCATTCTCGAAACTCTAATTAATTTTTTATTATTTGGGAACTGTGAATTAGATTCAGAGAAAAAATGAATATCTAAAAATTTTTTACTTGTGTTGGAAAATATTATAATTTTGAATATTTGCTGCATTTGCACAATTCCAAAAAATAGTGGGTTGTTTTTAGCCCAAAAAATAGTAGTTTGTTTTAAAGGAAGCTAAATTTTAATCATATAAACTAAGCCTTAATAACAAAATTAGTACAAAGAGTTTGAGAAAAGTACTAAATTAGTCCCTTATAGAGTAGTCGTGAAAAATTAGTTCCTCAAAAATTCTGTTTTATACAAAATTAATCCCTCATTAATATAAATGAATCAATTAATTTTGTATAAATTTAAATTTATGAAAGATTGATTTTATACAAATTTAAATTTGTAAATGACTAATTTATCAAATTAATTTATAAGGGTTCAAATTATCACAAAATGTAAAATAAAAGACTAATTTTGAACTTTTCTTCAAAGACTTTAGAAGAAAACAACTCTTTTCCATAAATTTGAACAAAAATGGAATAGTAAATTTTAATTAGAATTAATTACAAGAAGCCACGTGAACTCTGAACCAGTTTAATGCCAGTCTACCATGATGGTTGAGACAAGGACATAGATTCTTGTAATTAATTATGAAGTATCATTAAACTATAATTTCAGGGTTCACCCTTAGGTTTGTAATTAAACTATACTATTCAACTTCTGATTATATTTGAATTTGATTTTATATTTCTAACTTCTAATTACTTTCCAATTTGAATTATATTTAAAGAGAAATGAGAACATTTTTAAACTTTTGAATATTTTACAACTTTACGATTTTTTCTGTAAAAAAATTTATAATTCTATTTAAAGTAAAACTAGATAGGAAATTAATGGGTGGCTTTTAAATTTTTATAGAGAAACAGTTGAGATTTTAAATATTATTATTCTTTTGAAAATTCATACCGTATTTAAAATAAAGTTAGAATTTTTAAGGTGTTGAATTTTACATAAATTTGAGTAAGTTACGCTTGTATATTTAAGAGATGTTCAAGTCATATGGTCTTCTTTCATTTTTAAAATATAAATTTACATCCTAAAACTAGTATCACTTCTTTTATCAATCGCATAGCTTATTTAAAAGATTTTGAACTTTATTTCACTATTATTTATTAATAAAATGTTGTCTATATAATAATTAAATTTAAAATTTACTAAATTTTCAAAATTAACTAATTTTTTTATAACATGTATTTAATATTTATTATATTATACGAGTACTATAGATTTTTTTGGTTAAATTACAATGAAGTTTAGCATAAATATGGTTATGGGAATGGTATTATAAAAAATGTCAAAATAGACTAATTTAACCCACACAATCTATCATGAGTTGTGAGTTAAATTAATAAAACCTGTCAGTTCAATTTCTCAATGATTTGTTTTTCCATTCAATAGATTCTCTGCATTTAAAAAAAAAATTAAATTTATTGCATTAGAAAAATTTTGAATTATTAAATTTTTCATGTAATATTTAATATTCTAACATATGTTAAATAATTTTAATAATTTTTTAAATTTTAAACTATTAAATTGCATTTAATGATTCAGACTTTATCAAATTTATCTATATTTAAATTTTTAATTTGACCAAATTCATTTCTCTTAGACACTATTCATAATCAATGACGAGAAAAACAAAAAAAGACAATACTCATAATCATTTAATTGATTTGCTACTGTGGCATAACAAGTTTAGTTTATTGCTTTTTAGTGTCTTTTTTTTTCTCCAGTCACAAAACATAAATATACAAGAGTAAAAGGATATTTTTGATTCTTTACTTATCATAAAATTATTATTTTAATCTTTTACTTATTAAAATGTCTAAAATGATCTCTTACTCATTAGATAATATCACAATTAGCTCTTCTTTTTTTAAAAAAAAAAATCAAATTTAGTCTCTTAAATTTGAGATTTAAAGTTTGGCAGAAGGAGTATATTTGATAATTTTATAAAAAATAAGGGATTAAGTATGACATTTTTTGATAGGTAAAAGACTATTTTTAATATTTTAATTAATAAATGACTAAAATGATAATTTTATAATAAGTAAAAAATGAAAGTATATTTTTCTCCAAAATCACCTAACGGGCATATGACATGCGTCACGCTAATTTTAAGAGAAAAAAAATAAAGTGACTTAGCAAATTAAGGTGGAAATATGTTCGTATATAAACGACTAAGGTAAGCATTTCTTTCGAAAAAGTGTAACAAAGCATTATGGTTTTTTATTAATCAATCAATTAATTTTTAATTTAATTCTTTGTTAATTTTTATTTTTATTTTAGTCTCTCACTTATTAATTTATTCTTAATTATGTCCCTCAATAATGTAAATATTAGCACATTTAGTTTTATCAATCTTAATTAAATTTAAATTAAATATGCTAATATTTATATTATTAATGGATCAAACTCAAAATAACTAATAAGTGAGACATTAAATTAAGAACAAACTTATATATAAAGAACCAAATTAAAAATTATAAACAATGAGACTAAAATAAAAAATTAATGAAGGATCATATTAAGAACCAATCTCTAAGTTAGAGACTAAAATGATATTCTATTTTTTTAAAAAACTAAAGAGTAAATTATTTGATTGACAAATATTTAGATTAAATAACTCTTATTTTTTAAATATAGAAACATATATGATTTCTTTAAATTAAAATATTATTGGAATAATTTAAAGTAATATTATTTTTAATAAAATATTTTAATTTCTCAAAAAAATTTATTAAAATACTTTTCATTATTTATTTTGAGTTAAAAATAATAAATATATTTCAATTTAAATAATCAAAATAGAATATTTGTAATATTTAAATACACATTTAATATTTATTATACTATATAAATATTAGATATAGTAACATTTAAGTTAAAACAAATAAATAAATAAATAAATATATATATATATATATATATATATATATAAAACTCATATTTTGTAATAGAATAGGCTAATATAACGCATCAATTGTCTTTTAGAAGAAGAAAATACAGATTTTGAAAATAAACACTAACTCCTAATCTTTATTCTTTAGACATTTTTTTTAAAAGTTCAATTTAGCCAAAATTAAATCAAAATATTATCATTCACTCAAATTTTAGTCCAACATGTCATATGTTCATATTCGCAGCCCTACAAGGGCTATGTAAAGGGGAAATGGATTACAGCATATAAGATAAATTTAATACAATATAATTTGTTAATTAAATATTTAATAATTTAAATATTAAAAATTCTTTAATATTTATTAAAATTGAAATTATCAACCCAAATCTTCCAAAAGTTTATATTATGATCTCCTTTGATTTTTTTATTTATTTTTAAATATTAACTAGTCATGATACATTTATATAATAACAAATTTAGTATATCAATTTATATAAAATATTTCTTTAATGACCTTAGTCTTTTTTTAAAAATAATTTGATTAAAATTAATATATCAAATCATATAAATATATATCATAACTAGCCAATAATATAATATTTTTTTCTGCGTTTTAGCTGATCCTAATAAATTCAAAATCGGTCCTATGTGTTATATACCATATTGCCCTTGGTCCCGGAGTGCTCAAAAAGCAGCCAACCAACTTGTCTTGTTGGTCAGCACATATTCTTTTCCTCTTCCTCACAGAAAGACAGAACCATCAGAAAGGAGTTTCATACATTTATTATACCAACTAATACCCCTGCTAATTCATTAATGCCCATTAACTCCCTTCCTGATATTATTTGTTTCTATTAATATTTATTACTCACATTCCTTCCTCACCTACCCATAATTCCAAGAGGGTAGATATAATTTCAACAAAAATAGTTTGAATGCAAGTTGCAGATATAATTGTGTAAAAGCCAATTTAATTTATGAAAATATTTGTTACATCATTTTCTTTATCTGAGATGTCATCTTTTTTTTTTTCTTGTATCTTGTTTTATTTAAAAATTATAAAATATCACTATTAAAAAAATTTTTGTATCACTTTTTGATGATTTCAATTTTTGTATTGACTAAAACTATACATTTTTTGGTATCACATATTAAATCTAAGATATAAAACATCAAGGTATCAAATATTTTTTTTTATCAAAATGAAGATGAAGTTTTAAATATTATTTTAAAATAATTGATTCCAAATAAATGCAATAATTAAAAGTAGAATGAGAGTATACTTTAGTCTTCAAAATATGTACGTTTGCTCAATTTTGTCTTTTAAAATTTTGTTTTTTAACATTTCAGTACTTTATACTGTATTTTATTTTCAATAGGATTTTCACATTAAATTTACAAAAAGACAAAAAACTTAAACGAATGTGGATTAATAAACAATTGACATAGTTTATAAATATTTGTTGGTAATTAAAACGTGAAAAAAAAAACTAAAAGTGTCAAAATGTTTTAATTTGATGATTAAAAATGCATCATTTCCCTTGCACAATAGAACTCTGCCTATTGTGCTAGGTTATTTGATTTTAAATAGATTCGTATTTCAGAAAAATAGGTAGGAATACTTTGGGAAAGCAAAAAAAAAAACACACACACACACACACACACACAGTTTTACTTTTTAAAATTTGTGAATCAAACCTGAATGCTTAAGGCCAGATTTACCTAACTTACTCATTGTTGTTAATCTTTTGAAAATTGACTTGGCTTGAAAATATTATATATATATATATACACACACACATATTAACTTTTGTATTTTTAATTATTTCATTCGTTATTTATATTTATACTAATTAAAAGAAAAAAATTAATTTAAATGAAAATAATTTCACTAATTATATATTAGTCTTCACTTTTTTTAGACTTAGACAATGAAGTGCAATTATTTTAAAACTATCTTAAAAATGTAATCACACTAATAGAAAATGAAAAGTGAATATTAAAAAAATAATATTAATTATTTGTAAATTATGATTAAGGATAAATTAAGAATTATAATCATTTAAATGGTTATATTATAAATTTAATTATCTTTCTATTAAACTTTTTCTCAGAATTAACTTATCATATTAACTATTTTCACTTATAAATTTTATTGTAAAACTTGTTATTTGAATATTTGTAATTTTTATGAACTTAATTAGAGCTTGTAAAATAATATAAACAATGAATTTGAACTTGAAATATTAATTTTTAAAAAATGTATAATATTTTTTTTCTAATTTTTATAGAAAATTCAATGTTCATGTAGTGATCCATGAGAATCTATATCCCTGTAGAAAAAAAAATGGAAAAAATCTCTTCGAGGTGAAAAATGAGAATAAGAAAAAATTTTCTCAAAAGTGATAAATGAAAATAAAAATAGGTAATATAATTGATAGTAAAGATGAAGAGTGGAAAGGTACTTCCTGATGCTCCGCATGTAAAAATTAAATTATTAAATTATTATATATATTAAGAAAATATCTACTTCAAAATAAAATACAAGATTAACATGCTCAATTACCCTATAATCCATGAACAATTCTTCCATAGTCCTAGCTACTACACATTACCTTCAATAATCATGATTGAATTTACACTAAAATCAAAGTCACTGTGTAATGCCCTTAGAAAAATTTCTGAAACATTTGCATTGGAAATGTTGGAGAATATCTCAGATTAAAATGTCTACAAACTTACAGATACGAGGGCCCATGTGGATTATTTAATTCTTATTTTTTAATAAAATTTGAGAAAATCCAAATTCAAGAGTGGGCCATAGCCTTTCAGATGTTTTACCAAAACCTCTTTTTTGGAGGCCTAAGAGTACAATGCTGTACCCTGACACTATTATATGTCACAAGATGAAGGCAGAGAGAGAGAGAAAGAGAGAGGAAGGCTTTGTAATCTGAATTTTGTCATGTGGGCCCCACATCATTTAGCTTCATGGTACCCACAAAATCAAAATCTCTGGGGTAAAATAGTCCTTTCACTTCATTCCCTTCTCAGAAACCAAAATAACAACAGACTGTGCTCTCGCTAGGATCCCAATGAGTACCTGAACTTCATAGTTTCATTGACCTATTTGTGAACTTGTGGGCCCCAGATGGCTTTACTCAAACTTAAATGGAAGGAAAAATTCTATCTTAATCCTCATAATTTTATTCAATTTTTAAGGCAATCCCTATAGTTTAGAAACTTATAATTAAACCCTAATCATCATAATTTACAAATTTTATAATTTAATCTTAAAATTTTATTAATATTTTTAAAATTATGTCGATATAACTAATATATATTATTTTAATATTTTAAATATATATAATTTTAATTATAAAATAAAATTAAGTCAAATATATTAAAATTAAAATAAATATAATAAGATAGATAAAATTAAAAATTAATTAAATTCTAAGAATTTAATTACAAAATTTTAAATTATAAGGACTAAATAAAATTAAGTAAGATTATGAGGGTGAAAAGTATAATTTTCCCTTGCCGAAAGTTTGAGGGGTAGTACTGTAATTCCATCCTGGACCGAGGAACAACGGAAGAGGGCGTTACAAAGGCACTTCTCCTCTATTTGCATAGCATAATTTTTATTTTATTACATTTTCTTTAGTTTTCATGCTTTTTCTCACTTTATATACGCACTTTACCTTCAGCAGAATTCTTCCTTCTTCTCCTCCTGCTTTATTTATTTCTTTCTTTCTCTGCTTCTCTATCTCTCTGTTCTGTTCCCGTGTTCTTCTTCTCGTATAGCTCTGTCAGAATCTTCAACAATGGCAGACATTACCCACCTTCCCATGGAACAACTCCAGGACCTTGAGTACTGCATAGACTCAAATCCTCCCTGGGGTAGGATCTTCTTCTATCTCTCTCATTTGGGTTTTCGTTTTCGTGATCTTTATTTGAAAATGGCTTATGGGTCTCTCTGGTTCTTGAGTTACTTGCCTCATTCACAATCAATCTTCAAATTTTCTACTTCATCTTCGTCATCTTCTAGAGAGAGCTTGTCATGCATTTTACTGTGAGCTTAGTCATTTAAAATAAGAGATATTGAGGGAGGAATCTTTTCATTTTTCAAGAACCATGTCAGTGTTTTGGCGTTTCTGCAACCTCAAATGACTTCATTATATTATTTAGAACTTCAACAGTTAAACTGAAGTGAGTGGAGATTATAGATAAAGTCCATGACTCTACGTTTTTTCCATTTTCCATTTCCTATATGAACTGGGTTTTCAACTAGTTACAAGTGAAGTGTGAAATTATGAGATATAGTTTGAAAGTTCAAATTTTTTATGTCGTTAAGATTGAGTGGGTCTCTGCATTTTTTCCGTTAGCTTTTTTCTCCTTTGTTTTCGGCCTTGTTTGCTATTAAAAAAAGGTTTATTCAAAATTCAAAAATGAGTTATATAATAACATTATCGTTTTAAGAAATTCAAAAATGAGTAATATAATAACATTATCGTTTTAAGACATCTTTAACTTCCCATTATTCCATGTTTATACTATATAAACTTGGCCACTAATTACTAAATCGTTGCAACCATCGCAAAACAAGACTAGCACTTATGGCTTATTAATGTCTTTCTTCTCCTCGCTTAGTTACTTCTGGCAATGAAAAATTAATCACTATGAAATCAAAGTAAGATGTCGCACAAATTAATTAATGACTGACCCTCTATTTATATTACTTATTTCACCTGTTAAAACAAATATATAAGCTGGGGTTTGTTAATTATCTTGCGGTGTTATCAATGGCGTCATTTGCTACAAGGAATCAATCATGAGTTTTCAATTTATGTGTTATCATTTGGTCTCATTTTGAAACGTAGTTTAGTTATTGAATTATGAATGGCCACATAGTTGATTTTTAGCCCTCACATTGGATTATGAAAGCATCTAGTCTCTTAAACTGGTTCACCTAGGAGTGACCTTAATATGTTATAATTTGCGTTGAAAGGAGGCCCATGAGAGGGATAGTGGGAAAATTGCCAGAGTGGAATAGACCCTTATCCAGGGCTAGTTCTTCATTTACAATAGCTCAGTCTGCTTCTTTCTTGTGCCACTTGAGCACAGTGGCCATCATGAGAAATGAGTGAGTGCCATTGAAAACTTAAAAAATAAGGTCAATTTCACTTTTCGTACTTGGGGCAAGTAAAAATGTACTTTATTCAGCTGTCTCCGCAATGAGCTTGGAAGTATTAGAAGTTCTAGTTCTTTACCATGGAGCTATTTTAATTTTTGTTTCAGTTGAGTGGTTATGTGTCACAGGTTTTTGCATAAATCAGTGTATTCCTTTGCTTTCTCTTTTTTCTTTTCCTGCTCACAGTTAATGCCTTGTCTTGCAGCTGAAACCATCCTTTTAGCATTTCAAAATTACATATTGATGCTTGGCACAACGGTGATGATCCCATCAGTGCTAGTCCCAGCTATGGGAGGAAGTGATGTAAGCTGAATTTCTGCTGCCTTCTGTAATTCTTTTTTCCGTTCAACTTCAGTTGTTTTGCATGTTCATGATTGGTTCAGAAGTCGTACTTGGCTCTCCATTTCGAATTATATCTGAGTGCTAACTGAAGCTAATCACTTTTTAATTTGTATTTTTTTAATTTCCTTTTCCTTCCTTTTCTAGTGCATCTATGGAACAAGTATATTTGTTAATGATTTGCTTGCTTGTAAAACCAGGGTGATAAAGCACGAGTAATTCAGACTCTGCTCTTTGTTTCTGGCATTAACACCCTTCTCCAAGCACTTTTTGGAACCAGATTGCCTGCAGTAGTTGGAGGTTCTTTTGCTTATGTAATTCCAATTGCTTATATCATTAGTGACTCCTCGTTGCAACAAGTCAGTGATTCTCATGACGTAAGTTTCCTCCTTCCATTTCTTATTGGCCAATTGGAAGTACATTAATTAAAGATTGTTTTGTGTCTTGGCTTCTGAGAACCGATGAAAGAAACATTAATGGAATGATAATCCTTTGGTCCTCTCATTAGATTTTTGTCTTGGAGTCTTGGACACCTATATTTATCTAGGCATTAAATGTGTGGTATGAAGTTTTCAGTGAAGTTCAAAGTGTTAAATCAAATGGTTTTATGCAAATTACTACTAGGTAAGCCCCAGATCATGTAACTCAATTACAGTGCCAATGATAATGTGATTGGTTTATATTCGCCACTGAATATGTGACATTGGCAACCTAAAATAACTTTTAGCTTTCTCAGAAGTATACTTAAATCAGTTTCTTATGTGGTAGGGTATTGAAAGAGATCTTCCTCTGTAATTGGTTTGCAGAGATTTATACAAACAATGCGAGCTATACAAGGTGCTCTAATTATTGCCTCAAGCATTCAGATAATCCTGGGTTACAGCCAAGTCTGGGGACTATTTTCAAGGTACACAAGTTGCAAGTGACAATGGTTAGGGAAGTTTAAATGACTAAATAAATTGTTCAACTATTTACTATCATATGGATCTTCTCTACAGATTTTTCAGCCCTCTTGGCATAGCACCTGTAGTTGGATTGGTCGGATTAGGATTATTTCAACGAGGATTTCCTCTGGTATGTATTGCTTTGAGCAGCTTCAATTGTTTTCTGTCAAACCAATTCTGTGGAAGGAGCTTGGGCTAAACTCTTTATGATTATTGTAATGATCTTTGTTGGAAAACTTTTGAGAAAAATATCTTTTGACACTGGAATTTATGTGACTACCATATTATCATCTAGAAGACAATTTATTCTGACTATGAGAAAATGATAAAAGTAACATTTAAGGAATACATGTTAAATCCAACCTCCAATGTTGCCACCTGTTTTATGTGCCTTAGTATTTCTTTAGCTGAAGTTTTGACCTCTTCTTTTTAATTTCTACTCATACAAGGGATTCCTCAAGTCTTTGGCTTTCTGATTATTGGATAGTGAATAATACGTCCACAGACATTTATTATGTCTATGACTTTTCGATCAGTAAAATCCTTCAGTTGCTGTGCTTGCTATACCTGATAAATATTTTCCATACTATCTTGAATAATTTACACATTTTAATCTATCATTTTTTTTTTTCAGTTGGGGAACTGTGTAGAAATTGGTATACCAATGCTGCTGTTGGTTATTGGATTGTCACAAGTAAGTGCTTTAGTATAACTAGAACATAGAGCATCAAAGTAATTTTAAAGTAATTTTTTTTTCCTACACGCCAACTAATTAGCTAAAATTGCAGTATCTAAAGCATGTGAGACCATTCCGAGATATCCCTATCTTTGAACGCTTTCCAGTGTTGATTTGCATCACTATTATTTGGATCTATTCTGTTATTTTGACTGCCAGTGGAGCTTACCGACATAAACCAAACATAACACAACATAGTTGTCGTACTGACAGAGCAAATCTGATATCTACTGCCCCATGGTACACCAAAATACCATTTTTATTTCCTCTGATATGGTTAACATTTGCTGGACTCTAATGTTTCTTTCCATGCCAATAGGTTCATGTTCCCTTACCCTCTCCAATGGGGTCCACCTACATTTAATGCTGGCCATGCATTTGCTACAATCTCTGCGGTTATTGTCTCAATGGTGGAGGTATCTGTTTTCATTCCTCAACTTTTTTCTATCTTCTTGTTCTGTTTATTTGGAGATTTGTATACTCCCAACTGCTTCAATTTTAAAGAGAGACAAACACAATGTGCGTGTGGAACCCTTATAGCATGGGGTCCATCGCTTAAGAGGAGTCTACACTCATTGTGTCTTTCTCTGAAGTTGAGAGCATCCAAATCCCAAATCTGGTAATGTGAATGGAATTATGTTTGGCTTCAGGCTCAAATTCTGAACAATATTGTGTTAACCTACATTTTCTGTCCTGTGCTAGTTTCTGTAACTTCAGACTTTTTGAAACTTCTCCAAGGATTCATATAGATAATTTTCTTTAAGGTTTCAGCAAGACTTAGGATTGTAATTTATATTTTGGTGAAATTGTAACAGTGTCTTAACCATAAACTTCTTGCTGCAGTCAACTGCTGCCTATAAAGCTGCATCTCGGTTGGCAATTGCCACTCCGCCTCCTGCTTATGTGTTAAGTCGAGGCATTGGTTGGCAGGTAATTTACTTTGGATCAAGTCAATTATTAGTATTGCCGAAGTAAATGTGCTTCTCAGACATGATCATGGCTTTTAGGGAATAATTATTATTGTAAGGTTGGAAAATTTGCAAATCTTGTCATGATTTCCAAATGTAAATAGCTGAATAAATAAATATATTTGCATCTACACTTCCCTTACAGAAAGAAATTGGAGTTTTTTTATCCGTAGATGGCTGTAAACTTGTATCATTGTGTTCAAGGTTGTAATGAAAAATCACTTTGTTAATATTATATTAGATCATACTTCTCAGAGCTGCAGACTTGATTCTCTTGTGCTGTTCTTATTTGTTTTTCATGCAAATATATACATACTCTATGCGCAATTATTATTTGTCTCAGCTACATAATTCGTGATTTTATCTATATATGAACAAGTCCATATATGCCAAACTAAAATTCTGCATATTATGCAAAGTTCATGCCTGCATATTAATTTGTATTCTGTTATGTTAACTTGGATTTCATGTCTGTGCTCATCCAGCATAAAATAAACTACTTGATAAGAAATAAAATGTGCCTGAGAGCTAACCTCATCTACTTGTACAGGGGATTGGCATCTTGCTCGATGGTCTTTTTGGAACGGGGACGGGTTCTACAGTTTCTGTGTAAGTCACATACTTCCATGAGTTTTCGCTACAAGTTTCTTCTTGTATATGCTCTTCATATTTTTCAACATTAGCTTGACAGACATCCTCGTGGCTCTTTATTTTAGGGAAAATGTGGGACTCCTAGGGCTGACCCGAGTTGGAAGTCGCAGAGTTGTTCAGATTTCAGCTGGTTTCATGATATTCTTCTCCACCTTAGGTTGGTATAGACCTTTGAAGCATGAGTCTGGACTTCACTATGAAAGAGGGAAGCCACTTCCTAATTAATCCATTGTGGCATATACTACAAATTAGATCTTTTGTCTGGACAACCAATGAAATCTGGCCATGTGGCTTGAACAGACATTGTGAACAGGAATCAGGATCTTTTGTTATTTTGATTTCATCTAACTTTTTTTTTTCAATTAAAAGCAAATCAACAATTCAAAAGATGCTAAGTCATATGGCAAATGAAATCACTAATACTCACCACTGTACTAAGCCAATTTATAAATATTAACTGCCTGTATTGAAGATTTTATAAATTGATATATTATTTATAAATTGACTTAATGCAATCATCAGTACTGGCGATTATATTTGTCATACAATTTAGCATCTTTTGAACTGTTGATTTGCAGAATTGAAAATAAACGGCGAGAAACATCTAAATTGGCAATGTTATGTAAGATCCTCATATGAACAGATCCTATTCCCAAGCATTGTTGTATTTTCCTTTCACTTTTGTTGTGCATAGGTCATGAGCCTCAATAACTAACGTTATTTAGCTTTTATTATGACAAATAGCGAAGATGAAATAGAAATAGTTTCACTTACCTGAGGCTCTTTGGTTGCATTTTTCTGTCTCATATTCAGGAAAGTTTGGAGCTGTGTTTGCATCCATACCGTTCCCTATATTTGCTGCACTGTACTGCATTCTCTTCGGTCTTGTCGGTATGTATTAGCTCAAGTGAGATTCAGTTACTATACATAATTATTTTTCCTCTATTCACATTCTCTTTTCTTGTTTGTTCAGCTTCAGTTGGATTATCATTTCTTCAGTTCACAAACATGAACTCTATGAGAAACCTTATTATCACTGGACTCACATTATTCCTCGGAATATCTGTTCCTCAATTTTTCAATGAATACTGGGCTACACGTCATGGCCTTGTGCATACAAATGCTGGTTGGGTGAGTTTTTCTTTTGACTACAAAGTGTTGCTAAAACCCTTAGAGAGCATATGCTCCATCAATCTGTTATACTGTTATTTTCATTTGTTTCCAGATTGAAACTTCTAACTTTTGATGTTACTGTATTCCTCCTGCAAATATGTATCCTTTCATAAACTTCATAAGATCAAACTCAGGCTCTTTACAATCTGATATTATATTACGACAAGACTTGGTAGAATAGTTATTTGTTATCAGGTTCTCTAATACAAGCATCATAACATGTGAACAAATTTTTCTAAAAGGACTAATTATGTAGGTGTTAAGCTGTAAAATATCTTCTACTTGTCACGTCAAAAGAACCTAATAGCAAACACAAAAACTGTGCATAAATGTTGTCCTATTATATTTTGCATTTTAGAAGTATGCTCTTGATGTTGATTTTGATATTTGCAGTTCAATGCATTCTTGAATACCATATTCTCGTCACCAGCGACGGTGGGTTTGATTGTGGCGGTGTTCCTTGATAACACTTTGGAGGTTGAAAGGTCAAAGAAAGACCGGGGGATGCCATGGTGGGTGAAGTTTCGAACTTTTCGGGGAGATAACCGAAACGAAGAATTCTACACTTTGCCATTCAATCTCAACAGGTTCTTCCCTCCTACTTGATCTTGATGGAAAATGAGAAACTGGGTAGATCAGACAGATGGAAGGAATTCATGAGTAGTGTAAACAAATGCAAAGTTTTTCTTTCAGCATCATTCCATTTTTTGAGGGCCATGTAATCCTTGGTCCAACATAGGCTTGTAAAAGCATTTGGAACCTATGCTTTGTAGATGCAATAAAGTGAGTTTTTCTTCTCATTCATTATCACTCTACTTCATATAATTTTTTCATGAGAAAAGTATCAAATCAATTCTCAACTTTTATACTTTGTAACAATTTGGTACATTACAAATAACCGTAACAAATTAGTCCTACAAAAATCTTATAAGTTAGTCCCTCATTAATTCAAATGAAGGGATTGATTTTATATAAATTTAAATTTGTGAGAAATTAATTTATCACAATTAATTTGTGAAGAATTAAATTGTCACAAAATATAGAAATGGATGATCAATTTTGTTCTATTTTCATTTTTTTCATCCTCTTTTTCTAATTGAAGGGAGGAAAACAATGTTCTTCAATATAGAATCACAAGCAAATATGGGTCTTGGGTTATCTTCCCTTCACTTCTTGAAGTTAGTAATTTTGATTGTCAAAAATGTAGAGAGAAGTACCAAATTGGTTCTCTACTTATAAAATTTGTATCAATTTGGTCCCTCACAAATAATTGTGACAAATCAATC
The DNA here is from genome assembly GCA_037074485.1 of Delonix regia. Taxonomy (NCBI): domain Eukaryota; kingdom Viridiplantae; phylum Streptophyta; class Magnoliopsida; order Fabales; family Fabaceae; genus Delonix; species Delonix regia. Next base: position 9,403,277 of record CM073453.1, read on the forward strand.
CTTTAAAAATTTTATTTTATGCAAAATTAGTCCCTTATTAATATAAATGGAGGGACTAATTTTGTATAAATTTGATTTATAAGGGATTAGTTATGTATAAATTTAAATTTGTGAGAAACTGAATTGTTATAAAGTGCAAAAGTGAAGGACTAATTGTGTACTTTACTCCAAAAAGATATAATTTGTTTCAACTTGATCCTTTATAGTTTGGATATTTTAAGGAAAATTATACTTTTGTTTCTTATAGTTTACTTAATTTTTAACTTGATCCTTATAGTTTAAAATTTTGTAATTAAGTCCTTAAAGTTTAAGTAATTCATAATTGAATTCTTGTCATTATATTCTTACCAATATTTTGTCATATATATAAATTAATTTTACTTAATTAATTTATTTTCTTTTCATTTATATAAATCATGCATTTGCATATTCAGAGTATTAAGATAGTATATAATTAATTACATTAACAAAATTAAACATAATATTAACAAAAATTTGAACTATAAAGACTAAATGAAAATAAGTATAAATTGTTAGAATTCAATTACGAATATTAAAACTATAAGGATTGAAATATCATTTTTCCAAGATTTCATTTTAATTGTATTTGGTCTTTATGTTAAGTCCATAATAGCTAGTGGACAAAAATGGGTGAATTCAATGTGATGTTAATATCATCATGTCATAACAAAATATTTTAACTCTCAAGGGTTAATTAGGCTCCGGTTAAAATTCAAATTTAAGTCCTTTTGCTTTAAAGAAAACTCATACCACTAAGCCAAATTTCCCTTAAGAATTTAAGTCAAAATAAGACTCCAACACAAACTACTCTTTGTTATGACCAAGAATTGTACAAGATTATTAGTAATTACTTGATACATGAATAGGGATGGCAATTTTGCGGGATAGGGCTAGGAGTACCTCATTGCTTTTCATCTCCATTATTAATTATATTTTTTATTTCTATTTTCATTCCCCATTTCGAGAAAATTTTTTTTCCTCTTCTTATTCTTTATAGGGATGCAGATTCTTACATATCTTTACAAAAAAAAATTAAGAAAAAAAATAATATTAATATATATATATTTATTTAAAAAAATTTAGTTTAAAATTCAAGCTTTTTGTTTATGTTATCTAACCATCTTTAATTAAGTTCATAAAAACAACAAATATTCATATAACAAGTTTTACAACAAATTCTTTAAGTTGTAATAGATAACACTCTAATGAAAAAAAAAAAAAATTTAATCATTTTAACAATTTAAATATTTTAATTCCTATTTATTCTTAATCATAATTTACAAAAAAATTAATATTGTTTTTTTTTTTCTAATATTCACATCATATTCTCCAATATAATAGGATTAGCTTTGAAGTATTTTAAAAGTAATTTCATTATATCATCTTGGAAAGTGGAAGACTAATATATAATGAGTAGAATTATTTTTTAAGTTAAATTATTTTTTTAATTATTATAAATATAAATAAGAAGTAAAATAATTAAAAATTACTATATATATAATATATAATATTTATATAGAACTAGGGACCTCTATGATTTCTATCCTCATCTTTAAACATCTTTTGAAGAGAATTTTTTTTTTCATCTCCATCCCTAAAAAAAAAATTTGCTAAATACGTGTCTCCAAATGAAATACCCGTAAGGATCATGAGATCTGCCACTAATTTACGTAGTTCTTGACATATAAGAACAGTTATTGCTGCTCTGAGACCTGGGCATTGTGTCATCTACAGGCACTTATTAGGTCGCAAAAGTATTTTATGAGCAGTATCATTGATTACACAAAGGCAATACTATGTGTAAAACGGGCCAAAAAGTTGTTCTTTTATATAAGATTTGGAATGGGCCGGGTCAGAAGCCAGATAGAGGCCCGGCCCTATCCAATCAACCTTTTTTTTATAATGAGTTATTTTCTCTGGAAAAGTATTTTTTTTGTTTTTATTAATACAAAATACATCATATGTTATATATATATACTATTTTTAAAATTTCAAATTCAAATTTATAAAAAAATAAAAATAAATTGCACAGAAGTCCTTTGGACTTAAGGTCATATGCAAATAATTTATTGACTTTCAAAACTTGATAATAAACTCCCTTAAACTTTTAAATTTATGCAGGCAACCCCACTATTATTTAATGAACCCCCTAAAGTCTAATATCTTGTACAGATAATTTCCTTAAAGTTTGAGTTATGTGCATATGATTCCTTTGAACTTTTTGTCATGTGCAAATAACTTTCTTACTTATCATGCTTATGATAAAATTACATAAGAGTGATAATCAAATCACATATGAATTAGCAAGAAATGAATCAAAAAACTTACTTTATGATGTAGACATGATTAGAATAAAATTTCAAGTAGAAAATGAGGCAAGAACAATAACCTACAAGACCCTTGCTTGATTGTGTGTGTATGTGTGAGAGAGGGAGAGAGAGAAGGATTGAAAGTGTATTAGAAATTACTTGATTAGTCTTAAAAGACTAATAATGATCCTATTTATAGACACTTCAATCTTTATATTAAATAACTCAATTAGACCTAAGATTAAACCCAATCATCTCTCTTTTTATTAGTAATTCAATGGGATAATTACTAATTAAGCCTGGGCAGCAAGTTAGGGTCTTTATTCAATGGGCCAGTGGATAATCTAACCAATTACTAATTATCCACTGATAACATGGACCCAATTCATTCTTGATTTAGTCTAAGTATATTAATTACCTAATTAATTAACTAGGATATGTATTGGCCTAATAACAAATTCATGCTAATCCATAATATTAATAAAATTTATTCTAATAATCTCTTACTTTGATAGTATTAATCAATTATTAAGTCAATTTTAAAGACCTTAGAATTAAGCACTTAATCATTCACATAAACACAGAGATGTGTGTATATACTAAATCATGCAAGATTCATAAATGAAACCACACAAAAGTCACTAGATCTGATAGGGAAACAAGCAATTTTAACATCATCATGAATTGGTTTCACTATCTGCAGAGAATGGAATACAAAATAATATCGTGGTGTCATATTACAGTATAAAAGCCCCTTAAGGGCTTAACTCATATTCCCACTAGACCAAAACTTCATCAGGGATTCAACAAAACCCATATGAGTAACTAGATTTTGAAATACTAATATGGGTAAGCCTTTGGTCAATAGATCCATAAACATAGGTTCACCATGAATCAAGAACATTAAGTCCAATAAAAAAAAAAACAATGTTATAAACATTGGAAATGTTTCAATTATGAATTATATCCAAAATTTGGCATAACCAAGAACATTGAATCTGATAGGGAAAAAAATGTTATAAATGCCAAAATATATCAAAATGTTCTTTAAGAACACAACTAAGACTCCACTGAAACAAGACATCAAATTTTTCATAATACCTAAAAGTAAGAAGTTTTTAAAACTTTAATGTGTTAGTCTTGGTAAATGGATCAGCCAAAATGTTCAATAGGAGTATGAGGTTCACATATCTTCTCACCGACAAACAGGAATTATGAATCAAAAGTTTAATGTAACTAAAATTCCTATAATTTTGAAAGAAACCAATAACAGAGTTACTTCGCAACAAAAAATGGTCAAAATTTAAAAAATATGTGCACAGTAGAATTTCATTTCCTTGACCACGTTTCCTGATAAATTGTCATAGCATAACAAGCAACATAATCTCCACTCATATACGTGAACTAGCTACAAGTGTCTATTTGACACTTTTTAACAAAATAACTCCTCCAAAACATCATAAGATGTACACACAAATTTGATTACAAATAATTAATCAAATCACAAAATTAAAATTCAGATTGTCAATAATTACAAGTGAATTAAATTCATTGTAACAAAATATGGGATTCCAAATACTTATTGGTAAAAAACACAACTATCTAAGTAGCTGTCTAATAATTCAAAAATAGGATCACTCAAATATATTTGAAGTACACTATAGCACTAGTTATATCAGTACAAATGTCTACTTGAGCATGTATCAAGCTTCCAACAATGAAAGCAAATGGAAATTTCTGTCCATCTTAGTCCTCTCTTTTTTACATTAAGCACCTAAGAGGTTTAAATGATCCCTCTGTCACCTATCTGAATAGGTGCACCATAAAATGAACAAAAGTGGATTCTGAATTCTATGAGCACTCAATCAACAAGAGTTCCTTGAGACAAACAAAAATACGAGACCTATCACAATAGAATTGAATTCTAATAACACAAGAGGTCTCATTAAGATTTATTATGTTGGGTAAACACTAAAAAGTTAATATAATGTTGGGTCTCATTAAGGAACAACCTCAGTCAATTCATCGACTATTCTTTTATCTGGATGGGTATGGTATAAAGTATTCAATAGTTAAACTATGACAAAAGATACATAAAAGTATGTCAAACATAAGGTTTATCTCCTGAAACATGACTGAAGGATTTCAGTTTTATGATAACGTACATAAGCTTCAATATGAATTCTTTGAACACTAAAAGCTCCTTTAAATTGAGTGTTTTCAAATTGGGAGACGTTCATGGTTTTTCATAAGCCTTAACAAGTTGCTTAAATTATCTCCCATGTGGCCCTTACATATTCCATTATTGTTTCCATTAATGTCTTCACACACATGCATTCTAATTAGGTGGTGTCACAGTTCAAGAAAGGTTCTTCAAGATAGTGAAATTGTTGTTAAGTACAATGGGTGTATTTACCCCAGGGTCAGGACCATCATTACAATTGCTAAAACATATTTCAGGGACTTTTTAAGTCATTATAATTTGTCCTATTGAAAGTTTTCACTGTTAATAGTTGCTATAAACAAGAGCTTAGGTAACAAAATTAGGAAATATGTATTTTGTGCATACACATAATTATAAAACAAAGTTTTCTTCAAAAGGCTCAGCTTATACAACTATATTAACAAGATTGTTTATCATAATCCTACTTAAGAGTCCCAAATTATAATAAACCAAAAAATTCATTATACATCAAAAGGCTCATACAACAAAATGTCTTTAACATTTCTATACCGATTAGGTACAACAAAATTAAGACATCAATTTAACTAAACCTTAATAATATCAAATCACATCGTCAGTGCTACATCGATAGGGTGTATCCACTACTAATTTAATTTACCCAGTAATAACTATACAATACTAATTTGAGATGAATGCCTCAATTTAATTAACTAATAAACACCTCTACAATTAATCTTACGATAAATGAGCTTATAATTGTAAGGTATCAATTTCCTAAGTGATCTTCACGACAAGTGAAATCACTTAATCCTAAGAGCAAGCAAACACCAATTCTTTGGATGTCATTTTACTTCAGAGGATGCATGATTGACTGCAAAAAATATAAAATTAATCATGCTTTTAATATCTAATTTTATTTAAATTAAAGAACATCCAAACAAACAATATAAGGTTTTATATAGTTAACACTCTTGAACGTAATATTGGCTTCAAAATTTCTTCACTAGTCTATTGTATGAAGCCTAAAACTAAGTTTCTCAAATTTCAAATGTCCTTAAGTCAATGAAAATGATGGAATTTGGGCTTGATATTAAACCAAATCGCCTTTGGCAATTTACCTAGATAATGGACTCTTAATGAACTTTCTAGAATGGTACTATAAGCCCAAAATTGCATTTGTGCTAAGAGTTATGACTATTTTAAGTTAGGTCATTCATTTAGACATAGACTTGGACTTTCAAAAGTCAATCTAATCCAATTAATCAACCGTAACAACTCATATCACCCATAACAAAATTAAGTATATTGCTCAAAAGGTTTTTTAAAATAATAGGAAAACAATTTCCATAACCAAATTCATGAAATCCACACGAAAATTGGTTTCAAAATTACATTCAGCACAATACTTAATTCATAAAGGCATAATTTCTCCAAAAATTATTTAGCCTAATTTACAAAGTTATATTAACAATGTCCTACTAATAGGGTATGTCTACCACAAATATAATATATATCCCCTCTTGTGGACTTAATCTAACATTCAATCTTATCCCTAATAATTACTACAAGGTGTTTATAAGGAGAGATAAATGGAATAACAACCACAACTTCAGTTGTTTATAAATCTAAATCATTATGATTGGGTCCACGATAGGTGAACACACAACCACTATGTGTGAGTGACCTAAAAAAGGTCCATAATAGATTCCAATGTAGTATTCCTGGAAACACTTCTTTAAGTTGGAATAAGATCCGCCAATAATGTGAATAAATTTATTTTAATTTATCCATATATTAGTAGGGAGAGTTAGCATAGTATACTGCTCCTCACTATATATAACCATCATACAAAGTTTTTTAGGTCAAAATTCTTCAATTACATGCTGTTTTAGGCCATAAATCTCTAAGAAATTATTTAGTCCACTAAAGTATTCCACCCCTAAGAGTGAAAATTAATGTTGGAGCCAAAATTTTGGGCCCAAATAGACCCTGTAGGTGGGCCCACGCTCCACACTTACTACAAGGATCACTATTCATCGTATTCCCAATTAAAATAGGTTTAAAATAGGTCGTTCGACCTAGTTGGACCTCCAGATGTAGACCCGTCGATTTCTGGATTGGTTTTGGGCGTTCTTGGTGTCAAAAGACTCAGATTTTCAAGATCTACAAGTCCCCCATAACAATTTTTGCAAGTAACACCATTAAGGAGAAATTTTGTTCGAAAGAATGAGGGTTTCACATGAATTCAGCTTCATTGGTAGCGGCAATTTTCAAGGATTTTAATGCATGAAATTGATGCCATTGGGTTTGAAATCCTTTCACAAGAATAGTCCCTAAACTAATTCAACTAAGAACGCAAAATTTAGTGAGGAATTTCCTTTAAGAGATTTGGGTTTTGTATGATATCAAGCTTTAATGGTGTCCTGCACTTTTCAAGCTTTTAAATGGCAATACATATACTTATTCATTTGAAACATCGAACCAAGAGAAACCCTTCAATCTAATTTTTTAAGAAAGTGGTTCTTGATGAGTGGGGTTCAAAATTTTGATGAGAGTTTCAAATGGCTTCTTGTGTTTCAAATTCATTTAAAAAAAAATGAAAGAACCCATCGCAAGATGATATAAAGACAAATTGGTATACATACATGTAAGACGTTTCAAATGAAATAAATTCCATAGGAAAAGAAAATCGAAATTTCAAGAAGGCTTTGATACCAATTGTGATAAAATTACATAACAATGCTAATTAAATCATATACGAATTAGTAAGAAAGGAATCAAAGAACTTACCTTATAGTATAGACATGATTAGAACAAAACTTCAAGTAGAAGATGAGGCAAGAACATCAACTCATAAGATCCTTGCTTGATTGTGTGTGTGCGGGAGAGAGATAGAGTATGATTGAAAGTGTATTAGGAATTGCTTAATTAGTCTTAAAAGACTAATAATGATCCTATTTATAGACACTTCAATCTCCTTACTAAATAATTCTATTAGACCTAAGATTAAACTCAATAATCTATTTTTTTATTACTAATTCAATGGGATAATTACTTATTAAGTCTGGGCTACAAGTTGGAAATTTTACTCAACGGGCCAGTGGATAATCCGACTTATTACTGATTATCCATTAATAACATTAACCCAATCTATTATTGATTTAGTCTAAGTATATTAATTGTCCAATTAATTAACTAGAATATATATAGGTCTAATAAAAAATTAATGTTAATCCATAATAATAATAAAATTTATTTTGACATCTTCTACTTGTGAAATAATTGGATGACTATAGTCAAGGGTTTTCTTGCACATAATATCAAATTTAAGGAGACTTAATGTCAAGTTTTAAAGGTTTGGGGTTATTTATATATGACCTAAAGTTTAAAGAAACTATGTGCAATTTAACCAAAAATATGATTTTTTTTAAAGTGATCAAATATAACTCGATTCAAATTGATCATAAATCAAGTCGAATCTCATATATTTATAAACCCAACCTATTTACTGTCATAAATTTCACAAATTCAAGTTACTATCAAAATATCTTCCTTTTAGAAAAGAATTGCTTAAGCAATAGTGTTTTGAATGAAAGTGACACCTAAATAAATTTAAATCATAAGTTAATAGTCACTTGAGATTCCATTTATTGTTTTGAAAAAAATTGAACGATTATATTAAAAAATTTGATTATTGAATGGCCAAATTAGAGAGTTCAATTTCAAAAGTCTAAATCATTAACCTATCCTGCAATGACTGGATTTTTTTCGGTTGACATAATAGTTATGTTAGCAAACAGAAAAATATAAATTTTTTTCTGTTTTATCAGTAATCAGTTCTTATATATCGATCTTTATTATAACTCTTTTTATAAAATTCAAGAAGATTATTATACTATATAAAACGATTTAAATCAACAAGTAACAAACAATTAATCCTAAATATTTTTCTCCACTAACCAGATTTTCGCAAAGCAACAAATAACAGGAACCAAATTCTCGTCTACGTATTATTATTATTATTATTATACCCAAAATTGACATCTACGTGACTTAATTGTAATCCTAACAAAATTAACATTAAAATATATTAATTAAGTGACAAAATTAATATAAATGGTTTAATTAAATTCAGGCATCAACATCATCCACTTGGTTTGCAATCTTAAAAATTAATTAATAAACTACCCCTTCAAATTCAGTTCTTTTGCTTGCAAAATCAACAATCACCAAACCCTTCAGTGTCATACATTAGATAAGCCTTACATCACCCTTCACGTCAGAATATATTCTGAGTATTATTTTTAAGATTACATAAACCTTTGTAATAATAATCGTATAACCATTAACGAATACTATAATATACATATATTGAATTGATGTCTGTGTCTTATTGAACAAAATAATGCGACTTTTTGTAATGCTGTGATTTTCAACGTTTTTAAATTAGTGGTTTGTGAACCACCTTTCTGATGAGTCTAAGGAGTCAATAATTGTGTGTGTTGAGGTATAAAATATACAAAAGGGATATATAGGTTTTAATATATATAAATATAAATAATAAATATATATATATATATATATATATATGTATGTATGTATGTATTATATAATGTGTTAGCCCATGTTGGGGGTTACTAGGCTCCATTATTTGCTACAAGATAGAGAAATAATTACAAACATGTTAATCATTCATGTTGATTAAAGTAAACCAGCTTTATCTTATTAAACCATGACCTTTTGAAATCTTTTGAAACCTTCTGTTAAAAATAACCATGGAGTTGAACAATATTTTGGTCTTTTATGTATCAATTAATTATCAATTTAGTCAATTTATTGATTTTTAGTTTTAATTTATCTCTCTCGGTTATAAATTCAGTTTTAATTTAGTTATTAATTAATATAAAAGTTAATACATTTATTTCTTTATTCTCTATTAAATTTAAACTAAATATGTTAATATTCTTAGTAAAAAATTAAATTAAGAATAAAAATTAATAAAGAATTAAATTGAAATTAAAACTATAAGTGAGAAACTATATTGAAACTTTATATAAATAAATAATCAAATTGAGACGGGAAGTGAGGAATCAAATTAAGAATAAATTTATAAATGATGCACTATAGTGAAACTAAAAATAAATGAAGAATCAAATTAAGATTAGATTCCTAAATAAGTGACCAAAATATTATTTGACTCCAACAGAGGAAAACTAGTGAGCAATTTGGACTCTTTCGCGCATAATAAGAATAGTTCAGTAATTGGGCTTTTTATGTTTACCCGAATAATTTCAAGATTGAATCTTAATAAAAAATTTATACTTATTATCCAATTAGAATATAACAAGTATTGAATTAATTAATAATAATGTACAATTTAATTTTAAAATAAAATAATTATCTGTAACAACTATCAATGTATAATGATATTATTAGATAACCAAATACTTCTCATATTGTAATTATAAAATAATATTACAAAAATATAAAAAAAACTTTATATAAATTTTTTCCTTAAGTAAAATGGCTTCGTTTAAAATAGAAAAGTTTAATGTGGTTAGTTTAACTCCTAAAGTCACGTGTAGTAATAATCGTAAGGATTGCGAGCGTAAATTGTCATAGTGAGAATTGAAAAGAAAATTATTCTCATAACAACCTCTCACAGTTATTGCACACAAGGGTGCATGAAATAATGGAAAAGGAATAACTCATTTATCAAATAAAATAGAATATATAGTCTAAAATTGCAAATACGACAATAAATTGAGTTTTTCATAACCAAACCTTTACACACAATTATATTTGAATTCAATTAATTTTATCTAAAATATTCCATATTGTGCATCAACTGTGAGAGATACATAATCATTTCAGCTAAAATAGACATAATAAAAATTTTAAAAAATGCAGATCCAAGCTCACATTGTACCAAAGAATAAGAAGAAGAAAAAGATAATATTAGTAATAATAATAGAGAATCCAAGTAACATGTACCATGTGGCATAAGAATTATGATTGACTTATTTTCTCTCACGTTTGTTTTTTATGAAAAAAATATTTTGTTAGTCCTTTATTTATTATAAAATTATTATTTTGATTTTGTTGAAATACTTAAAATAGTTATTCACTTATTAAAAAAAGTTATTTTTTACTTTTTAAAAAATTATCTAATTTAGTCCTCCTACCAAACCATAAGTCTTAAATTTAAAAGATTAAATTTAATTTTTTTCTAATAATGGAAGGAGTAAATATGAGATTTTTCAATCAACAAGAAATCCTTTTAGGTATTCAAGGACAAAAAAAAGTATACTCTTTTCTCATGTCATGCTTTTTTTTTTTTCTTGAAATTTCTAATTGTGAAAGGCCAATGTTTTTATTATAATAAATATTTGTGTGTACAAAAAAAGTGCATCTCAATGTCAGATTTGTTTTATACATATAAAATTTGCAGTATATTAATACACTTTTTTAAAAAATAAATTTTCTTCTACTAGAAGAAGCACAAGATTAAAGAGTTCAAAAAAGAAATAAAATAGAAATTGAATATATTAAATGTTTCTAATATACATGTTTAAAACATGCTAATTGGTTGGCTAATTTTAATATTTTGTTTAATTAATTAATATTGTCTCACAATTATTATTATCTTTTTGGTCTGCTTTCACTTCATGCGTCCTCATATTCATACAACAAACTGCATGCTCTCAAAGTGCCAAACCACGTGACGGTGATACAGTACATGTTTGTCCTTATTGAATCATACAGCTACGCCTACGTGGCATCCTTATGATTCCCCACCCCATACATCTACCAGGGCCCCACCAACCCACCGTCTGCATGATTACGATGGAAATCATATATAAGTAGATCCGTCCTCCAAACTTCCCTGTGGGTCCCACTGTTAATCATTGTAAGCTCCTCTTTGGTGGGGCCCTTATGTGGGGACCACCATACCTTAAAGTGGACGCCCCTTCACCGCATATGTCGCTCACATAAATGGGGGGGAACTGTAACCAATTTCGGGATTAAGATTTAAACTTTAAATAAATAAATAAAATATTATTTTAAAAATTCTTGTGTTTTTTACTAAATTTTATTATCAACTTAAATGTTCATTCTCACGTTATCCTTGATTTAATCTCTTAATTATATAAAAATTAATAAAAAAAATACTAAATTGATATCTTAATTTTAATAGTTTGTGGCAACTTATTCTTTTATAAATTATTTGTATTAAATCAATCATTCACAATTATTATTTTGTGTAAATCTAGTTTCTTATGAATCCCTAATTAATGAAATAAATAAGATTATAAAGAGATTACTTTTATACAAAATAAGAATTAGGAGAAATTAATTTGGCATGAATAATTTATAAGAGATTAAATTGATATATAGCTTAAAAATGAGGGACCATACTTCTCTCAAAGTTGATGCATAGAATTTTTTAATTTTAATTAAATTCAAATTAACCATCTTAACATTCAATTTAATGAAAATGAAATTAAAAATAAATTAATAAATAATATATAAAAATAATATTCAAATTTTAAAAATTATAAGAATATAATAAATTATATTTAAAAATTATATAGATTTAATAATCTTTATCTATTAAAATTTAAGAATCCAAAACAATAATTTTTTAAAGTTAAAATATTTAGTGAATTATTTGATTCTACAGTACACAATCCATTCGCACAAGTGGAAACAGTTTGTATTACCCAGTTGCGTGCCCTTTTTCTCTTTTTGCTAGTGCTGTCTGTCTGTTGGGCCAACATGCCATCTCTTTAACAAGCATATATATCATAATCTGGAATAAATTATTTATATAAAAAATTAATTTGTCAGATTTATAATATAAAATAATAACAGTTTATTCAATTCCTTCTTCTTCTTTTTTAATCTTTTTGTCTTTTTGTGCTTTCATATCAGGCTAACTGATAAGCCAGGATTCTTTTTATACTAATGTTCAGAATTCATATTTTCCAAGTAATTAGTCAATTAGTTCACTGATAATTTATTATTGAGAAAATTATAAGATTTTTTATTAATAATTTTACTTCATTTTTAATCTAAATCTTATAATTTAAAATTTTATAATTACATCTTTATAATTTAAATAATTTTAATTTAATCCTATCATCATATTTTTATAAATATTTTATTATATATGTGAGTTAATTTTGTTTTAATAGAGACCGTATTCAAAAAATTGTAAACAATAAGGATCCAATTACAAAAATCACCTTTTGCAAGGACAAACTATAATCACTCAATATGTTTAAGAAATGACGATTTAGAACATAAAATGGCATGTATAAATAAACAAAATAAAAAAAAAATGGACTTTCTAGTTTGTAGAATTAAAAATTGATGAATCACAATTTGGATTATATTGGGTTGCCTATCTAATCTCCCAAGCCCCATTGTTCTAATGATTATTGTGCTCGCCCTTTCATCTTCTTATTAATTGCTCTCACATTTGAATAAAGGAAATGGAAATGTCAATATTGGAGTCTCATGTTTGATTACTGTTATGATCATTACGTTCCCATTCCTAAGATGGAGCCCATTTAGGGAAAAGAAATTTAATCTGACAAAAATGCCCTTAGACCGAGCCTTCGTTCTACCATTTTCTTTTTCATTTGTATATCGTTGTCTGTGTTAGTACGCTGTGTAAAACAAGACTAGATGGTATAAATCTGATGAAATGTTAATAGTAGACATGATAGTACACCATATATAAATTAATATTTCGATCATTTCATCCCCATATATTGGGTATGGATGGAGTCCATTCTTGGAAATGAAATTTAATTTGACAAAAATGCCCTTAAAAATGGGCTTCACTTTATTATGTTCTTTTTCATTTGTATGCCAATGACCTATTTGGTATATTGTGAAAAATAAAATTAGATCGTATAAGATTAAACATGATAAAACTAAACACTACAGATAAAGCTTCATAAAAATTTAATATTATGTAGTTTTAACATAGAAAAGACATTGTGGAGTATAATTATGGTATTTTATTTATTTATTTTTTATACAATCAAGTTTTATCGAAGCAATAGATACTTGATTAATACTATAACAGTAAGCTATAATGAAGTTGTGTGTAGCACAACGTATAAAATCAAATTGTATAAACTTAATTATATCACGTGGTTCACATTTATCGGATTGTATTATATAAATTTATACATTAAATTCCAATTAACTTCACCTAATACTTTTATTACCATATTATTAATTAAGTTGTCATTGCCTTAATTAAAACTAATCATGTAAAGAATGAATGAAAAATATGTTAATCTTATAGTACTTTGTCTTCTCTCTTTATCTCTCAATCCCAGTAGTATATAATATTAAAATTTTATTGGACCTTATTTTGTACACTATCCTAAACAAAATTCAATAATATTGACTAAAGTTAGACTATACAATCTCGTGTATACTAGACACATATTGATCTTCATATCAATTGTATGATCCACTTTTATATAATATGTCAAACAATACCTAACAAAATAATGTTAAATTCAAGATAAAGTAAAAGCAAAAAGTAATATTTTGTTTGAGGAAGAAAAAAAAGTGAAATTCCAAAACAAAAAACAATAAAGAAGCATTAATTTCATAGAGGGTGAGGATCCATGTGGTCTAGTGACAGAGGCGCAGCCCTACGAGCTTTAGAAGATAAAATGAGGCAATTGGCAGAGTCTGCCGCGCAATATAAAAAAAAGAAGAAAGGACCACATGACATGACATTACTACAACGGCAACGACTTTTGCCGCCAGCATATGCTACGCATCTTAATTTATTCCCTTTTATTCACACTTTGTGTAGCTACTCTACTACTATAAGTAGACTATTGGCCAGAAAAAAAAAATTACTACAGCTAGATTACATTAATTCTTTTTTTTTTTGGTTTGTGTAGATTATATTTGATATTTTATATGTTTTGAAATTTTTTTTTTCAATTTTTGTTGATTAAATTTGTTTCTTTCACGTAATATGTATTATTTGAAACATAAAATTATTTAACTGTATTTATTACTATAATTCAAATTATATTATAGTTTTCTATTAAATTTTTCATATTATTTTGATGAGAAAAATATTTTTTTAACTTCTCGCTTATTACAAAATTATTATTGTAATCGATATTATAATATTTAAAATAATTTTTCACTCATTAAAAATGTCACATTTGATCTTTTACTTTTTAAAAAATAATATATTTAGTCTCTGACAAATCATAAATTCTAAAATTAAAGAATTAAATTTATTTTTTTAAAAAAAATAAATGATTAAGTGTGTTATTTTTTAATAAGAAAATGACTATTTTAAATATTATAATAAGTGAATAACTAAAATGATAATTTTATTATAAACGATAGACTAAAAATGTATTTTATTCTTATTTTAATTATGTCTACTATTATATTCAAAATAAAATTATAATACAAATTTTTTTTTATTTTTTATTTTTGCATATTATAGATTAAATAAAAAGCTTCTGCCAATTGAATGTAACTTTTAAAAATAAAAGATGTCAAATGTAGTTTAATTAGACGCCAACCGCATTATTTCTGAATTTTTTAAGTTACAAGGAATTCATTCTAATTAACGTGTAATGAATATTAATTTATTTAAAAAGTAAATTAAGTGTTTCAGAGAATATTTATAAAAAATGATTAATATACCTTTTTTAGCTTTCTCTTTAATTTGCTAAGTTTTCGGACCTCTTCTGTATATTTTTTTTCATTTTCTGGAATTACCTCTCATGCAATTAGAAACCAAAAAAGAAAAATTACTGTTCCTTTCTTTGTAATTTTGCCCATATCAGTTTGCCTCCTAAGTTCAAAGCTGTGTTATTAAATTCTTGTACAGAAATAATTATATAAAAGTCACCTAATAATACTAATTTTCTCCGTTGTGACTTAAAAATTATCATTTAAGCCCCCCTATAATTTAATAATCATCACTCAACCCTTCGTTATTTCACTTTTAAATAAGGCGCATTGCAATTTGTAAATAATATACTGCGAGCAAAAATTAAAGTAAGTTAAAGTAGTTAATATTCAAAATTATTTGAATTCTTAAATTTATTCTAACTAACTAAATTTTAAATAAATAATAAAATCTTTAGACTTATCGTTAGTATTATTATTTATAAGATAGAATTATACAAGTATTAGTTAATATTTCATACATGTGTGCAGATTATTTATACTATTTTACCATATAATTTTAAAATTATTAGATAATTTTAAGGAATCAAATGATAAATATTTTAAAGCATAAAATAGTTGTATGAATAATGCTAAATTTTGGGGAAAGTGTATGACAATTATGAAATTAGAATAGGTTAAAATTAAAATTTAATGGTATCACGAAGTAACTCAGTTGTAGTAAAACAAATTAAAATGGATTAAGTAAAATACTATATACAACAAAAGTGTAAACGAATTCTAAGCCTATTTAATCACAAGGTGTAAATTATAATTTACCCAAAACAAATTTTGGTACTATAACAAAGACTGTTCATTTTCTGCGAGTTATATAGTTTTTAGTCTGATTACTTTTAATGAATAATAACTTCTCACTACATCCGAATATAAATCAGGATGATGTAAAATTAGAATGATCACAATTAATTTTGAAATCAAATTGGCTCAAAATTATATTAACTCAACACCAATCTAAATATTCACATAATTTGTTGATAAATATCTTCCAAATTTAATGTTGTTGGTTTATCTGAATTTTGCATACTAAAAACAAATCTTAGATTTTTATTATTTTTTTTGTTTGAAACGATGTTGGAAAGGAAGATATTTGGAATATAAATTTTGGTTGGGATATTTTTTTGTTAAGAAATACAATTAGATAAAACAACCTTATACTATTAATGTTTTTAGTCGTCTATTACCATAATATATACTCGGTGGCTTAGATCCCCCACAAAAATGTGCCTCAATAGTACAGTGTTCGCTTACCATCTCAATTTTACCAGTCATACACATGCTTTCTTTTTAATCCTTGGCCAAGAAGCACTGTTGGACAAAATTACTTAATGCAGGTATTATTTTCAATCATGTATTAACATAATTTATTATATATAAATAAAATAAGCTCTTTTTATAATTCTTTATAATTTATTCCATACATGTATAAAAAATTATTTAAAATGCATAAATTCTTTATAGTCAATGAAAAAAACAATAAAGGTGTTAATTTGCTTAAGTTCTGGTATATTCAACTAGAAAAATAATTAAATAATTAAATAATGAATTAATTAATCGTCTCTTAAATCGAAAAATTTATTAATAATAAGAATTTTTTGAAGTAAGCGAAAAAATTATTAATTATTTTTTAAAATTTGAGAATTCTTTTGATTAAACGAAAAAATTAATGAATTAATAAATCACCTCTTAAATTAAAAATTTTCTTTAAGTTTGGATTTTTTTTGAAGTCAACGAAATAAATAATAAATTAATTAATTGTTTCTTAAATTTTTTTAATGAGGATTGTAAATATAATTTGATATTTTTTAAAATTAAATTAAAACATTACAATATATAATTGAATAGTTTATAATTGTGGCATCTCAATGAGCCTATCGTCGTTACTTTTATTTTACTAATCCCTCACATAATTAATTTTATAAGTTTTTTTATTTTTTATATATATTTTATTAAATTTAATATATTAATAACATTTACAAATATTATTAATTTAAAAAATATTGATATATAATAAAATAAATTTTTTTTAAAGCTCGTACAAAATAATCTAATGTATATTCATAGACACTCACATTCCGTCAATGTGACACCTAAAGCCTAGGGTTTAGGGTTTTGAACTTTATAGTTGATTCTATAAATTCATATTATTGATCAATTGGCCTCATGCGAAAGCCCTTGTATAATTTTTTGGGTACTTCTCGTTGTAGTAAACAGAGGCAAAAGCGATCTAGAAAAAATCCGACAGAAAAGGACATAAAATTTGTACAATTCGTAAATGGTCACGCACTTTATGAATAAGGAATAGCACATGTTACTGAAGTTGTTCCAATCTAAATATTTGATATTTTCCATACTTATTATTCATTTGTAAGGAAAATGTTATTCTTTTGGCATATTATTTTGTTCTTAAATTTATAAGTACTCTTTCAAAAACATATTCAATTTTAAAATAAGTTGTCTATCTCAAATCTATTTTAAAAATACATGATTTTTTATTTTGGGAAATGATTAGTATTGTAAATTAATATTCAACGATACTTTTAAAAAATTAAATATTTTTTAAGTGATGAAACTCCAGAAAGTATTTCTATAATTATATTATTATTAGTTAATAAAATACAAAATTAATCATATATAGGGCTCAAACCCTAACTAACTCTATTAAAAAAATATTATAACTAACTATATCCCAAAACATTATAACTAACTCTATTTGAAAAAAAATATTTCCCAAAATATTTAGAATAATTACAGGAAAAAAAGAAATATAAATTTTAAACTTTTTTTATTTAAATAATCATAAAAGCAAATTACAAAACTTTCCTCTTCTTTTCTTCAATCCTAACTAACCACTATCAATTTTAAACATTTTTTACGTAAAATTACAAACAATAAGAAGATATTTTCTGTAAACAGAACAGTATTACTAAAATCTTGGTTTGAAATTTGTCCAATTGAGATGAATAAGATCTCATGCATCAGTGTTTATTGTTGGAATATTCTTTTTCAATCAGAATAAAATCTAGATTTTACAAGTAAAAATTAATGTATAATAATAATAATAATAATAATAATAATAATAAAGAATCAAACAAAAAGAATCACGCATCCTTATGAATGAAGAGATATAGGGTAAAAGGAATAAGAATAATAAGTGAGAAAAGCATGAATCTCTTGAAGCTTTCAATAGGCTAATCCATCTTTGTCAGGGTAAGAGATCTAAGAAATGAATCTTGTGTGGGATGTTTCATACACATTAATATAATTTTAATTTTTATTAATA
The DNA here is from genome assembly GCA_037074485.1 of Delonix regia. NCBI lineage: Eukaryota > Viridiplantae > Streptophyta > Magnoliopsida > Fabales > Fabaceae > Delonix > Delonix regia. Next base: position 9,421,830 of record CM073453.1, read on the forward strand.
AATTATTGTATCAACTTAAATTTTTAAAATTTGTATCTAAAAGTTTTTAAATATTCTATATTTTTAAATGCTCTGAACTACTAGATGCAAATGAAATTATGTTATTTAAGATGTTTATATTATAATGTTTTTAATATTTGAAATATAAATAAAATGTAGATCTTAAAATTTTTAAAAAATACATATTTAAACAATTTGGTTTGAAATTTTAAAAAAATACAATTTAGCTTTAATAAAATATAAATCTCTACAATTTAGTGCTTAAAAATTTGTTATTTACAATCTATTAATTATCATCATTACATACTTTAAGAAAATAAAGATTTTAAAAATTTAAACAAAAAAATATTATATTTTTAGGATGAAAAATTGAATAATTAAAGTATATGTCTTTTAAAAACTAAATTTATATTTTCAAATTTTAAATATAAATATCGAACATGTTTTAATTTTCAAGAAAGATATTTCCTCAAAAGTAAGTAATATCAAAAAATTATCAGACTCATAAATGAAGAGAGATTCTAAATTATTTTAAACAGATATAAAAAAGAGAAAATAATAAATTTACCCCATGGGACCCACATAAAAAAACACGGCACGTCGTCGCAACTTGAAACTTATCCATGAGCATGGCAATGTTTCCCAGGTTTTCCTGGCTTCCCCACGTGTCTCCCTCTCTCTATTTTTCTTTTTTCATTTTCTTTTCTTTTCTATTCTTTCCGTTTTCTCTCTGTTTCGTTCCGAAAAATCCCTTCATTTATTTTTCTACTTCTACTTCATTGGCTCTCTCTCTCTCTCTCTCCCTCCCTCTGTGTGTGCAAGGGAGAAGGGACAATTAACTGCGAATCTGGCTGGCGGGAAGTATCCGATCAATGAATCTCTAATTTACCGTTTTGCCCTCACCTTCACCACCACATCAACAACACATATTAGCTATTGAAATTACGAATCTCACACGTCTTCTTCTTTTACAGCTCTAAGAGTCAAACAAATAGCTCTCTCTCTCTCTCTCTCTCTCTCTCTCTCTGTGCCACGACACGCCTTCCGAGCTAAGCAATTGAATTCCTCTCGCCAACGCTTGATTAATTGAGACATTGAATTGCTGTTGTATTGGCCTGACCTGCATTTATGCATATTCTGAGTTTTGGTTGTTTCGGTGTGTGTCGTTTCTTCCTGTCCCTATGATTGATTAATAAGCCTCTCCCTTCCTCCTGCTCGGTACAGTAATACGCGCACCCTTTCCTTTTACTTCTGCTCTCTCTCCCTTTCTCTCTTTCTGATTTTGTTATGACGTTCCTCGGTGATTACTTCAGCATATATCCTCCATTTTCATGGAATTCCCATCTCCCAGGTCCTTTTTCTCTGTCTTATATGCTTATGTTCATTTAGAATTTTTGTGTGAATGTCTGAGGAGGTTGATTGGGTGTGTTGATTTTCTCTCTTTTATTTTTTCAGGAATTAAGGCTGACGTTAGTGGCGAGTTTAAACGAGTTTTCGGTATTAAGAAGGTCATAGAGGGTGGTCTTGATGGGGAAAGGTGATGATGGCCGATGCATCTTTCCTCTTACGAGTTTGCAAATTGGGTAAGTATTATAATGTTTGCTTGAATAGATCATATCATGCTGTTAGCAGTTGCTGGTTGATTTAGTTTGTTATAATCCATATTTATTATTATCACTGCAACCTGGAAGGAGCAAAATATTTATTCTCTTGATCTCCTTGGATTAGCAATATTTGTTAGCTTATACCTCTTGCTATAACTTTGTGCCTCTTATTTGTAAATATAATTTTAGTTTTAAGTATCACGAACGTTGCTTGATCGCCAATATTTGCAAATGGTAGCATGTTAATGTAATGTGCTGACTCTTGCTTCCTTTTGAGCTACTTATAAGAGCTTCCATTGATTTTTACACAACTGATCATGTATTTGTGTAATTATACTTTAATAACACTTGATTAGTTTTAAAACGTCTGTCTTCAATTGATCCAATGCATCTTTTGAGTTGTATTTTGCAGAGACTTGCAGTCATACCTCTCGGATCTTAGCCTTTTCCTTGCCAATGATAGTAAAAAAATGTATATTTTGGTTGATAACCGACCATGGTTGAGAGACCTGGGTTCTCGGAAAGCTCACATTTGGCAGTTGATGGTTACCAAGGTTGCTAAACAAAACCATAATTCATTGATGTGATTTGCATGGCATTTCGTCCTGGAATATAAAGTTACTTCTTTTTTATTTAATTCCAGTCAAGGTTATCTCCTTTTGCAAACACCAAAGCTCGGAGACAGAGATATCAGGGACAGGATGTTTGTTCTGGACCAAGCACAAGTAAACCAAGGAATTTTCTGAGATGGTTCTCACTGATTGATGCAGTGATGTTATCAAGAAAGAGGGTTTTGCTGCCTGTGAAAAAACTTGGAAATTCTTTGCATTTTAGCAGTGAATTGCATAGGACCTTGTATGGCTTTATTGTATTTGAAGTTGAATGGGCCAGTGTACGTGGTATGAGCTACTTGAATGAGCTTCAGGTACTGCATCCCCTACATGCTCCTTATTCTGTTTGCAGTTGTCTATACTAGCACACCTTAATGTTTAATTGTTTTGGCTTGTAGACTGACACCTCATTAGCTATAGAAGTTAAATTAATGAAAAGATGGGAATTTGACAGCATTGCTCAAGCTGCAAGCTGTATATCTTCGTGGTTTTCAGGAGCACCATCTGAACAGAAGCTTTTGGAAGAGCATTTGGATTTTGCCACAGGTAGTAAGAGGGATTCTCATATTTAGTTTTACGTGAGTGTGCACTCCTCAAATCTTAAAATAGTTCAGCCTTGATAATTATGTGTCTGGTTGTCTATGAGGCTCATATGTCATGCAAGAGCTACGATATATAATCTGTGGTGCCATATTATAAAACATAAATGGATAGATTTTAAAATGAGGCTATTTATTGAAGTTGAGAACTTGGCATTGGAAATAAGCTTAAAAAGAATTGTGATTCTTTTTCAACCTCAAGGTTTGACTAATTTAATTGTAAACTATGCCTTAGTTCTGGTATAGGTACCTCTGGCCATCATATAATGTCTTCCTCCAGCTGGAAGCATCAATAAGGCCATGTTTGGATGGTCAAAACATACATGTGGCAATGGGGAAACTAATATTTCTCAGACGTACAGCCATGGCTAATAAGTAACTATAAGTATATGGAAGAGAACACTGATCTGATTGGTAACAAAATCCTACCAAGAGCAAGTATTAATTCAGGGGAACCTTTTAAAAGTTTTTGACACCTTATACATGGAATGGCAAATTATTTCAACCCTATATTCCTGATGCTCCCAAACAAAGGAATATGATTGACTTTAATATCACATCATTAGGATTTCTAGCAATTTGATACCTGTTCCAAATTTCAATCTACTGCCTAAATGGCCTAAAAGAAGGTAAGATATACCAGATATGTTTTTATTCAAAATGTTGCCATTGCTTGACTTTATTTTGGTGAGAATAACTAGTTTGCAGCATGCCTTTATATATGGTACAGCTCTACTTGGGTTTGTTGTTCGCCACAGGAAAATCCAATCAAGCCTGTGGAATCATGATAAAGTCATAGCATTTCCAGTACTATAGAATAAGGGTGCATTACATCTTTAGCTTATTTTAATGCTTGAAGAATCTACAAGCTTTTTACCTTCGAAGTTTGTTGAAAAACTAGATAGAGAAGGAAGGGAACAAACTAAACAAATTATATTATTGAAGAGTTCAATGAGTCAGCTTGTACATGAAACTGGCTACTTAACCATTATTTTCATTATTACTATAACCACACAAAGACACTCATAACTTATACTTTGGGTGCATTACAAGTAACTCTTAACCTACAAGACTTTCCTAAGTTCTTTTTTCATCATAACTCCTCCCCAGCATTCTGATATTTCTTTTTGAAATACTTGGGCCTTGTCACATTAATGTTCTTTTAGCACTCACTTGGTGGTTCCTTTTGTTATTTATTATTTATTTTGATGTTGATATAATATCTATATGCTTGGGGCCATACATAAATACATGAATGCAAGGTAATGATTGCTTTTACATGATTCACTTGGTTGTACACTCCTAAACTGTTGTATGTTTTAAATTTTATATGCTTTTAGTTCCCATGTTTCATTATTACACTGTATTTCACGTGATGGCAGCTAAAGCTTGCCATAGTTCTTTAATTTCTGAACCAGAAGGTTTCATTAAATATTTCTTCATCTGCTTTAATTTTAGGGGAGATCTTTTATGATGCTAGCGAAGATCTTGCTGAGACTATACCTATTGGTGATGACAATGATATCGACAATGGTATGCTGACTATTGAGGATTGTACTGTCCACTGTCTGGATAGCAGTTTTGGTGTCTGTGAGAACAAGAACCAGACGATGGACATGCCACACACACCTCCACTTTCTGGACCTTACAAGAGAAGAAAAGTAATGAAGTCTTTAAGTACGGGAGCTGGAGTTCATAGTTTTTCCAATGAAACGCCAGGGGGAATTGATAGCAAGAAAAAATATACTGAGACCTCTGGCTGTGTTTCTGAGATTGCAGTTGAAGCCACACAGTATAAGGATGTTCTAATATTGTTCAGGTTTAATGACCATGATCTCCCATTTAAATTAAGGGAAGTTATAGTATCTGATCTGCGATTGCTTACTTTGTTAGAGGCTGGACTTCCATCTTGGGTCATCTTCCTTCAATCCTACCCAGGATTCTGCAATCTATATCGCCCGTGGATGTGCCCATTGGCAAGGGTTTTGTATGTACTGATCTCATTTGTCACTGTCATCATAGGATTCTATGATTTATATAAAAATGTTCCAGTTCTTAAGGCAACTGCATCTCGTATATGTGGACCTCTTTTTGATTGGATAGAAACTTGGGAGATGGTTTCAAGGATCAAGTACTTGGGAACAATGTTGTTTCTGCATAACTTCCAGAAGGCTGTTAAATGGTGTCTTGCCTTCACACATACCACGAGATCCTTTTTTTCAGTTCTTATTCAACCCCTTGCAGAGCCATTGGTGGAGTTCTTTGGATTTCTTCTTCCAAGCTGGAATATGTTATATAAATTAGTTGAAAGCATCTGTTCTGTTGTTTGGATTGGAATTGAGACTTCATATAATATAGTGGGGGATCTACTGGAGCTGATACTTTGTCCATTGTGGGCTATCCTCACTCTATTTTGGACCATTGGTAGGTTATCTGATGTTTTTTGGGCTTTTCATACTTTGGATGCATTGCAAGTCATTAATGTACAAGTCTTCTGCTAATTGCTTGCATATTCTTGTTTGCATTGTACTGCAGCTACTTTTGTCTTATATCCTATATTTTGGATTCTCTGGGAAATTATATACACTCCAATTCGTCTGGTCCTTGCAATATCAAGTTTTGTGGCTTTCATGTGTACCTGTGTATATGATATTCTTGGAGAGACATGGCAGTTTGTTTCTAGCATTTTCCAGGTGGCATCATCATCCGAGGCAACAATTAGCACCTATGAAGTTTCCATATGGCGCTCTCTTTGGAATGACCTTTTTTCTCAGGTTGTAAGATGGTATATCAATGCATTTGTGGATGTAGGTGGTTTAATGAAGCACAATATCCTGATTTTTGGAGGTTTTTTCTTTAATATTGTTTCTAGATTTTCCGTGCCGTCAGGAGTATACTGAATGGATTTGTTGCCTTTTTCATGGCCTGCAACAGGCATCGACTAAGGTATTGTTATTTTCCACCTTATACAGAGAGAACAAAATGATATCCTTTGAAGTAAATTTTTGTTGTTTGATGCTTTACCCTCTAGTATGCTTTCAATGATGTTTAGTTTGTTGGTGGAAATTTTTGAGGCCACAGCATTCATAATTTAGATTATATGATGATGGATCTTTTGTTTAGGATAAAATCTACTGTTGAACTATCATTATTATAATAATGTGTACTTTTGAGTAGTTAAATTTATGTGCCAAAAGACCTTACAATTTAGCAGCAGAAGCAGGATGAAGAAAATTACTATTGCTTGAAAACATATTTATTTCTCTTAGTCTTGGTCCTGTGATGAGACGATGGTCATGTACTTCTTTGTTTAAGTTGTGAGAATTAAAATGAAAAATTCATATCTATGGGGCCAAATTCATGGCAACGGCTTGGTTTTAAGGCCTAGCTGCTGTATAAATATAAATAAAGAGAAGTTGCAGGGAAAAGCATTGTGGGTCATCTTGTTTTTGTTTTATGAAATAATGAGGTGACTTGGTGATGTAGGACAACCAGAGAGATTGAGAAAGAGGTGGGAAAGTAAGAGGAGAAGTTGAGAGAAGTAGAGTGGAGGAGGAGAAACCCTGGTTTAACAATATATTCTTATTCAATATCAAATAATCTATTGATAACATAAGCCTAGAGCTATTTATAGATAGCCTTGATACACAATAATAAAACTACAACTCTATTAAGAGGTCCATTACAACACAAAATAACTAGGAAATACTGAACTAAAGCCTAACAAAAAGGATAATTAAAAGCCTAAAAAATACTTAAATTCAAAATAATTCTAATTCCTAGATTTATCTTGAATAATTGAATTACAAATAATATCTCTAAATGTATCTCTAATAACTAAATTACAAATAAATAACAAATTAAGTATTATATCATTCTCCATTACTTGGTCAATATCATTGATAGGTTTGTAGAGCTTTGGTTTTGTTGGTTGCTGGAGAGTGCAGAAACTAAGAAATGGGAGAGGAGAGGAGTAAAAAATGCGTGAAGAGTCCTCTTATATTTGTTTGGTGCAAAATGGCAAAAAAGAAAGTTAGTGGATTAAATTGTGTAGTTTAAGAGGGGGGGAGGTGGAAAAGGAAGAAATTGATTGGGATTATTGTTATTTTACAATCTTTGACTGTTTCAAATAAAGTTCAAAGTTGAAGGCATAGTTATGTTGCAGCGAAGGTATATGTACGTTTTAATAGTTCAGCTGCACCCATCTTTTGAGAGAGACCCCTCCTTTCCAACTTGTCCATACGTGGGTGGACTGAGGATTGTATGACCCCTCCTAAATTGGATTATCACTTTCCCTGGAATGAAACTCCTAAGTAATTTCTTGAAGTATGGGATCAGATGTTAAACTTCAACTGACTTCCATTTGTGTCATGCCCCGTTCAAGTTGCATATACCATTTTGTCAGGAAATTATGCTTAAGTTTTTTTTTGTTAGAAAAATAAATAAAACATCAGTCAGGGGCCTGTCCCTGATATCTTAAGCTTGCGAATTGAATTATTTCTCTTTCGATTGGCTGACTAAGTGTTCAAAGAGTTAAGAGTTCCATTGCTTCCATTCTCATTATGTAATGAAATTTTAGCACAAAGTAGTGGTAAATTATCCATTCCTCCTGGCCTTTCTGCTGATAGCTTATGCTTTTAGGTCAAATTGGTTAGTGATATGTGCTTCAAATGGAAATAATTATTCCTAACATACATAATTCTGGGGGTTTTAAATGATATTGTGAAATGCTAATTAAGCAATATTATCTGGCTCTAACCTAAATTTGATATTGTCATATGCAGCATTTATAATCATCTACAGGAGTTCATCCAGAGAATATATCGTCAGAGGCGGAGGTCACAAGCAGGTTTGAGAGGAGATAGAACAACTTGCGAGATACAGTCTGTTTAAAACTCATCAATGTTTGAATATTTGGATGATTTCATGAAACCATTTGTTCCATGTCATGATTTATTTTGTGGCAAGTTAATTTTAAGAAGGGGAAGAAAATCTAAATGGAATTATTAATGGCGGCTGTCTGTTATGAGTGCAGAAACAATTTAACTGCCTAGGAATATAGACTCTGTTTACATTGGTAACTTTGTGTAATCTGTTAGTCCTGTGAATTGAGCACTTGTCTTGATCTATGGGCTCAGGGGATGGTATGGTGAGGGTGTCTAATTCAATGTCATTCAAGTCTTGAATATAATAATACATAAAGGCGCATGTGTCTAATTGGAGCTAAAAAAAGGTTAGGACCTGCAGACTCTTGAGGTGAGGTAAATTCAATATATAGTATATAAGGAACACATATTCTATATGAATCAGGGTGATATGTAGACACTAGCAAAGTTCTAGCTGTCAATTTCTTTAGATCTCACCGTATTGATAGGTAAAACGTAGATCATATAGCTCATCTTAAAAAAATATTACTGAAGGTCACATTTTTTCCTGGGTTGGAAAATGTCAGCTGTTCCTACTCATACCTGCATTGCTCTAGTTAATAGTTTATGTTATAAAATCAAAATGAGAATTATGTATTCGTGCTTTCTGACTTGTGCAAATATATTTCATAGCATCCTATTGGTACTTTTTCATGTTGTTCTGTATGTGAGAATAAGCTTGTGAATCCTTAAGCTTATTTGTTGCAATGTCCAGGCAGAGGAAAAGAGAAAGTGCATACTGAATGAAGTTCTACTTTTCGTGGGGAGAGAGGAACCGGTTAGAAATTGCACTCATGCATTGCAACATAACCTTGACAAACTTGACATCAAGCAGAGCACAGAAACAGAGCATTCTGGTTTGTAACAATGCTGCAAACACAAACCAGTTGCCTAAAGGACTTCTTTAGATTCTTTTTTTCTTTTTTTATTTTTGGGTTTTCACAAATTTTGCTTCTTCTAGTTTTTCCTCTCCTGTCTTTAGATACTTCAATGGGTCAGCTAATGTCTTTTTTCTGACATTTTTTATGGTCAAAGTTATTAGATGTATATATTATGTACAGGCAACCTGTAAATTCAGTTACAATGGTTACTGATTTCCTTGAATGTATATCCAAAGTTGAAATTTCTTTTGGCCTTCTTCCATTCCTATATTTGACTTTCACATTCCAATTGCTAGTTCAGCGGTTGACCTGGAATATGCATATTTATTTTTGGTTGGCCATTTACCTGGAATATGCATATCATATGACCACTGGTATATGGTCGGAAAATCTATATTTTGTGATATTTTGGAACTCAATAGATCATTGGAAATTTTATAATTTGTGGGAACTTTGTGTTCTAATGATTAACTTGGAGGCTGTGTTCAGGCTTCAGGAATAATTACTCGTCTCTTCAGTATTTTGATGCTCTGTTGAGATTTTTTTACTGAAAAAAATTGTTATCAAATAATAGCCAAGCGAACTTAAGCATGTTGTTCAAAGTGATGCATCAAGATTAATAGATTACTGAAAAACAAGAAATAAAATTTAATTTGTTACCTATACTTTTTATTAAGGACGTCTCAAATTCAAAATCTTGCGCTACGCAGCTTTTCTTTTAGAAACAGTCATAGGTTTGTAAGTTTAGGGTTTAGGATTCGATCGATTAATTGGGCATTAGCATTTAATGTTGATGAATGAATAAGTTTTTTTTCTTTTTTAATTTTGAATTGGGTTAAAAGTATGAAATGTATTTACACAATACCATCTTCAAATAAAGTATTTTCCAAGAGTTTGCGTAACTATGCATGTTTAAATAACTTCATTCAAAATAATTTGTATTAAGACATGTTTTCACAATATATACTTCAATTAATACCCTATGAATTAGCCCAAAATTAGTTTACTCCCCCTTATAGTTTGTTACCATGTAATTCATACTATAATATATTTTATCTAAATTTGAACAAAAGTAATTAGTAAATATTAAAACAATGCCATGAAGAATGCATTGTTAGAATTTAATGTCTAGAGAACCATTATAAAAATTATACTGACTTCTAAGAATTGTTAGTGTGAACTTTGCATGGCCAGTTTTAAATCACAAGGACACTAGTTTTAGATAATATTCACATAATAATTATTGTTCAATCTATATAGAAATTCACATTCGTGGCAAAAGTATAATAGAACAACCAGAGAAAATCAAACGACGCTTTGATTAGTAAAGCATATTGATTTTAAGAAAAACCTCAATGGAGTAAATTGGAACTTAACCCATGAAAAACATGTGAGGTAATCAATTTCAAGATGCAATTCAATGATAGGTTACCAATTGAGGGGAACAATATGATCCTTGAAAAGATCACAAGTACTCACTACTTTGAGCTCAAGTGTTCCATTCCTTGAGAATTCTATTTTCCCTTCTATTCTGTTTCTTCTTCTTTTTTTCCCACAATTAACTTAATATGTATAATTAATCCTTTCACAGACATGTCAAGCAACCACTGCTAAACATAGGAAGCAGGAGCTTAAAAACATTATAGAAAACTATACTCAAATAAGAGTATAGAAGTTCTTTTAAAAAAAAATTATTTTTTTCGCTGATACCTTGGGGCTAACGAAGCCTGGAGTTTATTCAAGTTATCCCTTCAAAAAAAAGTACGTTGTTATTATTCCTTAACAATTCTTGTCAAAGAAAATGGGAAATTTCCCCAGAAGGCGATATTATTGTTTACTCATGGCTCAAAATACTCAACACTCCAAATTTCCAGAGCTAAGAGATAAATGACAGAAACTCCAGAAGAGCATAACATTTTCTAAACAAGGTCTAATGGCTATCTCTCAATCCCCACAGGTTACATGTACCAGCCAAGGTAACTGCAGAATCTTCTCAAGTATCACTTTTGTTATCATGAACAAGAAGTAACAGATCAATTCATCTGTGTTCCACCAGTTTGGTGCAACATTGCATCAATCTCATCACCATCCTCCATTTCAAGCTGAAGCAATACATTAAAAAGAAAAAGAATTATTATACAAATTAGTTTTAAATTGCAAACATCACGAGAGGGTGAGTGGGGCAAACCTCGTCAGGAGTCTGTTCTCCTCTAAGGCGTCGACCATCAAATAGAAAAGCTATTGAATTGATGTCCACAGATTGTCGATCGCAATATGCATTCATCAGCTTCCTCAGTTGAGTGCTTCTTTTAATCCTAAAGAATATTTCATTGCCATCCTACAGTCGAACAAAAATTATTCTTAGTCCAACCACTCATTCAAAGAAATGTCAATATAGAATTATAAGCTCATAATGTTATATACCATAACAAACCCATCATATCTAAGAAAATATAACACAATAAAACTAAGTTTAATCATAATCTAAGAAGCACCGATACGGGTGTGAGTATCGGATATAACACGATACGATACATGGGATATATCAATTTTAAAAAATTTAGGATATAGGTACGAGTATATGTATGTGTATATATATGTATATATATTTTAACAAATAAAATTGATGATAAAGGAAAATTATATGAAATATAATAGGAAAAGATGCTAAAATGAAAGACAAAATGATAAAATAATATCAGAACTAACAAAAGAGTGATTAAAGCACCAATTTGATATCATTTTGATGTTTTTTGAAACATATCCTATGAAAAAAATTTCTGATACCTATACAAGTGTATCACATTGAATATCGTGTCGGATACGGATACGTCTCCTACTTAGAAGTAACCGTACTTCTTTCATAATCCATAATATAAATAGCAGCACCTCACAGGTATCATCAATAGAAAACATGATCGAAATTCATGACCCATTAACTTGACGACAAGCTCAGCCTGGATTAAATAAAGATAGAGGCAGATGATATTAAAGGAAAAGGGTGCTGATACATGTAATTACTTTCCTGTTTTCCTTGACTTTTACTCCAAGCAATTATTTTCCTGTTAATGCATACTTTCCTTTTTTTTTTTTTTTTTTTTTGGTTACGTTTTAATGTAGAAAACTCTGTTAAGGCTTCCTATAAAAATTACTTTAGAGACATTTTGCCATCATTCATTCACCAATTAATATATCAAATTCTTGTTCTTCTTGCGTTCTAAGTTATAGAACATGTTCATTACTTTTTTTTGCTTGTTTTCACTGCATCAGTTGGTATCAAACCAGGCAAGTGAGACAGCTTTAGCATGTGGTGGTACTCGTGGCAGAGATCAGGGGACTGATATCTCATGATTTGGGATGGATCCTGAGGTGGTGCTCAAAACCATGGAGAAGAGAATGTATCACTGATTCCAATGTCTAGAAAGGCACTTCAAAGAGATGATAGATCAATTTAATGCTCTGAATGTTGGCACTAATAAGAGAGGGACTACGAAAGGCCATGCACTGGAAGCAAGTGAAGCTTGTCACAGGTCAATTGAAACAGGGAACCTAGATACCAGAATTGGGTTTGCCCAGAAAATCTGAAGTAGAGCTGGAAGCTAGATACCTTGACGGGTTGAAACTGACAATTAGAGAGAGGGTAGTATGACATCTGTCTGAGGCTCTGAATATTACACTAAAGGCTCGGATGATGCAGGATTAAAGCCGAATATCTTATTCCGAGTTCCAATGTGGAGAACTATAGGGCACCTAATGATAAGGAAAGGCCAGCTTAGAAGGCACTTTTGCATAGTGATTGGAACTGGGAAGACAAGGATACAGGGAAGGCGAAGGTGACAGACACGAGGGGTATTTAAAAAACAGCAAATCCATATTCTAGACCTACCTCGACATATGTTTCAAGTGCAATCAGCCTGGGCATAGGGCCAGCGGTTGTCCCCTTAGAAACCCAGTCTACATAGTAGACAAAGATGAAGTGGGGGATGAGGAGGTTTGTTGTGGTCCAGATGGGGAAGAGGACAAGTGTGACCATGATAATAATGATGGTCAGACTTAAGTAGCTAGGAGGTTGATGCTGTCATCAAAGCAAGAAGACAATACACAACGCCACCAGCTGTTTTTGGACTAAGTATACCATCACAAATAGGCTTTTTGAGGCATCAGATCAAAGCTGTGCAAAAGACACTAATGATGGAGGAGATTCATAACTGCCTTATGATAAAGCCTGAGAATAGCCTAAGGCTACTAATTGTAATCCCGCTTATTCTTCAACCAAACATAGTCAGCATTCTTAAAGGCCATATAGAATCCTAAGTAGCCTAACAATTTCTTTTCCTTCATAGAAAAGGAAGCTTTGTTAGATAGGAAGAGAGAATTACAAGAGAGAGGATTAGACAGCCATGTAAAAGAGAAAAACCTAAAACAGGGAGAAGGAGAAAGGAAAGAACAAACATGAAATTTACAAAATAACAAAGCCAGCCAATCCTTTATTCATACCAGTTAAAGAGACTGCCTTAAACAACCATAAAGAAACACCAAAGGGATGCATGACATACAACCATTTCCCATATGTCATTAAAAGTAGCCAACGCACCATTAAAAGTTCTAGCATTCATTTTCAACCAAATACTCCTATCACAGCAATAATTGCACAGTGCCAGAATACTTTGCCATCTCTATTCCTTCCCAAACTATTACATCAAATGAATAAAAATCGACCCAAATTTTCTGGGCAAACCCAAATGCCAAAGATTCCAAACAACTAATTAACTCTGAAAAATCTATTCATCTCTTGTTTCATGAGATTTTAAAATATCTTTATGAATGAGTTTTCTTAAAAGGTACAACTGCATAAATGCGCTGCTATTATATGCCGTATGCAACATATAAAATAACACCTCAACTCTAGAAAAGATGGCATCACATATGCTGAATGCAACATTCCTAAATATCCTGCCCATCTGAGAAAATTGAAGAGATTTAAATACGACATGTAGAATTTAATATCGCATACCCCCTCTTCAATATTACAATTGAAACTTTATTTAAGACTCCTAGACTATGTAATAACCATGTTTGGTTCCCACATAAAAATGTTTGATATCCAATGCTAAATTTCTTATCTCTAATAACTTTCAACAACCAATGTTCCTAGGTATCTCAAAATCCAATATGTGTGTCTATATATATATATATATGAAATATCAAAAAATAAAATTTGATGCCATATAATAGCAAGCACATCACAATTTCATTTCCAAATAAGACCTGGTATATTAAACATATGTATCTTATATAGACATAGGAGATACTTGCACTTTACAAAAGTGCTAGGATGGGGCATTCCAAATGGCAATGTAAGTGTCAATGGGTCATCAATGCAGCAATTATAATAGTTATAGCCCCAGAAAAACAGGTGATTCGGCTATTAAGTACAATCTTGGAAACTGTGATACAGTTTCTTACACTTTATAAACCACTTGAACAGCCATCAGTTTCAAATTCAATGACCAAAAAATGAGTCCACCAAATATTACGTGGTTCATAATACAGACAAGAAATCGGTCTATCCATGTGTAACAAACCAAGATTCAAAAGTGACAATAAATAAGTTGACGACCAGTTCCCAAAGACATATGACATGAAACTCCGGTCACTTGAACTACCAGATACCAATAACACAGATCACTGAACGAGAAAAATGAGTGCACCGAATTCAATTTCTTTTTTTTAAAAAAAAAAAAAGCAATAATAAAAAGACATAATGGAGATAATGAAAAACTGAAGCTATCACTTCTTACCCCTTTCTCGGATGATCAAATCGTAGTAAGGCCAAACAAACACAAACAAACAAAAAACACACAGTAACAGTTGAAAACTCAATTTCCAGCTTTCCACGTGTAGATGAACTAAGATGACAATAGCGAGAAAAGAAAAAGAACACGAAAACCCAGACACGAAAGCAGAACGCAAAAGGGACGAGCGAACTTGAACCTAACTATAAATGAGAACTTTCTAAAAAGAAGGGAACCCGAGAAACCGCGAGCAGACAAACTAACAAATAAATCCACCAAAAGGAAAGTAAGGAAAACCAAAAAAGGGGAAACAAATCGTCAAAAAGAAAGGCCGCAAAAGGAAACAAACCTGGCCTTTGACCTTCAAATTGATGTGCCCAGACTGATCGTTGGGCTTCTTGTCCTCCTCTTGCTGAGTATTCGGAGTCCCAGACATACTTGTTCGTCTTCCTCTTCCTCTCGCAGACCAAAATTAGGGTTTAATTTTGCTTTTCCGTTACTAGAGACTCTGGATTCTATGCGTTCTGGATATATAAAGTGGTTTATTAGTCGTGCTGGTCTCTGAACACGGACGAGGAAGAGGAAGACTCGGGTTTCCATGTGTCTCCATTTGATTGGATCGTTTTAGTTCATTTCCTTCATCGACTTTTGACTTCTGAGAGACTCATTATCCAATCCTCATTATCCAATCCAATAAACCGTTTGGGACCGGATACATTCTGCCATTCGAAACAAATCTTATCCACAAGATAAAGTTTGATATTTTTGGTAAATATTTTTTGAACTGTAAAATTAAAAAAAAAATTATTTTTAAAATTTTAATTAAATATTTATAATATTATATAATCAAACCACTTCTTATACTTTGTTTTTAATTTGATCTTTGACGTTAAAATGTGGGTGGACTTTTTGGTGTTTTTAATAAGGTCGATATATAAGATGTTGTCAAGGTGATAACTGTATATTAAAATATTAAAATTAAAAAATGATCTCAAATTTTTTTATGTTAATATTTTAGCCCCTAACTTTTTTTAAAAAAAATCATTTGTTATCTCAACCCCATCAAATTAAAAAATTTATAATTTCAACTCTATACTTTATTTATTTTACAATTAACCCAAAATTATTCTTTCATTGAAAATAATAAAAAATGATAAGATATATTTTAGTCTCAAATCTTTTGTTGAATGATAAAAATTTTGATAACTAAGTCATCGTAGAAGATAAAAATGGTTAATAATAGGATATGAATGAAGGATAATGTAAATATTGGGCTAACAATAGAATAAATAATATATATGGGTGAAGTTGTGAATTTTATAATTTTTAAGAGTTGAGATAATAAAACAAACATTTTTTAAACAAATTAGGGGCTAAAACATAAATATAAAAATATTTGGGATCATTTTCCATTTTAACATTTTAATGTACAGTCATCACTTTAACCTAATTGGCAACATCTCATTTGCCCACTTATTAAAAGCATTGGTGCCTTCAAATTTTCAAAGGCACCCAAGAATCCACCAAAAGAAAAATCTAACTTGGGCAATTATTGACATACTGATACCATGTTAAATCACATATAAGACAAAATTAATTTTTATATATAATAAAAGGTTAATAAAAATACAATAACAGGGATTAATAAAAATTTATTCAAATTTAAGGATTTAATTATGAACTTTTAAATTATAAAAACTAAATTAAAATTATGCGAAATTATAAAAGCTAAAAATATAATTTTTTTCAAATAATCTTGTTCTTCCTCATTTGTTATGACATTCATGAAAATTAGGGATCAAGTAGAAGTGTGGGGTTGCATAATTCTACCCACACAGTGAACTCCACCATTTTGGAAATGATTCAAAGCAAGAAATTCGGTGCCTATTATTTTTTCAATATGACAAGAAAATGAGGGAATAAAATATTTGAGGATTTAAATTCAAATAACATCCATAATTCAAAATAGAGACCAACTTTTCGTTGGTGCAATTTATGATAGTCGTTGAGACAAATTTAATCATAATTAAATTAATCCTCCTTATGCCTATAGGAGGTTACGCTAAAAAAAATTATGTCGAGTGGAAGTCAAGATTCCATCAATTAAAAAGTTGGGGGAAAATTAATTTTAAGAAAATAATACTCCACAATACTAAGTATGTATGTTAAAATTCATTGTGAAAATTATGAAATTATACAAATTTGAAAATTAGAGTTTTTATACATGTCCGAATGAGTTGATCCCAAACAAGAAGGATTAAAGTTTCAGATCAAAGCACCTGAAAACAAAGGAAAACTAAGGTTGGGGTTTGATAAATTAGATTTTAAGAATACAGATAACATGTAATTTTAAAAGACATATGAGCTTTATAAGATTTTCTAGAATTTGAAGATAATGCACAGATGAAATGCCTAAAAGAAAAATCTAAGCTATAATTCATTATTGATGCTTAATATTAGTGTTTGAATTCTCACTGAGTAAGAAGAGTCATTTATTAAGATATTAATTAAGCTAATCCAGTAAACATAGTCAACTAAACAGTAAAATGTAACTTACAATAAACTGTGTATTGTCAAATTACACAATTCATTTAATTTTATCAATTTTAGTTTTTAAAAGTTATTAATTTTGATTTTTTAAATTTATACAATTTTTTAATATAAATCGTCATATCAGCACAAATAAAGTATGAATATAAAGAATCCAAATTTTTTCTATGACTTGTTTAACTCTTATGAAATTCCACTTATGTTGGCAATTAAAAAACATATTGTTTTTGGTTAAAGTAATACATGAGGAAGCACTTTTATGAATTAGCTATGCTCAAATGGTTTGAACAAAAACCTAAGAAGATCTATATCCTTTGCAAAAAATTGACCCCCTTTTACAAATTACTTCTAAGAAAATTACTACACACTTTTTTTCATGCATCTTATTATTTAACTAAAATTAGGGTTATTCATGGGTTTTAACTTGGTCATATTAAGTTAGGTTAGTTAGATCAAAATTAAAAAAAAATTATAATTTTTATTGGATCCAACTTTGTCACATGATCAATTTAAACTAGATTTTAGAGTTACACAAGACTCAATCTAAAATTAGATCGAGTCATGACGGTGGAGTTTAGAAGTGGAAGGAGTTTGTTTGGCTTTGAAATTATGGGGTTTGTTTATGGTGACGTAACTTTTGAATTCAGGTTCTTTAACGTATGATTCATTAGGTATGTTCGAAGGGAAGTTGACTGAAGGGGGAATAGATAGTAATTTGCAACTTTAAAATACTTACGAAGATTTTAAATTTTAATATTATTTGAAAAATATTTAAAATATATCTTAGAATTTTAGAAATACATAATAAAAGAGTTCTAAAACAAGATTCTAAAATTCTAAGGCAAGGATATTTTAGATTAAAAAATTTTGTTCGGTAAATCCTTTTGAATAATTTTAAAAATAATTTTTTTATAGTAAATACTTTAAATTTGTGGTCTTAAGCATAATTTTCATTAAAAATTTTTACTTAATTATGGGTTATGGTTTTTAAAATAAGTCAACTCATCCCTATGCATGCTTAACTCTTTCATAAAAGAAATTCTAGAAAACCTCTCAAGTGAGTCAATGCATGAACCTTATGAGCTAGCTTGATTAATTTGCGGATTGAGTGGATTTAGAAACGGATCTAAGATTTAATTCCAAGAGACAAAAGTCTTTCAATCAAAGATTTAACGTCACAATCTTAACTAATAAGACGTAATCGGCAAGGGGATCGAGGTACCCTTCGCCCTCGTAAGCCTAATTGACATATCAAGAAATTAGACATTTACTAAACATACAAAATTTTCATTAGATAAAACTAAGACAGAATACCCACAAATACATATGCCAAAAGAATCAGTTTACTCTTGTGTAGAAATTTTAACAAAATCTCCCCTAAAATAGACCATATGAAATTTCTACAACAAAAAATTTGACACACAATAAGATGGAGAGCTTTGGTCTCCAATATATATATATATGTATATGCACACACACACACACACACACAACAACCCATCATCAACAAATCAATAGCAAAAGACCATTTGCATGTATAAAAGGGGAGCTACTAATTCTAATTACAAATTTTCTTTAAAAGAAGAGTTCTTGCCCTTGCAATAACAAGGCTCACCAAAAGTAAGATACAACCGCAAGCTCATACTCTATAGATAGGTGTTTTGGACTAACACTGTGATATGAAAAATGTTATGTAATGTGGGGTGAGTAAAAGCTCAGTAAGCAGTTAAATTATATAAAGGAAGGGAAAGACTAGCTATGGTAGAGTTTTTAAAAGAAAAAAAGAAATCATATGTTGTCTTAAAACCAAACATCTTTCATGGTTAGTACAAATAGTGCAATATATGGAACATGTTATAAACTTTCGTAAAGGCCTCAATAATAAAATTATAAATCTAGTTTTAAATGAAAACAAATCAATACATAAGTAATACAAGAGTATTTCAAAACCAACATAATGTTTGGGAACATCTTACAAAACCATTAGATATTAGAAAATAGAGCTAGCCCAAGACTAGTATAATCATAATAGAACATATATTAGTCACAAGTTTCAGGCTTGAAATATTCAAAATAATGACCTTAAGCCTCAGCGGAGTATTATAATAGTGACATCATGCCCAATCATATCAGAACACATACCATAGTGCACTATGGCTAATATCTACTACTATTAGCTACATGGTCTTGTTTTGGATGCATTCCAAAAATTTCTCTAACATATGTAAATTTATAATCCAATATCAGAGTTTCAGAAATTTTGAACCAAATTTTTTATAAAGACTGATAAAAGTATCTAAATGTCATAATCCTAGTACATAGTATATGCAGAATCAAATATCTTTATAATTAAAGAATCAAGGTCATTCATGAGTAGAAAACCAGAGTATTCAAAGTGCATAATAGAAAAGCTCAAAAGTTCAGAATTATTTCTATTCACCTGACCAAAGTCCACACAACTTACTCCCTTTCCAGTTGAGTAAATGCAATTGTTATGACCCTAAAAACAAATTATAGAACTTTAATGTTTCATGTTAAGAGGCATCATAACTCAGATAAATTCTAACAAGTTTATACAATGAGTTGGCATTCACAATCCATTTCGAAACTTTATTTCTTTTCTTTAAAGTAACTTATATTCCACTTCATATCTTGAGTCATCATAACTAGCACATATATTTACATATACTTAGAAAATACTTTGGGATCAAAATGCTTTATAACTTAACATTGCAATTGCACCAATAACCAACAAAGATAAATTGCATTAAGATATTCCAAGGTTTTTAATAATGTTTATATGACTATATAATTTCCACTAATTTCACTTCCCATTACTTAGCTTATTTCCAACATAAGACAATGATATTTCTTAATATGACATTAAACACACTTGCCAATTATCATAATCTAAATAAGCAATTCAAAACTAATACTAGCCTTTAGTAGCCCATTCTTTGCTTCTTATAACCTTTAAGTTATCCAAGCTTACCAATTGGGTCAAAAATTATATCAACAATAACTAAAGTAATTTATTCAATAATTATAATCACTTTCAATACACATTCATTGAACAGGCTTTCTCTAATCAACAATTAAATTTAAGATAATTTGAGAAAAAAGTGACTTACCACTCCAAACGATAACTTCCAACTACTAAAAATTTTTCTTCGGACACTAAGGATCAAGAAATCTTCATATATCATCACTCTACACACTTCAACTTCCTACTAAGAAAGAATGACTTTTAACTGAGTGATCCAATCATCAAATTAACACATGGGGATTATTAGATACTTACTTAACATAAAAAACCCTAAGAAAATTTCACAAAAATCCTTCAAATCAAGCTCCAATTCAAATTATTACTTACTATTCACATTCTACATTTAAATTTAATGATTTTCAAATTCAAGACCCAAGTCACCAAATTGGAAGCAAGAGTTAGGGGAGAACTAGTTGAAAATCACTTATAAAGAGAAGCTTTCAAGAATTTTTTAGTAACACTTACTAAATTGTGCAAAGTTTAGCTTACAGCCACTATTCACATGCATTTTAGACATTTGGGAAGGGAACTTCAAATTCTGAATATATAACATGAAATTAAGAGTAGAAAATGATAGTTGTGCAAAATTTATGCTAGAATAGAAGCCCTATTGAAATCAAAAGGAAAACTTATAGATAGAGCTCGAGTTACTCTTAAAATTGCCCCTGATGTTGGGGCATCATTAGAGGGAGTTCTTGCTAAAGTCTGTACCTTGTTTGACCACTCGCACAATGGATGACAACGATGAAGGACTTGTTGTTGGTGAGATTCGAAGGTAGAGAATAAAGGAAGTATGAAACTAAGAGGGAGAATGCATGATAAAGAATGCCAGCAGGGAAGAAGAAGAAAGTTTCAAGGTATTTTTGTAATTTCACTCCTTAAAAGACTCGTGGTAGCCCAGGAAAAAAATATAATATGATGCTTGGGGATTTGAACTCATACCCTCTTGGTTGTATAGGTAAATCTTAGTCTTTTAAGCCAACTAAAATCTCATGAAAAAAAAAAAAAGAATGAATGTGAACCCATACAAAATATATATCGAGATCAAAATCAATGAAAATGACAAAACAAACAAATATTTCATTTTCTTTTATTTTATTCTCTTCCACTTTACCTTTAATTTTTGAATTACATTGATATTTCCTATATTAAAAATGCACCAGCCAATTACTTCTCTATAAACTCGTAAACCTTATTACTACAATATCCCATACAACTAAAAATAAAAGGATACTCTTGTTTTGAAAAAAAGTTTAGCTAATTCAAAGAACCTATTGAAGTTTAATGTAGTCTTGTTTTATATTGAAACGGATTTCCTCAAGTTTTACAAATATGAGAATCTTGTTTGACAAATCTCAACGGTTGGTTTAAAATTTAATGGTTTGTATTATTATTAATAAAATATAAATAGTTGTAATTATTTTTTTATTTATAAATCTAAATTATTAAATTACTAAAAATAAAAAAATAACTCGTCTTTTTTCATATCCAAGAACTTGTTATATGCATCAAATCCAATAATGTTGTAATGTACGAAGGAACAAATTTCTACTACACAAATCTGCATATTTTTTTGGTTCAGTGATAGCTCTCCAGAACATTACCATGTGAGATTCTGAACGTTGATCCAGTAACAAACAAAAAAGTCCTTCTTACCCAAAATTTATATACACTCTTCCTTTTCCTCGTTCCACTTAAGCAACGTCTTTACCAAATATCTAACGTTCCAATTTTCACCTAAAAGCACTTTTTCATTTCCCACCAGTACTCCTTCATCACTATTCGCGTCCATCACTGACACGTGGCGGAAATCTACAAGAAGAGATTGGTGATTACTGTGTGCCCGAGAAGTAGATTATCATCATTCTGATACCACAAACGTAAACGTCTGTGCTTAAAACGGTCGAGTTTTGTGGGGCCACGTGACAAATGAGTATTGAGTGGGACCAACTAACCCCATGTGGTGGGTCTTTCTCGCCCTCTCTTCTGCCGATGCTGCTTCTTCTTCTTCGCTAGCATAAACCCTAGACGCCTTCGTAGCTCAACTTGTATTGAAGGTGGTCCCGTTAATTCTCTGTCCTTTTGCTACTGTAACTGACACAGCGGGTCCCACCTCCTCGTTCCTATCAATGCCTCCTCCATAAATAAAAAGAGCACCACTTGCACATTCCTTCTCACACAAACACCCACTTATTCACCAAGAAGAGATAGAAATTACAGCGCAAACATCTCAACATTCTTCCTCCTTGGTCCTCTCGTGCTCTGTTTCTTCCACCGGAGCCAGAGCATGAAGCCACTCATTGTCACCGCTGCCTTCTTCCTCATCTCCCTTCTCTCTGTTGCAGGTAATGCCTAGTTAAGCTTCGGAAATGGAGTCGCATTGTGCTTCATGGGTATTGTTCCTTTCTGGGGTTTTCTTTTTCACAATGCTGAGGAGGTTTTTGGGTGTTTTTGTTTTTGCAGATGCTGGGTCGATAGGAGTGAACTATGGTCGTGTCGCGAACAATCTTCCGTCGGCGGTGAAGGTGGTTCAGCTGATGAAATCTCAGGGTATAGAGCATGTGAAAGTTTACGACACGGACCCTACCGTTCTCAAGGCCTTGTCCGGTACCGGAATCAAGGTCACTGTAGATCTGCCCAATGAGCAACTCTTCACGGCGGCTAAAAGGCCCTCCTTTGCTTACTCATGGGTCCAGAAAAACGTCGCCGCTTACCACCCTCACACCCAGATTGAAGCCATTGCCGTCGGTAACGAAGTCTTCGTGGACCCGCATAACACCACCAAGTTCCTCGTTCCCGCCATGAAAAACATTCAGCAAGCTCTTGTCAAGTACAATCTCCACTCCGATATTAAGGTTTCTTCCCCCATTGCTCTCAGTGCACTAGGAAACTCGTACCCTGCTTCAGCTGGGTCATTCCGACCGGAACTCATTGAACCCGTTTTCAAGCCCCTGCTGGACTTTCTCCGCGAAACGGGGTCGTATCTGATGGTTAATGTGTACCCTTTCTTCGCTTATGAGTCCAACGCTGACGTAATCTCTTTAGACTACGCTTTGTTCAGGGAAAACCCGGGTGTGGTAGATCCGGGTAACGGGTTACGGTACTTGAACCTCTTCGACGCCCAAATCGACGCCGTTTTTGCCGCTCTCTCTGCTCTCAAATACGACGACGTTAAGATCGTTGTTAGCGAAACGGGATGGCCCTCTAAGGGAGATCAGAATGAGGTGGGTGCGAGCGTAGAGAACGCCGCTGCGTACAACGGCAATCTCGTCCGCAAGATCCTCACCGGTGGTGGGACCCCCCTCAGACCCAAAGCAGATCTCACCGTTTATTTGTTCGCACTGTTCAACGAGAACCAGAAGGTGGGCCCCACATCGGAGAGGAACTTCGGGTTGTTTTACCCCGACGAGAAGAAGGTTTATGACATCCCCTTGACCATGGAGGGGCTCAGAAACTACCACGACCACCCGTCGTCATCGCCGGCGCCGGAAAAAGGCGGCCAACCTCAGACATCGCCATCTTCCGCCGCGCCTGTTAACGGCGGAGGAGGGGTGTCGAAGAGCACAACGGCGAACACGTGGTGTGTTGCGAATCCGGATGCGGTGAAGGATAAACTGCAGGCGGCTCTCGATTATGCTTGTGGTGAGGGAGGTGCTGACTGCCGTCAGATTCAGCCAGGCGCCACGTGTTTCGATCCTAATACCCTCGAGGCCCACGCGTCGTTCGCTTTCAACAGTTACTACCAGAAGAAGGCACGCGCAGGCGGTAGCTGCTATTTCGGAGGTGCGGCGTACGTGGTCACGCAGCAACCTAGTGAGTACCCTATCAAAACCCTTCTTTAACATCTCGTATATCTCCGTTGATTCTAATCAAGCTTACTTTAGAAAAGTGAATCACTAAAACGCTAACGTGAGTGGAGCGCCATAGGGAAATCCGGGCCCAGGACAGGTGTCTGTAGAAACGTCAAAAAGGCACGTGATAGGGTCGACAGTAAGGGAATCTTTTTCAATGTGTGGCACTGCTTATTGGGCAGAGTGAAGCTTTATGGTGGCACGATAATTAGGCTACTAACTCGGTAGATTTTTTTTTGACCCAATAGTAAATTACACACCACTGTCTATTACTACTACCCACATAATTTAATTCCGGATCTGAATTTTTTTACAGTCATATATGGTTTGTCTAGTTCAAGTTTTTAGAATTTAATTTATATAATTATTTTAATATTATAACTTGGATTTTTTTGGGAGAATTGAATTGAATATTAAAATACAAAAGTTGGTGAAATTTGCTAGCTTTACGGAGGCGAGAGTCAAAAAGATGAAGTAGGTCTGTCAGCCTGTCTGATCACATAGGATTCCAAAAAAATGACCTTTAAGGCAAAAAAAAAACCAACTTGTTGAGTTCCTTTTTATATTTTTGGTTTTGTTGGCAAAAATTTTGGGTTTTGTTAGCAAAATTTTAAGCAATAAAAAGTAGGGTTTTGTTAATATTAATAAAAAATTAATTAAGATTAATATTATGTTTAATAAATAATTTTTTAACCATTGTTTTAAGGTATTCGTTAGTAAAATTTATAAAATTAATTTATAAGTATTTATTGTTATTGATAATTAATATAATAAATAATTTGTTAGCAAAATCCTTAATATTTTTCATTTCTTATTATTATTATTAACGAGGATGAGATATATGAATGTGCAGGGTATGGAAAGTGTGATTTTCCGGCAGGATATTGAGAATGAATGAAGGGAGCTGACATACATGTTACATTTTACATACACGTGGGCTGATTTTGGTGTGTAAAAAGTGGAAGGTGGTAGTAGGAGAGAGTAATGGAGTTATTTATTGGAGTGGGTTTGGAGATTATTTTGGGGTTTGGGATGTATGAATCATAATAAGGAGATGTATGAATCATAATAAGGATAATTACTAGTCACCTAGTAGAGTAGGTAGGTTATATTAACTTGGAGACTTCATTGTATGTTACTTTAATTTCACTCTGCAATATTATGTGTATCATTTATATTACTAATGAACCTGTTATTGTGAATCTAGTGAAGTTAGAGCACCCCATAGAGGTATAGATGAAAATTTAATAGTTTAAATTTTTTTAAATACAATACAATATAATTTGAACCTAAAGCCCACCATATGCCCACTTTTTCAGTGATTCAAAGTCAGGAAGGAAAAAAAGACTTCTAAGTGTGTATACAATATCAATAATTATAAATGAATTAATAAATACTCTTTGAATTAATAAATATTCTTTGAATTTGACTGTCCACAAATTAAAGTAACATACAATGTACACCGTTGGATAAGATTTGACTGTCCACAAATTTTTCTGTATAATTAAACAAAAAAATTATGAAAAATATGGAGCGTTGGATCTTACAATACTGGAAAAAATTTACTCTCGTTCTCAACCGTTTGTTTAGGCAAAACTCTAAATCTTCTGCTATAAAAAAAAATAAAATTTACAGCAGGAATGCTATAATGTATAATGTATAAATAAAAAAAATTGAAAGAAATAAATAAGTATTTCTATCCTACAACACTTAAAACCTTACAGCAGATGAACCTGTCCCAATGAATTGGACCCACTTAATTTTAGGTCAACATCTTGGGTATATTTTATGAAAAAAAATTAAGGAAAGAAAAATGCAAATGCCACTAGTGTCGTGTATCAGGGGAAGAGGAATCAAGACTCGAGAGACTCTGTGTTGGAACTTGAATAATAAAAAAATAAGGAGATAAAATTCTGTGGCATGTACATGTGAGGGTTATTATTGTGTGCCACTGGACTACAACTAAGCATACAATGAGGCAATTTAATATTGTATTCATAATGTTCATCATGCACTATAAGAAAATCTTCTACACAATGGAAGAAAAAACAATGCTTTTCTCACAAAGTAGCTAGTTGAAAATTTGATAATGAAAAAATATTAGTTAGTCTTGGTATATTTAAATAGTAACTAATTTAATGTATCAATTTCAATAATATCATTAAAAAAGAATAGAAGAGACCATTAAAAAAAATAATATTATTAAGATTGATACATCACATTACTAGTGATATCGATGTATCAATTTCAAATATTATTGATTTTAGACTAAATTGCACAAAACTCTTATAAATTTTAGACACGTATAGATAATTTTTTTGGTCTTCAAAACTTAACAATAAATTCTCTTAAACATGAAATTATGATAAATATGATAAATAAGTTTGCAAAATGGTACTGTATATTAATTGCATTTCATTAAGCACAATATATTATTGATTTTTGACTAAATTGTACAAAACTCTTAAAAATTTTAGGTCATGTGCAAAAAAAGTCTTTTGACCTTTAAAATTTGACAATGAACTCCCTTAAACATATAAGATTATGTGCAAGTAAACCCTTGAAATTAGTTAGCTAATTATTTTACTAATAGATATATGATAAATAAAAATAGTATTTATACATGACTTAAAGTTAAGTAGTTATTTGTACTTAACATAAAATTTCAGTGAATTTTTTTGTGCAAAAAGTTAAATTTTAAGGTGATCCTTTCAATCATGATTGGGTTTTTTGACAAATTTAAAAGTTTAAGGGAATATATTGTCAAATTTCAAAGATCAGAATAATTATTTACACACGATCTAAAGTTAATGTATTATATATAATTTAGCATTGTTTTAATATATGTTAAACATGTTTTGAATATCCACACACACACACCATATGTATATATATGTGTATATATAAACTCGTGTATAGCATGCATATGTACTTGTAAAAAAAATATATATATATAGCTTACTATTTTTTGTTTAAATATTATTTCTGAAAATATAATGAAAGTAAAAAGTATATGATGTTCATTTTTATTTTTCTTTAGAACAAATCCATTGAAAAAAATTTAAAACATTAAAAAATTTGAATATGACTCCCAACACAGATTATAGTGCTTGATAGGCTGTGCGCATTGTTTTGCAATTTATAAATTATTATTATTACATTGAGGAATTGTATTCTTAGGAACCAAAAGTTAGCTTGATGATTAAGAATTGATTATATTTGAAGAAACGAGACACTTTAGACAATCACTAGTTTATAATTATCTGTTTGAATCATTATAGTAGTAGAAAATCTGCAAAATTGAAAAAGAAAAAAATTTGTACATTATTAAATTTGTATTTAAAATCTATGCATTATAATCCTAAATGTGATCTTTAGTCTTTGTTATTGGGTATATAGTTATATAGGGTTGAATATTAACTTAATTGGCCTAGCCATGTCAATTCGGATTTAACCTGTCTAATAAAAAAATATGCATCTTTTGATTGAGTCACAAGTTGACATGAGATCAAGTTTAATTCGAGTATTATTTTTTAAAAATTTTTTAATTTATTTACAATATTAATTATTTTTAAATTTTAATTACTTTTCATTTTAAATTCTAATTTTATTTATTATTTTTTTATTCATTTCAAATTTTAATTTTTTCATTTGTTATTAAAAAAATATTTTTATTAATAAATTTTTTTTTTCTATTGACTATAAACTCAATACTATTTTGATACGGATTTGACACTAATTTAGTAATGAATTTTTGAAAGGAAAAAATTCATCCCAAAAATTTGTCCATAAACTTTTTTTTTTTAAAAAAAAAAATCTAAAATGTGTGTAAGGGGTTTACAACAAAATTAGGGATGAAATTTTAGAAACGGACCCAGTCTTGTCAAAATTTTGTCCCAAAGTATGTCATTTAATCACAAAAAACAAAAATTCTAAGACAGATTTAAGAAAAATTTGTCACAGATTAAACACTGGATTGATTTCTGTACCTAAAGCCTTTTTTCCTTGTAGTGATATCACCTTTAGAGATGGATGAAAAACACACGAAGATTTACGTACATCAATATTTGAAATCTCTTGAAGAATGGTTTGGAATTTCAAAGTAAAAGTTTTAAGAAGAGAGGAAATGTGATTATATTTTCAAAATAATTTATGTTTAAAAATAAAATATTTTAGACGATCGCTTGTTTACATCATGGCTGTTTGAATAATCACAGGAAAGGTAAATCTGTAAAAAAAAAAAAAAAAAAAAAGGGAAGCAATATGTTGATTTGAGCACTTGATGGCCAAATTGGTAGTATCTTGAAGTGAATTTGGAAGAGATAATGATTTATCGATATCTCTCTTTAATGATTTAAGTTTGACTATTGTTAAGAACAATTTACAATTAAAATTGTAAATATATTGGGATAAGATAGTGCGCTTTAAGATTATTTTAAAACAATTTTTTCATAGTATTTATTTCACGAAAATAAAAATTATTATATTTTTTGACTTATTATTGAATTTTTATTTTGGTTATTGACTTATTTTATTTTTTAAAATGACTTTTTCATAAATTGAAAATTATCAATTTTGATTGCCCACTTTTAAATTCATTACCATATAATCCTCAAGTTAAGTCCTATTAATTTATATAGAAAAAGTAAAAGTGATAATTTCTAATATGTGAAAATAATTTTAGAAAATAAAAAAAATGAGGGAATAAAATGATAATTTTATGATTAATCAAGGAATAAAATAATATTTTTTTCTTCTATTTTTAACAATATTAGACACGCAAATATAAATACACAAATGTAGAGTCTAATACACGAATATAAATACGCAAATGTATATTACTCCCTTGATGGAAATAGATTTGGTAAAACTAAAAGTTTAAATGTAAGTGAGTTTGATGAAATTTTGACAGTTAGATAAAGATTTAAAAATTCAAATTTTAAAAGATGTTAAAAATTATTTAATATTTATTAAAATTTAAATTATTAGATAAAAATTTAATAGCTCAAATATTTTAAATCCAGTGAATTTGAATTCTAATGTTGAGAATTCTAATCTCTCACTTCATATATGATGCAAGTACTATTTATTTTTTATTTTTCAATAAAATTTATTTTTTAGATGTGAGATTAAAAATTTATATTATATAGAATAGTAATTTAAACTTAATTTTTTATTTAATTTTACTAAAATGATAAATGAAAAAAAACACTATTATAATATTTTATTTTTGAATTTAGTCTTATTTTGCTTTTTTATAAATTAAAAATTTTTAAATAGTTCTTTATTTTTTGATATAATTTCATTTTAATTTTTTATAAATTGAAAGTCTCAAAATGATCTTTTACTTTTCAAATTTTGACTTAAAATTTTCCTTAATCTCATTTTGAGAGAAATTTCTTTAGATTAAAATTTGAACAATAAAAATTTATTTTGAGACTTTTAATTTGTTAAGAACTAAAATAAGACTAAGGTAAAAGTGGAAAAAATATTGGCCGCTACAAACACGCTTATATGATAGTTAATTTAATATATATTTATCATTTCTTTAATATCCTTATTTTTTTTAAGAATAATTTAATTGAAATTAGTAAATTAAATAATACTTGCCAATATTGTTTTTAAAAATTAAAAGGTAAGTGAAATGGGTCCTACTAGTCCAAGAGATAGGAATGATTCATTGTAGAATCCCTCCTTCAAAAAGTGCTGCTCAAAGTTACAGCAACGCATCTCATTGAACCAAACTTTTTTTTATTCGGTTTTATTGCCCTTTTAACATTAATGAATGTAAAATATTCCCCAAATGACCAATCAAATGGAGTTTTCACGTCATAGTTCTACCAAGTTGTTCCTATTCTACTCCATAGACATAAAGCTGTGCTTCTTATGCATTGTACTTTTTCTTAAAGGCATTTAAGATATTTAGTTGTATGGATACTTTATAATTTTTTTTAATTATATTTAACAATTAATATTTATTATTGTATTTTTTATAACGTATATTTAAAATTGAGTTACTCAAATTAATAATTCTTTAAAATAAAAAATTGATAACTTATTAAAATTTGATTTGATGATTACAAATAATTTAAAAACCAGCTATCCAAAATTTCAATTGCAGAGATATTTGTTGTTGCATTTTGTATTTTGTTTGTGTTTTATGTTATTCAAAAAACGTTTGATTTGATTAATTTTGATAAAAATAATTATTTTTTAAAATAATTTCTTAAACCATGGCACTAGGAAAAATTGTCAAAAAGAATTCAATTCGTTGTATTGTCAAATTTAGCCTACAATAATAATAATAATAATAATTACATTTTCATAATTAAAATAATATTTTATTCAATTTTAATGTTGTCTGGAAAGTATAAAAACTTCATTGCCTTGTCTACTTGCTAACTAACAAAAATATTTTAAATATTTCTAAATAATTTGATTAATAATGTTTATAATCTTACCTTTCAAAAGATTGATTTGCTAACCCTAATCTCCTTTAAAGTCGACTCTGTGTGTGTGTGTGTGTATAATATTTGATAAAATGCCAACCATTTTACGAAAACCCAACTTAGCTTAGTAAAGTGATTGGTCATTCGTCAAATTAAAATAGGTTTCGTCCAGATAAATTAGTATATTTTGACTTCTCTCTACATTATCCACATTTTAATTTATATAATATCTGATTTTTCAATATTCATTTTTTAAAACTTATTTTAGTATTCTTATTATAATATACAAAATTTTTTAAAAAATATCATTTTAGTCATTGACTTATAATTAAATTATTTTACATATTTTATTTCTTAAAATATTCTCTAATGAATTGAAAATTATCACTTTTATCATGAAAAAAAAAATTGTTTTGGCCGCTTACTTTTTGTGATAGCGCCAATTTGACCCTATACAAATTATCAAAATGTTGTGAAAAAAAATTCTAGAGTTACCTAACAAGTTTTTAAGTTTTGATACTACACAGGTGAGGTACTATTTTGATATTGTGGTTTTATGAGTTTTAAGAGACTATTTTAATATTTTAAGTTTTAGAAAACTAACTTGACATTAATGTTGAAAGCGGGGAACCAAAATAGTTTTTTTGTGGTTAACATAATTTAATTTAATAGACTCTATATGATAGTAACTCCAAAAGTAAAAAAATTAAAAATAAAATTTTTAATCAATAAAAAGCTATTTTGCTGAATATGATGAATTAAAATAATAATTTTTTCATAAAATTATTATAAATATAGATAGTTAGGGCAACAAAAACTCATAATAGTACATTGTGTTATCATTCACTTTCACTTTAATGGAGTGGGAATAAATTAGAAAAGGAGTCCGCAGCCCTATTTGATAGATTATGTGGACAGTATAAATTCCATTCGCTCATAAAAGTGGCAAGTTCACACCCTAAAAGTGCACCGCCCTTTTATTTTTTAAAAGTATTATAAATTAATTTAATTCGGCCTTTTCGTTATCTGAAGCCATGTGATTCCATACTTATGTTCATAGATATCTATTTATTCTATGGCATCTAGTGAACTGTGCCCTTAACATTGTTGTTAGATCCTTTATATTCAATAAACACTGTTCATGTACTTTTGTTCACCATTTTTTTATCAACTTTTATTCACATTAGTTAGTGCTTAATTAATATTTAATATTATGATTAGATTCAACAATATATATATATATATATATATATATATAGTAAATGAGTTCTTTTTGTTCTATCTGAATGCTTGGAGTGCATTTTTTGTTTTTGTTTTTAAATTAAATTTAACAATAAATGTTAATCATCGTACAAAATTTAGTAATTTATATTTAAAGTTAAGTTATTAAAATTAATAATTTTTAAAAATTCAATTTGACCATTACAAACAATTTAAAAACCATCTTTACTAAATGAGAAACTGCAGAAATACGTTGATCCTTGTTTGGAAAAAAAAATCCTATAATAAGACCATATATTGTAAATTCTACAGTAATAAATTTTGACTATTAAATAGAAATTCAATGGTATAATTTATTACTATAAAATATAAATTTTTTCAAAAAATCATGAATCATTAAGTTTAAGGCAAAATATCCAGTGCACTAAAAAAAAAAAAATCCCCGTCTTCGCCTTCTTCACCTTCGCCTTTTTTTTAGTTTCCCCTTAAATTCTGACATAGGTCATTCAAGAATCTCATGGAAAGTAGTTATTAAACAATATGGAAATGGCGGCCCTATGACAATGATATAATTATTACGTATGAGCTATCCTTTTTGTGTCTTGATATACAAAGTCCTAAAGGCCCGTCACTTTCCGCTTTCTAAGACTATTAATCAAATAAAAGTCTAAAATATTATATAAATCATTATCACGTTATTCATTGTTTTAAAAATAATAATTACATTATCATGTCACCATCTATAGGCAACAGTACAAGTGGCTAGAGAATTAACTATCCTAAAATATTCCTTGAAACTTAGACCACATTCTGTCAAAAGGCGGATTCGAATATTTGCCTATAAATATAAATGATAATTGCATGTAGTAAAAAAATAATCTAAAAATCAATTGCAACACCTGCAGATAATTTGAATATTCTTTGAGAATGTGTAACCAAGTGTATTCAAATGTTTTAATATAAAATGGTTTAAATGGAAAAAAATGAGGAAAAATTTATTTCTAAAATTTGAACCAAAATGTGTTTGTAGGCCTTTACTTGAAATATTGGGCTAAGGTGACTTTCGGATGGAAAATAGTCCAATCCAACAAACCTGTAGGATTTAGGGTGTCAAGTGTGTTTTAGGCCCTATGTGAAAATGGGCTGAAATAATTTGGGCCGGACATATTTGTTTCAATGAAGCCATGATCTCAGGCCCATTGATTGTAAATTAAGGCCTTGTATAATTATCCCATATGCAGATAGTGAAATGTCCAATGGTCAAAAGAAAAGGCCATGAGCAAAATAGGATGTCAAATCTTTCTATTTTTCTAGGCTTTTTTTTTATTCTGACACTGTAGTACATAATAATAATGGTTCCACATGATGCTTAAAAATTTATAATTTCTTAACATGATGATCATGTGGAAAGGCATAACTTGTATCCATGTACTTTATGTACGATCCACACCTCAAAAAAGTATTATTAGAAGACTCATTGCATGTTCTATTGGCTATGAAGAAAGTTCAAGGGTTGCAATTATCTTTGAGCATGAGTTTTGAAAAGTTTATAATTGTCAAGTTTCTTGAAAATGACTTAATTAGTAAGAGTGATCAATTTCATGACAGTCATTAAATATGGTCATAATTCAAAATTAACTTTTATTAATTATAGTAGACACAAGTTTTTCATGGCACTCACCTTAACAGGGTGAATGTAGAATATGAAAAAAATTCAAAAATCTTAATTTTATCATGTTAAAAATCAAGAGTATTAACAACTAGAATAACTGATAAATTGTGCAGAAAAAGCTACTACTACTCTTTGAATTTTATTCCAATAAAAATAGATACATATATAAGTTTTAAAATTAAAACCTAAAGCTAAATAGGCCCAATAATGCAACAACCCCATTTTGTTAGGACTATTGACACAAAGAACATTGGTGGAATATCCCATAGTGATTAAAGTAAGAAGTAAGGGAGGAATTGAAAAACTCTCTACCATTATCAATCCTTAAAATTTGAATTTGAGTCTGAAATTGTGTTTGAACAAGTTTATGAAAGTTTTGAAAAACAATGTGAACTTAGGTTTCTCATGGAATAATTAACCCATGTTAACTTGACATGGTCTTCAATAAAGGTTACAAACCACCTCACATCATTGATATTTTTTACTTTTCTTGGACCTTGTACATCACTATGAACAAGAGATATAGGATTAGTAGGTATGTTTAGACAATTAACAAACTTTACATTGAAAGAAAGATGGATATTTATTCATTAAATGAGGGAACATATTTTTCAAATAGATGAAGTTTGGATGTCTTAGCCTATAATGCCATAGCAATACATTATTTTCAAAATAAAAGATGACAAAGCAATATGTGGCCCATCAAGCCAATAGAGTCCAGCACTTTTCCTAGCATTGTCAGTCCTCTTCCTCGACTCCAAATCCTGAAAATAACAACCATGAGAATCAACATGAGTTGTGTAGTTTATATCCTTCACAAGTTTACTAACAGATAGTAGGTTGTATTTTAAATTTGGAAGATATAGAATATCTTTAAGTACTAAGTAATATGAAATCTTGGGAACACCCACATCATATATTTTAGCAAGAGTTAATCTGGATAAATAATTTATTATCAAAAGGAGTAAACTCATAAGGGAGATAAAAATTACTAGTCATATGATCTATAGCCCTAAAGTTAACAATCCAAGTATTGGGGTTTTTTTTTTTTTTGAAAAGATCCAAGCAAGAACTACCGTTTCTTGCCATAACTCCACTACTAACCTCTTACTTGGGCTGTGAAGTTTGATTAGCGTACATGTGCACAAATTCAAAACTTTCAATACCAGGTTTGCTTGCTGTGACACATTGGAGGACCCTGATGAAAAGTCCTCAGCAGCTGTTTAGTAGGTTTGCATGGTGCCAAAATTAATCATCAGAGTTTGCCTATGCTCGTTAGGTGAGCTCTAAAAACTTGATGCATTGTGCGCAAAATACTACTACTACTTTGAGTTTTGTTCTAAGAAAAACATATATATATATATATATATATATATATATATATATATATATATATATAGGTTTCAAAATTGAAACCCTAAGCTAAAATGGGCCCAATAATATAGGCCCCAATAGGAAAAAACAACCCTATCATGGGCCTAAAAAAGACAACAAAACATAAAAGAAATAAATCACAATTAAATCTATATATAAGAAAAAAAGAAATAAACATGACTTGAGAAAATAAGGCAAATTTCCCCTAGTCAACTAGACACAGCAACAATAACTTATCATCCTTGGTGTGGTTTTTCATTCATTTTCTACTGTAGGCCATTCCTATCAATCAAACATGACCTAAGCACTTTTAATTCATACCCCCTCCCCTCCAAACAGCTTTTTCAACATACTGATTATGCTTAATTAAAATTAATTTATTATAATTGTGACTTAATTCCTTGTGGCTCTTCTTGCTTTGCATGTGGAACTATATCAAATATAGGAGAAAAATATCTTTGTACTTAATTTCCTTATTAGAGATGAAATCTCTGGCAACCAATTTTTCCTTGTAGAGCTCAATGTTTTCTAGAGAATCCTTAGCAAATTTCCATGGCTACACAAGGTAACTCTACAAGATCCTAATTATTATGGTTTATCATGGATTCCATCTCATCATTTGTGGCATCATGCAACAATTTGGAACTTCCATAAGGTACACCATTTATGCCATAGTCAGATTTCATAAGGTACACCATTTAGTTACCAAGAATTGCCGATTTCCTAACCCTTGTTGATCTTCTCACGATTGTTCTATTAAAGTATCTATTGTTACTTCTTGAGTTGCAATAGAACGGAATGCTCATTTCTGTTCGTTTCATATCAATCAAACATGATTATGGACTACATGATTTTATTTTATCCAGACTCATTTTTATTTTTATTCTTTTAAAAATCATTTCAGTGTATCAAGTGTTACTTTAATATGACAAAATAATCATTTATTTCACTACACCAAGACATAAGTTTCGTTCCATAAAAAAAAAAGAAAAAGGAACTGTTATAATAAGTTGACTCTTCAATTGTTAGCCATCATCACGTGCATGATTATGATTAATTATTTTAAATATGTATAAGTAATATATTAAATAAGACGTGGATCAAGGTGTTATAGTTCCTCAATTATTGTAAGCAATGAATATCATGTCCATGCTTATAATAAATCATTAATATGTTGAATGAGGTGCAGGGAAAATTGATTTGAGTAATGTAAATTTTGATTTTGAATTTACTTGATTTGTAAATGTTATACTTTGACAACACTTTCTACATATTTTTTTAAATTTAATATTATATGGTCAAGTATTTTAAAATAATTTTATTTATCTTTTTTATGAGAAAAGTTTTATATAAAATGTAAATTTTTTTTTTTAACTAAATCTAAGTAAAATCTTTGGTGCTCTCATAATCTTAAGAGTATTAGTGTATTTACTATAATATAGTTACATAATTTTAAAATTATTATTTTTTAAATTCAAAAACCTATATATAAGTCAATATTTAATAATTAATAAATTTATATATCTGTAATATATATGAAGATTTGATACACTAAAATGAATACATAAAAAGTAACACCTTAATCTAATTCAAAATTTAATCTGTGTCGTTTAACAAGGCAAAAGGTTTGACATAATCTATGGGTGCTAGTCAAAGTGCACGTGCACGTCACGTGCTACCTCCTCAGTCGATGTTCCGTTCTGCAATCTGAACAGGAAGAATGAATTGAATCTCATGTCTGATTTAAGTAAGGAATTTGCATTGTATAGTGTCCTTTTTTTTTTCAAGAAAAGAAAAAAATCAAATTTGCATTATATGGTGTCTAGATATATAAAACATTGTTTCAACTAAAATTATATTAAATGATCAAAATAGTGATTTTTTATTTTAAAATGATTTTAATTTTGGAGTTGTAAAATAATTTATTAAATTTTAAATTTGTAGAAACTCTAAGCAAATTCTCCTAAACACTTAATTTTGAAATTTATGTGTAATTTATTATATGTTTATTATTATAATTTTTAAATTAAATTGTGATGTGCATAAATTTCTTCTTTAAAAATCTAATCATATTATGTTTGAGTTATGAAAATTGTACACTTGTCAACAAAAATTATATTACATTTTTATGAAAGATTATATATTTGTCATACCTTGATTAAAAAAATTAATAAAAAGGTATAAAGTTCTCCATTATATTTCTAAAATAATTAATAGACAAAGACTTCCAAGATGTTGACTTATCAAAGTCCACTTTAAATAGTTTCTCTCTAATTTTTGGATCTGCTGTTTTCTAGTCCATTTCACACTTAACCACTTTCTCGCACTCTTCCACTCTATAAATCTGCACGTTATTTCATGCCTTCAGATTAAAACCCACCAATTCTTTGTTTAGTTCTTCAAATCCTATTTTCCATGGAGCTATGTGGAACTCTTTCTCCCTCGTGGAAGCACCATGTTTTTGTAAGCTTCAGAGGAGAAGATACTCGCAAAAGTTTCACGGACCACTTGTATGCTTCATTGGAGCAAAAATGCATTGTAACATTTAGAGACAACGAAGAACTTGAGAGAGGACAAGTTATCTCACAAGAACTCTTTCGAGCAATCGAAGAATCTCTCTTCGCCATTGTTGTTCTCTCACAATATTATGCTTCTTCAACATAGTGCTTGGATGAGCTCTCGAAGATTCTCGACTCTAGAAAATTGCTGGGTCGAGAAGTTTTACCCATCTTCTATGGTGTAGATCCCTCATGTGTTCGTCACATAAGAGGAAGTTTTGCCCAGGTTTTAAAAACACATGAAGAGAAGTATAAAGAAAACAAAGATAAAGTGCAAAGATGAACGTAATATCCTAATTATTCTCCACTAACACTAATTATTATCTCTAATCATAACAAATATTCTTACTCAAATTAAATAAACATCTAATCATATCTACTATCCCCACTAAAATTAAACTAATACCCCATTATCTTTCACTTACAATAATTTAATCTATTATACCCACTAACCCTTACTAACAATATCATATTATACAAATTATATCTTAAACACCTTCAAACCTCATTCCCTTTGTGCTGCAACGTCCAATTTTCATCCCTTTATTGTGCAAATTTTTCATCGATGAAACTGAGGTTTCTCTGCCACCATAAAGGGTTATCGACATCTCCTCTTGACGGCTGTAGCTCTATCAGCACATTTACCACCAGCAACAATCAATAGTTGGTTGGAAAATCTTTTAGCGGTTTGAACGGCTAAAATTTGAATCTCCAAATCGTGGTTTTGATGTTATTTGCTTCGATTTAGCTTAGAATTTTACTTTCTACATCAATTTCAATCCTTTCTCCTTTATTTGCATTGATCAATTTGCTCCAATTTGTCTTAAATTGAAGAAATCCCAATTCTGGTACTGTTTATCTGCGAAAATTACTATTCATGTGAGAAAGTGATGAAATTGAGCTTAATTCGGTGTAATTCTATCAAATTGAGTTAGGATTACATATTATAAGTGAATTTTACACATTTTTTTCTTAAAATTATTGATTAATTGTGAATTTTGACTTTCGAATTGAAAAACCCCAAGGAAAAATTTGTTTGACTTGATTAGATAATAATAATATTATTTGAAGTTAAATGGAAATTTCAGAATTTATTAAATGACTCTAAGTGAAATTTGTGTGATGGTTAGCGTTAGAAATTTAATAAGTGCATAATAAAATAAAATAAATAAAATAATAATAATAATAAAATGCAATATAGGGCATTTAAAATTATTATTAAGAAAAGTGGCCCAAAAATTTAATTTTAAAAAATTGGGTCAAAAAGGAGAGCCAAATTGGATTGAAGAGGTGATTTTGTTAAAAGTGAATAAGGAATAATTAATTATCCTTATAAATAATTTGAGAAAAAATAAATTTAGCTGTAACATATTTTTGATTCAATTACTGTCCATTTTAAAGATTTCTTAATTACACCATCCTTTTTGAAAACCATAAGGTAAGTTAGAATAAAACTCATTTTAATGAAAATACAATTAATGATAAAGTTGATTTCTTTTACTGAGGGTAAATTATTTTTCTCTCCATAAAAAATGGTACATTTCTCCCTTTGTTATTATGAAAAATTATTGAACCCTCCCTTTAACCGTGAGATAAGCTAAATCTCAATTCATTTGACTAGGAAAAACAAAACTCAATGAAAAATAACTTAATTCCATGGCCCTCCACTTTTGTATGAAAAATTATACAACCCTCCCCTAAAATCTCATGCTAAGGTATAATTCAACTTATTTCAACTTATTTTGACCAAAATAACCTTATCAGTAAAATTAAACTGTAGGTCTCTTTGACTTGCTCTTCAAAATAAATTAGTGCATATCGTTTCTATTTCAGCAGTTCAGTTTTGGAATTTTACTGTACAACAGTATTCAACTTATGTTAATATTATTCTTTTGTTCAATGTAGGTATGAAACAAAACTTATTCAGGAAATTACAGAAATAATATGGACAAAACTACATCCGAAATTGCTATCCTTCAGTGATAGATTGGTCGGAGTTAATTCAAGGATAGATGCTTTGGATTCACTGTTGAAGTTAGGGATGGATGATCAGGTTTGCTTTATAGGGATATGGGGAATGAGTGGTATAGGAAAGACGACTCTTGCTAGAGCTCTCTGAGACAATCAACAGGCAATTTGAAATCGGATGCTTCCTTCACAATGTTGGAGATGTTTCTGAAGAACCTGATGGTCTGATTGATTTACAAAGAAAACTTCTTTCTCACCTCAAGGTCAAACGCTTGAAATTTGAAGATATGCATGAGGGAATAAAGTTAATTAAACAATTTTTGTGCAACAGAAAAGTTCTCCTTGTTCTTGACAATGAAAGTTGTTCCAGCCAGTTAGAGAATTTGGCTGGAAACAAAGAGTGGTATGGACCAGGAAGCAGAGTGATAATAACAACAACAGATAGGCATATACTAACCTCACATGGAGTGAATGATACACATTGGGTCAAAATCTTAAACGAAGGTGAATCCCTTCAACTCTGTTCTCAGAAAACTTTTAGAACAGATCAGCCTGATGAGGGTTACTTACATCTGTCAAAAAAGGTGGTTCAATATGCTGGAGGTGTTCCTTTAGCTCTTGAAGTGCTGGGTTCACTATTTAGTGGAAGAAGTGTATCAGAATGGAAAGATGCTTTAGATAAACTAAGGCAAATTCCTAACAGTGATATTCTGAGGAAGCTGAGAATAAGTTATGATGCCCTAGAAGATGCAGAAAAGGCTATATTTCTTGACAAAGCTTTTTTTTAAAGGGGATGGAGAAAGATGAAGTGACAAGAATATTGGAAAATTGTGGCTTTCATCCCACAATTGGAATCAAAATTCTCATCGAAAAGTCACTGGTAACATGATGGACGAGTTCTGGGGATGCATGATTTACTTCAAAATATGGGTAGGAACATAGTTGAACAAGAATCTCCTAATGATGCAAGCAGCCGAAGTAGGTTGTGGTCTCACAAGGACTTGTATAATGTTTTAAGAAAAAATAAGGTAAGTACCAGATTTTCTTGGAGCATGAGCATGAATCTAGGCAAATAATTTTTAAAGTTATCATAACTTTCACCCTGTGATGTTTATATATGATTTCTAAATACATATACATTAATGTTGTTATCAGGGGACTGAAGCAATTCAACGTATAGTTATAAATGGATCAAGTTTCCACAAAGCACACAGGAACTCCGAAGCCTTCTCAAAGCTGAGTAATCTCAAATTACTCATAATTGACAGTTTGGAGATTCCCCTTGGGTTCAATTGCCTTCCCCGGGCATTAAAAGTTCTTCATTGGAACTGGTATCCTTCAAGCTCTCTGCCACTTATGGATCCACTCAATGAACTTATTGAACTTAAAATGCATTTTAGCAATATAAAGCAACTTTGGAGTGGAAGAAATGTACTCTCATTTTTCTCAAGGTTGCTCATACAAAACCTAATTCATACCAGCATCGGATTTATATGAACTAACCTTTTTCTTTTTCTTTTTGTTTTTTAATCAGTTTCTAGGATTGTTGAAGTTCATTGATTTGACACAATCTGATCAAGTACTTGAAAGTCCTGATGTGTTCCAAATCTTCAAAGATTAGTTCTTAAAAAGTGTTTTAATTTAGTGAGGATTCATCCATCACTTGGGCAGCACAAGAAGCTTGTTGAAGTGGATCTAGAAAAATGCAGAAACCTTAAATTTCTCCCAAGCAAATTGGAAATGAAGTCTGTGAAGAAATTTGTTCATGTTAGAAAGCTTCCCGACTTAGGAAATTCTATGAAAAGCCTAGAAGTGCTTGACTTGAGGTTGACGGCTATAGAAGATCTATCTCCATCACTTGGCTTCTTGATAGATCTTGCTGTCTTGAACCTAATGGGTTGCAAAAGTCTTGTTTGCCTTCCAAATACAATTTTCAAGTTAAAATCTCTCAGAGTTCTCAACATTTCTCAATGCTCCAAAATTTCTAGGCTACTACAATACAATCTGATCGAAAATGGAGTTTTGCAGGAGCTTCATGTAAGGGCAAAAGCCATTAGAGATCTTACTCAGTCTATTTTTCTTCTCAAAAACCCTAAAACTATATCTTTCCAAGGATTCCATGGGCCAGTAACAAAGCCGAAAAACTTGGCTATCCCCTTTGGGCAGATATTAAGGAGGAATCAGTTTCCTAAGAGCTTGGTGCTGCCTCCTACCATTTCAGGTCCATCAATGTTGAAAGAATTAGATTTAAGTTTTTGTAATTTCACTGATGGTTCAATTCCTGAAGATCATAGTTTTTTAGTACCTTTATTGCATAGACTAGACCTAAGTGGGAATGATTTTCGACTCCTGCCAGCTAGCTGCATTTCTAATCTTATGCAGCAATCATTTCTTTCCCTGAATCGTTGCTCAAGGCTTCTCTCCTCGCCTAAGCTTCCGCCAAATATTAAACGTGCTACAGCAATCTACTGTACTTCAATGAAACCCTTATCAAATTCACAACAGCTATGGGATTTATTCGCATCATTTGACCTTCAAGTCCTGTCTCTTTCTCTCTCTCTCTCTCTCTCTCTCTCTCTCTCTCTCTCTCTCTCTCTTTGTATTTTGAGTAAATATACAATTTAGTCCCTGAAAGTTATACCTCTTATGCTTTAGTCTTTGGATTTAATCCTCTACATGCAAATTAGGCTTAAATATTGAGTTATCCCTCAAAGGAAAATAAATAAACAATTTGGTCCAACAGAGGGACTAACAAGTTACAGACTTTGAAAGAGTGATTCATGTAGACATAAATCCAAAGACTAGAGCATTATAAAGTATATCTTTCAAGGATCAAATTATGTATTTACCGTTGTTTGTTTGTCAAACATTAACTTGCATGGTAACTTCTGTGATGTAGAAATGGCATGCTAGGGAGAATCAAGAAAGCTTGGAGATCATCATCCCAGGGAAAGAAATCCCATCATGGTTTGAGAATCAAAGTAGTTCTTATGAAACAGCCAATGTCCTTCAATGTTGTCAATAGTAGTGGAGATTCCAGACCTTTGTAGCTTGAGCCAGTGGTGGGGGGTCGCTGTGTGCCTTGTGCTTGAAGATGTGAAGGATTATCTCTTCAGGGACCCAGTTGTGCATTGGAACTGTGCAAATCCCAAAATGAAGACTATGATATACAACAAATGAAGGTGCCATATTCCAGAACCCGAACACTGATTCTTACTCCCACCTCTGCATTTTACTTCTTAACTGTGAGAATTACAACCGTTGGCAACATGAAAGAGGTGATTGCAACAAAGTTCAACCAACATTTCAAGCTATCCATAGCAGAAAGGAAGACATTGATTTTCCAATATGGTTACAAGAAGAAGTTTCACATTTCAGTGATGAATCAAAAGATTTGTTTCAGGCTAATAAGGAGGGCAAATTCAAAATAAGAAATTGTGGGTGCCGAGTGTTATGTAAGGAAGATTTTGACTTGTGGAGGAAGAGAATGATTACATAGCGATAATGACCATAACATAGATATCTCTTCCAATTACATGCAATATTGAAAGACAATGGCATCCTATTTAATAGGACAGAATCATTGCTTTACTGCATGTCACGTAAACCCGTCGCCTATGATTCTATTTCTTGTGATATACTTGCTCAGAATTTAATAGTTTCAACAGAAGAAAGCCAAAATAATTTGAGAGATCTTATGTTGGGTAATTATGAGATCAATAATCATGTAAACAATGAGAGGCTGACCTAATATTTCTTTTCTTTCTTTTGCATTGGTACATCTCAAAAGAGATTTCGATTTCTTTTTTCTATTGTTTGGCCGTAGGATCCTCCTCCTATTATGGTGACTTCCTTGAGTATTAGTGAGGCTAACCTTCACATATTAAAAGCGAAATACTTTGCAATAAGAAAACTTCCCTTTTTTCCCTTAACAAGATCAGCAACTAACTACTGAAAATGTTAAATGTTTTTTATTTTAACTTAAAAATAATTATTATATTTTTAAAAAAGTAGGATGATAGTGATATACTAAACATACTACTGTCCGTAAAAATAGTTATTAAAGGGATATATCAGAAAATAGGAGTGACAATAGGTAAGATGTGAATAGTATTTACTGTTAGTTCACAATTAATGGTCAAAATTAATACAAAAACCATCATAGCTACCATGTGTGTGAAAGAAAGTATATTGTACCACCCAAACTAAGATTAAATAACAATTTTAGTACACCAATTTTAAAATATAACAAAAATTCCTCTGAACTAAAGCTAATTAATAAAAGAATCCTAATTCTTTGAACCAAAAAATGCAGCAATATTAACCCTTCAAAGGTAGCATTTCCTGTGGAGGTCGGCCTAATTCTGATACTAAATGATGGAAATGAAAGCTTAGAAACCCACCCTCAAAACTGGCTTGTAAGGAGAAAAACAATACCACTTAAGTATCACATGAATTATTTGTAGATCCCCAATATGGGATCCCATTATGCAACATCATAAAGATGAAGCAATATGGCCTACAATTGTTCACGGTTCTATATATATACAACAGAGAATACAGCTACTCACTTTGATTATTAATCATAAACTATAGAGTATAGACAATCAGGAAAAAACGCGCAAATAAGAACTTCTGAGCAACTGTCATATCCAAAGAAAGTCTTAGCAAGGATTGACATTTTATATGTAGATTTCAATACGTCACAA
The DNA here is from genome assembly GCA_037074485.1 of Delonix regia. Classification (NCBI taxonomy): domain Eukaryota; kingdom Viridiplantae; phylum Streptophyta; class Magnoliopsida; order Fabales; family Fabaceae; genus Delonix; species Delonix regia. The sequence goes on from CM073453.1 coordinate 9,465,643, forward strand.
ACCAAAAGGGTGTTCAAATCAGAAAAGCAAGCTTGCCCAAGCCGCTATAAAGGCAATGCCACCAAATGGAGCCAAGTTTGAATATTTTCTGTCTTCAAGAAATGCCACAGTATAACACCTGAACAAGTTCAACATATACTTTTAATATCTTCAATGACACATTCAGAATGAAGATGTAATATTTATTTATTTATTCACTTTTCTAAACAACTTTTAGCAGAAAAATAAGCAAACAGTTACATGAAACAGTTTAAAAAGCTAGTCCCACTTGTTGAGCACTGTATAAATAAACCCTTTAACCACAAGCATACGAAACTGCAAATCCATATATAAGATTTTTTTTTCAATGTGTTTGACTGAAATAATGTTTGTTACGAGTTTAACAGAAAAATATATCTTTGCAACTCCAAATTCACGTTCTACTATGAGGAAATGAGTTATTGTGTTATAGATTATAATAAAATTGTTCACAGGCCTTGACTTAATAACTTAAGCTATTGAGTTGAAATTGTTCTTAACATAGTATGAGAGCCTTTATAAATATGAATCCTAGAGTTTGATCCTTGATATGTCCATTCACTTCAGTCAAGTGAAAATTTAGCAAAATGTATGGTGGATTCATATTTTGTCCGCACTTCAAGCCCAAAGGGCTTTCATTTAATAGAACTTGCTAGAGATTATAATAAAAACATTCATGGGCCACTCAGCCACAAAAGCTTAAGTTGAAATGATCCTTCAAATGTGGTTAATAACTTAGTAACCAAGTGCAAAGTATGACATATTAAAGAATAAGATAGTAAGTTCCCAGTATTAACTATTTGGTCATTCTAAATAAAATTTTATAACCCAAATTTTAGAATATTGGTTTTGAAACCTTCACGTCATGTGTTTGCTTCACTGTCTCTTTCTTCCAAAATTATACTACATAAAGAAAAATACTTATTACAAAAGTTTATATATCTCTTTTTATGCCTAATGGAAAATAAGTCTAAGGATAGAAAACAACAGTTTTCTAATGGAGGATAAGAAATTTTCCTATAATGCAAAACCTGAAGAACAAAATTAGAACAAAAAAGCTTCTTAATTCGTTTGTAAATCCACAAGGGATAAACACCTCCCCTCCAAAAACAAATGAGAGCTAAAGGGAAGCCAAATAATCTCTATCCCATGGAAGGTGCGGATGAAGAAATCTCTAATTAAAACCTAGCATTTCACTCAAGCCATAAACACCAGCATGGCACATGGCCAATTTAAGTGTGGCATACATATATTATGCAGTTTATAATAATAATAATGCAAATGGATAACAATTAAAATTTATGAAGTACAAATCATAATTATTAGATAAATTTCTCAAGCAACAGCTCAACTAAATAAGTATATATTTAGGATATGTTCAAGAAAAAGTGAAAAGACACAGAAAAGTAAAAAGTAGGATAGATACTGGAGATTGGAGACCCATTCTTGATAGCCAATAGCATCCTGATAGTCAATTGCTACTGATTTGTTTGTCATTTTCATTACCACATTTACACATTAGAAGAATTCTATTTCCTCAATTTTGGAGAAATTAGAATTGAATTGAAGTTAGACCCAAAGTGTTTTAATGCTTATGATAATTAATCATCTGGGAAATCAAAACATTTTGGGTTCAACCAGAGAAAAGAAATTGAACCAGTGCACAGTTATCCCATTTAAAAACAGAAACAAACAAGAAGAGAAGATGAAGATGGAGGGATGGCCCAAAAAAATAACAAAGAAGATGACTGAAAGAGAGGAAAAAGAAAACAAGAATCAAGAATGGAGAGAGAAAATAAAGAAGACCATACTGACACAATCTGTATTAACATTTTATAAACACGCAAGAGATAGCAGCATAATGGATAAAATTTGACTTGCCTGGCGACTAAGACAATACACTAATGGAAAGAGATCATTAAGGACAAACATATAAGTAACCAATGACTTCATGAATCTACTGTTACGGTCATCTTTACACTCCAATTAACTTTCTTCACATTTCTTCACTTCACCCCACCATTGAAGGCAGACTCTGGGTTTCTATACTCATTAAGGCAATTAATTATAATAATGATTCAAGAGGCCAAATCCAATTAACAGGTCATATAATTATCTAAACTCTAAAACAACTATCAAGCATTTTCCTTGGTTGCCCCAAGATAAGAAAATAAGAGCAATTTTTTTGGTTAGTCAAATTTGGCATGATAAATATCAATTCGGTAGCCCAGGAAGGGAAGGAAAGTTGAGTTTGTCAATTCAACACGAAAACTGTTTTGAAAGTCAAGCTTAAAACAACAAATTACTTCTGAGAATAATTTTGGCTTTAAAAGACGCAAAATATTTATAAAAAAAGAAAAAGAAAAAAATCAGCTGCAGCTATAAAACATGATGCAAATACGTAGGTACAAGTACAATTATATAAATGGTAAAGCAAAAGACAGCACTAACGATCCAGAGAAAGCGAGAATTCCAGCTGTTAGAAGGCCTCCAAACTGCACAAAAAAATGTTGTGTAATAACCACAGTAGCTTACAAAGGGAAAAATGACAGAGAGCTCAAAGTAAATAACAATTATTATTATGATTATTATTATTATGTACATAACTAAAATAATAAACTATACAACGCGGGAACTTACAACATTGGGATGTTTAGCAACAGGAGCAGCAACTAAGGCCGCGGTATGCACCAAATGGTAAAGCGATGCCGTTTGCCACACCTTCACACCCCATTACCAAAGAAACAAAAGATAAGGAAACTAAATTAAAGCTTTATAATAAAACAGAACTGAAAATACAAAGGGCATTAGGAAATTAGAAAGAGACTTCTTTGTAAGAAGGGTTTTGGGGCTTGAAGCCATGCGCGCCATATGCGCCTAATCCAACTGCCGCTGCTCCTGTTTCAGAGACTCAGCGAGTGAGATAGTAAATTAGAATTTTCTCTCATAAATTTTGCGCTTCGGAACAGCAGATGCAGCAAGAAAATGTGTGACAAAAAAAGAGAGAGTCAGATATTGGTGGAAGGAAGGTAGAGATTACCGGAAATAGCAGCAATTTTGTGCCAAACCTGAGGATCCATTTGAATTTGATTCGTTGGCCTCGTCCCCAAAAGGTCAATAGCGACAGACAAAGCCCGTCTTCTTCGCCGTAGTGCCATTGTTATTGTGGTGGGTTCAAGGATAAAATAGACATTTCCCAATTTATTAAAAAGGAAACTCACATTTACGTGTTTTTATACCAGAATATTCTATTAAAGTTTTTAGACAAAAATATTAAATTATTCCCTAAATCATTTTGTCCCTCAACTGTAACAAATCAATTTTTTTAAAATTTTATTTTATATAAAATTAATTTTTAATTAATATAAATAAAAAATTATTTTTATATAAATTTAAATTTTTAAAAATTAATTTATAAAAAATTAAATTATTATAAATACTAAAAAAATTAATTTTTTTTCTTCTGTAGAGATTTTTAATTTATTTTAAAATTTCAAATACAAAATTTCAAACATACACCCTTGCCCTTTCTTCGTACTTTGTCGGTTACGAAGTGAAGTTTTTATCCACTAATTTTAAGAGAAAAAAAGAATTTTATTCATTAATGGATATTGGCCAACTACTCAATTCATAAATTTTGAAAAATTGCAATTTAATCTTTCAAGTATACATATTTCAGCTATTTGATCATTCAATTTTAAAATATATAATTCAACCTTATCAAAATTAATAAAAAAACTTGCAAGATTTCTTTTAAAGATTTAACGATGAGATAGTTGAGATATGTATTTTATAAAAATCAATAATTATATCTTTTTTATTAATTCAAGACCTTGTAGATATGTGTTAATTTGGATTATGGGGATTATGCTGTGGCAACTGCTTATTAAATGAAAACTAATATTCCTTTAGCAGCAACCGCAATTGCAACGCCATATTCTTTAATATGAATTCTCTCCAATTCAAAATACCCAATTGTCTATATTTAAATAATTATACAGATTTAATTATTTATATTTAAAATTAAGTTATCGATTTTAGTAATTTTTAAAAATTAAAATCAATAAATCTCACCCCACAATCTAAATGTTAAAACTTAGACACGAGAGGATTTGTATCTCACATTTCATTGCTTTGTTCATGTCATACACCAAACGGGCAAATTAAATCTTTCCATAAGCCTTTCTCTTTCTATTGGCAGCTTTTCGATGGGAATTGTGGAAAACTAGTATCTGCAAATGGCAAAAGGAAATAGGAAGATCACCATATTGAAATGAGTTGGAAGATATAAATTTTAGGCTTGAAAATGACATCTAATTCAATCAAGGGTCTGTAAATAATCCCTTACAGTAGAAGATTTATGTTTTTCACAGTAGGAGTTTTGGGCTTTGGATCAAGTTTTAAAATTGTCAAGATTTTAAAAATTACTAGTTTTGGTTACTATTTAAATATAAGTTGTTAAATTTTTTGTAGTAATCAACATTGGCCAAAAGACCTAATGGAAGAAAACAACACCATAAGGGATTCAAATTTGTGTTAAATTAAAAGTTCCAAAAAACAGATTCTTTCGATAATCATATTTCTAAATGATAGGCTATATAAAAGTCATAACTCTTCACTGTGCCTATTAATTTATATAAATACAGGTTTTTGTGCCAAATAAATAAATCAATTTAAAATTGATCAATATAGTTTTAGAAACTCAAGTGAGAGGTATAAGTGTTCTTCAAATTTGCTAATTCAAGAATTTGTAAGGCTTCATTGTATCTTGGGAGCACTTTTGTCTTAACCCTCTAGCAACTACCTATAGGGGCAAATTATTCTCTTTGGAAAGTGTCACTTGCACCTTGAAGTTTGTCATCAAATTTTAACCATCTCAATTTAAATCTCTAATAATCAAAGAGAACTAATTTTAAGATGGTGAATGAGGCCATCATTGTGTTCAAAGTGATGAATCAAGAGTTTGTAAAACTTGATTACTTTGATGGCACCAAATTCAATCAATAGAAGAATAAGATGTTGTTCCTTCTCGTCATCTTGAATGATGCATACATTTGAGATCCAAACTTGTAGCCCGTGGATGACCCTTCTCTAGGAGTCATACATGAGGAAATCATAAAAGTGACCAAACTCAAGAAGAAGCACAAAGGAGAATGAGTTCATTTGTTATGGAAACATTCTCAACACCTTGTTTAATCGCTTGTATGATCTTTACATGCTGACAAAGTCTTTAGTGGAAATATGGAAGCATGGAGGAGACATACAACATCGAATGTCAAGATACCAATAAGTTTTTAATGATGAAATATTTTGAGTTCAAGATGCTTAAAAGTGTTCCCATCATGGATCAAGTTCATGAACTATAAATCCTTGTAAACAGGCTTTGTGACCTTCAAGTTGTGATCATTATAATTTAGTACTATCATCTTAAAGTTGCCATTAACTTGGAATGATTATCAAAAGAAACTCTTGCCTATGGCCAAGGATTTCACTATGGAGAAAATACTTAGGCATTTGTGTATAGAAGAAGAAACTTGTAAGCTTGATGAGGTGTATCCTCCACAAGGTTCTAAAATGAACAAGGCAAGAGAAAGGCCACATTCGAGACTGAGGACAAGCAAGACAATAAGAAAAAGTCTTGTAAATGATATCATTGTAATAATAAAGGGCTTTACATTAAAATATATAGACTTCCTAGAGAGGTGAAGAAAGCCATAAAGTCCAAAGCCAATATAGTAGAGGAAATGGACTTAGTGGCCATAGTTATTAGAGGAATTGTGAGCTTGAAGATTGTTATAATTATTGAACTCAACTTAGCTACAATTTATGAACTTGTGAATGATGGCTTGACTCTAATGCTATTGTTTATGTTTGCAATGACTGACAACAATTTAAAGGCTACAAATAAGTGGCAAAACGAGAGTTGCTTATATGCAATAAGCAATCAATCAAAGTGCATGGCCTAGTGATAGTGAAACTTCTCATATGGAAGAAATTAACTTTAATAAATGTTCTATATGTTCCCGATGTGTGGAAGATCTTAGTGTTTGTGAGGCTTTTATGTAATAAAGGATTCAAGATTGTCTTGGAATTAGATAAGTTTGTCTTGCACAAGGTGACATGATTGTAGGAAAAGGATATTGTACTAAGGGCATGTTCAAATTTATCATAGATACTAATATAGTTAACTTATGCTTATGTCATTGATTCTTACATTTTACGACATGTGTGTATAGCACATTTAAATTCAAAGACTCTTTGGTATAAGCAAATGAATGGTTACATTAATCTAAGTGATAATGAACTTTTAGACAGGTGTGAAATTTGTAATCAATTAAAAATCACTAAGAAGGCTTTTCCTAAATGCAAAAGAAATTTACAAGTGTTAAATTTAATTCATTTTCATGTTTGCAAATGAAATGGAAATCTCACAAAAGGCAAAAAATGGTACTCTATTACTTTTATAGATGACTTCTCTAGATTTACTTATATATTTACTTATATGTCTCTCATTAGGAGAAAAGACAAAGCTTTTGAAATGTTCAAATGGTTTAAGATTGAGGTTGAAAATTTGCATATTAAGAAAATTATAGTTTTTTGTAGTGATAGAGGTAGAGAATTTTTTTAAAACTAAATTTAATGTTTTTTTTGTGAAAAGCAAGGTGTGTTGCATCAATGTTCTGCATCTTATATTCCATAACAAAATGGTTTAGCAGAGAGAAAGAACTATACTTTAGTGGACATAGTTAGCTTAATGTTATTGAATACCAAACTTCTATATAATCTATTGGGTGAGGCATTATTGGCTACATGTCATATCCATAATAGGATGTCATCCAGAAACTTCAAGGTCTCTCCATATGAGTTATGAAAAGGTAGAAAACTAACCTTGAATTATTTTAAAGTGTAGGGCATTTTAGCCTATTCTAGGGTTCTTGATCAACTGAGAACCAAGTTGGGACCAAAAGCCATTAATGATGTATTTGTTGGATATACCTGAAATTCTAAAGCTTATCAAATTTTATACTTAATGTCAAATATGACAATTGAAATAGGGGATGTTGAGTTCATTGAAAATAAGTTTTGTAATGACTCAACAAATTTTGAATAAATGTCAAATCACATGTTCGTAAGTGATCAAATTATTAATAGTGTAATAGATTATGAACAAATGTCTGAACATTTGATTTCAATTGGTTAAACTAAAAGAAGTCTTTATGACAATAAGTTTACAGAAGCGAGGAAAATTTTAAAGAATTAGAAAAGAAAAAGACTTTGGTCCTGACTTCATTTCCTTGCAATTTCCAGTGTTTCCTTTTTTAGGGAGATAAGGAGCCTATATTTAAGAAAATTACCATTATGCTAAATGTGGATGGTGATCCACAATCCTATTGTGTGGCTAGGGCTTCTAGGGATTCAACATTTTGGAAAAAGACAATCAATGATGAAATGGATTCAATTTTATCTAACAATACATGGATCTTAGTAGATCTCTCTCATGGATTAAAGCCAATCAGGTGTAAATGGGTGTTTAAAAGGAAATGCAATCATAAAGGTATGTCACTGTTATGCCACAAAAGCATACACATTAGTATACGTATCGTAGAAGTAATATAAAAGTGAGAATGTATCATCTCATAAGGATTGAATATTTAAAATCAAAGTAATAAAGCAACTTCATTAAAATAAGTGATCAAGAGGAAAATTATGGATTTTTTGGTGAAATTATAACTATACAACTAAAGAAAATGGGAAAATTAATCACTTTGGTCCCTTAGTTTACTTCAATTTACAATTTGGTCCTTATAACTTAAAAATTTTCAAAACACTCCTTAGACTTTTCAATCATTAGCAAATCACTCCTTGTCCACAAATATTTTAACATCGTCCCAAACTGTTGTAGGGGATAATTATACTGACGTGACATGATATATAGGCCTTCTAGTTAGGGCCGCTTAATTGACATGGTAAGCTTTAAAGATCATCACAACAATTTAGCTAGCCTTCCTCTGTATTTTGACTAGGGTTTATCAGACTCAGAATGTAGCATGATTAAAGTAGTGAAGGAGGTAATATTTGAAGAAGTCAATCTGAGCATCGATTGTCCTTCCCAGCAATCTGAGGCAAGATTTGAGGGTTGATCATCCTTTTTGGCTAATTTAAAGAAGCATAAGGCGTCCTAGACCTCTGATGGCTGTTTGGTTGGAAGAAGATGAATCCTTCTTCACAAGTAAGGAGATCAAGTGGTGACATTCATGTCATGAACTGAGCAAAATCCTAAATGGAGATTTCTTCTATTACCAAATTATAAGGTAATATTAATTTTAGCTTGTTGGCTTGACTTCACATCATTACCTTACTACTTTTCACTTTTGCTATCAAATTGCCTTTCTCTACAACTTCATTTCACTTTTCCTGAGTTTTTATGTTTTGTTTAAGTGTAATGTGAGCTGCAAGAATTTTAATAATTCATATTGTTGCACTAAAGATGGAATATGTTTTGGTTTTGGTGCTCTCTTTGTTTGGTTGTGACCCAAGTATGATGATTAAGACTGAAATCTATTTATTGGTTCACATCTCAATGGATTCATGAAACATTAGTTGTAAGAAATCATTTAAAAATTAGTTTTTCTAAAATCTATAATAAAGGGTCTAACACGATGTTTGTGAAGCACTCTTAAAAGGGTTCTTGGTGGAGAAGTTAAAGAGGAGGCAATTTTTTGAAAGAATAATTTGAAAGGTGGTCAAAAATATGAATTTGAACTTGAGGTTCTTTCTAGAGCAGCACTACTATTTCCTTCTGATAATGATGTTGATTTTGATGACCTTAATAGTATTAGTTTAGAAGTGAATGATTTTTTTTGTTTTAGATGGAACATGGGCTAAAGTAATAATCATTTAAAAGTCATAACATTATTTTAGGCTTTCTTCCTATAAGATGTATTTGATCAAGTTGCAATTATTGTTATTTCTAAAGTTGTTAATATTTATGTTTGGGATATCTAAAGTTGTTGTTTGTTTATGTTTGGGATTTTAAAACCATCTTTTTGGACTTGTAGGAACCTTGGATATGTAGATTTTTTTATTGACACTACAAAAAAAAAAAAAACCTTTTAGTGTCAACTTTTAGGAACAAGAAATAAAAGTTGTCACTAAAAGTGCTTTATTTAGCGGTGACTTTCAATTGTAATTGCTAAAAGTCTTCATCAGCGATAATTTTGTCACAAAAAAACTTTTGATAACGACAAGTACAATATCATCTCTATAACTCTTTAGTGGCGACAAATGGTTAGCACTAAAACACTTTTAATGGTGTCTTTTCACATGTCACATATAAAGCTATAAACAAATATTAGTGTTGATAAAGAAAAGTCGCCAATAAAACACTTTTAGTAACGACATATTGTCTACACAAATAAATGTTTAATGATGAATTTTTCTTGTTGCCACAAAAAAGATTTTGTCGCAACCCTTAAGGTCACCACAAAAACGTTTATTAATTATAATCATTGATATTACATTTTATTCAATATAATTTGATTAATATGATTTTGATATTTAATTTTGCTTATCAAATTAGATAAATAGTATATAAAATTTATAATTCAAATAAAATTGAAATAATTCTAATAATGAATATGTAATTATTTGGGAATATAACTACTTAATAATTAATCAGTTAATAATCATGTGAAATAAATAATTTATTTGAAAATGGATTATATAAATATTAATAATATAAAATTTTAATTTTAATAAATTTAAAATTTATAACGTAGTTAAATATACAGAGAAGTTGGTTTTGCTAAATAAAGTTTAAATTAGTAGTTAAATATAATACACGTAATATATATACTAACAACACAACTTGCCTCAGTGGAGGAATAGTTAGCACCCAAGCACATGGACATGGGTTTGAAACTGTTGGATTGCAAGTATTGACGACCATGGTGGCAACTATTTATGTCACCACCTAAGGATTTTCAATGGCAAGATTGATGCTATTAAAGTTCTATCTTTAGTCGCAACTAACAAAAAAACAACTTTAAAATTTAGTATTTAATGGTGACAAATGCCCCCACATAAAGGTATTGGTTGCGACATTTAATAGTGGCAACTCATTTGTTGCTGTGAAAGTTCTTCAATGACATAGGCTCATCCAGCAATTTAGAAATGAAGAATATGTCGCTATTAAAGGTAATTACTGGCAATGTAAAACCAATTTTGTTGTAGTATGGCTAGATGAAGAAATGCCAAGATATATTTCATAATTGATAAAAGGCCAGAAGAGAGCTATTCAAAGCTACAAGCAGAAGAATTGGTAATTAAAGATTGCAACTGCAATTTCTTGGTTTAGGATGGTGCTCATAATATGGTTATCATGGAGAAATTACAGATGTTATTATCTTAGGTTGCCATAGGACTTAATATTAGGTGCAATGCATTTGTTCTTGAGTATATTAGTTCATAATCTTAAAGTCAATGCACTTGTAAACTTGTAGTTCAGTACTTTAGTTTGTAACCATAGAGGCAATATACTTGTGATGTTGTTGTTAAGTGTTTTAGTGCATAACCATATATGTGTGCTAGTTAAAATCTTTTGTACTTTCTCAGAGAAGTTGTAATTTTGTAATGACTTGGTAAATGGAAAATATGTTGTTTTATCTAATGTTTATTATAGACTTTTACTGTCATATAGTATTGTTTTACTACACAATGTTGTTGGTTTACTAAAACTTATTGATATAATATATTAATCTTTATGTAATTCTAGTTTTACTATCATGTTGTATTCATTTAAATAACATAACCATTAATAACCATAACTTTAATACTAGTTATTGCTAAGTGAATATGCACTTTACACTTTGCCATGAAATGTGATATATGGTATCAGAAGATAGACAAACCAGGTTAGTTAATCTTAAAACTTGTAAAACTAGTAAACATATCTAGCAATTTTAGATGAAAAATTAGAATTGCAATGCATTTGAAAACATATCTCACTAATTTAATTTCAAATTTTATTTTCAACACTCTTTCACACTTATCTTTAAGAAAAGCATTAGTTAAGCCAATTTCACTAGTTTAACAGTGTGCATCAATTTATTTAATTTCAAATTTTATATGTAGTTTAGCATAATAACAACTTAATGGTGGTATAATGGAGAAACCCCAAGAAACCAATGACCCAAACACTAGTACCATTATGAAGAAGAAGCCTACCTTTCCATACTCTTCTTATATATTAGGAAAATTGACATAACTGTACAGGAAAGAAATATGTAATTAAGATGTATTGACATAAAAACACAATGAAGAATACCTCATAAAATGTGTGCAAGAAAATGACTATAAATAACACAAGAAAAATGGAAGAAAACCAATAAAATTGGAAAGAAAACTGAAAATGGAAGAACATTTGAAAAATCTGAAATACACATAGTTTTGCCTAAAAACACATAGTTATATTTAATATCCATATTCATCAAACAAAGGTACGATGACAATATATAAAGGTTTCCTAAATATATCCATAATTACTAAAAAGAAAAGGAAGGATGCCAAAATACAAAAGTTTCCCACATATATCCATAATTACTAAACAAAGGAATGATGCTAACATACAAAAGTTCCCAACAAACAAAAAGGCTAGTCCAAATACATCCATGATCACTAGTTGCTTGTGTGTGGGGTTGCAGTAATTAACTCTTGGGAGCAGGGCATGACTGTTTGTTTGGAAGTTTGCTTGCAGGTTCTCTTGTTGTGACTATAAATCCCACAGGAAGCATATCTTAGACTTGTGTTAGTTCTTTTAGCCTTTTTCGGTCATGCAAGCTCATCAGGTGTGTTCCTTTGTAGTTTCTTTGGTCTTCTTGGTTTGTTGTGATATTTTGGGGGCTCTACAGGCTCTTACTCTGTCTTTGTCCACATATTTTCACCATTTATTAGCATGATAATTAGGGAATAACACGTTGCATAAGATTGGATCTTCAAATACATATGAACATAATTATGTAGATCCTCTTGCTTAACATAAAGGCAACTAATTACATACCTACAATAGACAATAAAGCATTATATAATATCATAAAATAAAAAGGAACAATAGACAATGAAGCATTGAGCAGTTGGAATAACTTATGCACATACTTACATGGTAAGCCTGTCAATCTCCACCATTAAATCAGATCCCCCTAGTACTATCATATGTATCAGCTTCAACTTGATCTAACATGTCTCTCTTAGTTGCCTGCACATCATGACAAGCTTCCTTAGTTACATCCACTAGGTTAAAAGGAGCAATTATATATAAAAATTTGAACATTAGTCAACAATTATTGTAATTATTCCACTTGCATGATTAATAACAAATAATGGTTTATGCTTACAATTGTTTAGATTATGGTCCATGGTATAATTGAAAATTCCTTCTCAAGTTGACCTTTGTAGTCACCTTCTGGAACATCATAAATAAATGTCACCAAAATGTGGTTAAAACAAAAATTTTCATTGTAAAAAAAATACTAGACATTATCCCTATGCGTAAACCTTTTATATGTTAGTTCTTTAAAGGAAATTGCAAAGAGTTTGAATAAGGTGGAGTGTAAAACAAGAAGTGAGGACAACAATTAATTACACGTTAAGCTAACAAACTAAAAAACCAAGGAGGCACTAAGCTTCTTTTAACTTGTTATCAATTACCAAAAACAACAAATATATCAGAGTCCACTTAAACCTTGGAAAGAGATAGTTAAACAATGAACACTATTTTCTTCTTTTTAAATTCAAACAACAACCATCTCACACTTCTCATTACCATTCATTCCCATTCTTTTCCCTTTTTTTTTTCTTTCGAATTCTTTAAAGAATGTTGGTTTATTCTTAAGTGTTAATATGGTTTTAGTCTAAGATATAAACTTGTAGTGTAATTCAAATTACAATTGATCCATCTAAGTTATAGCTCATCCAAATAAAGCATTCATTGAGGAAACCAAAACTAAAGCTTCACTTGGTTAAGATTACATAATTAGCCAAACAAAGCAATGATCAACAATCATAATTTATATCATAATCACATATATATCATTTACATAAATGGAATCAAGGGAAAATTTAAAACATTAAGTTAAATTAAAAGTTTAATTTCAAGAATTTTGAAGTTCTAATGGTCATTTTAACATTAGCAAATGCAGTCATTTAACAGTCCACCAAACTCGTTCACAGAGCTAGCAACTTGAAAATTTACCATATCTCTGACTTAATAAATAAATGCTCGTCAACATCATGCTTACTTGTTCTTTGGTTCCAAACTACCAACATATGACAATTTTAATTAGGATTCAAATATGGACAAAACTTAATAAAAGTTGTTCAACATGACTACTCTATCCATTACCATGTGCTTGTTAATTGTAGAAACACTTTTGCATTCCCTACCATGTTCATCTGTACATATATGGTAGCAAAATTTATATAAAATTTTACCTCCCTCTTATGCATATAACCATGTGGTCTCCATTACTTAAAACATTATGATCTAAGTTGCTTTTCAGTTAATGGTCCCCTCCCCTATGCTCTAACAACTAAAATGCAAACAAAAATTATATTCCTCATGGTCCCTGTCCTTCTTACTCTTAATACATCACTATAATTCTACCAACTCAACATTCTCACCAACACACATTTGCTAACACAACATCTACATCTTTCATTATCCTATTTGTCAATCTTTGTTCCCCATCCATTAAATTTGTGTAAAAGAGATGGAAAAGGCATAAAGCTTACACTATTAGGCACAAGATCATAAGAACAGTGTTGCACTTTTCTTTGCTAGGTCAAAGTTCTTCACCAAGTGGGTTAAGCGAGTTTCCTCCACTGGCGATGTTCTTGGTTGCTTTGTTGTAGGTTCACTAGACATCTTTGTAAAAATGAAGATCACAGCTTCTCTCTAGTATATCTATGGACGAACCTTTGACTTTTTTTTTTTTTTTTCTTTTGAGGCTTGCCATGTCAATTAAGTGGTCTCAACTAGGATGCCCAATCATCATGCCATGTTAGCATAGTTATCCTTTTTAGTAGATTTGGGATGGTGTTAAAATGGTTATGGATGAGAAAGAGTGATTTGCTAACGGTTGAAAAGTTTAGGGAGTGTTTTGAAAATTTTTAAACTATAGGAACCAAATTGAAAATTGATGTAAACTATAGGGACTAAAGGATTAATTTTCCCAAATAAAATTAATTTGTAATGTAAAGATAGAACTAAATAGTGAAATAAGTACTACAAAAATGCAACAAAGTGAAAGCTAATCAAACTCAAGTAATAGAGGTGCTAGGATATTCAATCTATTGTAAATTAATATAACAATTGACATAGCAAAAAGTAGGTGTCAACCCTAATTATGAAAACTACTTATAAATCCTTCCAAATTGTTAATATAAACTTTTTAAATTGTAATTTATTGTATTCCTATGAAAATCCGATTCAAAAAAAGTCAAATTCAAGCTCAAAATTGGTTAGGCTATGTGAGACAAATCATATGTTCCTTTATAATTACAAATCCTTAATGAATTAGAGGAACCCACATTAATTAAGTTAAGTCTTAATTGAATTTATCTTTCTAGAAACTAATCCTACTTAAATACTATCTATACATGGCCAAACAAGAACTAACATAATCCATTATGATAAACTTGATTAAACAAAGTACATTCAATTCAACATTGTGCTAACAACTTAAAACATTCAATAATCTTAAGGTTAATAAAAAATCCTAGCTAATAAACAAAATAGCTCAAGGTTCTCAAGATAATCATTAATCTAATAACATCTATAGCTAGATACTCAATAGAGGAAGTAAGATTAATAACTAATTAAGAAAATAATTTCTAAATTCAATGTATTCTCTTCTTCCTCTTGTGACTAGCCTTTTCTCTCTTTAAGAAAGCTCTAATTTCTTGCAGGTTTGTGTTGTTATGGTGGAAACAATCAAAGGAGGACCACTTGTACTCATTCTTTCTTCCTTTTATTAGCCTTCTAAGCTTTTCTTCTCACTTAAATCTAGTCCTTATATGTACCAGCCACCCAAAATTAGGTTTTCTACAAGCCCTTATCTTTATATATCATGTGTTGTCCCTCTTTCTCCTCAAAATGTACGTTTCACTTAAAGTTCTATTCTGTAGAACTTCGCCACATGATTTGCTACACAAATATCATAGCAACTGGGAATTAATTTTCTTATGCTTTAATGTTCTTTAATATTCTTTTCCTACATACAAAAGCCAACAAAAATCCAGGATAATTCCATTCAAAAAATTATGCATATCAATCCTAGATTATTCGTTGGCTTAACCCCAACATCATTTTGTTAAAAGAAGTGAAATTAAAAGCTAACAACTTAGAATTAGTGAAATTTACTTGAAACAGGCATTGATTATTAGAAAACCACCCTTGATAACTCTAATTCTTAGAGTTATTAGTCATAAACATTTAATGTAAGATTAATAACCAAGGGATTTTAGTTAAAAGGAAGGCCTATATTATTTTGACACATATGCACTAGTCACTAGGATAACTTCCATTTAAATTCTAATGGCACTTGCTTCTATTTGCAAGTTGCATGTGCATCCAATGGTCATTAAAATGACCTTTTTTCTAATGGTGATCTCAATGAAGAAGTTTACATAAAACAACTAGAAGGCTTTGCGCTTCTTTGGAATGAATAGAAGGTGTGTAAATTAATCAAGTCATTATATGACTTGAAACAAGCACTTAAGCAATGACATGAGAAATTTGACTAAGTAATCTTATAAAATGGGTTTTTTTGCATAATAATGCTGATAAGTGTATTTACATGAAATTCTCTTATAAGCATGGAATAATTATTTATCTTTACATGGATGATTTGTTGATCTTTGGGATGAACTTGGAAGGTGTTGTTCAAGAAAGTTTTGGAAAAGTTATAGCCATAACGTATGTAAGTCATTTCCAATTATTGCAATAGTGAATCTACCATGTCTCAAGTGTACAATGAGGTGTGCAATGGAAATTTTAGACACATAAGTTTGAAACATGAGTATGTGTGATAATTAATTGTGGACGACTTAAGAATTGTTACCTTTATTAGGTTGAATGACAGTTTAGTAGACCCACTGACAAAGAGGTTTGTCAAAGGATTTTGTTAAGAGCACCACCACAAAGATGGGTCTAAAACCTATTTACTAATTGCGTCATTGATAATGAGAACCCACCTTATTCTAACCAAAAGTTTAATTTCAAGGTCTAAAGGGTAATAACAAGTTATAACAAGGTGCACTAAGAATCAAGATTTAATGCTTATGTTTAGAAGGATAAATTATATACTCTTAATGAATGGACATTAGTTGTCATGAAACCTACCTATATAAACATGAAGTGGTGCCACTTCAAATGAGAGTTTTCTTTTGATTTTTCTCTTGTACATATTCATAGAAACGGGATAAGTAAATGGTCATAATGGGACTAAAGCAAAGAACTCTTAAATATTTTATGGTTGCCTGTGTAACTTTTCTGGTGCCAACTCTAAAAGTTATGGTTTAAGTGACTAGCCACCAATCACTTTGTTGGTGCCTTAAGGGTTTACACTAATAGAGAATTTAAATTTAATGATACCACTTCTTTATGGTTTAGGGTTTAAATTTTTTGAATTGGCAATCTAGTGGAGGATTGTTGAAAAAATTAAATTGCCAATTAATTAGGCTTTAAATTATATGGATTACTTCGTGAAATTCACAAATGTTTAGATGGAATCAAGATTTCATATGTAAGAAAAAATAATTATCTTGATTGGAGATAAGAGGAATTGTCTGGACTAATGCGGTTATTTTAGTTTGACCTGAAAAATCATAGAACATTGTCTGAATATGAAAGGACAATTCCTTCTTCCAAACATCTAAATAAATGCAAACATATGAAAAGTTTCTTCTATGAGTAGTGTTCAAAATTAAAAGACATTAAAGACATTTATAAGTGTGTAAACATTTATGTGCCATCATGGTGGATATTCAAAAGACACTTTCAAAACAAAGAGTTATGACTCTTTGCTATACCCATTTATTTATATAAATAGAGACTTTTGTGCCAAATATATCAATCAATTTGAAATTGATCAATATCGTTCTAGAGATTCAAGTGAGAGGTCAAGGCACTTCTTCAAGTTTGTTAATCAAAGAATTCATAAGGTTTCATGTTATCCGAAGAGAACCTTTGCCTTAACACTAGCAACTTGGGGGCAAATAGTTCTCTTTCAAAAGTATAAACTGCACCTTGACGTCCATCTTCAATGTTTAGACATTTCAATTCAAATCTGCAACATAATAATGTCGTATATTGAAGCTGTTTGTGTTACCTAGGAAACATTACTCCTTGGAACTATTTAATGTTCAAAAACTTTTGCCGCGTGAGTGGTATTTAGATTCAAATTTGTTGGTTAAAATTCTATTGGTTTACTTTGCTTTTAATTTGTCACAACTTAGAATTTAAATAAGTATCTTTTTTCATACTCCATCTTTCCCGATGATTATAAAGAAAATTGTGTTTTAGTCTACATACACTTGAGATATCAAATCTTTAACAATAAAAAAGAATGGTCATACTCTTTTCTAGAATTATTATTGCAATATGTCCTGCTTCTTTGATGATTAAAAAAAAAATTCTAATTTCACTGTACATAAATTTGATATTACTATCTATAAGTATACGCTTTCTTTAACCTTGTTATTGCTTATTTATCACTTCAGGGTTCCTAAACAGAGTAGTGACTCTTCATTCTCAGGTACTCTTCATTGGAAAAAATGCAAAATGGAAACCCAACTTTTAAGGCCCAACGTTCTGGATGGGCTTTTCTGCTATCCTAGAATCTCTATTTGTTTTTAAAGCATTCAGTATATTGCTAAAATTTATATCCATCATGAAGATGGGTTGAAAGTTAGTTTTGCATGTCATAAATAATCTTTTCTCTAAAAATTGCTAGAAAAAAATTTCAAACTCGTCTTTCAGAACATGCTAGAAATGGCAAGTGGCAAAAAGAAGAAAACCTTTCTCTCTCAATCCAAGTTAGTGAGAGTTGCGTCGGACCAGTAGTAAAACTTTTGCATGTAGTTGCATTGAAAGTTTACTATGTTGTGCTTCATATAATTACAAGCTTTCCAACAAAAATATTGAGTCGTTAAGATGGTTTTAGTATATTGACATCACTTAAATTTGTTTGCAATTAGTTATTTTACTTTAGATGTTATTGCGTTGGATAAAGTATTATTCAATTTGACTACAAGTAACGACATGTATCTTATTATTATGATTAGAGTAATTCAATTGTCAATTGTTAAAGTTGACTTTATGTTATATAAATATATAGGTTAATCATAAAGAAGAGGGAAAAGATTAAAAAAATGTATAGATCCTTAGAAATTATAGTTTGTTTATTTTTTTAAAAAAATTGATTTTAGTAATACCCAATGAATAAAATACTGTTTTAATCTCTTATTTATCAGTTTATTTTTAATTTAATTATTTACTAATTTTTAATTTTTAAAAAGCATTGGATGCAAATAGTGATGGAAAATGCGCCATAGATACAAATAAGTGCAAGGAAGATATATGTGATTATAAGGATAACACTACTAATTAATTATGACATTTGCATTTGCGACAATTATTTTGAGCCGCCACTATTTGATCTAGCAGAGATTATAACTACCAACCAACCCATATTCTCTACAATTTAGCGTTTTAAAACTTTATCAATTTCAATTTTAAAAATGTAAAAGATTTAGTTTCTTAATTTTAAATGCAAATTGTCGAATCTGCACCTTTCTTTTAACTTGAATCGTCAGATTTGTGTAGTTGAAGCACAAATACAAAGAATCCATCACTAGTTCTAGTTTGCTCCTCTAAGTCTATAACGATGGGGATCATTTTTGCTATTTAACTGTGACTGATGTGCTCTCATGATTGATACTTTTAACTTAGTCGATGGGAGAAGCAATAGCCACAATTAAGATTTTAAATCAATGCTATCAAACTTATATTCAATATCAACGATTTGTTATCATCAAAATTAAAATTTCAAAATATTTTTAGATATTTTGGGACTCATAAAAAGGTTCAAAGAGACTGAGGATTATTAAAAAAAAATTAAAATTTATTTTAGACATTTCAATTATAGGAGGGACCTTTTTTAGATTTTTTTTTTTAAATTAAGGAGTCCAAGTAGAATTTTACGTGTGTTGCGTCAAATCTTTAGCGGGCGCCTGACAAGAAAAATTATTGATGAAGTTAATTGAGAAGTTAAAAAATTAAATTTAAATATTTCTAAGTGCGAGAGGTATGTGTCAAATTTCATAGTTCAAAGTAAATATTTATCAAAATATATAAATAAATCAAATTAATACTTATAATGTTGAAAGGCACAGTCTTCCCATAGGCATAGACATTATGCAATTTAAATTATTATTATTATTATTATTGGTGGTCCAATCAATGTCCACGCAATTTGGGTCTCATATCCAGACATAAAAAGAAAAAAGGAAAAAATTCATCCTTCAAATAAGTGATATTCTTAATATGATGTCATTGACATTATTAGCTACTTCGTACGGATTAAGATTCATTGTAGTTGGATACATTAAGTGTGTATAACGATTTAGATTTTAATATATATTAAAAATTATTTACTTTTGACATATATATATATATATATATATATATAAGGTGTCATATATAATGTACTAGATGTCTCAATATATTCAATTATAATATAGGTATATAATTATAATATTATTAATTTAAAAAATAATAATATTATAATTATATCTCTATATTATAATTAAATGTATTAGTGTAATTAAAATTATGAGTACACACAAAAATTTACTATAAAATAATCATAATACAGAAAGATTGGTGTTTGGTAGAGTTGAGTTTGGTTTCTTTGGTCTTTTTATTTCCTGATAAATGGATTGGCTTTTAAACTTAAAAATGAGTGCCTAAAACCTCTTGCTAAAAATGAATGACATGGAGAAATTAAAATTACATCTATTTATCTATTATTTGTCAAAAGTTACTAAATAGAGCGTGGTTATTCAAAGTTAGCTAAAAAATATACTACTACATTTTTACAAAAAAACATCAAATAAAATGTATCTATATTTAAATAATTAGAATGAGTTGCACAATTAGAACATGGAAGTAACTCTTCATTCTTAGTTACTCTTCAATGGAAAAAGTGTAAAGGAAACCCAACTTTTTAAGGCCCAACATTCTGGATGGGCTTTTATTCTACCAAACATATACTATATTGCTAAATTTTATATCTTGTATAAAGTTGGGTTGTAAGCATACCTCATCATCTGTGACCTTTAAAATCGGTGTTTGACTTTAGGCTTCAAAAGAGTCTAAATTTTATTTTAATTAGGTATTTTTATTTGGACTTCAATTCATATTTTTAAATTGGACCAATCGGACCTTATAAAATCACAATCAAGTCAATTTATTATTTAAAATTTAGATAAATAATATAGTTAATTATTATTATTACTTGTAAGAATATAAATGAAGAAGTTGTAAATACTAATAAGTTATTATATTAACATAATTCCTTTAAGTAAGAGGCATTATTATTTATTTCTTTATCAATATTTTATGTTACACTAAGAAAAAATTTAAATAATGTGTTTTTCTATTAAAAAAATATTTATTTGAGTCCTTCGAGTTTGGATTAAACTTTAAAAAAATTCAACTCCAACCTGTTTTACAAATTTAACTTTTTAATTAAGCTTTATTTTTTTAAATCAAACTTATAGGGTCAACGGATTTTTCAAGTTATAATTAATTTTGATTGTAAGTTAGTTTTCTCCATAAAGTACAAGTTATATATATATATATATATATATATATATATATACTTTTCTTTTATAATTGCTCATATTTGTGAATGAATTGAGGGTACCATCCATGATCCATGGAGTGACCGAGAGAAGAGGGTTTTATTTCCCCTTTGCTAAAAACACAAAAACAAAAAACACACATACACAGGCAAAACAAAACCAAACAAAACAAACAAGTTTCATGAGAAAAGTCTTGCAAGAGCATGAAGAAAAGAAGCATCTAGTTAGGAGGTTGTCTTCTTCAACTACACCTTTAAGTGAATGTGAAAATGACCCATCTGCTATATTTAGTCTTATAATTGGGGTGCACAATAATCCTTCCATACATTGCATGTATAGCGAGAAAAGGAATGGCAAGTGGCAACAAAGAACAAAAGCTGTCCTCTCAATCCAAGTTAGTGAGAATTGTGTTGGACCATGTCTGAGTAAGAAGGAGGAATGTGATTATAAGCTTTCTAAGAAATAGTTTGCCAAAAGGAATTTTTTATTCTAACCCTATAATACCAATATTAAATGCTCTAGATCCGCATTTTTATTTATCACATATATTGCATTTGCACTTTTTGTGGAGTGTAATATCATGCGACTTTGACACATACTATTAAAATTGTACTATTGTAGAAATATTATCATTAAATTAAAATAAAAATGCTCAATGATCAAATAGTGATCCATTCATTATTTCTTTTAAATATATTATATTAATATTTGTCAAAATATACGAATAAATCAAATTAATACTTATTGTTAAAGAAAAAAAAATGATCAAATAGTGATTCATTCATGATTTCTTTTAAATATATTATATTAAATATTTTTCTAAATATACATATAAATCAAATTAATACCTATTGTTAAAGAAAAAAAAAATTTAGTCCTTAACTTTTGATTTTAAAATAATTTGGTTCTCTAAAGATGAAAAGTATCAAAATAATCTATTAAAAATAAAATCTATTAAAAAAAATTCTCTATTATAGTTGGAGAGATCAATTTATTTTACTATTTTATATTTCAATAAACTATTTAACATTTTTTACTTTTAAAATATCAAATTAATTTTAAAACTGAAATGATGGATTATAATTATAATTGTAATTATATATATATATATATATATTTCACTATTAATGCTATCCAATAATTGGCTTAGACATTCTTAGTAAATTCAAACCATGAGTTTCCATGGTCCAATCAATGTCCCCACAATTTGGGTCTCATATCCGAACAGAAAAAGGAAAAGGAAAGAACATAGATAGAATCAAAATCATCATTCAATTAGTTGATATCCTAAGTATGATCTCACTTACATTATTGGCTACTTCAAACGATACCACCAATCACTGGTATAATTTTTTAATAAATGTATAGTTAACATTAATAATATAAAATATATATATAATTTAATTAAAAAAATTATATAACTATCTGTAAGAACCAACACGTGTTTTAATTTTATTGGAAAACTATATACATGTTTTAATTAAAAAACAACACAACAAAAATATATAGAAATGCATATAAATTTTTCCTTATAATAGACTGTAGAATCTTTTCACTTGATCATATTTTTAAATATATAAAAATGAATATTATTTTCCTTATAATAAACTGTAGAATGCTTTAAGTTTCTTTATTTTCATCTTCAAATTAATTATAAACTTAGTTGCTTGTTGAATCAAAAATTTTGACTGCTCTTGAATCATTTGTATTCTCTTTTTGTTAGTCAGTTCGCTCTAATTGCAAGCTGACTTGATTTTGCTGATGAACATGAGAGAAATTTTACTATCTTATAAGTTACAAAAATTTTTATTTTTTTATTTTGGTGTTTTTGTTTTTAACTAAATCCAAGCCGAAATAAATTCAATTGGTTATTTTACAGGCATATATAACACAAAAAATTGTATTCACTTGGTTATTCATCATATCAAAAATCATATATTGAAGCTGTTTGTGTTATCGTAGAAACATTAGACAAACTGGAACTACTTAAAATTAAAAAACTTCTGCAGCAACTTATGATTTAAATAATTATCTTTTCATACTCCATCTTCCTCAATGACTATAAAGAAAATCGAGTTCTGGTCTGCAGATACTTGAAATTCCAAATCCTTAACCATCAAAAAGCTCAAATCTCTAAATTAATGGTTATAATCTTCTCCAGAATTGTTATTGCAATAAGTCCTCTTCTTTGATGATTAAAAGAAAACGATTATAATTTTACTGTCCATGAATTTGATATTACTGTCTATTATTATACACTTCCTTTAACCCAACATAACATTAATAATAATTTTTTTAGCATACTGTTAGGAACCATATTCGCTTGAAATTTAGGAACCATTTAATCAAGATATGTTGGCAGAGAGTTAAATTTGATTCCTTTGTTTCTTCATAAATGGACTGGCTTTAAACTTAAAAATGAATGTGCAAAACCTCTTGTTCTTGGGATTTTGTTTTGGTATAGGATCAAATGGATGACAGGGAGATGATGAAGTTACATCTATTTGTTTGTTACTTATCACAAAACATAGTATGATTATTCAAAGTTTGCTAGCAAAGAAAAAAGTACCTGCATTTTAAAAAAATAAATCCAATAAATTGTAGCTATATTTAAGTTTTAATCAGAACCACATTTGGAACTTGGAAGTAACTCTCTCATTGTTATTAAGTAAAATGGAAACCAACTTTTCAGGCCCAACATTTTGGATGAACTTTAATGCTATCATGGAGTCTCTTTTTTTGGAGCATTTAGGATATTCCTTAAATTTATATCATTTATAAAGTTGGGTTGAAAGTTAGTTTTGCATGTCATAAATATACTTTTTCTCAAAAAATTGCTGAAAAAAAAATTCATACTTTTCTTTCATAACTTGCTCGTATTTGTGAATGAATTGAGTGTTTTGTTTTCATGAAGTGACTGGGAGAAGAGGGTTTGATTTCCCTCTAGTAGTTTGCTTGAAGAGCAAACACCTTAACTAAAAACACAAAAACATAAAACACACACATCAATTGTATAAGTAAAGTAGATTTCCTTTACAATGAAATTTCGTTGTTTAATAATAAAGTTTCTTTAAGCAAATCTTTAACTTGTCATGTGATGATTTTTTATCTTATATTAAGAATTATTTGAAATGCATAAATTTTTTGTAGTAATAATAATGTAAGTAATTAATAAATTAATTAACCGTTTCTTAAATAAAAAATTTATTGAAGTTCAAATATTTTTTAAAATTAACAAGAAAAATAATAAATAAATTAATTAACTATCATTTGAATTTTTTACTAAGTAATTATAAATATAACTTAATATAGTTCAAAATTAAAATAAAAAAAAATAATATATAGTTAAATGATTTATAATTGTATCTTATCAATGAGTTTATTATCATTATTTTTCTTTCACTAATATCACATAATTATTTTTTTTTAAATATATTGACATATAATAAAACAAACAAATTTTATCTCAGACCTGTACAACTTGTAGATAAATAAACTAGTATACACACAAAACGAAACAAAAGAGTTTTATGAGAAAAGCCTTGCAAAAGCAGGAGGAAAAGTAGCATCTAGTTTAGATGACTTGTCTCCTTCAACCATACCTTTAAGTGACTGTGAAGAGGACCCCTCTGCCATATATAGTCATGTAATTGGGGTGCAAAGAAAACTTCCGCGCATGTGTATCGCAAACACAATTTTATTGAATTATGTTTTTAGATTTTATTAAATTAGAATTTAAAAATGTATCAAATTTAATTTTTTAATTTTAAATACAGATTGTTAGATCTAGACTGTCCTTTAAGACAAAGCCTAAGATCAGCACAATTTAAGTATGAATGCAAACAATCTTCAAAATTTGATAATCAATGCTTCTACTTTGCTCCTCTAAGTCAATAGTGGTTAAAATAATTTTCCTATTTAAGTGGTGATTGACTTGCTTTCAAAATTGATATTTTTGACCTAATTGAAGAGAGAAGTAATATATACTTTCATTAATGATTTTTTGACTTCAAAATTAAAATTTAAAAATATTTTTAATATCTTGGGACTAAGAAAAAGGTCTAAAGAGATTGTGGATTATGAAAACCAATAATAATAAAGTTCATTTTGGATATTTTAAT
The DNA here is from genome assembly GCA_037074485.1 of Delonix regia. Classification (NCBI taxonomy): domain Eukaryota; kingdom Viridiplantae; phylum Streptophyta; class Magnoliopsida; order Fabales; family Fabaceae; genus Delonix; species Delonix regia. The sequence continues at coordinate 9,490,707 of CM073453.1, forward strand.
TTAAAAAAATGGAGAATTTCATTTAAGTGTAGGAGGATTTTTATTTTCCTATTACTAATTTTTAAAATTAAATCAAATAAAAATTCTCAATGATCAAATAGTGGTACAATAATTATTTCTTTTAAACATATTATATTAAATATTTATCAAAATATATGAATAAATAAAATTAATACTCATATTGTTAAATGGAATAGTCTTCCCAACGCATGGTCATTCTCTAGTCAATTCACATCATTATTATTGGTGGTCCAATTAATGTCCCCTCAATTTAGGTCGCTTAATCCGACAGAAGAAGGAAAAAGAAAGGACATTGATGCAATCATATTCATCATTCAATTAAGTATTATGCTTAGTATGATCTCACTCACATTTTTGGCTACTTCATACAATACCACTAATCACTTCATCCACTAGAGTAAATTTGAGTCTGGAGTTTTTACATTTGTTAGGATACGTAGTTGTGATGTGATAATTTATATTAAATTTGGTAACTGTATGTGAAAACTTTAAAGTTTTGATTATATAATGTCCAAAATTTTAATTTAATAATTTTAATTTAAAGAATTATATAATCAGTTTCGTTTTAAAAACACTTGAAAATCTAGGCCTAATAAATTATTTACACCTATTTGAGAAACACATACACAAGGCTTATTACTTTTTCTTTTATTATTAAATTAGGTAAACTTTTATAATTGACTTGTTATTAAGTTTTTCAATAAAAGAAAATATTTGAAACATTTAATTATAATAAAAATTTAATTTGGGTGCAATTTCTTATATCCATGCTATTAAATTTTTCAATGAATTATGATTAACAAATAATAGCGTTAGAAGTGCATATAATTACATAGTATCTGCTATAACCATAATAATATCGAAACATTATCAAAAAACTATATACTGATCATGATTTTAATTTGAGAATAACATACTTAAAAACTTTAATTGAAAAGCTATTAGGTACACACTTGTCATGTTTTCCTTAATCGGCCGCATAAACTTTTCACTTATTATATTTTTATTGAAGAACTGGATAACAAATACTTAAAACCCGAATCTAAAGTTTTACTACTTAGGTCCAAAGACATTGGAATTAAGCAGTTGCAATGGGACCCAGATTGACATTTGATGCTTTGAAGGCTTCAAATCTGGGTTCTTTGGCATGGAACTTCAACTTAGCATAGAGCTGCATGTAGTCTTCAAACACAAACTTAGGGTACATCTGGTTGTTGTGCTTCTCTGCCTCTGGTGTGGCCACCACCATTTCTGGTGCTGGATAGATCACAGCATCACTTCCTGGGTTGTAGAAGGAGGCAATGGACATTCTGGTCCCATTTGTTTGCGCAATCACTCGGTGCTCTACACTCTTGTACTTCCCATTTGTGATTACCTGTTTTGAACATTCATAGTGTGGTTGTATCAATTAAAACTGGAATTAGACCTGCTCATAATATTTGCAAGGAAAAGGTGGGGAGAAAAATATAGAAATATCTTAAATTAGAAGCCCATTTGAGTTTAACCTTGAATTAGAGAACTGTTCAAGCTTTAAATTTAAAACTTGTATCTTGTGTTTTTTGAACTGGGTGGACTATCAAGTCTAAATTTTATTCAAGCACAATTGTATCTAATTTAGATTTAAAATATAAAGTCTGTATCTGGTTTTTTTAGTTTCAAAGCTCATATTTAGTTATGATGAAATTAATTATGAAATATTATTAGATATTGAATAATATTTTGTCTCTTTAAAACATTTATTAATATAATCAAACTTATTAATTAATATCTACAAAATATTATTTTATATTTAATTATTAATTATATCACCAATGAGAAAAGAATCCTCTGCATTTGACATCCACAATTTTTTACATTTGGAATTTGGACCATTGGATGCAACATCGAACCATCCAAAACGTACTACATGGTTAAATTGTTATTTGCATACGAATTAATATCTTTATAAAAATTTAAAATATTAACATATTTTTATATGTTATGATAATTTTTTCCTTCCAAAAAAGTTAACTTTTATTAAAAGTAAATTAAAATACTACATAACACATTCTAAACCATTGAATCTCATTTCAAATGTTAAAATAATATAAGAATTTCTGACGGTAGAAGATCTCAACCTCATCAGTGTACTACCTCACTCTTTATTTTTCTTTAATTTATGAAAAAATAGGGAAGAAAATTACCTCAAGCTGGTCCCCGAGGTTGACGACAATGGAATGGGGCATGGGAGGCACATCAACCCAGACGCCATCTTTGAGGAACTGGAGGCCACTGACCTTGTCGTCTTGGAAGAGGAGGATGATGCCGCCGGCGTCGGTGTGCTCACGGAGGCCCTTCACCAGCTCCGGCTTCGGACATGGAGGGTAGTTCGCCACCTTCGTCCCAAAGGTCGGCCCTCTCGACCCTGTGAACGCCTTCTTCAGGTACCCCTTCTCCAGCCCCAGATTCTCGCACAGCAAATCCAGCAGCTCCTCTGCTAGCTTCTCTATCTTTCCTGCAAACTCCTTCATCACCTTCCTGCACCATCAGTTTTGAAACCTAGTTATGGAATCTTAGAGCTTTTGGCTGCTCTTGTTTTCCCAGTTTGGTTCATTTTAAAAGTTTATTGATGGTTCTTTTATTATGTGGGAGTGAGTACGACCTCTGTTTCTGCCTCGAAAGTGTTAATTCAGAAAGCTTTGAGAGCTATAGAGAGAGAAAGAGAGAGATGCGGTTTGCAATTTGAGACACCGGCAAGATATGCATCTTCACGCAGCAAATTGTACGGATATATGAACATTCTAAAATATTTATAATTCAGATTCAATTAGCACAAAAAAGAGTTAGAGACAAATCTAGATTTCTTTCCAAATTTTCAAATCTCTTACTGTGATATTGGTATTACAGCTCTCCAACCGCCTATATCAAACTAATAATACCATTTGATGATTTATATTAAAATTAAGAAATTAAAATTGATAATATTTCAAAATTTAGATTGATAATTTTATAAAATTTAATTAGGCCATTATTAATTATTTTAAAATTTGATCTAATTGTCACAAATAATCTTACAATACCTGTCATTGAAAAAAATTATAGCAGGAACTTAGATCTCAATAAAAGTACAACTTTTTATTAATAAAAAATATTATTTTAATTATTTAATTTTTATATTAATCTTTTCACAAATTTAAAGTGCTGAAATAATCCTCAACATCTAATATTAATCAAAAGTAATTTCTTATTAAATCAATCATAATTCTTTTAAAAGATTATTTTTTATTAATATTAAATTTAAAAGATCATTTTGACACTATATATTTATAAAAGATTAAATTGACATTAAATTAAAATATAAAAAACTAAAATAATCTTTTCTTTTTTATACAAATAACAGATAAAGAATATAAAATAAAATTACTTGTAATAATTAAAAATTTTACGATACAATTATTCGTCATTTTTTAACTCTGCATCTACCGCAACACAAAAACACAACTGTGAGTACAACAGTAATTCCAAAAGCCACTAACTAACCTGTAGTCATCAGAGAGATCAGGGACGTCGGAAATATTGGACTCAGGAAGATGACGGAGATGGAAGGTGCTCTCCCAGTCCATGTCCTTCACTTCAGATTGAACAGCGTCGAGCCCTCTGGTCGCGACAGCCTCCGTGAACCTCTGTTCCATACACTTCTTGTAATGCTCTTTGGTAAGCCTCTCCACTGTGTCCATGAAATCATGGGGTATCCCATGATTCACCACCTGCAACACAAACACACACATGGTCATGGTTAATACAACCTCGGAAAACCAGAACTGAATAAACTAACTCATCCTTCATAGTACTGGTACTGTGTTCATGGGGGTACCTCGAAGAATCCCCAGTTCTCGCAGGCGTCTTTGATTTTCTCCAGTGTGGCTCCTCTCTCCTCGCCATTGAGCTTGTCCAAGCTGATCACTGGGAAGTTCTCCATCTCTCTCTCTCTCTCTCTGTCTTGGTTTCTTTCTGAGCTCCTATTTGTGCAGAACCGAGTCTGGTGTGGTGGCTATTTATAGGACAGTGGAGCTAGAGCCCAGGGAATAAATAAATTATACAATTATTTTTTTATTATGAAAATTTATATTCTTTATATGCTTTAAGATCACAAGTAGAAAACTTGTATTGCTATTTCATGAAATCGAAATATGGTCTACTGATCTGTCTTGCAAAAAGTGCCCTTCTATATCTTATCTATAAAATATAATAGATATTAAATCTAGGGAAAAATATATTTTTATTTTTTAACTATCATAAAATTATTATTTTAGTCTTTTATAAATTAAAATATTTAAAATAATCTCTCATTAAAAAATATTATACTTGATGTTTACTTATCACAAAATTATTATTTTAGTTTTATATTTATTAAAATATTTAAAATGATTCCTTACTCAATAAAAAATATTACACTTAATCCCTCACTTTTCAAAATAATACTAAATTTATTTTTTAACAAATAAAAAACCCTAAATTAGTAATTTTAAAATATTAAAAAACTAAGTATGATATTTTTTAATAAATTAGGACCATTTTATACATTTTAATAAGTAAGAGACTAAATTAATAATTTTGTAATAAATAAAGGACAAAAAAGTATTTTACTCATTAAATATATAATTTGGTCATCATAAAATAACTATATTTCAAATTCAAAATAATTGAAATTTATCATTTTATAGTCTTGGAAAATTCAAATTCGTCTTCTTTTCATTTGTGAATTCAAATTTACTATATTTAAAAAGATATAAACTATTAATTTTTTATTTAATAGTTTAGATTTTAATAAATATAAAATAATTTATAATAATTTCTTGAAATATAAATCATTAAATTTTTATTTAATAGTACAAATTTTACTAAATTTACATGTATTTAAATTTTTAAATTTACTAAAATCAAATCCGAAAAATTCCTCAAAAATCATATTTAAATTATGAAGCAGAGACGTTCCTCATTCCTCTTCTCGTAACCTTAGCCCCACGTACGGCCGCGTGGGTGGAAGAGTGGGCGCCACTTGGTGGAAGATTGCGTTGTTGAAACTCTGACCGAAGCCATCGTTGCAGCAATTCATATTATCTCCAGTGAGATATTAAAAAATTAATTTTTATTAATATTAAATAATATATATGTATATATTAAATTTTAAAAACTTAATTTTTTAATCATCTAGAAAACTACCGCAACTGGAGATGACGTATTTTGTCAATGAAGCCACCCACCAACGCGTGTGTCTGTGTCCTCTTCTTTTTGATCCAATTTGTGGGAACTCTGAAACTGACATCAACGAAGGAGCAATGCAACTGCAAACTCGCATGCCTGTGATGTTGACCCGCAATTCAGCATGTTTAATTGCTTGCACTATTATGCTTTTGTTTTTTTGTTTCTTTTGGTCCAGAACTACATTATTTGATCTTTAATCCAGCGTTATGAGAAGCACTTTGACACGGATCAGATCCTTGCCAGTGGATTGGAGAGGTAATTTGTAACATAGAAATCGTTCAATAAAAATTAAATAATTTAAATTTAACAATGACTGTATATGGTCAAATTTAAAATGTTTGGTCACTACATATGAGTTATTAAAGATTTATTTGACGATACAAAGCTTTTAAATTGCTTCTTCAGTCCAGATCTAGATCAGAGAGGATGCGTTTCTATATATATATATATATATATATATATATATATATATATATATATATATATATATTTTCATTCGATACACTGTATCATATCAGATTATATAAGTGTATACAATATAATTCACATCTATTAAGTATTTAATATATACAATGTAAGATATAAGTTTGTACGATGAATTTTAGTCAATTTCTTTTAATAGGATTTATTACTATATTTTTAATCAAATATTTTCTTACTTTAATTAGACCAATTTGTATTATAAAATGAATGAAAAATATATTCTATGCCCAGAATATCATCATGTCTTCTCTCTCTCAGCACATGTATTATTGAAATTTTAGTATACCTGGTCATACTAAGCCTTATACCATTAAATCATAAATCATTTCTATATAACATACTAAACAGGCACTTGATATGTATTTACGCTGTGTCAGAGTTTTAATGGATCTGAATGAAAAATTTAAAATAAATTATTTAAATTAATTAAAAATCATTTTATCTAATGATCTATATAATATTGCGTGCATGTATTTATCCCCTTCTTAGCACTAATCCAACATATTATTCTTTGTATTACTCGCCTTCTGTCAGTGCACAGGCTATCCTTATTCATTTTTTAAAAATCAATATATATGAAGGAAAATATTGAAGATATTCTAGCATTTGTTATTTTGAATGAATTACCACTAGGAATAATGAAGCGAGATGCAATGTACAAAATCATAACATTGACACAATTTGCCCAACCAATAAAAAAAATATTACTTACATATATAATCATATATAATTAAGCATAAATAGCATTTTATTATTAATGCAATTGTAACAGCTCGAGTTGTATCAAAATATTATGTGAAGCTTTGGTTAAAAATTTTGTTAAATTTATTAAAATACCACCATTATATATAAACCAAAAAAGTTGGATTTTACTATATCTTTAATACCGAACTATTTATTATTGATCACTAATAGATTGATAACTATATAAATTAAAGTAGGTTGAAGCTTATTTTTTAATGAACATTTTTCATTAAATTTGAAGAGAGAATATATATAATAATATGATATTACATTTTGATCTAAATTTATTGGTGTCTTTTTCATGTGATAAAACTATCATTTTTGGTCCCCTACTCATTATAATATCTAAAATAATATCTTACACAATAAAAAATATTATACTTAATCTTTTATTTTTTTTTTAAAATATCATTTTTAATCATTTAATTTTGAATTTAAGGTTCAGATATATAGATTAAATTTGATATTATTTAAACAAAATTAATAACCTAAATATAATATTTGTTAATAAATCAAAAATTATTTTAGACGGACAAAAATAAAATAATTAAAATGACAACTTTGCAGTACATGATAGTCTAAAAAAAGTTTTTATATTATGTATTCCGTTCTTAATCTAATTTTATCCAATCAAAAATTTTATTCTATTCCAACTTACAGGTGATTCCAACATTTATTTAATGAAAAACGTGTTATTATAATTCACCCAAAAAAGGGTACATATCAAACTAAAAAATAATTAGTATTTATTTATTATTTTAAGAGATGATAAAAATTGAAGATAGACATAGGAAGAGGATGAGTGCTGCGTGTATGGATAGCGTTGGATGCGTTGGAATGGTGATTGAAAGTATGATTGCCACAAAGTTGGAGAAGTTAAGGTTGTTACGCAGCCACGTAGGCAAGGTGGGTTTTGATTGAGTGACACCTTTATTCTCCACTCACCGTGCACCCACAGGGCCCATGTGACTTGTCTTTATGGTTGCATGCTTCAATCATGCACTCCCCGTACTTTTTGCTCATTCCTCCCCCACCTGACTGCCCTATCTTTTCAAAAGTTACTATCTTTGTTTGTAAGTTTTTTTTTTTTGAAAAAAATTATATTTTTTAATACATGTTTTGTATTATAATTTTTTAAAAGAATTGTACAATTTTGTTAAAATAGTATAATTATTTACTACAATTTTCATGTTATGCTTTATTTTGTGAGCGAGTTGCACGTACGGATAAAATTATTGATGAAATATCCATGGTGAACAAAGATTCATGATGTAAAGAAAGTTGAAATTATTGTGACCAAGTTTTTTAAAATTTGTAAATTGAAATTATATTATATTGGTATCTTATTTTTATACCTTATGATAATTTAATCTCTCACAAATATATAATAACAATTTAATTTTTTTAAAATCATATTTTATATAAAATTAGTTTCTCGTTAATTCATATGTAAGAATCATTTTTATACAAATTTAAAATTATAAGAAATTAATTTTGCATAAATTTAAATTTGTGAAAGATAAATTTATCACTGTTCATTTGTGAGAGATTAAATTATCACAAAGTATAGAAGTAGAAAACTAAATTTGTACATTTTGAAATTTGAAAAAGTAGTTATTTAAATTTTTATTAGTACTTTGAAATCTAATTGGACTATTTAAAAGAAATTCAAACTTCTTACGGTGATATGTGAAAATTTGCATTGTCACAAAGAATAGGAATGGAAAAAAATTCTATTACAATAAAAATTTAAAAAATAATTAACAGTGGAGACGAAATATAAAAGTACCCACAACTTTACCAATAGAATTGCTAACCCTAATTATATAAGGGTATTATGCCCCCTTTTCTTCACCATATAGATAAAAAAATAATTATTAAAAATTTTTGATAATATTAGTGAAGCGAATGGTACAGTGGTGTGTAAAAATTTGGTATGTGTTCTAACAATAAAGTCAATAACACTTTAAACGGGCAAGATATAATAAATATAGAATAATATTTATTACATAATTATTTAAAATTTCAATTTATTTAATAATTAATAAATTAAAATTTTATTTTTATTTTTATGTAATGAATGAATATAATTATAATAATAAATCAATTAAAATAGGAAAAATATTATATTATTTTTAACAATATACTAATAATTATCATAATTAGAGAACATATTAGTTTTAAGTTCATAATATTATTACTCTGCCCATTAGAGTGAAATAGCTCAGAAAAACCGTGAACGGACTTAAGAATTTTCTTTTATGACCACTATAAAAACAACTCACGAGCAATCTGAGAAAGCAAGCGAAGAGAGTTTTTTTTTTCACTCCAAGTCTCTATCATCAATTATTCTTTTAATTCCTGTCATTGATACTCACAATAAGAAAAACTTTTAACACGCCCCTCTTCTCGTGAATTCCTATAGAAGCTCAATTTTCTTTCCCGAAAACTATAAAAAAAAATATAATATTCAATAGAATAGGAAAAAAGCGTTATATAATTGAGAAAAAAAAAACTTAAAAAATCAAATTCAACTGCCTTGTTCATGTTCTCCAAAAAATTCAAAATAATTTAAAAAAAAAAGTTTCAGTAACAAGTCATACAAGCCACGACTCTTAAACTTCAAAGGAAAAGTAGTTGAAGAGGGAAGGAAGGGCTTCTAAAATGGTTGCTAGAAAAACCAAAATAAAAAATAAAAAATTAACAGATAGGTCCAGATGATCTAACTGGCTAGTCCAAAGTATAACAAACCTACAAAACTTGATTTGGAAGAACGACAATGGCATTCATAATAAGCACTGACTGCCATTTGGCAACAAGAGAAATGATAGTTTTGATCAATGGGTCTTTTAATATTCTACGTCAAATATGTTATTTATAATAATCATTTCAAACTGAAGATAATAGATATATATACGTTCGTCTACTTCTCAAAAAGCTAATTGTCAATTCTATTACAACACGTGCATATAAGGATCAATATATATATATATATATATATATGCTTTTTTAATCCAACTTCAATTCCTTGATTGAATTGTTTTCTATTTGGTTTTACTCTTCTGCATGTCTTACTTGTTCAATATGTTGTTCATATCATTATCAATGGCCTAACTATGAGAGGAATTTTCATAGCCAAGAAACAAGAAGGAAACTAGGCAAATTAATTTCACAATAATTAAAGTCTCCCAATAAACTATAATATATTCTCTTTTTGTTTGCATAATTAATATGCAGGAATGTTCCTCCAATTCTATTTGATATATAAGAAAATGTTAAATTTTTTTTTTAACTATAAAAGTAATTGCATTGGTATAATTACTAAATAACATATCAAAAGAAAGACATGTGATAATAACGTATTAATATGTTGACTGTATAGTAATATAAAATAATTTATTGTAGGTATATTTTAATTTTAAAATTTTTAGATTTTATTTATGAACCCAAAATTTTTTTTAAATTTTTTAATTTATTGCATGCACTTTTTATTTTTCAATAATTCCCACGAAGATATTAATTTATAAATTTGTTAACTTATTCTTGTATTTTCTTTATTTTTTTAATAACTCCCCAACTTCTTAATTTAATTTTTATTTTCAATTTATAAACTAATATTTTGTAGGATTACCATAAAACATAAAAAGTAATGGGATAAATTGAAATTTTTTAAAAATGTTTAGGTTCATAAATAAAATATAACAAATATTAGGATCAAACTATTAATACAAGTTATTTGAAGTTAATATATAGTCAGTATATTTTGACACGTTTTTATTATATGTCTTTCTAACTACTATTTTGATTTAAAAAATTTCACCTTAGAATAAACATATTTTTTGTGTGCAATAGAGTAAAATTATTAATTTCTAATGAATTTTTTAAGTTTGGCATGGACATTTCATTAAGCTGAAAAATTTATACAAGCCTCCTTTAAACATGAAATCAAGATTCCGAAAAATTAATAAAATCCAATAAATCATTCATGTAGTGCAATAAACATTGATATAATTAAGAGACAAATGTAAGGTAATTTGAAACTTAAGATATTAGTTTGAAATACTTCAAATTTAATAGACTAATATGAAGTAATAAATAAAATTAAGAGATCAAAACAAAATTTTAACCTTTTAAAAGATTTATGTAAAATTCTGAAAAATGAAAGATATACCACACAAGAGTTGATAAAATATTTTACGCTCTTCAAAATTTCATCTTTCCCTTTATTTATGATATAAAATATTATTTTTAGTCTAAATTGACGAGAATAATGTAGCTCAAGATTGAATATTCCAACTTCAATCTTGTAAGCATAGAAAGTGCAAACAAGACAAGAATATTTCTAGTTTTAATTGGAATTTGTGCATATTATGTTCAAATACTTGATTTGTTATTTCTTTACAGACAAAGACACAGGAATTTTTTTTTTCTTTTATTTTTAGATGTATTGCTTTTGACTAAATTGTAAAGGTGAGAATTAATGGACGTGGGACCCAATCATTTTTGAATCACAATAATTAGAATAGAAAATAAAAAAAATAAAAATATTCACCAGGGGACATAAAATTCCAGATTCCAGCATCATAAATATTTTGTATCAATTATGCTGTAAACAATTCTAACTTTGTACCTTCATCGTTCGGACACATGGTATGATTCATAGTGATTATAATAAAATTATTATTGAGCTTTTATTTTATTCTATATTGAAACTTAGACTAAATAATAAGATTGGAGGATGATAAGGAAAAAAAAGAAAAAAGAAAATTGAGTACTTGATCTTGAAGTATCTCTAGTGTCAATAATTAATTCATCTTAGGACTTAAACTGTTAAATAAAAATTGCTGATAATTTTATTATAATTTGTATTATTAACAAAAAAAATTAAGATGCAAATTTATAACAATAAAATATCATGTCATGAAAATATTGGCACAAAGCTCATCGCATAATATGACATTATAGCATATGTCATTCAATATTAGTTTTAATATATAATGCTGTAAATAAAAAACAGAAATATTAGAATTTCCTTCAATCTGTATTTAAAGAAATTAACTATACAATTATTTTTCAATCAAACCACCAAATCATGTATATCATCGTAACTAGTAATATTTTTTTTTCCATAAGAAAATTATGTATTATAACATATAGTTTGGATCTCACTAAAGAAAAGCATGTCAACTTGATTACCCACTATATATATATATATATATATATATATATATATATATATATCTATATATATTATGAATTATGGAATTATTAGGAAAATTAAGAAAATGCAAGAAATCATTCTTGATGTTGATCTAAAGGTTTTAACGCGAAGTTCAACTTGGATTTTTGTAAAGAAAAATTACGGAGTTTTAAGTGAAATTCAGAAAAATGAAAAAAAAAACACGTACAAGAGTTGATAAAATATTTACAAAAAAATATTATTTTAATCATTGTGTTCAATTTAATTTTAATGTAGCCTTCTATAAATAATTGAAAGTCTAAAATAATTTTTTATTTATTAAGATTTTACCCAATATAGTCTCATTTCTAAATAAGATTAAATTTTTAAAAAATGACTATTTAAAAAATTTTTAATTCGTATAAGTCCAAATTAATACTAAATTTAAAATTAAAGGATCAAAATAATATTTTTTTCTAAGTATGTCACACTTCTAAAAATATCATCAAAATTCCCTTTTATGATATAAAATATTATTTTTAGCTAGTCTACATTTACGAGATTAATGCAACTCAAGATTGAAAATTCCAACTTCAATCTTGTAAGCATAGAAAGTGCAAGCAAGACACGAATATTTCTGGTTTTAATATATTGCTATTTGAGCATATTAGACATATGTTCAAATACTTCCTTAATTTGTTATTTCTTTATCGATGAGGTCACAGGAAAATTTTCTTTTTTAGATGTATTGCTTTTGACTAAATTGTAAAGGTGGGATTAAATGCATGTGGGACCGAAATATTTTTCAATCACAATAATTAGAAGAGAAAAACAAAAAATAAAAAAATTCACCATGGGTGTCAAAAAATTCCAGATTTCAATATGATAAGTTGGTATCCATTAAGCTATAAATTATTATTGAGTTTTTATTTTATTTTATTTTATATTAAAACTTGGACTAAATATAAAGATTGGAGGATGATAACGAAAAAAATTGAGTACTTGATCTTAAACTATCTCTAATATTTTATCAATAATTACTACATCTTAGGACTTAAACTATTAAATAAAAATTGCTGATCATTTTATTATAATTAATATATTTAACGAAAAATAATTAAGATGCGAAATTTACAACAATAAATATCATGTAAAAAAAAATAGCACAAAGCTCTTCACACATAATATATATGACTATACAGTATTAGTCACTATATATAATTCCCTAAATAATAAAAAAAAAGAATTATAGAGTTTTACCATTAATCTGTATTTAAAGAAAGTATACAATAGAGCTATAACAGTAATTATCTTTTAATCAAACCACCAAATCATGTATACTAATAATTAGTTTTTTTCCCCTAAGAAAATTTTGTATTATAACCTATAGTTTTGATCCCCCGAGTAGAAAATATTTTTCTCTTTTCACTTTTGGATGTCACAAAGATGATGTTTTAGATCATCTACAGGTAATATAATTGCAATTTATATGAAAATTATAATCATAGGCAGTTATTTTTAATTTTTTAACCATGCATAATTATTGAAAATAAATCTTAGTCTTTAGATCCATTGTAGATACCAATTGTAAAGAGTACGACTTTCAAAATAACGAGAAGAATGAAAATGGAAAACTTTTCATGTAGTCATATATTACCCATAAATGTTTGTTGAGGTGAATGCTTAATAACTTTATAATCTTTATAATTCAGGAAGACCTCAAGATGTACAAATCTTCTTGAAGGGTTTCTTAGTCAAATTGGACACTATAACTGTGTACGACAACAAATACATATGTTTTGCTTTATTCAACAAAACAACATAATTACGAAGATCAGTTTATTAATGATCCCTTTGACATGTAGTTTCTATTTTTTTGGAAAAAGTTTAGTTCACGAGTTTTATTCAAAATTAAATTGCCATAATAATATTTTTTTCGTGATGACACATAAAAAGTCAGAACAAATCTCCTTGTTCACGAATTTTATTTAATGCTAAATTGTCAAAATAATACCTTTTTCCCTAATGATACATAAAATGTCGGAACAGATCTCCTATTAAAAGAGTTTCAACAACAGTTACAGTTGAGTGAATAATACTCGTTGAATCAAACATTTGAATCATATATAACTATTAGCTAAAATTTTTTAAAATTTACTAATTTTAGTTTTATTTGGTGACTCAATTTTAAATGTGGATCATTAAATTTGCATAAGTATTTCATTTCACGTGGACCTTTAAATATATCTTATCATAAAGAATCCAAATTCATAAAAAATATCCTAAATAAATTACTTTCTTATTTTTGGGGGGGTCAGATTTCCATTAAAAAGGACCAATACATGAACATTTCCACATAAAAAATTATTATAGCTGATAAGCATGAAATGCCGTTTCTTTCTTTTTCTTTTCTTCTCATCTCATGTTAGCTGTTTCCAATTCAATAGGACCAGCCTGTACTTGCTTCCAAAATAGCATTAATACTTCCAATGACACATGAGAAAGCCAAACTTTTGGTTGGTGCAAATCCACCGAATGTTTTAAGTACAGATTTAGGATTTAATTTTTTAAAAAATAAAAAATTGTTAAGTTTATAATTTAAATTATGGGAATAAATTCTTATAAAGTAGGAAATGAGTTCTTATTAATTAAAGGACTAAATAAAAAATATTAAAAAGTTATGTATAAAATTTGAAATGCGTAATAGCTCAAAAAGGCAACTACTATTTCTTTAAGTTTTCCTATTATTTCTAAACATATACAATAACAACTAAACTAGTGGCGGAGCTATGACCTTGACTTAGGGAGGCAAATTTTTTTTTTTTTTCTGAAAATTTTTTCTCTACTATATTTTAAAAAATTATAGTCTAATAAAATATTTTTAAAATAAACTTTTTCCTTTTAAACTTTTAAGTCGAAATAAATGATATTAACTTACTAATGAATAATATCTTGACTTTTTTCCTCTTAAAACTTGGAACAATATTAAATTTAAAAGAGCATAATACCAAGAATAATTTTTTTATATTAATATCAACAATTTCCCACTAATTATGTAATTCAAAACAAGGATACGTTAAAAAAAGATATATCATTGCTCCAAACACATTATAATAGTTCAATAAATTGCTTGAAAGAGCATTTTAAAGAAAAAAAAAATTTTATCAGATGAATCATAAGAATTTAAGATCGTCACTTTTCAAGGAAAAAAAAAACTATATTTAATGCTGCAAAATTAATTTTATCCAACAGCATTTAAAGAAGTTTTACAATATCTTGAAAAATAATTATTCTAGGTCTTACTAAAAGTAATAATTAGCGTGCGAATATGATTGTATTCGTGTAAACTACTATTTTAAAAAATGCATAAATGATATGTATATATTAAATATAGAGATATATACATATTACACGTGTGAGTTTAGTGTGTTCAAGTTAAAATGTCGAATGAAAAATAAAAATAACATTATTCAATTATATTAGAGTTATACATGTCTGTTTGGCGTTTGTTACTATAAATATAAGATTTTGGCATTGTTTGACCAAATTATTTAATTATGCAATGATGCTGATTTCTATCTGCTTATTGATATCTCAATGACGTTGTGAACAAAATTTGTGTGATCTTTCCTGGAATTACAGATGATAGGAATTAAAAGAGAGAGCCAAACACATGGAAGCAACCTCAGACATTGACCTAATGGTTCATATTTCCATCTTCACTATTTAAGCTCAGTTTTTTGGAGTAATTTCTTAAAAGATCATTTAGGAAGAGATCTAATCATAATTGACATGCAAAGTCTGGAGTGTGAATCACTTCCAAAGTTATTTCACTGGCAGTACTATTAAGATTATTGGATGAATTTAATGCTCCTAAATGCACTTATTTTTAATTTAATATTAATGAAAAATAATTTTTACGAAAAAAATAATAATACGCAAGGATATATTTATATTTTAAATCTTGTTCTTTTACAAGACTGTATCTTATTAAAGAGAGAGAAAAAACTTTTAATATGTTACGGTCTATTTTTCACATTTTATAGCTAGGTTTTTTTAACAGATGATAAATTTTTATAAGTTATTTATTTATTTATTTATTTTTTCTAAAACATGATACTATTGTATACAAAATGATCTAAAATATAAATATATTTTTATGTATTATTAATTTTCTTTTAAAAATTAATTTTTATTAATATAAAATTAAAAAAAAAGTGCATTCATCCAATGATCCTAATAGGACTTCCAATTATCAAAGAATCTTCAATAATTGGAGGTGATTCATACTCCAAAGCCTGATGATACTATTACTTAAAAAGAAAAAACATATAGAAAGGAGGAAGAATGACTGTAAATTACTAGGAAAGCTCTGATGTTATTTTAGATATAAATGATGTTTGAACCCATCATGGAAGTTTCATCCTTTGGGTCTTCCAAACTACTTTTCTTTTAGGTCAAGTCCCTTTTGCTTCTTTTGTTCTTGTTTTTGGGTTTACACTTTAATTGTGAATTATATTCAAAGTTGCCGACTTCCAATTTTATTTTGTGAACTTTCAAATTGGTCCCCTACCAGTCTGTTTCGCCATTAATTTCATTATAAATTGCTTTTAGAAAGTTGATTTGTAAAATGGGGGACCAGACAGCATGGAATTGGCCACTTGCTTATGAAACTTTGAAAGCAATTTTTTTTAATAATAAATAAATAAAATTTATTATTTCGTAGGTACTTGTACGTGCTTCTTTCATTGGTCTATCCCTTTCAATTATTTCATTTCATAATTCTTAAATTTATTAATTTATCGAGAAATTTAGGTTTTTGTTTTGCGCATTATTGAATTTACTTAAATTAATGTTTGGGGCTTACAATTTTACTCATACTCTAGTACTTTAGGTTTATAAATAACATGATGAATATAAGTTTACAGTGAGTATTTTATGTGTAGTCAGTGTTACAACCAAAAAAAAAACACCCAAACAAACGGGCAAACAAAACAAAACAAAGGCCTTCAGGTTTGCATGGCTCCTATGTTTGGATTAATTTTGAGTTTAGGGTTTTAAAATTTATTTTAGTCAAATATAATTTTATATTATTGTAATTTGTGTTTAAAAATTTTTATTTGAAAATTAGTTTTCACCACCTATATTTTATTCAATGCAAAAGCGCCTATTTTTTTAATTTTGTACAAATAAAAATTTAGAAGACAAAATTAATTGTAAAAAAAAATCTAACATCAAAATAAATGATAATATTTGCAAGACAAACCTCCATTTAAGTGTGCAAACAAACTTTTGAACATCTCAATCAAACTAAACATACTATTAATAGGTTTAATTGAGTCTCAAACTCCTGGAAATTTGCCATATCTTTCGGTGATACCATAAACTAATCAAGATTTCACATTGGCTTAAATAAAATTTAAATTTAGTTTCTCTTCTTGTGAAATAAACAATTTTACCCTTGTCATCTCCATCCAAAAATGGATAATACGAGAAATCACTTTAAACACAACAGAAAGGCATAGCCTACTTTTGAGCTTGGAGATTAAAGTAAAACTTTGATGAAACAAGAAAGACCAAATTTGTAATTAAACCTTTTACTTTTAGAACACATTTACTTGTCTTGGGCTCCCTTCAGAGGATTTTATCAATTGGCTTACTGACACCATTAAAACATTATTCTACTGGGAGCTTCAAACTTGGAAGCCCTGCAATAAGAAGAGCAGTTCAGCTAGAAGTGGCAATGCAGACTATCCAAAATCTGGTTTTAGATTTAGAATGGAAGATAAATGGTAGATACAGGATCCAGGAGTCTCTAAGTGGAATCGGAATTCTTCCCAATCCTTCAGGAAATCAAGTCTTTGGATGGATAGTAAAGCATGATAAAGACGTGAATTCTTGGGATTCGGATTTTCTGCAGTACTGCAGAATCTGCAGTAAAAAAATAATAATAAAATAATAATATTTTTACTAATATTAAATTAATAAAAATATATTATACTAAAAATTATTATTTTATTAATAAACAGTAACTGGAGATTCTCCAGTTACTGCAGGTGATCCAAGCTGGAATTCTTGCCCCATTTAGCAAAGTAGGAGATTTTGATGTGAAATTTATATCGCGTCAGGCTTTCTTGACATCACAAGCTAGCTTTCAGAATGTGGCTTGTCCAAAAAATTGGATAAGTTACTGCATAGAGTTCATCCATCATGCAGAGCAAAATTATTATCAAGGATATCAGTAAATGCCCCCTCTATAATCCAGATCATCTGCATTAATCTTAATCAACTCTATAAGGGTCCATCCTTGACAGGCAAATTACATCAACTTGGTACCAAAAGTAGGAATGAGAATGAGTGAAAGAAGCAAACCAAAATACAATGAATCAATGTTATTGAGAAAGAGCTTTTCCAAGGCATATGGATAATCCTACATTTAATGATGATTAACATAAAATAAAATACAGTGTCTGATATTATCGCTCCACTGCTGAATAGTTATTCAATGCCATGAAGTAATAGACCGGATTCAATTATAGTAGACAATCGGGTGATTTTACACAGGGTGGAATACCAATTAAATCCAGAAGCAACACTTCGTTCTTCTGAATAAAAAAAAAAATATATAAGTAGCACTCACATGGATTTATTCAGCTTAGCTTGATACCTCTATCCCTACACCCTAGGTCTCAAAAGAATTGTAAGCTCATTCTACAACATACAAAGAAATCTGTATCACTTCCAATACCCAGAAAAAAAGAAGAATACTTGGGATGTCTATGATCTCACTAGCATGCATGTCAAGTGCACTTTAAGTCTTTAACTTGTATGCATGTATTCATTTTTATCCAATTCGTCTTTGAGACTTCATGGTAGAAACAAACTGAAAAATCCATTAATCCAAATAACTGGATTCTTGACCCCGCTAAGGAAAAGCTGTACCAAGAGTAACCTCATCAAATACCGAAGTCGTAGGTGCCAGAAAATTCTATATTGTTGAAGTCAGGCTTAAGCCTTCAATAGATGGAAATGAGGCATTAAATACAGTACAACCTGCATTGGAGAAAAAGGTGTCAAATAAGGTGCCAGTATCATTGTTTAAAGAACTAGAAGACTGCAGTGATAGCAGCAGATAAAGACTTCTATTTGCAAAATCTGAAATTTATTGCTAATCAAAAGCACCAAAAAGAGATGGATTTGCGAATACAACAGAGGCACAAGTAATGCATTTTATTAAATCATAACAATTAGACACCTCAACGCAGCACTCAACAGCATTTGGTAGGCAATGAAACAAAAAATTGCTATAACATATATTTACTGGATAAGTAAAATGATACTTAGTCATCACTTGTTATTTATTAAAAATTAAATACAATGAAATAATATTGCAAATGGAGGAAAATCTCACAACTTAATTCCTAGAATAATGCTTTGGCACAGGTGACAAGCATCTGCACGATGTATACTGCAAGTTTGTTTCAGTAACCTGTATGAGAAGCCAAACAAGAACACAGTATCAAAAAATGTGTTGTGATAAGATATAGTATGCGATAAGTATTATGTATGTGCCACTTTTTAGTTATTTCATTTGAAATATAAGGAAATGGAAAGTCCAATGCCTTCAAAGCTGACTCATTTAAAGCTCGAGTAAAAAAAAAAAATGGCAGATAAACAAAAGGAAAAGCATGTAGCAGTTGCATTCTTCAATTTTGATACAGTAAATTGGCCTTGATCAAAATTACTCACATCTTTCCATGAATTTCATAGAAGACTTCCTCACTTTGTCAATTCCAAAGGAAACCTGGAAATAAAAACCAAATCTAAGATATACGAAATGAAAAGAAAATCTGAAAACATTTTCACTCAACTTATTCTCCCAAGAAAGAAGATGAGGGAAGGATTAAGGAAAATAACATGGCTATAGACAAGGAAGGTAGAGGAGGTGATTGGAAAGAGGTTTTCAAATACATCTAAGTATAGCTGCTTCCAGCTTCCACATAACTTCCTTTGTCTATCTCCCTCACTTTCTACCCCTCTAGTCCCTACGTTAAAGTCTGATGAACTATGACACCAGACTTGATCATGATACTGAACCAAGCCCACCTGGTGCTCTTAAAACTGTCTTAGCAAGCAAGCATCAATCAGAAAAAAACTGATAAGTATTAAATAGATGCTTTACGTACTCCCACACTCTACTTGTAGCCTATTTCCAACATCAAATGGCGATAACTACGTCCTCGTATTATTCTATGCCACAGAAAACGAATCAAGTTGTGGAAACTCAGTTCCATCCGCTGCTGGACAAGCCTGCAACCAAAAATCAGCTTAGACAATTTTATAAGTTCCCTATTCATTATCAAGAAACTTGAGAAAATTGCTTACCATCTCGCAAGACACCTCTGAATTCCTCTAGATACGGGGCGCATGAAGGATGGATCTCTTTGAGCATAAAGCAAACCCACCTACAAAAGACCAGAAAAGAAAGGCCAGGATTTAGCGCATGAATGTTTCCAAAAAAAGAATATTCAATGCTGACAAATTTCATAACCATAACTATATTAAATGTACAGTCTACCTACTACTATTAGTCTGAATATTAAAATAATACACAGTGCCAGTTTCTTAATTTTCTGTAGTGAAAATCCAAACATTGGTTTGTGGTCCTGTTACACTTAGAAATAAAACTAACTAAAAAGATAAGACCAAATAGCACCACCAATTTTGAAACAAAAACAAAAATCAACAAGTATCTATATACATATAAAGAATTATTGTTATGGACAAACTGAAGGATTTCAATATTTTTAGACATGCAATGGTCTAAAAAGTGCAAGGTTCAAAAATTGAGAAGCAAGGAAGCTAATGAAAGGTTAACAGGATTTCTGAATCAAAATGCAAATAATCAGAGCACGTACCTGCAATAGTGCAACAGCAGAAGGATCATCAAATATTTCAAGGCTGCAATCTGCTAGGTAATTAACCTGCACCAATATAATGACCACCATTATGCTGTGGATTACAAGTACAAGTTAAGCATGGCCAGACTTCAGACCAAAATTACCTTCCTCTACTCTAAAATTTCAAAGAATACTCAATTATATGGATACTTAATACATAATAAGTTACTGGCAATTGATTTTTTTGAGCCTCATGAAATATGGTATCTGAATAGTAACTTAATCTTATAACCACACAACATCAGCAATTTGTTATTTCATCTGGGCTTTTGATAAGAGCAAAATCATAAACTTGTCATAAGGTCAAGCAAAACAAAATCATCTTGGGATTGCAACTAATTCCAAAATTTTTATAGTTTTCTTTAACATAATCTTGGCTCCTTTATAGACGAGAACTTAATGCATTTTTGAAATCTTCAGTGTATATGGTTTGAAAAATTCCAATTGCAAAGACTTCCCAAATAGAAAGAGTTAGATAACTACTTCATGAGAACTACTTGTAATAAGTAAAACGAGCCCCAGCAAACACACATAACCAGACCCCTATGCTGTTTGGGAGAGGAAAATTGGGAAAACGTGAAGGGACACTAATACTTGTTTGGCAGTTCGTTATGCTTAAATTAAGCGGGAAATGGGAGTGAAGGAGCCTGTTCACCTCTGCCCATTGACTATTAAGAGAGTAAAGAATAAACATTAGTTATCCTATAAATTAGAGAATGAAAAGTAAATAGAATAGAAATAAAGTTGCTCTCCTCCCATTCTCTTTTGACTAAAATCAAATCTAGAAGGTATAATGCCTTCTAATTTTGATTGAAATATCCACCAAGAGAGTTCAAAAACAACTGATCACCCTCCCCCTTTTTCTCTTCAAAAGCATTTGCTTTATCTTTCTTCAAAGTTTCTAATTGCACTTTAAGGAATGTTTCCTGGGCATAATACATTCCTCATTGCAAATAATTAAAAGGTAACATTTCTCTAACAAAGCAATTTATAGAAAGAGAAAAAGAGCATCCCTTGTATGAAAAGAATGAAGTATTAAAACCAATGTTATATAGTATAGTTCACTGGTCTTCACTCTTCCCTCAATTTAGATGACGGCAAGATTACATTTAGAAATCTATATTCTTTTGTAGTTTAAAAAATAGATATCTTTAAATTAAAACAAGATATTATACATGTCAGCGCCTAAGGGGCTAAGGCAAGGTTGCTATAAAGGGCCAGCTCCTCTCATGGTGCGAGAGGTGCTAGCTTCAGCCAGGCGGCTTTCAAGCTGTCCAGGCGAGCGCTTTAGGTACCTTTCTGAAGTTGGAAGGCTGAGAAATTAGAGACTAAACGTTAGCTTAGAAGCCCAGCCCATATGTTTTAGAATAGTCAAGATAAAATAGGAAACTATAAAACCCATTCTTAGAAGTTCAATAATAGAGTAAAATAACTTGAGTCAGATATACATGACTTAATATTAGTGACCTAAATTAGTGCATTTGATGATTACTATGTCTTATGGTAGGGTATTATTATGTTTCAAACTTTGAATAGTTACTTTATATGCCTAATGTTGTTACAAATTTACAGTTATTTGTTTTTTTTTGTTTTTATGTAGCATATTTGTAGCATTTTTCCTATTTTAGTACCTTACTTCATTCAGGCAAGTGCTTTTTTAACACCTCTCGCCTAAGGTGTATTAGAGGTCTAACATTTCAAGGGCGCTTTTTACCTTTGACTACAGTGAGTGCTACGTTCGTTTATCTTGCAGGAGACTCAGATGGGATCTGTAATGGGAATGGGTAAGTGAAATTTAAGACTCAGCAGAGTTGACCCCGTGACCATGAGGCTCCCAAAGGAGCTGGGGAAGGAGTGAGCTGAGGCTCAGTGGTTGCTAGTCATGCCTCCCCTCTCCTCTCTGAAGAAAGGCCCTAAATCAGTTTGGCCCAGACAGGTGATAATGTACAAAGTACAAAATATCTATTTGTCTAAAAGATTAACAGTCATCAGAAAATAACACTGACCGAAAACTATCAGGAAGTCAAATGGATTATTACATGCATCTTTAAGATTACTATTTGAGATATCTTTTCTCTTTAACAAAAATAAATTGGACTAATACAATTATGTCAATACCTCATAAGTTAAATGCCATAGGATATTCCAATATTCTTCCATTTAATTATGTTCCTTTCTCATACAAGAAAAATGCTGGCATAAATACTTCAGATTATTTACAGGCATATTTGAACCCCCTTTTTCATTTTTTTGCACACAATTTAAAAGTAGTGGAGTGATGGAGAAAGAGACCTTTTCTATCAAACAAAACACAGATAAGCACAGAATGTTATAACTTCAAATTTCACAATGTTTATACTATATAGATACTGTATTTGCTTTTTTTTTTTTTTTTTTTTTTTTTTTAATTTTTTAATTTTTATTTTTATTGTTTTTACATGGAATGTTCATGCACAAGGGCAAAATAGAAATGCAAGAGATGGGCAAATTTACCCCAAATTCTGTATTAACTAGAGACTGAACAAAATCCATTAATTGAAGCTTTGCCCATTCCATGTTTGATGTAGGGTCATCAGTATGTGGAGGATGCCTCCAAGGAGCACCAAAACGTAATTTATCTTTTGAAATCTTTCCAGCTCGTACATCAATAGCAAACTTTTGCAAGATCTCCAATGCTCTATCCATGGCAGGATTCACAACAGTAATCTAAATGATTGTTTTACAAAGACATGAGGAACCATTAATCACACAGGCAGAACAGTATTACACAAATTATTTGAATGCGACAGTAAAAAGAAGTACACCAGGGATAATTAGATATATCAATATTTAAAAGATCATAAACACTAATTAACTAAACTTTTG
Source organism: Delonix regia (assembly GCA_037074485.1). Taxonomy (NCBI): domain Eukaryota; kingdom Viridiplantae; phylum Streptophyta; class Magnoliopsida; order Fabales; family Fabaceae; genus Delonix; species Delonix regia. The sequence goes on from CM073453.1 coordinate 9,514,203, forward strand.
ATTCAGAGGACATCATAATTTTACCCTAAGCTACCATTGGTAGAAACAATTTATATACACATTTATTAATATTATAAGGCATCAACCTATAAATTCTTAATATATGCTCCCTAAAGATAAATGACTACACTATGATTATAAGATTCCTAAACATTACAAATAGCCACTATATATAGATTTCTATCAACCCCGAGTTATAGAAAGCATTAATATTACACCAGAGTCCAGATAGCTTATGAACCAGGTAATCATATTTTTATTACACTGACCTTTTTTACCGTTGTCTTCATTGTTGATAAATGAAAGCAATTTAAAGTTAAAAAATACACAAACAAATCTACATAGAAAATTCAAAAACACCTGGAAATATATGTGATCACATGTATCTGACGTAGGAAACCCAAACATAAATGTACTTAAATAACTATGCTTGAGGTAACCTTCCGCGAATAAATTGAAAATTTTGATTTGTTATGGCAGAAGAAATTACCAGCATAAAAAAGGTACAGATATGTGCAATTTGTAGATCCAGTTAAGACACTTTGCCCAATTTATTTCTCCATTTTCCAGAACTGAGTTTACTGTGCTCTGTGGAATATAGTATTTAGTTCTTATGGTGAAAGTTGGTTGTGTCATATCCTAGTTACTCTGGAACAGTTTCTCCTAATTTGATACAAAGGATTTGCAATAAGAAGAAAAACAAAATTTTGTAGCAATGCATGGTTTATGGGATTTGATGGTACTTTTGGTTGGCAAGGAATGCAGTCATTCAAGGGCATACCTTCTCCTTTAATTGTGTTATGGGGGATAGAACAGTGTTTATGGCTTCCCTTTGGTGCCCAGTACATGGTTGCTTTCAGGATCCAACCTAGTCAGTTATTGGACAGCTGTTACATTAATTTGCATTTTATGATTCTATTCAAGTGTTCTGTTTTGAGGATACCTTATCCTCCAGCTAGCTGTTAATTTCTATTAATGAAATTTCTTCTCCTATATACATGTGCACATGCACACATTCAACACACAAAAACATATTAAAAGAAAAGGATATGTGATTTCGGTTCATTTTGAAACTTACTTGCAAATATGCTAAATAAGCATCTAGAATGTCCTCAAAGGTAGTCTCCTTGTCTCCTGGGACCCTACATTTGAACAAAAGCATGAGCAAAAATCAACCCAAAGAAATGGTACCAATCATACATAAAGACTATACAGCCCACAAAATATACCTTTTTTACTCTGACACTTGATTAAAAAGTAATAATGATTGATATTTCAAGCTGTCAAAACTAATGACTCCATATATGATAAAGTGCATTTAAATTGGATCCATAAATATATATTTTGAAAAACATAACTGAATGGGTTGCATGAATGCTTTGCACGCAACCCACAAAACATATGTAAATAATTCTCAAACCTTCATTGTCTAAACCATGCAACAGCTAAGCACAGAAGAGAGTTAAAGAGCTTTCCTCCGTGAAATAATTCACCAGTGCAAAATTTGGGGGGAGCATTCTACATTTATGCAAGTTATAGATGCTTTTGAAATTTATATTAAATTTTTTATCATATTACATTAAAATCATATAAAATATTTTAATGCTAGAAATAATGCCGAAAAATAAACTTTTCTATAGTAAAAAAAATTGAAACTAGTACTTGTGCTAGTAGAATAATTTTTGATATAAAGTTTACCAACAAAAAAAGAAAGGGTAAATAGATCATTGTTATTAATATATACTCTGATACAATATGTCTAATTGCTCATGTTAGAAGTTGCTCAATTTTTTTCAATAGAATGATATCTTGTCAAAATATATACATGCATATATATATATATATATATATATATATATATAGATATATATATTATGTATTATAATAATTCTTAAAATTTTAATATATATTAAAATAAAAAAAATGAACAAAAGAAATATTTCATTTTTTTTGTTGGTACACTTTATATTAAAAATTATTCTACTAGCAAAAATACTGGTTTTAATTTTTTTTTTTTACTATAGAAAATTTATTTTTTGGCATTATTTCTAGCATCAAAATATTTTATATGAATTTAGTGTAATATGATAACAAATTTAATATAAAATTCAAAAGTATTTATAACCTGCATAAATGTCAAATGCTCCCATCAGAATTTGCATTTACTGAATTATTTCATGGAGGAAAGCTCTTTAACTCTTCTCAGTGCTTAGCTATTGCATGGTTAAGACAATGAAGGTTTGAGAATTATATAATATGTTTTGGGGCTTGCGTGCAAAGCATTCATGCAACCCAATATTTCATTTGGCTTGCGTGAGTAACATCCACGCAATCCATCTAGTTATACTTTTCAAATTACATATTTATGGATCACATAGAGCAACTCTACGCAATCTAAATGTACTTTATCAGATATGGAGTCATTAGTTTCGACAGCTACAGATATCCATCATTATTAACTTTTAATCAAGTTTCAGAGTGAAAAAGCCCACAAAATACTGTCAAGCATTTAAACATTATGTTCATCAGTGTAAGATTACTGAGACTACATTAGTTGAGAGAATAGGATCAAATAACCAACAAGTAATTCTTACTTCTGGTAATAATTGCTTTGTTTGAGCACATAAAGTTCAAATAGATGTCGAGGGTTTGGCCCAAGTAACTCAACAACAACTGTCCACTGCAATTAAAGAAGTGTGGTTAAAGCTTGCATAAAAAAAAAAAAAAAAAAATCCCTGGTACCAGAATAAACCAGCAAAGAATTGACAACTTTTAGCAATAAAGCATAGTCTCCTTACTTCTGAATGATTGAAATAACCAGCGACCATGTGCATTTTAGCTTCTTGTGGAGTCCATCCGAAGGTCTGCCAGTTAATGATTGTTGAATAAATGACACAAAATAATACCAAAACCAAATGGAGAAGGTCCAAGATTAAATGAAATCTCCAATTCCTACAAACTAATCTTCATTTTTCATATCCTCATTCCTACAAACTAATCTTCATTTTTTGTATCCTCACTTCATAACTATATTGCAGAAGCAACCTTCTTAGGAATTTAATCAAAACTTAGCTGAAGAACTTCCATTTATTTAAGAATTTAAATGCACCTAGATAGATCATACGCATACACACAATAAGATTTCTACCAACAGTAATTCTGCTTTCCAAAATGTAAGCACATTAAGATGTAATTTAAATGTTCTTAAAATTTGGAAGATTGAAGCAATAAAAAAGAAGCTCTAAAGTACTTAATCTTATTAGTGTCTCCATGAAGGGAGGGAGACAGAGATATCAAGAAAATATAAATGTAGCTTGATTCAGCTTCTTGAGTTCCATGCTTATTCATAAAATGCATTCAAGCATCTGCAATCCCACATCCACATAAAGGTGTTAGAGTGTGTGAGTGTGTGTGAAAGAGAGAAGAAGAATATAGTTTTGATTGAATTACCTCACGGGAGATGAATATGTCAATAAATCCAAAATCCAAGAAAGATTTGTATGAATAGTAACTGAGGCAAACAACAAGGTATTAGAATTCTTAGACAGAAAAGAATCTAAAATGACCCTACTTATATCAAGTATTCCAATGAGTTAAACTGTTTAACAAAAATGAAAACATTTAGCACAAGAAAGGGAGAAAAGAAATATAAGAATAAATCAAGTAAATAACCTCTATTATATAGATAACTGAGAAGTCCACAAGAACAAAACTGAAATCTAATAAAGGTTGGATATAAAAAGACTACGAAGCAAGTAAGCAGAAAGTTGATTACATGGAAGTTGAAAGATGCACATACAAGAAACTGAACTCCTAAGCCTACATGCAAATCTTTAACCCAATTGACTGGTTTTAATCAACAAAGAAAATACATATGCTCCAAAAATAATGAACTATAACAATAAAATGCTCTGAATGGTTCTATCTATTCATGTTATCAATATTGGCAAAGCTAGGCATCCAGCAGTTCACTTTCCATCCTATGCTTCTAATTTATCGATATTATATAATCATATACTCAAAAAATGTGTTTATTCAAGAAACAATTTGCAGCACAACACCACTCAAGACTATGCTCGTGGAATAAGTGATCATCCAGAAAGTTGACAACAAGAGTCCCAACTTCTAAGACCTCATGAAATAGTAAACAAATGTTTCCTAAATTCTCTAAAGGCCCGTTTGGTATGACTGAGGGAACGAGAATAAGAATGAAAATGGGAGTAGGAGTGGGAATAGAAATGGGAATGGAATATAAAAGTATATTTGGTATGCAATAGAAAAGAAGGTAATAAAAAGGAAGAGAGAATAAAAGACCAAAGTACCCGTGAATTAAAAAAAAATTCAACCAAAAAAACCCTTCAGTTTCTTCATCCCCTATCACACACTACTTGTCATCTTTGTTTCTTCTTCCTCCATTTTGCCACGCCGACACCGTCGCCATCGCTGTCGCTGGAGCACAACCAGTGAATCTCAACGACTGGCAAGTGCCAACAACTACCCTTCCTCACGCTATCACCACCTCTATTTCTTCATCTCTCCCACACCACCACCCTTCCACTCTCTCACAGACGATGATCAGCGAGGGAAGATCAATGATGACAGACACAGGATGATGATCAGTGAGGAAAGATTGATGATGACAGACACAGGACGATGACCGGCAAGGGAAGATCAACGATGAAGGACAAAGGACGATGGAAGGGGCAGAACAACCGATGAAGGGGTAAAATAATGGAAGGGGCAATTTTGGAAATGAATCTACTCTCCCATCAATCGCCATGCTCTCCCTCCCTCCAGCAAGGGAAAACATTCTTCCATGAATGATGGAAAGTACTCTCCCATTCAGATGCCTCTGTAGCACACCTAACAGTCATGCAATGCTCTCCCTCACCCTCACACTCTCCCTTCAGCCCATCTCTCCCCTGCCAAACAGGCCCTAAGAATTCTTACGTATATGGAGTAGGAACAATGAGTTCATAATAATCCATCATCTAAGCCCATGTCATGGGCCCTCACTCACTCACAAAAGGTAAATGGTAAAACAATGCATTATACTTGCACTTAAATTCAGAAACATCTCGTGGACAATAAATTTGCATAAAAAACAGAAACTTTTGGTTCTGATTCTAGTCAGAGTTTCACAAGAGTGTCATATTGTAATTGTGATCAGAGAAGAGAAGCTGAAAATGAAGCTGGGAGAATGGAACTTACCTATCAGATGTAACCAGAATAACAGGCAAACAACGCTCATTTGCACCCAAAGCAATTATTCTCCATATCAGACTATCATGATATAGTGGTCCACTAACAGACAACTCATTGTTGAGAGTTGCATGCTTCAGAACTTCAACATTGTTAATAACCAACTTCGGCTGCAAGTAATTTGCAAGCATCAGCCATTTGAATATCATAATTCACTTTAGAAATACTTAATCCAGTTTCTTCTATACCACAACATACAGTAAAAAGCATTACCAACCAAAAAATTTGTTTACGGGACCACAAGCAATCAAAAAGCTAAACAAGCACTGAATGGCATGATAATAGCATGATATGAGTCTTCTTATTCAACTACTAAATGAAATATGGCATGAAAGAAGTATATACAGCTGCCGTACAACATAATTACCTGAAAATGATCAATTTCAGCAGCTTGTGACAACAACTCCAATAACAAACAGGGCCAGTCAGTACAACAATGTGCCAAAGACCTTGAAAACCCACCTGTCCTATTTAGATGAGCAATGGCACTAGCCCTCCACCCTTGTTGAACCTCAATCACCTCCTTTGCCAGTTTCAGTGCCACAATTGCCTCCTTGAAGTACGAAGCCTCTTCAATAGACAGACTACACCCCTTGGCACCCAATCCCAAAACTCGATCAATCTCATTGGCATTATATCGAGCAGATACCGCAATAATTGCTCGATCCCATAATTTGGAGAGCGAAACCCTTTTTGAAACCGCAGATTTGGAAGCATTGCTGCTCTGCAATATACGCCTAAGTGCAGTATTTAGACCATGCCATTTGTTTAGAGTGGTGAATATTTGCTGGGAGGTGATGGTTCCAAGCATGACACCCTTTTCTGCCATGGATTCGAGGCAACGTTCGAGCTTGTGCCGGCAATCTGACAAAGTGGGTGGCGGGCAATTCGACCAAGAAGCCCATGGAAATGACTGACTGTATTGTGGGTGGTGATCTTTGATGGTTTCAGCAAAGTCCACATACCCAGTGAGGTGGGGGCCTTTGTTCCACTCGCCGAGCAAACCTGGACAGATAAAAACATTAGAGAAACCAAATTCAGAACTGAACAGAGAGACGAGAGAGAGGAATCTACGTTCAAGTATGAGAGTGGTTTTCCCGACGCCTCTGGGTCCGTGAAGAATGAGAGGCTGAGGAACGCGATGGTGCTGAACGTGGTTGTTTAGAATGGTTTCAAAGAGGGGTCTCGGTATGATCTTCCATGCTTTATTCACCATTTTGTGATTCTGTTGAGGCACTCAGCAGCTATGGTTCTGACTTCCGAGGCGGAGATGGAAGCAGGGTTTTGGGGGGTTTAGGAGATCGGGCGAACCACGAGGGCCCGGATTCTCTACAGTCAGCAATGTTACTGTAGGTGCAACCCACACACGTAATATTATTTTTATATATTTTTTAATTTTAACATTTTTTAAAAAACTTATTTTCTTTTTATGTGAGAAGATGGCTTTACAGTAAAAAAAAAAAAAAAAAATTTCACTGTAGAGGATCTCACCGGGCGAACCACCAAGCTAGATTTATCGTCGTACAGCTCTACATACAACCCATTTTTAAAAATTGTTTTTGTTATGAATTTTTTTTTTTTGTGTGAGGGAGCCGGCAAATCTGAATTTAGCGAACCACATGTTGATTTGGTATGTTGGATAGATCCATATTCCATGCTCACTTTCCTACTACCTCCCATCTCGTAATCTAATAAGTTTTTCTTACACTATTTTTGTGTGTGTAAATTATATAATTTTCATTAAAAGATTATAAGGTACTTTGGATTTATAAAAATATTTACATGGTCATTAAATGATGAAATAAAAGTAAATTTTTATTTTTTACTTATTAGTCTAGTTTTAAGTTAGTCTTTTATTAATTTTTATTTTTATTTTAGTCCCTGACTTATTAGTTAATTATCAATTTAATATTTCACTTGTTAATTTATTATCAATTTAGTCTTTTTTATTTAACTAAAATTAAAGAACTAAATATGCTAACTTAAAAATTAGTAAGAGATAAAATTGAGAATGAACTTATAAGAAAATGATTAAATTGAAAATGAAAATTAATGAGGAACCAAATTAATAATTAATTATTTTTTTGGTTAATTTTTAAAATTGTCCAAACTTAAAAGAAGTTTTAATTTAAGAAACGGTTAATTAGTTTATTATTTTTTTCATTCACTTTTAAAAATGTTAAGACTTCAAAGAATAATTCATTAATTTTTTTATTCATATTAAAAAAATTCTCATAATTCAAAAAATTCTAGATTTCAATGATGATTAATTAATTTATTAAGAGTTTTATTAACCAATGCTTCTTAAGGAGCATTTGTTATCCTCACTAGCAACAATAATTGTTACTCTTTCATTACTTTCATGACATCTAATTAATGATTTCTTTAGTTGTGTTTTCGTGACAATATTACCCTTTATTTTTTTAAAAAGAAATAATTAATCTATTTTATTTTAAAAAAATTATAATCAATCTTTAACAATTTTTATATCTTTATGCTTCTAAGTAGTATTTTTATATTATCCTTAATTCTTTTAAAAAATAATTTCTATTTATTTTAAGATTAATCTTTTTAAATTGAGTTTCATGAGCTATTAAAGAGTAATATAGATATATTATTTAAAAGTATGAATGTATAAAAATTCATTAGAAATTAAGTATAAATTTTTCTAAAAAAATATTGATTATGCATTAAAAAAACATAAAACTAAAGAAACTATTAATTAGATGTCATAAAATGTAGTGAAAAAGTAACAATTATTGCTACAAGTGACGGCAATAAATGCTCCTTAACTAATGCCCTTAGAGTTTAGGATTTAGTCACAAAATAAAACAATTCATTAAGGCACTAGCAAGCAAAACTTATTTATTAATTCATTACTTCATTATTTTTCTATTGACTATAAAGAATTTATACAAATGAATGACTTTATTATTATTCTCATTAACTACAAAGAATTAATGCATTTCAAAAATTTTTTGATACATGTATAAAAAATATGAGAAATTATTGTATGAGAAACTGAATATTTGTTTAATAGAGTTTTCTTATCAATTAATAAAACTCTTACGTTAAAGTGAACATACTTTACTTATATATAACAAACAATAGATTGCCTACTTAAATATCTTATTTTAAATAAAATGCTACTGTATTAGATAAAAATAGAATATCTATTGCTAAAAATATGCAACAATTGTGGATAATATACTTTGCTTGAATGATATTGAAGTTTTCTCTTGGCCTTAGGATCTAACCTCAGTTTTCTGTTGGAACCAAAATAAAGCAATAATTTAATTGTCCACATAGCATGTTTGATTTAATCGCAATAATTATTTTAAAATAGTGTAAAAATATTTAACATGTACGCAAAAAAATCTATAATATTTAAATCATTCATCGACTAAGTATTCATAGAATTTTTTCAGTTACAATTTATATGTGAAATCACTGCTTAATGGTAATTGAACAAACTATATGAATGTTAAATAAATTCTGTACTAGGAAAAAATTAATTACTTAATCCTTTTTCGTTATACAACTTTTTAAATTAATTCCTACAATTTGTTTCTCTTTTCGTGTTCAAAAACTGAAAACAAGAACTGAACTTAGAAGGTATTTACTGTAATCTATGTTCTTCTATAAGATAGGTGTCATTACAAATGCCATACAATTTAGGGTAAGCCAATTTCATCTCTCAAAAATTTGAACCTTGATAAGTGTCTTATCTCATTTTTAATACTTTTAGCTTGTAATTGGTGAAGAGTATACAAATTTTAGAGTTTCTAGTTACTTGCTGTTTTCTGATTAACTAGACAATGGTCTAAATGGCAGCATTTCACTTCGGACAAAATGGCTGACTCCTATTATAATAATTACTTGTTTGGTTTGACATTGGATTAACATGATTTTAAATTAATTTAATTTTTTTCAAATGTGATTTTGTATTATTGTGATTTATATTTAAATATTTTCGATTGAAAATTAATTGTTTTGTTATTTATACAGTTTATCCAATGTCAAAATAAGTTTTTTCACTTTTATGCAAACGGAGGTTTAGAAAACAAAATTAATTTTGGAGAAAAATCAAATGCTAAACTAAATGAAAATGTTAGCAAGGCAAATCCCTATTTTGTGTACAAATAGACTTTTGAACTTTTCAAATATTAAACTAAACATACTATAATTTGATAGATATATAGTATGTTTAGTTTACCATTTAAAATGTTCAAAAACCTATTTGTACATCTAAACAAGGGTTTGTCTTGTAAATATTTTTTATTTAGTTTGATCTTTGATTTTATTCAAAATCAATTTTGCTTTTCAAACACCCGTTTGTACAAAAGTATAAAGAACTTGTTTTTGCATTAAATGAACTATATAAATAATAAAAAATCAATTTTCAAACAAAAATTTTCAAACATAAATTATAGTAATATAAAATCATGTTTAACCAAAATTAATTTTTTAAATTTAAATTGACCCAAAATCATATTAGTCCAACTCAATTCAAACACACACATAGTGATTGCATTTTTCGAAAATTGGATTTCTCAAATCCATATACGCTAAACCAAGTATGCACTGTGTCTAGTGCAATGTCATCTTAATGTTTCTTCAATAAGATTTTGTCATTTTCTTGGATTTTGTCGTGTTAGCATTTCTTCAACAAGATTTTCTCAAATTCCACTACTTAGAAAAGTGCATTTTGGCTGTAAAACTAGTTGGCCCATGTTTGCTTTATATAAAGGAGATTCAAGCTTCCCCTTCTCTTGAAGACTAAAGGTGATCACAAGCCATAGTAATGTTTGATTCCACATCATCTTTTTTCTTTTAAAAAAAAAATTGTAGGAACTAATGAAAAAATTCAAGTAAATTATAGGACCAAATGATTCAATTTTGTTTTTATTATTATAAAGAAGACAAAAAGGCCTTTAAAAGTCAAGGGTGGAAAAGGGATCAAATCTAAATATATTCAAACTATCTAACATTTAAGTTCAAGGAAAGTGCCACTTGAACTAGGGCTCTTAACTCAAAATGACATACTGTAAACTACAAGAGGAAGAAAAAAGGATGGATTACGAATTAAAGATTTACCCAAATAACACAACATTCAGTTATTGAAGCAATAAAAAAAAGAATATAACTGGTGTATAATTATTAGCCTTCAAATGAGGGGGAAAATAGCAACAAAATAACTCAGTACATCATAAGAAAGCAAAAACGGACCAAAACATAGTCATGAACTTTGTTAATATATATTTCATATTAGAAAGGTACAAAATTCATTGATAGCCTCTTTTAGGGGGGTGGGGTGGAGGAGAGTAAGGAATTAAATCATATGCCTTTTGAGGGGTATTCATTCCAATGATCTTGTTTTGCTGCTCCAACCATTTTTGTTGCTGCTGCAACAAACTTTGCTCCTGTTTTAACTCAATAGAGGCATGCTTATTATTGGTCATTGCATTCAGCCACACCTCAAAGGGATCATCTTTAGTAATAGGTGTTGCCACTGTTGTATCACTAGAATTTTTTGCACAAAACGTTGGTGCTTTTACCTGTGTGCCATCAAAATTTTGTGCCCTAAAGGTAGGAGGAACCATAGTCCCATTGGCATTCTGAGAAGCAACGGCTGGTACTGTCACAGCCATATTGATATTGTGTGTGCTGAAGGTTGGAGCTATGCTTGTCTCAATTAAATTATGGGCAGGAAAAGTTTGTGTTGAACCAATCCCATAAGAACCTGGAGCATAAATGGCCGGTTTTTCAGTGATCTTATCCAAAGTTTGAGCATGAAAAGTTGGTCCCACTACCATCTTGGTCTCAGAAGTACCTTGAGCATTGAAGGTTGGTGATATTGTCAACCTATTGAGGTCACCAAGAGTTAGAGCCAAACTAGTATTGGAATTGGAACTCTGACTAGTGAAGGTTGGTGGTATTGTTGCCTCACGAGGATTCTGACCACTAGACATTGGTCCTATTGCCTGAAACGTGGGTGCCAGATCAAAAAGATCAGTAAAACTAGTTTTATAATTTTCTGTGGTGGAAGGAATGGTTGATATATTTTCTATGAATGGGTTGTATTGGGGTTGAGGTACTGAAGAAGGCTGATCAAATAATGTATCAAGGATTGACGGGCCAATCCCATTTGACAATTTATTAGGTGAGGCTTGCTTTGGATTAGTTACTATCTCAGCCAACACTAAATCCCAACACTCTCTGGAGCCATTATCTGAACTTGAAGTTGTGTTTTGCTTTTCCTGATCTCTTGTTTGGCTATTATGCTGCTGTACTTGCTCTGGTTTAGTTGCTATCTCAGCCAGCACTAAATCCCAACAGTCACTGGTGCCATTATTTGAACCCAAGGATGTACTTTGTTGTTCCTGATATTTTGTTTGACTGTTATGCTGTTCTACTTGTTGGAAATCATCAAAAACCACCAAGTCAAAACATGAACTTGTTTGATCAATTGGCAATGAAGATGTTGAACCGAAATTATTTTCATGAGTGAAGTCATCATTTTGTGATTGTTTCTTAACTAGCTCACAATGCGTAGAAGAAAAATCTTGCTCAAGCGACCCAACTGAGCTCAACCCAGCATCAGTAGTAACACTCATTAAGCCCTCTAATAATGTAAACTGAGACGCACATTCAGATCTACCCTCTAGAGACTTTTCAGGTGTCCCAGGTTGCTTGTAAGCTTCATCTTGGCCTAAACTCAAACAAGGATCCTTTGGTAGAGGAGGAAGAAGATTGTGTTTGGAATTGGAAAGTAGGGATAGTGGTTGACCATTATCTGCAGCATATGAAGGTTGATCTTTTAAGAAATCTCGTAATGTCTCCATAAGCTCATCAGATACCTTTTGCACACTTGGGTATTCATAGGTCCTCCCAATCCCAAGGCTTTGACACAGAGCATAGAATCCAGATAGCTCATCAAATTGTTTGGAGGATTTGACACAAGCTTTAAAGGCAATAACACATGCCTTGTATGGCAATTCAAAAAAACTATCTAAGATTATAGAAAGCCCATCAGAAATATCTCTGTAAAGATCAAAACTCTCTTGTACAATAACATATAAAGAAATCTTAACCAAACTGTTTTTCTTAGCTGACCCAGTTGGTCTTGACCCAATTGCTCTATCCAACAATTTCTGCCAGTGAGTAATTCTATCAAGCACCAAAGTGGGTTTCATGCCTTTAATCCCTGGGTCATTATATAGCTTACTATTCCTCAAATTCTTCTCATGGATTGCTTTATTTTGGTACGTGAATCGACGTTGAAGCTTTCCAGTGAGAAAACAATCTAAGCGTTCATCAAGATACAGAGCAAATGTCCTAACAAAAGCAGTATAATCCCAAGAATTCGAAGAGGAATCATCCTTGAAACTAGAGAGATTAAGAATTTTAGCACCTCGTTTCATGGCGTGGAAGATTTCTCTTGGGAAATACGGATCGCCGTCTTGAAATATTCTAAGAACAAGCATGAGGGACTTTAGGGCAACGACCCAATTGCGAGTTTTGCCGATTCGTTTACCTATAGCTTGAGCACAAGCAGCTGCATACACTTTATTGGAAGAGACTAAATGAACAATCTCATTCACAAAGCGATTTTCCATTGGAAGTTCATCATGTGTGGTGGCTTTAAGAATGTTAACTTCAAGATTCGCTGCATTGCTTACCTTGGCAAGCCCTATGCTGGTTTGGTCCTTCACTGCCCCAATGGCCTTCCTTAGCTTGCAAGCCATGGTGAACTCTTCAAATTTCACTATGATCTCTCCTTTTGTCTTCTTCAGATATGAATACCAGGTTAATTATTATTTTTTATAAGTTGGGTTTTGCAAGAAAGTGAAAGTTGTTTGGGAGGAAAGAAAATTGATAGTTAATTTGGAGAAAATTTCTGATCTTTGTGACAGAAAGAGGATAGAGAGTAAGGATGTTTCATTCTGTTCTATATATATAAAATTGTACGTATGAACGGTGGAGAGTTGAGTATGGGATTGATTACTTGAAAAGGGGAAGATTTTGACCAATTTATGTCGTTTTATTTATTATATATGGAGCCAAAAATTATGGAGAAAGTTCTCAACAGCGTAGTTATTGGATCTTAAAGACATTGATCCGATGAGGTTATTAGTGAGTGGAAGACTAGTTCAACAACTGAATCATTAACAAAATTGGTTAATTATTTTTCAAAAAATAATATATAATATTGCTCTAAATATTAGAAATGAATAATACTATAATTGAATTACTTAATTATCAATTTATTTGAAAAAAAAGAATAAAATTATATTTTGAAGCATCACAAATAGAGTGCTTTTAAATTTATTCCTGGATGAAATTATTAATGAATGGATAACCACTTCAATACTTGAATCATTAATAAAATTGGTTAGATTTTTTTTTGGAAAAAAATTTGTTAGAATACCGTATAATATTTAGGATTTAAATATGTTTAGATATTATACGGTGTCCATCCATAAAGAATGCTAATTAAATAAGAGTAAAATAGTAATTTTAGAAAATATTACTAAACTCTAGCCCTATCTAGCATTTTATAAAAGTGACAAAACTATTATACGATAGATGAGACATAAAGACTAATATACTGAGAGAATAGCCTATAAAGACTTGAGATATTCTGAGAGGAATATATACTGAGAGAATAGTCTATAAAGACTTGAGATGCTCTGAGAAGAATATCTGCAAAGTATTTTGTAATCGCATTAGATAAGGGATTTAGATTGTGAAAACCTGAGATACACCAAATACACTGTGGGTATCTCATTCGATCAGTGATTCTAGCCAAAGTTTGATCAGCTTCTGCAATGAAGAGAAGTATGTGAGTCTCATACATTGAATTGTCTATGAATGTGTTCATTATTTAATTCCCTTCAAAAATTGTTATTGAAACAATTACAATATGAAAATTATCAATTTATTTAAAAAATGGAGTAAAATTCATTTTGATACATCAAAGATAAAGTATTTTTTTTAGTTTAGTCACTTACTAATAAGATATATTTTTAATTTGGTCTTTTGTGAAATTACTTTCTCAATTTGGCCCTTACGTATAGAAATTTTTTAATTTAGCCCTTATATAAAATAGTCAAAAGTAATGTCCTATATATTTGTATGATTATTGATAAGGATTTTATTTATGAAGATCTAGATTAAAAAAATACTCATATACGAGGGATCAAATTATTAAGGTCATTTTGTAAAGGATTAAATTAAAAAATATCTCTATCACGACCTTATCTGATAAGATGTGAACAACACAGGAAATGAGGTAGCCCTCGCACTTGTAAGCCTATTAGAATCTTCAAAGATAGCATAACTTAATCTAATACATAGAACCTCATTGGATAAAACCAAAACTAATACATCTGTATATAAATATCAAAAGAATCAGTTTAATTTATGTGTAGAAATTTCGGCAGAGTCTTTCCTGAAATATGAATCTCCCGAAATTTCTATAACAAAACAATCTAATATATAACTGAATGGAGAGCTCCGCTTTCCAACAAATACATATTCAGAAATTAGAATTTCAGAATTTTAGAATCTGACCACTTCAGAATTTCATATTTGAATGATTCAGATAATTCCAAAAATACAAAATCATAAAGTCTATAAAGGTAACAAAATTCCCAGGGTTTAGAATATGCAATGACATTTATAAGTTTAAAAGCCTATCCTAAGGTACCAGAAATAATGAAAAGTTGTATGTGAAAAATAGATAATTTAAAACAAAAAATCTTGCATAATTAGGATTATCTACTCACTTGGTCAAAGTATACGCAATTCAACCTCTTACTTACTGAGTATAAAAGGAATGCTTTGACCCTAAAAGTATAACAATTAGTAGATCTTAAACCTTCCATACTAATAAAAATCTTAATTAAAATAATTTCTAAAAGAAATTCCTACAATAACTTATTTAAACCAATTTGCTTTTCTAACCAAATTTTTCGTACTTATTTTCTCTATGTTCTCGTTATTCCTCTTAATGATCCTAATTTTCATAATTAGCACATAATGATATATATATATATATATATATATGCTTAGAAAACACTTTGGGAGCCTTAATGGTCCATAAACTTAAAAGTTTCATCTTCATTGATGCTCAACATTGATATTTTTGGACTAAAAATATTCCAAGGCTTTTGAAAATGCCATAATGCCAATAAACTCAAATAATTCTCCCTTAATGGAAATTGTTTAACTTCCAAATTGCTGATTTCTTCCCTTTCATTTCTATTATGAGAATTATATACAACTTTAAAATTTTAATTTTTCTTATGATATAGATGCCATTAAGCCCCCTTATAAATCATCAACATCTATGCAAAATTAATTCCAACTTAATGTCAATCCCAATAGCTCATTGTAATACTCTTTATAGTTCTTGAGTTGCCTAACATTACTAATTGAGTACAAAAATTATTCTAGTCATAATCAAAGTAATCATTGAACATTAATAATTACTGTTGTTGCACTTTTATTCATAAAATTCCTCCCATAATAATGGGATTTAATATAAGCTTGAGAAAAATTCTCAAAATCACTTACCACTCCAAACGACAACTACTAATAACTCATATTATCATTCTTGATGCCTAACAACATTGGAGGATCAAAATTTCTTCAATTATTAGTACTCTACGCACCTTAATTCCCTACCAAGAAAGAGGGGTTTTTAATTTAGTGTTCCAAATATCAAATTGACATATGAGGATTGTTAGAATCTTACTTAAGATCAAAACCCCTAAAGAAATTTTCCAAAACAACTTCAAATCATTCTAAAATTTCAAATTTCAAAATTTTGGGCACTATTCATGTTATTAGTCATGTTCTTTGTCCAAATTTGGGGATTTTCAAATTTTAAGGTCAATTCATTAAATTGGGAGCTCAAATGGGTAGAGATCAACTCAAAAATCACTCTTCAAAAAAAGACCTCATGCAATTTGAAGGAATGTTACTTGAATCAAGCCAAATTTTGAAGATTTTCATTACTATTCATCGTTTTAGCCCAAAATAGATTGTTCCTAAATTTAAAGGCCAAATTCTGAAATTAGCAGTTGCAAAGGAGGGAGAATCATTTGAAATGCCTACTATGACAAAAGCCTCATCGAAAACAAACAAAAAACTTACAATCCAAGCTCAATCTCGCTTCAAAATCACACCCTATGTCAAAGTGCTTCCTCACTAAAAATTCTGGCATTTTTTGACCTCTCCCTTGCTGTGAACTTATTGGTGGTGGCTGAAAAACACTAGGAATTGTGGTAGAGGAGTGGGTTGGAGCAAAAACTTTAAAGGAAAGAAGAGAGGAATTTTGCAGCTTTGAAGAACGAAGCTGTTTGTGCGTGAAGCAAAATCCAACATGTAGAAGAGTGAGAATGAAGGGTATAAAGGTCATTTTACTTAGGGGCAGAGGGTATTTTTGGAAAAATATACAAAAACATCATACTTGAACTTTTAGGGTTCAAACAAAGGTCTCTTGTTTGCATAAAAATTGCTACTTGACTTAACATATAAGAGCTTTCTTGAATCTCCCATTTCCTTAATTAATTAGATGGTTATATATATATAAATTGAATTTCTTCTTCCCTCTAACTTTTGTAAATATTCTCAATATTGTCCTTCCAAGTTAAAAATTTTTATACGTAAAATTTTGGAATATTACATTCTCCCCCTTAAAGAATTTTGGTCCCTGAATTTGAAATACATACATACCTTAAGTCTCAAACAAGTATGGATATTTAGCTTGCATGTCATTCTCTACCTCCCAGGTGGCTTCCTCTTGAGAATGATTGTATAGAAGCAATCTTTTTATAACAAAGTTTCTTGATCTGCCTGTCAAGAATAGCTTTGGGAACTTCTTCGTAAGTCAAATCAACATCCAATTGAACATCTTGGGCCTTAAGCACATGAGATGGATTGAGTAAATACTTCTTAAGCATAGATACATGAAACACATGATGTACACTTGCTAATTCTAGAGTTAGGGCTAAACAATACGCCATTACACCAATTCTTTTTAGAATCTCAAATGGCCTAACATATTGGGGGCCTAGTTTTCCTTTCTTTCTAAATCTCATTACAGCCTTCATCAGATACACACGAACAAATACTTGATCACCCCGCATGAATTCTAACTCCCAACGCTGGTTATCCACATAGGCCTTCTGTTGGCTTTGGGCAGCTAGTAGCTTTTCTCTAATTAATTTCAAATTGTCTATTGCATCCTAAACTAGTTTTGGCCCCAATATTCTTGCTTCACCTACTTTAAACTAACCAATAGTAGATCGACATCACCTACCATGTGATGCTTCATAAGGTGCCATTTGAATATTTGCTTGATAGTTATTATTGTAAGCAAATTTAGCTAAAGGTAGGTAGGTATCCCAACTCCCTCTAAAGTCTAGGACACAGTCTCAACATGTCCTTCAGCGTTTGAATTCCACGCTCAGATTGACCATCAGTTTATGGATGAAAAACAATTCTAAGATCTAATTGAGTATTAAGCATATTTTGAAAAGCCCTCCAAAACCTAGAGGTAAATTGCGGTCCTTGATAAGAAATAATTGAAATGGGGACATCATGAAGCTTCATAATCTCATTCAAATATATCTGAGCATACTTGGTAACACCATAAGTTTTCACTGGCAGAAAGTGTGCAAATTTGGTTAGTCTATCTACAATCACCCGTATGGAATCAAAACCTTTCAAAGTTTGAGGTAGAACTATTACGAAATTCATAGTTATTCTTTCCCATTTCCATTCCGGTATCTCAATTCTTTGAAGTAACCTAGCTGGTTTTTGATGTTTTCCTTCACTTGTTAACAAACTAAACAATAAGAAACAAATTCTGCTACATCCTTTTTCATTCCTTCCCACAATACAACTGTTTCAAGTCTTGATACATCTTTATTGCCCCTAGTTGGATTGTATAAAGGGTCTGATGAGCTTTCTAGAATCTCTTTTTTGAGCCCATCATCATAGAGTATATATAACCTTTAGTCACACCATAATACACCTTCTGAGTTTAGGGCAAACTCACTCTGTTTTCTATTCTCTACATCTTCAATTAATTTATAAAGTTAAGCATCCGCTCTTTTAGCTACTTTCACCTTTTCATTTAAAGAAGAGTGACTTTGAACATCTACCAGTAACACACCCAGTTCCTTAGTTCTAAACCTAACACCATTATGTTCTAACTAGTGGAAATCTCTAACCAAAGGTTCTCACCTTAACTATATGAGCCAAACTCCCCAATGACTTTATACTTAAAGCATCTGCCATAACATTAGCGTTGGCTGGGTGGTACAAGATAGTACAATCATAATCTTTAAGTAATTCCATCCACCTCCTTTGTCTCAGATTAAGATCTAGTTTTTCAAAAATGCACTTGAGACACTTATGATCTGTATAAATTTCACAAGTCTTGCCATACAATAATGATGCTAGATCTTTAAGGCAAACACCACTGTAGCCATTTTTAAGTCATAGGTAGGATAATTTTGCTCATGCTTCTTCAGTTGTCTTGAGGCATAAGCAATCACACGACCATGCTACATCAAGACACACCCCAACCTCACTTTGAAGGCATTACAATAAATTGCATAACCACTAGACCTTGATGGTCATGTAAGAATAGGTGCTGATGTCAAATAGTCTTTCAATTTTTGAAAACTTTGGTCCACTGAAACTTCACATTCTTTTGGGTTAGTTTAGTCAAAGGAGCTATCATTTTATAACCAATTAAATAGATCATCAATGTAAGGATGAGGGTACTTATTCCGCACTATAGCCTTATTTGGTTGCCTATAATCTACACATAACTTGATAAACCCATCATTCTTCTTTATAATAAGAATTGGAGCTCCCCAAGGTGAAGAGCTCGGGCAGATAAAGCCTATCCAAAAAATCTTGCAACTAATTCTTTAATTCCCTAAGTTCCAGTAGTGCCATTCTATAAGGAGTTAGAGAGATAGGTTAGGTGTGCGGTAGCTGATCAATGCTAAATTTAATCTCCCTATCAGGAGGTAACCTAGGTGATTCTTCTGGAAAGACATCTGGAACTCACTAACTATAGGCACTTGATGTAATGTTGGAACCGATACTTCTATATCTTGGACTAAGGCTATGTAACCTTGACATCCACTTCTTAATTATTTTTTAGCCCTAAATGGTAGATATTAAATTATTAAGAGCCACAATACCATCGCTTTAGATAACAACGAATGGTTTATTTGGAAACTCACATCTTATAACTTTAATATGACAATCCAAGGTGGCATAATAGGAAGCCAACCAATCCATTCCAAGAATTACATCAAAGTTAGTCATAGTTAAAATTATTAAGTCAACCATTGTTTCATGGTTGCCAATCATAATTGTACATTATCTGAATACTTGATGCTCTAAAGTGGATTCCCTAAATGGAGTTGTTATTATCAAAGGGCTCCATAAATTTGTATGACCCTTGCCAATCAATTTTGCAAAATGCAGGAACATAAAAGAGTGAGTAGCACTAGGATCAAACAACACATGAGTTACATGAGAACATATTGTAATTGTACTTGTAATCATTGTATTTGATGCCTAAGTAATCTGTTTATAAAGGGCAAATACCTATGCTTGATTGCTTCTAGAAGATGCTTGACCTCTACTAGAATATGTCTTGCCACCATTTCCTCTGCCACACAAAACTGAAGCTGCACTTTAAGGCATAGGTCCTACAAATGTAAAACCAGACGGTTGTACTGAACCCTAGCTAAAACCGTGGAAAGTTTAAGGGCAATCTTGTATCATATGCCTTACTTGACCACATTAAAATCATGCCCCAGACTCTCTATGACATGGGCCAGGATGAAATTTCCCACATGAGGAACAAGGAGCTCTACCTTGTGGATTCTGTTTCGAATCAGACTAGTGAGTAGGTCTTGAGTCTCTAAAATTCCCTCTATGCTTGCTAGTACACATAATTAATTAAGTTGAAAATTCTGGGTTAGATTGAAAAGAGTAAGCCAGACCTGATACCCTAGGTCTTCTAGATTATCCACCCATAAAAAAACTTCTTGAAGATTTCCCCTCCTTTGAACACTTCCTTTTATTCTGTGTCATATTGTCTTCTTTATCCGTCATTTCAACCATCCTAGCACAATATGCTACTGCAAGGAAAGAAGTGAATTGGCTAATCTGTGGTGTCATAACCCTCAATAATGGCTTTACCAAGCTCATCCTAAAACATTTGATTTTGTCCCTCTCAGTAGGAACCAAATAAGGAGCATACTTGGACAATTTAAAAAACTGAATGACAAATTCATCAACAGATACCCCAGGGACTTGCCTCAAACTCTCAAATTCTTTTACACGAGCATCCCTGACACTCATAGGTGAAAACCACTCCATAAATAGTTCCTTGAACTCTTCCCATTCAAGGGAAGGTAATTCAACTGGTCTTCCTTGTAAAAGTGACTTATACCATGATTTGGCTACTTTCTTTAACTAAGAAGCAATTAAAGTAATTGATTGCTTCCCAGGACAGTCAAGTGCCACTCATATTTGTTCAATATCCTCAATAAACTATTGAGGTTCCTCTTAATTATCAACCCTAGTAAAGAAAAGAGGCTTGAATTTAATAAATTCAGTTAAGATTCTTTTGCTTCCGCCTTTTTTAGCCCTATCTTAAGATTCTCTTGCCTTAACTTGTTCAGTAGGGGGCATAGCAGTAGGAGGGACATTAATGTAATCATTTGTATTGCTATCATGACTGCAAGATACACTACAGCTCTTTGAATGACCTGAAGTCCAGTTGCCAATTTTGCATTAGTAGGAACCTAGAGTTGAGGAAGCACTGTCTCTTCCTTTAGATCATCCTTGATAGGAGGCCTGGCTGTTCACTTACCTCCAGCATGGACTTTGCTAGCACCCCTTACTTGTGTTCTTCCCCTACCTCTTCTACTGCCAGATCAACAGTTGCATATGACCTAGACAATATTGTCCCTTCAATAAAAAGAAAAAGTTTGTTCAACACTAAATCCAAATATATAGACTCTCATGGATATAAGATACAAAATAGACCAGAAGAATGACATTAAATAACCTATATGGCCCCTAATAGTAATTCAGTTAAGATTATGCCCGGGTACATAATGATAACTAAGATACCATTAGAGAACACTTACTCCACAAGATACTGGCATACTAAGGACCCCTAAACCAGGCTCTGATGCCATTTTGTCACACCCTAACCGATAGGAGGTGACTGGCATGGGGAACGAGGTAACCCTTGCCCTCATAATCTTATCAAAATCCTTAAAGACAACATAACTTAATATAATACATAGAACCTCATTAGATAAAACCAAGACTAATACATTTGTATATAAATATTAAAAGAACCATTTTAATTTTTGTGTAGAAATTTTGGCAAAGTCTCCCATGAAATATGGACTTTCCAAAATTTCTACAACAGAATAATATGATATACAACAAAATGGAGAGCTATACTCTCTAACAAATACATACAAAATAACCCATAATCTATAGAACTACATCAAAACAACCAGCTTATATACAAGAGAGTAGCTAAGTCTAATTATAAAATATACAACAAAGAGACCATTGCCTCGACAATAGGCAAGGTTCTCCAAAATAGTAACATCGTAACTCTTGCTCCTTAGGTAGGTATCCTAGATTGGCACTGTAATATGAAAAAGGTTAAATAATGGAGTGAGTGGAAACTCAGTGAGTAGATAATGCTAATTATACAAAGGAAGGGACAGACTGACAATGGTAGCATTTACCACCAAAACATCCATTGTTTAAAACCAAATACCTTTCATGGTTTAATCGACAATTCTAAAAGCCAGAGACCATTAATTGTCAGTAGAGTCCAACCTTGAATATTTAAAACATGTTTTAAACTCAAATGAATCAACGTATAATGAGAATTTAAAATATCCAAATCTAACATAATGCTTTGGGATCTCTTACAAAACCAACCAATGTACAGAATATAGAACTAGCCCAAGGTTAGTATAATCAGATCAGAGCAAATAACCATTATCGGCCTTAAGCTTTGAATAATCATAACAACGGCCTTAAGCCTTAAACATAATATGGAGGTAGGGGCATTATACCCAACCATAATAGAATACCAATCGTAGTACACTACAGTTAACGTCTATTGCCATTAGCTATAAGGTCCTGCATTAGATACATGTCGAAAAGTTTCTTTAATATACAAAATTCCATATTCAAAAATAAGAATTTTAGAATTAGAACACCTTAGAATTTCATATTTAAATAATTCAGATAATTAAAAAATGTAGAATCATTAGGTCTATAAAGCCAATAAAATTCTCAGGTTTTAGATTATACAATAATATCTATAAATTCAGAAGCCTGCCCCAAGGTACCAATGATGACAAAAATTTGTATTTGAAAATAGATAATTTAAAACAAAAATTGTGCATAATTAGGATTATCTACTCACTTGGTTAAAGTACATACAATTCAACCTCTTACCCTTTAAGTATAAAAAGACTGCTTTAACCTAAAAAGTATAACAAATAATAGATCTTAAACCTTCCATACTAATAAAAATCTTAAGTAAAATAATTTCTAAAAGAAATTCCCACAATAACTTATTCAAAACAATTTGCTTTCTAACTAAATTTTTTGTACTTATTTCCTCTGTGTTCTCATTATTCCTCTTAATGATTATAATTTCCATAATTAGCATGTAATGGTATATACATATATACTTAGAATTATATACAATGTAAAATATTGATTTTCTTATAAATAGATGCTATTAAGCCCTCTTATAAATCATCAACATCTATGCAAAATAAATTCCATAGTAATATCCATCCCAATAGCTCAGTGTAATACTCTTTATAGTCCTTGGGTTGTCTAACTTTACCAATTGAGTCTAAAAATTATTCCAGTCATTATCAAAGTAATTATTGAACATTAATAATTACTTTTGTTGCACTTTTATTCATAAAACTCTATTCAATAACAATGGAATTTAATATAGGCTTAAGGAAAAAATCTCAAAATCACTTATCACTCTAAACGAAAACTACTAACAACTCATATTATCCTTCTTGATGCCCAACAACATTAGCAGATCAAAATTTCTTTGGGTATTAGTACGCTACTCACCTCAATTCCATACCAAGAATGAAGGGTTTTTTAATTTTAGTGTTCCAAATATCAAATTGACACATGGGGATTGTTGGAATCTCACTTAGGATCAAAACCCCTAAAGAAATTTCCCAAAACAACTTCAATGCACACATCAATTTCAAATTTCAAATTTTTGGACACTATATATGTTATTATTCATGTTCATCCACAATTGGGGATTTTCAAATGTAAGCACTAATTCATGAAATTGGGAGCTCAATTAGGCGTAAAACAACTCTAAAATCACTTCTAAACAAAAGACCTCATGCAATTTGAAGGAATAATCAAACTAAAATTTGAAGATTTTTGTTACTATTCACTCTACTCACTTAAAACAGAGTTCTCTTAAATTCAGAAGGCAAGTCATGAAATCAAGAGTTGGATTCGAGGGAGATCCTTTGAAATATATGGTACTACTAAAGCCATATCATACTTTGGAGTAATCAAACCTGAATCTCATGAATTCCTACTTGAAATCGCATTCGAGCTTGTGCAAAATCTTGCTTGATTTTCTAGCACTTTTCTGGCCACCCTTGGCATGAATGCTTGCAACACCTGGGCATATGTCAAAGGACAATGTTGCACCACCCACCGGAGCCACAAGGGATGTAGATTGAAGAAGGAATTTGAGCTTAGCTCCAACACGTGTTCTAATGGGAAGGAAGAAGGAAAAAAAAAAGATGTAATGGTATTTTGGTAATTTCTCTTATGGGGACACATGACATTTTCAAAAATGAGATAAAACTATATCAGACTTGTATTGAGTGGGGCTTGAATTTGCATATCACTTTCCACTTCCTACATGGCTTCTTCTTAAGAGTGGTTGTACCACAAAACCTTTATAGACACAATTTCCTTATAACGAAACTTTATGACCTGTTTGTCAAGAATAGATACTGGTACTTCTTCATAATTTAAATCAGTATGCAATTGAACATCTTGGGCCTTAAGTACATAAGAAGGGTCAAGCAAATACTTCCTAAGTTATATGAAACATAGGATGTACACTCGCTAGCTTTGGAGGTAAGACTAGGCAATATGCCATTGCACCAATCTTTTCTAAAATCTCAAATGGCCCAACATATCAGAGACTTAATTCTTTCCAAACCTTATTACTCCCTTCATTGGAGACACATGAAGGAACACTTGATAACCTACCATGAATTCCAAATCTCACCTTAGATTATCTGTATAAGCTTTTTGCCTACTTTGGGCTACTAATAATCTTCCCTAATTAACTTCACCCTTTTCATGGCATCTTCAACTAATTCTGGCCCTAATATCTTTGCTTCATTGACTTCAAACCAACCAATAAGAGACCAACATCATCTACCATATAATGCTTCATAAGTTGCCATTTGAATACTTGCTTGATAACTATTAATGTAAGCAAATTCAGCCAAAGGTAGGTAATATTCTAACTACCTCTAAGTCTAGGACACATAATCTCAACATGTCCCCTAGCATTTGAATTGTACGCTCAGATTGGCTATTAGCTTATGGATGAAAAGTAGTGCTAAGATCTAATTGAGTACCAAACACATTATGAGAAGCCCATAAAAACCTAGAGGTAAATTGCAGTCCTTGATAAGAAATAATTGAAATGGGGACACCATGAAGTTTCACAATCTCATTCAAATATATATGAGCATATTTGGCAACACTATAAGTTGTTTTCACTAGCCTCAAAGTGTGCAGATTTAGCCAGTTTATCTACAATCACCCGTATGGAATCAAAACCTTTCAAAGTTTGAGGTAGAACTATTATGAAATTCATAGTTATTCTTTCCCATTTCCATTTCGGTATCTCAATTCTTTGAAGTAACCTAGCTGGTTTTTGATGTTTTGCCTTCACTTATTAACAAACTAAACAATAAGAAACAAATTTTGCTACATCCTTGTGAACACCCCATCCCTAGTTACTTAATCATTTAATTAATTGATTCACTAATTAATTAACAATTAAGCAAATGAGAAAAATAAAAATGACAGAGGCTCAAATGACATTTTTAAGTAAAGGCAATTTAAAATTCAAAATGAATAATGGGAGAATTTAAGAAAAAAGAAAAAACCAAAATTTGAAAATAAGAATTAATTAATAATAATAATAATAACAAATCAAAATAAAAAAAATCATAAAAGACACAAAAATAGAAAAAAAATCCAAAAGTAAATATTAATGGTGATGATGACAAAAAATAAAAAATAAAAAATAATAAATAAAGAAAAAAATATAATAAAAAAGGGGTTAAATTAAAAGTAAATTAAATCAAAGATGGAACCTATATAATACAACACATATTGGCAAGATATGATCATCTGAGGATATTTTTGACGGTGGCTGTAACTGGACATTGCTCTGCAGAATGCTATAGCTGCCTCTTCTTGCAAGTTGTCATAGCTTTGAGGAAGAGACGAATAGTATAGGGAAGTTAATGATGACAGTGGCTGAGAGCAGTTGGAAGAGGTGAAGATAAAGAGAGGAGAGTCCCAGAGTTTAGGCAGGAGGAGGTGAAGAGAGAAGAGAGGAGAGTCTGAGAGTTGTTGTGAGGAAGAGATATCAAGAACTGAAGAAAGGAGCTGCTGTGAAGAAGAGAAACCGAGAACTGAAGAAAAAGCTACTGGGAGAAAAAGAAAAGAGAAGGGTGGAGGCAGCTGGAAGAAAGATTGAAAAAGTTGGGAAAGAGCTGAAAAAAGCCAAGAGAAGTGAGAGAGTTGAGAGAAACCGAGCTGCAGCTATGACGAGCAAAAAAAATGGATGCAGTAACGAGTAGAAATGAGAGGAGCTGAATTGGGTTGGAGCAGAGAAGTGTTAACGAGGAGGAATGAGCTGCAGCTATGATGAGCAAAGAGGTGGATGCAGTAACGAGCAGAAACGAGAAGACAACGACAAGTTGAACCAAGCTGAAATCAAGAAGCAGACTGAGCTGAAGCCATGAATGTCTTCCTCTGTTTCGAGTAGCTTGAACAGGGGCGAACAGAGTTAAGTCTGGTGGAGAGAAACTGAGGGTGCTGTGATGCATTTTTCTGCTTCCTGCTTCCCTGCTTCCTGATGCATTTTTCTGGCCGAGAGATGTATATATATACATAGGCATGTGTGTATATGAGTTTCCCTGCTTCTTGATGCATTTTTCTGGCTGAGAGATGTATATATATATAGGCGTGTATGTATATGAGTTTCCCTGCTTCCTGATGCATTTTTCTTCATCCTTCCATCGTTATATATATATATATATATATAGCTGTGTGTATATGGATTTATATATATATATATACATTTGGGGTGTGTGTATATGGATGTATGTAGATGTATATATAGATATATGAATACCCATGTGAGTGCATGCATGTGGTGTGGGATGGGCTCTTTGTCTTTCCTGATGCATCTTTCTCTCCTTCCATTGTTATATACATGTATATATATATGTGTGTGTGTATATATGTGTATATATAGATGTATAAAGATGTATATATATATGCGTGTGTGTATATGAGTGTATGATTTTGTTACTTCCTGATCCCTGTTTTTCTAGAGCTCTCTACCTCTCATAACATGCTTACATATATATCACATATGTGTTTATATAAATATATATATATATATATATATGTATGTAGATGTATATATGTGAACACCCTACCTGAATTAACAATAATAATAATCATGGTAATAATAATAAATAGAATTAAAAAATTCTAAAAAAATAATAATAACAATTAATCAAAACAAAATTGCAAAAGGCAAACAAAATAGAAGTAATATGGAAAAAAACCAAATATAAGAACCAAAAATAATAAAAAAGAAAATTCAAGATATATGTTTGAAGAAGAGACATGGCAATCATCTTGCAAGGAAATAAAATGAACAAGGCCACATACTTGAAATGGAATTGCAAAACACTCTCACTTGCTCACACTCACACACTCTCACATGCTCACTTGCTCCCATATGCTCACTTGCCCTCACACACACGACACACATCACTCTCACACACTCACACTCTCACTCACGGACACACCTCCTCACACACTCACATGCTCATTTGCTCCCATATGCTTACTTGCCCTCACACACATGACACACATCACTCTCACACACTCACACTTTCACTCACGGACACACATCCTCACACACTCACACTCACACTCTCACACACTCACACCCACGGACATACACACTCACTCACTCCCACATGCATACACTCATGCACACACATGCACAAGAGGACAAGGGGGACAAAAAAGCAAGAGGGAGTTGGTTCTTCAGAGGAGGCAGAAAGTGGAGCGGCTGGTGCAGAGAAAGGAGAGAGTGGCATGGCTGAAAATGGCAGAAAAAGGAGGGGACCGTGAGCAGTAAGTGAGTGGCTGGAAGTTGCAGAAAAAGTAAAGAGAAAAGGGAGCAACATGGCTGAAAAAGGGAGGTGGGCTAGAGCATAAAGAGAGGAGGCCTCGGCTGAGAAGAGGGGAGAGCTGAAGAGAAGAGGGAGGAGAGGAGAGAAAGAGCAACGAACCGAGAGGAAAAATGAGCTGAAGAGAGGAGAGGAATAGCAACGAACCGAGAGGAAAAAGAGAGCTGAGGAGAGGAG
Source organism: Delonix regia (assembly GCA_037074485.1). Lineage (NCBI taxonomy): Eukaryota > Viridiplantae > Streptophyta > Magnoliopsida > Fabales > Fabaceae > Delonix > Delonix regia. The sequence goes on from CM073453.1 coordinate 9,542,267, forward strand.
AGAAAGAGCAACAAACCGAGAAGAAAAACGAGCTGAGGAGAAGAGAGAAATCGAGAGCTGAACAAAACCAGAAAGTGAGACAGCAATGTAAGGGAGAAAATAGGAGAGAAAACGAAGCAGAAACTGAGAGGGAGAGAAGCTGAATGAGAGGCAGAAACCGAGAGGAAAAGAGAGGGAGTCATGGCGCAGAAAACCGAAGAGAAAACGAAACCAGAAACCAAGAGGGAGAGAAGCTGAAGCAACGTGCAAACCATGGAGAGAAGAGAAGCTGAAGTTCAGGCCATCCAAGGAGCAGAAAATGGAGAGTTGGATGCCAAAATGATGATCAGAAACAAGGAGGTCTGAATGCAAAGCAAAGTGGCAGCAAAAGGATGGATAGAGGCAGAACCATGGAGGAGAAAAAACTCTGTTTTGAGCTTAAAAAACAGTGGTAAATAGAGGAGAACTTAGGGAGCACAAGGAAGAAGAGAAAGTGTAGAGAAGAAGGGAAGCTTTCAGCCTTCACCTTCTAGCTGAGAAGCAGAGACGTGTCAGCAGAATTTCCAGCGCTGAAGCAAACCAGAATTTCCAACGAAGCTGTCTGCCATTTCTGCTTGCTTCCAGCCGAGACCAGCTACTTTGGGGCTGTTGGAGGTCCATCTACCATAGGGGAGTGAGGAGGAGAAGGTCATTCTTCATTGGAGCACAAGGGAGAGGCTGAAAACGCACAGGTATGGTTGCATGGTCTGCTTGGCTGAGATTTCTGCATGCTGTCATTGTTCATATGAGTTGCTTCAAGACAATCTCATGCATGCTGCACTGTTCACGCATTTTAATCTGAGGTGCTACTGTTCATTTGCTTAAACTTGTTTTAGTTTTGTTTATTACCATTGTTTAAACATTAACTTTGATTAATTATTGCTATTACGTATAAAACTAGCGTGTGAGAATTTTGTTCTTCTTGATTGCCAGGGATTATGTGAGATTTTAATCTCCTTAAATCCTTGCAATTAATTAAATAATTGGAAGGCAACAATAATATTAATGAAATATTAATGAAGGAATGGTGAAAAATAATTGAATGATAAATAATAAATATTGTCATGATGGATAAAATTATCGGGTGAGAATTTTATTCTCCTCGATTACCGGGGGTTATGTGAGATGTTAATTTCCTTAAATCCTTACAACTAGTTGAATAATTGAAAAGTGATAATAATATTAATGAAATATTAATGAATAAATGGTGAAAAAATAAAGGAATGACAATTAAATATTAATTTTGATTAAATCATAATAATAATCATAATTAAAATGTTTGCTTTAATGAATTGTTTCCCATTATTTGCAAAATTATCGTGTGAGAATTTTATTCTCCTCGATTACCGGGGATTATGTGAGATATTAATCTCCTTAAATCCCTACAATGAATTGAATAATTGAAAAGTAACAATAATATTAATGAAATATTAATGGATGAATGGTGAAAAATAAAGGACTGACAATTAAATATTAATTTTGATTAAATCATAATAATAATCATAATTAAAATGTTTGCTTTAATGAATTGTTTCCCATTATTTGCAAAATTATCGTGTGAGAATTTTATTCTCCTCGATTACTGGGGATTATGTGAGATACTAATCTCCTTAAATCCCTACAATGAATTGAATAATTGAAAAGTAACAATAATATTAATGAAATATTAATGGATGAATGGTGAAAAATAAATGAATGATAATTAAATATTGATTTTGATTAAATCATAATAATAAACAAAATCAAAATGTTTGCTTAAACGAACTGTTTCCCGTTATTTGCAAAAATTATCGTGTGAGAATATTGTTCTCCTCGATTGCATGGGATTATGTGAGGTTCTAATCTCCTCAAATCCCTATAATCAATTCAGAAATAATAATAATATTAATGATAATAATAACAATACAAAAAAATAAATAAATGGACAATAATTAAATATTAACTTTGATTAAATATTTATACAAAATGAATCGTGTGAGAGTACTTTTCTCTCCTCAACTTCCCGGGCTCGTGTGGGATTTTAATCTCCATAGAACCCAAAAATTAGCATATATTCGTTCAAAAATAAACAGATACACAAATAAATAATAGCACTTGAATTAAATTGTTTGCCAATAATCAATAATAATAATAATCAATATTTACCAACAATAAATTCAAAAATTCATAAAATAAAAAATATATTCCTTTCATTATAAATTATACATTAATTCCCGAAATATAAACTCCCAAAACTAAAAAAATAATAATAATAATAAAATTGACAAAAAAAAAAAATTTAAAAGAGAAAATGTGAAGAGGTCAGGAGAACGAGGTTAATCAGATTGTAGTAAATTAAAACATACAAACCAAATTCCAATCCCGTTTTGTTTACAATGACCTATTTTAATTAAAATCCTCCTATTCTCATCACAAATAAAAAAAACACCAACCCCCAAACATGCCTCTTAGTCGAACTATGTGGACTTTGATCCCTATCGCAGGGTACGTAGGCCCAAGGCTTTCATCCTAGGTCAAGTTTGCCCTTTGTAAATATCTATCTGTTTGCATGCATTCTCGTTTTTTTTTTTTTTTGGTCTCCTATGTCTAACATGCATCCATATCAAATAAAAGGGTAATTGAGATTAATTAAAGGCCATATTCTATTTCAACTGACTAGTTTAAGGTAACCGTCCTTATGGGCGGGTGTTGTGGGGTGCCTAACACCTTCCCCACACTCAAATAGACTCCCAAACCCATCTCTGATTTTGCAGACCATTTCGCCTTTTTCGTTTTGTTTTAAATTGGTTTTCCAAAGTTTTCCATTAAAAATTTTGGTGGCGACTCCAGTTAAATTGATTTTCAAAATTTCGTTTTTGGGAGTCAATTTAAACATTTTCATTTTATTCCGCTGAAAAGTCGGTTACGACAATATATATATATATATATATGTGTGTGTGTGTGTGTGTGTGTGTGTGTGTGTAGGAATATATAGATATAGGTTTCCATGTTTTCTTGAAGCTTGCTCTCTTCTTACATATATATTATATATGTGTTTATATATATATATATATATATATGCATGTGGATGTATATATATATATATACATATACGTGTGAGTTTATGAGTTCATGCTTCTTGAAGTTTGCTCTCCTTTCATACCATGCGTACATATATATCACATGTGTTTATATATATATATATATATATATGCATGTAGATGTATATATATATATGTGTGTGTGTGTGTGTGTGTGGGAATATATAGATATAGGCTTCCCTATTTTCCTTAAGCTTGCTCTCCTTTTCTATCATGCTCATATATATTATTACATATGTCTATATATATATATATATATATATATATGTATATATATAGATGCATATAGGTGTATATATATATTACTATTATCTTTGTGTCAATACAAGATTAATTTTTGGCTTTATAAACAAAGTTATAAGAAAGTCATCGAGTGAGAATATTATTCTCCTTGGGAGTTTGGGATCGTGTGAGATTCTGATCTCCTTAGATCCCGAAAAAAATTTAAATTAAAAATTAATATATACTTGCTATAAATAATAATAATACAAAATAATAATTAAATATTTACTTTAATTAAATATTCCCCATTATTTACAAAATCATCATGTGAGAATATTGTCCTCCTCGATTGCATGGGATTATGTGAGATTTTAATCTCCTTAGATCCATAAAATTAGTACATTTTGTTTTTTTATTAAAATAATAATAATTAAATATTTACTTTAATATTCCCCATTATTTACGAAATCATCATGTGAGAATATTGTTCTCCTTGATTGCATGGGATTATGTGAGATTTTAATCTCCTTAGATCCCTAAAATTAGTACACATTTGTCTTAAGAATAATAATAATTAACTATTTACTTTAATTAAATATTTTCCATTATTTACGAAATTATCGTGTGAGAATATTGTTCTCCTCGAATGCTTAGGGTCATGTGAGATTTGAATCCCTTAAATACTCAGAATTAGTATATATTCACTTTAAAATAATAATAACAATAATGATAATAATGCAAAAATAAATATCTCAATTAAATATTTTTATCACATTATTTACAAGATGATTAAATTCATTCTTTATAATCATTTCATTTAAATTTCAAAATAAAGATTAAGATTCCAAAATCAAACAAAATTAAAAGCATGAAGAGGTTGGGAGGGCTAGATTAATCAGGTTGTCGTGAATTAAAATACACAAACTAAATCCCAATTCCGTCTCGTCTATGAAAATCTATTTAATTTAAACTTTCTTGTTCTCATCACAAAATTTACAAGTAATCAACCAATAGACACGCCATTTTGGTCGAACTACATGAACTTTGATCCCCATCGCAGGGTACGTAGGCCTTAGGTTTTCATCCTAGGTCAAGTCCTCCCTTTGTAAATATCTATCTGTTTGCCTCCATTATTGTTGTTTTTGTCTTTGCTGTTTAATGGGCATGCATGTTAATAAAGGGTAATTGAGATAAAATTAAAGGCCATATTCTATTTCTGCTAACTAGTTTAAGGTAACCGTCCTTATGGATGGGTGTTGTAGGGTACCTAACACCTTTCCCATACTCAAATAGACTCCCGAACTCATATATGATTTTGCTGACCATATTGCCTTTTTTTTTTTGTTTTAAATTGGTTTTTCAAAGTTTTCCATTAAAAATTTTGGTGGTGACTCCAAATAAATTGATTTTCAATATTTATTTTGGGAATCAATTTTAAATGCTTTTTATCTATTCCGCCGAAAGGTCGGTTACAACAATCCTTTTTTCATTCCTTCCCACAATACAGCTGTTGCAAGTCTTGATACATCTTTATTGCCCCTGGTTGGATTGTATAAGTGGTTTGATGAGCTTTCTAGAATCTCTTTTTTGAGCCCATCATCATAGAGTACATATAACCTTTAGTCACACCATAATACCCCTTCTGAGTCTAGGGCAAACTCACTTGTTTTCTATTCTCGACATCTTTAATTAATCTATAAAGTTAAGCATCCACTCTTTTAGCTGCTTTCACCTTTTCACTTAAAGAAGAGCGACTTTGAACATTTGCCAGTAACACACCCAGTTCCTTAGTTCTAAAACTAACACCATTATGTTCTAACTAGTGGAAATCTCTAACCAAAGGTCTTCTCACCTTAACTATATGAGCCAAACTCCCCATTAACTTTCTACTTAAAGCATCTGCCGTAACATTAGCATTGCCTGGGTGGTACAAGATAGTACAATCATAATCTTTCAGTAATTCCATCCACCTCCTTTGTCTCATATTAAGATCTATTTTTTCAAAAATGTACTTGAGACACTTATGATCTGTATAAATTTCACAAGTCTTGCCATACAAATAATGGTGCTAGATCTTTAAGGCAAACACCATTGCAGCTAGTTTCAAGTCATGGGTAGGATAATTTTGCTTATACTTCTTCAGTTATCATGAGGCATAGGTAATCACATAACCATGTTGTATTAAGATGCACCCTAATCCTACTCAGGAGGCATCACAATAAATTGCATAACCACCTGACCTTGATGGTAACGCAAGAATAGGTGCTAATGTCAAATAGTCTTTCAATTTTTGAAAACTTTCCTCGCATGATTTGGTCCACTGAAATTTCATATTCTTTTTAGTTACTTTAGTTAAAAAGGCTGCCATTCTAGTTACATCTTTCACAAATCAGGGATAATAGTTGGCAAAACCCTATAAACTATATATATTAGTAACCGAACTAGAATTTACTTGAACACCTTCCTTTGAAATCACATAGCCTAGGAAAGCCACTTTATCAAGCTAGGATTGGCATTTAGAAAACTTTACATACAATTGATTCTCTCTTAATATCTGCAACACCATTTTTAATTACTGTTCTCTCTTAATATCTGCAACACCATTTTTAATTACTGTTCATGCTTATCTTGACTCTTAGAGTAAACCAAGATGTCATGAATAAAAACTAAAATAAATCAATTAAGGAAAGGCTTAAAGACTCTATTCATCAAGTCCATAAAAGCTGCGGGAGCGATAGTTAGCCAAGAAGACATCACTAAGAACTCACAATGGTTGTAAGTCTTAGGAATATCCTCTCGTCTTGTCTTTCATTAATGTTATCTTGATTGTAGATCAATCTTTGAAAAACATTGTGCACTTTGGAACTAACTGAATTAATCATCAATGTGAGGTTGAGGGTACTTATTCCGCACTGTAGCCTTATTTAGCTGCCTATAATCTTCACATAACCTAAGAAACCCATCTTTCTTCTTCACAAAAAGAATTGGAGCTCCCCAAGGTGACAAGCTTGGGTGGATATAGCCTTTATCCAACAAATCTTGCAACTAATTCATCAATTCCTTAAGTTATAGTGGTGCTATTCTATAATGAGGTATAGAGATGGATTGGTTGCCTGGTAGCTAATCAATGCTAAATTCAATCTCCCTATTAGGGTTTAGGGTAGCTAATCAATGCTAAATTCAATCTCCCTATTAGGAGGTAGCCTAGGTAATTCCTTTAGGAATTCATTTGGAAACTTATTAACTACCATCACTTGATCCAATGTTGGAATTGCTACTTCCACATTTTGGACTATGGCTAAATAAATAAACTTGACATCTTTTTCTCAATAATTTCCTTGCCCCAATGGTAGATATTAAATTATTAAGAGCCAGAATATGATCGCCCTGGATAACAACTGGCAGTTCATTTGGAAACTCACATCTTATAACTTTAAGATGACAATCCAAGGTGGCATAACAAGAAGCCAACCAATCCAATCCGAGAGTTACATCAAAGTTAGTCATAACTAACATTATGAAGTTAACCATTGTTTCATGGCCACTAGTTATTATTGGACATGATCTACATACTTGATCCACTAAAGTGGATTCCCCTAATGGAGTTATTACTACCAAAGGGCTCTCTAAATTAGTAGGACCCTTGCCAATCAATTTTGCAAAATGTGAAGACATAAAAGAGTGAGTAGTACTAGGATCAAACAACACATGAGCTACATGTGAACATACTATAATTGTAACTGTAATGACCACATTTGATGCCTGACCATCTTATTTATTAAGAGCAAATACCCATGCTTGACCCCTTCCAGAAGATGCCTGACCTATACCAGAATAAGTCATGGATATAAGATACAAAAATAGACCATAAGAATGACATTAAATAACCTATAAGGCCCCTAATAGTAATTCAGTTAAGATTATGTCGGGGTACATAATGATAACTAAGATACTATTAGGGAACACTTACTTCACAAGACACTGACATACCAAGGACCCCATAACTTGGCTCTGATACTACTTTGTCATGACCTTAACCTATAGGACATGAATAGTATAACCTAATCTAATACATAGAACCTTATCATATAAAACCAACACTAATACATCTATATATAAATATCAAAAGAATTAGTTTAATTTTTATGTAAAAACTTCGATAGTCTCCCCTAAAATATGGACCTTCTGAAATTTCTATAATAGAACAATTTAATATATAATATAATGGAGAGCTCTGCTCTCTAACAAATATATACAAAACAACCCACAATCCATAGAACTACATCAAAACAACAAGCTTGTATATAAGGAAGTAGCTAAGTCTACTTACAAAATATACAACAAAAAGACCATTGCCTTAACAACGGTAAGACTCACCAAAATAATAACTTTATTACTCCATCTCCTTAGGGTTTATCAGTAAAACATCCATTGTTTAAAACCAAATACCTTTCATGGTTTAATCAATAAATCCAAAAATAGAAGAAAACCATTAATTGTTAGTAAAGTCCAACCTTGAATATTTAAAACATGTTCTTATCTCAAATGAATCAATATATAATATGAATTTAAAATATCCAAATCAAACATAATGCTTGGGAATCTCCTATAGAACCAACCAATGTACAGAATACAGAACTAGCCCAAGGTTAGTATGATCAGATCAAAGCATATAACCATTATTGGCCTTAAGCTATGAATAATCATAATAATGACCTTAAGCCTCAAACAAAATATGGAGGTAGGGGCATCATACCCAACCATATCAGAATACCAATCGTAGTGCACTATAGCTAACATCTAATGCTGTTAGATATAGGGTCCTATTTTGGATACAATTCGAAAAGTTTCTTTAATATACAAAATTTCATATTCAAAAATTAGAATTTCAGAATCAGAACACCTCAAAATTTCATATTTAAATAATTCAGATAATTCAAAATTGTAGAATTATAGAGTTTATATAGTTAACAAAATTCTTAGGTTTCAGATTATGCAATAACATTTATAAATTTAGAAGCTTGCCCCAAGGTACTAGTGATATCTAAAATTCGTATTTGAAAATAGGTAACTTCAAACAAAAATATTGCATAATTAAGATTATTTACTCGCCAGGTCAAAGTACACACAATTCAACCTCTTACCAGCTTACTATAAAAGGACTGCTTTAACCCTAAATATATAACAAATAATAGATCTTAAATCTTCCATACTAATAAAAATCTTAATTAAAATAATTTCTAAAAGAAATTCCCATAATAACTTAATCAAACTAATATGCCTTTCTAACCAAATTTTTTGTACTTATTTCCTCTGTGTTCCCATTATACCTCTTAATGATCTTAATTTCCATAATTAGCATACAATGGTATATATATGCTTAAAGAACACTTTGGAAACCTAAATGGTCCATAAGCTTAAAGTTTCATCTTCATTGATGCTCAACACTGATATTTTGGCATTAAAAATATTCCAAGGCTTTTGAAAATGCCCTAGTGCCAATAAACTCAGATAATTCTCCCTTAATGGAAATTATTTCTCTTTTAGTCCAATAATGTAAACACACACACACACACACACACATATATATACACACTCTAGGTTTATAACTTTTGAATTGCTAGTTTCTTCCCTTCCGTTTCTATTAAGAGAATTATATACAACCTAAAATTTTGAATTTTCTTATAAATAGGTACCATCAAGCCCCCTTATAAATCATCAACATCTATGCAAAATAAATTCCTTCTTAATATCCATCCCAATAGCTCATTTTAATACTATTCATAGTCCTTAGGTTGCCTAACATTACCAATTGAGTCAGAAAATTATTTCAGTCATTATCAAAGCATATATTGAACATTAATTAATTACTTTTATTGCACTTTTATTCATAAAACTCCCTCCAATAAAACTGAAATTTAATATAAGCTTGAGGAAAATTCTCAAAATCACTTATCACTCTGAAAGACAACTATTAACAACTCATATTATCCTTCTTGATGACCAACAGCACTAGAGGATCAAAATTTCTTCAATTATCAATACTCTACGCTTCTCATTTCCTAACCATGAAAGAGGGGTTTTTTAATTTATTGTTACAAACATCAAATTGACATATGGGGAATTGTTAGAAACTAACTTAGGATCAAAACCTCTAAAGAAAATTCCTAAAACAACTTCAATTCACGCCTCAATTTCAAATTTCAAATTTTCAAATAATATTCATGTTCTTCATCCAAAATTGGAGATTTTCAAATTCAAGTACTAATTCATGAAATTGGGAGCTCAAATAAGCATGGAACAACTTGACAATTACTTCTAAACAAAAGACGTCATGCAATTCAAAGGAATTTTACCTAAATTAAGCCAAATTTTGAAGGTACTTGTTACTGTTCACTCTACTTGCCTAAAATGGTGTTCTCCTAAATTTAAAGGCCAAATCATGAAGTCATGAGCTAGATTTGAGGGAAAACCTTTGAAATATATGGTACTAGTAAAGCCATATCATACTTTGGAGTAATCATACCTGAATCTCGTGAATTCCTACTTGAAATCGTGTTTGAGCTCACATGAAACCTTGTTGGATTTTCTAGCACTTTTTCGGCCACCCTAGTGTGAATGCTTGTTGGCAACACATGGACACGTGTAGAAGGATGATGTTGCACTACGCACCAGAGCCACAAGGGATGAAGATTGTAGAAGGAAACTGAGCTTAGCTCCAGCATGCGTACTAATGGGAAGGAAAAAGGAAAAATAGAGATGTAATCATATTTTTGTAATTTCTCTTATAGAGACACATGAAATTTTCAAAAATTAGATAAAAATATATTGAACTTATACTAAGTGGGGCATGAGTTTGAGTTCCCTTGCTCACACAGATAAGGTTTAGCCACTTTAGCTAGCCTATTACTTATGTAGGATACTCATTATATTATTATATGAGTACTTTTAAATTCTTTTTCTCCGAAGTCATTTAAAATTTATTTTCCTTCATAAATATTGCTTTATTTTTCCCTTCTTATAATTTATTTGCTTCTTTAACTTTCCCTTCCTCATCTATAAAAATATTCACCAAATTATTTCTCTAAGATGAAATTATGAAACAAAATTTTTAGAATATTATAGAAAGTATGAGATGAGCTGAAACCTTGTAGTGAGGGTTAGCATAGTAAAACTAATGTGGAAACCCTACTTAAAGAAACTAAGATGCCATCATAAATTGATTCAAACAACAATCAAATCTAAATCATCACCTTACTAAACCCTTAAGAAACTGGTTCTTAGAAGATTAGATGATAAGGTTTTTAAAACAATAATTGAAATTACCACAAAGTAAATAAATTTCTTGATAAGATATCAAACTTTTTGTGTAACTAGGAATGAAAATGCATCTTACTTGTAAAGGTATAAAGAAAACCTCAATATTATTTAATTCCTAAAAATTTCTCCAAATTTCTCTTGATAATGCAAAAGAATAGTATTTATATTCTAACATTAACTTACTAACCAAGGGAAGAACAAATCAGAAAACTAAATTAATGCCTAAGGAAAATAAAAAGTAAGACAACTTTTTAATTTCTAAGAAAATAACAAATTAGGCAACTACTTTTTTCTTGAAAGAATTTAGGCAACTTCTTAATCCTAAGGAAAATAAAAATAAGAAAACTACTTAATGTCTAAGAAAATAACAAGTAAGGAAACTTAATGGCTTAAGAAATGCTAAATAAGGAAACTACTTAATGACTAAGGAAAATACAAAGTCAAATATGAAATAAGGCTGACATAATCTAGCTTTTAAATAAGGCCACATGCTTGTGCAATCACCTCTTTAACTCCCATGGATAGCCCATAATTGTTTTCAAACAACGGTCTAGAAAAGCTCTACATTACCAAGCGGCCCATATAGCTTTGCAAGGTAGATTTGAATTTTTTTGCCTGCAACCTTGAAATTGGCCCCACTGACTGTGTAAGGTCTTCATCTCTTCTTGGTTTTCCTTTAAACTTATTGCCATGGTGATCTTTGCTCACATTAGTCTCTCCCTATTTGAAAAGATTCATCCTAAAAAATGAATCCATATAAAAAGGAGATAAATCAAAGACAACAAAAGTAGTAGACACATTATATCCATATGGTAAATCAATCTTGTAAGCATCATCATTAATCTTTTACCATACTTGGAATGGACCATTGCCACTAACATCAAGCTTATACTTCATTTAGGTCAAAAATCTCTCATTCCTTAAATGAACCCAACATAATCATCATATCTTAATATTATATGCTTTTGCCCCTTATGCACACTTTAAGCAGTTAGACAGTTCTTCTTTTTAATAATCTCACACACTTTCAAGCGTATTGCTTTAACCTTTTCAACCTTATTTTTTTCCATCTAAACTAACAATAGACAAAGATATTCAATCCAAAATAGTTAAAAGATTAAAACCCTACACAATCTTAGAAGAAAAAAAAACTTGTAGAAAAATGAATTGTCCTATTGTAAGCAAACTCAATAAATGACAAATAATCCACTCAAGTCTTCAATTTTTACCCTTTATAACTCATAACAAAGTCCCTAAGATTCTGTTTAGCATATTAGTTTGTTCATCAATTTATGGATGAAACGTAGTAGAACAAAAAAGCTTGTACCTAACTTACTTTACAAAACTTCATTACAATGGCATAAGAACTTAACATCCTTATCAAACAAAATAGACCTAGGGAAACCATGAAATCTAACAACCTTCCTGAAAAACAAATCAACAATTTTTATTGCATCATTGCTTTTATGTCATCAACAACAAAGGTAATATCTTTACCCTTCCTACATTTAGACAATTCAAGCACAAAATCAATAGAAATATCAATCTACGAGTCAATAGGTATAGGTAAATTCAACATAACATGAATGATATTTTTTCATTGTTATAGGTTGTCTTCTTTAACATAAAAGTTCAAAACATGTCTAACAATATGAGATTTGACTCTAATAGCAAATTCATCATTCTTTTCATTAAGGTTGCACAAATACTCGTTGACCCAGTAAATCCAAACCGACTCGATCAACTTGGGCTAGGTCAGGCTAGGTCACTAACAAAGGAAGGGAAAATTATGGAGGATGATCATCAAGTAACACATTGGCCAAGGTTTGAGGCTGGGTGGCCATTATGGCCATTATACCTAGCTCACAACCCGGGTCATTATAATTTTTTAAAGTAACTTTATAATGTCTTGTTGTCGTGACTTTTCTTGCACCTATATGATCCCTTTTCCTTTCCTTCTCAATTTGATAGTTCTTTCGTCTTAGCCATTTATATTTGCTCTATTCTTTAGTTGATATGCTTTCACAGATCACTAGCTCACTTAAAACCTCCTTCGAATAGAAATAGAGTTATGGAGCCTCGCCCTCGACAATGTTCTTCCTTTCGATTTGTAGTCTTATCTTATGTTTTACATTTAATTGCTTCAAAATTGTTCCTCAGTGGCTATACAGTGTCAAATTTATATTCCCATTCATCATGAGACAGAAAAGTTTCCTTCAGGCTTCGATTGTATATACATTTGTAAAGTGGTTTTTCTTTTTGTCTAAGTATGAAATTGCAGAATGCTTCTGCTTCACAAAATCAGATTATTTAGCAACTTGATTTGGCCTAGAAGAAAGCAACCTGCATGGTGGTCATTAAGTCTGCTTTGGTCATGCCACTAGGTCTGAGGCTAAAAATTAGCCTTGACAAAAGTCTGGGTCGAGCCTCGTGTCCATTTGTGACCTGGCCTGGCCTAGGAAATATGCTATCCTTCTTTTCATCACTAGTAACATCATCTAATGATGACATATAATCATTACTAGTATCATCATTATATTGGTATTTATGGACATATATATATATATATATATATAATATTATATTGAAGATAATGATAATAATTGTATGTTATATGCTATCATATAAAAGGGTAAGCCTAAATTTTAAAAGTGATCTAATTTGGTTTAAAAATTACAAAAGTGTCCTAACAAGTGGTATCAAAGCCTACTTCATGTTGAATCATTATGCATTAATTATAAGGTTATTTTAGGATATATAGTAATATAAGAATTTCCCTTTTGATTTCAAGTTTACATGTTGATATGTCTATGATGGTACCAATAAATATAGGTATTAAGGGGTATACCTTTCCTTTGTGTAATTTGGTCTTTTTCATATATACCCTTTGATACATGTTTGCAGCAAACATGAATTTACAATACATTATGGTTGCAATTGGTGATTGCCGAGACATCTGGATCAATTATATAAATATATATATATATATATACATTCTTTTATATGGTTGCGACATGATCTCCAATTTATATGATTACAATTGTCTCCATGTGAATGCAAATGCACAAATATATATGATTCATATAGATAAAAAAGAACAATTGTGACAATGTGGATTTGAGTTTTAGATATTTCGTTATTTTTTATACCATTGTGTGATTCCATTTTTAAGTATTCAATTGTGGCAATATGAAATGAGTATTTGTGTGGGGATATCTTTATATTGTATAAGATTTACTATCACTAGTCAATTTTTTGCCCATTGCATGTTTATTATTAAAAAAAGCGTTCTTATAATTAATAAGAACATGATTTATGTTTTCAAAAATTTTTAGGGAATCTAAATTTGAATATTGGTATGGATATATATATTTTGAGATGAATTAATTGAAGCAAGATGTCATCAAAGTGACTATTATGAAAATTAATTTGTTTTGAAATATATAAATAGTTATGTGTATGTAATTTATTTAAATATTGATTGGCCCAAAGGAAATTTTATATTTAATATAATTGCATATGTATATGTGGTAATAAGAATGTGATAATTATTTGGCACTTTACATGTGAGCTCTAAATTAGCCCATTGGAGGATTTATTGTTTGACATGTTACTTTATTATCAGTGTTTGATTACTACGCCAAGATACCCCTTACAAGTTAATGTTTTGTCCAAATATGAAATATTAATGGAGTGCCCAGTATCCTAAGATGGGGTTTTACCTTTATTCAAAACTTTAATTGCATTTTAGGTTGCTTTGGTACTTATGTGAGTTATTTGTTTTGTTTTGATTCTGTTTCTGCTTTAATAGCTAATATCACTGCTAGCATTAGCTCGATTTCCATGTTAAATGGCACAAATTTTAAGGAATGGCAAGAGAGTATCCTAATCACTCTCAAAGTCAGGGACTTAGACTTTGCATTAAGGATTCCTAAGCCCACTGGTCTCACTAATCCCTAAATGAAAAGAGGGAGATGGAAAAGTGGAATAGTCTAATCGCATAAGTCTTATAGTCATCAAGTGTGCCATTCCAGAAGCATTTAGGGGCATTATGTCTGATCAAGTGGATACAGCTAAAGGTTTCCTTGAGGACCTTGAGAAAAGATTTGCTAAGAATGAAATGGCTGAGACTAGTATAATCTTAGCAAAACTTATCTCCATGAGGTACATAGACAAATGAAACATAAGGTAGTGCATTTTTGAAATGTCTCATCTTGTTTCAAAACTGAAGGCACTCAAGTTAAACTTGTTTGAAGACTTGTTAGTGCATTTGGTTTTGATATCCCTTTTCGCATAGTTCAATCAGTTTAAGGTGAGTTATAATTGCCAAAAGGATTCTTGGTCATTTAATGAGCTCATCTCACACTCTGTTCAGGAAGAAGAGAGATTGAAGTAAGAAAAGATAGCAAATGCTCACTTAGCCTCCACTACAAAGGACAAAAGGCAAGACAATAAGAGAAAGAAAAATATGGAAACTACGAATATAGGAACACAAAAGAAACAACATATGGAACTAACTGAAGATAGTTGTTTCTTTTATGGGGCTGCATGTCTTATGAAGAAACAAGGTACCAACTATCACGCATGGCATGCAAAGAAAGGTACACTTCTTAATTTTGTTTGTTCTGAGGTTAATTTGACTTCAGTACCTAGACACATATGGTGGTTAGATTCTGGTGCAACAACTCACATCTATGTGTTTATACAAGGTTGCTTGAATTGTTGAAAGCTTGAAGATGGTGAAAGATATATCTATGTTGGGAACGGAAAATCGGTAGAGGTCAAAGCAATGGAGACATTTAGATTATTGTTAAGAATTAGTTTTTATTTGGATTTGATTAAGAAATTTAATTTCTATTTCAACATTGGATAAACTTGGTTATTTTTGTTCTTTTAGGAATGGAAAATTTAATCTATTTCAAATTTAGATTTAGTTAGTTCTAGCTCTTTATTAGGTTACAATAATTTATATATGCTTGACACAATTACTTTATTCAATGAATCCTTAAATGTTAATGTAATAGGTAAAAGCACAAATTAACTAATTAGAATTCAGCATCATTATGGCACAAGAGATTAGTTCATATCTCCAAAAAGAGAATTAAGAGACTTATGACTGAGAGTATTCTCGATCCCCTTGATTTTTCAGATTTTGATATGTGTATAAATTGTTTTATAGGGACACAAACAAATATAAGGAGATTTGGTGCCAATAGGAAATTAGATGTCTTAAAACTGATACACATTGATGTTTGTGGACCATTTCCTACGACTTCTTAGAATGGTCAACAATATTTCATAACATTCATAGATAATTTTTTGTGATATGGCTACCTTTATCTCATTTATGATTAATCACAATCATTGGACATGTTCAAAAATTGTAAGGCTGAAGTTGAAAACTAACTTAACAAAACAATTAAAAGTTTTAGATTCATCCCAGAGTACACTATGCTGGGTTTAGCCACTATGAATGGTGTTGCTGAGAGATGAAACAAAATTCTTAAGGATATGGTGAGGAGTATGATTATGTTTAGCAAGACTGGAACCCAAGATGGGGGTAAATTAGGTTTTATAAAATTTTTTATTGAAAAACTCTCTTATGAAACAATCAAAGAATAAATGCAAAATAAGAAGAGAGGGAGAAGAGTGGACACATAAATTTATCCTAGTTCATCTTCTACCCAAGCTTACGTCCAGTCTCAAAGCAACCTTTTAGGATTTTTCACTATCTCAATAAATCAATACAATACCCAGGCAAACTTCTAAATTCCCAAGCTCTCACAACTTGACACCTTCAAGGAACCTCTTTAAATTCTCTCCATTAGGGATATACTCCCTTTGAACCTAAGCTTTATCTAGCTTGACTCTCTCAAGGAACCTCCTTGAGCTTCTTTCTCATAAGAAAGAATGAGTTATTGATAAATAAACTCTTTGAATAGAGTAGATGATATAATGAAACACTAATATGATATAGAGCTGATAAGATGATTAAAACTTATGATATAATCACTTTTGAATCTTTCTATTATTGTTTTAGAGGTCTCAGGTCAAGTTTATATAGATTGAGATCTAATAGATCTAGTGGAAGTGAGTAGGAAATGAGAGATTTCAAAATATAGTTGTTATAAGTCAGTTATAGCTTTTCTGCCACTACTAATCAACTGTTTACCAGTGACCAATCAACTTCTCACCCATTCTCTCTCACAATTTTGAAATTCTAGACCTCAATAGTTAACTACTGACTCTTGACCAGTCGACTGTTCACTTATAGAGAGCTTTCAGTCAATTGTCTTAAGGCTAGCAGTTGGCTGATGCTTGATTTGGGAGTGACCAATAGACTACTGGTAAGTGGCTAGTTGACTGCTTATTAATATAGACTAGTCTCATTCAAGAAAGTGACTAGTTGACTGCTAGCTTATGACTAGTCAACTGTTCACTCACAGAGAGTGCCCAGTCGATTAGAACTCAAGTTGGCAGCAGATTGAGGGCTTCTTAGAAGGTGACCAGTCAACTATTGGCTAGTGACCAGTAGACTGTTCACTGACAGAAAGCACCAAAAACAACTTTTCTCGACCTTTAAGACTTGAGTTTGATTTTACTTTCAACTTAAATGATTCCTATAAGCTCAATATCATTTACAAAGGTTCCTAATATGTGATAAACATTAAATACATCTAGAACCTAAGTAATACATAACAAAACTTTTCATATTGTGTTGTTATCATCAAAATCTTGATCTCTCAGCAAATGGGCTCAATAATCTCCCCATTTTTTATGATGACAACCCTGCATACGTTAGTTCTTCACAAAGAAAAGTTTTCAATATAATATCTTTTGTTTTTGTGAAAGTTTGATGAATTCGCTTTTGTTTAACTATCACATTTCCTTGTTTATATAGATGATATTAGATGATAGCGGCAACAACCATAATTGAAATAGCTATTTTTATTGATTTCAAGATCATGACATTAGAAAATATCCATAGAGTTCATGAGAGCACAAACAAGGCAACACAACAAAACTAAGAAAGTATCAAAAGCTCCTAAATTCTTAATTCCTAAGTTTTTGTCACATTAAAAATAGAGGAAGAGAACCAAACTACCCTATAAATGCCTAAAAGTTTGAATGTTGCTCATGATAGGACTTAATGTGCTTGAGCCTAGCATTCATATCTTCCATGGTCTCCTAAATAGTCTGTATCTGAAGGCTGAACATACCCACCTTCTGATCTATGACACAAATCTCAATAAGAAAGATGAGCTCTGGAATTACTATGGTCTCAAGCTGAGCCAGGGTATAACCCATCGATGTAGGAGGCTGAGGAGAAGGAGGCATATGGATAAAAGGAGATGGTGGCATGTGGAATGATTCCTTCTTCTACTAGTGTTGTAAATAAAGGTGGAGACGGAAGAGGAGGCACATAAGCTATTGGAGGAGGTTGAGGCCTAAGGACCCTTTGGGCTTTCCAAACCCATTGGCCATGAGGTATCTTGATGAATCCAATTCTTTGAAGATTATTCTAGCCAATTTGTAGAAAGGATTCCATATCATCCTCAAGTGGTAAGATGTCATAGTGGTGGAGGATGGTGGCTATGATGTTTGCATAAGGCAAATGGGATGACTTCTTTTTCTTGTAGGTAACCATCCTTTGAGTGATCAGCCACGAAAGCTTGAAGCTTTCTCTATCAAAGATGCATTTCATCATGAACATTTTAGGCTCACTTAGATAAGCAAAATTGCTAGACTTGTTGATTAGGTAGTGAACAATGATATAGTGCAGCAGCCTATGTTCCAAGGATAAATCATTGACATTGATTAGTGTGTTGGGATTGTCAGTGGCCATATCACTAATTCTATTCATGATCTCCAACTTATTATAGCCAGCCATAGTCTTGAGGGAACTAGGATGATCAGTAAAATAGTAACTAGTAAGAGTTAGAAGATTCAAAATTTCAGCCAATATTTCATTACCAAAAATAATTCCTGATCCTTTAACTTCAATGGTGATACGATAGGTTGTGAGGTTGTAGGTAAAGTTAGAGTATAAAGCCCAATAACCTTGGGGCTATAATCAAGCTTCAAACTCAATAGCTAATTCAACCCAGTATTGGCAAATAAATCAGAAAGAGTAAATCCCTCTTCTTGAAGCAAAAGAAGATGCACATACCTACTTGATAGAACCCCCTTTGTTATAAGTTCTCAATGAATGCCGCCTTTTGTGCTCTTTAGGAAAAGAGAGGAAGAAGACCGGATGACAAGCCAAAAATGGTGTTTTAGGTCCTTGCATGCTTGAGAGTTGGTCTTTGGTCTATGGTTAATGATGGAGAAGCAAGAATGATGGTGGAGAGCCAAGAACTCAAGAAAGATTTCAAAAATTTCAAATAGAGGAGAAAAGTAGAAAATCCTCTTTTAAACTAATGAAACCTTAGATCAAGGTTGTCAAACTTGCGAGTTTAGGTAAAATCATTTGAGGAAGGTAAACTCGTAACGTAGAATCGTAAGAGTTCACCTATAATAAAAAATAATTATTAAAATATGCAATTACATAGTTAAAATCAATATTTTTAAATTTAGACTAATAATTAAAACTACTGAATGCAATGATTAATAGTTTATTAGTTTGATTATAGTTGAATAAGTGATAATTAAATATAAATATTTTTTAAAATTTTATATATTTAAATCTAAATATAATAACTACTAATAATCAAATACTAGTAATTTTAAATTTGAATTAAAATGATTTATAAAATAATAAATATAATTATTAAAGATTACTTTGTCTAAACAGGTCAAAAGATAATAATAGATAACTTTTCAAGTCATGACTAATGAAAAATTCAAAATAAAATTTTTATTAAAAAAAAGCCAATAATAAATATGTATAATACATTATAAGTGATGAACATGAAGTTCTTATTGGTTATGTGGTAATGGATGATGAAGTTATTCTAAGTGTTTGGGTTTAAGTATAAGGAGATGTAATTTTTGAAACTAAGAAAATGAAGTGCAAATATATATAATACAACCCATATATATACTGAAAGACAACGTTGGCTCAATGGTGAGGTGCGGTTTTGCTGCTCGGAGGTTCAATGATTTTGGTTGATTTGGAAACAAAATACCAAGACTTTAGAAAGTTTTGGCTGGAAATTTAAAGAGCAAGAAAAGGGATGAGCAGTCAGCTGGTGAAAATAGTGAAAGTGACAAGTTTTTAGGGTTTAATTGCCCTAAATAGCGGGTTATGTCATATGCATAAATTTAAAGTACTAATATGTCATGCTTTTTATTTTTAAAGAATAAGTTTGTATCAACCTTGCCTCTAGAGAAATTATGTTCAATGAGAAATGTACTCAATCATTCATACCATGCTCTAAGGGCTTGCTTAAAACCATATAATGTTTTTCATAATTTAAATTCATGATTTGGAAGATGTTGATCTTCAAAACCTAGAGGTTGTTTTACATAAACTTCTTCCATTATGTATCTATTAAGAAAGGCACTCTTGACTTCCATTTGATACAGCTTAAAATCATTTATGCATATAAAGGCTAGCAATAAATGGATTGCTTTGAAACTAGTAACTGGTGCAAAGATTTCATCATATTCGAGACCTTCCTTTTGATTGTAACCTTTGGCAACCAACCTAGCCTTATTTCTAGTAACAACTCCAGATTCATCCAGCTTTTTCTCAAAACCCATTTTGTGCTAATTACTAGATGATTGTTAGGTCTAGGGTCAAGTTTCCAAACTTGACTTCTTTTAAATTGATTTAACTCTTCTTGCATAGCTAGAACCCAATATTCATCTTTCAAGGCTTCATCAATCCCATTAGGTGTTATTTGAGATAAAAATGCTTGATGATTATAAATATTTCTTAGTGAGTTTTGAGTTGTTACCCCTTTAGAGACATCACCAATTGTTTGGTCAGGTGGATGTAGTTCCATGCTCTTGGTAGTTCATTGGTGACTTCATCTTTTTGGTCAGATTCATCTTACAAGGAGGATTGTTCTTCTAACTTGATGGATTCTCCTTCATTTTTCTTTGCTTGAGCTGTTTGCTTATCTTTTATTGTGAGATCATTAAACTTAATTGCAATTTCTTCAGAGGATACCTTTCTTGGCTCAAGAGGGTTAGACTCATCAAAATTCACATGAATAGATTATTCTACTATCATAGTTCTTTTATTATATACCTACTAAGCTTTACTTGTGTTAGAATATCCTAAGAAGATTGCCTTATCAGATTTATTGTCAAATTTACCTAAATTATCTTTTCCATTATTTTGTACAAAACATTTGCATCCAAATACATGCATATGAGAAATATTTGGTCTTCTCCCTTTATATAGCTCGTATAGAGACTTTTTCAATATGGGCCTTATCATAGCTCTATTCATGACATAGCAAGCAGTGTTTACTACATCAGCCTAAAAGTATTTAAGAAGATTTCTTTCATTTAGCATGGTTTTAGCCATTTCTTCTAAATTTCTATTCTTCCTTTCAACTATTACATTTTGTTGAGGAGTTCTTGGTGCAAAGAAATTATGTTGAATTCCATTATCATCATAGAACTCCATAAACAGATTATTTTCAATTTCTCCACTATCATGACTTCATATTCTCACAATTGTCATGCCTTGTTCATTTTGAATGAACTTTGCTAGTTTCAGAAAAGATATAAAAGCTTGATCCTTGTGATATAAGAAAAGTGCCCAAATGTGTCTTGAGAAGTCATCTACAATTACTAGAACATAATAATTTCTTTGAAGACTCATAGTTCTAGAGGGTTCAAAAAGATCCATGTGAAGTAATTCTAGTGCTCTAGTTGTGGAGATAATTCCTTTTGCCTTTAAAAAACTTTTAACTTGTTTTCCTTTTAGACATGCATCACAAAGTTTGTTTTTATGAAATATTAACTTAGGCAATTTAATAACTAAGTCTTTCTTAGTAAGCTTCTCTAATAAACTCATATTAGCATAAGCAAGTCTTCTATGCCATAAGCAACCATCATCGTTTACACTCATCAAACATTTTGAATTTTTAGGAGGAACATTATCCAAGTCAATAACATATACATTGTTAATTCTATGTCCTATAAGTATAATTTTATTTTTATTCAAAATCTTCAACCAAACAATATTTTGAATCAAATACAATTATATTGTTTTTATCACATAATTGACTAATACTTAGAAGGTTATGATTCAAGCCTTTAATAAGAAACACATTATCAATAGAGGTGGAAGAGTTTTTACTAACTTTTCCAATAATAGTGATTCTTCCTTGTCTGCTACCTCCAAATGTAACATTCCCTCCATTCTTTAGTTGAAGAGAAATAAACTTGGATTTGTCTCTAATCATATGTTTGGAGTATCTACTATCTAAATACCACTTTGTTTTGGTAGCCTTCATACATACCAATAGAAGCATCAAGTTTTATTCTTAGGTACCCAATTCTTGTTGGGTCCTTGAGTGTTAGTTGGTCCTTTGTGAACCCATATTTTCTTCCCTTGCAAAATTTTATTATCTCTGTACAGATAAGAGTATGATCTATGCCCCTTTTTACCACAATAGTAACAAGTGATAAATGGGGTGTTGGTTATGACAACAGGAACAAAGAAATTCTTAAAATATTTTTACCTCTTTTTAGGATTATATCCAATACCAACTTTATCAAATATATATCTTTATTTGCCAGTAAGATATTCAAATTATCTTTTTGTTTGGTAAATTTGGCAAGAGTGTTTATCAAACATTCTTCTCCATTTGTAGAATCTCACAATTATAAGAAGCTTGATTTTTAAGAGAAATATGTTCATTTTTTAGATTAGTATAGTCATGCTCTAATTTCACATTTTGTTTTTCTAAAGAATCTTTTGTTTGAAGCAAAAAATTATTTTCTTTTTTCTTTTTCTCTAACTCTTCTTCTAATAATAAAATTTTTTGCTTTGAGAATTTTAACTCTTTTGCTATACTATGAAATTCAGCATGTAAATCATCAAAAGCATATTGTAATTCTTTATAAGAAGGGAGAGAGCTTACTTCATCTTCATTTTCCATAAGGTAGAGGTTAGCTTCTTCATCATCATCTTTTGACTCCTTATCACTTTCTCCCCAAGTAGCATACAAGTTAGGCTTTTTCTTCTTTTTTCCTCTCTTCTTCTCAGAGCTGTCATGTTTCTTTAGAAAGTAAGAACATTCCTACTTGATGTGCCCTGGTTTTTTGCATTCATGGCAGATAGGAAGTTCTTTAGTTTCTTGATTTCTTCTAGTTTGTCTGCTTCCATTCATTCTTCTTTTATTGAAGAATATCCCAAACTTCTTGATGAAGAGACCAAGAGTTTTTTCATCAATTTCATCTAATGAATCATCATTATATTCTTCTTCATTGGGATGCTTTTATGATGAAGCTCTGAGAGCAAGACCCTTTTTCTTCTTATCCAGCTCCATAAGAAGTTGCTTCAACCTTGACTCTTGCTTTTGAAGGTTCTCATAAAGAGTAGCAACTGATTCTACTGATAGACCTTTTGCCACTTCAATTGCTGTTACCTTTAGTTACCATTCCATAGGGAGAGCCTTCATAATCTTGTAAGCCTGGTTAGTTTATGAGTATGTCTTCCTTAGAGCTGGCAAATGATTCACAATGTGAGTAAAACAAATTAGCATTTCTTTAATGGTTTCTCAAGGATTCATCTTGAACAATTCATATTGTTGTGTAAGATTGTAAATCCTAGACTCTTTTACTTTAGAGGTTTCCTCATGAGCTATGTCTAAAGCTTCCCACATTTCCTTTGTACTTTCACAATTTGATACTCTAAAAATACTCTTCTTGGCTAAGTGCATTGGTAAGAATAAGTTTGGCTTTATTATTTAACAAAACTTTTCTTCTACCTGTTTCATTCCATTCACTTTTGGGTTTAACTAAGGTCTTGCTTTCTTCCTCTTTCATAGGCACATAAGGACCTTCCTCAATCACATCCCAAAGGTCATTGTCAACAACTTCAAAGAAAATTTTCATCCTAAGTTTCTAGTTGGTGAATTTTTACCATTGAAACCAGGAGGTTTTGTGATGGATAACCCTTTGAGTAAAACATTTCACCATATACAGCTATTTATACTCTTGAGATAGTTAAGTCTTTTAATCAAGAGTCTAAGCTCTAATACCACTTGTTAAGCAAGAATGGAACCTAAGAAGGGGATGAATTGGGTTTTATAAAAGTTTTTACTGAAAAACTCTCTTGTGAAACAATCAAAGAATAAATGCAGAATATAAAGAGCATGAGGGAAAAGAGTGGACACAAGAATTTATCCTAGTTTGACTTCTACCAAAGCCAACGTCTAGTTCGCAAGCAACCTCTTGGGATTTTTCACTATCATAATAAATCAATACAATACCTAGGAGAACCTTTCCTAAATTCCCAAGCTCTAACAGCTTGACACCTTCAAAAAACCTCCTTGAATTTTCTCTCTTATGGATATACTCCCTCTAAACCCAAACTCTATCTAGCTTGACTCTCTCAAGGAACCTCCTTGAGCTTCTTTCTCAAAAGAAAGAATGAGTTATAGATAAATAAACTCTTTGAATAGAGTAGATGATACAACAAAGCGCTAATATGATACAAAGCTAATAACATGATGAAAACTTATGATATGATCATTCATGAATCTTTCTCTTATTGTTTTAGAGGTCTTAAGTCAAGTTTATATAGATTGAGGTCCAATAGATCTATTGGGAGTGAGTGAGAAAAGAGAAATTTCAAAATATAGTTGTTATAAATCCGTTATAGCTTCTCTGCCACCAGCCAGTCGACTGCTCACTCATTCCCTCTCACAATTTTAAAATTCTATACCCCGATAGTCGACTATTCTTTCTTAACCAGTTGACTGGTCACTCACAGAGAACTCCTAGTCGATGTTCTCAAGGCTAACAGTTAATTGATGCTTAATCTGAGTGTGACCAATCGACTACTGGCAAGTGACTAGTTGACTATCCACTAACATAGAGATTGCAGTTGATTAGGCCTGAGCTAGCATCTGATTACTCTTATATAAGAAAGTGAACAATCGACTACTGGCTTATGACCTATTGATTGTTCACTCACAAAGAGTGCCAATTGATCAAAACTCAAGTTGGTGACAGACTGTGGGCTTCTTAGAAGGTGACCAGTCAACTGTTGGCTAGTGGCCAGTCGACTGTTTCCTAACAGAAAGCACTCAAATTAGCTTTTCTAAACCTTTAAGACCTGAGTTTAATTTTACGTTCAATTTAAATAATTCCTATAAGCTCAATATTATTTATAAAGGTTCCTAAGACATGATTAAACATTAAATACATCTAAAACCTAAGTATTACATAACAAAACTTTTCTTCTTATGTTGTTATCATTAAAATCTTGATCTCTCTACAAATGGGCTTAACAGATTAGTCATTGTTCCTTGCCTGAATCACTCTAGGGAGAAGTATTAAAAACCACAACATATATACTCAGCAGATTTCTAACTATGGCAATTAAGAAGACCTTTATGAGCTTTCGATAAGATAGGCAAAAAGTCTTGTTTGAGGCATTTACACATTTGAGGATGTCCAGCTGAGGCAAGGCCCTATAGGCAAAATGAAAAGAAACTAGACTCCAGACCTATTAGTTACTATTTCATTGGATACTCTGAAAGGCCTATGGGTTACAAATTTTATGATCCTATGACTAAGTCTATTTTTGAGATAGGAATTGCCCAGTTCTTTGAGGATGTTGAGTTTGTGAGAGGAGAGAAAGTTAAAGATTTTGTCTTTGATGAGGAATATGTAGATATTCTTTTAATTGCAATTGACAATGATCAGGAACAATTTCTCATACCTAACATTGTTCAAGAAGCAATTCTAGATCAAAACAATATTGTGCAACCCCTGCATAAGTTCAAGAAATTGTTTCAAAAGAACAAACTCCACAACCTTAAAAACCATTGCGATTAAGAAGATCCACTAGATAAAGGAGAAATGCAATTTGGGATGATTATATCGTATTTCTTCAAGAACATGATGTTGACATTTGAGTGATGAAAAATGATCCAATCAATTTTTGTTAAGCCATGGAAAGTTTTAACTCTCAAAAGTGGATCAATGCCATGAAAGAAGAGATTAAGTCCATGAAGGACAATGACGTATGGGATCTTGTCCCATTGCTTAAAGGGGCAAAGCCCATTAGTTGCAAATGGATATTTAAGACCAAAAGGGACTCAAAAGGTGATATGGAAAGATACAAAGCACGTTTTATTGCTAAGGATTTTACACAGAAAGAAGGCATCAATTATAATGATACTTTCTCTCCAGTTTCATCGAAAGACCTTTTTAGGATTATAATGGCCTTGGTGGCACACTTTAATCTTGAGTTGCATAAGCTGGATGTTAACACTACATTTCTCAATGAATACATTGATGAAACAATATATATAATGCAACCAGAAAGCTAGCATTTGGTGATCTAAATTCAATGGTTTGCAAATTAAAGAATTCCATCTATGGGCTTAAGCAGACATCTCATCAATGGTATTATAAATTTCACCAAGTTGTCATCACATTTGGTTTTGCGATGAATTTGGTTGATTAATGTATATACCATAAATTCAGTGGGTGTAATAATATTTTTCTGGTTTTATATGTCGATGACATAATGCTTGCTAGAAATGATATAGGCTTGTTGTATGACACCAAGAGATTTCTAGCAAGAAATTTTGAGATGAAAGATCTTGGTGATGCAACCTTTGTATTAGGGATTCATATACATCGGGATTGCTCTTGAGGTATTCTTGGATGATCACAAAGGGCCTATATCGAAAAGGTTCTCAAAAGATATGGTATTCAAGATTGTAAACTAAGTGATACCCCTGTGGCTAAAGAAGATAAGTTTAGTCTTGACCAATGCCTTAAAAATGCCCTTGAAATAAAGGAAATGCAAAAGTTTCCTTTTGCATTAGCAGCAGGGAGTCTAATGTATGCATAAGTTTATACATGTTTGGATGTTGCATACATTGTTAAATTATTGGTTAGATATTTAAGCAATCTGAGGATGAAAAATTGGAAGGTAGCCAAACAAGTCATGCAGTATTTATAAAGGACAAAACATTACATGCTTACATATAGAAGGTTGGATAAGTTAGAGATAAGTGAGTATTTTGATTTTGACTTTACAGGATGCCAAGATAGTATGAAATCCACTTTAGGCTATATCTTGTTGCTTGCTAGAGGAGTTATCTCTTAGAAGAGTGCTAAATAGACACTCGTAGCTCCTTCCACCATGGCAATTGAGTTTATAGCATGCTATGAGGCACCCAATCATGGAAATGGTTGCACAATTTTATCACTGGCCTGCAAATTATGGAAGGAATTGAAAAACCACTTAAGATATTTGTGGCAATAAGTTAGTAGTTTTATATTCCAATAACAAGAGCTCAAGGAAGTCAAAGCACATAGACATTAAGTTCCTAGTTTTTAAAGAAAGATTTTAAAGTAGTTAGATGTCTATAGAGCATATTGGCACAAACTCTATGGTTATGGATCCACTTACTAAGGGATTACCACCCAAGGTCTTTCATGAGCACATTGCTTATATGGGTGTTATGTCATTTGAGGATATTCAATTTTAGTGGGAGTTTGTAATTTTGCTTTTTTGTTATAGACACCTTTGAATTATTTTAGTTATAGATATTTTGAGGTTATTTTCTACAGAAATAAAATTTATTCAATTTATTCACACTCTGATTCTGGTATGATTTGATCTCACTAAGGCTTAAGGTAGACTAGTCAGAAGTAGGCATGTTAAGATCATGTTGCATGTAATGGAAACACATCCATACTTGATCTATGTCATTTGGTTATGTTGATATACAAGATCAAGGATGGATTTAGTTACGATACATGTAATGAAAGTCGACTTGATCCTATGTTGGCATAATCAATGGATGAGATTGTTTAGGGGTGCCTTTGGTTATGATAACAAAAGGTTTTGAGCTCATAAGGTTATATTGTAACATACAATTATGAAGTGAAATGTGTATATGGGAGATTGTTGGTATTTATAGACATATATATATATATATATATTATATTAAAGATAATGATAATAATTGTATGTTATATCCTATCATATAAAAGGATAAGCCCAAATTTTAAAAGTGATCTAGTTCGGTTTAAAGTTAGGATGGGCTTAAAGTATATTATAAAGTATGGGCTTATATGTGTAGATATCCTAATATATCTAATTTTTAGTTTGATGATAGGCCTATTTAGAAATTAAGACAAGATGTGCCATTATATAAAATAGGGTTATGGTCCCCAAATTGGATATATAAGATTTCTCTTATGATATCCCATCATCAGATGAAAGAGAGTTCATTATTAAGTTCACACATATCAATTTGGAAGATCGATAGCCGCAAATCATCATCGATATAGATTTAGGTATGCTTCCACATTTGAATTGTTATTCTTAATGATTTGACATGTTAAGTTTTAATTTAATGAGGATTTCATCAAAATTGAGTTTTGCCCTAACACATTAAGCTTAGAATCATAACCAATATCATCACCCTTCAAAAGCATAGTCACTTTATTAAGGTATTCATTAGCCATATTCTCAAGCCCTTGAAGAATTAGAATAAAAATTAAAAAAAAAAAACCTTTATGTGAAGTAGTGTTCTTACCTTTCTCCTTGGAATACAAGTCTTTATCCATCTTTACGTTATTAAATTTTGACCATTTTGAACCCCATTTGGTGATGAAATTTGAATAGGTTCTTGTTGTCTTCTTCTTTAATTGTCTCTATACCATCACTGCCATGTATGTTAAATAATAGTGCAACTTGACTATATCAACAATATCCTTATTCAAGCCACTTGTAAATCTTATCAGTCACTTTTCAATCCTCTTTTATGTTGTCCTTGATCATGATAATCTCCATCTCCTTATGGTAGTCCTCCACTAATTTAAACTCTTAAGTGAATCTATGTAACTTTTGGTAACTCTTTATAATAGTAAGATGGAACAAACCTCTTCCTTGCAAAACTTTTGATCTCGACCCAAGTTGCAATAGGATCTCTACCATTTCTTTTCTTAGACTTCACTAATTCATCTCAATAAACTAAAACATAATCTAACAAAAACACACTGCATCCAATCTAACCTTCTTTTTTTCAAAGTAATTATGTGATGTAAATATCATTTCAACCTTCTTCTATTATTCTAAATATGTTTTAGCATCATTTCCAAGGTTTTCAAACTCATGAGTTAGATAAACTTGTAGAGGGGAGATGAGTTCGTAATATAGACTTGTAATGTAAACATGTAAAAGTTTACCTTTTTTAATAAATAGCTATTGAAATATATAATTACATAGTTAAAATACAATATGCAACATACAATTTATTTAAATACTAATTATATTAGAAATGTAAAAAAGTGAATAGGGAAACCCTTGGAAAACCAAAATACAAAAAACAAAATCAAGCATAAATTAGTGATCATTTAAGAAGAAAAGCAATAGCAAAGTTAATTTTTACATATTTATCTTGAATATCTAATTGTATTTTTAGTATTTAATAAAAAATGTAATAAAATTTTAACAAATATTTTAATGAATTTCTCTTTATTATTTATGATAGTTGTCGTAACCGACCTTTCGGCAGAATAAGATAAAAGTGGGTTTAAAATTGATTCCCAAAAATGGAATTTTGAAAATCGATTTATTTGGAGTCGCCACCAAAATTTTTAATGGAAAACTTTGGAAAACCAATTTAAAACAAAACGAAAAAGGCGAAATGGTCTGCGAAATCAGATATGGGTTCGGGAGTCTATTTGAGTGTGGGGAAGGTGTTAGGCACCCCACAACACCCGCCCATAAGGACGGTTACCTTAAACTAGTTAATTGAAATAGAATATGGCATTTAATTAATCTCAATTACGCTTTTATTGACATGGATGTATGTTAGACATAGGAGACAAAAAAAGCGAGGATGCATGCAAACAGATGGATATTTACAAAGGGCGAACTTGACCTAGGATGAAAGCCTAGGGCCTACGTACCCTGCGATAGGGATCAAAGTCCATGTAGTTCGACCGAAAGGCATGTTTTGTGGGTTGGTGGTTTTTAATTTTTGTGATGAGAACAGGAGAGTTCAAATTAACTAGATTTTTGTAAACAAAACGGGATTGTAATTTGGTTTGTATGTTTTAATTTACTACAATCTGATTAACCTTGTCCTAACCTCTTCATATTTTCTCTTTTAAATTTTTTGTCGATTTTATTATTATTATTATTATTTGAGTTTTGGGAGTTTTGGGAGTTTATATTGTTTGGGATTAAGGTGAAGTTATTAAAAAAATATTTTTGAATTTTTAGATTTATTTGTTTTTTGGATTTTCAAAATTGGAATTCACCTTTGAAATTAGGACGAAAATCAAATCATTTTTCTGATTTTTGTATTTATGTATTTTTTGGATTTTGTTTTTTTTATTTATCTTTAGATTTTTTAAAAAAGATCAAGATTTATTGATTCCCTTTTTTGGAATTTTAAAGGAAAGCCATTTTTTGGAATTTTTTAATTTATATATTTCTTTGGATTTTTGGATTTTCTTCTTTTGTTTCACTTGTTTTTATTTTTATTTCCTTTTTTAAAATCTGGATTGATTGTTGAAATTAGAACAAAATTATAATAGAAAGCCATTTTTTGGAATTTTTGAACGTGGCATTTTAATTAATTAAAATTTATAAAACCCTGACTTTATTTATTTTGTAAATAATTCAATTAAAATATTCATTTTTGCATTATTATTATTTTATCTATTTATCATCATTATTATTATTTATCTTTTAAACAAGTATGTATTAAATTTCGAGGTCTGAAGAGATTAAAATCTTACACGACCCCAAGTATTTGAGGAGAACTATATTATCACACGATAATTTTGTAAATAATGGGAAATATTTAATTAGAATGAATATTTAATTATGATTTTATTATTATTATTATTATATTATTATTATTACTATTAGATAGAGGTGTATTAATTTTAGGGAACTAAGAAAATTAAAATCTCACATATTTCCATGCAATCGAAGAGAACAAAATCCTCATACGCTAATTCTATAAATGATGGAAAATGCTTAATTAAAGTCAATATTTAATTATTATTTTTAAAACAAATGTGCTAAATTTTTTAAAAGATCTAAGGAGATTAAAATCTCACGTGATCTCATGCAATCGAGGAGAACCGAATTCTCACACGATAATTTCATAAATAATGGAAAGTATTTAATTAAGTCAATATATAATCATTATTATTTTTAAAACAAATGTGCTAATTTTTAAAAGATCTAAGGAGATTAACATCTCACGTGATCTCATGCAATCAAGGAGAACTGAATCCTCACATGATGACTTCTTGAAAACCTTACTTGCAATACCAAAATAATAATAATAATAATAATTAAAATATTAATGCACCAAAAAGGCAAAAGCAAAACCAAAATAAAAATAAAAATAAAAATAAAATAAATAAATAACAAAAATGGAAGCTAGACGTACAGTACGTGAACAACTCACTGTTCACCATGCGAAGCAAACCGAGACCATCTTTCTGTGGCAGAACCGTGGTGAGGGCGTCTTCCCTGTCTCTGCTATTGTTGCTATTGCACTGATTGTTGTGGGTCCAGTTGCTGTGGCCTTGGAGCCATTGAAACACCAGAAAGAAGTCCTTGGGACATCTGTAAGGCCTGAGGGTTTCCAGGTGGCAACATCCTTGCATTTGCTAAAAGGTTCTGAGATGAGTTTAGAGACGCATTGCCACTAGTAGATGGTTTTGCAATGTCATTGGGCGACTGACCAGGAATTGGTTCTCCATATTGCTGCATTTCAACCACCGGATTATTATGAGTTACAGCAACTACATTAGGTTGATTGCCTGAAGGATGGTTCACCCGATTTGGTTTTGGTTGGATGTGATCGTCTTCCTTCATATATCCTTCATGATCCATCAGTGAACTGAACTGTTTTGCTAGTAAATCTGCATAATGAGTAGTAGGTAATGTGGGGAGATGATCTTTTACAGCTAAGAAATCAGCATCGTCAATTTCTCCATAATGCATTGCCACAGTACCATCAGATTGCTTCTCAGACATGATCATCCTACTTCGCAACTTGGGGAACTATCGACACAACATTTCCTTGAACTACACGCTCAGGCAACCAGAAAGTTAAGACTCTTATTTTGTTGACATTCATACTGCCACCTACAAGGGACTTTGACAATGACTTCACCTCATCCTTTAATGCCTCATTATTGGATGCATTAGAGAGACCAACCGCTACACTCTGAGGTGAATATGAATTCTGCTTTCTTATGGGATAATCATCAACCTTGTTCTTCTTGCAGTTGAGTTGATGCCTGTTTGTCACCATTTCAATTTTTAAGAACCTTTCAAGGATAGTTTGATCAACCAAAGCCGGTGTCCCAACTGAGGGACTATTCCCTTGTACAGCCCCAAAGTTCCTTCAGATTTCACGAATTTTAGGAGCCCATCAGACAGACCTCTAGCAAATCCCGGCTGAGTTTGAACTCGGACCTTCACGACCTCAAAGGGGCAAAGTGCAACATCAGCAATAACCTCAGCAGATGCTGAACCAGCAAGGTAGATCAAGGTCTTGTACTTCGCCGCATACTCTGGACTAGCAATATCAGAATAATACTTCTTAAAGAACTCGTAAAATCCAAATTTGCAGGCACCCTGAGCACTGTAACCAAGCAAGGTAGGCACCCAGCCTCTGAAGAAACCCCTGACTCCCTACTCCTTAAGCAACACTCCGAATCCAGACGAGATGCTCTTATACTTTGCAGGGTCAATCTGCATATTACACTTGACAAGGTCAAGAGGTGTAACCGCCATGTGGGTGAGTCTATAGCTGAGAATTCCACCAAAAGTACAAGCAGCATAGAAGGCAGGCAAGTACATCTCGATCTTGCCAGGCTCACTTGGAGCCGGAATCATGAAGTTGGACCTGGACGATCCTCCGTCGAGATTCGAAGCCAGAGAAGAGACAGCGACGGGGCTAGAGTTGAGCATCTTCTGGGGAGGTAAAGTTTTGGCGGAGAAAGAAGAGGAGTAGAGGAAGCTTGGGATCAGAGATTGGCGGTTTGATGATTCTGAGAGAGACATGGCTGAAGGGAAGAGCAAGGCGAACAACAGAGCGAGAAGAGAAAGGAGGGTGCGTTGGAGGCGTCAAATGAAAACCAGAGACCCTCCCAATCTCTAGCTGCCAAACGCTTCGTTCCTGCGCTCAGAGTTGCTGCTGCTTTTTTTTTTTTTCTTTGTCTCTGGTTCAATAGGAGAGCCTGTACAGCTGCAGGGGCTTTTGGTTCTGTAGCTGCTTGATCAATTTTACTAATAACACCAACTGTTCTGGTGGATTCTGCATCATACTCCTTTGCTACCCATAGGGCTTGTGAAGATGAAATTTCTGATGCCTGAGCAGCAGGGACTACTATGAGCAAAATGGCATCATTGTGCTCAATATATTCACTGATCATTTTATCATCCATTATTCGTTGGTCCAATCCAGGTAAGTCAATCAATTTCAACGGTGGAGCAGTACTAGCACGAAGTTTCAAATATATTTCATCACGACTTTTACCAGATGAACCTTTGCTTAGCCTATCCTATAGAGAGTGTCGAAGAGCACTTGCAGAAACTTGTTGAGATTTATTTTCAATTTGCAAGATGATAGACCTGCTGCTTAAAGAGCTATCTCTATTTAATTCAATGCTTATGGGAGCCCTGGTAGCACCATTTTCACCAGTCGGCAAAACAGGATGTCCAATCAAACTATTCAAGATAGCAGATTTTCTAGCACCAACATTGCCGAGTGGTACGACATTGAGGAAGGTAGATGGCCACCTACTGGGAGTCGTCTCATCCACATCTTCATCGGCAAGTACAGCAGTGGCTTGGCGCATGGAATCCGATAGCTGAACCAATTCTTCAATTGCCTCCATAAGTTCCAGACTGTACTCCGATGGAGAGAGAGAGAAAGCGAAACTGTCAAAACACAATCACTCTCCCTCTTTCTTTCTCTCTCTTTTCTGAGTTATTATGCATGGAGACTTCACGGCCTCCTTTTCTCGGAGCCTCTCTTTCTCTGCTTCATTCAGCTAGCCTCCTTGCTCTCTCCAACTCCCTGTTTTTTCGATATGAAGGCAGAGATGTTGCCTCTTCCTCCAACGAGCTCTCTTCCCACTCTTTTTCCTGCTCCAGTTTTTCTGTTCTCTGCCAAAGCAGGACTGAGGAGGCACGCTCCTGCAGAAAAGCCTCACAGAGCCAAAAATAAAAGAGTTTTGGTAGGCATTCCTCTTTCTCTCTCCCACGAGCTGCTCCCTGCACCACCAGCATTCTCTTCTCTTTTTGCCTTCCTTTTTCAGCTTTTTCTTCATTTCCTGATCCATTGTTTTCTCTTTTTTTTTTTTTTTAAAATTCTATTATTATTACTATTATTGTTAATTAATTTTTATTTTTTGATTTTTAGTTTTTGCCTTGTAATATATTTTATATCTTTATATTTCTTTATTATCTTTCTTTGATTTATTATAATTATTTTAATTAGCTAATTTTTTTGAATTTTGAGTTTACCTCCCTTTCTTTATTTTTAATTTTAAATTGTCCCCCAATTGAAAATATCATTTGAAGTTTTGTTATTTTTAATTTTTCCATGTTCTTAATTATTAATTAATTGGTGTTTCCATTAATTAAATAATTAAGTGATTAGGGATGGGGTGTTCATAGTAGTATATAAAAATTATGATTTGTCTTTTAAACAATATAGGATGTAATAAAGAAAGATATTAGCAAATATTAATGGTCATAATTTTGACATCTAATATTGTCAATTTTCACAAAATGATATATCAATTGAAATTATATATAAAAGTTGTCTTTTAATGACTAGCAATGCTTAATGGTTTAATGGAAGAAACACTAGTGTGCATTGCAATGAAGTGCAAGTTTGGATTATACCAAATAATTGGGTCAGGTTTTTAAAAATCAGGCTTGAATTCGGGCCTAATCAACCCTTTTTATTCATGTTTTTATCCATATTTTTTAGGTTAAGCTTATCAAGCAAAGTAGACATTTTAAAGTCATGATCATGTCTGTCTTCTACTTAGAACTTGAAATACATAACATAGTTAATTATTATTATTATTATTATTTGTAATATTATATATAGGTAAGTTGTAAATAAAAATGAGTTGTTATATTGGCATAAATCCATTAGATAGAGGGTATTAGTTTTTATTTCTCTACCAAGGTGTCACGGTACACTAAGTTTTCTTTAAATAATAAGTTTTTTATTAAAAAAAAATTGATTTAGGCTTTTTAAACTCGGGTTAGTCTTTAAAAGAAGCCCAAGTTTGACTTGTTTTACAAAACAGGCTTTCCTAATTAGACTTTTTTGTTCAGACTTTATTTTTTTAGGCCTGACTTATCAAGTCAGATAGGCTTTTTAAGTTATGATTAGGTCTAGTTCAAATGTTCATTTTGCCACCATTTTGAAAATAAATTGTAATATGTTATAAATAAAATTTGGTACAATTGGACAATGTTCAAAATTGGGTGATGGATATTTTTCAAAAATAAAGAGTTTTAAGAGGATTTTTTTAACTCATCTGACTCGAACTAACTCGCTGATTTATCCTATTTTATCCCATTCACTTTTGTTGCTAAGTACTTACAAAAGGGAAGAGAAAGGACTACAATGGATCTTAAATTCGAGGTAGTCTTTTAAACCATTTCCATGTTAAGAGGTGATGATGACCAACAAATTGATGAATGAGGCTTAATGAAGAATGGTGAAAGCACTTCTATTTCCTTTCACTCCCTTATATTGAATCCCCACCTTAATTCCTCCTTTTAATCTCATTCTTTTCTCCTTTCTAGTTTTTCTTTTTTTAGTTTCTCTCTTGTTTGTCCTCTTCCAATTTCCTTTAGCTTTTATTCCTCTCATTTTTATTCCTAAAATAATTAATATACTCATTAAAACATAGTATCCTCATTTAGTTTTGTTGGAATATTAGGCTTCCCATGATAGCTTGACTTATAATGCAGTAACCTAAACCAATCAAATTAATTAATTTGAATTTGAAATGGGTTGTATATTATCAAAAAGAGGTAACTAATGTGACACATGGGATATGAGAAGTTTTTTAAGAACACATTTTTAAGGGAGAGAACAAAAAAAAAAGAAAAAATGACTCTCTTCCTAAACACACTGAGCAAGATTGCTTCACCTCTTCGGTGTTTTCTATGTGAGAAAGAGATTAGGGTCTGTCTCATGGTTTTGGTCCAAACCATGGGGGATGATAGATTCAACAAGATCCGTATTCTGTTGCGAAGATATGTACTTAACAAACTTTCCTTCATGGGTATCAGAGCCTGGTTAGCTCAATTTTATAGAGATCCATACTATACAAACTTTGAATGACTAGTGTGAACACCCCATCCCTAATCACTTAATTATTTAATTAATGGATACACCAATTAATTAATAATTAAGAAAATAGGAAAAATTAAAAATGTCAAAACTTCAAATGATATTTTCAATTGGGGGATAATTTAGAATTAAAAATAAAGAATGGGAGATAAACTCAAAATTCAAAAAAAATTAACTAATTAAAATAATTATAATAAATCAAAGAAAGATAATAAAGAAATATAAAAATATAAAATATATTACAAAGCAAAAATGAAAAAATAAAAATTAAAAGTTAAAAATTCAAAAATATTAATCATAATAGTGTAATAAAAAGAAAAGGGGAAAAAGCTAGTAAAAAGAGAGAAGAAACACAGCAAAGAGAGGAGAAAAGCGACTCTAGGGCAGGAGAGAAAAGAAGGAAGTGGTTGCTCCAACAACAAGGACAGGAGCAGCACCACATCTGGAGGCAGGGGCAGCTCATTGTGCAGACTGAAAAGGAGAGTGAAGAGGAAACACAGAAAAGGAGGGGGCGTGAAGTCTCCGTGGAGAAACTCAAAAAAGAGAGAGAGAAGTAGAGAGGATATGAGCTGAAGCCAAGGGGTAAAATGGGAGCGACAGCGATGAACTGAAGCAGAAACCGAGAGAGGAGGGGATAGAAACCGAGAAGCAGAAGTAGAAACTGAGAGAGGAGGGGATAGAAACCGAGAAGCAGAAGCAGAAACGGAGAGAGAGGGGTCACACCATAGTGGAGCCTTCTTTTCATTTGCTCACCAGAAACTCCTTGCCTTCTTCTATGACCAATGGCTTCAACCTGGCAACCGATTGCAGCAGCATCACCGACCCACCAAGCTTTCTCGATACCATGGTTGACTTCTTCACAGTGGTAGATTGCCTTATGCCTCTCAAAACACTCTCAGCTCGTCATTCTTCCTAATTTTTGGAAGCAGCAAGTATCTCACGACGAGCTTCTTCGCTGTCTTGGTTCACTTCGCTCATTTTTGTCTAATCAGAAATGGGCTTACATCAAGCTGAAAAAAAAAAGAAGAGAAGGAGAAGAGAGGGAGGCACACCGTGAAGGAAGAGAGAGAGAGAGTAGAGGAGAGAGAAACTAAAAGAGTTAGAAGAGAAGGAAGAAGCTGAAATAAACCTCTGTTTTGGGAAGTCAAGGACAGAGGCGAAGGAATGGAGGAAGAGGGGGTTAGTCATGGCTATGGGTGGTGGCAACACAGCAAAAGCAGAGGGATATGCAGTAGAAGAAGGAGAAAGAGAAGGCCGTGCTCTTTGGGGAAGGAAGGGCTACACCGTACAGGATGATTTGCAGCACTGAAAATAGGGATAAACAGAGTTTAGCCAGGAGGCCACGGTGATTAACTACCAACATGCTTCTCCATCAAAGAATCATCTCTTGGGTTCTCAGGTGGATGATGTGAAACAGATTTTATCATCAGTTAACTACTATTTTTGGATGCTGAAGACCCCAAGAAAGATATTAAGTTATTTGTAAATTCACTTGGAGTTTCTGTTATGCTTGTTACTGGTTAAAAAGGGAAGAGGTTTTGCATGCCAAATGTAAGAATCATGATCCATCAGCCACGAGGAGCTATGGTGAACCAAGGAAGGCCGAGTAGAACCACTGGAGGAGGAGAGTCACTGGGAAGAGTAGCCCACCGAGACAAAGCCAGGTAATTCTCATGCATGCATGTGGATGTTGACGCTGTAGTTCAGTTCGTGTGTCTTCGTTCACCTTCTTTGTTTTTTTTTTTTTTGGTTTATTAGTTAATTAATTAATTAATGTGTTATTATTTATACGGGATTAATATTTTTTTTTCTTCTTGGCTTTATAAGTAAAGTTTTAAATAAATTATCGAGTGAGAATATTGTTCTCCTTGGATATTTGGGATCATGTGAGATTTTGATCCCCTTAGATCCCAAAAATTAATACATATTTGTTGCAAATAATAATAATAATGCAAAAAAATAATAATTAAATATTTAATTTAATTAAATAATTTTTCATTTATTTATGAAATTATCGTGTGAGAATATTGCCCTCCTCGATTGCATGAGATCATGTGAGATTTTAATCTCCTTAGATTTTTTTAAAATTAGCACATTTGTTTTGAAAATAATAATAATTAAATATTGACTTAATTAAATATTTTCTATTATTTATGAAATTATCGTGTGAGGATTTGGTTCTCCTTGATTGCATGATATCACGTGAGATTTTACTCTCCTTAGAACTTTTAAAAATTAGCACATTTGTTTTAAAAATAATAATAATTAAATATTGACTTAATTAAATACTTTCCATTATTTATGAAATTATCGTGTGAGAATTCGGTTCTCCTCTATTGCATGAGATCACGTGAGATTTTAATCTCCTTAGATCTTTTAAAAATTAGCACATTTGTTTTAAAAATAATAATAATTAAACATTGACTTTAATTAAATATTTTTCATTATTTTTGAAACTATTGTGTGAGGATTCGGTTCTCTTCGATTGCATGGGAATATGTGAGATTTTAATTTCCTTAGTTCCCTAAAATTAATATACCTCTATCTAATAATAATAATAATAATATAAACAATCATAATTAAATATTTCACATTATTTACGAAATTATTGTGTAAGAATATAGTTCTCCTCAAATACTTGGGGTCGTGTGAGATTTTAATCTCTTTAGACCTCGAAATTTAGTATATATTTGTTTAAAAGATAAATAATAAGAATGATGATAAATAGATAGAATAATAATAATGCAAAAACGAATATTTTAATTGAATTATTTACAAAATAAATAAAGTCAGGGTTTTATAAATTTTAATTAATTAAAATGCCACGTTCAAAAATTCCAAAAAATGGCTTTCTGTCATATTTTGTTCTAATTTCAACAATCAATCCTGATTTTTAAAAAGATAAATAAATAAAAAACCAAAATCCAAAAATTAAATAAATTAAAAAACTCAAAAACATTCCTTTCATTTCAAATTTCAAAAGAAATATAATAGAATATAAACTTCCCAAGATCCCAAAAATCTCATTCCGTAATCATTTCATTTAAATTTCAAAATAAAGATTAGAATTCCAAAAACAAACAAAAATTAAAAGGTTGAAAAATGAAGAGATCAAGAGAGCTAGATTACTTAGGTTGCTGTATATTAAAACACACAAATCCAAATTCCAATCCTGTTTTGTTTACAAAGATCTATTTAATTTGAACTCTCCCGTTCTCATCACAAAAATTATAAATCACCAATCAACAGACACGCCTTTTGAGTTAAACTACGTGGACTTTGATCCCTATCACGGGGTACGTAGGCCCTAGGTTTTCATCCTAGGTCAAGTCCGCCTTTGTAAATATCTATCTATTTGTTTCCACTATTGTCATTTTTTTCTTCTCTGTTTAATGGGCATGCATGTTAATAAAGGGTAATTGAGATAAATTTAAGGCCATATTCTATTTCAATTGACTAGTTTAAGGTAACCATCCTCATGGACGGGTGTTGTGGGTTGCCTAACACCTTCCCCACACTCAAATAGACTCCCGGACTCATCTATGTTTTCGCAAACCCTGTTGCCTTTTCTTTTTCTTGTAAATTGGTTTTCCAAGTTTTTCATTAAAAATTTTGGTGGCGACTCCAAACAAATTGATTTTCAAGATTCGTTTTTGGGAATCAATTTAGATCACTTTTATTTTATTCCGCTGAAAGGTCGGTTACAACAACTAGAAACAAGTGAGATATGATCAACTGAAGTATGGAGTTCGAGTTAGGTTTTTCTGCAAAATATGACTAGACAGCCTATTTTTGAGGCATGCTTCTCTCTCTTTCTATACACCACAAAATTGTGAAAACTATATACCAATTGAAAGCTTGACAAATAAGCTTTCCAAAAAGATAAATTTCACTCAAATCAAATATAAGATGAGGGACATATCGCTATTCAAAGTTAAGATTTTGAATCTAAAACTTTGAGAAATTAGAAATTTTTAGAAGTTCAAAAGTTAAAGATGATGGGTAAATCTCACACATAATAGTAACGTGAATGACTCACTTCAAGCACTATCAGGCCAAATTTTAAATTAAAAAGATAGAGAAAAAGATGAGAAGACTGATAGTATATACATTGTAGCCCAAATCTACCCGGAAAGTGGGAAGTGGATAATACATGCCACCTTAGGAGAATAGGCTTGTAGAAATTTCAAAATTTTCAACATTTTTTTTTTGAAATAGTAGCCTTTTATGGCATGTAAGGGTGTGTTTGATGGAGTTTGGGGATGATTTTGGTCTATAAAAATCCTTAAATTCATGCTCTAAATTTTGATATATAATATAATGATATTTAGATGAAGTTTGACTACTTTTCAATGTGATTCAAGCCTCACCGTGGTGTATTTAAGTGTCAAATATACATAAAAGTATAATTTATGGATTAATAAATTTGTTTTGAAGATGTAAGCTAATAAAAATGCATAAATAATTATAAGAATCCAAATTATATTATTCAATCACATGTCTTTTATGTATATGGGAAATCCTATAACCAATTAGAAGGCAAATGACATCTTATTCACTCAAAACTTATGGGTCATGGGTTCGATCAATTTATTCCTAAATGATGATTTATAAACATTGGTCATGAAGAATGAAGAGAGAAAATTAAGCCAAATAATAGTGCTTTGAGCTTAATTTTCCTAGTGTACTGTAAAGATAAAATTTCCAAAAGAACACGTGTTGTCACAAGCGTTAGACAAGCAGTTTGCTATCCCAACTCCCTAATATGAAAACTTACAACAATTTGACATTGTACATATAGAAGGGGAATTTATATTTAGGGATTGATCAAACGTGTGAATCACATTCACAAGGCCCATAAGAAGCGAATTGCAATTAAAGAAAGGCTCTTAAGACAAATAAGAAATTATTTGATAAAATCAGTTAATAAAAAAAATTCCTTAGATTATTTTACTATTGTTAATGTGAAAAAATTAGTGATGATGTGACAAAGGCTCTATTATTACTTTATTTATATGTGATTTTTATACTAAATTCCTTTAATGTTGAAGGTTAGTATTGTATACATATTAATATATGTATTGTTAAGTGAGAGTTCTTTGATTGGTGGAAATGTGATCATCAAAGAACTACCATTTGAATAATATTTGTAGATAAATTCTATAAAAAGGATAATGATATTCTTAGTATACATGTGATGGAAGTAAGATAAACATTTACTTCTGATCATGAACCTAACAATGTCATTATTGGTCTGGTCAAAGTTTATCACAAATTCATATAGTATTTTGTATATGTAATGATTCTATGTTATGTCTATGTAAAGGTCTAACAATGATTATGTGATAAGTCCCTAATGAAAGGAAATGAGGAGTTGGAGACATGGAAGAGAAAGATTCAAGCATGCTTGGATGAATCTTACAAACAATGTGGCAATTGGAAGAAGGAAGAAAATTGAGTTGATATTCAACTTAAGATGATGAACACTCATCAACTTTAATGCCACTTTCGGACATCTAAACATCAGAATTTAAACATGCTACACAAAGTTGTAGATCTTGTTGAGATTTTTTTAACATGTACTAATATGCTAAAATCAAACATCAAATTGTGAAGTTATGACCAAAATATTGAAGCTACATCATTGAACATCTTTCTAGTGCCAAGGCACTCGATATAGTACAAAATCCAAAGATTTGGCGCCAAGGTGCTCGACACATAGCCTTATTGAGGGTAATTGCATAATTTGATTAAGGAGATGCTATAAATATGAAAAAAAAAATTTTAAGGTTAAAAAGCTAGGGAGGGAGACAAGAGGCACAAAATAACTCTGGAGAACAAGGGTTTTTGAAGGAAACTTAAATCAACTTGCTTTTCCTAGGTGTTTTCATGGAAAGAGAGGCCAATGATTAGTCTCCTTGGACCTCCCTTGGCCCAACCTCCATGGATTTTTTCATAAAGGACTCCTTCCACTCTTTTCTCCATCACTATATTTTCTTAATTTTTTTATTTCTTTATGTAGCATAGATTAAAACTTGTCTTTAGTTGTTTTATTGGATGATGGAGAATATTGAGTTAGGTTTTATTGACTTCTTATCCATATATGTTAATTTAGATTATTTCACTTCTCTTGTAATTATGGGTTGATTTATGAATTTATATTACTTATTATTTAAGGCTTTTATATTTTTAATCAATTAATATGATTCCAAGTAGAATGAATGATTTATTTTGTTGATTTCTTTCATAATCTTTTGTCATGGAGTCAAGTGCCCACAAGGTGTTTGATGAAATGTTTCATTGAGAATTGAGTGGAATGTACATTAAATGATTAGGATCAACCTTTAACGTATATTCATACTTGTCTTCTCAATGATTTTTGAAAGATTAAAGCACCTTAAGATTAATTTTCCATAAATGATTGGGATCAACCTTTAAGGGACATTAATGGTTATGTAGTGCAATTCTACCTAGATGATTGGGATCAACCTTCAGGTTAGTTGTATTCGATAGTTTAGCTCTAAATCTTAATGCATTCTAAGGAAGATTTCATTTAAATGATTGGGATCGGCCTTTAAGTGGAATTGGAACTAGAATTAGGATAACCATTGGGATCAAGCTTATTTTTAGTGAGTTAAATTATCCAAAAGAGGAATTGAACTATATAGTTAATATTGAAGTTAATAACTCAATTTTTCCTCACTTTAACTCTTGATTCGCTTAATCTAGTGTATTGTCTTGAGTCTTTTTCTTTTTTTAATAGTTAGAGTCCTAGTGAGTTTTAATGTTATTTAGATGCTTAGTTTTATTGTTAAATTCTGCATCTGTTGTTAGTAAATTGATTTATCTAGGCCATTAGTGTAAATATATAAATAATCACACTAACCTATACTTTTTTACAAATTGTGATTGGATAAGCACAAATTTAATCTTAACAACAATTAAGATAACGCCTCATTCTTGTGCGAATGATGGATTTTTTATATTTTTTTACTACAATTTGACCAATATACTTGCGGTTCATCATTATGGCTATTAACAACATCATTGCTTAACTTAATCAGAGTAATAGAAGGATGTTAATTATACAATTTAACATCATAAGACTCTTACATTCATGAAGAGCATGATGTCAAAAAGCCAACAAACAATGTTATGTTATAGTTCGGGCACAGAAGTTAAACACTATACAGGAGAGATTTATAGTATCACTCATATATTGTCATTGAGTAACATGGTTGATAAACTCATATGTGAATATGAGTCTTATCTAACTATTCCAGCCATGAGGATAATTCTTAAGGAAAAGTTTGGAGGTATTACTACAACCAAATTAAGAAAGTAACTTGTTATAAGATTTCATCCTACTAGCTAGAAGCATTTGAAAGCAAACTTAACCCATAGTGAGAGTATCACTACTTTTAATGATATTTCTTGTCATTAAAGGCTTGAGGAGGAGCATATAAAAGCTGTAAGATCCTTTGTACAAGCCTATGAGTGTTTAAGTTGTTTAGACTTAGATGTCCAAAGGCAATAAGGATAACACTTTCATATGAACAAAGAATATGACTAATATTTTAAGAAGGTCAAGATAGAATTTAAGAACAGAGGCAAATGTAGTGAAAAAGGAACTTGATATGGTTAAGGTCAAGTATTATAGTTGTTAAAGGATGAATGCATCTAATTCTAGTTTAGAAATGTCTCTGTGAGGATATCGCCTAGGTGGTAAAGCAATTAGAAAACCATTTAGAGAAAGAAGCTATAACTAAATATGAATTGTTGTAGATTCATTTTGATACATATGGTCCATTAAGTGTGAGGGTGAGACTTGGAGCTTAGTCTTTTATTATGTTCATTGACAATTATTTATAACATGGTCAAATTCATTTGATCTCCTAAAAGTCAAAAGTACTAGACATGCTTTAGACATTGTATGTGCATGGTTAAGAATCAAATAAATAAGTACATTTAGACTTCTAAAGTATGAGCATAGACATGAATATTTGTTAGAATAATTTAAAGAGCTTTATGAAGAGAAAGAAATTATGAGACAGTGGACAACTCATGACTCTCACAAGGAAGAAGGAGTTATTGAGAAAAAGAGTTAAACTTTCCTTAATATGATTAGGTTAGTGATGGCTTAACCAAAGTTACCAATTTTTATAAGGATGATAGTTTGATGCCTTTATATTTAACCAAGTGTCCTCCTAATTAGTCACTTCCAAACCTTATGATTCATGGACAAATGATAAGCTTACTTTTTGCATAGTAAGACCATTGGTTCAATAGCTTATGTCCATGCTACTTCCTATAAACATAGGAATTAAGCCCAAAGGGAATGAAATGTATCTTTGTTAGATACTAAAAAACAATAAAAGGGCTACATTTTCCTTGGTTAAAACAATGGCAGAAGTATAATTAAATTGAAATTTAGAATGACTGCATTTTTAAAGAATGAATATCCTAGTAAGAGAGATACTAACATGGATGAACCATTTTAT
The DNA here is from genome assembly GCA_037074485.1 of Delonix regia. NCBI lineage: Eukaryota > Viridiplantae > Streptophyta > Magnoliopsida > Fabales > Fabaceae > Delonix > Delonix regia. The sequence continues at coordinate 9,586,940 of CM073453.1, forward strand.
GAGATTCAAATTGAAATAATAAACTACTAGTAATTTTACCTCAACCTATTGGTCCAAGTAGGAGCTTATTCCGATATAAGAATGTTGCAAAGATAATCCCACTACATTAAAGTAATTAAGAGATTGTGCCAAACTTTGTTTTGCGATTAAAGGGACAACACCTAATGTTACTCAACAAGAAGATGTAGAGCCAAACATAATTGTTAATGATAACTCCCTAAAAGAGAGTTATCTAAATCAATATTAATATAAGAAACACTTAGATTCTAGATAAAATCTCACAGATTTCATATATAACTTGAACGTTTACCTATACCATGTATTAAAAAAATTTGAGTTAAGCATTACTTTCAGGAAAAATGAGCTGGATCAATAGCAGCAAACGTAATTAAAAAAAGTCAGAAAATTCCAATACCGAGGCACAACATTTCAATGCCTGGGCATCAAAATCTAAGAATCAGCGCCCAAGCACCAAAACCAAAAAGTTGGCACCCAGGCCCAGTTGCTGAAGGAAGATAAAAAGGTCTAGGAAAATGGCACCTGGAAGATAAGGTCTTAGTGCCCAGGTGTCAAAACCAGAGATATCATGCCCATGCATCATGAAGACATCACCTGGGCGCTATCTAAACATAAAGAACGAGGCCTAGGTGCTAAGATCTCAGTGCCTGGGCATAAAAACGAAAGAGTTGCCACCCAAGCACTAGATGGGTTGGACCTAGGCACATTGTCAAAAACCCTAATTTGCATAGATGAATTAGGACTCGATGCACAACTTAAACTCAACTTCTAGGATTTCTAAAGCCTATATATAGGACCCTTAGGGTGTGTAGCAGGGGGCATCAAACTAAAAAGGAGTGTAAATACTAAAAAGGAGATCTGGTATGAGAGTTACTAAGGAATGGGCTTGGCTACAGAATGAAGGGCTCTTTATAAAGTTGTGCCTCCTCTGAACTCTTCCCTCTTCCTTCTTGTTGTTGTATTCTTTCTATTTTTCTTTTCATATTTAATTATGCACTGATGCCTATGAGTGGCTAAAAAGGTTATTCCTAAGATTTTGACTGAACCTAAGTCAAGGATGCCTTTTTGCTGAATGTTTGTTACAGTTTTATTTGAATGAATGATTGTTTATATTCATCCTGCGGTTATTGTTTTCTAAACATGATCATCATAAGAAAGATGTTAGAAATTAGATTAACTTGACAAGGTCACTTAAATTTCAGAATTGGATGCATATAATCATTGTTTGCATAAGTGCAATTCATAGTCATTACAAAAGTACTTGATTATCTTTGATAACCACATTTAGGTCTTGAATTTATAAGGGTATTGTCTTAGCTAGTTTCCATAGACATATAAGGAATTAGGGGAAAAGAATCTAGCTTGTATGAATTTGAAAGAAGCATATAACAAAGTAAGAATCCTAGGTTAACAGTCTATTCACTAAGTGAACCAAGGTAATAATCATAATAGAATGCAAATCTACATACGGTGAAGGGTCGAAATCTTAGGTTTGTTAGTCAAGATTCGTAATCAATCAACCGTTAAAACTTGATTTACATTTACTCAACCTAATTTTGATCGTACAATTTAAGAATAGATTAGTAAGTAGAAATTAAAACCAAGTCTTTGAGGGATCGACACTCACTTCATCATTACAATACTTGCTTGACCACGTACACTTGCGTGTGACATTACACCTTATTTGCACTCAACAATTAAGGCTTAAATATACCCTACTATGAAAAGTGGATAAGATCAATGAAAAAGAGATGAATTCAGTAAGGACAAACCATGTCTAGGACTTGTTTGATTTTCCATTTGGCTAAAAGGCAATTGAGAACAATTAAGTTTTCATAATCAATAGAAAAATAGATAGATTAATAAATCAATATAAGATTCACAGAGTAGCTGAAGGGTATACATAACCAAAAAGGAATAAATTATGAATGTAACTTCTCACTTGTTGTGTAGTATAATTTAATAAGATTAGCCCTAGCTATAGCTACAAGTTTACACGTGGCACTATATGAAAAAATCACTTCCTTAAATGGTGAACTAGATGAATAAGTCTAAATGTAACAACCTTTAGGTTTCATTGAAAAAGGGACGGAGCAAAAGGTTTGAAAGACTTCAAATATCCATTTATAGATTAATAAAATCATCCATACAATGATATTTGAGATTTTATCAAGTTACATCTTCACACAATTTGCATATGATTGGTGAATATCACTGTGTTTACATTAAATAGTTTGATGAAAATATTATGATATTATCCTTTTATGTGGATGACACATTATTGGCCAGGAATGATCTTAATTTTATAATAGTCATTGAAGAATGATTATCCTCAATTTGTAAGATAATGGATATGTGTATAACAAAGTTTCATTTTAGAGTTAAGATCCAAAGGAATTGCTTGGAGAAATTAAATACTATTTCAAAAGGCAAGTCTAAGTTGTTAGATGTGTCCTCATACAAAATTTGAAATGATAATCATCAATAGGGTCCCATATTTTTGTGTTGTTTGCAATTTAATGTATGTAATGATGTATCAAGGTTAGACATTTGATAGTAGCTGGCCTTAGCAACCGATACTACACACATTTCAGTCAAAAGCATTATTATGCTATTAAGAGAATTCAAAGATACTTATAGGGTGTTAAAGGTTGTGCATGATGGGAATTAAGGAAGTGATTTTTGACATAGATTGAAGCAAAAATTATCCTTGAGATATGCGTTCTTGATAAGTGAATAAGTTATATTTTAGAGTAGCAAGAGGTAGATAGACATAAATAAGTTCATTATGGAAGCAAAATTTATTGTATGTCTACAACAGTGCAAAAGGCTATATGGTTGATGGAGATTACGAAACACATAGGGATCACAATTAGAACAATGAGTCAAATATTGATTAATTATGACAATCAAGTAGTAATAGCCTACACTCAAGACCCTAATTATCATAACAAGAGCAAGCATATAGACAACAAAATGTGAGGAATGCAATAGCATAGAAGAGTGTTGCTCTACAATGTATTTCTACGTAGAAGAAATCAGTTAATCCTTTAAGAAAACTTATACTTAAAGATATGTATGAGGATGACATAAAGTTGCATGGTATACGTAGAACACAAAGTATCACGCTTATATACAACTTAATTGTTGACTAAAGTGATGTATTATGGCATAATCATACATAGCATATACACAATAATGGTATGTTGTACAAGTTGATGAAGTTGGCTTTCTCACATGAGCATTTGCCTTTGGCACTCGTAAGGAGCGAGCAAAGATGAGATATATGTGTTCGCCATGTATGGCATTTAAAGAGCCAAAAAGTTGCATAATAATGAACACAACATATACATATGTCGCCTTGATGAAAAAGAAAAAAAGATTGAGATAAGATTCGAAAATATAATTATATGGATCAAACTATTGATTCGCTTCACCCACTTCCATAATACTTGTAGCCAAATTTGAATTCTCTTTTAGGCACCATAGAGGTTAGCTGAATAGAAGAATTCGAGTCAGGTACTATGTATACTTAGACTAAGATATGTACAGTGTTGATGATCAAATTAACATACACTCTTATAAGATAAGAGAGACACCGTAACATGCAATTCATACTACATATGCTTAATGACTGCAATTTGGAAGCAAGTGAAAAGATTCCTACTTCATTGTTATGTGAGTCCTAGAAAGGAATATATCCTTTTGTAGATATCCTTATGACTTTGACAATATCACAAAAAGATGAGTTAGTGTTTTTGTTACTTTAGTATAGATCGTATGATTATGATAATTCGACCTAAAGGAGTATTTCTAGCAAAGTAGCTTATTCATATTTAAATGGTATGTGGGTCAAAAGAAAGATTACCAGAAATATACACAATATGCTAGTGTTTAAGACATGCATATTATGAAGTTATTTTGATGACATTATAAGTGTAGATACTATGCATATGCGAAGGCAATCTAAATAAGATTATACTCGAGAGATATTAGATTTGCTATAAGTAAAGTGTATATGAGTAAATCAAAGACATTTAAGACACATTATTTTATGTGTAACATGTATATAAGGGTTGTAGTTTCTTATGTTGTTCCTATAATAGAATATCTAGTATAAAAGCTTCCAAATGTTATGCCCAAGTGGTCATAGGAGAGCACCTAATATGAAAGTTCAAAAGGAGCAGAGAGAATTCTGTGCAGTTCATCCCATTATGTGTGAGTGGGAGATATTGGAATATTATGTCTTCCATGAAAGGTTGACCTATAATTCAATAACCCAAACTCATCAAATTAATTTATTAATATAAATATGAAATGAGTTGTCAATTTTTAAAGAGAGGTAATTGACGTGAAACGTGCTATGAACAAGATTTTAAGTGATAGAACAAAGAAAAAGAAAACACAGCTCTCTTCCCAAAAACACATAAAGCAAGATTATTTATCCTCTTCAATGTTTTTTGTTGTGACAAAAAAATTGGAGTCTATCTCGTGATTCTGGTCCAAACCGCTTATGACAATAAATTTGATAAGATTTATATTTCACTGCCAAGGTATTTAAATTATAAACTTTCCTTCAAGTTTTAATATTTTAAAATATATAGTTTAATCTTAGTTTATGATTAAATTAATGTTATTGAACATTTTTTAGAATTAAATTAATAAGAATAAATTTATATTCAAAACTAAATTATACTATAATTAAATTGATAAAAATAAGTGCTTAAGAATTAAACTAATATAGATTGAAGTCTTTCGAACACCAATATGACAAATTACTCATTAAAATGAAAACTAATTCAAAGTTTCAGACTTTAGAGACTAACGTAAGTCATAATGGCTTGATGGTATTTCTATTCAAATTTTTATTTTCCATTATTCGAATCTTTTGTTATTTTATTTTCTTTAATAATTCTCTCTTTTTTCAATAATTCTCTTAGAAATTAAAATATTGCACTAACTCAGAACTAAAGTTGTTGCAGCCATAAAAGAATAGTACAGATCCTGGCTTTCTTTACGGTTTTTGCTCTGATTCTCCCGGCCAGCTTCGCCGAGTCTATTTTCTTCCTCCCCGCCGGACGCCACCCATCACGACGGTGGCGCGTGGTCCTGTAACGCCAGATTCCCTCAGGTTCTATCTCTACCCACGATCTTTCTTATACCTTCTCTTTCTCTTCATCAGGGTAATTTGTTTTGGTTTAACTTGCTGAGGATGGCCCGGCTATCACCCCCATACTAGGTCTCTGTTAGCAATTAAGAAATAGCCATCATGACTTTTGGCTTTTGGATTAATTTATTGAAAACAGTGTTCGTATTTTATAGTTAGATAGGAAATGAAATCCATTTCTTGAAAAGCATCAGGCTTCAAGGGCAATGAGTGCATGAGATCTTTAAAGAAGGATTTCTTCGTTTTTTGGGATGTGAATTGTCGAGTGCTTAATGAATTTTCAATATCGTAGGGTCCAGGAAAGGTGAATGTGATGCATACTCGATCTCAGGAATTATTTAGCAATCGACATTTCTAGTGGCTGTGCTAGCCCTTTGCTGGAACCTTGAGTTGTGGAATCAACCTATTTGGACTTCCATCTTTTTCACTGTTGTGATTGAAACCTTGGCTAAGTTGAGATCTATTGCCTCGATTCAGTTTTATCATCATCTTTCTATTTCTGTCGAAAATTTCAATTTCTATAAAGGTGGTGCAACTACAAACACGCTGCTATTTCTGTGTCTCTGCTTTGGATGGCACTTTCAAGATTAATAGTCATCTGTGTTCATCTGATTAATATACTTCTCTCTTCTTGCATTTTAGCTTATTTCATGCCATTGCTTGAAAAAGCTAACAAAAAAGGAAATAAACGAACTAGTAAACTTTTTCACAAAGAATTTTCAATTTCTAATAATTTTGAATTATATCTGCCCATGACATCTTTCAGAAATGACAGGATTGGCTTATAACGTTGGAGAGACTTATTGATTGACGAGAGACTTCAGAAACTTGTGGACATATTTATCACTCTTCTCTATAAGGAGATAATAAATTGATGAACAAACTTTCATCTGATGACACCACATAATACTGTGTATTCTGTTTTATTTTACATAGACATGAATACGAATAAAATAATATTGTCAATAAGTCAATATTCGATTTTTATTGGCTATACTTTGTTTCTGCAGTTTCCCTATCTGGGCTTTGACTTTTTGATTGTTGAGGATGGTGCTGGTCTTAGCCCTGGGGGATCTGCACATACCCCACAGGGCACCTGATCTGCCTGCAAAGTTCAAATCCATGCTTGTTCCTGGCAAGATCCAGCACATCATTTGCACTGGAAATTTATGTATCAAAGTATGTAGATCTTATTTTCTTCATATTGTTTCCATATTAATTTATCAAATGTAATTCATTCCCTCTATTTTTCCAATTTTAAATTATTATACCATGAGAGGTGTTGTATTAGTTTCTTGTCCTGCCTTTTTTTTTTTTTTCTATAACGTGAACAAATTTTCTCTGAATATATTGCTGTACTTTAGCACATTAGAGAGGCTAACTCCCATTAGAATGTTGCACTAGACAATTTGATACATTTAAAAATGTAGTTCAGTACTTGGTTATTCATGAGCTGTGCAATGACAAATGTTAGAGTTTGTGTGACATGAAAACTTGTGGCCTTGGTGGCAGTTGAGTAGAAAATTGATGATTGTTCAACTAATTAAATTGGCAAATATTAGACACCTGTATGAAGCATGTAGGATGGGTGAGCTGGCAGGGGAGTGGGGAAATCTTAACTAACTAGGCATGTGTCAAGACTAGGAGGGGAGAGAGAGAAGACTGTAACAGAGTATAAACAGGGGGTGAGGGTGTAAGCTTAGGAGAGTGTCTAGTCTCTCGAATACCAGAGGACCTTTACTGCTTTTATCTTTTATTTGCTTACTTGCTATTCTGCTTGTATATCTCTGGCTATTTCACGGCCTTCTTTAGTGAATAGCTTAACTTCAGTTGTTTATATATAATCCAGAGCCATTTTCGTCCATTTCTGTTTGTGTTTGGCTGTCAGGTTCATCACATTTAAAATTGCATAGTTACTAAAAGTGTCCACGTCTAATTGCCTCTCTGGCCTTTGGCAATAAATAAATAAACTTTCTGGCCTCAGTTTTGCTAGTGGACAGAGGATTGTGTGAATGATTCATTTTCCCCCCTTCTGTTTGCTAGTGGCTTGACGTTCTAAATTATGCAAGTATAATTATCCAATTTCTTTATCCTATCTGGTTGACGTGTCTTTTCTTGCTTCCCTTGTTAACTAAATCAGTTTATTCATCCACTGTTGTTGGCCTATAGCTGCATAATTGCACAAAGTACAATTGTGACAATTGTAGTTCATAAAGGCACAGCTAGTCCTTTCTATCCTTGAGGTTTCTTAAGTTATATCTAACTAAGGCTGACAAAATTTTGAGATTTGGTTGACTTCTCATAGATTTTCTGAAATTCGTAATTGCTTTATTTTAAATCTGAGTAAAATTTTCGAATACACTCTGGGAAAGCCAAGACATTTATACACACACCCCCCTCCACTTCGATGATCTAGATGACTGATATACTTTTATTTTATAATATACAAGTCATTTGCTGAATTAGTCAATGTCACTCTTACAAAGTAATTTTCAACCAATACCTCTTGTCTAAAAAAGAGGTAATTGCTGTTATCTATGAAGAGGTGACCCAACTTACATCATACAACTAACTTCTATTTGTTCTTTTGTCCAAAATCCTGTGCTGTCAATACACTCTTGATGATCTACGAATGATTCAATTTATATCTAAAATTATCTGTTGTTCAGAATGTGATTCCTCAATTAACTGCAGCTCTTCTATATGCTTTCCAATGCTCTTCTTTGTTTTGGTCTTGATTTTTCCATATCTTGATGCAAAATGTCTGTAGATGATTTTAAATTAGATGGGTAGTAGGCTTGAAAGTTGCATTGATCAAGGTCTAATGCCATTTTGATATTTTAAGTATCACATAGGGGAATGCTCTAGCATTTACCTGAACCTGTTGTAGTTGACTGTGTTTTCAGAGTGAAATACAGAGTCTGTGCTCAATTAATTTGTTTTATTGTTGTTCACTTCCAATTGCTTATATCTTGGTTTATGCTTAGTAATCCATCTCTTAACATGGTTATTGTATTTACCTTTTAACTTGTGTATTCCTTCAAGTTTAAGCGTTCATGTAAGTAGGTTTTGTCAAGTTGCAACACAAACTGGAATCTTGGATTCTGATGAACCCATGGTGAACACAATATAATGTTGCAAACTCTTGTAAAGTTGCAAGTTTACACTATGATTCCTCAAATATTTTTGAGTTGTAGTTTGGGCATTTTCTGGCAGATTTTGGCTGGTCCTAACTTTTTGAAACATTCTATGATATTGATACAAACATTCTACTCCAGGTTGGATGTGGAATTAGACAAGATTCTTGAGCCTAAATTTCTTAGCTAACTCTGCTGCCATTTGTTCAGGAAGTTCATGACTACTTAAAGACCCTTTGTCCTGACTTGCATATAACTCGTGGTGAGTATGATGAAGAGACAAAATATCCAGAGACCAAAACACTAACTATTGGTCAATTTAAGCTGGGACTATGCCATGGTCATCAGGTCTGATTTTCCTTCACTTATTTTCTGTTATTTCCCCCAATCCTTTTCAAGATAAATGTGGAGTATACAGTTTATCATTCCATCAGCAATTAGAAGAAACTGCACTTCCCATGACAAAAGTTATATACTTTAAGGCAGGATTTATTTTGGGCAGGTTTTTGAACTCATTTCTGTGAATTATCTTGCAACAGCTTCAACCCTAGCACTTATCTAGATGATTTATCTCATTGTGTCATTCTGTGTTACACTTGCAAGTCTATAGGTTCAATTACTGAATCTCACATTTTGGTGTTGTCTCCACATTGGTTGAATGGTGGACATGCTAGTTGATTGCAAAGGCCATAACTTATGTAATTTCCAATTACATTAAACCATGTCCCATCGGTGATATGATTTTAAAGAACCATTGGTTAATCGAGATTAAACTAGAGTTTTAGTGCGAGATTTTTCATCACTACTTGATGATTATGTCTTCTTTTAACGTTTGTGAAGGTTATTTCATGGGGAGACCTAGACTCACTAGCAATGCTTCAGAGACAGCTTGATGTGGATATCCTAGTCACTGGCCATACCCATCAATTTACGGCTTACAAACACGAGGGTGGTGTCGTTATAAATCCAGGTTCTGCAACTGGCGCCTTCAGCAGCATCACTTATGACGTGAACCCTAGTTTTGTCCTCATGGACATTGATGGCCTGCGTGTTGTGGTCTATGTGTATGAACTTATTGATGGAGAGGTTAAGGTTGACAAGATTGATTTTAAGAAAACATCCACAAGCCACTCTGCTCATTGAACTGAACAACTTTGTATTATGCTCTAGTCTCTTGTATCTCTTTTTATTCCCTTTCTTATTTTGTTGTTTTTAGTTGCTTTTCTCCTTCAAACTTTTTAAGCGTTTTCTGTTTGTGCTATTTTGTTATGTAATACCTGTAATTTGGCCATTTCATGGGCTTAGAGGATATCAGAATTTAACAAACTTGTGATCTGTGAAAAGCACGACTGATTAGCAGTGGCTTTCTGTTCTCTATTGAATAGTGATTGGTCCCCAATTGTTATGAAGCCATAAATTCGTAGAAATGGATCCCATGTAGTAGTCAATGGGTTCTGGAAGGGAAATAATGGTGGCAGGGGTTCCACGGCTTTTTAAGCGATAAATATAACAAAAGAAATAAATGAAACATTTAATACTTCATTATAAAAAGTTTTGCATTGATGTCCTTTACTTCCAAAAATTCAGTTTTATTATTTCCGAGATCCTAAGTTTTTGGGTCAGAAAAAGTATGTCCGGAGACAAAACTGGGCCATGTTATCTTAGGGGCGCGCTTGCATCTGAGTTTCTACAGGAACCGAATGATTTTTTTATTTTGTTTTTTGTTTTGTTAGTATAAGATCAAATTAATTGATGATAAAAGAATAGGTCTATACATATTTTAATTGTCTAATTACTATGTTCCCTACTATAGGAGATTATTCTGATTCTATTAGGCTGCTTCTGATTATAACCTTTCCAGAATATTTGAGTCGGCCATGAGTGATAGAGTTACTTCTTATCTTTATTTAAATTTTAAAATATTTTATGTGTAAAATTTTAAATATATTAAATTATTTTAATTGTACTGAGCAAATATTGATAGAAATGTATATAATTATATATAAAATTCTAAAATTTTACATCAAATCTATTTAGTTAATTAAAAAAGTAATGATAATAATTTAACTAATTTATTTTTAAATGACGAAAATCTAATCTTACTAGTTACTGTTCTAAAAATAAAATTTTTATCATGATGGAATATCATAAGGATATAACATTTTTTGGATCCATATCAAAATTAATAAATTATGATTAAATATTATAACATTTTGAGACATACTTTTTTTAGCCAAAATAAAAAAAGATCTCAAAAAGAATATAACTGAGTCTCTCGAAATATTATTGCATATGGAAGCAAAACTTTTTATATTTGAATATTTGATGTTTTATTTATTTTTAATTGTTAGAATATCGTATAATATTTATGGTTTAAATATGTTAAAATATTATACAGTGTTTACTCATAAGGGGTGCTCATTAAGTAAGGGTAAAATAGTAATTATAGGAATTACCACTAAACTCTAACCCTAACTAGCCTTTATAAAAAGGCTAAATTATTATATGATAAAGCAAGGATATATTGAGAATATACTCAATAGAGGCTTAATATGCTCTGAAAGAATACATGCGAGTATTTTGTAGTTGTAATTTGAGAGGGGATTTAAGTTGTGGAAACCTGAGATACACTCAATACACTATGGGTATCTCATACGATCAGTGATTTCAGCCAAAGTCAAATTAGCTTCCGCAACTAAGGAGAAATATGTAAATCTCCTAACTTGAATTAAATTATAAATGTGTTCTTTATTTAATTCCTTCATTGATAGCCATAGGCTGATTTTCTGATCAATTGTATACTTTATTGGGATCTAAGTTATTATTTTGGGCTTAATTAATTAAAGTTGTTTTTAGATAACCTTTTTCAGATTTTTTTAATTTCTTCATTTTTTAAAAAAATTTGAAAACCTCCATCAAATCAAAATTTCTAAACAAAAAATTGTAACTTGACCTACTCTATTAATTCAAAATTCAAAATTCAAAAAAAAAAATTCAGAAAAATGCTCCTTGTTTGAAAAATTTAAAACCTCTTCCCTCTCTTGCAGCCACCTCTCCAGCAACACTCCCTCAAAGGGAAGCCGTCGGCAAACATGTCACCGGTACCTTTGATGAAGCACCCTTCTCACAAGGACACCTTGAGAAATATCAAAGAGAGAAAGAACATTGACTATGTAATGCAGTAAATGAAGTCTACTCCTATTTTTGTGTCTTTTGTTTCTCTCCTACCTAGTCTCTACACTATATAATAAAAAAAAAAAATGTGACGGTAGCGGCAAGAAGAGGGAGAAGAGGGGGAAGAAGAGGAGAGAGAGATACATTAGGGTTTTTTATTTCTTTGGATTAAAAAATAAATAATTAGAATCTTTTTGAAAATATTAAAAAAATCAGAAACCCTAATTTTTTTTATTAAGCCATAAATTTATTTTTTTTAGCTTATTGGGCTTGTTTAGATATTAGACTTTTTATTATTTAAAGAAGCTTGTTTTGGACTTTTAAAATTCTGAAACAAAATAGGCCTTTAAAAAGTTTTTTCTTTTGCCATTTGTTTTTTAAAAGAATTTTGGGTCATAGATTCTTAGAAGAATAGTTTTTTTTTTGGTGGGCTTTTTCATTTTTTTTTTTTGGAAGAAGAGTTAGGTCTTGTTCTTTTAATTGCCCATGTGACTCATTTTAAAATAAAATTTAAAGGTCTAATTTATAAAACCCCTAATTACTGAACATTTAGACATGTTCAAAAATGTAAATTGTGTATTTATATTTTAGCCCCAAATAAAAAGCAATTAATTTTTGGTGAAAAATTAATTTTTATATCCCAATAAATTTCAATCAAGTAATATGTGATTACTTGTCATTACGTTAATTAGTTTAACATTGTTATTATTAAATTGTTTTGTCAATTTTCTTCTTATAGAAAATTTAGAAATATAATGTTAATTAGCTTAACATTATGTATTTAATTTATTTATGTGTTGAATTGTTTAACATGTAATAAATTTATTTGCTAAAGCATTAATTGCATATTTTAAATGCGTTAATTAGTTTAACATGCTTATTGTTAAATGTTAATTAGTTTAACATTACATAATTGATTTATGATTATGTTAATTAGTTTAATATGTGATAAATTAATTTGTTAAACATGTGCTAGTTTAACGTAATATATTTACTAATATGTTAATTAGTTTAACATGTTAGTTAACAAATATAAATTTTTTTAACATTTGAAAAATCATGATTTACAATTTGTTTGTAGCATGACTAGGACACTTAGTTGTGTTTTGATTTTGTTGATTTACGCCTTGCATACAACCTTAAGACGATGATTGGCACTTTGTGTTCTTTTGGTTCCAAGTTATGCATAAGTTAATTTGCTTAATCATATAATACTCAATGTCATAGTTTGTAAACATGGTGAACATTGAATATTGCATCTTTTTAAATAATATGTTCCTAATTCATGTCTTCTTTCTTTTCATGTAAAGAATGGCTACAACTTTCAAGAATATTGTTGCTGACCTTAACAAGGGGTTGAAGCTAAATGGCAACAATTATGAGATTTGGAGTATGAAAGTCTAGTATCTCTTGGAAGAGCAAGAGACTCTTGAGGCTCTCAATAATGTCATAGAAGAGCTAGAAGTTGGTAACACAGCCCAGCATAGGTAGAACTGTGAGGCTTATGAAGCTTGGAAGAAAAAGAACTCCACTGCTTGCATTATGTTGTTGAGCACTCTAGAAGATGACATCCTAAGGGAGTTTAAGGACTACCAAAGCACTATGAGGCTTTGGAATGCTTTGAGTTGCACATGGAAACTTCAGGTGGAAGACATGATTCAAAGAGAAAGAGCTGGGAAAAGAACAAATGACTAGCTTAACTTAAGAAAAAGCCAAAGACTAATCAACAAGGTAAAAAGAAGCAGCGAAAGGTGAATACGGCAAAAGTGAAGTGCTTTAATTGCTAGAAGAAGGGAAACTATGCGAGTGATTGCCCTGAGCCTTCCATAAAGGTAACCTATACTGCTTATACTAGTGAATTTTATGTTTCTAGCTTTATTATGCTTATTAAATCTTGTCTTGTGTGGATTGTAGACTTAGGAGCCACAAACCCCATAGTGAGGGATCGTGAAGCCTTTGTTGACTTCCAGCGAGTTCCCTATGGAGTATTCTAGATATAATGGGCAACAACACTAAGGTTCCTGTCAATGGGATCAAAACATGCAAGTTAGTCTTGCGTGGTGGTCGAGACCTGATCTTACATGATGTCCTTTATGCGCCTCAAATTCGTCGGAATATTATTTCAGTTTTGGTCTTACTTAGATTAGGCTACGATTTGTATTTCCATGACAATTGTGTTAAATTGAGTTACAACTCAGTCTTTTAGGGTTTTGGTTATGTAACCAAAGGTTTTATTTCTATGAATTTGGATGATGAATCTTACATTAATAATAATGTTAGTTTTTATATGTTTGCCTCTACACATGATTATGATCACGATGTAAATATATGGCATGTTAGACTTAGTCATATTTGCCAACAAAGAATGCAACAGTTAGCAAAATAGGGTTTGCTTCCTGGCATTGAACAAGTGGATTTGTCTACTTGTGAATCTTATATAGTAGGAAAATCTGCTAGAAAACCATTCGGTAAAGCAACTAGAGCCAATTTTCCATTATAATTAGTTTATTCTGACATTTGTGGGCCTATAAATGTTAGGGCCAAGTATGGAGCAAATTATTTCATCAAATTCATTGATAATTATACATGTTTTGATTATGTCTATTTGATTTCTCATAACTCTGAAGCTTGAGCTACTTCAAAAACTATATGAACTTAGTTGAGAATCAATTAAATAATAAGATTAAGACTTTTTGAACCGATCAAGGCTAAGGATATTTGTTGGTTCAATTCAATGAATTATGTAATGAGAAATGGATAGTTCATCAGTTGACTATTCCAAGTACTCTAAAACAAAATGGTGTTGCAGAAAGAAGGAATAGAACGCTCTTTGAGATGCTTAGGTTCATGATAGCACAGACTAATTTGCCAATCACCTATTAAGATGATGCATTAATGTCTATAGCCTACGTTCTTAATTGTGTGCTTAAAAATCAGTTGCAACCACTCCATATGAGTTATGGACTAAGCAAAAGTCTGACCTGAGTGTTTTGAAACATTGGGGATGTGCTGCCTATACACATGATTCCTCGCACAAGTGTGGCAAATTAGGCCTTGGAGAAAAAAAACTATCTTTATTAGATACTCTAAAACCTCAAAAGGTTATATATTTATAGGTCAGCAAGACAGTGGGAGCATGACTGAATTCGAATATAGAGATGTCACATTCTTAGACAATGAATATCCTAATAAGGGTGAGGTAGGTCAAGACCTATCCATATTTGAGATAGAGGATCCGAACACATTAGGACCATTTCATTCGAGTGGGACAATTATAGTAGATGATGAATTAGTTTCTTATCAGCAACCTTCTTCATCATTAGATACGAATGAAAGTGTTCTTGAGCCAGTTACTCCAAGTGGGAGTGACCAAATGAATCTCATTCCAAGTGGGAGTGAGACCATCATTCTTAATCCGTGTGGGAGTAATATTGATCCAAATGGGAATCATGAAATAAGATTCAATGAATCACAACTGAGATATGGTTCACGTAAATAGACTCCTAGCCAACGATATGAGATTGAGGGTGACGAACTTTTTACAATGCTCCTACAAATTGAAGATGAGCCAAGAAATCTAAAAGAGGCTCTCTTATCCCCTTCTATGGATAAATGGACTAAAGTTATAAAAGAGGAAATAGATTCTATGAGGGTCAACAATGTTTAGGAACTTATTGATCTTCCAGAGGGACGCAAGACTATTGGAAACAAATGGATTCTCAAAATTAAGAAAAGAACTGATGGCAAAGATTGAAAAATTTAAGGCTCGACTAGTAGCAAATGGGTATACACAGCAGGAAGGAATTGACTATGAGGAAACTTTTTCTCTTGCTGTACCATTTACCTCTGTTCACTTACTTCTAGCTATAGTGGCTTGTTTAGATTTTAAATTACATCAGATGGATGTAAAGACTATCTTTCTTAATGGAGAATTAAGTGAAGAAATTTATATGGAATAACATAAGGGTTTCATTAAAGAAGGCCAAGAAGAAAAAGTTTGTAAACTTTTTAATTCTATCTATAGCCTTAAACAATCTTCAAGGCAGTGGTATATTTGTTTTCACAATATAGTCATCTCTAGTGGTTTCACTATGATGAGTGAAGATAACTGTGTATATACCAAAAGATCTAAGGACAAGTATGTGATTATGACATTATATGTTGATGACATACTTATAGCTGGAAATGATATAGAGCTTATTAACAAGGTAAATACCTGGTTGTCATCTCACTTTGAGATGAAAGATATGGGCGAAGTTACATACATTCTTGGAGTTAAGATTTCAAGAAATTGTTCTAAGAAACTCTTATATCTCTCACAAGAGAATAACATCAAAAAGGTTTTAGAACGTTTTAGTATGAAAAGTTGTAACTCTGCTGACACTCTTATAAGCATAAGCTGAACCTTGAGTGTCGAAATGTGTCCTAAGATTACCATAGAAAGAGAGCGTATGCACTAAACTCCATACAAGAATATAATTGGTTGTCAAATGTACGCTATGATGTGTACTAGACTTGATATCTGTCAAGCAGTTGGCTTAGTGAGCAGATATCAAACCGACCCAGGTCCTAAACATTGGGAAGCTATAAAAATGATCTTAAGATATCTGAAGGAGACTGCTGATTATGTGTTCTACTATTAAGGCGGCAAAGATCTATGATTGGTAGGATACACTGATGTTGATCATGGAGGAGACTTAGATGAGCGAAAGTCCACCTCAGGATACGTTTTCTTACTCAGTGATGGCGCCATACCATGGAATAGTAACAAACAATCATGTGTATCATTGTTCACGATGGAGGCAGAGTTAGTGGCCCTTTCTTTAGCAGCTTAGGAGGTTGTTTGGTTGAAAAGATTCTTGGATCAATTGTTGTGCAAAGCAGAAAACATTGAACTACTGTTAGTGTATTGTGACAGTGAGGCTATGATTGCATGCACCAAGGATCCAAAGTATCATTGCAAAACCAAACACATAGATATCAAGTATCATTATATAAAGGACATAGTTGCAAGCATGACTGTGAATGTGAAGTATGTATCTACGCATGAGATGTTGGAAGATCCACTAACCAAGCCTATTTTTAGAGATGTGTTTGTGAGACACATTAGGTCTTTAAGATTGTATAGAATTTGGCATACTTCATTTGTATATTTAATATTTTCCCATTGTTCACAGATAGAGATATATTGATATTCTTTGATAATCAATAAAGTTTGATTTCCATGCTTACATATATTTGTTTAAATATTGTGTACATTCTTATTTATTGTTAAGTATCTTAGGTAGACAAAAGGTTTAGCCTTCTCACATTGGTAACCACCTCAGTGTCTTTGTAATATTAGAGATCAGACAAGATTTTAAGAGAAATTATCAAGAGGATAATTTGATAGTAACGATACTTAAAATCATTTAAGTCTCCGGATTGATGACATAGGATCATTATAATTGATTTGATGAAATAAATTTATTATTTCTAGTCTACCTTAGTTGCCAGATGTGAGTTCAAGACATTGTGTAGATCAAGGAACTCAGTTTTAGATTTATGGTGTCTAAAATATCATTTGTACATCATTATTTGTAAAATAGACATACACTCTATAAGAAAAGGAGGAATGCTATAGCACATGTTTCATACTATGTGCGCAAATGCCGACGATATGGGTTAACATGAGTGCTATCTCAACTCATGATTGTGTGAGACATTTGAGCCTTCACATTGGTTTATATTTGTACCCTTGGACTCCGATCAGGTACTTGAGAAATAGCTTAGTGTTTGCTATCTTAGCATGTTGCCTAAGGACTATGAATAATGATTCAGTTTGGCGGGACATGTCTAGAAAAAGTGAGCTAAGTTTGTGTTGATAGGATAGTGAGAAGAGAAAGATCATAAAGAGAATCTCATTATTTTGTATTCACTGGTATACCAGTTATGACTTGTGTGTCATGATCGTGAATACAAGATATTATGTAGATGAGATCATTGAGAGATATCTGAATGTGATTCTTATGATCTAGGATACATGCATACTTTATGATCTACGTTCAGGTGTGATTTCGATTAAAGGCTATATATTCGTAACTTATGTATAGCATTGATGCTCTTATAATATGTTAGTTACACAGCCTACTTTTCCTGTATGAACGATTACAGATTATAAGGAGATTGTGTTCTCTTGGTTTACTTCTTAATATGTTTCTTAGGTTTATAGCGTATGAGCACTTCCATTATGTGTGAGTGGGAGATGTTAAAATATCGTATAATATCTAGGGTTTAAATATGTTAAGATATTATACAGTGTCCACCCATAAGAGGTGCTCATTAAGTAAGGGTAAAATAATAATTACAAGAATTACTACTAAACCTTAACTCTAGCTAGCTTTTTAAAATAGGGATAGACTATTATACAATAGATAATTGAGATACAAAGAGAACAGTCTATGAAGACTTGAGATACTTTGAGATGAATATCTGCGAGTACTCTGCAGTCGAAATTCGAGAAGGGATTTAGGTCATGAAAACTTGAGATACACCAAACACATTGTGGGTGTCTTATACAATTAGTGATCCCAATCAGAATCCGATTAGCTTTCATAATCAAGATAAGTATGTAAGTTTCCTATATCTGAATTAAATTATAAATGTGTTTATTATTTAATTTCCATCATTAATTATATATGATTCAAAAAGTCAGGCTCTCACATTAAATTTTCAATTTTTTTTTAAATATCTTCTTTCTTTCATGTGTGCACTGTACATGAAAGAATAATTACGTATGGAGTTTATTAATTATATATTCCCAGCTTATCTCCAATCTACACCAATGTAATAATTAACAAGTAACAATATAATTATATGCTTTTATTATTTTAAATTAGCAAAATTACTTAGCCAATGATAATTAAACACGTCTCGAGAACATCGGAAAATAAATTTCCCAAGAATGTGTGATCGTCTTCATTAGCAAAATTTCTTGGCCAATGATTAATGAAAACATGTCTCAGTAATGCGACAAAATAAAGGTTCTCGAGAACGATCATCTATCTATTTGATAAAAGGAAGGTAATGATTAGGCCAAAAAAAAAAAAAGAAAAAAGAAAAATGAGGACTGCTGCGCACATAACTTTTTTTTTTTTTATTCTTTTATATTAATAAATATTAATTTTTAAAGAAACATCAAAATACAAAAATGAAAAGATAAATATTTTTTATCTTCTCTTTATAAGATCTTTTTAAAAGACAAAATTCAATATATTTAGCCCTTTTCTATTCAACAAAATGACATCTTGTATTCAATATATTTGTTTTATGTTATTTCAATCAAATATATTTTCTTAACATTATATTTGTTAAAATTTTTAATATAATAAACTGTTTATTTTCGAAAAAATAACATTTTATAAAAGAGAAGATAAAAAATATTATTAATTAAATTTTATTATGTTATATTTCTAAAGAAATTCATATTTATTAATATACAAAATTAAATATAAAAAAAGGGCTATGCCCCAAATGATTGTTTATTTGCTACATAGCATCCGCATCATAGCAGGAAATCCTAATTAAAAAACGAAAAAGTAGTTTATTGAAGATCGTTAATGTTATCATTGTAAAATATTTAATTGTTTATATCAAACAACACAATTAAATATTTTTAATTATATATTTATGTACACTCACCATGTTAGACTTGAAATCATAATGAAGGCATAGGCCAGTAACACAGCATTGACAAAAAAGATGTCACCTAACAAACTTGGATTATATTTATAATTGTATATTTTTTTTGGCCAATTGTATAATTGGTATATTGAAATATTCCTAAATTTTTAATGAAGGCTTCTAAGTACAGTGACATGATTATTCAAACAAACACTTTAACCACTATTAAATTCTGAGTACTATATCCGATCATTTGTCTGCCATTAAATCTAATGAGTACAATGTTAGTTGCATGTTTTAAAGATGGATTTTCTTAAAATTAGTGGGTCATGATTTTTCCTTTTTAATTTGGTTCCTTATATATAAAATAGTTTTTAATTTAATCTCTCAAAACATCTTCTTCTCAATATGATCCCTTAGACATGAGTGTTTTTTTTAATTGGGCTACTTACAAATATAATCATTATCAATAATGTCTTTCTATTAATATATTGTAATTGAATTTAACAGATGTGATGTCATTTTAATTAAATGTTTTTTGACACCTTATCAATAATATCTTTTTATTAATATAATGCTAATTTTATTTATGTTATATGGATAGAAAGATATTCTTGATAATAATTTGTTTGTGAAAGACTAATTAAAAATTAACAATTTATAAGGGACCATAATACAGTTTTACTTTTAAAGATAATTATAATTACAAAAAAGTATGTTGAAAATACATAATTTTATATAAATATTTAACTGAAAATATAAAATTTGACTTCTTGATATTTCAAGTATTAGCAAAAGATGTCATTAAGACATCTTAAAGAATAGTAAAAGAAATTCACAAATACGCTCAGAATACTTCCAGTGATAAGGGGGGGAGGGGGAGAATTGTTGAAACAACATTGTATAAATCAACATACAAGTACAATATGTTCGAAATAATTAATTTATAAAACTAAGTTATGTATGCGTTAGGTTAAAATAAATTTAATGGCTCAAATAATTTTTTAGTGTGTTTAAGAAATTTAAATTTAAAAAAATATAATTTTTTATATAAATACAACTTTTTAAAAAATATATGACTTTTAAAAAAAAATTGTATATACGGCTTTTTTTAACAAACACAACCTTTTTTAAAAAAAAAAATTGTATCTATATAAAATTTGATTTATGATTAGAATATGGAAAAAAATGATAGACAGAAAATTAATATGATAAGACATCTTCTTAGTTTGCCTAAAACTTCTTAAAATAGACTATGGAAGACTGCCAAGCCTTGCACAAAAGATAAGGTATGCCTTTAATTGCAATTATTAAATTTGCAAGAAAAATTGAAATTTATGCATCAATTTGGTGAATATAGATAAAGGTCAAATTAGGTGCACTAAGTACAAATTGAAAACAGAACTTGGTTGATCCACTTTGATGTTTTAAGCATTGGGTTTTAGATGTCTCTCAAATTTAATGCACGGGTGAATAGGTATGTCAGAAATGCATTATGAAAAGAACAGGGCGCGAAAGTGGTTGACCGATTTAACATAAATAATTACGAATGCCCAAAGGAGAAAGATCATGGCATTTTCTAGTTTGTCTGACTGGGAGAATCAAACACAAGATTAATGACAGTATTAGTTTTGAGTATTTCAATCAAACAAATTATAATGGTTACCTTGTGGAAGTATCTAAATGTATGTCAAAGATGGAAAATATTAATGTTTGGAGAAAGTTTGGTAGGTGAACTAATATACTTTATCGACTATATATTATATATATATATATATATATATATTTTTTTTTTTTGTCATGATTATTTATATATCTAAATTTGAGTGTTGTTTTGTCTAATTTGGTTACATGAATTAGATGAGTTTTATATAGACTCGAATAATGAGAGAGAGAGAGAGAGAGGGAGAGAGAGGGCTATGCCCCAAATGACTGTTTATTTGCTACATAGCATCCGCATCATAGCAGGAAATCCTAATTAAAAAACGAAAAAGTAGTTTATTGAAGATCGTTAATGCTATCATTGTAAAATATTTAATTGTTTATATCAAACAACACAATTAAATATTTTTAATTATATATTTATGTACACTCACCATGTTAGACTTGAAATCATAATGAAGGCATAGGCCAGTAACACAGCATTGACAAAAAAGATGTCACCTAACAAACTTGGATTATATTTATAATTGTATATTTTTTTTGGCCAATTGTATAATTGGTATATTGAAATATTCCTAAATTTTTAATGAAGGCTTCTAAGTACAGTGACATGATTATTCAAACAAACACTTTAACCACTATTATATTCTGAGTACTATATCCGATCATTTGTCTGCCATTAAATCTAATGAGTACAATGTTAGTTGCAGACTCTCATGGTATTTCACACAAATAAATCAAACAATGAATAATTAATTATTTGATTAATTTTATTGATTTATTATATTCTTATAGTGTGTACAATTTAAATTGTAAGTAAATATGCTTTATAATTTACAAACTATAAGACTAAAGGAGATATCAAGTATTGATTACTGAGAGTTAAGGATTGTCCTATGATGTATTAGAAATAATATGAATCTAGGACTGAAATTTAAGAAACTCTCGTATAGTGTTCGATGCAAATGTTTTAACTAGTTGGATAACTTATGTACATAAATTAAGGTGTCTACATCTTGCTTCTTGTTTATCCATGTTTAAAGGAGAATTTTTATTGCTAGCTAGATAAAAAGATGTGTGTGACTCATTCCATATCATGAACTACAAGTTAGTAATATGTACAACAGTAGAAAAAGAAGAAAATGATTAATGAATTAAGTAAAGAGTTATGACCACAACAAAAACTAATCATTTCTTGGTCTTATGAATTAGATAAGAGACTTAATTTTTTAAACTAAATGGGGGATTGTTGGAAATAACTAGATTGAAAAACTAAGTTATATATGTGTTAGATTAAAATAACTCCAGTCGAGGAATTAAAAATTTAAGTTTGAAAAAATATGACTTTTCATTCAAACACAACTTTTTAAAAAATATATGACTTTTTAGAAAAGAGTCATATCTATTTAAAATTTAAAATTTAAAAAATATGATTTTTTTATACAATAACAACTCTTTAAAAAATATATAACTTTTCATAAAAGAGTTGTACCTATACTAACTCTTATTATAATTAAGACTTGATTATAGACTAGAATATAGAGAAGAATGAGAGAGTGGAATTTATACCTTGCAGCAAACAAAGTGGGAGAAGATATTACCTTAAGGATAGTGTAGTAAACACACATTATACAACAAAATTAACAAACAAACAATTTTAATCCATAAACATGTTGTCATGCTCGTTGGTTGAAATAATCATCTAGTGCTAAGATCTAAATAAGATCATTTGTAGTACAACACTATGTGTAGTAGGAGAGTGAGTTACACAAAGGAGTAGACTGAGTGTATAGGACCATTGCTTCTCTTTCTGTCGCTTCTCTCTTTTATCTCTTTTCTCTGTTTTCCTTTCCAAATCCATGTTGTGCAATTAGAAAGTAAATGTAAAGGATCTACATTGCCAAACACCCCCCAACATCGATATTTGTTGATAAAAGAAGGGAATAATTAACTTAAAATTTATAAATTTAATAGAAAAAGAAGTTAAAATTTAAATTATACCTAAACATTATCCTTTGTATCTATATACTTGTATTTAGTAACATAATTGTTTGGGGACAATGTTTCATTGGACAGTAAATTAATGTAAAGGATTATAAATACTATTCTTTAAAATTGAGAGACAGAGAGGATAGTAGATTAATATTAGTGGCTATCGACATTTTCTTTTATTGCAATGGTTGATGATTCTCTGTGTTATTTCAAGAATTGCATTAATTAGCAAGGTGATTACTTGTGGATTCTTAGTTACATTGCTACCTGATTGTCTGGATTCTTTAACATTTGATTGTCTAAATCGAGTTCTTGCTGAATTGAATGTTTGGGGTGTTGGCTTTACTCCTTATATCTATATCTTCTTTATGCAGTAAAATAAGCAGTGCAGTGCAACTTTGTACAAAAAGTAGCACAATGAACTTTGGCACCAATATAGTACCATAGACACTATTATGAGCCCTATTTTAACACCTTTTCTGGTTGGAGCATATACGTACCCTTGGGAGATTTAGCGACGAAATCAGGTAGTTGATCATTTGAATTGGAAAATGCAATAACATTATAATCAGATTGAATTTGCTCTCCTATGAATTGACGTATAACTTTTATAAGTTTGGTCCTTTCATGAAGTACTAGATTGAAAGCAATTTGCACTATTTCTTGGTTATCACAAATCAACTCCATTTGATTTATGTTTCAAAATTTCAATTCTTAAAGGATTTACTTCACCAACAAGTAATAACTGAATCTAGCTCGTACACATTATCAGCAAAAATGGAAATTACCATAAAGTCAGTAGACAAAAACCCAAAGCACAAATGTAACTGCTCAACCAAAAGCGAAGAGAAAAATAATCTGAATACATGGACAAAACACATATAGTGTCACAAACAATATACTAAAATTTCACAAAGATGAGAGAATGAATGACTTTCCAATCAAGGTTACAAAGAGGGGAAAAAGCTCTTTTTTATGGGCCACTGAGTAATAATGTGTGGTACAAAAAACATTCGTTTTATTTTTTTCATACATTCCATTTTTAATAAAATTAAAAAATAATTATTAATAAAATTTAAAAATAATGATTTTTATTAATTTAATATTATAAGATCCATGTGAACAAAGTGCACCGCAAATGCTACCACTTATATGGTTCGTCGACTGCATCATTAATATCATCCTAATTCAATGTATCAGAGCAAGAGAAACTTAATCCATAAAAATGATAGTTAAAGATAAGTGTCAGAGTTATATGTGAAAAAATATTTAATAATAATAACATTTATATTACAAATAAGATGGTATGTTGACCTAATTAAATTATTAAAACATTATCTAGTTTAATTAAGTTAATATTATATTTTATTGTAATTTAATTAGACCAGCACACAATTTCATCTAAAACATCAACAATTAAAATAATAGTTGTAGATATTTACATATTATAATAAATTCAGAGAAAAATATGTAATTTCAATCTAGATTATTACCAGCACTGATTATCAGTCATGTGTATTGCATCAGGAGATTAAAAAACTGACAAAGATATGGAAAAGGTGTCCCGGAGCATTAGATAAGCCCTTAGATTTTAACGCATTTTATACTTTTTTAAATGTAATTTCAATAAATATTACTATTTTATTTAAAATTATCATAATATATAAAAACATATTAATATTTAAATAGTTTCTTATTAAAGGTGATATTCTATTAACAAAATAAACAAATCTTAACTATTTACAATTTATTTTTTCATACCTTATTATTTTTCTTTAATAATATTATGTATAAAAAATTAAAAGATTAATGTATCATTATATTTTTCTAAAAAAAAATTAATTAAAGTTAAATTATATATATATATATATATATATATATGTAGTGTATTTTAGATTATTAAATTTTTATTCAGTCATCTAAAATTGTTACATGACAAAAATAGAGGGATCCCTACATTTTATTGAATCAAATTGATATGATAGATTAAGTCAAAATACTCAATTATTGACTACAAAGTTTTTTTTTGGTTAACAATTACAATTAGATAAAATTATCTATTATTTGAATATTCTTAATTATGTATTAGTAGATTCATTGTAAAGTTGAATTAGTTCTTAGTGTTTATGGGGCACTGTGTAATAATGTGGTATAAAAAACATTCCTTTTAGTTTTTCATACTCATATTTTTCATTTTAATAAAATTAAAAAAGTTATTAATAAAATAAAAAGATAACCATTTTCATTATTTTGATATTATAAGATCCACATGAGCACAGTGCACCGCAAATACAACCACTTATATGGTTGGATGCGTGGATCATTAAGATCATCCTAATTCAATGTATCGATGCAAGGGCAATTTTATCCATAAAAATGATAGTAAAAGATATGTGTCAGAGTTCAACGTGTGAAAATATCTAATAGTAATGACAGATGAGATGGTGTATTCACCTAATTAAATCATTTAAAAAAGAAATTTAATTTAAATAAACTAATATGATTTTTTATTATAATTTAATTAGATTAACACACTACTTCGTTGAAAATAATTAGTAATCAAAATTATAGTTGTAAATATCTACATATTATAATAAATTCAGAGAAAAATTTGTAATATGAATTAACAGCATTAGCAACACTAATTATTAATCATGTATATTGTTACATCTAGGGGTGTGCATAGACATAGACCTAGGGCCGCTTAATCTAATTAAGTCAAGTCATATCTGTTTCAATTGGATTAGGTTAAAAAAAAAATTTATAACTTATATTGGGCTGAATCATATAACTAGGTTGAGTTTAGTTTTAGGGTTATGTAAGACTAGGCTCAGTATTATATTTTTATTTTTTAAAATTTATTTTATTTTATTTATAATAATTTTATTCAAATTAAATTTAAAAAATATTAATTCTTTTTAAATTTTAATCATTTTTTCTTTTAAATTTTAATTGTTTTTCATTCCATTTTTGTATATTTCAAATCTTAAATATTTTTTATTTTTTAAAAATAGGTTTTATTAATAAAAAAGTTTTTTAAATAAAATAAAATAATATATATATATATATATATATATATATAAACTTGGCACAAATATGGTATAACCTAACCTGCCTAGTCACTTACTATATCAAACCAAGGGTTTCAAATTTCTTTTGAGTCTCAAATCTTATAAAACTCCAACCCGACTCAACTCATATTCACCCTACTTATATACATTGTACTATCAAGAGATTAACAAATTGACAAAGATATGGTCAGGTATCTCAAAGTAGTAGAGAAACTCTTAGATTTTAATGCATTCTATAATTTTTTTCATTTAATTTTAATAAATATGAATTTTTTATTTAAAATTATCATAATATTAAAAAACATATTAATATTCAAATAATTTCTTATTAAAGATGATATTCTTTTAAAAAAATCTTAACTATTTACAATTAGTACCTTAGAATTTTTCTTTAATACTATTATGTATAAAAAATTAAGATATTAATGTATCTTTATGTATCATTATATATATATATATATATATATATATTTTAATGAAATTAAATTAAAAATATATATGTAAAGTATTTTAGATCATCAAATTTTTATTTAATGATCTAAAATTGTTACATGACAAAACTAGAGGGATTTTTCACATTTTATTGGATCACACGAATATGTTAGCTTAAGTTGAAAAAACTCAATTATTGACTACAAAGTTCTTTTTTTGTTAACAAATACAATTAGATAAAATTATCTATTATTTGAATATTCTTAATTATGTATGAGTAGATTCATTGTATAGTTGAATTAGTTGTTAGTGTTATTGATTTTATTCAATGGAATGCTCAGGCAATACCATAAATGCCAACCCACAATGTCACTATCAGCTTTAGTTGACTTGTTGAAAGAGTGATGTTTAAATTTGTGGATCAAATTTAATTTTCATTGTCACATAACAGACCATAAGGACATGTAATTAAAGTTTACTCATCCTGCACGTCAAAATAAATTACTATAATAAAGAGTTTAGAAATTTTTTTAAAATTTTGCTACGGACGGTCTGGTTAGAAATTATTTTTTGAATATAATAAATATTCTTTAATAAATAAAATAATCACTAAATTCACCCACTAATAAATGATCTTTTATTGCACTTACTAATTTTATTAGTTAAAATATAATTTATTATATACAATACATAATTTTTAGCCAGCGTCCTAAAAATACTCATTAGCAAAACAATGTTGTAATTTCTTCATATAATATTTAATCCTTCTAAGTTATTAGAAGAAATTAATTTAGTGACTTGAAAAATATAAAATTAAACTTAACAGATATTAAATATTATATTCTGAAATTAAACACCCTATTACTTTGACATTAACATTGAACTTAGCAACTTAAAATATGTCAAATTATAATTTACCAAGATTAGGTACCATCACTCTTTTCTTAATTTTACGCCTTCTTTACACATTATATATCTGAATTAAGGTGAGAATTAATATGAACCTCCATTGATCCCATGATCATGTAAACAATTATATAATACAGAAAAGTTATCCAATATCATATACAGTTAGTGTCCAACTGTCCATGGTCAAATAACAAGAAATTGAATTTTGTGCAAATAACACTAGTTAAATTGTATATTCACGGGGTCGATCGAGGGTCAAATGTTTCATTGCAAGAAGATAATAACTTGAACTAGCTTTAACTTGAAAAGGGTTTTAAAGCAATTTCACTTATTGAAATTGCAAGTATTTTGCTATAATATGTAGTAAAATTGACATTTTGTATATTTTGTGAAGATTTAACTTCTAATTTAAATAGTGGAAGGTTTTAATACGATTAATTGATCAAGAGACTAATTACAATTTCTATCGATTAAAGCGATGTTATAATTAAAGATTAAGGTAAAGAAATAATTAACAAGAGTTTTACTAATAAGTGCTATTAGAATATTGGTTAAAGATAATTTATTGCATATAATAAATGATCATTAATTAATAAAATTAGTCTATAAATGTTTATTATTATTATTAATGGGTGTAATAAATGTTCTTTGGTTGATTTTATTAGTTAATGATAATTTATTATCTGTAATAAATTATTCTTACCTAATGCACTACGGACGCTTGTTAGCAAAAGTCAATTAAAAAAGTGACACTTCAACCATCTTTATATATACATTTTAACCGCCCTACTTTAATTTTTGTGTTTGGAACAACAATAGGAATATGAGAAGACTCCAATTAGAAGTGCCAAAATGAAAACTGTTGATCCACAGGAGTTAGTCATTCGGGTTAGTGGGTTAAACAAGACTTAATTTGGTGTGTTAGGATGTTGAGCCTGACCTATCAAACTCATTTAACTCGCAAAATAATTTTAAAAAAATTGTAAAAAAAAAGAAAAAAATTTAGTTATCAAGCCAAATATTAAATTCTAATAAAAAAATTCATTCGTATTATTTATTGTTGATCAAATATTGAATATTTAAATACAAAACAAGAATAAAAACTACTTGAAATTATGTGCTACTGAACTTTTTACAAAGGAAACTCCACAATACATTTTAAGTGGACTAATTCACAGAGTTGACCTATTTAATTTATGAGTTAAGTGAATTAGATTAATTTAACTTACCTATATTAAGTAAGATAAAATTGCAACTTAATTCACTATTTTAATGAGTTAAACAGTATCACACGGGTTTTGACAACAATAAGTACAATGTTATTGAAATCAGCTACATGGTCCATATTCTTCTGTCTTAATGAGAACAAACAAAGTAATAACTGTTTCATGCATTTCGCCGTTTAGCCAGAATATTAAATTAAAATGATTAAAAAATAAAACCATGTATTTGATGCAGGCCGGTGTTTGTGCAGCAGTATAATAATAAGTTTCACTCCATCTGGTGACACTTCTTAGTTGCTCAACAGACTTTATAGCTTTATTTTAAGAAATATATATACATATATATATATCTATATATATATGGATTGCGGATCATTGATCCCACTTGAAAATCTTTAATTATATGCACTTATTTAATTTACTATGCTGTTGTTTAATTGAAATATGACAAATATAAAGTTTTTGAATAATATTATAACATGCGCATGATGTTTGCAATATATTTTTTGAATTAAATTATACATTTTTATATTATTATTGGTTTATCATATGTTAATTGAAAAATTACATAACAAAGATATAAATAATTATATTTAAGTCTAATTTTTCCTTAAATTAAAATATAAATAAATTTTAAGTATATCAAGCAAATAAAAATTATGATGCAAGATTTTATTCTTTTATTATTTTTTCATAATATTCTGGACAAAAGGTCTCATCATGTATAACTTGACATACGAAGGATTATGACAAATTGCATACATGTTGTACGTTGTCACTAACTACCATTCAAACAATGAAACCTCAATTCATGTGGGAATCAGATATAATTTCTACTAATTTTTCTTTCTATATAAGCTCAACAATGTAGAGAATTTGCATGTACCACCACTACCACATGGCCTTCATTATGATGAACCTATTGCTCACTTCGTTTATAGCAGTAGCTTTAGCATCTTGTGCTTTCGTTCATAACTTCAAATCTCTCCATCTGTTAATGGCATCTTGCCTTACTGCAATATTCCTAAGCTTAGCCATGTATTATCATTTCAAGAGAAAGCCACACAAAGTTTACTTAGTAGACTTTGTATGCTACAAACCAGACGATTCTTGTATTTGTAGTAAGGAAAAAGTGGTCGAAATAGCTAAGAACGTGGGGTATTTATCAGAAGAGAACTTGAAGCGTGTGATGAAAATTATGGACAAGTCTGGTTTAGGACCAAAGACGTATGTCCCAAAGGCTCTAATGCAGGTCTCACCGAACCAGTCTATGTTTGAGGCAAGGAAGGAGACAGAGACTGTGTTGTTTGGAGCCATGGATGAACTTCTTGAGAAAACATGTATCCAACCAAAAGATATAGGGATCCTAGTTGTGAACTGTTGTGTGTTTTGTCCCATACCGTCTCTGTGTGATATGATTGTGAATCGTTATAAGCTTAGGGACAACATACTGTGCTACGATCTCAGTGGCATGGGGTGCAGTGCTGGAGTTGTAGCTATAGACACTGCCAGACGACTTCTCCAGGTTCTTCCTGTTCTTAAATTAATTGCTCTATTTAAATTTGAAAATTGAGTCAACATAATCAAGGTTTCAAATTGCAGTTGTGAATCGTTTATTGCAATTGCATGTGTTGTGGATGTATATGCGACTTTACAATGCTTATTGCAACCCTCATAGCGCCTACTGCATCTACAATATTGCGGTCGTGTCACACAATATGGCCCACAATTTAAAACCTGAGTTTTAATTTTAAAATATTTTAATTTGATTCTTATAGTATAAATTTGTTTTGGAGTTTTGATATTTTGAATATGTATTATTAATGTCAATAAAAAATATAAATAAAAATAGATGAATGAGGGAAGTAACATTTACTCTTGTATGTGTGTCAAGCCTATTGGGATAAATGATTATTTCAGTGACATGACATGAATTATGCATATTCAAAATGTTAAGACAATAGATATATGTAGCAGCTGATGTAGTTTTAGTTCCAATTAAATCATTCCCTTAATAGTTTTTTTTTTTTTTGAATAATTTGATCAAAACTAATACACCTAGTTAGCTGCCACATAAGTATGTTAGCACCTGCCAATATTTGTTAGGAAATTTACTAGTTGGGTTTAAGGTTTATTACTTGGGACCAAACTAGAAAAGTTAGTATGTGAGGTATAGACACAGTATCCAATAGTACAACAATGTTGCTTATTTATTATTGCTTCTATTTTGAATACGTAAAAGGTGATAGTAAGAATTTATAGTTGATTAGCTCATTAAACCTATCAAAGATGCAACAATTACATGTGAAATTTTTCCCATGTTGGACCCATGTAATAACAGACACGACAGACATTTTAACAATTTAATAGCTTTTGTGGTGTTCCCGTTTTAGTGTCCAAGCATACTTCAATTCACACACGCAAAAGAAGGTCATATATCCAGGATACTATATTTCTTTACATATTCTGTAATGATCCATAAAACGAATTCCATAATAAGTAAATAAAATTCATGCAAATTATTCCTCATAATTATGTACTTCATTATTGTGTATTCGTGTTATCTGTAATTACAGGCACATCCTAATTCTTATGCCTTAGTGCTGAGCACCGAAAATGGAAACTCAGGCTTGTATTGGGGCAACAATCCCTCAATGCTCCTCATCAATTGCCTTTTCCGCATGGGTGGTGTAGCTTCCCTCCTCTCCAACCATCCTTCAGATCACTCCCGTTCAAAGTATCAACTCATCCACACACTTCGTACCCACATGGCTTCTGATGACAAAAGCTACACTTGTGTGTTTCAAGACGACGATGAACAACACAAAATTGGCGTTGCAATCTCAAAAGATCTCATCAAAGTCGCCAGTGGAGTCCTCAAAATCCACATCACATCTCTCGCCCCTCTAGTCCTTCCAATCTTAGAAAAATTCAAGTTTCTAGTAAGTTTTTTAGGAAGGAAGGTTTTCAGGTTGAAGATTGAAGCTTATGTTCCGAACTTTAAGTCTGCTTTTTAGCACTTTTGTATTCACACAGGAGGAAGAGCTGTTCTGGATGGGATGCAGAAGAGTCTTAGGTTAGAAGATTGGGACGTAGAACCTTCGAGAATGACACTTTATAGGTTTGGGAATACATCTTCAAGTTCTGTGTGGTACGAATTAGCTTACTGTGAGGCGAAAGGGAGAATAAAAAAAGGTGACACAATCTGGCAATTGGCGTTTGGGTCTGGGTTCAAGTGTAATAGTGCAGTGTGGATTGCCTTGGACGAAGTTGACGCAGCTTGCATGAGAAATCCATGGAGGAATGAGATTCACGAATTCCCTGTTGATGTTGCTTCTTAACACTCTTAGATTGATCATTCGCTTAAAATAAATAATAGAGAAAAACTAGTTTTTTGGGTCCGTGATGGGTAGGTGAAATTAATTTCAATTTGTTCTTTCACTAATCATTTTTTTCAATTTAGTTCCTCGTCTATAGAAATGTTCAAGTGTCTTTCTTCCATTGCATTTTCATTCAAAATTTGACTCCTAAATCTAATATGCTGACTTGGACAGTAAGATTTACGAATTGATAGTGCTAGGAAACAAATAATATCCAAGTCAGCAAACTGGGAGGTTTAGGGATAAATTTTGAATGATAATGACATCAAAGCATTTCAATGATTAAGGGACTAAATTGAAAAAAATCATCTATGAATGTACTAACTGAAAATTGGTTCACCTATTCATCATAGATCTAAATAAGATTTTCCTAAATAAATATAATTCTAGCACCACCTATAGTTTGGGTCATATTAAGTACAAAGAATATGTAGTTTTACTTTAAAATAATGTTGTTGATTATAAATGTGATTAAATTAGAAATGTTGTCTGAAGTTTGATTGCTTTAATGTCAAATATGTTTTGATACACGTGAACTTTAAAAAGGTTGCCTACTTATTTATTGAATTGTATAGTTTGTTTCTTAGCTTTGATGAATTATTGCTTTATTAAGGGTTTGGTGTGCTTCCATGTGCTCAATTTCAAAAACCATTATGGTTATTAGTTCATTTTTCTCAAATAATCAGAAACTATTACATTCTTCTTTGCTCTACAGTCTAATTTTATCGCCGAAATACACGATAGAGCTTTTGATACTTATAGAATATTAGACATTCTTAATTAATTATAAATTAGGAAAATTTTACTTTTGGTCATTATGGTTTCACTTACTTTTTAATTTGTCCCTTTTAATTTAAAATTTATAATTAGATGCTTAGAGTTTAAATAATTTTTAACTTAGTCCCTGTCATTATATTTTTGCCAATATTTTGGCATATATACCAATTAATTTTACTTCATTATTTAAACTTATCTCTTTTATTAACATAACATAAATCATACATATTTAAAGTGTTAAAGATAATTTCCTTTTAGTTGCATCAAAAAAATTTAATTGAATATTAACATAAATTTTAGTGAAAAGGACAAAATTAACACACTTGTAAGCTGTAATCCCCCAATTAAAAATTTTAAACTATAGGGACCAAATTAAAAAATGGATGAAAATATAGGAACTGAGAGTATAGTTTTCCCTAAAAGTCATCATCGAAAATTTGATTGCCGTAATGTTATGTCTTGAGATACCCACAACTTTGAAAAGTTTTGCCTATTAAAGTAATGATATGTCTTCACCTTGTTTCTTAGCTTGCTTTGATAAAAATTAATGCAGTATTAAGGGTTAATTTGTTGTACTTTCCTATTCTTATTTTAAGAGCCCTATCACATATTCATAAAAAGAACCCTTACGTCTTGGTTATAATTAAATCTCATCAGGCATTCAATTATATTCTTCACTATTCTACAGTTTATGATTTGATCTTCAGGATAGAGCCTTGACTTACTATCTTGAGGTGCTCACCAATTTACAAAGCTTCACCCTTCTTCCGTGTATCACGAATAACTGCTAATAGGATTCATTCTCATTAAACTGGTAAAAGATCACGTGCAAAAAGCTTTCGAAAAATAACTCTCGCATAATAAAGTCCTCGCTTATCTTAAGGGCTTGCTAGTATACAAACCTTCACTTCATTCCCTTTTCTTCTCTTTTACTTTTAAAAAGCATTTAGTCAAAGAAAATATGTTTAAGTATTAGACTTAATTGACTAATATTTGAGTAAAATACACTTTTGGTCCCTTACAGGTCAAAAAATTATCATTTTGGTCCCTTACACATTGAAATGCCCAAAATTATCTCTTATTCATTGGAAAATGTCATATTTGGTCCTCCACCTTTCAAAAAAATACTAGATTTAGTCACTTTGGGTGTGTTTGGTATGTAGGAAAGGGGTTTATGGAAAGAGAATGGGAGAGAGTATTCCTTTGGGCTATATTTTGTACACAAAGAATTATTCAAAACCCTAAAAACTTCTGTTTCAGCCTAATAGATGTATTTGCACACTGTAATTTGTCCAAGAAATTTTAAAAATAACAATAATCAAGAAAAAAAAGGGGAAAATAAAAGATTCAAGAAATGAAGAAATTAAAAATAAGTAAAAAAGAGAAAAATTCGAAAATATAAAAAATTTCAATTAATAAAGAAGAGACAATGGGAAGCAATAATATAAAGCTTGAAATCTAAAAATTTGAAAAAAAAATAGAAAAAGAAATAAAATTTGGAATAAGGATATTTTAATAAGAATATTAAAAAGGAGAAAAAAAAATCAACTTGTCTTCAAATTAAACAGAAAAATAAAAATAATTAAGAGAGAGTATGTTAGTTGAATATACTAGAAGATGATGTTTGGGGGGAATTAGTCACTACTTACTTTAGCTAAGTTAAAAAAATAATAAAGGGGGACGTATAAGAAATTAATGGGTTGGAAAGAGGGAAAATGGAATAATGAAATTGAAAGAAGAAAAGAGATTAAAGGAACATGTGGAATAAAGCAAGAGGGAAAAGTGAGCAAAAGGTGAGAAAAAGGGAGACAATGGTGAGTTGTAAGGTGATTGAGGAGAGGAAGAGAGAAAACAAGAGGGAACAAGATTGGAAGGAGAGGCTTTGAGAGACTAAGAATCTTAGAGCGGACGAGGCAAGAAAGGAGGAAAGAGGTTAAGGGAGGACTCTAGATAATTATTCATAACTTTTCTTTAATTTTGCTCTTTTTGTTTCAAATTCTTCTATTTATGGCTGAAATTATCATGGTAATGGTTTTTGATTTCAAGATGATTGATGAGTTTTTTTGCTCACTTTACATCTGCATTTTTAGGCTCGATGTGGCTCATATGAATTTTGTGAATTTTTTGGTATCTCATATGATATCATTTTACCTTGCAATTTAGTGTCAAAGTTATTTCATATTTGTAGATTCTTGATGAATTTTCCACTGATTTTTGATCTAGGATGGGTAGGGGATAAGTGGTGTACTTTAGTGCTTATCCTGAACATGTTTTTATTCAGCAAAATTTACCATAGGTCAAGTTTTTGAAATTTTTTCGGAAGTATCTATACTTCTTTTTGAGTTGAAATTTGGTATACATGTCTTTTGGTATGTCACTATTGTTTTTGAAGTTTTCTGGAATTTATAATGACCATTTAATATGCCATTTGTACAACTCTATGACCTGATAGCTTAGGTATAGTCAACTTTGTGGAATTTCTGGTATTAATCTAGAAAGTATATTGAGTTGATTTTTGAGTATGTGAACCCTATATATGTCTAGTTTATTGGATAAATTGGTGTTGCAGTTTTTATTTTATGATGTAGCACTTTTCTACTAATTATCATACATAACTCAGCAACTAGAGAAAATAGAGTAATGGAATAAGTGGTGAATTTTAGTGCATGTCTTGAACATGTTATGTTTCAAAGTATTTTACCATAGGTTAACTTGTTGAATTTTTTGTGAAGTGTCTATACATTTTTTTTAGCTGAAATTTGGTATACTAGTTTTTTGGTATGTCATTATTGTTGTTGAATTTTTCTGGAATTTATAGTGATAATTTGTTATACCATTTGTACAACTTTGTACACACAACTCTATGACCAAACAACTTAGGTATAGCCAATTTTGGGGACTTTCTGGTATTGATTTAGAAAGTCTCTTGAGCTAATTTTTGAGTATGTGAACCCTCTACATGTCTATTTTATAGGATAAATTGGTGTTGGAGTTTTTCATTTGGGATATAGCATTCTGCCACTGATTATTATACATAACTCAGTAACTAGAGAAAATAGAGTAGTGGAACTCACTCTTGCTTCATTTTGGTGTGCAATTTGGAGTTGAATTTCATCTCTCAAGATCATGGCTAAGAGGCATTCAAATTAAGGTACAAGGGACATACAAGTAAGGATGACAAATTGGAAGACTAGTACGATTAAGTCATCAAATTCCCTTGAGCATAATTTTAATTTAGGTATTCT
Source organism: Delonix regia (assembly GCA_037074485.1). Classification (NCBI taxonomy): domain Eukaryota; kingdom Viridiplantae; phylum Streptophyta; class Magnoliopsida; order Fabales; family Fabaceae; genus Delonix; species Delonix regia. The sequence goes on from CM073453.1 coordinate 9,622,789, forward strand.
TAGTCCTTTGTAATCAATCACCATGAAATGAATATATAATTGGACACTCGCACACATAAACAATCATGAATATTCTATTTAAAACCAACACACACCCACATCCATGGATGGTTGATTTAACATTCACACACATCAAACACCAATGCTTAGTTTTAAGAAATGTGACATGTGAGGTCTAATGCCTCCATAGGCATCTCCTAAAAACATTTATACGGTTTTTCCTAGCATTAATGTTGCCATGTAAGACCAATGTCTTCATGAGCCCTTAATGAGATATTAGTGTTGTCATGTGAGACTTACGTCTTCAGGAGCACCTAATGATTCACTAGTGGGGCCATATTAGATCCAATAACTCCATAGCATATCCCAATACTAGTCACACGCATTTGAATTAAACTTAGGGTTTCAATAGCTCGTGTTATAAAGTTAGGTTTCAATGGCCCATGCCTAATCAATGTTTTTTACAAGCATAAAAAGAAATTAAATAATAAAATAAATAAAAAAGTCTTTCTTGAAATATTTTCCAATAAAATATTGAGTTCAACATCTATTTGTTTTTCCAAAGCCCGTTTCATTAATAGTAAAAGTCAAAACAAGGTTCCCTTTTTGTACATATTTCAATGTAAATACCCGCAAATAATGTTTTCCTAAATTCAAAGAAAATTTAAAAAGGGAGAGCAAAGAAGTGAGACTAAGCTAATTTCATAAATTAAAACACATCAACCAATTTCTACGTTAGTTTGTTTGCAAAAATTGGCCCAATTTTAACTATCTTTGTTCCCTTTGCAAAAAAATAAAAATACCAACCCACCAACACACATTTCTAGAAGAACTATGTAGACTTTGATCCCTATCATAGGGTATGTAGGCCTTAGGTTTTCATCCTAGGTTAAGTTTGTCCATTGTAAATATCCATTTTTGTTTACATTAGTTTTATATTTTTTTTGTGATTTTTGTGCACATTTTATATGGGTTGATAACTCTTTGAAAGAAACTTATTTAGAACAATATTGATAGTAGAAACACTTAATTTATAAATCAAATCTCAGTGATTGCAAAGAAATTTCATCTATAACTTGGAAACGAACTTTTGATCATTATAAAGCAAAGATTTAATCATTCCATGTAATGAAATTTACAGGAAATGGATATGGAAAAGTACTAGCAAAGAAGGGAAGAAAATGATGATTCTAGCACCCAGGCACAAGAAATCCAGCGCTTAGGTGCCAAAAATCCAATGCTTGGGCTCTAATTGTGCACTTCAAAATTTTGTAGTATATAGTATCGTGCCCAGGCTCTATAATTCTAGCATTAGCTTGCTAGGTTTCTGGAAAAATAGTGCTCAGGTGCTGGAAACTCAGTGCCCGGGTGGCAAGACCAAAGATATGGAGCCTAAAAGCCAAATAAGCCTTGCTTGGGCACACTGCCAGAAACCCTAATCTGTGCTAATAATTAAAGGCACCATATTTGATCCATGCTCTACTTTTAGGGTTCTGAGGCCTATATAAAGGGTCCAAAAGGCTAGCAGCAAACATCTAAGCAGAGAGGAACCATAGAAAGGAGTGAAAATCACTTGAGGAGAAATCTAAGTTGAGAGTTATTGAGGAGAAGGGTGGTTTCAGAGTGAGGGCTCTGTATAGAGTTTTTTGCCGTTGAACACCTCTCTCTCCTCCTTCTTCATGTATTCTTATTGCTTTCCTTTGTTATCTAAATCTATACTAATGCCTATTAGAGGCTAGCAGGTTTTATCTGGTATTTTGTTGAACTCTTTGTGTGATTACTTTTATATGACAGTATTTTTTGATTGATGTTCTAAATTCAGTTTACTTATTTTAATTATGAGCTTGATCACCTTATAATTGAACTAGCATTTAAGCTAACTTGACAGGAAAACCCTAAATGAAGAACTAGATGAACATAATCTCTGTTTGCATGCTAAAAGAGTAGTAAGTATAGCAATTAGCAATCAAGATGACAGTACTTGATTGTCTTAGATAACTAAGATTTGGGTAGCGCTTTACATCAACTATCTTCTTAACTAGCTTTCATAGAAATATAGGGAGTTGGGAGGAGTAGTTAGGTTTATGTTGATTTGACAGAGCTTCATAAGCAATTAACTTAGGAAGAAGTAACTGTCAATACAAAGTAACTACACATTGAGGTGAAGTCAAGGTGTTAGATTCATTTAGTTGTTTGTTTACTCAATTTTACATAATTGTTAAGTTTTACACACTTCATCCATTTACCTGATTTAAAACTTTAATAGTAGTATTAGTCCAAAATTAAATCCAAGCCATCATGGGAATGATATCTTACTCACTCTTTATTACTTTTCGTGACCACGTGCACTTACGTGTATAAAAATAAATGAACAAGTTTTTAGCACCATTGCCGGGAACTTGGCTTTTAATTTGGCTAAAGCTATTATTAAATGTTTTGCACTATCTATGGTGTTTTCTTTGCTAATATTTTAGGCACTTATGTGTGCAGTATGCATGGAAAAGCTGAAGTTCTGCCTTTGGGCTATGAAATTTAAGGAAACTACAGAAGAATCTAAAACTAGTCTAGGAATCAAAGGGAAAAATCACTTGTTTTGGTAGATAATAGTAGTGGAACACCTAAACCAGTGGCTGACAACCATACCTTTGCTATTAACTAGAATGTTGCTACAACCACACTTGAACCAGGAGAGATCAATAATCCCTAGTACATCGGAGTAAAAGTCCAATTGAAGACTCTAACTTAAGCATTTATTGGGAGGCAACCCAAGCTTCTTGCAATGTTCTCTATGTTGTTCTTTTTATTTAATTTTTTTTAGTCTCATTATGATTTCGTTGAAAAACACCCTCTGACTATGTAGGAAAGGAGTTTAACACCTCAAAAAGTGGAGATGAATCCAAAACCATAAAGGATGACAAGGAACTAGAATGTTAAACAGACTGGGGAGTATTTTATTCTTTCTTATTTAAGTTTGACTATTGCCCTCTTTTATCTTATTCCTTTAAAAGTATAGGCTAAGTAGTTTGGATACCACTTAGACTAAGTTTAGGGGAAGGATCCATGCATATGAACATAGATAATCTCTACTATACAGGGAAATTTTGAAATCAGTAAAAATATAAGTAGTTTCTGCACTCAATATTAAGCATCCAATTGTTGCACTAAAAAACAACAGCCAACTTTCCATTAGCATGGTAGCAAAGATGATAGTGAATGTATATGAACATGTAATCTATCTCTATTCTTGTTATGATGCATAAAGTGCTTTGGAAACTAGGAATAAATTGCATGAGTTTGAACTTGCTTACTTAAAAAATGATTTTGAACATTTGAATGCATGCATTTTGATTTGTTCCTTATGAACTACATTCTAAAACCTCTTTGATAAAAACTTAAAGCACAATTTAAAGAGTAACACACTGTCTAAAAAAGGATTTAGGCATTTATTGGACAGATTGAACCATTTTCTAGCCAACCAGAAAATCTTCATTCCTAGATATCCCCTTTGAGCTTGAAATATCCTTCCTACTCTCTCCAACACTTATTCACCTAGCTACACTAACTAGCTCCCTCATTTACACCATTATATCACAGAGGTAGAATAAGGACTGATGATAACATGTGAAAAAAATCATACAACCTATATTTTATGCAGAACACATGATGAATAGGGAAGTTGAAAAAAATAATAAAGAGAAAAAGAGAAAGGAAGAAGAAAAGAAAGGGGAGCAAAAAGAAAAATGTACCTTGGTAAAAAGAAAGGCTGAAATACATGGGAATATTACCCTTATAGATGCGTGCTTGTGGAATGGTCTAAGCTTAAAATACCTTTCTCATCTACCCTTACCTAAGCCTGACATTACAAGCTTATAAAGACCTGATGATTTCTGACATTGTGTTCCTCTAAGAAGTGCAAAGAATGGAGTGAAAGGTAGGCATATAGAATAAATTTACAAAAGAAGATAATTCATTGATGAATGTTTTCAAAAGGAATGAAAGAAATTTTAGAGGAAGGAAGGATTAGTTGATTGCATCTTATCTAAGAATTCAATAGTACCCTTACTGATTGATGGAATTGATGCGAACTAATAGTTTGTATGCATTTAGTAATTCTTGGATGTTATGAAAAATGGTGAAGTGAAGCTAAGATTGGAATTGTTTGCTTGAGGACTAGCAAAGCCTCAAGTTTGGGGATGTGATAACTCTTTGAAAGAAAGTTAGCTAGAGCAATATTGATAGTATAAACACTTATATAAATAAAATCTTAGTGATTGCAAAGAAATTTCATCTATAACTTGGAAATGGACATTTGATCATTATTAAGCAAAGATTTAAGCATTTCATGAAATGAAATTTATAAGAAATGGATCTGAAAAAGTACTAGCAAAGAAGGGAGGAAAATTGAAGATTCCAGTGCTTGGGCACAAGAAATCCAGTGCCTGGGCACCAATTCCAGAGACTCAGTGCCCAGGTGCCAAAAATCTAGTGCTGGGTGCTAATTGTGCACTTCAAAATTGTGAAGTGAATAGTACTACACTAGGCTCTAGAATTCTAGTGCCTGGGCACCAGTATTCTAGAAAAATAGTGCCCAGGTGCCAAAATTCTAGTGCTAGGGTGCTAGTTTTTAGGAAAATAGCTCCCAGGCATGATAAAGACAGCACCTGGGTGCCACACATGCCATAATGATGCCACTTGGGCACTAGAAACTCATCCTTTTGGTGCCAAAACCATAGACATGGCGCCTAGGCACTAAATGGGCCTCGCCTAGGGGAGCTGCCAGAAACCTTGATTTACTATAATGATTGAAGCTCCATACTCAACCCATACTCCATTTTTAGGATTCTGAGCCCTATATAAATAGTCTTATGGGCAAGCAACAAGGCATCCAAGCAAAAAGGAAGCATAGAAAGGAGTGGAAATCACTTGCAGAGAAATCTAAGTTGAGAGTTACTGAGGAGAGGGGTGGTTTCAGAGTGAGGGCTTTGTATAGAGATTTTCCCCTTTTGAACACCTCCCTTTCCTTTTGCTTCATGTATTCTTGTTGCTTTTCTTTGTTATCTAAATTTGTACTAATGCTCATTAGGGGCTAGCAAGTTTTATCTAGTATTTTGTTTAATCCTTTGTAAGATTACTTTTGTATGACAGTTATTTCTGATTGATGTTTTGAATTCAGGTTACTTATTTTCATTTTACCCTTAATGCTTTTACGAGCTTGATCACCATAGAATTGAACTAGCATTTATTCTAACTCAAAAGGGAAATCCTAAATGAAGAATTGGATGAAGATAATCTTTATTTGCATGCTGAAAAAAGTAGTAAGTATAACAATTAGCAGTCAAGACGACAATACTTGATTGTTTTAGATAACCAAGATTAAGGCAGCGCTTTAACAAATTTTAACTTTTCTCATCAATATATGTAACATTTAATAGTCCAATTCACTCATAATGAAGAAATATATCTATTCTTCATGTCAAAGTATAATATTATCAACTTTCTATTTTTAATCTAGGTGCCTAAATCATGCTCTAATACAAAAAATGTAATGCCTAAAGAAAATAAATACTAAATACATCTTTTCTATAATTTAAAATTTTTATGGCTGTCTAGACCTTTTAAAATAATAATAATAATCATTGAAGATAGGAATTCTATTTATTTTCTTAAACTTTACTGCATATTTAATTTTCACTTTTCTTAGTCCCAATTAGTCCAGGAGCCTTTAATATGGTTCATATTATAGGATGTTTCTGATGGAGAAAAATAGTAACCTCACTTTCCAATGACTATTTAGGTAGTAAAAGAAAAACCTGCCATAGAACTCAGGAGTTATGAAATTTGAATTAATTATTTTGGCGGTGTAGCCAGCAATAATCTTATATGTATAAGGTCCATAAGACTCCTTAAAGGTACTATTTAATTTCATTTTAATGTCTTATTTTACTCATTCCATTAATTAGGATTCCACCACTATCATGTACATAACATGTAAAAACTTATATAAAAGAAATAACCTAGTACTCTGAATTGACTAGGCCCTATACAAAATTAATATTAATAATAATAACAACTATAAAAATAATAATAATACTTGGCGTAACATAAATCAATTTTGATTTTTCATATATAAAGTCTGTATATTGAACATCTTATATGAAAACATACATCATATTTATAAATACAAATAAGTTTGTAATAGTCACATAATTCATACATATTATACACATTATTTTCTTATAAAATTATAAAAAATGGCATGTTTCTAAAGTCTATTACATAACTTGCTTTCTTTTATCTGCTTAGGAGTTTTCACCCAAGAAATGTTATTTGACCTGGATGAGATTGCAAATCTCATTAGTCATATATTTTATTTAGAATTTATAGGTATCATTTACATACCTACTATAAGAACTTGGAGCATTAATATATGCTATGTATGATAATGCATGAATGCACATTTGGTTTCTTTTGTAACCATAATCCCATACGAATGGCTACTTGATCATATCATCATTCTCATGATTGTCATGATGTCTAAATATTAGCCAATTCATCATCGTGGTGAGTTTAAAAAAATCAAGAGTTCATTCTGCCTTAAAAAATTACCATGCGGTAATTTACTGATGAACAAAACTAACCAAATGCATACATAGCAAGATATATTGAAAAATGTCAATAAAAATAGGTATATAGAGAATAAAAATATAGATTACCTTTAACATGAGTTTGAAATATGAATTTCCTACGAGCACTTCCTACACTATCTCTCCCTTTCTCTTCCTTTCTCTTAACTTCAAATTAAAAACTTAAGCAATATTCATTTTATTTATAGAAGTTTTTCAAGTTACTATGCAAGTTACTGTGCAAATAGTTGAAATTATATTTTTATCATAACAATATCTTTTCTTTTCATTTAGTCCCAGTTAAAATTATATTTTCTACCTTAAATTTTATTTTTTCTTTCAATTTGGTCCATATGCAATGATTCGACAGTTTCTTTTTTCTTTTTGTTTCTTTTATAAAAAGTTAAAGCTATAATTTTATCCAAGAAAATATTATTTTCTCTTCACTTTAGTCCTTAAAAATTATAATTTTTACGCCAGATATATTTTTTCAACCCTCCATTTTAGTCCTTAAAATTTTATTTTAATTCTATTTTCTAGGCACATTAAATTCCTACAAGCCAACTAATAATTATATGTTACTTTGCCAAAATTAATTTTCACTTAATTGGGCCTTGTATATATATTTTAAATTATCCAAATATACATATATTTTAATTAACATAGATTTAAAAATTCTAGGATATTACATTTCACCCCCCTAAATAAAATTTTGTCCTCAAAATTTAGACATACCTCAAGCAAATAAATGTGGGTACTTTTTCTACATTTCAACTTCCATTTCCCAGGTAGCTTCTTTAGATGACAGATCCTTCCACACCACTTTCACCAGAGGGATTGTTTTGTTCCTTAGCTGTTTAATCTTCCTATCTATGATCTTATTCGGTGTCAAAACAAAAGACAAATTGTCTTGCAATGTAATATTTTCTTATTCAATGATATGTGAAGGGTCCGGTTGATACTTTTTCAATTAGGAAACATGGAATATGTCTTGTATTTGGGATAAGTTAGGAGGTAAGGCTATACAGTAGGCCATAGATCCAATTTTGGTTAGAGTTTCAAATGGACCTAGGTATTTAAGATTGAGTTTTCTTGTTTTTATTGATCGACCAACCCTAGTGATTGGAGACACTTTAAGAAACACATGGTCTCCTACATCAAATACCAATGACCTCTTTCTCTTATCTGTATAACTTTTTTGTCTGCTTTGAGCTATAATCAATCTCTCTTTGATGGATTTAATTCGCCGTGAGGTTTGGTTAACTATCTTTAGTCCTATCAAACTTCTTTCTCCAAGCTCAACCCAACAAAGGGGTGACCTACATTTTTTCCCATACAAAGCTTCAAATGGGGCCATTTTAATGTTGGATTGATAGCTGTTGTCATATGCAAACTCTGCTAAAGGCAAATACTCATCCCAATTTCCTTTAAGCTTTAAAACACAAGCCTTTAACATGTCTTCTACTATTTGATTAACTCTTTTTGTTTGCCTATCGGTTTGAGGATGGTAAGCTATACTAAAACATAATTTCTAATGCTTCTTATAAAGACCTCCAAAAGTTTGAAGTAAACTTAGGATCTCTGTATGACATAATATTGCTAGGAACCCCATGAAGCCTCACAATTTCTTTGATATAGAGTTAGCTTAATCTATATAGAGTATAAGTGGACTTAATTGGAAGAAAATGACTCAACTTTGTTAATCTATCCACTATAACCTAGATAACATCATTCCCATAAAAAGTCCTAGGCAATCCCATAATGGATTCCATAGATAAATTATCCCATTTCCATAGAGGAATGTCTAAGGGATGTAATAGTCTAGCTGGCTTTTGATGCTCAATCTTTATCCTTTGGCAAGTTAAGCATCTAGCCACATATTCTGTAATATCACACTTCATTCTTGGCCACTAAAAAATATTTTAAAATCATGATACATTTTGGTAATACTAGGATGAATGGTATATTTACTTTTGTGTGCTTCATCTAAGATCCTTTTCTTTAACTCTTTGTCATTATGTACATAAACTCTCTTATGAAATCTAACTAAACCATCCTCTCTTACATTATATTCTTTTGCTTTTCCCAAATTCATTTGTTCTTTCACTTTGAGTAAATACTCATCTTGCTCTCGAGCTTATTTAATCTGTTTCATGAATTTTAGTTTCAATTCTCACCTCATTGGAAAGTAGTCTACCTGGCTATACCTCCTAAGATAGGTTCATGTCTCTTAAGGATTCAATTAACTCATGTTCTTTAACCATCATCATGGCCATATGGATCGATTTTCGGCTTAATGCATCAGCTACTAATTGACTCTTCCTGGGTGATATTTTAAAGTAACATCATAATCTTTCAAGTATTCCATCCACCTTCTTTGTCTCATATTCAACTTCTTTTGGTTGAATAAATATTTCAGGCCTTTGTGGTCTGTATAGACTTCAATCATGGCACCATACAAATAATGTGTGGGAAAATTTTCTTCATGTCGTATTTGTTGTCTGGAAGCATAAGCTACCACTCTACCTTGTTGCATAAGTACACATCCCAAACCCTTTTTAGAAGCATCAATATAGGTAACAAAAGTGTAATGTGAATCAGGGATGATAAGTACTGGTGTAGAAGTGAGTCTTTGTTTTAATTCTTGAAAACTCTTTTCACAATCACTATCCCACTCAAATGGTCTTTCTTTTATAGTCAATCTAGTTAGTGGTAAAGAAATTTGAGAAAAGCCTTGTATAAATCTTCTATAATCGCCTACCAAACCTAGGAAACTTATTCTTTCAGTAACTATTTTAGGCCTCACCCAATTTAAGATTGCTTCAACCTTTTTGGGATCTAATGCGTGCCCTTTTTAAGAGATAACATGACCTAAGAATCTTACTTCTATGAGCCAGAATTCACATTTACTAAGTTTGACAAATAACTTCTTTTCTTTCAAAGTTTCTTGGACAATTCTCAAATGCTTTTCATGTTCTTCATGGTTCTTTGAATAAATCAAAATATCATCTATAAAGACCACAACAAACTTATCTAAGTAAGGCCTGAAAATTCTATTCATGTAATCCATAAAAATAGCTGGTGCATTAGTTAAACCAAATGGCATAACAAGGAACTCATAAAGGCCATATCTTGATCTGCCCTTGACTCTCAATTGATAATATCCTGATCTTAGGTCTATCTTAGAAAACACTGAAGATCCTGCCAACTAATCGAGAAGATCATCAATTCTTGGTAATGGGTACTTATTCTTTATGGTTATTTTGTTTAGTTCCCTATAATCAATGCATAACCTCAAATTCCTATCCTTTTTTTTTTATGAAAAGAACAGGGCACCCCATAGAGAGACACTAGGCTGAATAAATCCCTTTTCCAAAAGTTCTTCCATTTGCTTTTTAAGTTCGACTAACTCTATGAGTGCCATTCTATAAGGCACCTTGGAAATAGGTCCCGTCCCAAGTACTATGTCAATAGGAAACTTTATTTCCCTTTCAGGGGGTAAGCCACTCACCTCAGTAGGAAAAACTTCTGGGAACTCTGTAACAACTGGTATTTCTTTTATTCCCTCTTCTACTTTGACTTCCACTGAAAAAAATATTAAGAACCCTTAACATCCCTTTCTTAAGCATTTCTCAGCCTGGGAGGAAGACATAACGACAAGTTCAGACTCAATACATAGTAAGGACCCATAAGTAGGAATAGAAATGGTTTTATTGGTGCAATCAAGTATAGCATTATGGGTAATCATCCAATTCATACCAATAATAATATCAAGTTCATGGAAAGGCATCACTATCAAATCTAGGGTGGTAGAAGAATGATTAAATTGGATGATACAATTCAAACACACATCGGAAGTCATAACTTTGCTTCTAGTTTGGGTAGAAATAGAGTAGTCATATGGCAAAGTATCAATATGTAACTTTAACCTCTTAGCACAATCATATGATATGAATGAATGGGTAGCACTTGAATCAAACATTGCATTTACATGACAATCATTAATTGTAATGTTACCTTGGATCATAGAAGGAGATTGGATAGCCTTTTATTGTGTTAGGGTAAAGATCCTTCCTTGGGTTTATGATTTGGAAAGAGGAAGTACTTCCTTCTGTTAAGAGCAATCTCTAGCCAAATGGCCTAGCTTTTAACATTTGTAACATATGCCTTGCCTTGCTAGGCATGGCCGAAAACCATGATTTTTACCACACTGTAGACAAGTGGGGTTCTAGAAGCTTCCCTATGTGATAGGTGCCTTATTCCTTCCCTTATCATTCCCTCTTCTAGGCAACACATTTTTATGGCCTTTTTGATTACCTCGAACACTACTTTATTCCTCTATTGGCCTTTTAACTTCAGAGCGAATTTTAAGTGTAGACCCTATCGTTCTTTTCAAATTATTTTCTGTCACCCTTGCCACTTCAACTAATTTATTAAATACTCTAATTTGTTGAGGGACAACTCTATCCCTAATCTCTAGTTTAAACCCCTTCTCAAGCTTCTCAACCCTCCATACCTTATGATCAAATTTCTTTAAATATAAGGAATACCTCGAAAGTTTAATGAACTTAGCCACATAGGCATCAACTGATATATCTCCCTTTTCTTGTTTTAAATTTATAAATTCTACTTCTTTTTCATCTCTAATAGACTTGGGGATATATTTTTCATAAAATTCTTCTACAAAGCTTTCCCTGGTTACTGGTACATTTCTTGCTTGTAAAACATACTTGGTACTCTGCCACTAATGTTCTGCTTCCTCAATGAACATAAAGGTAGCTAGGGCCACCTTTTAATGATTAGTAACCTCAAGAATTCCAGAAATCTTCTCCATTTGCATGAGCCATGATTCAGCCTTTTGAACATTGGATTCTCCATTGAATTTTAGGGGATTATACTTCTTAAATTGGTAAAGAGCTTGTGTATTAGTGAGTTGGGGCAGATTTACTAGGGGTGAAGGGGCTTGTGGTGGTTCTTGAGACATCATAGGAGGTGGAGTAGCTTGAGGTTGATTTTCTTGCTCATCCTCAACTCTTATACTACTCCCTTGCTATTGAGAAGCCCTTTCCTTTCTTTCTTGTTCTCTTTTAGCTAGGTGTTCTTGTAACTGCTGAATGGTTTGTTGTTGTTGATCCATTCTAGACGTAAGAGCTTGCAAAGTGGCTACCACCTGATCCATAGGGTTGGTTGTTCTCCTACCTCTTCCTTTAGTGTTCACCATTTTTTTTTTCCTAAAACATTAACAAACTTTAATTTTTCTCACCAATATATGTAACATTTAATAGTCCAACTCACTCATAACGAAGAAATATATCTATTCTTCTTGTTAAAGTATAGTTGTGAACACCCCACCCGAATTAACAATAATAATACTCATGGTAATAATAATAAATAGAATTAAAAATTAAAAAAATGATAATAAATTAATTAAAACAAAATTGCAAAAGGCAAAAAATAGAAGTAATATGGGAAAAACCAAATATAAGAACCAAAAATATTAAAAAGAAAAATTCAAAATATATGTTTGAAGAAGAGACATGGTAATCATCTTGTAAAGAAATAAAATGAATAAGGCCACCTAATTAAAATAAAATTGCAAAACACTCTTACTTGCTCACACTCACACACTCTCACATGCTCACTTACTCCCACATGCTCACTTGCTCTCACACACATCTCACACACTCACACTCTCACTCACGGACACACACACTCACACACTAACCCTCACATCACACTCACACACTCACACCTTCACTCACGGACACACATCCTCACACACTCACACTCACACTCTCATACACTCCCACCCACGGGCACACACACTCACACCTTCACTCACGGACACACATCCTCACACACTCACACTCACACTCTCACACACTCCCACCCACGGGCACACACACTCACATAGGAGATAAGGGATGCTAGGGGGTACAAAAGAGGTGAGGCGTGGCAGGGAAAAGGAGGGGGTGCTGAAAAGTGGAAAGGAGGCTGGAAAAGGTGGCGGTGCAAGATGGCAGGGGAGACAATACGGATAGTGGAGCAGGAAAAAGAAGAGCAGCGGGCTGAACGCTGCAGAGGCCGAGAATGATAAAAAATGGGCTTGAGGGAGATATAAAAGGAGGCAGCTCATGGTGAGAAATCGAGAGGAAGAGAAGAGGGAGAGAGCAAGGGAGAAACAACGCTGGAGAAAAGGAGACAGCAACATGAAGGAGAAGCAGAAACCGAAAGCAAGGGAGAAACAACATTGGAGAAGAGGAGATAGCAACACGAAGGAGAACCAGAAACCGAGAGGAAGAGAGGGGGAGTCGTGGTGTAGAAAATAGAAGAGAAAAAAGTAGGAGCAGAAACGAGAGGAGCAGAAACAAAAGAAGGGCACGGACTAAAAACGAAACCAGAAATTGAGAGGAAGAGAAGGGGAGTCGTGGTGCAGAAAATAGAAGAGAAAACAAAACCAGAAATCGAGAGGGAGAGAAACTGAACGAGAGGCAGAAACCGAGAGGAAGAGGGAGCTGAAGTTCAGGTAATCCAAGGAGCAGAAAATGGAGAGTTGGATGCTAAAATGATAAGCAGAAACAAGGGGGCTTGAATGCAAAACGAAGTGGCAGAAAAAGGCTTGATAGAGGCTGAACCATGGAGGAGAAAAACTCTGTTTTGAGCCCAGAAAACAGAGGTAGACAGAGGAGAATTTAGGGAGCACAAGGAAGAAGAGAAAGTGTAGAGAGGAAGGGAAGTTTTCAGCCTTTGCCTTCCAGCCGAGGAGCAGGGACATGTGAGCACTTCCAGCCAGAATTTCCAGCGCTGAAACCAACCAGAATTTCCAATGCTGCCCAACGACGTGCTGTCCGCCATTTCTGCTTGCTTCCCTGCCGAGACCAGCCACTTCGGGACTATTGGAGGACCATCTACCATAGGTGAGTGAGGAGGAGAAGGTCATTCTTCATTGGAGCACAAGGGAGAGGCTGAAATTGCACAGGTATGGCTGCACAGGCTGCATGGCCGATTTTTCTGCATGCATGTTATTGTTCATGCGAGTTGGTTGAAGATAATCTCATGCATTTTGCACTGTTCATGCTTTTTGTTCTAAGGTGCTACTGTTCATTTGCCTAAACTTGTTTTAATTTTGTTTATTACCATTGTTTAAACATTAACTTTGATTAAATATTGCTATTACGCATAAAATTATCGTGTGAGAATTTTGTTCTCCTCGATTACCAGGGATTATGTGAGATGTTAATCTCCTTAAATCCTTACAATTAATTAAATAATTGGAAGGAAAAAATAATATTAATGAAATATTAATGAATGAATGGAAAAAAAATAAGTGAATTATAATTAAGAAATATTGCTATTACGCATAAAATTATCGTGTGAGAATTTTGTTCTCCTCGATTACCGGGGGTTATGTGAGATGTTAATCTCCTTAAATCCTTACAACTAATTAAATAATTGGAAGGCAACAATAATATTAATGAAATATTAATGAATGAATGGTGAAAAAATAAATGAATGATAATTAAATATTAATTTTGATTAAAGCATAATAGTAATCATAATTAAAATATTTGCTTTAATGAACTGTTTCCCATTATTTGCAAAATTATCATGTGAGAATATTGTTCTCCCCGATTACCTGGGATCGTGTGAGATATTAATCTCCTTAGATCCCCGAAGTTAGCATACCTTTGTTTTTTGTTAAAAAAAAAAGAATAATAAATAATAAATAATTAAAAGATTTGCTTTAATTAAACATTTCCTATTATTTACGAAATTATCGTGTGAGAATATCGTTCTCCTCGATTGGTTGGGATTATGTGAGATTCTAATTTCCTTAAATCCTTATCATTAATTCAAAAATAATAATATTATTAATGATAATAATAACAATACAAAAAATAAATAAATGGACAATAATTAAATATTAACTTTGATTAAATATTTATACAAAATGTATCGTGTGAGAATACTTTTCTCTCCTCGACTTCCCGGGCTCGTGTGAGATTTTAATCTCCATAGAACCCAAAAATTAGCATATATTCGTTCAAGAGTAAACAAATAAACAAATAAATAATGGCACTTGAATTAAATTATTTACCAATAATCAATCATAATGTAAAAATGAACATTTTAAATAAATCAAGCATAAAATTTAATTAATAAAAAATGACATACGGAACTTGAGTCTCCATAATCAACAATAAATTCAAAAATTCAAAAAAAATATATATATTCCTTTCGTTATAAATCATGCATTAATTCCCGAAATATAAACTCCCAAAACTCCCAAAACTCAATAATAATAATAATAATAATAAAATCGACAAAAAAAATTTTAAAAGAGAAAATATGAAGAGGTCAAGAGAACGAGGTTAATCAGATTGTAGTAAATTAAAACATACAAACCAAATTCCAATCCAGTTTTGTTTACAATGATCTGTTTTAATTAAAATCCTCCTAGTCTCATCACAAATCAAAAATTACCAACCCACAAAACATGCCTTTTGGTCGAACTACGTGGACTTTGATCCCTATCGCAGGGTACGTAGGCCCTAGGCTCTCATCCTAGGTCAAGTCCGCCCTTTGTAAATATCTATCTGTTTGCCTTCATTCTTGTTGTTTTGTCGCCTCTGTTTAACAGACATCCATGTCAATAAAAGGGTAATTGAGATTAATTAAAGGCCATATTCTATTTCAACTGACTAATTTAAGGTAACCGTCCTTATGGGCGGGTGTTGTGGGGTGCCTAACACCTTCCCCACACTCAAATAGACTCCCGAACCCATCTCTGATTTCGCAGACCATTTCGCCTTTTTCGTTTTGTTTTAAATTGGTTTTCCAAAATTTTTAATGGAAAATTTTGGTGGCGACTCCAAATAAATTGATTTTCAAAATTTTGTTTTCGGGAATCAGTTTTAAACTTTTTTATTCTATACCACTGAAAGGTCGGTTACGACAATAGTATTATCAACTTTCTATTTCGAATATAGGTGCCTAAATCGTACTTTGATAAAAAAAATGTAATGCCTAAAGAAAAGTAAATATTAAATATATATTATCAATAATTTAAAACTTTATGGCTGTCTAGACCTTAAAAAAAAAATAATGGTAGATAGGAATCCTATTTATTTTTTTAAACTTTACTGTGTATTTAGTTTTCACTTTTTTAAGTCCAAATTGGTCTACGAGCCTTTAATATAGTTCATATTCCAAATGTTTCTAACAGGGAAAAATAGTAACTCCACTTTCTAATGACCATTTAGGTGGTAAAAGAAAAACTTGTTGTAGATCTCAGGAGTTATGGAATTTTAATTAATCATTTAGGCAACATAGCATGCCGTAATCTTATATGTACAAGGTCCATAAGACTCCTTAAAGGTACTATTTAATTTTATTTTAATGTCTTATTTTACTCATTCCATTAATTGGGATTCCACCACTACCATGTATATAACATGTAAAAACTTATATAAAAGAAATAACTCTAAAATGACTAGGTCCCATACAAAATTAATATTAATAATAATAACAACAATAAAAATAATAATAATACTTGGCGTAACATAAATCAATTCTGATTATTCATATCTAAAGTTTGTATACCAAACATCTTATATGAAAACATACATCTTATTTATAAAAACAAATAAGTTCGTAGTAGTAACATAATTTAGACATATTATACAAATTATTTTCTTATAAAATTACAAAAAAAATGACATGTTCCTAAAGTTTATTACGTAACTTGCTTTATTTTATTTGCTTGGGATTTTTCACCTAAAAAATATTATTTAACTTGAATGAGATTACAAATCTCAGTAGTCATATATTTTATTCAGAATATACAGGTATCATTAACATACCTACTATTAGAACTAGGAACATTAATATAGGCTATGTATGATAATGCATGAATGCACATATGGTTTCTTTTGTAACCATAATCCCATACTTATGGCTACCTAATCATATCATCATTCTCATGATTGTCATGATGTCTAAATATTGGCCAATTCATCGTCGTGGTGAGTTTAAAAAATCAATAGTTTATTCTGCCTATAGAAATTACTATGGCAATATACAAATGAACAAAACTAACCAAATGTTTACATAGCAAGATATACTGAAAAATATTAATAAACCTATTCTTAAATAGGTATATAGAGAATAAATATATAGACTACCTTTAACGTGAGTTTGAAATATGAATTTATTACGAGCACTTCCTTCACTATCTCTTCCTTTCTCTCAACTTCAAATGAAAAACTTAAGAAACGTTCGTCTTATTTATAGAAGTTTTTCAAGTTGTTATGCAGGTTATTGTGCAAACTGTAAAAAACACGTGTTAGTTGCCGTTTACTATGCAATTACTATACAATGGCTAAAATTATACTTTTGTCTTGAAAATATATATATATATTTCATTTAGTCCCTGTTTAATTATATTTGCTAACCTAAATATTACTTTTTCTTTCAATTTGGTCCTTATGCAATAATTCCTCTATCAACACTTTCTCTTTTATTATTTCATTTCTTTTATAGAAAGTTAAAACTATAACTTTACCCAGACAATATTATTTTCTCTTCACTTTAGTCCCTAACAATTATAATTTCTACCCTAAATTTTTTTATCATTTCATTTTAGTCCTTAAATTTTATTTTAATTCTATTTTCTTGTGTATTAAATTCTTACAAGCCAACTAATAATTATATGTTACTTTACCAAAATTAATTTTTACTTAATTGGGCCTCATATATATATATATATATATTAATTAACATAGATTTAAAAATTCTTGGATGTTACACCACATGTACTTGCATGTATAGAAATCAGCGAACATGGGCAATCATAAATAAATTAAAGGCCGTATCTTTTAGTTCACTTGACTAATTTAGGGTAACCATTCTCATGAATGGGTATTGTGGGGTGCTTAACACCTTCTCTACACTTAAATAGATTCTCTAACCTATCTTGGTTTTGCAGACCATCCTTTTATTTTTATTTGGTTTTCCAAAATTTTCCTTTAAAAATTTTGGTGGTGATTCTAGTGAATTGATTATCAAAATTCATTTTAGGAATCAATTTACATATTTTTTTTTACCTTTCCACCCGAATGTTAGTTATAACAATGTATGAATCAAATTGCTTTTTTCCAAATGACAAGAACTAATTATGCATGCAATTAAAACCATCATAGCATAGTTTTATTGTTGTCATTTGTTAATGCTCATGACAGATAAAGGAATAGCTTTGCTGCTGCCACTTTCACATGAGGAAAAAACTTGTCACATTGTAACAAAGACAACAAAGCCAAAAAAAAAAAAAAAAACGAGGACTCATGGGAAAGTGATAATAATTTTTTATAGAAAACCACTCAACTTCTTTTTCCTCTCAATTGTCTCATGTGTCAACATTAGTGAATATAACTTAGAAGTGACAAACTACTCAAAGAACCATAAAGCTATAATAGCCATATTCATATTCTCGATTGTTTTCATACTAAGAACAGAGCAAATGACGAAACCTTCACTGCCATACTTCATTTGATCATGCAAACATGCACTTTAACATTCAAATATTGAGCTTAAATAGAAGGACTCAATTGCAATTATCATTTGTTGAACCCATATATAAGGAGAAGAACTAGATCATAAGTACACAACAATGCAAAAACATTGAAAGAAAAATTAATTTTCTAATGTGCCTAGTTTTAGGTCCCTATATCTAACAATCTAACCACTAAAAATGCTTTAAAACAAATCTGAGCATGTTCAGCGTATACCTAACCAAAATGATAGTCACCACATCAAAGTTGCCAAAGATTAAGGAAATTAAAAACAAGAGGAAGTAGATACATTGTTGTGGCCACAAACTCAAATTCGTACATGACATTTATAAGCAAGCATAATAAAAAGAAAAAGAGATGGACTGGGAAACTTGAAAATACAAGGGTTAACAAGCACTCATCATCTTCTAATCATGTTTTACAACTCTTAAAGCTCTAGAAATTAACCACTTGAAGATTGCAGGTTGCTTAACCATATTCAAGCACCTTTTGATATGAAAATGTTGAAAAGAATAGAAGTTATGAAGCTTCCATTGCATAACCACTCAAGCATCTCCATTCTTTTTGTCTAACAATAAAAAATAAAGCTTACACTACAAGAAACAGGGATTTAGGCTCAGAAATTGAACATATCTTTCCATGGTAATTCCATCTTAAATTCACCCTAAATTTCATTTTCAATTGTTTTTTTAAAAATTTTAAGACAGATTTTGGAGACAAATTTTTTGTCACAAAATATCCGTCCCAAATCCGTTGTAAAATGGCATATTTTATTTTAGAAAAATAAACAAAATTTGGGATGAATTTTAAAGACAAAATTTTCCAACTCTAAGTCTGATCTCAAATTTGTTAACAATAACTTTTCGTTATATATATATATATCGAAAAAAAATTATAGCCAGTATTAGTGACTAAGGCACTGGCACGTGTCTTACACATCATATGCTTGAGCCTTGTGGCATGGCACTATGTACTTTTTCTTTTCTTTTTTTTTTTCCTTTATTTTCTTACTTTTTTGCCTTTGTTGTTTCCTCGACATGTTAGTGTTGTGACCAACCCAAGCATTATAAATGCAATATAAGATGGAGAGAGAGAGAGAGAGAGAGAGAACATGATCCCTCCTGCTTCACCATTGTCATTTTTCCTATCAACTATTTAAAGGAATTCTATCCTCCTTCCTTCATTGTTGATGTCCTCTCTTTCCCCCAACCTATCTCTTTCATCACATTTCAAGTCAAAGAAGTTTTTTAATCACTAAAGGTGGGAAGCTCAAGTTTAGGCCGTTAATTCTCCCTTTCTCCTTCCTTTACTTTTCTTCCTATATTGAATGTGTGAATTCATCTCCCCACCAGTGTTATGGACGAATTTGCTAAAGCCAAGAATTATTAATGTAGGCATGAACCCTCATACATTGACAAAATTAGATTTTTTTTTTGCTAGCATTAGTCTGAAATATATGTGAACACCGTATTTAGTCCTTACATTTGTAAAAATAATGAATTTTTACTTAATTTGCTATCAATTTCACCTTAATTTCTAAGTTAGTTTTACCATTTGAGTTAGAGTTCATGTTTAGTCTTTGTCTATTTTTTAGTCAAAGTTAATTTTAATTTTAGTTGAATCTTTGTTACTTTTGGGTCATTTTAATTAAATTTTGAGTCTGCACAACAATCATTTTGTTTGGTTTAGTCTTAATGTTGTTGAGTTAATAATTAAATTCCTTCTTGAGAAACAAGGAAACATGAAAATAGAAAACTTCCTAAAAAGGAAATATTAAAGGTAATAAAAGGATGAGTCAATACTTGAAAAAATATTTATTTTATTTTTTCTTGAAAAATAGAGGAAAAAAGGTAACTCCCAAAAAGGAAAAATTGAATTAAATTAAAGGGCGATTTAAATTTCTTTTGAATGAAACCTTTGTTTCTACTATAAAATGATATTAAATAGAGACCAACTTTTAGTGGAAAACAAAAAAGAAAGAACGAATATATTAGGAGATGGCAATTGATTGGCTTAGTGATTTTGAAACCAGTATGGACCAAATGACAATGAGCTTAGATGAGGACCATGAAGGGATGAGGACATTACACTTCTAGCTAGAGGCATCAAAATAGGTTTGACTCACCGGGTCGAGCCCATGTAACCCACCTAAGAGGTGGATTAGATTAAAGGGTTCCTTTGAGAAACCGTTTAGTATACTTCTATCAACTTGACCTATTTAACCTGTGAATTAAACGAGCCAGCTTGCAGGTTAAACGGGTTGCTTATTTTTTTTTCTTTTAAATTTTCCATTCACTCAATCCAGTGCCCCAGCCCATTGCACTTTCTTATTTAAAAAAATTAACCCTAATGTATGTGTTGTGTTGTCTCTATTATTTTGTAATTTTCTATATTTGAATATTCTGCTCATAATCATATTCTTATTATTAATGAATCATTGAATTATTAGATTACCTACTTGTTTTAATTGGTTGAAACTTGCTTTTTATTTAGTTAGTTTTTTTGTTTATTTATACTAATATAGAAATTGATTGATTAAACAATCAATATTTTCAACCTATCAAGTAGGGTGGGTTGAGATTTTCAACCCACTATCTTATGGTGGATTAGTTTGGGTAGGCTGGGTTGGCCCACTTTGACAACTCTACTTCCATCCGGGTCGATTACTAGGTTACTAGCCAAAAGACTCAAATTTAACTTGCAAAACTTTGTGGCCCACTTGGTGAAGAAATGCTTTTGTGGGCCTCATTTCAAATCATGAGAGTTGATAAAGTGGCTTACCTTGTTTCATTATGCCAAGCTTTTGGCCTAATTGAAAGTCTATATTGTGTAAGCCTTGTATTAGATTTAACTTTGAATTGTCCTTAGGCATTAAGTAGTTTCCATATTTGGTATTTCCTAAGGCATTGATTAGTTTCCTATTTGTTATTTCCTTAGGCATTAGGTAATTTCCCTATTTGTTATTTCTTTAGACATTAAGTACTTTATGTATTTGTTACTTTCCTAAGCCATTTAGCAGTTTCTTATTTTGTTATTTCCTTAGAGATTAAAAAGTTGTCTTATTTGTTATTTTTCATAGGCATTAATTTAATTGCCTTATTTGTTCTTTCATTGGACACTAAGCTAATGATAAGCTATAAATACTATCCTATTGCATTGTAAAACTTGGAACATTTCGAGGAATTGAATAATATTATAGTATTTTTTATATCTTTTCAAGTGAGGCACACTTAAATTCCTTGTAACACCAAAATTTCAATATCTTAACAAGATATTTCTTACTTTGTGAAGATTTCTTTTCTTCTTTCTTCTAAGCATTGTCATCTATGTTTTTAAGAATAGGCTCACAATACAGTAAAAGTTTAGATTTAGTTGTTGCATAAATTAAGTGTGTTAGCAATTTTGTCTCTTTAAGTTGGGGTTTCACAACACATTTAAAGGGTTTGTAGTGCACATGGAAGGGAAGCTTGAGGATACCTTGGCATTTTGCATATTGTATATAGTTGGATGTGTTGCTTTTAGCAGGTACAAAATGGTGTTTTAGTTTCTTCGAAAAATATGCTTGGTTGATGTGACATTTGGTAGTCTATGAGCATTGGTTAAAATATATATTAGTGAATGTGGTCAATGATTTAAAGGCTAGACAAAGTGGGCTAAGCCTCACTTAAGGAAATCTTGGTATTTGAGTTTGAATCTCCAACAATTTATTATTGAACTTTTCTTTCATTTTAGCATTTCAAAACTTAGCCTCGTGAAATTTCAACACTATCCTTATATGTACGTGAAATTTCAAACCTTAGCCACATGAAATTTTAACACCATCCTTATATGTATGTGAAACTTCAAACCTTAGCCACATGATATTTCAAGCCCCTCTCTTTAAGTTATACTGCATTCCCTCCCTGCTATAAAATTAACTTTTCATTTAAGCCCTTTTTCCTTAATGTCTCATTCAAGTATGTTAAATCCAAGATCGTGATTCCTTCATACTACGTTCATTATCTACAGTGAAAGGGGAAGTTTTTAGAGGCATACAACTTCATTAGTGGTAATAGGTTGTTACATATCTACGATCATAAAAACAAACTTATTAACATATCACAATAAGTGGGAAGGAATTTAGTATAACATTTTAAATCTTTGGTTAGTTTGTTAATGGATAGAAGATTAGAGGATAAATTTGGAACACGTAGGACATCGTGAATGATTAGGGTCTTAGATATAGGAAATGATCCTTTTCCAACAATTTCTAAAAGAGAATCATATGCTATTCTTGCCTTATTGTTCCAACCACATAGACTATAAGTAGTAAAGTGTTAAGAGCAAGTAACCAGTTGCTCCAAAATCAATAATCAAAGAGTAAGAAGAATTTAAATAAGCATTATAGGAGAACGCTAATGAATAATTACCTTTTTAAGGTAGGGAACAATGGGAACTTTTGGTGAATTGTGCCAATGAGAATAATTTATTTAAGAAGTCTAGTTGTTCCTTACTGTGGGTAAGTCCATTTGAGGGGCTTTCAGTCATGCAATGTTACTATTGTTAATCTTTTCATGATGAATTGATTGCCCAAGCATCACAGTTAGACCTTAATTTCTAATAAGAAGGTTTACCATTAAGCATTCAACAGTTTTCTTTGTTATAGTGAGCTTTTCAATAATGGTCAAACCAAAGTTTATCCTTTTTGCTATATTTGCATTCAATTTATGGTGAGCTCCTAGGCATGACGATTGTACCTTTATTAGGATACTAATTAAGGTATCCAAACATGATTTTTCTTTGATGTTCTTCATTCCTCACCTTTGCAAAGGCTTTTTGTAGGGTTGGAAAAGGCTCTCTTCATAAATTTGGTCCTTCACATCATCAAGTTCTTTGTTTAGGTTAGTCAAGAATGTGTCAACTTGTTCATTCTTTATTTGCTTTCTATGTGTTGTACAATTTGCTATACTGTCACATTCCTCCTCATTACAAAGATCCAATTCTTGCCACAAGGGAACGAGTTCATTGTAACAATTTGTGACCTTTCTCTCCCTTTCTTAATCTACCACAATTTACTTTTTAATGTAAATATTTAAGAAGAGTTTTCAATATCTGAGTAAGCCTCAAGTGTAAACTCCTAAAAATTTTTAGCTGTTGGTAGGAATAAGCAAGTCTTCCATATCATATGCTCTATGGAATATTGCAAACCATGATATAATGAGAGAGTTGTCAGATTCCAATGGAACAATTTTAGGTCATTATAAGAGGAATTCTTATCTAACCTATGAAATGCCTGATTATCCTCTTCCTTTAATCATTAGTTATATAAATTGTGCCCATTCTAGATAATTCTTACCCTTAAACTTCTAGGCCATGAATTGTAATGTGACATTCTCTAGAACATTATATAGCAAGTTATGGATTGCCTCCATCTCCTTATTTGTACAGCTTGAGGCCCTTAGATTCAGGTTAGAATTAAACGTCATTTTCACCAAAGGACTCCCATACCATATTGTTTTTTAGGGTTTGTAGAGATCGAAGAAATACTACAATAATATTCAACTAACGCCAACAAAAAAAAATAAAGTAACATATAAGGTTTTTGATGAAGTCCATATCTAAATCAGACTCTAATTAACTGACCTAATCGTAATCAAACTTTAACTAACCTAATTGACCAAGTTATTTATTATTTATTTTAAAGTAATCAAAAGATAAATAAATAAGAAATAAAATAATAAAATAAGAAGAAGAGGCTGACGACAACATGTTAGTCCTTATACTCAACATATTTTATAAAGATTTGAAGAACCAATCATGCCATATTGAAAAAGGTATTATGTCACAAACTTCATAGCAAATTCAAAATAATAGATTGCATCTTAAAACTTTTTCACTTGCTATTAGATAGTTAATATTCTAAGCCTGTGCTTTTAGGGAACATGATAAAAGTTTAGAATCCAAAAATCAAGGTAATTCTCTTGAGATGATAATGCTTTTAGCATTTTATGATAAAAACATGGATTATGTTATCTTGGAGAATGCCTCCCAAAATATAAGATACACATCACCTACCATTCAAAAGAAAATTTTAAGTGTTTTTGCTAAAAAAGTGCATAATGAAATTTGAAATGAAATTAGTGATGTAAAATTGTGTTTAATTACTTGTGACACTAGAAATGAATCTAGAAGAGAACAAATTATTCTTGTTCCTAGATTTGTTGATAAGAAAGGATTTATCTAGGAACATTTCATGGATTACATGTGATAGATATTTCAGTTACTATTTAACAAGAAATTTGTTTAGCACTATCTCATCGTGACCTTAAAACTCAAAATGTCCAAGGTCAAGGATGTGATAGAGCTAGTAATATGCATGGAGAGTAGAATGGTTTTCGAGCTTTAATTCTTCAACTATGTCCTTATGCTTATTATGTGCAGTGCTTAGCTTATCAATTGCAATTGTCACTTATTGCTACAGCTAATAAAGTAGTTAATGTTCTTATTTTTTCATTCAAACTTGACTACTATTGCAAATACTTGTGTTCTTCTTGCAAACATAATGACAAATTACAAGTCACTTATTCAACTGAAATTGCTCATTTGATTGCAAACGTTCCAATAAGTATTGATGTTCAATGACATCATCATTCAACATACACTTTAACCACTATTAACTTCTAAGAGTACTCTATCCAACAATTTTTCTGGCAATAAATCTAATGAGTACAATGTTACTTTCATCTTTTATAGATGGATTTTGTTAAAATTAATGGGTCATAATTTTTCTTCTTCGATTTGTTCCTTATAAGATAGTTTTTAATTTAATTTCTCGTAGCATTTTCTTCTCAATATGATCCCTTAAAAATGAGTATTTTTTAATTTGACTGCTTACAAATAAAATTATTATTAATTAAATATTTTTTATAGCTTATCAATAATATCCTTATATTAATCTATTGTTTATTTTATTTATGTCATATGGTTTGAAAGATATTATTAAAAATAACTTTGTTTATGACAGACTAACTAAAAAATAACAATTTATAAGAGACCAAAATAGAGTTTTACTTTTAAATATAATTATAAATACAAATAGTATTATGAAAATAAATAATTTTATGTAAATATTAAATTATAAATATAAAATTTGACTTCTTGTTTTCAAGTATTAGCAAAACATGTCATTAAGACATCTTAAGAAATAGTGAAAGAAAATCACAAATACATTCAGAATACTTCTAGTGATAAGGAAAAAAATTGTTGAAACAACATTTATAAATCAACATACAAGTAATATTTGTTGGGAAAAAGTAGTTTGAAAAACTAAGTTATGTATGTGTTGGATTGAAATTGTAATATCCCAAAAGAAAAGAGGGGGAAAAATCGTGTTAGATACCTTATTTTAAGTGGGTATATTATTATTTTTCTTTTTTCTTAATGTTGATATGTGTCTTTCCTTTGGAAATGACTAAAATAACCTTAGTGACTTGATCCTCTCCAACATGTTTTCTCCCATGCACAATTCCATATCCAACTTCAGCTACCACTTTAATTCTTCACTACCATGATTGTGATTGTTGATGGGTGTCTGTCGGTGCTGGGATATTACGGGTCGATGGTCGTCCAATTTCTAGCGTTAGCTTGGCCGAAAAATGCAAAGCTCTGGTGGACGCATGTTGGCACGATTTCAGCATAAATTTGGTGCTATTTGGGTAAAATTTCATGATGTTTCAGTAGGGCTTCATTTCAGTATTGATTTTTGAGCATCTCTCCCTTGTTTACACCAATTTATGTCACCATTTAAGCTCTGAAATCCAAAACTGCATTTCTGTGGTGTGTTAAAAGCATTTGAGCAAATCCGTGTGTTTGTCTTCAAATTAGCTTAGAACTATACTTGCTTAGTGATTTTCGGCTCTCTCTCCCTTATTCCTACTAATCAATTTTGCTTATACAACACACAATAAAAAATCCCCAAATTTTAGTACTATTCATGCCTAATAGTGGGGAATTTGAGCTAAACCTGGTGTAATCTCATAAAATTTAGTTAGGACTTCACCTCCTAGGTAATTTTCATACCTCTTTCCCTAGAATTGTTAGTCAATTGAGAATTTTAGCTTTAAAATAAAAAAAACCCCAATTTGGTCATGTATGTTCACACTTGTAGGGGGATGAAATTCAAAGTTTTTTAGGCTTCTCTTGTATCATTGAGCATTTATGAGGTGATTTAAGGCTACCAGAAGTTATCATCTTGAATTGATATTTTTCTTAAATTTTTCATAGAGGAAAGTGAAAAAAATTTGAATAGGAAGCCACCTAGCTTGATTAAGTGGTCGTAGATGATTATTGCAATTAATTGAGTAATTTTGAAAGCCATTGTTTGATCTCTAGTGTCATATTAGTGTGACCAATAAATTCATGAATAAGGAATAAGGGCATAATAAAGCATATTAGAAAGGATTCAAGGTATTAAATATTGTTTAAGGTTATAAATTTGTTTTGGATTAAGTGTTATTTCCAAGTTATGAATAAAGAGGATGGTTAATAATCAAGAAGATAGAAGTTAGAGAAAAAGCTTGTTGAAAGTGTATAGGAATAGAACTGGATAATCAAATTTTTAAAGGAATTGACTCAAGTTACATAAGAAACCTATGATGTAATTGATTGGGATTAAATTAAGGGTTCTATCAGCCAAATTATGATGATGTTTATTTAATAATTAGACTTTGAAATGTGAAGTAAGATTTCTAGAGGAGTTGGAGATGATTATGGAAGGCTGTGTAATGATCCTTGAATCTTAAATACCGAAGCTTATGTTTATGGTTCAAAAGCCAATGACTAGCTAAAGTGATAAAATTAATCTGACTATTTCGGGACATCAAAAAGTAAGAGTGTGTTGCTTGATTTTATAGGTCCATAGGATGAAGGGTCAAGTGAATTGTTAGAGGCTCTAAGGAGTGTTGGTGTTATCCTTTCCAAGTGAGTAAATACTATTAACTATGCTTGTATATGGTATCTTAATACCTTTCTTTGTAAATTCATGAGATTTGTTTGGTCAACTCCTATTAGGAACAGACTTCCTTAGATACACTGATTCTTCTTGAAAAATGTATCTAAATGCTTTCATAACATAAAGGTAATGTGATATGTAGCTTCTTTTAGTATTTGGTTTGACTATAGAATTAAGATTTACATCTCTGTATAATTTGGATTTTGATTGACATTGATGATGATATTTTGAATAAGTCTAATTCTATTTTTGGAACAAACCTAGTTTTGGATGCTTTGAGTTATTTGAATTTTGGGTATTATGAAAAATTGTATTATGAAAATTAGTTCATATGAAGTATTCTAATTTGTATTTTTAAAGGATACTAATCTTGTACCTTTGATGACTATGGCTTTGTATTTCTGAAGTTTCAATGATTCCAAATTTATGATTTTATTTTTCAAATTAGAATTTTGAGCTACTATGATCATGTTTCTCTGTATAAATTTGATCTTAAGATTTTTGAAACACTTTGGTTTTTGGATATTCACGAAACTTTGGATTTAAGAAATACTTGTTGTTAAATTGATTCAATATTTAGATTCTGGATTCATGAAATACTCATATTTTATGCTTTTGAAATACTTTGATTTTGGGTTGATGAAATGTTGTGATTTAGAACCCTAATTAGTAGGGGAGATACAGGCCCTATCTATTGGCCCCCATACATAGATCTATTATAATTTTTGTGAGTAGCGAGCTCTACATTTGTGGTGATTTACCCTTTGCAAGTTATGTGCTCCAGTTTTGAGATTTTTTATTTTGTGAGCTACATGCTCTATATCTGTGGTGATTTATCCTTTACGAGCTATGTGCTCTATGTTTGAGATTTTTGATTCCTATGAGCTGCGTGCTCTATATTTGTGGTGATTTACCCTTCGTAAGCTATGTGCTCTATGTTTGAAATTTATGATTTCTATGAGTTGCGTGCTTTATATCTGTGGTGATTTACCCTTCACGACCTATGTGCTCTACGTTTGAGATTTCTAATTTCAGTGAGTTATGTGCTCTATATATGTAAGTTGCATGCTCTATATCTGTGGTGATCTGCCCTTCACGAGCCATGAACTCAGTGTCAGTATATTGTTCTAGTTCTATTTAGATGCTCATTATTTTGATCTGTTAAACAATTCTTATTTGTTCATTTGATTCAGAAATGAAGATTGACCATGTTTTGCTTTCATGGGTTTACATAGATGATGCCGTTATTCAAGTTATGAATAGTCAATATTGATTTTCATTTCTCATGGATGGTATGGTATATATATTTTTTTAAAGATTGAAAGAAGAAAGGAGAAAGAATGGAGCCCTTGGCTTGTGACTTCCCATGGTAAGTAGTATTATTTACTCACTAAGTGCTTTCACTCACTCTTTATATCTCTATGTTTTTTAGATATTAATGTTAACACTGGACCCTTCTACTGCATAGAGTTAAGTTTGTCCCCTGGGGAGCCTTGTGTGGTCCATATTGGCACAATTATTTCTTGTTGTTAAGCATTATAAATATTGTAATTTAGTAGATTCAATTGTCATAGGAAGGAAATTATTAAGTGTACGTTATATCTGTGATTGGCTGGTAGTGTTCATTATGAGAGGGGAGCTCTCTTACTTTTCATTTATAGGTGGAGTTATGAAAAATTTGGGAAGTCCATATTTTAGAGGACACTTTGCCAAAATTTCAACATGAAAGCCTATTAATGAAGAATTTGCTTATAGATTGGGAAAAAAATATATAAAATATCATTTGGTAGGTTGTCTAACTTGTTTCGGTTTGTAGGGATGAGGTTTGCTTTGTCTCTATGCCGATCACACTTTCTTTGTTAGGGGTGTGACAAAAATAAATCCAATGACCCAAATTAATTTTCTAGTGTGTTTAAAAATTTTAAAATTGAAAAAAAAAAGACTTTTTATACAAACACAATTGTTTAAAAAAATATATGATTTTCTTAAAAATTGTTGTGTCTATTTAAAAGTTAAATTTGAAAAGATATAACTTTTTATACAAATACAACTTTTTATAAAATATATGACTTTTCATAAAAGATTTGTATCAATACAAGGTCTTATTATTAATAAAACTTGATATTAAACTAGAATATAGAGAAGAATGGGAGACTATAAATTAATTTGATAAGGCATCCTTTCATTTTCTCTAAAACTTCTTGAAAGTTCTTTATAAGATATTACAAAAGTTACTGTTTATCAATCTCAAGGGTGCTTGTGACAAATCATAGGGGTGATTTGCCATACTCTGTTGCAAAACATAGTGAGGGACAAATATCACCTTAAGGACAATGTGGTAATTACACATTTTTTAGCATAATTTTCATCTTTCATATTATATATATATATTTAGCAATCTTGAGGTGATATTTGATTAAAAATGAAAACAACCCAAAAATTTATTTTCAAAATAATAGTTTGGAAACATGATTTAGATCCTTCATACCAATCGTGCTTGCCTAAACGGAAAGATTATGACATGATATATTGTGGATTTGTGATACCATTTTCTAATTTTTCAGATTGGGAGAAATACACAAATTAATATTTATATTAGTTTTGAGTATTTCAATTAAAAAAATTATAAATTTTATTTTGCAGAAGTATTCAAATGTATATCAAAGATAGAAAATATTAATGTTTTGAGAAAGTTTGGTAAGTGAATTGATATACTCTATCGAGTATATTATATTTTATTTTTGTTAACACTAATTATATATATATATTTGAGTGTTGTTTTGTCTAATTTAGTTACATGAATTAGATAAGTTTTATTTATATTGATGATTATCATATGGAATTTTAATGTTAATTAGAATAATTAATAATTATCATGTAAATTTTAATTTAATTAGAATGGATGATGGTTGTATATATTGGGAAATGTTAATTTTTATTAACATTGTTATTAGTAAATTGATATGAGAATGTTGGGATTATATCCTTATGATTTTTTTTTAATCATGATGTTTGTGAATTTTACAAATTATAAACTTATTATTAACATGATCATATCTAGTAGAGAAACAATTTTAAATAGTACACCCAACGAAATTATCTATTCAAATTTTGTCATATGGTTAACTAAGCATATGGAATGACGTAAGATAAGGTATACTAAAATAAATATTTACTAATTTCTATCTTAGATTTCATAAATGACTTTTAGAAAATTAGATTTGTCTGAACAAAAGATGAACTATTTATGAGTTCAAATGATATTGAAATTTAAAAAAAAAAAAAAGGTTAGATATTATCTTGGAATCAAAGTAGAGTACGTAGTGGGGTTTTATCTGTGAAGTTCTTAAATTGTTATCAAAATTTAATAACTTGGTTTTAAGAGATAAAGGACTCCATAGTATTTGACACAACTAAATCAAACAATGGATAATCAATTGTTTGATTGATTTTATTGATTTATTAGATTCTTGTAGTGTGTATAATTTAAATTGTACTAAAAGTAAATATGTTCTAATTTACGAACTAAAACACTAAAAAAGATATCCCAATATTATTTATTGAGAGTTAAGGATTGTCTTATAATATTGTCATAACTGACCTTTCGGCAGATATTTGGAAAAAAAAAAAGAGATTAAATTGATTCCCAAAATGAATTTTGAAAATCAATTTACTGGAGTTACCACTAAAATTTTTAACAGAAAACTTTGGAAAGCCAATTTAAAACACAAGAAAAGGCAAAGTGGTTAGCAAAAACCGAGATGGGTCCAAGAGTCTATTTGAGTGTGGGGAAGGTTTTAGGCACCCCGCAACACCCGTCCCTAAGGATGATTACGTTAAACTAGTCAACTAAAATAGAATATAGCCTTAAATTTATCTCAATTACCCTTTTATTGACATGGATGCATGTTAAGTAGAGAAGACAAAAACAACAGTACTGCAAGGAAACAAATAGACATTTACAAAGGGCAAACTTGACCTAGGATGAAAGCGTAGGGCCTACATATCCTATAATAGGGATCAAAGTCCACGTAGTTCGACTAAACTAGCGTGTCTTGTAGGTTTTTTTATATTTTTGTGAAAAGAACATGAAAGTTGAAATTAAATAGATTTTCATAAACCAAACAGGATTAGAATTTGATTGGTGTGTTTTAATTTACAAAATCAATCTAATATCACTTCCTTGCCCTTTTCGTTTTATCTCTCTCTTCTCTTCTTTTTTTTTTTTTTGTAAGTTTTGGTTCATTTTGGAATTTTGGCCTTTATTTTGAAGCTAAGATGTTTGTGTTAAATTCCTCAAGGGTTTCAGCTTATAATCAGCAGGCGAAGTATATAATGATTAATCGCTAAATGCCTAAGGAGACTAGGGTCTCACACTACCTTTGTGATTAACTCATAAATATTCGTGAAGACTAATGATCTCACACAACATTTAGAAATTATTTGATTTCACTATTATTTATTACTATTTGTTTACCTATTTATCTTAGAAAACATGTATTAACTCTCGAAGCCTAAGAGCCTGAGAATCTCACATAGCTTTTACTTATTAATTCCAAAGTGCCTAATGAGGTCAGTAGCCTCACACGACAACTTTTCCAATGTAATGCCTAATTAATTATTTTCTTAAAAAAATCATTTTATCTATTTATCCGTATGATTCTTATCATTGTTGTTAAGGTGTCTTTATCCTCTTTTATTTTTTCTATTTTTTTGAAAAATCATCAATTTTATAGTTTAAAGAGACTAAGGTCTCACATAGCCTAAATGTCTGAGGAGACTAACGGTCCTACACAATAACCCCTTTTTTTTTCCTTTTTTTAAAATATTTTTTAAAATAAATAAATAAATAAAATTTAGAATAAATCATTTTTGCATATTAAAGTTATTTATTCATTTGATATAAAAGAACTATGCATTAACTTCCAAAGCCTAATGAGACTAAGATCTCACATGGCTTATTTGATTATCTTTTCAATGCTTGAGGAGATTAATAATCTCACATGGTAATTTCTAAAATAAATTAAATAATTAAATTTTGGAAATCATCTTATTCTTACAATATGGGGAGATTTCCATTTTATTTGGAATGTATATATAGATTTCTTTGCATTTCAAGACTCCATCAATTTTGTAAGTTTCAAAATTATTTTATTTGTTCCCTTGCTTTATTAGTTAAACTTCCTAAAGCTTATGAGATTAAATGTCTAACATGGATATTCTAAATAAAATAGTAAAACACTGAAACAAACTAAGAAGAAAAAGAAATTGATAAATGTGATAGTAACAACTACAATAACATGTATCCAAGTAGCTTAAACCATATAACATTCAAGACTAGTGGGGCCCGTGACTTGCTAACACCTAAATCCACGCACTTGAACTTCCCAGGAAAAGAAAAACATCTTCCTCTTGGTTCCTCTTTTGGTCACCTTGTATATATATATACACATACATATATATATATAGATATTCTTTTTTCCTACTTATTTATCACTACTTGACTTTTATCTTTAGTTTTTTAATCAGTAAAACACCAGCTTGCAACCATTGAGTTGAACTTAGTAGAGGTAGATGATAGGACACGCTGGTGTTGCACACTTTAAGCTAGATTTCAGGCAGCAAGAAAACAATGCAACATGTTTCAGCCATGTTCGAACAACATATCGAGGTATTATGCAACAGATTTTAGCACCCTTAGCAAAGACTCGACAGCGAAACAGAACGGAGACTGCAGTCGAGTTTCAGCATGCTTCCATGACAGACCATAAAAGGGATGTGCAGCAACAGGAATTAAAACTAAGGATAGAAAAAGAAAAGAAGCAAGGCTGCAATCCATGGAACCCGACAGAAGCTTTCAGCATTCCCACCCTTGTTTGCCCCTGTTTTAATGCGTGTGAGTAGGGGATCCCTCACGTGACATGGAAGAAAGAGGTGAAGAGGAAGGAGAAGCCATGAACAAAGCTTTGATGGGATCTCTCTCACACACATACACTCACACAGTGAAGAGGCCTCAACAAAAAACAACAAGTAGAAGGAAGAAGTGAAAGATGAGGTGGGCGAAACGGAGAGAGGGACCGAAAACATAAGAAAAAACAATCATACAACTACTATACAAGGCATGAACCATATGCAAAGCGACTAACCTAGTAGGCTAACGAATATGGCTCAGCAATGGTACGACTTCTGCCCTCTTAATGTCTTCACGTCGATTCTTCACCCTCTCAACTCAAGTTCTTCCTTCGTGTTTTCTAGTAGGTAGAGTATAGGTTCCTTTCACCTTTCTCTGTTAGGTTATGTCCGTGCTCTTTGTCTCACACTTCAAGCTCTCTTAACTAACTTGCCCTCCAGCTTCTCTCTATTTTTTTTCTCCCTTCGGCATCCTCTCTCGCATTCCTTTTATAAAGGCCTCCATCATCACTCCACGCTCTGCTCTTGTCTCTTTCGCCGGCCTGCAAAGGAGACTGTGGACTACATTAGAGCAGTAACTTGCAGGGGAGGTGCTTCTTTCTCTCCCTTCTTTGGTGGGTAAGTTCATGTATCACTTTCTCTCTTTGCTTGGCCGACCTTCCCCCTTTTTTTCTTTTTTTGATTTTCTGATTTTTATTGCTATTACTATTAATTAATTTTTTATTTTTTTGGATTTTCTAATTTTCTATTTTGTTTTCTTATATATATATATTATTTTATTTTATTTTTTATAATTTTTACTTTGATTTATTATTATTATTAGCTAATTTTGTTTTTAGGTTTTGAGCTTATTTAATTGCCTCCCCTTGTTTATTTTTAATTTCAAATTATCCCTATTTCAAGATGTCATTTGAGTTATGTTATTATTTAACTTTCCCTATTTTGTTTAATTATTAATTAATTGGTAACTCAATTAATCAAATAATCTTAATTAAGGATAGGGTGTTCATAGATATATTAAAAATAATATGAATCTAGGATTAAAATTCAAGAAACTTATATAATATTGGATAGATATATTTTAATTAGTTGGATAACCGTATTCAGACTGAACTTTCTCTCTTATGAAATGACATATAACTTGTATATGTTTGGTCCTTCCATGAAGTACTTGATTGAAAGCAATTTGCATCGTTGCTTGATTATTGCAATAAACTCGGTTTGATTTACGTTTCGAAGTTTCAATTCTTGAAGGGGTTGCTTCACCAAAATATAAGAACTCAATCTAGCCCATGCTTATTATCAACAAAAATGGAAATTACCATAAGACCAGTAGACAAAAACCCAAAGCACAAATGTAACCGCCCAACCAAAGGTGAAAAGAAAAATAATCTGAATACATAGACAAAACACTTACAGTGTCACAAACAATATAATAAAATTTCATAAAGATGAGAGAATAAATGACTTTCCAATGAAGGTTACAAAGTGGGGAAAAGCTCTCTATTATAGGCTACTGAGTAATAATGTGTGGCGTCAAAACATTGCTTTTATTTGTTCATACTCATGTTTTCCACTTTTAATAAAATTAAAAATAATTGCTAATAAAATTTAAAAACAATCACTTTTATTAATTTAATACTATAGGGTCCGTATGAACAGAGTGCATCGCAATTACAACCACTTTTATGGTTAGATGTGTGCATCATTAATATAGCCCTAATTCAATGTTTCGAAACAAGAAAAACTTTGTCCATAAAAACTGACAATTAAAGATATGTGTGAGAGTACGATATTTGGGAAAATATCAAACAGTGATAACATACTTATGTGATAGATGAGATGATATTTTAATCTAATTAAATTATTAGAGAAACTTAATTTAATTTAATTAATATTATTTTTTATTATATTTTGATTAGACTAGAACCCCACTTCATTTAAAGATAATCGGCTATCAAAATAATAATTGTAGATATCTATGTATTCCAATAGATTCTAAGAGAAATATGTAATACTGAATATTAATCATGTGCATTGTCATTTCCATTGTACTATCAAGAGTATAACAAATTGACAAAGATATGGACAGGTGTCCTGGAGATTTTAATGCATTTTATAATTTTATAATTTTATTTTAATAATTTTTTTATAAAGAATTATCATAATATACAAAAACATACTAATATTTAAATAATTTCTCATTAAAGATGATATATCTTTCAAAAATAAACAAATATTAACTATTTACAATCTATTTTTTATTTATTATAATTTTTCTTTAATACTATTATGTATAAAAATTTAAAATAGTAATGTATATTTATGTATCATTATTTTTTTTTCAAAAAAAAAAAACTAAAGTTGAATTAAAAATATATATGTAGTGTATTTTAAATCATTAAAACTTTATTCAATGATCTAAAATTGTTACATGACAAAACTAGAGGGATCCCTACATTTTATTTAATCAAATTAATATGTTAGCTTAAGTGAAAGAACTCAATTATTGACAACAAAGTTCATTTTTTTGGTTAACAAATTCAATTAGATAAAATTATCTAACACAAATACAAATACATCTCCTGGTGAAAGTAATCAGTTTAATTGCATAAAATCATAATTGTGGCCTTGAGATGTTGTAGCCTAGAAGAGGCTTTTGTTTTTCTCAACCTTTACCTTGGTTCTGTGCTAATTAAATCAGGAAGTCTTCTCCTGGAGATTTAAGATGTTGCCCTTGTATTTTCAACTTGACAACCCTAACTTGGTATTAGAGCCTTACATGAATGAGAAATACAACTAAGAAGGTTAGTAAAGTAAGAGAGTAAGAGAAAACCTATAAAAACCCATACCTATGGAAATCAAAACTACAACTCAACCATAGAACCAATTAGGCTTTCCTCAATCTCTTTCCATTTCAGAATCCTGCCTTATTGCAAATGCTCATAAGATTGATAATCTTGTTGAGATATGTTACAAAGATCTACCCCCTAGCTAACACCTTGAAGATATCCATCTTCCTTTGATGAATCTCTATCACCTTTATACCCAAGATCGTTCTTGGGGTAAAGTCTTCAAGAAGCTCATTTATAAGCCAAAAATTCCTGTTAAATATTATGTTTATTCTTCTAATATGAACCATTGTGAACTTCCATCTTCCACTCAAGAGCAATGTGTTACTTTTAAGATCCCTTTAGAATTCATCAACCATAGGATAGCTCAAGGATACTCTCATCTACCTATGGGTGTTATTTGCCACTGCATCTTATATCATGGCTACAAAGGACTTCCGGTTATTGCTAGAATTGCAATTTTGGACACCACTTATACTACTTACCAAACAGCTCTTATAAGAATTGCTTTGACAACTCTCAATGCAAGCATTGTCATTTTGACAATCTATCCAAATTTCAACATCAAGCATTTTGATCCAACTCTTAAAGATCAGTTGAAAGTTCAAATTTAAATCACAGGAATTGACTAGGATTCTCAAGCTTTCATGGCTACCCTTCATCACTAGATGGTTTTTAGGGTTCAACATCATGTTATGGATCTCCATCTTCCTAATCACACCAATGATGCTTTCATGATTGTTGCTAAAAGATATGATGTTCTAATAATCATATAGATCCCAAAGCAAATCTCTTGAAATGATCTCCTTCAGCTTATGCTAACTAAGTGGGTCACCAATTACAACTAGCTTCATATCTATAGTAAGCCTATCTTTACATTTGAACCACCAGTTTGTATCGACTGCTTAACGGATAAGTAAAAATAGTTTTTAAGAAACTTGAAGAATTTACTTCCCAAGCTTTTCGTGCTCCTTCATTTTTATGATAGATCATGTCCATCACTTTTGTAATAGTTCAGGAGATAAAGAAACACACCATCCCTATCTCTTAATTTAAGACTAATGGGAAATCGATATACATTTCTCATATCTACGACCATTTCATTTGGGATGTCAACAAGTTGTAGCTGCCATGTAGATTATCCTCCAAATAGTGATAGTGAGATAGACTTTTCGTCATATGATAGTGGCTTTGAAGAACTCTCTCATGCATATGCCCACAATACACCTGTTAAGTATAAATGATGGCAACAATGTTGTTAGTGAGAAAAACAAAGACTACAGGAGGAATAAGAAAGAATAGAATCAAGTCTTGCCACCCTTCTTAACCCTTAAGGCACCATAGAAAGGATAAAGATATTGATTGGAAGCCTTGGGTTATTCTAAACCTTGCCACTGCACCATCTAGAGAAGGGATTCTAATCAACCATATGAAAGATACTAGCTGTTTTAGAGAACCTCAAGAAACCGTTGCTGATATATCTCCTTAATTTGTTGAACCTCATGCTTCTTTTTGCAAGCTTGACATTATAGGATTGACTCCATCTAATCCCATACCATTTATGATGTTTTCACCTCATAATCCATCATATGAGAATCTTTTCTTAGCATTGGAGAGATAGGCTAGCGAAGATAAGATTACCACTAGGCTTATGTTACCTTCAACAAAGTTTTGCCAATAGGGAATTATGAACCAATCCATGCCCCTAAAAAGATGATATATAGACAGCAATAGACCCATGAAAGAGTTAATCAACTTTCTCTCCAAATTAAACAGTTAAGACTTAAGATACAAGAGAAAATTAAGACTTTAGACCATGAACTCTAATAATATATTTCCTACAATTATTATAGTCTTGAATTTACAAAAAAGAAGTTAGATATAAAATATTTTCAAGAACAACTTAAACAGATTAAGGCAGACATGAGATTTAAACCACTTTCAACCATTACACCATCCATTTCCAACCTAGCCACCAGTTTACCAAACTAGCTATGTACCATCTTCTCCTTACCTATCATACCCTTCATAAGAAGATTATTCCAAATGTTTCATGATGACCCATGAAATCTTTAGAAAATCATTCTTATTCTAGGTCACCTCACAAACTACCTCATATTCCATAAACTTTTGTAGCCACTTATTCTTACTTAACCACCTCAGCTTTCTTCCCTGCCTATGGAGGACCTTAAACACAAGGGTCTCCTTTACCCAGAAAAACCTCTAGATGTGGCTATAGTAGAACCCTATGATCACATTGTCTTTAATCAGTTATGCACTAACTCTAATATAGAAGAAGAAACTCCATCTATGTGGCCTGTATCAGATGAATCTCAACATTTGGAAGACATATCAGAATTTTACATGATTGAACTTGTTAACCTTCCATAAGATTATGATGATTTGCCCTAGTCCTATGTTGTAGATGATGATGAACATAAAGTTCAATCCTCAAATTGGGACTTTACTTTCGCCAAACCTGCAAATGGTCCATGATTCACCATTGTTGATGTTCAACCCTACTAGAGAAGAGACTGTTTACTTAAGTTTGGAGCCCAGATTGACTTACAAATGTTAAGGACTGGTACACATCTTCCTGATGTCATTCATGAGTTTGTCTTCAGATTCACAACAACTTTCAGAGAATGGTTCCAATCTTTTAAAGAATATCATCAACTCCAACTTCTACATTTGAAACATCCTGCTGCTATACTGGGTGTAATTCATAGAGTTTATTAGAGAATTTCAACTCATTGACAAACAAAAGAGAAAAGAATATGTTGAAATGAAGTGTTATTCCTTGAAAAAAAAATGATATGGAAAAGGATATGAGAAGAATGATACAGCGATGTTATCTTTTGAATGGCTTCAATGATTTTATGCTTTGGCATATTTTCATGCCAGATAAACTACAGTTAGAATTAAATAGAACCTTACATGCCCTTCATTAACCTATGACTGATATCTCCCTTGGGAAAATATATAAGCTTGTTCTATCTACCCTTGATAAACTCTATGAACAGCAAAAATTATTTCATTCAATTCTTTATAGCAAACCTAAATTCCCGAAGATATGTTAGAAGCCATATTTAAAGATAAGTACAAAGACAAACATCTTTGCTAATGTAAGCTAAAAAGGAAATCTCATCTCTTGCAGTATCCCATTTGTTCCAAATACTCTAAATGAAAAAGACCACTTAAGTACTTTAGAAAAAGCAAGCTTAAGAAAATTTGGAAGAAGAGAACTAATGCTTGTTACATTTGTAAGAACATTTTGCAAGATAGTATCCTAACAAAACTAAACAAGTAGTCATGATGATCGAGTAGATTTGCATGCAAATTCCACTCAAAAATCATGATCTTGAAGATATTCTCACCAAACAAAGTCAACCTAACGAAGATAGAATCATTGTCTTGCCTGATTTTGATACTAATTCTGATTCTGACTCTGGAGTTGATAATCATTTTGACCACTACTCTGGCCATTTATATAATATTCAACCCTTTCAACCCATACAAAAATCCCGTATCTTCCCTGCCATGACCACTACGAATGAGGACATGACTGGCATGGGGAATAAGATAAATCTCACCCTTGTAAGCCTATTAAACACCTTAAAAGATTTGATTACAGTATGAAAAAAATGAAATTATCAATAGATAGAACCAAGACAAAAAATATTCATACCTATCAAAAATCAATTTCATTCTTATGTAGAAATTTGGGCAAGGTCTCCCCAAAAAATTTAGACCTCTCAAAATGTCTATAAAGAGA
Organism: Delonix regia; assembly: GCA_037074485.1. NCBI lineage: Eukaryota > Viridiplantae > Streptophyta > Magnoliopsida > Fabales > Fabaceae > Delonix > Delonix regia. Next base: position 9,662,508 of record CM073453.1, read on the forward strand.
AAACTTGATATACAATAATAAAGAGAGATATGCTCTTAATAATGTTCACAATAGACTACTATAATCAAATACAGACTTTATGTAGGAGCCACTAGATTAGAAATATAGACTTTACAATAAAGAATGTCTTGACTTTGTGAACAATTCAAGGCTCACCCAAAAAAGACACTTGCTAAGCTCTTAGTTTGTAGGTGAGGGTCTAAAATAGTGCTACCATATGAAATATGTTAAGCAATAAGGGGTGAGAGAAAACTCAATGAGCAGAAAATACTAATTAGCAAAGGAAGGGGTAGACTAGGTACGATAGAGGTTTTTTTTTCACAACCAATTGTTATCTTGTAATTTGAACACAATTAAAAATTAATACAAACAGTATCAGAATGTGGAAAACATTGTTAAGCTTTACATGATACCTTAAATGAAAATATAGCAAATTCTAACAAAAATGAATCAATGTGATACAACATAAGAGTGTAGGAATCAAAACAAAATGCTTGGGAATATCCAACAGAACCATTAGAAGTACAGATAAACATAACTAACTAAAGGCTAGCATAATCAGAATAGATTAGATACCATTCATAAGCTTTAAGTTTGAAATAAATAGAATAAGGACCTCAGGCCTTAAACAAAATATCATAATGTTAGCAACATGCCCAGTCATATTAGAATATAGATCGTATTGCACCATGGTTAACGTCTACTATCGTTAGCTATAGGGTCCTGTCATAGATGAATATATAATTGAAAAAAGTAGAAGTTAGAATTAGATTAAGTTTAGAAGTCCAGAGTCAAACTTATTCAAGTATACAGAATATGAGTAATTTAAAATTTTAGAGTCAGAGTACATCATAATATAGAATTAGACCACGTTATATTTGTGAAATCAAAGTACTTCATGAACATAGAATCAGAGTACTTTAGAAATGTCAAAAAATTTATCAAATACTCGATATTTCCAAATACGGATAAAACTTAGTTAGAATTTAAAGATTTCATAATATTCAAAAAAACAGAATAAAATAGATTAAAACCTTAAAATCAAAGTAAATTATAATTACAATTTCATAATACTTCATTATTAAAGAATTATAGTACTTCATAAATGTAAATTCATAATGCTTCAACATATGGAATAGAAAAGTCCAAAATTCAAAATCATTATAAATCTGAAGCTTATAATAAGTGAAATTCATATTTGCAAATCAAAATAAATTCATAAATCCAGGACTTTCAAAATATTTAGAAAATATAGATGATATTTATAAATCTCAGGACATCTGCCCCAGGGCACAGGAAGTTCAAATAACAATATTTTTTGGAAAGAGATAGCGTAAAATAGAAATCCACAAAACTAGCATTATCTACTCACGTGGCTAGAGCACACTCAATTCACTTCCATACATAGTAGACACAGTGTGACATCTATGATCCTAAAAACATGAGATACACTTTTAACATTGTATGCTAGGAAGTATAATAACTCAAGTAAATTCTAATGGCAATTTCCATATTAAACTGATTACAAGTGAATGACATCCTCAACTATTTCTACACTTTTCCTTTCTATAAGGTCACCATCATTCTCCCTAATGAAATTAATTGCCATAACTAGCATATACATGCACATACATTTAGGAAATGCTCTGAGAACCCAAACGGGCCATAAGTTTAAAATTTTAATTCTTTCACAATGGCCAACACTAATATTTTGCATTAAAAATATTCCAAGATTTTTGTAATGCCCTTGTGCTTAAAATTCACATATTTTCCATCAAATGAGAATTTGATTGTCTTGGTCCCAAAATCAAAATAAACTCATCCATACATAGTTCAATATAAACCATTCTTAATTTGCTCATTTCTCCATTCGTAGCACTTATCAACAGAACCATTTTCAACATTGAAACATTAGAGTCTCTCAGGTTATAAATGGCACTAATCACCTTTGCCTAACATCATTATTTATGTAAATACTAAGAATATTTAAACATACCCAAAATGGGTCAATTAATCCATTCAACCAAGCTCTTAAGATGCCAATCTCAACCAATGGCTTTAAATTTGTACCAATCATAACCAAAGTAATAATCAATAATTATGTTCACCCCCATTGCATTTTCCATCCCTTTTATATCAATGAAAATCCAAGAAAATTAGGAAAAATTATGAAATGCACTAACCATTCAAAATGATAACTCTTATTCACCTTAATCCTTCCTTAGATGCTTAATGAAGCTAAAGGAGTTCAATGACTTTGAATTTCACCATCCTACAAGTACCAACACACATAACTAAATTGAAGTTTTTTTATTCTAGAGCTAAAACTCAAAATTAATCACTAATTTTTGGGGGGGAAAAGTTTGAAATTTACTAAGGGTATGAAGCCCCAACTCAATTTGATGAGACCACACCAAATTGAGCTTTAAATTTAGACTTTTGAGCATGAACTGTAACAAATTTAGGGTTTTTTTAATTTTGAGCCAAATTAATCAAATTGACCAATGGATTAAATAGAGAAAGGTGCAATGTAAAGCCTTAATTCGAAGATATCACACCGAAATTAATCAATTTTTATTAAAAAAAAAACACGCCTTAAGCACTGTTGAAAAGGGGTTTTAGATTTAAAGCTTAAATCATGAAATCAATCATTGTAAACAAGGGAGAAAGGGCTGAAATACCTCTTTGAAGTGAAGCCTTACAAAAATTAGAAGAAAAACAAAATTATTCCACTTAAATTTGTGCCGAAATCATGCCATACTGAAAATTCATGTTTTTTTGGAATAGGAACTAGTCAGGCTGGCGAAGAAGCTTTAATGACAAAGTGACACTAGCAATGATGAATCACTAAAGAAATGGACAGAGGTAGCAGCTAGAAGGAGAATTGATGAGGAAGCCATGCATGAAAAAGAAAACATGATAGAGTAAAAGAAAATATAATAGGGACAAATTTGGTAATTCATATAGGGACATATGTCAACAATTAGAGAGGGAAAAAAATTGCTTTAAAGCTGGTCATGGGTGGATTTGAACTTGGGTACCATTAGATGTATGGGTGTGGCTTAGCCACTTGTGCCAGCCTCAAGCTCAAATATAATATTATTTCAATTTATATTTAACTCTTCTTAAATCTCCTTAGTCTAACATCCCTTCAATTATTTAAAATTTATACTTGCTTTAAGTGCATTTTCTTCTTTTCTCTAACTCATAAAATTATATACATTTTTTCCTTACCTAAAATAATTATTTAACATATAGATTTCATGGGTGTTACATTCCCATACCTTCATCTACTCATCCTTCTAGATAAATTTGCAAAACCCATTCCAACCATTGCCCTTCTTGATACAACCTCATAGATTATAATAATGAACCCTTCATTATTACTTCCAAAAGCCTAGAGAAAGCATTCAACATATTTCAAGGCATCTAATGACTCTATCTTTAAAATTTCCCCGGTCACAAGACATAAGGTAGGAATTAAGTTTTTCCCCTATTGTGTTGTTTGGACCTATGTCCTCAGAAGTCACATCACAGATGAAGATATCATGATTGGCATGGATGTCTTTACCAAAGTAGAAAAAACTTCAAATTTGACCCACAGGAATTCGTTATAAAGTGATGTTCAAATCATTCATAGATGTGCCAAAGATGTATCAACTTCATTCTACTCCACCCCTTCACAAGGAAATTAAATAACAACTTTTACCCCATTGTCCTAAGTCTCATGTAGATTTCTAGCATTCTCATCCTCTCTGGAAAAATGAAGAGTTATTTATTTATTTATTAAACTACCATTTAAGAAGAATGAGGATATTAATACCACAAAAGCCACTCATCTAGGAATAACCCTGATGACCTTTTATTGGCAAGAGATAAGTGTGATTCCTTATTAAGACAAGGATTAATTGAGCCTACCAAATCTAATTGGGTGTGCCAAGCCTTTTAAACATGCACACAAAATAACAAAGAGAATAAAATGAAACTAACACAAATAGAAAAAATGATATTTACAATCAGTGTACTTGACCTAGGAAGAGAGGCTATGGCATACATACCCTACGATAGGTATCAAAGTCCACATAATTCATCTATAAATGCATGTCAATGGGTTGTGTTTTTAATTTTTGTGAAAAGACCAAAGTAGTAGAAATTAAACCAATCTTCGCAACCAAAATGATTTTGAGATTTGGTTGATGAGTTTTAGCTTGCGTGTGTTTAGTATCCAATTACATATTCATTACATGATGATTACAAAGGACTAAGAAAACATTCATTACAATCAAGCTCAAAGGAATTTGACAACTTAATCTTACTAGTCTTCCAATTTTTCAATCCTTGCTTATGTGTCAATGCCTCTTAGCCATGATTATCAAGTTTAAGGCTCACCATAATTCCATATCATTTGGATAGCCAATGGATCACACATGAAACATCAACATTAAGCTCAATGATTAATCATGTCACAATAATATAGACACCATAAGAGACATAATTAAGCCCAAAGTTACACACCAAAATAAACCCTATGTGACACCATCATATTACACAAAAATGGGCAGCCATATTATTTACCGTATTAGACACCAATTGACCTTAAATTGAACAGTAAAGTGAAGCAAGAGTGAGTTCCACCACTCTGTTTTCTCTAGTTATTGAGTTATGTATGATAATCAATGGTAAAGTGCTATATCACATAATAAGAACCCCAACATCAATTTATTTTACAAAGTAGACACATAGAGGGTTCACTTACTAAAAAATCAGCTCAAAATACCTTCTATATCAATACTGGAAAATCCACAAAGTTGACAATACCTGAGCAGTTAGATCACAGAGTTATGTGAACAAAGTTATACAAATGGCATATGAATTGGTCACTATAAATTCCATAAAATTTCAAAAACGTCAATTACATTCTACACGACATGTATACTAAATTTCATCTTAAAAGGATGTATAAAAACTTTCTAGAAAATTCAACAATTTGACCCATGGTAAAATTCACTGAAATAGAACAAGTTTAGGACAAGCAATATTGTTCACCACTCTTCCACTACCCATCCTGGCTCAAAAATCAGTGGAAAATTCATCATGAATCTACACATATGAAATAACTTTGATATTGAATTTCAAGGTAAAATGACATCATATGAAGTACCAGAAAATTCACAAAAATTCGCATAAACTATATTGAGCCTAAAATTGGATATCTATTAGGCTGCATCTACCTTTACCCTTCTAAGAATCTGTTTGAGTGGGCTATGAGTGATAGAGTTACGTCTTATCTTTATTTTAATTTCAAAATATTTTAGGTCAGAAATTTTAAATATATTAGATTGTTTTAATTATACCCAGCAAATGTTGATAGAAATGTATATAAATAAATAAAATTCTAAAATTTTACATCAAACTATTTGGTTTATAAAAGAGTAATGATAATAATTTAGATAAAATTAATTTATAAATTACGTAAATCTAATCTCACTATTTACTGTTGTAAAATTAAAACTTTAATTAGGATAGAATATTATAAGAATATAACATTTTGAGTTCACATCAAAATTAATAAATTATGATTAATTCTAAATTATAACATTTCAAGACAATTTTTTTTAATAAAATAAAGGATCTCGAAAAGAATAAAATTAAGTTCTCAAAATATTGCATATGGATGCAAAACTTTTCACATTGGAATATTTAATGTTTTGTTTATTTTTTAATTATATAAGATTCAAAAAGTCACGCTTTCACTCTATTTTGTTTGTTTTGTTTTTTTAAATGTCTTCTTTCTTTTGCGTGTGCATTGCACATCAAAGAATCATCATATATGGAGTTTATTGGTTATATACTCTCCTGCTTATCTTTAGTCAACAGCAATGTTATTATTCACAAGTAACAATATACGAAAACAATTTAGCAACATATAACGAACTTGGATTTCTTGAATTTCTCCAGATGATGTGGACTGTCAGTTAATTTTATCGATTTTAGTAATAAAAAATTACTTATTTTGGTATCCAACTTTAAATGTAGACCATTAGATATACGCACTTCTTTAATACTAATAATCTAATTTGCATATTTATAAAAGAATGTAAGATATCCGAATTGTAATATATCAATCATTTGGTTATTTTAAAAGGAAGGTAATGATCAAGCAGAGAAAAAAAAAAAAAAAAAGAGAAGAGACGGTAGTTAATTGAATACTGTTAATACTGTCATTGTAAAATATTTAATCTCTTATAACTAGCAAAAAATATGCCCCTTACCAAACTTGGGCTATATTTATAATTGGTAAGTTGAAATATTCCTAAATTATTAAAATTCTTCTAAGTACTATGACATCATCATTATACACATTTTAACTGCTATTATATTCCAAGAGTATTGTATCTGATAATTCACATGTTAGGGTAACTTTTGAAGTATTACATACACTTTAATCACTATTACATTCTAGGAGTACAATATATCCAATAATATGTCTGGCATTAAATCTAATGAGTACAATGCTACTTTCATCTTCTAGAGATAGAATTTTTTTCTTTAAATTAGTGGCTCATAATTGTTTTTTTAATTTTGTTTCTTATATATAAGATATTTTTTAATTTAGTCTCTCAAAATATTTTCTTCTCAATATGATTGCTTAGAAATGAGTATTTCTCAATTTGGCTTTTTACAAATAAAATCATTATCAATTATGTCTTCTATCAATATATTGTAATTGAATTTAATTGATAAGATAGCATTTTAATTTTTTTTTATGGCCTTTGAGTAATCACTACAAAAAAAAAAAAGCCTTCATGTTGATTTTTTAATGGCTTTTACAAGGGTTTTGACTGTTGTATAAGGGTTTTACAATGGTTGATGAAAACTTTACATAAACCACTATCACAAATAAAACAATGATGTTTTTCATTAACCCTTATAAAAGTCGTTGCAATAGCATGTTCTTGCGATGGTCAAATAACCCTCGTAAAAGTTGTCATAAAAACATGTTGTTACATAAATAAAAAGTGTTGTAGTGATTGGTTTTCCGATGGTCGAAAAAACTATCATAATGTTTCGTCTTTGCAACAGTCTATTTCAACTGCCGCTGATATTTATTTTCTTTTAAAAAAAATATTATGCTTTAATTTTTGTGTCAATTTTTCTTAAACCAATATTCTATAAATATGAAAGTTTACCAGCAATCACAATAACACAATCTAGTACTCAAGTGAAGCCAACAATGCCACATTATAAATACCATTAGTTACAAAGTCAAACAACTAACAATAGTCTAGTTAAATACCTACAAAGTCTAACAACAAATAGTTGTTAACTTTTAACATAATCTAGAAGTCATCCTAACCAGTTAATTAATCCTACTAGAAGGACTTAGCGATTGATTTATAGATGGGTTTGCATTGCCTTGCTCTCTAGGTCCTTAAAAGTTGAAAATAAAGTATAATAAGCAATAAATTGAATAGTAATGATAAAAGAACATTACAACATATGGCGTATACAAAATGAAAAGTTTAGATAAATACCTTATGAGATAATATTAATGCAAGATCTCGTGGCAAATTGCCTTGCACATTTCTAAAGAGAAAAGACAAGATTGTACTTGTTCATTGTTGTTCTGCTAACACCTCAACAAGTTGAGCTCTTTGTTGTTCATCTAGTATATTTCTTTCTATCATCTCTATCCTAAGTGATGCAACTTCATTTTGTAGCTCATGGTAGGAAGGCTAAGGTGGCAAAATCTCATTAGCATGACGTTCAAATACTTGGGACAAGCAAACACCCATTTCTATTCCTCAAACTTGCCCAAAATACTTTTGAGTCCCCAAAGCTAGTACTAATGAGTCATGTAACAAAATTTCTCATGTATAAAAGCCAAATGCCTCAAACTCAACTATCTTTTTCTACAAATTCATTCAAAATAAAAGTACAATAAAATATTTCAACATTAAACCATTTGAAGTGAATCAAAAATCAATAATATAATCTTACAAAGTCTATGAATGTACATCAATAACTTAAACATCCTTATTTATAAATGATCTATCAGCCTTCTTATACACTGTGGTCCAAACCTCTCCTTAAGAAACTAGACCTTCACACTCTTCCTCCTACATTTGTTTTCCATAATGTAACATTTCAAGCAATTATACAACATTTGAGTGTAAAACTTTTTACTAATACAAACTCACTATCTCATATTATTTTCACACAAGACTTTTGGATCCACTAATGTGTGGAATCATTTGTTTCCTTCTATTTTCCTTTTTTTTTTTTTTATGATAGTGACCTTTTATTTGACAAAAGCATATTAATTAGATCATCTGACATTAATACAAAAACAAACTAGTAAAGAAAAAATATATAGAGTGTTATTATACCTTAGTTTTTGGATTGAGTCGGTAATCAACAAATGATATTCATTTGTCCCTTTGAATGTCTCATTTCTCATTTTAGTCCTATCATCTATGTATGTAAATAGCCAAGAGAGAAAATCTTTCCACTTGCATCCCAAGAACTCAAGAATATTTTTCTAATGAACCTCCTTAACAACAAACCTTGCCAATAATATATATATATATATATATATATAAATGATATAAAAATCATTATAGAAATTGTTGAATTCATATGGAAATTGGATAGAAAATGCATTATTACCTATATTTGATTTTGAATATATTATTTTTGTATTCAAGAGGAGCTAACTTCCATTTATAGTAACAAATAGATAACTTAATGAAGTCTTTCACAATACTCCTATGAAAGAAAGCCAATAATCCACCTCCTTCTCCAGTGGGCTGGTTGTTGGGGTTGAATGACACGATCACCCTTTGACCCCTTGGTAGAGCTCAAATGTAATGCAATGTTAAGTGCCTACTCCTAACTTGACCATTCTTATCTACAATTTTTAAGTTAGTCATGGACATAAAAATCCTAATTCGCATTGAATCCCAATAATCAATGTGAACACCTTATCTCTAATTAACTAATTATTTAATTAATTGATTTATCAATTAATTAATAATTAAGCAAAATAGGAAAAATTAAGAATGACAAGATTCAAATGGCATTTTCAAGTAGGGGCGATTTGAAATTGAAAATAACTAATGGGGAACTTTAAGATGAATAAATAAATACTATCAAAATAAAAATCATAAAATAGGCAAATAAAAAAGAAACAAAATCAGAAAAAAAAAAGTAAAAAAAAAAAGGAAATCTAAAAATAAAATAGAAGCAAGCAATAAACAACAACAAAAAAAGTAGCTCTCACCTGCTGACAAAGCTGCTCTTCTATAGCCACACGCCTCCTCTGCAAGTCGGTGCCAACTGATGGAAGGACAAGAACAGATAGGGGAATGGTGGCTGGAATGTCTATAAAAGAGGGTTGGAGATGAAGAGAGTTGGAGAGACAACGAAAGCATAAAGAAAGAAAAGAGAGCTGAATACTGAGGAACAATAGAGAGAGCTGGAAATCGAGAGGAAAAAGAGTAAGTTTAAGAGAAAAAAATCAAAAGGAGCAAAACTGAGAATGAATAAGAGGGAGTGAAGAACTCCATGTTTTTGGAGCGAGAGGACAGAGAGTTTGATGTGGTTCGAGTGAGAAGAGAGGGAGGTGAAGAGAGGTCCTATCTTCTGATAACCTGACCAGAGTCAAAGAGAAACTGAGAGAGATCGAGAAAAAATGAAACAATCTAAAAGTAGTGAAGATAAACAAAAAAAAAAAAAAAAAAGAGAGAGGAAGAGCATGAGAAAAACCTGTGCAGTGGAGAAAGGAAACAGAGACCTCAAGTTGATGGGGTTGCAGAAAAGACTCCCCTGATTGCACATGGTAAAACAGGGTTAAATAGAGGCATAAAGAGGTACTCTGTCATCTATTATTGTTAACGTCTTGATGAAATACTGATTCAGTATTGTCTGTTTCCTCTTGTACCCGTGCACTCCATTTTCACTACATGTTATCTGTTCTATTTAAAGTAGTCGTTATATAGAGGTTTGGGAGTGTTAAAAGTTATTCCACCTCATTTTATACTAATATTTGGTCGTCAGATCCAATAAGAGCTTTTGGGGTGCTAGTTTTTTTCGCTTTAGTATAGCAAGGAATGGATTAAGGTGATAGGGTGTTTCATTAGTTCATCTCGAGTTGGGTCACGTGTGGGAGTTGTGTGTTAACAAAAGTTATTGCCTTCACATCTCCTCTTTTGTTTCACGTTCCAGCATCTCATTGTCTCCTGGTTCATTGATTCTGTTGTATTTCAGCATATTTTGTATTCTGTCATCATTGTTTTGGGCATGATTTGGGTTGTCCAATTGCATGGTTTTCCTCTGTGTTATAATGCATTTTCTAACTGTCCAAAGTTTAATTCCATATTCTAGTTGTTTTTGTTCTTCTTCTTTTTTTGGCATATGAAGTGTGTTAGCGTTGGAAATTATGCAGATAGGGTCCCCTTTGATCAAAATGAGGCTTATGCATATTATTTCTCCTTAAAATGGATTTTTTTTGTTGGCCATAGACATCATTAGTGTTGCTACTCTGGTCTTCGTTTTTTTTTTTTGGTTAAGGGGTTTTTTTTTTAGGAAATAGTTCTTTGTTGTCGTGTGAGAGTGTGGTCTTAATATTGAAAGTGAGCCTAGGGAGTGAGGCTTACATTCTGACATTACTACAATATCACTATTTGTTCTTTTTTTTAATTATTCTTTTATTCTGATCCAGTTATTGCTATAGAGGGGTTTCTTTTCTTTTTTTTCCATGAAATCTACTTCAAGTCAGTCTAAATTTATCTTTTGGACGTAGAAAACGATGATGACCTATAAAACACTACTTTCTATTATAAGGAAGCTTGACAGCGATAGAGTTAAAATTACAAGAGGGATAAGCTAACCATGTATGGAAATTCTACCCAGATAAATTTCCATTCCTTGGGAAATCTCTAACCATCCACATGATAGCTACACATAATTTGAGCATCTCATTAGTGAATGAATAAAAAGTTTCAACCCCCACATCCCACAACTTCTTTAGCTCTTCTATTAGCGGCTGCAAATGCACATCTATCTCTTTTCCAAGTGCATTTTTTCCAGGAATAATCATTGAAAAAATTAATGAATTTTGTTTCATACACATCCACGGAGGTAGTTGTAACATATGAGTACCATTGGCAAATGTTATAGGTTGTATCCAAATTGCCAAATGGCGTAAAACCATTAATGGCCTACTCTAAGCGTACATTTCGAGGATTTGAAGCAAATTGACAATTTGTGATATTAAACATTTTCCATGCCTCATAATCCTTTGGGTGTCATATAATGTTATCACTATTCTTGTCCATAGCATGCCACCTTAAGTGCACAATAGTTTAAATGTAAAGTATCTAAGTATTTTAGCAGGCATGTTCTTACACTTATTACCTTTTTTATTTGGTTTTCACCTTGATGTACACCACTTGCACAAATCTTTGACTCCTCTCCTCAGTATAGCATGTAATCATTAGAATAAACATGAATTTTTGTATACGTAATTATGAAATTTACCATTCAAGTTCTAGACCATGAGTTGTAATTCGACATTCTCCAGAACACTACATAGCAAGTTGTGGGTTGCCTTTATCTCATAATAAGTCCAGCTCGAGGCCCTAGGATTCCAATTAGAATTAAACGTCCTTTTCAACTTAGGACTCTGATACCATATTGCTTTTTAGGTTTTGTAGAGATAGAAGAAATACTATAATAATATTCAATCAATGCCAGCAAAAAAATAGTTTCTGATGAAGGCCATGTCTAAATCAAACACAAATTAACCGACCTAATCCTAATTAGACTTTAACTAATGTAATTGATCAAGTTATTTATTATTTACTTTAAAGTAATTAAAAAATAAATACATAAGAAATAAAATAATAAAATAAGGAGAAGATGCTGGCCACAACAAGTCAGTCCTTGTACTCGACAAATGTTATGACGATTTGAAAAACCAATCATGCCATATTGAAAAATGTGCTATGTCGACAAACTTCATGGAAAATTCAAAATAACTTATTGTGTCTTAAAACTTTTGTGCATGCTGTTAGATAGATAATATTCCAAGCTTGTGCATTTAAGGAACATGATAAATGTTTGGAATCCAAAAATCAAGGTCTCTTGAGATGATAAAGCTTTTAACTTTTTATGATAAGAAAACGGATGATGTTGTCTTGGAGAATGCCCCTCAAAATGCAAGATACACATCACCTAACATTCAAAAGGAAATTTTAGGTGTTTTGCTGAAAAAGTGCATAATGAAATTAGTGATGTAAAATTTTGTTTAATTATTGATGATGCTAGAGATGAATCTATAAGAGAACACATGATTGTTGTTCTTAGATTTTTTTATAAGCAAGGATTTATTAAGGAATGTTTTATGGATTACATGTGATAGATATTGCAGTTACTATTAAACAAGAAATTTGTTTAATGCTATCTCATCGTGAACTTAAAATTCAAAATGTCTAGGGTCAAGGATATTATGACAGAGCTAGTAATATGCATGGAGACTAGAATGTTTTACAAGCTTTAATTCTTCATCAATGTCCTTATGCTTATTATGTATAGTGCTTAGCTCATCTATTGCAACTTTCATTTGTGCTGCAGCTAAAAAAATAGTTGATGTTCATATTTTTCTTTAATACTTGACTACTATTGCAAATACTTGTGTTCTTTTTGCAAACACAAAGATAAATAACAAGTCACTTATACAACTAAAATTAGTCGTTTGATTGCAAATGTTGAGATTATGACGAGAAGGAGGTTCAACCAAATTTGCATGTTACAAAGACTTGGTCATGCCGGTGACACAATTTTGAAGAACCATTTGTTCTTTTGTGTGAGATTAAACTAAAGTTTTAGTGCGAGATTTTGTATCACTACTTTATGATTATTTCTTCTTAACTATTGTGAAGGTTATTCCATAGCGAGATCTAGACTCACTAGCAATGCTTCAGACGCAGCTTGATGTGGATATCCCAGTCATTGGTCATACCCATTAATCTACTACTTACAGACATGAAGGTGGTGTTGTTATAAATCCAAGTTTCGTAATTGGCACCTTCAGCAGCATCACTTGTGACGTGAACCCTAGTTTTTCCTCATATAGTATTCGGTGGGTTATGTAAGAGAAATAGTGGTGGCAGAGGGGGATTCCACTTCTTTTTAAGCCATATACAAGAAAAGAAATAAATAAAACGTTAAACACTCAACTATAAAAAGTTTTGCATTTAAATACTTTACTTTCTAATTTTTGGTTTTAATATTTCTGAGATCCTTTTTTTCTTGTAAGAAAAAGCATGTCCTGAAAGGGTGCAGATCCTCTCCCATAGCAGTTGGTATAGTTGGCTATCCCCACCCTTCATTTATTTTTTTACATTTTTCGATGTATTAAAGTTTTCGAAGGAAAGCATATGTTGTGCTGCATTTGAAGTCAACTGCACAAGTGCGCAGTTGGCTTCAAATGCAGACAATCTGCATCCGTCCTTAAAATACAATCTCCAAGACAAATCTGGGCCATGTTATCTTAGAGGCGCTTGCATATGAGTTTCTACAGGAACGTATTGATTTATTTTATTTTTTTCTTTTGTCTGTACAAGAACAAATTAATTGATGATAAAAGAATAGGTTTATACATATTTTATTTTTGCATTTAACTCTATTCGCTACCATAATAGATCATTCTGTTTCTATCGTGCTGCTTCTGCTTTTAACTTATTGATAATCTGTTTGAGTGGGCAATGAGTGACAGAGTGGTATCTTATCTTAATTTTAATTTCAAAATATTTTATCTTCAAAATTTTAAATATATTAAATTGTTTTAATTGTACCAAGCAAATATTGATAGAAATGTATATAATAATATATAAAATTCTAAAATTTTACATCAAATCTATTTGGTTAATAAAAAACTAATGACATGAATCTAACTAAAATTTGTTTGTAAATGACGAAAATCTAATCTTACTAGTTACTGTTCTAAAAATAATATTTTTTTATCATGATGGAATATTATACGGATATAACATTTGTTTTGGACTCACATCAAAATTGTTAAACTATGATTAAATATTAAAACATTTCTAGACATACTCTTTTTAACAAAAAAAAAAAAAGATCACAAAAAGAATAGAACTGAGTTTCTTAAAATATTGCATATGGAAGCAAAACTTTTTTTATATTTGAATATTTAATTAATTATTTATTTATTAATTATATATGATTCAAAAAGTCAGGCTTTCTCTATTTTTTAAAATTATTTTTAAATGTCTTCTTTCTTTCATGTGTGTACTGCACATTAAAGAATCATCACGTATGGAGTTTATTGGTTATATACTCTCAGCTTATCTCCAGTTAACACCAATGTAATTGTCACACCCCGAAATCCCTGGGGTGTGATCGGCACAGATCATGAGAAAATTCCCACAACCTGCAAGTTTACACTAGAGGGACAATCGTTAACATACCATTCCAATACCTATGAATACCGTTTGCCTTAATATATATAGTGAAAATTTCAATACAAAACGAGGAAGCTTGTAGAAATTTCGGCAGCACCTCCCCAATAAATAAGACGTCCCGAAATTTCTACAAGGACCTGCAAGGTAATACATGAATAGGAGAGCTCCGCTCCCACCAACCCAATCCACTAATTACAACATAAGACAAAACATGGCGGGTTCAGCTGTGGTCACAAAATAATCCCGTATACAAAAATGGCTACCAATCAAAACATACATATACATCCCAAAAAGAAAATGCCAAATTCATAATCTAAACAAGAGGGCACGCCTCGCACCCAAACCAAGCGGCTCAACACGGCTCCCCTGTCAATGCTCCACCGGCTCCAGAAGGTTGTCTAATTCTCTATCTGAGACCAAAAATTTTCCGGTAGATAGCTCCCCAAGTCAGTAAACAAATTCATATATAAACAGAACTTTAACGAAATCAAGAATTTAATACAGTGCAACAATGTTTAAATCCATTTGCTTGCAATTTAACAGTTGAGCTAATTAACCCACTTTTCTGAAAACATTTAGTTAAAAAGCCATTCTCAGATAAACAATCAATTTGTGAAAATCATTCAGGAAAAAGATTGCTAAGAACCAACAAGCGAGGGTACACAACCCTCGAGGGCATCTAATCAACAGGCGAGGATACGCAATCCTCGAGGTAACTAACCAACAAGCGAGGATACACAATCCTCGAGGGTAACTAACCAACAGGCGAGGATACACAATCCTCGAGGGTAACTAACCAACAAGCGAGGACACTCAGTCCTTGAGGGTAACTGATCAACAGGTGAGGACACTCAGTCCTCGAGGGTAACTAACCAACAGGCGCGAGTTACGTCTCGCGAAGGTTTATCATTCGTCATCCTCCCAAAATCAAAGATTTAAGTCAAACATGCATACAAAGATGGAAAATATACGGAGATTATCTGTGTTTCTGGTCATAACTATCTAGTAATCACCTCTAAGCATATCACAAGCCCAATACCGTCGTTACAGTCATTCAACATATATAGAAGGTCCCTTGCTTCTAATCCCCTAATCTGGTAAGGCATAATCACAAAGAATTTGTTTATATTAGAAAACAATTAAAGCAAGAACAACCCAGGTATAATAAGAGTTTCAGGGTGCTATCAGCGCACTTGAACTCTGGTTGACACGAGCGGTACGCTGCCCTCCTGGGGTGCCGGAATCGCTGTTACCATTCACCTGCACCAATGTTCACACAGGAATTAATCATCTTTTGGTTCATTATCCCAATTTAGGACCTAAGCCCCCCCCATCTCTTTAATTCTATTCCCTAACGTGTGGTAACTTTACACTTCTGTCCCACATATTTTCCATATTTTTCATTTTGGTCCCCGTTTCAAACCCTAGCCTCCATTCTAATGCAATTCAAGACAAATTCCTAGTTCTCATGCCCATCAACTTAAAAGTATTAATCTAGAGTTAATATGAACCAATTACAAGTCAACAGTTCCCATTTTCTTAAGAACCCAAAATTTTCGAAAATTTTCATTTTGGTCCCTGTTAGCTATTCTTCTTACAAGCAGCCAAAATCCATGGTTTTAGAGCTCAAATTCGTTGTTTATGGGCCGGAAATGCTACTTCTAAGCTCAATCTCAAGAGAAAACCAGTAAAAATATACAAAATCGTCCAAAACTTCCTATGCTCGAGCTCCTCGGTCTCGCTGGAAAAACTGCTCCACCGGCGGCCAACCGAGCTCGAATCCAGGTGGAAATGGCCGGCCAAGAAGCAAGGTACACAACCCATCCAAGACACGCCAGAAAAGCAGCTCACCAACGGCCAGGCAAGCTCGCGTTTTCCATGGTGTTTTTCACTAAGAAGGTGGCGGTTTTCCAGCTGGAACGGTGGCGAGAGGTGGCCGGTGGTGCTCGGGGGTGTGGCTCAGCTCAGGCGAGGTTGAGGCACAACCACGGTGGCTCCCAGCTGCAACCCGCGAAGCTCTCTCTCTCTCTTCTGCGCCTCGGCTGGATGAAGGACGAAGGAAGAAGAAGAAAACTTTGAGGGGCAATTTCGTCCTTTCACTATAGGAGGGGACACACGTGGCAGCTCCAGAAAAAAAAACAAGGGAGGTTAGCTTCCTAGTCTTGAACCCACGTCCTGAGGAATGCAGTCTGGAGCCTGACCACTGAGCCAGCCTCAATCTCATTATATTGATTCACATAACAGAATAATATACCATCAGTTGAATTAATAATCCTAATTACTTGGGTTATTATAGTAATAATTAACAAGTAACAATACATGAAATAGATTTTGCCTCACATAATAGTCTTTTGGTTGCATTAAAAGGAAGGTAATGATGATACAGAGAAAAAAGAAAATAAAGAAAAAAATTAGAACTGCTACGCGTTTGTGCAGCAGGGGTGCTATGCACAAAACGTCCAGTCTTTTGGTGCACATCACTTTTCTTTTATTCCTTTATATTAATAAATATGATTTTTTTTGAAAAAATATCAAAATAAAAAAAATGAAAAGATAAATATTCTTTATCTTCTATTTATAAGATTTTTCAAAAAAAGAAAAATTCAACAATTTAAACTGTTAAAAATTTTAACATGTATAATCTTTTTAAAATATAAATATTAGAGCCAAATAACACAACAAATATATTGAATATAGAAACCCATTTTTTTAATAAAAAAAATAAATATGCTTTTAGCATTAAAAGTTCTACACTTTTTAATTTATTTCTTTCCAACAATAAGGCATCTTAGTTTACTAATATGTTATTATATTGTTAACTAATAAGACACTATTTTTTTTAAGAAAAATAAATTAGGAAATGTGAAGCTTATAACGCTAAAATCATATTTAGCCCTTTTTCTATTTGACAAAATAACATCTTGTATTCAATATATTTGTTTTATGTTATTTCATTCTAATATATTTGCTAAACATTATATTTATTAGAACTTTTAATATTATATACTCTTTATTTTATTTAAAAAATAACTTTTTATAAAAGAGAAGATAAAAGATATTATTTATTTAATTTTTGTATTCTTGTATTTATAAAAATTCATATATATTAATATGAAAAATTAAAAATAAAATACAAAAAGTGCTATGCACCAAATGTTTGTGTGTTTAGTGCATAGTATCCTTAGTGCGTCGCAACAGAAAATTCTAATTAAAAGAAGAGAAGGTAGTTGATTGAATATTGTCAATGCTTTCGTTGTAAAATATTTATTTTTTTTTTATCAAAAAGACAATTAAATAAAATCATTTAATATCAGTAATATTCTTAATGGTATATTAATATATTATATATTTATGAATACTCACAATTTAGGCTTAAAATCATAATAAAGACTTAGCCAGGTAACGTGGCAAAGACAAAAAAATATGTCACCTCCGAAACATGGATTATATTTTTAATTAATAAATTGAAATATTCCTAAATTATTAAAAAGGGCTTCTAAGTACAGTGACATCATCATTATACAGACACTTTAACTGCTATTAAATTCCAAGAATACTGCATCCGATAATTTCACATGTTCGGGTAAGTATTGACGTTAAATGACATCATCATTAAAAATACACTTTAACCACTATTAACTTCTATGAGTACTCTATCCAACAATTTGTCTTGCATTAAATCTAATGACTACAATGTTACTTTCATCCTTTAGAGATGGATTTTGTTAAAATTAGTGGGTCATAATTTTTTCTTTAATTTGGTTCTATATATATATATATATATGATAGTTTTTAATTTAATTTCTCAAAACAATTTTTTCTCAATATGATCCCTTAAAAATGAGCATTTTTTACTTTGACTATTTACAAATAAAATTATTATTAATCATGTCTCTCCATCAATATACTGTAATTGAATTCAATTGATGTGCTGTTATTTTAATTAAATGTTATTTTATAGGTTATCAATAATATCCTTCTATTAATCTAATGTAAATTTTATTTATGTTATATGGATAAAAAGATATTATTAATAATAATTTTATTCGTGAAAGACTTATTAAAAAATAACAATTTGAGAGAGACCAAAATAGAGTTTTACTTATAAACTAGAATATAGAGAAGAATGAGACTATAAATTATTTTGATAAGGCATATTTTGTTTTTCTCTTACACCTCTCAAAAGTTCTTCATCAAAAATTACAAAAGTTGTTGTCTATCAATCTTAGGGGTGTTTCGGCTAAATCATAAAAGTGATTTGCCATACACAGCAAAATATAGTGGGAGCAAATATCACCTTAAAATTTATGTGGTGAACAAGATAGTGTTGTAAACACACAATTTTCATCTTTCATATTTTTTACATATATTTTTCTTTAACAATTTTAAGGTGATATTTGATTAAAAATGAAAACAACCGGGAAATTTATTTTCAAAATAATAGTTCGGAAACATGATTTGGATCCTTCATGCCCATCATGCTTGCCTAAAGGAAAAGATCATGGCATGATATATTGTGGATTTGTGATACCTTTTTCTAGTTTGTCTGATCGGGAGAATCATACACAAATTAATATTTATATTAGTTTTGAGTATTTTAATTAGAGAAATTATAAAGTTTATTTTGTGGAGTTATTTAAATGTATATCTGTGAACACCCCACCCAAATTAACAGTAATAATAATCACAATAATAATAATAAATAGAATTAAAAAATTCAAAAAAATATAAAATAATAAAATAATAATAACAATTAATCAAAACAAAATTGCAAAAGGCAAACAAAATAAAAGTAATATGGAAAAAACCAAACATAAGAACCAAAAATAATAAAAAGGAAAATTCAAGATGTATGTTTGAAGAAGAGACATGGCAATCATCTTGCAAAGAAATAAAATGAACAAGGCCACATACTTGAAATGGAATTGCAAAACACTCTCACTTGCTCACACTCACACACTCTCACATGCTCACTTGTTCCCACATGCTCACTTGCCCTCACACACATGACACACATCACTCTCACACACTCACACTCTCATTCACGGACACATCACTCTCACACACTCACACTCTCACTCACGGACACACCTCCTCACACACTCACACTCACACTCTCATACACTCTCACCCACGGACACACACACTCACCACATGCATGCACCCATGCACACACATGTACAAGAGGACAAGGGGGACAAAAAAGCAAGTGGGAGTGGTTCTGCAACATGGCAGAAAGTGGGGTGGCTGGAGCAGTGAAAGAAGAGTGTGGCATGGCTGGAGATGGCAGGAAAAGAAGGGGACCGTGTGCAGCAAAGTGGTGGCTGGAAGTTGCAGAAAAAGAAAGGAAAAAAGGGAGCAACATGGCAGAAAAAGGGAGGTGGCGTTGGAGCATAAAGGAGGGCAGCAAACTGAGAGAAAGAGAAGAAAAAACGTTAGAGAGAAAGGGGGCCTCGACTGAGAAGAAAAGAGAGCTGGAGAAGAGAAGAGAGGAAGGAAAAAGAAAGAGGAACCACGCTGAAAAGGGAGAGCCACTTGACCAAGAAGGGAAGAGGAGCTAAAGAAGAAAGGAAGAGCAACGAAACCAGCAACAAACCGAAAGGAACAACGCTAAACGAAAGAAGAGAATGGAGTCAGCAATGTGAGGGAGAAACCAAGTTAAACGAAGCAAGGAAGCAAGGCAGCCACGTGAGGAAAGAACTACAGGGAAACAAACCAGAAACGAGGCAGAAACCAAGAGCTGAACTGCAGAAACCGAGAGCTGAACGAAGCTGTCCAACGTGCAGAAAAATTGTGGAAGCAACGTCCCAAATTCTGGAGTGAAAAGGTGCTGAAGTTCAGACCATCCAAGGAGCAGAAAAATGGAGAGTTGGATGCCAAAATGATGTGTAGAAACAAGGAAGTCTGAATCCAAAACAAAGTGGCAGCAAAGGGAGGGATAGAAGTTGAACCATGGAGGAGAAAAAACTCTGTTTTGAGCTCAAAAAAGAGAGGTGAACAGAGGAGAGCTTAGAGAGCACAAGGAAGAAGAGGAAGTGTGGAGAAGAAGAGAAGCTTTCAGCCTCCATCTTCCAGCCGAGAAGTAGAGACACTTTCTGCAGAGTTTCCAGCGCTGGAGTCAACCAGAAAACTCCAACGAAGCTGTCCGATGAAACTCCAATGAAGCTGTCCATTTCTGCACTTCCAGCTGAGACTAGCCACTTTGAGGGCTGTTGGAGGTCCATCATCCATTGTTGGGTGAGGAGGAGAAGATCCTTCTTCATTGGAGCACAAGGGAGGAGCTGAAAACGCCAGGTATGGCTGCACGTTCTTGACTTGGCCGAGAATTCTGCATGTCGTTACTGTTCACTCGATTTCCTTCAACACAATCTCATGCATGTGCACTGTTCACGCACTCTAATATGCAATGCTACTGTTCACGTGCTTAAATTTGTTTATTTTTGTTCATTATAATTGTTTAGACATTAGCTTTGATTAATTATGACTATTACGTACAAAATTAGCATGTGAGAATTTTGTTGTTCTTGATTGCCGGGGGTTATGTGAGTTTTTTTTTCATCTCCTTAAATCCTTGCAATTAATCAAATGATTGGAAGACAATTAATATTAATGAAATATTAATGAAAGAATGTTGAAAAATAATTGAATGATAATTAATAAATATTGTCATGATGGATAAAATTATCGTGTGAGAATTTTGTTCTCCTCGATTACCGGGGGTTATGTGAGATGTTAATCTCCTTAAATCCTTGCAATTAGTTGAATAATGGAAAAGTGGCAATTAATATTAATGAATAAATGGTAAAAAATAAATAAATAAAGGAATGACAATATATATTAATAAAATATTAATGAAGGAATGGTGAAAATAATTGAATGATAATTAATATTGTCATGGTGGATAAAATTATCGTGTGAGAATTTTGTTCTCCTCGATTACCAGGGATTATGTGAGATATTAATCTCCTTAAATCCCTACAATGAATTGAATAATTGAAAAGTAACAGTAATATTAATGAAGTATTAATGGGTGAATGGTGGAAAATAAATGAATGATAATTAAATATTAATTTGGATTAAATCATAATAATAACCATAATCAAAATGCTTGCTTTAATATGCTGTTTGCGAAATTATCGTGTGGGAATATCGTTCTCCTCGATTGTGTGGGATTATGTGAGGTTCTAATCTCCTTAAATCCCTATAATTAATTTCTAAAATAATAATAATATTAATAATAATACAAAAATGAATAAATGGACAATAATTAAATATTAACTTTGATTAAATATTTATGCAAAATGGATCGTGTGAGAATACTTGTCTCTCCTCGACTTCCCGGGCTCGTGTGAGATTTTAATCTCCATAGAACCCGAAAATTAGCATATATTTGTTCAAAGACAAATAGATAAACAAATAAATAATAGCACTTAAATTAAATTGTCTACCAATAATCAATAATAATAATAATAATCAATATTTACCAACAATAAACTCAAAAATTCATAAAAATAAAAGAATATATTCCTTTCATTATAAATTATGCATTAATTCCTGAAATATAAACTTTCAAAACTCAAAAAAATGATAATAATAAAATCGACAAAAAAAAATTTAAAAAGAGAAAATGTGAAGAGTTCAGGAGAACGAGGTTAATCAGATTGTAGTAAATTAAAACATACAAACCAAATTCCTATCCCGTTTTGGTTTATAATGATCTGTTTTAATTAAAATCCTCCTATTCTCATCATAAATCAAAAAAAAAAAAAAACCACCAATCACAAAAGTGCCTTTTGGTCGAACTACGTGGACTTTGATCCCTCTCACAGGGTACATAGGCCCTAGGCTCTCATCCTAGGTCAAGTCCGTCCTTTGTAAATATTTATCTGTTTGCCTTCATTCTTGTTATTTTGTCTCCTATGTCTAACGTGCATCCATGTCAATAAAAGGGTAATTGAGATTAATTAAGGGCCATATTCTATTTCAACTAACTAGTTTAAGGTAACCGTCCTTATGGGAGGGTGTTGTGGGGTGCCTAACACCTTCCCCACACTCAAATAGACTCCCGAACCCATCTCTGACCTCGCAGACCATCTTGCCCTTTCTTTTTCTTTTAATTTGGTTTTCCAAAGTTTTCCGTAAAAATTTTGGTGGCGACTCCTAATAAAATTGATTTTCAAAATTCCGTTTTTGGGAATCGGTTTTAAACTTATTTTAATTCCATCCTGCCGAAAGGTCAGTTACGACAATATCAAAGATGGAAAATATTAATGTTTTGAAAAAGTTTGGTAGGTGAACTGATATACTCTACCGAGTATATTTTATATATATATATATATATATATATATTTTAAGACTAATTATATATCTATATTTGAGTGTTATTTTCTCTAATTTAGTTACATGAATTAGATAAGTTTTACTTATATTGATGATTATCCTATGAAATTCTACTGTTAATTAGAATAGTTAATAATTAATAATTATCATGTAAATTTTAATTTAATTAGAATGGATGATGGCTGTCATTTCAATTAACATTGTTATTAGTGAATTGATAAGATATTGTTGGGATTATATGTTTATGATTTTATTTAAGCATGATGTTTGAGAATTTTATAAATTGTAAACTTATTATTAATATGATCATATCTAGTGGAAAAACTATTTTAAATAGTATGCTAGACAAAATTATCTTGTCAAATTTTGTCATATAGTTAACTAAACATATGGAATGACGTAAGATAAGGTATACTAAATATGGTTATTTACTAATTTATATGTTTATATTTCATAAATGATTATTTTAGCAAATTAGATTTGTGTAAACAAAAGAAGTATTTATTAGTTCAAATGATATTGAAATTTTGTAAAAAAAAAAGTTAGATATTATCTTGTATTCAAAGTAGAGTAAATTGTGGGATTTTATATGTGAAGTTGATAAAAATTATCAAATTTTAACAATTTGGTTTTAAGGGATAATGGACCCCATGGTATTTCACACAAATAAATTAAATAATGAATAATTAGTTATTTGATTAGTTTTATTGATTTATTGGATTCTTGTAGTGTGTACAATTTAAATTGTATTGAAAGTAAATATGTTCCATAATTTATAAACTACAAGACTAAAAGAGATATCCCAGTATTAGTTATTAAGAGTTAAGGATTGTCCTAATATGTATTAAAAATAATATGAATCTAAAATTGAAATTCACGAAACTCTTACATAATATTGGATAGATATATTTCAACTAGTTGAATAACTATATTCGGGTTGAATTTTCTCTCTTATGAAATGACATATAACTTCTATATGTTTGGTCCTTCTATGAAGTACTTGATTGAAAGCAATTTGCATTATTGCTTGGTTATTGCAATAAACTCTCTTTGAGTTATGTTTCAAAGTTTCAATTCTTGAAGGAGTTGCTTCACCAAAATATATGAACTCAATCTAGCCCATACTTATTATCAACTAAAATGGAAATTACCATAAAACCGATAGACAAAAACCCAAAGCACAACTTTAACTGCCCAACTAAAAGGGAAAAGAAAAATAATATGAATACTAAGGGAAAACACTTACAGTGTCACAAACAGTATGGTGAAATTTCATAACAATGAGAAAATGAATGACTTTCCTGTCACACCTTAAACAAGAGATGTAACTGGCATGAAGAGTGAGGCATATCTTACCTCTATGAACCAATAGTAAATCATACAACCAGATCAAATTAATCACAGATTATCATACAGGGTATACAAAAACATACCAATCAATTAACAAGCATTGATATGGTGAATGGCGTGTTAGAATAATAAGCGCTCAAGATTCCTTAGGCAATGACCCAACACATACTTTTCAAATTCTTGTAGCAAAGGACAAAGATGGAAGTAAAGTTGATGAAAAGGCATGGAAGGAGGAATTATCTGTGGTGAAAGATCAACTACATGTATTACAAAGGCCTGTAACCTGGGGATCCTTTGATTTGGAGGAACTTTGTTTGACTCTAGAAATTTTTGTACCCAAAATGTTCTAGGTATTGGATTTTGACAAATTTGATGGGAGTGGTATATATTGTTAGACCGGTCAAAGATTTACAAATGGAGGGACCTTGCTAAGATTTTTACAAAATAGTATAAGTTCAACCTCCAAAATGCTCCGACTAGGGAACAAGTGAAAAACATGAGAAAGAAGTCAGTAGAGTCATTCATAGAGTATGTCCAAAGATGGAGAATGGTTGCGTCACAAGTTCAACCTCCAATGGTAGATTCAGAATTTTCTCATATTTTGTTCGCTCCGTACCAAGTCCATTTTATGGTATGATGATGGGAACACATGTTAATGATTTCACTAATTTGATTGAGATTGGGAAGAGAATAGATGCTAATATCTAGGATAGAAGACTCCTACCCACTCAAAGTGATGGGAATCCTGAACAAGTCCTCAACCAGAAGAATAAAGAAGGGGAGGTGAATTACGTTCAATCTTCATGACTGTTTTCTTCACAACAAAAGGTTTCTTATTAATTAAGAGGTAGAAATAGAAGTCAAACTAAGTCAAGGTCCTCCCTTAACCAGCAAGGTGGAGGACAAAGATCCATTCATCTAAAAGATAATCGTCCTTGGCCTAATTTTTGTTTAGCAAATGCTAAATTATACTAAAAGCTTCAAGAGACGTAGCTCATAGGCCTGCAATATTACAAACCTCTTCAACCCCCATATCCTATTTGGTACAATCCGAGTGTTACCTGTGAGTATCATACACACTTAATTAAGGACTGGACTGCATTTAAAATAAGTGTGCTTGATTTGATAGATGTCGATCTTGTCCATCTAAAAGCAAGAGAAAATTCCATTATCACTACTAATCCACTTCCAAATCATAAGAGACAAGTGGGGGCTACTGAAGAAGATGTTGACTTCTTTAAGAACTTAGTTAGTATAGGAATTCCAATGGAGGTATTATACACCCATATGAGAAATCTGGGATACTTACTAGAGCTTTCAAAGAATACCTTATTGGGGAGACCTTGAATTCACTTGGTTAAGGCTATGCCATCTACTCTTCATTAAAGGGTCAAGTTCATTGATGGTGGAAGGATTATTATCGTTAGGGGAGAGGAATAAATTATGATAAACAGGCCTAGTTCAATCCCATATATTGAAGCAGTTAATTTGGTTAAGGAAACATCATTTCAAAGTCTTAGGATTGAGAAACCGCCAAGTCAAGTAATGAATGTGAATGCAGTCATCGCTAAGATCATAAAGAGGGATGGGAATGAATTTGGAAAAGGACTGGGAGCACAACTACAAGGCGTTAAATCCCCTATTGACTTTCTAAAGAATCCAAATCGCCAAGGGTTAGGATATGAACCCTTATTGGAGGAACAAATGAAAGAAAAATGTGAGTTTGAAGGATGGAAAAGAGATGGAGAAGCAGTAATTCCCACATATTTGTGAAACATTTCTGGCCCACACAAAAGTGATTAATCAGCAAAGTATCCACATGGTTGCTAATGAAATGGTGCAAGGCATTAAGGCATGAATCTCACTTGTTGAATTTGGTGAAGCTTTGGACAATTGGGAGATTGAAAAGACTTCGAATGTTATCCCTTTAGAGTAACTGTCTTGTTTATGTTGTTTGTTTTCCTTTGGTCTAACCTGAGATGATTAAATAGTTTATCCTTCAAATGAAAAGGGCAATGTTTTATCTAAACTCTAGTACTTTATACGAATGAAATTTTTATTTGTCACTTTAAAATTGTTTATTTATCGTTATTCTTCTATTCATTATCTATTTCTTCTCACCTCCAAGAAATTGAATTCCTCAAAGTTCCTATCTAGCATAGTGTTTCTTGAGGTTATATTGAATGAATCACTTATTGCCATTGATATGCATGATTGTGAATTCGATAATGGAGAGCTAACCTAAGCCTTTTCTAAAATGCTCAAATCAACTAAATACGGGATATGTCCGCCTGAGGAGAAAATTGAAATAACAAAATGGGAAATGAATAAAGTACAAAGAAACTAAAATGGTAGATAATCCAGAAAAGGATCAAATGATTGAAGTCTTTAAGGAATACTTCGATGTCTTTGTATGGTCTTATCAAGATATGCCTAAACTTAACCTTAAAATAGCTTCTCACAAGATTCCGTTGTATCTAGACATAGAGCCCAAGAAGCAGAAATTAAGAAGAATGAATGCTAATATATCTTTGAAGTTTAAAGAAGTGGTAACAAAGCAATTAGATGCTAGCTTTCTCTAAGTGGCAAAGTATTTTCAATGGGTAGCGAACATTGACCCATTATGAAGAAAGATGGACGAGTTTGAATGTGTGTTGGTTACAGGGATTTGAACAAAGTAAGCCCAAAGGATGATTTACCTTTGCCTCACATTGACGTATTAGTTAACAATACAACACAAAATCATCGGTACTCTTTCATGGATGGCTATTTAGGATACAATCAAATTTCCATGCATGAGGAGGATAAGGAGAAAACTACTTTCATTAACCAATTGGGAACTTATTATTACCGAGTGATGTTGTTTGGGTTGAAGAATGTCAAACCAACTTATCAAAAGGTCATGGTAGCGCTCTTCCATGACATGATGCATAAGGAAATTAAAGTTAATGTCGACAATATGGTAGTCAAATCAGCTAAGCAAGATAGCCATATGGCAATGCTCAGAAAATTGTTTGAAAGGCTATGCGAATTTAAACTCAAGATAAATCCTAATAAGTGCATATTTATTTGGTGCCACATCTAGGAAGTTGTTAGATTTCATTGTAAGCTAAAAGGGATTAGACATAGACACAGACAAGATTAGAGTGATCCAAGAGAAGTCATCACCTCTAACAAAGAAAAAAGTTTGTAGTTTCTTAGGTTGATTAAACTATATAGCAAGGTTCATTTCTAACTTAACGACCACCTATGAACTGATCTTCAAAATGTTGAGGAAAAATAGTAGAGGTAGATAAGATAATGATCATCAGTGGGCTTTTGATAAGATAAAGGAATACTTATTAAACCCACCTATCCTAATTCTCCAAGCGCCAGGAAGGCCTTTAATTTTATGTCTAATAATTTTAATTGGTTCAATAGGAGCTGTATTAGGCTAGCATGATGATTCAAGGAAAAACGAACAAGAAATCAATTACTTAAGCAAAAAGTTTAATGACTATAAAAGGCATTACTCAATGGTAGTAAGGACGTGTTGTAGGTTAGCATGGATAGCTAGAAAGTTAAGGCAATATATGTTGTATTGCACTAATTGGTTGATTTCCAGAATGGATCCGATCAAATATATCTTTGAAAGCCCACATGTTACTGGAAGAGTTTCAAAGTGGCAAATAGTTTTGTCTAAATACGATGTGAAGTACATGACTCAAAAAGTCAATCAAAGGAAGTGTCATAGCTAATCATGAGAATCCTCTAGAGGAACATCAACCATTATACTTTCATTTCCCTGATAAAAATATCTGTGCTATAGAAGAAGATGAGGATAGAGAGGAAGATGAAGAAAACAAGTGGATGATCTATTTTGTTGGTACAGTCAATGCACATGGAAATGGTGTGGGAAGTGTCATTAGATGGAAAACAACTCCCAGTGGCTATCAAATTGGAATTTGATTGCATAAATAATATAGTTGAATATAAAGCTTGTGTCAATGTTCATCAAGCTGCTATCTCTTTAAGTGTAAAGAACCTTAAAGTCTTTGACGATTCTGCTATCATAATTTACCAAGTTAAGGGAGAATGACAAACTAAGGATTTGAAGTTAGTACCCTATCAAGAATTCTTAACGCAGTTAATCACATAATTCGAAAAGATCAATTTCCATCATATGAGTTAGGATAAAAATCAATTTTTAGATGCTTTTGCCACATTGGCAAGAATGATTCATCTTGAGTGAGGAGTCCAAGTTCAGCCAATCCAAATTGAGACACCGGGAGCTCCAGTACTTTAATTGAATATAGAAGAGGAGTTTAATGGACATCCATGATTCCATGACATAAAAATGTATGTTAAAGATAGGACATACTCAGCTAAGGCCACTAAGAATGATAAGAAGACTATTAGTGCTTAGCCATGAACTTCTTTGTAAGTAATGATGTCATGTACAAAAGGGGTTACGATAGCACATTGCCATGAGGTATTGATTCAAGAGAAGCTGGGAGGATCATGGTAGAAATGCATGAAGGAATATGTGGTACTCAAGCAAATGGTCACATAATGGCTAAGCAAATTCAAAGATGCAGATATTTTTAGATAACAATGGACAAAGATTGCATTGAATATGTGAGAAAGTATCATAAATGCCAAATTTATTCAAACATGATCAATGTTCCCCTAGTCCCACTCCATAATTTAGTGGCTCCTTGGCCATTTTCAATCTGGGGAATCAATGTAATTGGCATAATTAACCCTAAAGCATCAAATGGACATTGCTTCATACTTGTAGCCATTGATTATTTCACAAAATGGGTTGAAGCCAACTCGTTAGCCAGTGTCACTCAGAAGACCTTCATCATATTTCTAAAAGAAAATATCATCTGTCAATATGGGCAACCTGAGAGACTTATTACTGATAATGCATTAAACTTGAATGGCGTGGAAGTTAAAAGTTTATATGAGCAATTCAAAATTAAGCATCACAACTTGGTGCCCTACCATCCACATATGAATGGGGTAGTTGAAGCAGCAAATAAAAACATTAAGAAGATCATTGCAAAAATGACTATCACATATAAAGATTGGTATGAGATGCTCTCGTAGGCTTTACATGGATATCACACCACTGTGGGTACCTCAACTAGGGCAACCCCATACTCTCTAGTCTACAGGAAGGAGGCTGTTATTGCCATTGAAGTAGAAGTTCCCTTTTTTAGGGTGATGATTGAAGTAGATCTATAAGAGAATGATTCGATAAAAACCTATTATGAGCAGTTAAATATGATTGATGAGAAACATCTCACAGCTATGTGTCATGGGCTATTGTATTAAAAAAGGATGGCTAGAGCTTTCAATAAAAGGCTTCACCCAAGAGAGTTCAAGGTCGGTGACCTAGTCCTAAAAAAGATCTTACTAAATCAAGAAGATGGACAGGGCAAATGGGCTCTAATGTATGAAGGACCTTAGGTCGTCAAACATGCTTTGTCAGTAAGGTCATGAATTACCCAAACCCATTAATGCAAATGCTGTCAAGAAATACTATGCCTAAAAAACTTAAAAAAAAAAACAAAGAAAAGAAAGAAAAATAGGGCTTGCTAGGTTGAAAACTCGAAAGGGTAACCTAGGAAAAAGTTAAAATAGGAAAAAAAGAAAAAAGAAAAAGAAGAAGAAAGGCTTACTTGGTCACAAGGAAGCTGTCATGGGCAGAATTCTAGATAAGATCAAGAATATGAATTTGGATCGGACTTAAACATCTAATTCTTCTCATAATTGGGAAGCAAGAGGGTGACCAAATATGCAAGAATGAGTAGGAGACGCTTCAATTTGGACTTATAAAATGCATATCTTTGGCAATAAGGCAAATCACTCAATAGGATTGCATAGGACCAAAGCAAAGCACTTCTCATGAAATGATTGTTCATATTTGGTTCTTTTAAATATTTCCATATCACTCGTCATTCTTGTATCCACGAAAGTATTGTACATTCATCCTTATTCCATTGGAATTATTCATTTTGTAATTTCTTTTCCATTTTGGTGTGCTTTATGTTTATATTAGCATTATCGTGTTGGTGCTTTGCATGAAACAAATGATGTCAAAGGATCAATGACTAATGAGATAGGCACATAAGGTGATACATCTAAAAGTTCTCTTTTAACCCCTAAATGACCTTTAAAGTCTCATTATGTGGAAAATAGATAAAGGAATTGCACAAAGGCAAAGACATATGTCATTTTACATAAATTCTAGCAAGAGGATGAGAAAGCCAATGATTAATATCATGAGCACAACATTAGCCCATTTGGATGACCAGATAGGTCAAGCAATTTAGCTAGGAATAGTAAACTCCGAGAATCTAATTAGACAAGATATCTTAAATCGGGCAATGCATTTCCTAAGAAAAATCACATTTTTGAAAAATAAAGGAAACATCCTTAATAAATGGTTTTGTGAGCTTATAAAAAAAATAACATATTTATCCATATTTTGCCCTTTTCTTTAAAGGCTTAGAGCTAATAAAGAATAACTCCTCTATGTGAAAACAAAAAAGAAAAATGAAAAACTTACATTCTCATAATTGTAGGCTTTCCATGAGAATCATGCATCTCACATACATCTAATCATAACATAAAACAAATCTTACATTTTAGCAAATGTTGAAATCTTGTATCAAGCATTTTATAAGCATCTTGCATCCTACTTGTATATAGTTAACATCATCAAGTGCATGCTACCTGGGGATCAAAATTTTACATCACATTTTAAGGCCCTATAATGGTTGGCAACTTAAAGCCTAATACTGATTGGCACCCCAAAGCCTAGTACTGGCTAGCACCTCAAGGCCTTATAACAACAGGCACCATAAAGCTTTGTGCTGGTTAGCACCTTAAAGCCCTGTAATGATAGGCACCCTAAAGCCCAGTATCGATTGGCAGCTCAAAGCCCTACAACGGCTGGCACCCTAATGCTTAATTTCGTCTGGCATCTTTTAAAGCCCTGTAAGACAGGCACCCTGAAGCCTAGTTCTGGTTGGTAACCTTAAAGCCCAATAATGATGGTGCCCTTAAATCCATGGCTCACATAAGGCCATAGGTTTTCCCTTCACTAGATGATTTATACGTCTTTACTTGCTCATAGGTAAGACCCATGAAGCACGTCTCTCACTTCTATTTCCTAAGAGACAAGTAAAGAGGGCCAACTGTGAACACCCCATCTCATAAATAAATAAATGAGAATAATGAATATGAAAATTATTTAATTAATCAATTGATAATTAATTAATTGACCAACAAAAAACAACAAAAATAAATTCGTCATCAAATATGAAGAATTTAACAAGAATAAAAGAAGAGGAAATTAGAACATCTTTTTAAATTCACTAGTTAAATAAAGAAATTAATTAAGTAAAGCAACAAAGAAAAAACCCAAAAAAACATATAATAATAATGGTAAAAAATATATATAAAATAAAAAAAAATGAATCAGAAAGGGACGTAAAGCATTACGTTTTACTGCCTATCATTGCACCTTATGTATAATTGCTATAGCAGTTTTATGAATGAGGAACTTAGGACAAAAATAAGCTTTCTTAATCAGCCAGAAGTGAAGAAGGATAGAGTAAATTTTAGGTGGTATGCTTGCAATGTTGACCCACCTTCCAGTCACTATCATATGGCAGTCTAAAAAGGGGAAGGCATGAAATAAAAGGACTGTTGCATTGGTTTCATTGTCCATTTGGCCTGCTAGCTACACGAGAATGGAAAGCTACACTAAGGAGTTCAAATCATCAAGGAGGAGCAAAGGGACAATCTTGTGTGTTTTTAGTTAGCGAATGCTCTTGCACAAAAATAGGAAATGGCTTTAATGGATGAGAGGGACCGCACAAGGAAGAAATTGAGAGAGTTTCGAGAGAAGGGAGAGGTGTTAAAGAATTATGGCTCTGCTCTTGTGCTTTGGAATAGGGATAACTAAAGATCTTAAGAGAGAGCAAAACAAAAAGGGGAGGTGAGGCAAAGCTCCAAGAGAGAGAGAGAGAGAGAGAAAGCTTGAGGGAAGAAAAAAAATTTCTAAGGGAGACCCATGAAGATGTAGGCATGAGCGGAAGAACAAAGGAGAGTTTGAGAGAGAAAGAAAAAGGAGAGAACCCTTATTTAAAATGCTAGAAATAGAGGTTTACGAATAGATTTTAATAGAGAACATGAGTAACAAAAGAGGACAGGAACTCTTTAAAAGGTTCGAGAGGTGTAGAGACATAAGAGGTTTGAAAAAAAAAAAACAAAAGTGAAGGAGTAAAGAAGAGAGGAGAAGGGAAGAACTTGGTTTCATTGATCTAGGCATGTCATATCTTTACGCTAAGCATGAATGAATAGGGCTTAAGCATGGTGCTTAAAAGAGCAGAAGGAGACCATGAAAAGACTAGCTAAGCAAAAGAGAATAAAGAAAAAAAACCAGGAGGAAGAGAGAGTGCACTAAATAATTAAGAAAAAGGCCTAGAGAAACCAAAAAGCAAAAGTTAAAACTCAAGTTGCTCGAAGGAACATGGGTATTTGAGAATAGGAGCCTAAATAGGAGAAGAGGAGGGAAAGCTTTATTTCACTTATGCGACAAGCCAAGGTGAGAATCACATTCATGGATTTTATATGACCCTTTTTTAAAAGGAGATAGCTTGTGTTAGGGGTAGTTGATTCTCGATATGATAAACATTGGGCTAGATGTGAAGTTTTTAATGCCTTGTCCTTTTGGTATGACACTCATTTACATGGTATAGATAATTTGGTTCCTAGAGTGTTCTTGTCTTGCATCATGATTCAATCATACTGTGAACACCCCACCTAAACTAACAATAATAATAATTATAGTAATGATAATAAATAAAATTAAAAATTCAAAAAAATTAATTAATTAAAACAAAATTGCAAAAAGCAAAAAATAGAAGTAATATGGAAAAAACCAAATACAAAAACCAAAAATATTAAAAGGAAAAATTCAAAATATATGTTTGAAAAAGAAACATGATAATCATCTTGTAAAGAAATAAACTGAATAGGGTTAATAAATTTGTCTAAATACAAAAAGTAGGAAAAGGCCACCTAATTAAAATAAAATTGCAAAACTTGCTCACTTGCTCTCACACACGCTCACACTCACACACCCTCACTTGCTCACACTCACACACTCCCACTTGCTTACATACATACACTCCCACTTCCACATGCATACACTCATGCACACACACACATTACTAAGGAACAAAAGGACAAGGAGGGCAGAAAAGCAACAGGGAGCTGGTTGTTTCAGAGGAGAGCAGAAAGTGGAGTAGCTTGTGCAGAAAAAGGAGAGAGGTTGGCTGGAGCAAAGAGTAAAGCAGCTGGAAATTGCAGAAAAAGCAAAAAAGAGGAGGAGACCGTGAGCAGAGAAAGGAGGTAGCTGGGGGTTTTAGAAAAAGCAGGAAAAGAGGGGAGACCGTGGCTAAAAAGGAGGTTGGCTAGAGCATAAATTTAAGGGACCTTGGCTGGAGAAAAGGGGAGAGGAGGAATGTGGCCGAGAGAAAGAACCTTGGCTGGAGAAAAGGGAGAGGAGGAACGTGGCCGAGAGAAAGAACCTTGGCTGGAGAAAAGGGAGAGAAGGAACGTGGCCGAGAGAAGGGATCTTAATTGGAGAAAAAGGAGAAAAGAAGGTGCAGAATACCAATGAGAACCAGGCTGGAAGGGTGCAGAAGGGCAATGAGAACCAGAGAGGAAAGAAGGGTGTAGAAGGGCAACGAGAACTAGGCTGGAAGAAGGTGTAGAACTATAACAAGAAGCTGAGCAGAACCTCGGTTGGAAGAAGGTGCAGACCGTGGCTGGTGCAGACCGTGGCTGTGAGGGAGAACTGAGGAAGAAGAGGGGAGCTATTGTGGATGAGAAACTGAAAAAAAAAAAAAAGAGGCTGGAGAGAGGTTGAAAAGAAAAGAAACCAAGCTGCAGCAGTAACCAAAAAAAAAAAACAAGCTGGAATCTAGAAACAAAGCAAGCAGAACTGAGTTGGAACTGAAGAACACAACCAGTTGGGCCAAAGCTACCGTGACAGCAGAGGAAACCAAAAAACTTGTTCCCCTGTTTTAAGCAACGTGAACAGGGGCAAACAGAGGAGAATCATCTGAGCTAAAGAGTAGCAGTAAAGGAGAGAAGAGAAAGGGACGTGGCATTGCTTTCTTGTGGTTCTCTGTTAAAGGTATAACGATAAGGATATATATATATATATTGGAGACTGCTGCATGTTTTTCCTGGTGCCGTGAAGGAGAATGAGATAGCATGGTATACGTGTATATATTTGTGTGTGTATATATGTGTATGTACACGTATAAGGATATATATATATATATATATATTAAAGACTGCATGTTTTTTTCCTGGTGTCGTGAAGGAGAATGAGAGAGCATGGTATAGGTGTATATATGTGTATGTATACGTATAAGGATATATATATATATTGAAGACTGCATGTTTTTTTTCTAGCGCCGTGAAGGAGAATGAGAGAGCATGGTATAGGTGTATATATGTGTATGTATACGTATAAGGATATATATATATATATATATGGAAGACTACTGCCTTTTCCTGGTGCCGTAAAGGAGAGTGTTTTCTGATTCATGGTGTCTAGTTTGTTCTATTCAGTTTTAAATATGTTTAAGATTTGATTTAATACATGGGAATATGTTCAAAGATATTCGTATACTAGTGTGATGAATGCAATGTTGTTTTGATGCTTAAACTGTGTAATAAAACGTTAGCATGGTATCTAGTTTATTTAAAAATAAATAAATAAGTAAACAAATAAATAAATAAATATAAAAGATAATTAAATATTGATCTTGAATTAAATATTTTTATGAAATTATCGCGTGAGGGTTTTGCTCTCCTCGATTGTACGGGGTTATGTGAGATTTCAATCTCTTTAAACCCCTAAATTTGGTACATATTGGGTTAAAAAAATAAATAAATAAATAAATAAAAATAATAATTAAATATTGATCTTAAATTAAATATTTTTATGAAATTATTACGTGAGAGTTTTGCTCTCCTCGATTGTATGGGATTATGTGAGATTTCAATCTCCTTAAACCCTTGAATTTGGTACACATTGGTTTGAAAATAAATAAATAAATAAATAAAAATAAAATATATAACTAAATATTTGCTTCAATTAAATAATTTCCATTATTTACAAAATTATCATGTGAGAATATTGTTCTCCTCGATTGCATGGGATTATATGAGATTTTAATTTTTTTTAGATCTCGAAAATCAATACGTATGTGTTTTTTTTTTTTTTGTAAGGAAAAAATATAATAATGAGAATATTACAAAAATAAACGCTTTAATGTCCTCCATCATTTGCAAAATTATCGAGTGAGAATATAGTTCTCCTCGAATACTTGGGGTCGTGTGGGATTTTAATCTCCATAAACCCTAAAAATCGATACGTAATTGTTTTAGAATAATAGTAACAATAATGATAATAACTCAAAAATAAATATGTTAATTAAATTTGTTTTACAAAATGATTAAATTCACTCTTTATAATATTTTCATTTAAATTTCAAAAATAAGGATTAAAATTCCAAAAATAAATAAAAAAATTAAAAAGAAAAATGGAGAGATTAAGAGAAGCAGATTAATTAAATTGTCGTAAATCAAGACACACAAACCAAATCTCAATTTTGTTTTGTTTGTGGAAATCTGTTTAATTTAGACTCTCTTATTCTCATCACAAAATTTACAAATAATCAACCAATAAACATGCCATTTGGTCGAACTACGTGGACTTTGATCCCAATCACAGGGTACGTAGGCCCTAGGTTTTCATCCTAGGTCAAGTCCGCCCTTTGTAAATATCCATCTGTTTGCTTTCATTCTTGCCGTTTTGTCTCCTCTGTTTAACAGGCTTGCATGTCGATAAAATGGTAACTGAGGTAAATTTAAAAGCCATATTCTATTTCAGCTGACTGGTTTAAGGTAACCATCCTCATGGACAGGTGTTGTGGGGTGCCTAACACCTTCCCCACACTCAAACAGACTCCCGAACTCATCTCTGATTTCACAGACCATGTTGCCTTTTTCTTTTTTATTTAAATTGGTTTTCCAAAGTTTTTCGTTAAAAATTTTGGTGGCGACTCCAAATAAATTGATTTTCAAGACCCGTTTCTGGGAATCAATTTAAAACACTTTTTATTTTATTCCGTCGAAAGGTCAGTTATGACACATACCTATGCTATGTTTTGACCAACATGGATGTTATCCTAATGCCTATTAACACGAGATAATAT
Source organism: Delonix regia (assembly GCA_037074485.1). Lineage (NCBI taxonomy): Eukaryota > Viridiplantae > Streptophyta > Magnoliopsida > Fabales > Fabaceae > Delonix > Delonix regia. The sequence goes on from CM073453.1 coordinate 9,698,986, forward strand.
GACCCTTTTTAGAGTTAATGTGGTTTCGGTTTGCTTGATGGAGGAAAATTAATACCTAAGCTATAAGGTGTGTCAATATATGTATGTATAAGAAAAGGGCACAAAGACAAGCCTAAGATATGCAAGTTGGTCCTCGAGCACCATCTCTATAATCATACTTGGTTGATGCTTATCTCGAAATTACCATGTTTGTGTTCATTTGATGCTTTATGAGTGTTAGATGCCATTATCATTGACTTTTTCCCAGACAATGAATAACAAGTGGGTATGATTTGCTTAGTTTTAGGACATAAATGAATCCAAGAAATGGATGGGTTAAGAATTGTGAGAATATTAAAGTAAAAATAAAGTGAAGATGCCATTTGGAAAGTGAATATGGTTATTAAGATAAGAATTTGGCTGTTTCATTTTGTTTTCTTTTTTCCTTTTCTTCTTTTCATTTCTTCATGTATTTTAGTACTTTGTAAATAGTGTTTAAGAAGTATATTACTGAACACATATGCACTTCAACCATAAGCACCTTTTTTTTATATTCTTAATTTTATTTTAATTTTATTTTACTCTTTTATTTTTTTTTCTTTCTTCTTTTATTCATTGGATATATATGATTTTTATTTTTTTAGAGTTGTAGTATGAGACCTTATGTCTCCTAAAGCATTTAAGGTGTTAATCGATGGGGCCGTGTGAGACCTTGTCTCTCTTCACATTTTACCCAAAACTGGATGGTTGTGTTTTCTTTTTTTTAAAAAAAAATTAGGTTCCAATGGCCATTTTTCTAACAAATTATTTTTCAAAAAATATTTAAAAAATAAAATAAACATTTTGGTATTCAAAATTCTATATCTTTGAAATTTCTTCTTTTCTACAAAAGTTCTAAAAAAAAAAAATGGTCAAAAGTGGTGTAGAATGAATGTTCATATTTATAGGTTATATTGTCACGTTCTCACTTTTTATTATAAATATTGATTTTGTTCTTGTCCATTTAGTCTTTAACTCTATAAAATCCAAAAATTAAAAAAAAGAACAAAAATGTTTTCAAGATGTTCCTTGAATGCTTTTCAATCCATCCCAAAATCAGAATTACAAACAAACTTTAAAATACCAATAGTTTTTTAATTTAAAAATTCTTCTTTTAGAAAAACCAAAAAAATATTTCTCTTTTCTTTCAAATTGTTAATTTTAATTTCAAACAAGAATTCAAATGTGTTACATGTTCAAAAATTCAAAAAAAATAAAAAATAAAAAATAGGAAATAGAGAAAAGGAAAATTTTGAGAAAGTGATATTAAATTGATTTTGTAAATTAAAGCACATCAACTAAATCTCAATCTCATTTTGTTTACAAAAATTTATTTGATTTCAACCATCTTGTTATTTTCACAAAATTAAATGACACCAACCAATTGCTACACATTTTTAGTCAAATTAAGTGGACTTTGATCCCTATCACAAGGTATGTAGGCCTTAGTATTTAATCCTTAGTCAAGTTCGCCTTCGTAAATATTTCATTTTTTCCTTTATTTTATTTTCTTATATTTTATTATTTCCTTTTCTTTATTTGGCATGTGATTGATATAAGTAATCAAAATTTAAATTAAGGTCATACGTGTTTTACATAATCAACTTTGGGTATTCATTCTTAAGAACGAGTGTTGTAGGGTGCCTAACACCATCCCTTTACACATTGGACTCTCAAACCTGATCCCTGGACCACATACCACTTTATCTTATAAATCAGTTTTCCAAAATTTAATCTAAAAAATTTTTGGTGGCAACTCCTAAGTGAGAATTTAAATTATTCTTTTTCCATGTCGAGCAGTCACTTGTCGGGTGTGACACCACTTGTACCAGACTCAACTTCATATTTTTCATCATTTCCAGTTGAGACATGTGTTAGCAAACTAAAAAAAAATGCAAAATTCTTCAATTTGCATCCCTAAAACTTTAACACGTGTAATAGAGGATGTTCAAGTTTGGTTTAACTACTTGTACCAACCTTAACTTCATATTTCATAGTGAATTACTTAATATATTAGTTTCTCTTTGTTTTCTTTTTCTTATTTTTATATATAATTATTTAATGTAAACAATGTCCATGAGTGTCATAACCATAGTTTCCAATTAGAAGGCTTACTATTAAGCCCATAACAGTTTTCTTTGTTGTGGTGAGCTTTTCAACTATGGTCACATTAAAGTTTCTCTTCTTTACTCTATTTAGATTTAATTTATGGTGAGCTCCAAGATGTTAGAGTTGTACCTCCAATAAGAGATTGACAAAGGTCACCTAACATGATTTTTCTTCGACCTTCCTCACCTTTGAAAATGCCTTTTGTAAGGTTGAAAGAGGCTTTCTTTCCAAAATTCAGTCCTTAATTTCATCAAGTTCTTTGTTTAGGTAAATCAAGAACATGTTAACCAATTCATTCTCCATTTGCTTTCTATGTGTTGCACAATTTGTTGCATGGTCACATTCTTCCTTATTACAATGATCTAATTCTTGCCACAGGGCAACAAGTTCATTGTAATAATTTGTGACCTTCCTTTCCCATTGCTTAGTCTACCATTACTTAGTTTTTGACACAAATATTTGGGTAGAGTTTTCAATACCTAGGTATGTCTCATGTATAGACTCCCAAACATCTTTGTTAACCCTAAGGTTCAATGTTATAAGTTTTAAAGATGACAAATATGTGACAAAAATGTAACAAATGAGTTAGACATATGGTATCAACATGTGCTTAATTGATTAATCATTAACATTTAATACTTTATACATGAATCATCCCTTATGTGAGATATAAGTAAAGTACTTAAATTATATCCAATAGGGTCATTATTAATTTTGTTAAATTCAAGTGGGCTTATATTTATTATCCCAATACATTTTGGTCCTCACAATATAAGTTTGGGCTAAAAAGATAAGAGAAATATAGATTTTAATGAAGTGGTTTTTGGACCTTGGACCACTATTTTTATCATAACTCATAAATAAGAAGGAATTTTGAAATGAAACCTACTATATCTGATAGTGACTTAAACATATTTCTAATCATATATCACATGCTTAAAATAGAGTTGAAATTAAGAAGTTATGATTATCAAAAGTTTAGGTAAGAATATCACACTTTTCCCGTACCTCTTGTCACAATTTCAACAATATCTCACCAACCGGTAAGAATTTTGACATAATGTTTATTTTATATGAAAATAGACTTATACAACTTTCCCTTAATATATCAAATGCACAAAATGGATTTAAAATAAAATAGTTATGAAGGTCTCAATTATCAGCAACATAAATCAATTTGTTATATGACATTTTGTCACTTTTCAACAATATCTCAACACAAATTGAATTTTGAAATGAAACTTGTCAAAATAGAAAATGACTTGCATAGCTTTTTAGTGATATATAATTTGTCCAAAATGAATTTGAAATGAAGGACCTATGAACATTTAAAGTTATAGCTATGGAATATAGGATGGCCATTGTGAACACCCCACCCAAATTAACAATAATAATAATAAATAGAATTAAAAAAATTCAAAAAAATATAAAATAATAAAATAATAATAACAATTAATCAAAACAAAATTGCAAAAGGCAAACAAAATAAAAGTAATATGGAAAAAACCAAACATAAGTACCAAAAATAATAAAAAGGAAAATTCAAGATGTATGTTTGAAGAAGAGACATGGCAACCATCTTGCAAAGAAATAAAATGAACAAAGCCACATACTTGAAATGGAATTGCAAGACACTCTCACTTGCTCACACTCACACACTCTCACATGCTCACTTGCCCTCACACACATGACACACATCACTCTCACATGCTCACTTGCTCCCTACATGCTCATTTGCCCTCACACACATGACACACATCACTCTCACACACTCACACTCACACTCCCACATGCTCATTTGCTCCCATATGCTCATTTGCTCTCACACACATGACACACATCACTCTCACACACTCACACTCTCACTCATGGACACACCTCCTCACACACTCACACTCACACTCTTATACACTCTCACCCACGGACACACACACTCACCACATGCATGCACCACACACATGCACAAGAGGACAAGGGGGACAAAAAAGCAAGTGGGAGTGGTTCTGCAACATGGCAGAAAGTAGGGTGGCTGGAGTAGTGAGAAAAGAGTGTGGCGTGGCTGGAGGTGGCAAGAAAAGGAGGGGACCGTGTGCAGCAAAGTGGTGGCTGGAAGTTGCAGAAAAAGCATGGGAAAAAGGGAGCAAAGGGCAGAAAAAGAGAGGGGGCGTTGGAGCATAAAGGAAGGCAGCAAATCGAGAGGAAGGAAGAAAAAAAAGGCAGGAGAGAAGAAAGGTCTCGGCTGAGAAGAAAAGAAAGCTGGAGAAGAGAAGAGAGGAAGGAAAAAGAAAGAGGAACCACGCTGAAAAGGGAGAGCCACGTGACCAAGAAGGGAAGAGGAGTTGAAGAAGAAAGGAAGAGCAACGAAGACAGCAACAAAACTGAGAGGAACAACGCTGAACGAAAAGAGAGAATGGAGGCAGCAATGTGAGAGAGAAACTAAGTTGAACAAAGCAAGGAAGCAAGGCAGCCACGTGAGGAAAGAACAGCAGGGAAACAAACTAGAAACGAGGCAGAAACTGAGAGCTGAACTGCAGAAACTGAGGGCTGAACGAAGCTGTCCAACGTGTAGAAAAATCATGGAAGTAACGTCTAAAATTCTGGAGTGAAAAGTTGCTGAAGTTCAGACCATCCAAGGAGTAGAAAAATGGAGAGTTGGATGCCAAAAAGATGTGCAGAAACAAGGAAGTCTGAATCCAAAACAAAGTGGCAGCAAAGGGAGGAATAGAAGCTGAACCATGGAGGAGAAAAAACTCTGTTTTGAGCTCAAAAAACAGAGGTGAATAGAGGAGAGCTTAGGGAGCACAAGGAAGAAGAGGAAGTGTGGAGAAGAAGAGAAGCATTCAGCCACCATCTTCTAGCCGAGAAGTAGAGACACTTTCTGCAGAATTTCCAGCACTGGAGCCAACCAAAAAACTCCAACGAAGCTGTCCAACGAAACTCCAATGAAGCTGTCCGTTTCTGCACTTCCAGCCAAGACCAACGACTTTGAGGGGCTGTTGGAGGTCCATCTTCCATTGTTGGGTGAGGAGGAGAAGGTCCTTCTTCATTGGAGCACAAGGGAGGAGCTGAAACGCCAGGTATGGCTGCACGTTCTTCACTTGGCCGAGAATTCTACTGCATACTACTGTTCACTCGATTTCCTTCAAGACCACTTCATGCATGTGCACTGTTCATGTGTTTTAATATGAGAAGCTACTGTTCACGTGCTTAAATTTGTTTAGCTTTGTTCATTATCATTGTTTAGACATTAGTTTTGATTAATTATGGCTATTACGTATAAAATTAGCATGTGAGAATTTTGTTGTTCTTGATTGCCGGGATTATGTGAGTTTTTTTTTCATCTCCTTAAATCCTTGCAATTAATCAAATAATTGGAAGACAATGAATATTAATGAAATATTAATGAAAGAATGTTGAAAAATAATTGAATGATAATTAATGAATATTGTCATGACGGATAAAATTATCGTGTGAGAATTTTGTTCTCCTCGATTGTGCGGGATTGCGTGAGGTTCTAATTTCCTTAAATCCCTATAATTAATTCCGAAATGATAGTAATATTAATAATAATACAAAAATGAATAAATGGACAATAATTAAATATTAACTTTGATTAAATATTTATGCAATATGGATCGTGTGAGAATACTTGTCTCTCTTCGACTTCCCGGGCTTGTGTGAGATTTTAATCTCCATAGAACCCTAAAATTAGCATATATTTGTTCAAAGACAAACAGATAAACCAATAAATAATAGTACTTAAATTAAATTGTCTACCAATAATCAATAATAATAATATTAATCAATATTTATCAACAATAAATTCAAAAACTCATAAAATAAAAAATATATTCCTTTCATTATAAATTATGCATTAATTCCCGAAATATAAACTTTCAAAACTCAAAAAAATGATAATAATAAAATCGACAAAAAAAAAATTTAAAAAGAGAAAATGTGAAGAGTTCAGGAGAACGAGGTTAATCAGATTGTAGTAAATTAAAACATACGAACCAAATTCCTATCCCGTTTTGGTTTATAATGATCTGTTTTAATTAAAATCCTCCTATTCTCATCATAAATCAAAAAAAAAAAAAAACCACCAACCACAAAAGTGCCTTTTGGTCGAACTACGTGGACTTTGATCCCTCTCACAGGGTACATAGGCCCTAGGCTCTCATCCTAGGTCAAGTCCGTCCTTTGTAAATATTTATCTGTTTGCCTTCATTCTTGTTATTTTGTCTCCTATGTCTAACGTGCATCCATGTCAATAAAAGGGTAATTGAGATTAATTAAGGGCCATATTCTATTTCAACTAACTAGTTTAAGGTAACCGTCCTTATGGGCGGGTGTTGTGGGGTGCCTAACACCTTCCCCACACTCAAATAGACTCCCGAACCCATCTCTGACCTCGCAGACCATTTCGCCTCTTTTTGTTTGTTTTATTTAAATTGGTTTTCCAAAGTTTTTCGTTAAAAATTTTGGTGGCGACTCCTAATAAAATTGATTTTCAAAATTCCATTTTTGGGAATCGGTTTTAAACCCATTTTAATTCCATCCCGCCGAAAGGTCGGTTACGACAGCCATAATGTCAACAAATGGAGTTACCTACTTCCAACAATCAAGTTGTACAAGTTTGAATTTCCCTATAGCTCCAAATGGTTCTCTTGCCTTTTTGGCCAATAAATACATGTATCAAGAGCTTAGAAATCATAAGAATCAAAGTGAAAATAATCTTGAGTGATTCATACTCTCAAAGATTTACTCTTTTGAGAGTTTTTATTGCTTTGAGTACTTTCTTCATAAAAAGATTTGTTATTCAAGAAAAGATATTCCTTGAAGAGAGATTAAATTCAAGGAAAGGTTTTCCATGAAGAGAGTTTGGTTTTAAGGGGAGTATTCTTGAAGATTTGCAATGGATTGCAAGTTATTGGAAAATATCAAGTGTTTGCTTGGAGACTAGATGTAGGCTTGGATTGATATCGAACTAGGATAAATCTTGGAGTTTGCTTTCTCTACCCTTATGCTCTGTATATTTTGAATTGTTGTATTTATGCTTTACTTTTGTTGTTGATATTTCACTTGAAATATAGTAATCTCTTACTAGACATATTCTTTTATATTTACTTCAAGTAATCCAATTGTTAAAGTGATTGTATGATTGTTCTAACCTACATGGGAACAATATTTTGAAATAAGTAACAACATATTATTGAATGCTTATTTTTAGGAAACAAATTTACTATCTTCATACTCTAAGCTTCTACATTAGATCTCCCTTGATTGATACAATTTTAGTTTTACTTCCAAGTACCTTTCATAACAAGTCTTTTGGAAAATAATTTTGACAAGAATTGAAATTATTGCAAACACCCAATTCACCCCCCTCTTGGGTGTTGGTTGCCTTGTTCTAACAAGTGGTATTTGAGTTGGGGCTCTTGTTTAAAGGACTTAACCATATCAAGAGTTTGTATGGTAACCAGTGGATGCTTACATTAATGGAAGGTTTTGATATTACTAAACCCCCTTTCCTTAATGCTACTAGCTTTGTTTTCTGGAAAGCTTGAATAATATTTTATATTCATTCTCTTGATATAGACTTATGGGATGTAGTAAAAGATAGTTTTACATCCAAACCATGGAAAAAGTGGAATGAGCATGATAAGATGTTTTTTTTTTTAATATTAGAGCAATGCATATATTGTATAGTGCTTTAAATGAATATGATTATGCTAAAATCAAACATTGCTCTAATGCTAAAGATATATGGGATAATATTCATGCTTTATATCATACTAATCATGTTGTTGAAGCTATGAATGTTGATAGTTTTTAAGAAATTGTGCAAGATGAAGAAACATGCTCAACGCCTCTTGAAGATAGTCAACTTAGAATTGAAAAGGAAGAAGAAAATTCTTAAGAAATCTTTATCAACAATGAAAAGGAGGAAAATTCCTAAAGTAAGCTTAGCAAGCAAGGATTGGGAAATCCTCAATCTCTAGCTCACAAAGATTCAAAGGTACATGAAAACTTCAAACTTAATAACATGTCTCCTCATGAAAAGCTATTACATACATTTGATGAATTGCATAAGAAAATATCCTTCAATTTTGAATGCTCAAATTTTTATGGTTCAAAAATTAAAAATGATGTACTTATTGAAAATTCAACTTGTACTCTTCCCAAGTCTCTAAAAAGGAAACACTTAAAAAGAAAGTTTCAAAATCATAATTTAGGATACCATTTTAATAAAAGAGAAAAATTTTCTATAGTTGTATCTTCAAAGATCCCTGTGCATATTATTCACAATTATTGTGGTCATAAAGGACATATTTTTCACCAATGCCCTATTAGAAGAAATTCTCATGTGAGAAATAAATAGATTTGGTTTCTAAAGGCTTAAGAAATTATTGTACTAACAATCAAGGACCCAAGTTAATATGGGTACTAAAAAGTCTTTCTAGTGCTTCAACTGTGCAGAAAGTTCCTCATAGTGATAGATCAATTGGCATAGAAAGGAAGGAATTACAAAGAAGAGCTTCTCAAGTTCCAAATAGAATTGCAAAGTTCAAAACTTATAAGGAGAAGCATTGGGTAAGAAAATAGAATTCTTCAAATCCCATGGCCAAGGTATCAAGTGACGAAACCTCTTATTTAACTATATTTGATATTCTATTACAAATGGCCGTAGGTATGAGCATTGCATTGATTAAATTCATGGGAATAAACTATTATTGATATCTTGATCATAATTCACTTTCTTAGATGGTGAATTTGAATGAGTAATTTTTATGTGATATGCAATGCTTGATATCAATCCCTCATGCTCTTCACTATGATTATATATTGATTAATGGGGATAGTGCAAATTGGATAAATAAATAATTATGTGCTTAATCCAATATGCTAAACCATTTTATTTAAGCTTATTTAATTGTTCAAAGCATATGGACATATTAAAGCCTTTACAATCTAACCTTTATTGGTTCCTAATTGGATGGGTACCAAAGAAGAAGAGTTATATTGTTTTGTAGATACAAGAGTGATTTTCATCTCAAGTATGCAATATAAATGGAGGATAATAGAAAATCTTGAGGATTAATCAACTTTATGATGTTTAAGGCAATTCTAAGAAAAAGAGTACAAGCTCCAATTAATGGTCATTTCTATCCCTTCTCTTATGCATAATATATATTTCATATCTTCTATTGAGAACGGATAATTAATATATTCTCATGTTGTTATTGCTCCTTATTCAAATAAATTAAATATATCAATCTTTTGAATCATTGGTTGGATTTAAATATGATTTTGTCGTTGTCACTTATATCCTAATTTTTTTATAAAGCTTGCAAAATTTCAAATATTACTATACATTAACCTTTGGGACTTAATATGGATTGGGTAGCATGAAAAGAATGTGATATGCTTTGTAGAAAATGAAAGCTACCTATTTGGTGATAAGGTTTTGATGATAACAAATATTGTATGAATGTTTTCAATGTAATACTTAGGTTCTAGATGTTTTCAATGTTTAATCATGTCTTAGGAACCTTTGTAAATGGTATTGAGCTAATAGTAATCATTTAAAATGAATGTATAATTTAATCTTAGGTCTTAAAGATTGTGAAAAGCTGATTTTGGAGCTTTCTGTCAACAAGCAGTCGACTAGCCACATATGAACAGTCGACTGGCCATAAGAGAGTAGTCAACTGGCCAGTGATAAAGAAGCTATAATTATTTTGGAACTTATAAATTTTGAAAATTTTGACTTCCCTCTTACTCCTAATGCATCTATTGGACCTCCAACTATTTAGACACAACCTATAAACTATGAATTAATAAAGAAAAACATTTAAGAGTGTTTATATCATAAGAATCATTTCTAATAAGCTCTCTATTGCATTAATGCTTCATTGTTTTGTATACTCTATTGTGAGATTATGTTTCTATGTTAATCTTTATCCTTAAGAGTGAAAGGTTCAAGGTGAGTTATTCTTTGAGAATATCAAACAAAAAGTACAATATAGATGGAAGAGAAACAACCTTTCTTGATGAAGCATACATTTCAAAATGCTTGGAGCTTGGATATTGGTGTCAAACTTCAAAGTGGAAAACAAGCAACTTCACACCTATGCCAAGTAGTCAAATACAAGGACATGAAAGACTACAATTATGGTGAAATCTATAACTTACTCACTTTATATGCATCATAATTGTGTGACAAATTATTATTTGGAATATTTGTGTCCTTCTTGTACTTTCCTAGCAATCCTTGTCCAAATAGTAATTATATGATACTGTATTTGCTGGATGGATACATTCTTTTGAATATATATGTTTCTTTATTACGTGATCTTCCTATACTTGAACATGTGATCAAGTAGAATCATTTTGTGCTTAATTGATATATATTGTTTCAAATCTTTACTCATTGCCTTATATATATATATATATATATATCTCTCTCTCTCTCTCTCTCTCTCTCTCTCTCTTGAGCTAAAAAATGGAAGATTTTGTGTTCTTTAGACTCCTTGAAATAAACTTTTAAACATCAAAAATTACTTTTATCTTGAAAAATGGTCAAATTATGTGTGAAATTCTTTATATGTGATATCTCATAGACTTTTTAAATGAATTTTCACATGTCAAAATTTGTTTTCATTTGAAGATTGGTTTCATGAAATGATTTGTAAAATCCTTTTTAAAAGAAAAAGTTTAGCTCATGAATATTCATAGAAAAGTGGACTTGGTTTGAATCTTATTTTAGAGAATTATGAAGTTGGCTTAAGTATTATGGAATATCATGACTTGTAAACATGAGCGAATATGAATATCATAAAACATGTTCACCCAAAAGAAATTAAAGATGAATCATATGCTTTAAAATGCATTATATTTGATATATTGATGAGCATGATAATACAAGAAAATCTAGAGATAGCCAACAATAAGCTCCACCATAATAAAATGGAAAGATTTGGAAAAAATGATAGAAATACAAGTTTGACACTCTTTAGATATTAGGAAACAACATTTTGGCTTTCCAAAATTCTTACTTCTCATGCTTTACTTAATTTTTTTTTAAATGATATAGTTTTATTGGATAAATTGACATATCAATAACTTGCTTATTTTAATGTTTTCATCATACAAATAGATCTCATTTTTCCAAAGGCGAATATTTTGAAAATGTTAAATGGCTTAATTTGTGCTAATTGTTGAATCATCTTTAAGTTTCTACTTAAGCAGTGAACTTGATATGCAAGCCAAGTGTAATATGCTCAACTCAAAGATCCTATCTTGGATATCATTAAAGAGTAGACAAGTGATGGTTAAATTCTAAGAGGATGTAAGAAATTAAGTAGCATCTCTATCACTTTATAATTTCTCAAATTAATTTTGAAGAATAATCTTTTGGTTAATTGATTATGTTTGCAATTATGATTGACTATATCATGAAATGTATGTCTTTCAATGACTTGATTATACAAATTAAATGAGTATGCTTGACTTGTCATTGCTTGAGTTTATATATCTTGTATCATACTTTATTTGACATTAAACAACTTGGTTTGTTTGCCTGCACTCTTGGCACCTCAAAGAAGAAGAGGGTATCTCTCTCTTATTTATCTATCATATAAGGTAACATTTTCTTATTTTTTCATTTATTCCATCTATAGAAAATGTTTGTGACATCATGCATATGAAAAACTCGTTGCATAGTTGATGAGATATGCATCAAGTTATATAATTGATAATATATTTTTCAATCATAACTTGCAATAATCAAAATCTTTGTGGCAATGAAAGAATGATAAGTTTTGATGAGCCCTAACTTATATCAACTTGACATCATTATAAGATTTACATGAATAATAAAGAAACATGTGCTTAAACTTTTCCATAAACCTTTTTGTTGATGTCAAATAGGGGGAGAAAGGGAGAAGAAAAATATGTGCTTGTGCTTATTACATTGCATACATTACTATTAAACATATTTTTCTTTAGTGATTTGTCATCATCAAAAAGGGGGAGATTGTTAACCCTAAGGTTCAATGTTATAAGTTTTGATCATGACAAATATGTGACAAAAATGTAACAAATGAGTTAGACATATGGTATCAACATGTGCTTAATTGATTAATCATTAACATGTAATACTTTATACTTGAATCATCCCTTATGTGAGATATAAGTAAAGTACTCATATTATATCCAATAGGCTCATTATTAATTTTGTTAAATTCAATTGGACTTATATTTATTGGCCCAATACATTTTGGTCCTCATAATATAAGTTTGGGCCAAAAAGATAAGAGAAACATAGATTTTAATGAAGTTATTTTTGGACCTTAGACCACTATTTTTATCATATCTCACAAATTAGACGGGATTTTGAAATGAAACCTACTGAATATGAAAATACAATTAAACATATTTCTAATCATATATCACATGCTTAAAATAGAGTTGAAATTAAGAAGTTATGATTGTCAAAAGTTTAGATAAGAATATCACACTTTTTCCTAACTTCTTGTAACAATTTCAACAATATCTCATCAATCAGTAAGAATTTTGACATGAGGTTTATTTTATATGAAAATAGACTCATACAACTTTCCCATCGTATATAACAAGCATAAAATGGATTTAAAATAAAAGAGTTAGGAAGGTCTCAATTTGCGACTATGTATATCAATTTGTTATCTAACCTTTTGTCACTCTTTTAATAATATCTCAACAACCAAATTGAATTTTGAAATGAAACTTCTCAGGATAGAAGCTTTTTGGTGACATATAATTGTCTAAAATGAAGTTAAAATGAAGGAGATATGAACATTTAAAGTAACAGCTATGGAATAGTAGACGACCATAAAGTCAACAAATGGAGCTACCTACTTCCAACAATCAAGTTGTACAAGTTTGCATTTCCCTATGGCTCCAAATGGTTCTCTTGACTTTTTGGCCAATAAATGCATGTTTCAAGAGCTTAGAAATCACAAGAAACAAAGTGAAAACATGTTGAGTGATTCATACTCTCAAAGGTCTCTATTCTTTCTAGTGAGCTTCAATTGTATTATTTGCTTTTTTAAAAGTTTTTATTGTTATGAGTACTTTCATAAAAAGATTTTTTATTTCAAGGAAAGATATTCTATGAGGAGAGATTAAATTCAAGGAAAGGTTTTCCTTGAAGAGAGTTTAGTTTTAAGGGGAGTATTCTTGAATATTTGTAACGAATTGTAAGTTAGTGGAAAATCTCAAGTATTTACTTGAGGACTGGCTGTAGGCTTGGATTGAAGCTAAACCAGAATAAATCTTGGAGTTTGCTTTCTCTGCCCTTATACTCTTTATATTTTGAATTGTCGTATTCATGCTTTACTTTTGTTGTTAATATTTCACTTGAAGTATTGTAATCTCTTACTAGACATATTCTTTTATATTTACTTCAAGTAATCCAATTGTTAAAGTGATTGTATGATTGTTGTAACCTACATGGGAACAAGATTTCGAAATAAGTAAACAACATATTGTTGAATGCTCTATTGTTGGGGAACAAATTTATTATCTTCATACTCTGAGCATCTGCATTAAATCTCCCATGATTGATATAAATGTAGTTTTGCTTCATACACTTCCAAGTACCTTTCATAACAAGTCTTTTGGAAAACAATTTTGAAAATAAGTGAAATTATTGTAAACACCCAATTCACCACTTCTTGGTGTTGGTTGCCTTGTTCTAACAATCTTTAGCTACTAGTAGGTCTTCCATATTTTGTGCTTCAAGGAGTTTGCGACCTAAAATATAATGAGAGTTGTCAGATTTCCTTTGCATCAAATTTGGATCATTATCATAGGGATTTTTATCACACCCATGAAATTCCCAATGCATCTTCTTCCCTCAATCATCAACTATGTAGATTAGGCCCACTCTAGATAGTTATTACCATTCAACATCTGGACTGAGTTGCAATGCAACATTACTTAAACCACTAGATAGCAAGCTATGGGTTGTCGTTATCTCTTGATTTGTATAGCTCGAGACCCCATGATTCCCGTCAAAATTAAATATCAATTTCACCATAGGACTTTGATACCATATTATTTTTTAGGGTTTACAGAGATAGAAGAAATACTGTAATAATATTTAATTAACACCAGCAAAACTAATTTGCATAGTGATGAAATCCAAATTGATTTAGTGTTATACAAGAAAATGATCCTAATGAGTCACTCACAGTTATGAGAAAGGATCTTATAAAGTCACCTCTCAAGGGATCCTTTGAAGTCCATATACGGGGGTTATAGATGTGAACACTATAATTTATCTGAGAAATTTTAAAAATTGGCAATAATTAAGGAAAAATTAAAATAAATACCAAAATAAAAAATAGCAATAATTTTAGAGCTTAATGAGAAATTAAAAAAAAATGGTAATAATGAAAGAAATATCAAAATAAATATCAAAATATCAAAAAAGTTTAAAAGGAAAAAGAAAAGAAAAAGGGAAAATAACAACAAAAACAAAAAATATAGGTTTGAAATAAAATTAAAAAATCTAAACAAGAAAATCAAATAGAAGGTTAGTTAAAATCCTTAATTCTTTATTTAAATGGAAAATCAAATAAAAATTAGAATATCTAAGTCAGCCCACTTTTCTTTAATATTAAACTATATATATATGAATAAATAATAAGGAAATGAAATAAATAAATAAATAAAGGGAAGAAAAAAAGAATAAAAAAAGGGGATGTATTACGTCAAAGTTGACTACGCATGTCCCTCTTTTTGTTGTCAAAACATGCTGCAAATTTGCTCCACTTTATTATTGAAAACTTGCTACCAATTTACTCCATTTTAGTGTTAAGAATTGATGCAAAATTGCTTCATTTTACTATTATCAATTGCTATAAAGCTTGCTCCACTTTACTATTATGAATTGATGCAAAACTTGCCCCACTTGATTGTCATGAGTTAGTAAAACTTGCTCCACTTTATTATCATGAATTGTGCTAAAACTTGCTGCGTTATATACCTTTAGTGGGTGCCAGAACATACTGCATTATCTTTTCACTTTATTATTATTATTCCTTCACTTTACTGTTATGATTGGTGTGCAAGTTTGCTACATATAAATGTCAGTTTTTTAGTCGTAAATTTGTTGCATGATTTGGCTATTTTGTTGTCCATTCTTAAGCTTTAACTTTGCTGCATGTATAGGTTATTTTGCTTTCCATTCATGAGCTCTTATTTTGCTGCATGGATAGGCCAATTTGCTATCTATTTTAGCCCTTAATGTTGCGCCATATTTCAGTTTTGCTGTCCATTTTTAGCCCATAATTTTGTTGCACATTAGCTTCTATAACTGCCCAAAAAAGACTCAAATGTGTTTCATTTTTATTCCATACTTGCTGTTAGAATTTAAGTGGAAAACTTGTTGCACATTGGTCTTATTCTGATGCCCAAATAGGCTAAATTTGGCTGGAAATTTTGCCATCATTAAGTTGCTTAATGCCTACATGCTTCTTTTAATTCTTTGACATAAGATCATGGATTTTAAAGTTCATTTGAATGTGTTATGTGATTGAATTAAGAGTACATGTAATGGTGTTGTGATTTTGATTATGGCAACGGATTAGAAAACTTGTTGAAGTGGCCTTCAAGCCTAATGCAAAAAGTAAGCAAACATGGAATGCAAGTGGAAACAAGAAGCTTTGTATGGCTTATTTCAAGTGATTAAGGGAAGGGATTTTATTTGTATTGCTATAAATATAGTAAATGAAATAGGAATGAATGTATAATTAAACACCAACACACACAAGCACTAATGTATGTCTTTATTATCATTAGGGTGCCATGTGAGATCCAATGCCTTCATATGTATATTTGTTGCATTTTGCCATGTGAGGACCAACGCCTCCATAAACAATTTTTAGTTCCTTGCCATTTGAGGTCCAATGCCTCCATAGACATATTTTATAAAAATTGTTATTTTTAGCATTAGTATTGCTATGTGAGACCAACATTTTCATGAGCACCTAATAATTTACCAGTGGGGTCATGTGAGATTCAACGACTTTATAGGCATTTCCAAATACTGGTTGCATGCGTTTGAATTAAACTGAGGGGTCCAATAGCCCATATTATATTATGTGTGTTTTCTAAAAATACAGTTGGGTTTCAAAGGTCCATGTCCAATCATTGCTTTTACAAAAATAATTAAATTTTAAATAATTATATAAATGTCAAAGTCTTTATTGAAATATCTTCTTATAAATATTGAGTTCAAAGTCACTTTGTTTTTCCAAATTTATTTTGTTTATGATTTAAAAATATAATAAAAAATTAAAATAATTGTTCATATTTTTCCATAAATATTTCAATATAAATACCAATAAATCATGTTTACAAAATTATGTAAGAAAAAAATTCAAATGGGAGGGCAAAGAAGTGAGATTAAGTTGATTTCATAAATCAAAACATATCAACTAATTTCTACATTGTTTGGTTTGCAAAAATTGGCTTGATTTCAATTATCTTTGTTCTCTTCATTAAAAAAAAAAAAAAAAAAACCCACCCGTTGACACGATTTTCTAAATGAACTACATGGACGTTGATCGCTATCATTGGGCATGTAGGCCTTAGGCACTCATCTTAGGTAAAGTCTACCCACTATAAATATTCATCTTTTTGTTTCATTTTATTTTGTTTTCTTTGTTATTCTTAGTGTGTTTAAAATGAGTGATTTCTAATAAATGAAGGCAATTTCACATAATTTTAAGGCCATACCCTTAACTTCGCTTGATTAATTTAAGGTAATTGTTCTCACGAACAGGTGTTATGGGGTGTCTAAAACATTCCCCTCACTCAAATAAACTCCCGAACCCATTTCTAGTTTCAAAGACCACCTTTTGTTTATTTGGTTTTCCAAAATTTGGCCTTTAAAAATTTTAGGGATGACTCTAGTGGATTGATTTTCAAGACTCGTTTTGGAAATCAATTTACACCTCTTTTTTATCCATACACCTTAATGACAATTATGACAATGGACATACACATTACATGCATTTACAACACTCCCTTCTAGATATCCATTGACAAATACTGTGTCTCATTAAAACCTTACTTGGAAAAACCTAATGGCATAAAAATTTAGTGAAGGAAAAATAATACACAATATTTACGATGCATAATGTACGCTTCCTCATTAAAAACCAATACCAAGGAAAACTAGTGGGACAAAACCTTAGTTAAGGAAAAATAGTACAATGTGTCATTTACTCCCACTTATGACAATATCATTTATTGTCTTTAAATTAGAACTTCCCATTGTTGTTGACCAATTTCTCAAACATCGTTGTTGATAATGTCTTAGTGAACAAAATATGCAAGAAAATCACATATATAAATCTATTGCACATTGTCATCGTTTTGAAGATCATGAGTGAACAAGATTTTTTTAGGAAATCTATTTCATTATATCTTTTTATTGTGTCCTCCTTTTTTAGCTGTGCATGTTGTGCTATCTTCGTATGATACTGTTGGAAACTTTTATCTAAAATAAAACCACACACCTTCTAGATATATTGGGTCATTGACTTAAACTAATCACATGCTTGATTTGCCTCATGGATTGCAATCAATTTAACATGATTTGAAGAAGTAGAAACTAAAATTTGTTTTATAAATCCTCATGATATAGTTTTATCCTCACATATATATAAATAACTTGTTTGGGATCAAACTTTATGTATATCAAATAAATATTCACATTTGCATACCCTATTAGTAGAGATCTAGAAAATTTGAACAAAATAAATCAATATCAATAATTCTTTAAATATATCAAAATATATACTTAAACTCATTCCAATATCTTTGTGTTGGAGAGAAAATTAAATCTTGCTAAAATGTAAAGAAATTGTCATATTTGGTTGTGCATTGTTAGCAAGAAACATTCAAGCTCCAATAACATGAAGGTATGGTATTTAAGGATCAAAAAGTTCTTCATCATCTTCTTGAGATTGGAATGGATCTTTATTTATATCTAGCAATCTTACAAGCATTGGGGTATTCAACGTATGTGCTTCATCTATGTAAAGTCGCTTTTCAATTGATGAAAACAAATTTCATGTATCAAGTGTATAATCTATAAGTTGTCACATAACTTTGTTTTATGAAAATATTCATTTCAAATAATCTATTGCCCTTGGAAATCCTTTCGAAATCCTATCAATAATGAGCAATTGTGAATAACCTATTTCCAAATTTCTTTTTAATATAATCAAATGATATCATATATGATTTTTTCTTTCGAAAATTTTACTACCTGTCTTTACAAATGCTTTTAATAAGTATATGAAGATCTTGAATTTTGTGCTTAGGGCATCTAAAATCTTTTAGAGTTTTTCATCTACATAATATCATGCAATAACTCTCATAAGTAACGTGTGAACACATTTGTTAAATGCACAATATATTATTCATAAATTGTTAGACTAAGTAACTATATCTATCACAAAATAATATATCCCATAATTAAATGCCAAGATTTCTAAAAGATAGGTTTAATACTTCATGATATATCATTCTCATTTCATTTTCTCATGATATCATTTGTACCCAATTGGCTTTATGCCTTCAAGTTTTGTGGACTGCATGTCAAATTGACTTTCACATGTTGATATCATTGCTTCATTTTACTTTGGCCAAGTATTTTCATATCAATACCTCTTAATAATTCGTAATCCTCATTTAATTCCATAATATTGTATCTTATATTATATTGTTGTCGATGAGTATTTCTTTTCAAGTTCCATATTTTATTATAATGACATAACTTATTGAGATCTCTCCACATTACTACTTTCAAGTACCAGAATCTCTAATACAGATTTATTTATGTCATGGTCTCTTCAGGAGAACTTGCCTCCATGATTTGGCCATCTTAATTATCTGCACCTTTTCACATTTTAATAATTTTTCATGGAAGTGGTGATCAATATAATTATAGCATTTGCAACTGATATGTAATTTTATTACCTCATTTGGGTATGCAAATAAGTCCAGTAGTGTGAACACCCCACCCAAATTAACAATAATAATAATCACAATAATAATGATAAATAGAATTAAAAAATTCAAAAAAAAATATAAAATAATAAAATAATAATAACAATTAATCAAACAAAATTGCAAGAGGCAAACAAAATAGAAGTAATATGGAAAAAACCAAACATAAGAACCAAAAATAATAAAGAGGAAAATTCAAGATATAGGTTAGAAGAAGAGACATGGCCATCATCTTGCAAGAAAATAAAACGAACAAGGCCACACACTTGAAATGGAGTTGCAAAACACTCTCACTTGCTCACACTCACACACTCTCACATGCTCACTTGCTCCTACATGCTCACTTGCCCTCACACACATGATACACATCACTCTCACACACTTACATTCTCACTCACGGACACATCACTCTCACACACTCACACTCACACTCCCACATGCTCATTTGCTCCCATATGCTCATTTGCTCTCACACACATGACACACATCACTCTCACACACTCACACTTTCACTCACGGACACACCTCCTCACACACTCACACTCACACTCTCATACACTCTCACCCACGGACACACACACTCACCACATGCATGCACCCATGCACACACATGCACAAGAG
Source organism: Delonix regia (assembly GCA_037074485.1). Lineage (NCBI taxonomy): Eukaryota > Viridiplantae > Streptophyta > Magnoliopsida > Fabales > Fabaceae > Delonix > Delonix regia. Next base: position 9,718,807 of record CM073453.1, read on the forward strand.
GACAAGGGGGACAAAAAAGCAAGTGGGAGTGGTTCTGCAACATGGCAGAAAGTGGGGTGGCTGGAGCAGTGAGAAAAGAGTGTGGCGTGGCTGGAGATGGCAGCAAAAGGAGGGGACTGTGTGCAGCAAAGTGGTGGCTGGAAGTTGCAGAAAAAGCAAGGGAAAAAGGGAGCAACATGGCAGAAAAAGGGAGGTGGCGTTGGAGCATAAAGTGGCAGCAAACCGAGAGGAACAACGCTGAACAAAAATACGCTGGAGAGAAAGGAGGCCTCGGCTAAGAAGAAAAGAGAGCTGGAGAAGAGAAGAAAGGAAGGAAAAAGAAAGAGGAACCATGCTGAAAAGGGAGAGCCACATGACCAAGAAGGGAAGAGGAGCAGAAGAAGAAAGGAAGAGCAACAAAACCAGCAACAAACCGAGAGGAACAACGCTGAACGAAAGAAGAGAATGGAGTTAGCAACGTGAGGGAGAAACCAAGTTGAACGAAGCAAGGAAGCAAGGCAGCCATGTGAGGAAAGAATAGCAAGGAAACGAACCAGAAATGAGGCAGAAACCGAGAGCTGAACTGCAAAAACCGAGAGCTGAACGAAGCAGTCCAACGTGCAAAAAAATAGTGGAGCAACATCCCAAATTCTGGAGTGAAAAGGTGCTGAAGTTCAGACTATCCAAGGAGCAGAAAAATGGAGAGTTGGATGCCAAAATGATGTGCAGAAACAAGGAAGTCTGAATCCAAAACAAAGTGGCAGCAAAGGGAGGGATAGAAGCTGAACCATGGAGGAGAAAAAACTCTGTTTTGAGCTCAAAAAACAGAGGTGAACAGAGGAGAGCTTAAAGAGCACAAGGAAGAAGAGGAAGTGTGGAGAAGAAGAGAAGCTTTCAGCCTCTATCTTCTAGCCAAGAAGTAGAGACACTTTCTGCAGAGTTTCCAGCGCTGGAGCCAACTAGAAAACTCCAACGAAGCTGTCCGTTTCTGCACTTCCAGCCGAGACCAGTCACTTTGGGGGGCTGTTGGAGGTTCATCTTCCATTGTTGGGTGAGGAGGAGAAGGTCCTTCTTCATTGGAGCACAAGGGGAGAGCTGAAAACGCCAGGTATGGCTGCACGTTCTTGACTTGGGCGAGAATTCTGCTGCATGCTACTGTTCACTCGATTTCCTTCAAGATAACTTCATGCATGTGCACTGTTCATGCATTTTAATATGAGAAGCTACTGTTCACGTGCTTAAATTTGTTTAGTTTTGTTCATTATAATTGTTTAGACATTAGTTTTGATTAATTATGGCTATTACGTATAAAATTAGCATGTGAAAATTTTGTTGTTCTTGATTGCCGGGGGTTATGTGAGTTTTTTTTCATCTCCTTAAATCCTTGCAATTAATCAAATAATTGGAAGATAATGAATATTAATGAAATATTAATGAAAGAATGTTGAAAAATAATTGAATGATAATTAATGAATATTGTCATGACGGATAAAATTATCGTGTGAGAATTTTGTTCTCATCGATTACCGGGGGTTATGTGAGATGTTAATCTCCTTAAATCCCTACAACTAGTTGAATAATTGAAAAGTGACAATTAATATTAATGAAATATTAATGAATAAATGGTGAAAAAAACAAAGGAATGACAATATATACTAATGAAATATTAATGAAGGAATGGAGAAAAATAATTGAATGATAATTAATATTGTCATGGTGGATAAAATTATCGTGTGAGAATTTTGTTCTCCTCGTTTACTAGGGATTATGTGAGATATTAATCTCCTTAAATCCCTACGATGAATTGAATAATTGAAAAGCAACAATAATACTAATGAAATATTAATGGGTGAATGGTGGAAAATAAATTAACCATAATTAAATGTTAAATTTGGATTAAATCATAATAATAATCATGATCAAAATGCTTGCTTTAATAAACATTCCCTATCATTTACGAAATTATCGTGTGAGAATATTGTTCTCCACGATTGTGCAGGATTACGTGAGGTTCTAATCTCCTTAAATCCCTATAATTAATTCCGAAATGACAATAATATTAATAATAATACAAAAATGAATAAATGGACAATAATTAAATATTAACTTTGATTAAATATTTATGCAAAATGGATCGTGTGAGAATACTTGTCTCTCCTCGACTTCCTGGGCTCGTGTGAGATTTTAATCTCCATAGAACCCGAAAATTAGCATATATTTGTTCAAAGACAAACAGATAAACTAATAAATAATAGCACTTAAATTAAATTGTCTACCAATAATCAATAATAATAATAATCAATATTTATCAACAATAAATTCAAAAACTCATAAAATTAAAAAATATATTCCTTTCATTATAAATTATGCATTAATTCCTGAAATATAAACTCTCAAAACTCAAAAAAAAAAAAAAAATCGACAAAAAATTTTAAAAAAGAAAATGTGAAGAGTTCAGGAGAACGAGGTTAATCAGATTGTAGTAAATTAAAGCATACAAACCAAGTTCCTATCTCGTTTTGTTTACAATGATCTGTTTTAATTAACATCCTCCTATTCTCATCCCAAATAAAAAAACCACCAATCACAAAAATGCCTTTTGGTTGAACTACATGGACTTTGATCTCTCTCATCGGGTACGTAGGCCCTAGACTTTCATCCTAGGTCAAGTCCGTCCTTTGTAAGTATCCATCAGTTTGCATGCATTTTCGTTTTTTTGTGTCCTAGGTCTAACGTACATCCATGTCAATAAAAGGGTAATTGAGATTAACTAAAGGCCATATTCTATTTCAACTAACTAGTTTAAGGTAACCGCCTTTATGGGCGGGTGTTGTGGGGTGCCTAACACCTTCCCCACACTCAAATAGACTCCCGAACGCATCTCTGATTTCGCAAACCATTTTGCCTTTTTCTTTTTCTTTTAATTTGGTTTTCCAATGTTTTCCGTAAAAATTTTGGTGGCGACTCCAAATAAAATCGATTTTCAAAATTCTGTTTTTGGGAATTAGTTTAAAACTATTTTTATTCCATCCCGCTGAAAGGTCGGTTACGACAAGTAGGTTTATTTATTATACTATTCAATCAAGTTCATGAACTTCTTTAATATTCACTTAAGGTATGTGAGGCTCTCAAAATAGTGACACATATTCACAATATATTTTCTTCGGCAGCCTATTTACCCCTTATTTTGAGCTAATTTATAACTAAATGGTAATAGGCAAACAATGCCATAAATATATCTCCTTTAGTAATTCATTCTAATATTTTCTTAACCATAAATGAGGACCCATCTTTGTGCATGGTGGTGGACAATCACGATTATTAATTACACATTCAACATATCTTAAATGCATAATATTTGGCACATAACTAGTAATTTAATTTCATTTGAGAGACCTTTTAAATATAATTTGTTGGCTTGATGCATATAATATGCTCTCAAAATAAATATAGAGCTTTGTTCTCTTAAACAACAGTTTAAAAATAATTAGAGGCATTTAAGAAATATTCTACAGACCATAAAAGTCTGAAAATATGGGCAATGTAAATATTTAAACAAGTATCCCAATTAAATATTTCAATCATCAAATTTAGGATGTAATTTTACCAGTATTGTCAACAAAAGTTTCACTAGTCAAATCACCTTAGAGGGAGTAACTCACCAATAGATAGATCAAGGATGCCATAACTGTGAGCCAACAATGATAATTTAATTCAATTATATCTAACAATTTTCCATAATATGGTACACCTTCAAGCATATTTGACTATCACTGCTGAATAGCTTCTTGTACCAAACATTCCAAAAACTCCATAGTTTTAAGTTTTAACCCTTGGTCTTGATCCATTGCTTGAAATTTGAAATTGTTGACATTGTATACACTGTAATGCCTTGCTTTATCTAATGGACTTATGGCAAGGAACTTCATATCGATTGAATGGGATGTGTTGACATCATTTCTTATCTAATAGAACAATGATGAATCATATGATCCAATGAATACATGATATAAAATAACTATTAAAGATGTATAATTGCTTACACGTCGAGAAAAACCAATAAACAAACCCTCAATGGACCCTTATATCTATCTTAGAAGAAGACTATGTACACCCTTTTAATTGTCTCATTACATAATCTCCAAATTCCTTACATGGCAAATATATTTAAAGGAATTAGATGTTGTGGTCTTGTGAATTTATCTAGTGATTAATAATTTACTTACTGAAGAAATGGGTCTACTACACCATAATTAGTTAGCACGTGTTGATGTGCTTGTAACTTTTCTATAAAAGATAGAGTAAAGTACTCAAAACCACCAGCTGGTCTTCCAATTTATGGAAACATAGTATCAACATTGGATACTCCCACATTAGGTCCATCATTAATTGTCATGGTTGGTTAAATAAGGTCTCTTCTCCATCCAAATTTTCTAGGAAAATGTTGAAACTTCTTAGGCCAGGTAACACTTAGCTATTGATCCCTTCAACTACCCTATTCTGTATAAAGGACTTTAATTTTCCCAAATATTCATTAATTGTAATGCACTTTAATTAAGTCTACAAGTAGATATAGGAAAAATTGTAATGCAAGAATAAATATATTGGACATTACCTCTCTATAGGGTACATCCAACAATATTGGATAGGACCTCTAAGCTTAGTTTCTTCAACTTAATGTACAATCAAATATACCATAACTATGAAGAATTATGGTGGAAACATCATCTCCAAATGACACAACGTAAAAATAAATTTATCTTAAAGTTGGTGAAGTTCATTTACATTTATTAATCTATTACACAATTGCCTGAAGAATGAACATAAGTTAATCAAAATAGCTGACACTTGCTTAGGATGTGTTTGTCTAATTGCCAATGGTAGAAGTTGTTAAATAAAAAAGTGTAAGTCATGGTGTGAACACCCCACCCGAATTAATAATAATAATAATCATAGTAATAATAATAAATAGAATTAAAAAAATTCTAAAATAATAATAATAATTAATCAAAACAAAATTGCAAAAGGAAAAAATAATAATAATAAATAGAAGTAATATGGAAAAAACCAAATATAAGAACCAAAAATAATAAAAAGAAAAATTCAAGATATATGTTTGAAGAAGAGACATGGCAATCATCTTGCAAAGAAATAAAATGAACAAGGCCACATACTTGAAATGGAATTGCAAAACACTCTCACTTGCTCACACTCACACACTCTCACATGCTCACTTGCCCTCATACACATGACACATATCACTCTCACACACTCACACTCTCACTCACGGACACATCACTCTCACACACTCACACTCACACTCCCACATGCTCATTTGCTCCCATATGCTCACTTGCCTTCACACACATGACACACATCACTCTCACACACTCACACTTTCACTCACGGACACACATCCTCACACATTCACACTCACACTCTCACACACTCTCACCCACAGACACACACTCTCACTCACTCACTCCCACATGCATACACTCATGCACACACATGCACAAGAGGACAAGGAGGACAAAAAAGCAAGAGAGAACTGGTGGTTCAGAGGAGGCAGAAAGTGGAGCGGCTGGTGCAGAGAAAGGAGAGAGTGGCGTGGCTGAAAATGGCAGAAAAAGGAGGGGACCGTGAGCAGGAAGTGAGTGGCTAGAAGTTGCAGAAAAAGCAAGGAGAAAAGGGAGCAAGATGGCAGAAAAAGGGAGGTGGGCTGGAGCATAAAGGGAGGAGTCCTCGGCTGAGAAGAGAGGAGCTAGAGAAGAGAAGAGAGGAAGGAAAGAGAAGGCTGAAACCACGCTGAAAGGGAGAGGGAACCACGTGACCGAGAAGGGAAGAAGAGCTGAAGAGAAAAGGGAGAGCCACATGACCGAGAAGGGAAGAAGAGCTGAAGAAGAAAGGGAGAGCAACGAACCGAGAGGAAAAAGGGAGGGACAAAGCTGAACAAAACAAGAAAACGAAACCAGCAACGTGAGGGAGAAAAACAAAGCTGAACGAAACCAGAAAACAAGGTAGCAACGTGAGGGAAAAAATGAACCAGAAACTGAGAGGGAGAGGAGCTGAATGAGGCAGAAACCAAGAGGAGCAGAGGAGGAGTTGTGGTGCAGAAAACTGTGTAGAAAATCGTAGAGAGAAACATCCAAATCTTAGAGAGAAAAGGAGCTAAAGTTCAGGCCATCCAAGGAGCAAAAAATGGAGAGTTGGATGCCAAAATGATGAGCAGAAACAAGGAGGTCTGAATGCAAAACAAAGTGGCAGCAAAGGGAGCTGAACCATGGAGGAGAAAAATCTCTGTTTTGAGCTCAAAAAACAAAGGAGAGCTTAGGGAGCACAAGGAAGAAGAGGAAGTGTAGAGAAGAAGGGAAGCTTTCAGCCTCCACCTTCCAGCCAAGAAGCAGAGACACGTGAAGTAGAATTTCCAGCGCTGAAGCCAACTAGAAATTCCAACGAAGCTGTCTGCCATTTTTGCTCAGTTCCAGCCGAGACCAGCTACTTTGGGGCTGTTGGAGGTCCATCTACCATAGGTGAGTGAGGAGGAGAAGGTCATTCTTCATTGGAGCACAAGGGAGAAGCTGAAAACGCACAGGTATGGCTGCATGGTTTGCCACTGCCAAGAGTTCTGCATGCATGTCACTGTTCATACTAATTGCTTCAAGACAATCTCATGCATGTGCACTGTTCATTCGTTTTAATCTGAGGTGCTACTGTTCACTTGCTTAAATTTGTTTTAGTGTTGTTTATTACCATGGTTTAAACATTAACTTTGATTAATTATTGCTATTACGTGTGAAATTATCGTGTGAGAATTTTATTCTCCTTGATTACCGGGGATTATGTGAGATATTAATCTCCTTAAATCCCTACAATGAATTGAGTAATTGAAAAACAATAATAATATTAATGAAATATTAATGATTGAATGGTGAAAAATAATTGAATGATAATTAATAAATATTGTCATAATGGCTAAAATTATCGGGTGAGAATTTTATTCTCCTCAATTACCGAGGGTTATGTGAGATGTTAATCTCCTTAAATCCTTACAACTAGTTGAATAATTGAAAAGTAACAATAATATTAATGAAATATTAATGAATAAATGGTGAAAAAAATAAAGGAATGACAATATATGTTAATGAAATATTAATGAAGGAATGGTGAAAAATAATTGAATGATAATTAATAAATATTGTCATGATGGATAAAATTATCGTGTAAGAATTTTGTTCTTTTCAATTACCGGGGATTATGTGAGATATTAATCTCTTTAAATCCCTACAATGAATTGAATAATTGAAAAGTAACAATAATATTAATGAAATATTAATGGGTGAATGGTGGAAAATAAATGAATGATAATTAAATATTAATTTTGATTAAATCATAATAATAATCATAATCAAAATGCTTGCTTTAATATACTGTTTCCCGTTATTTGCGAAATTATCGTGTGAGAATATCGTTCTCCTCGATTGCGTGGGATTATGTGAGGTTCTAATCTCCTTAAATCCCTATAATTAATTCCGAAATAATAATAATATTAATAATAATACAAAAAATGAATAAATGGACAATAATTAAATATTAACTTTGATTAAATACTTATACAAAATGAATTGTGTGTGAATACTTTTCTCTCCTTGACTTCCCAGGCTCGTGTGAGATTTTAATCTCCATAGAACCCGGAAATTAGCATATATTCGTTCAAAGATAAACAGATAAACAAATAAATAATAGCACTTGAATTAAATTATTTACCAATAATCAATAATAATAATAATCAATATTTACCAACAATAAATTCAAAAGTTCAAAAAAAAAAAATATTCCTTTCATTATAAATCATGCATTAATTCCTGAAATATGAACTCCCAAAACTCCCAAAACTCAAAATAATAATAATAATAATAAAATCGACAAAAATTTTAAAAGAGAAAATGTGAAGAGATCAGGAGAATGAGGTTAATCAGATTGTAGTAAATTAAAATACATAAACCAAATCCCAATTCCGTTTTGTTTACAATGATTTGTCTTAATTAAAATCCTCCTATTCTCATCACAAATCAAAAAAACCACCAACCCGCAAAACATGCCTTTTAGTCAAACTACGTGGACTTTGATCCCTCTCACCGGGTACGTAGGCCCTAGGCTCTCATCCTAGGTCAAGTCCGCCATTTGTAAATATCTATCAGTTTGCATGCATTCTCGCTTTTTTTTGTCTCCTATGTCTAACATGTATCCATGTTAATAAAAGGGTAATTGAGATTAATTAAAGGCCATATTCTATTTCAACTGACTAGTTTAAGGTAACCGTCCCTATGGGCGGGTGTTGTGGGGTGCCTAACACCTTCCCCACACTCAAATAGACTCCCGAACCCATCTCTGATTTCGCAGACCATTTCGCCTTCTTCGTTTTGTTTTAAATTGGTTTTCCAAAGTTTTCCATTAAAAAATTTTGGTGGCGACTCCCAATTAATTGATTTTCAAAATTCCGTTTTTGGGAATCGGTTTTAAACCTTTTTTTCTTCTATTCCGCAAAATGGTCAGTTACGACACACGCATTTGACCTATGATAAAAATTAGTTTGCTGATGCGTTGGCCACCTTAGTTGTAATGATTAAGTTGGACTGTGGAGTTAATATGCTCCCTATCCAGTTTGAGACCCGGGACACCCCGGCTTGCTATTCGAACGTGGAGGAAGAAAATGATGGACGGCCATGGTTCCATGATATAAAGAACTATGTCCAGAACCAGCAATATCCGGCTGAGGCAACAGAGAATGACAAAAAAATCATTCGTCATTTGGCGATGAATTTTTTCCTTAGTGGAGAGGTGTTATATAAAAGGTCATGGGACAACACTTTGCTTAGATGTGTGGATGCATCAAAAGCATGAAGGATAATGATAGAGATCCATGAGGGAATCTGTGGGACCCATGCTATTGGCTATACTATGGCTAGACAAATTCAAAGATGTGGATACTTCTGGTTAACCATGGGAAAGGACTGTATTGACCACGTGAGAAAATGTCACAAATGCCAAACATATGCCAACAGGATCAATGCTCCACCCCAACCCCTACACAACTTGGAGACACCGTGGCCATTCTCAATGTGGGGAATAGATATGATTGGCCCCATCAAGCCAAAGGCGTCAAATGGACACCGATTCATTTTGGTTGCCATTGATTATTTTACAAAATGGATAGAAGCATGTTCGTTTTCCAATATTGGCCAAAGGGTCTTCCTCTGATTTTTGAAATCGAACATTATTTATTGATATTGTATACCAGAGAGGATTATCACGGATAACGCTCCCAACCTGAATGGAGCTGACATTAAGAAATTGTGTGGTCAATTCAAGATTAAGCACCATAACTCTGCACCCTACCGGCCACAGATGAATGGAGCAGTTGAGGTGGCGAATAAGATTATCAAAAAGGTCATTAGCAAGATGGCTATTACTTATAAAGATTGGCATAAGATGCTCCCATATGCTCTTCATGGGTATCAAACAACGGTACGAACATCCACAGGGGCAACTCCATACTCGTTAGTATATGGCATGGAGGCAGTCACCCCAATTGAAGTTGAGATCCCTTCTCTATGAGTGTTGATCGAATCCAACCTCGAGGAGAGCGAGTGGGTAAAGACGCGGTATGAGCAGTTGAATATGATCGAAGAAAAGTGATTAATAGCTATGTGTCATGGGCAGCTATACCAAAAAAAGATGGCAAGGGCCTTCAATCAAAAGGTTCATCCTAGGCAGTTCAGGCCGGGGGAGTTGGTTCTGAAAAAGATCCTCCCAAATCAAGAAGATAATAGAGGCAAATGGCCACCTTCATACGAAGGTCCATATGTGGTGACACGAGCGTTCTTTGGAGAGGCCCTGACTCTTGCCGATATGGATGGTAGGGAGCTTGGAAAACCAATTAACTCCAACACAGTCAAGAAATACTTTGCTTAAATGGGGATGACGAGGAAAAAAGAAGAAGAAAGAAAGGAGAATTCGCAATTAGGGCCAGTTCAAAAAGGAGGTTCAAACGAAGGATAGGGTGGCAAAGGATGGACAAAGTAAGGTGGTAGGAAGACTAAATTGCTAACCCGAAAGGATCCGTAGGGGTTGTCTTCATTAGTCAGTCTCGAAATAAGTGTATCCAATGGCAACACTAGGTGTAAGCAACCATTGTCGCCTGGAGCCAAAATTTAGAGTCATCCCGGTTGTATTTTGCTATTCTTTATACTTGCATTCAGCTTACCACCCATATTCCTTAGGGTCTTTAGTTGTTTGCTCATTTAAGATAACTTGCCTTTCCTCACTCTTTTCCCCTACACAACCATATTGCCTTTATGTTTGTTTCATGCATTCAATATGCAAAATAAAACATTCAAGTGAACAGCGCTATTCAAAATATTGTCTGATGATATGCATCCCAGAAATACCCAAATGCGTTTTAAACAAGTGTTTCCATGCAATTGCTATGATGAGGCCTAGAGGATGCAGCATATACGCAATTTGGCATTTTCGTTACCGGTTTACCTTGTATAAAAGGAGATAAAAGCAACTTCAATGTCCTCGGGCTTACTGTAAAGAAGAGAGTATAAGCCCACTTGTAGTGAAGAAGCGAAGTATGCGGATTGTCGACTGTTGAAACGATAGATTTAGGGTCGCAATGAAGGAAGCGTGGTTAGACAGTTCATTCACTTTGGGCAATATTGACGTTTTTCCAATTGACTTGAATCATAATTTAACATGTCACCCTTCCAATTTCCAAAATAAAATATAGAGGTTTTATGCTCACAAGCAGTCTCCTTACTTCTAACACAAAAGGAATAGGTATCATTTTAACCTGTATCAAAACCAATAAAATTTTCATTATCCATTAAGGATGCGCCTTTCTCACGCATACACGTTTGTCCGTGTTCGACACCTACCTCGCTCATGCATCATGACCATGCAATTTACATTTATGCAAAAGTCCTGCTCAAGTCCAGGCAATTTACATTTCTGCAAAAGTCCTGCTCAAGTCCAGGCAATTTACGTTTACTGTAAAAGTCCTGCTCAAGTCCAGGCAATTTAAATTTCTACAAAAGTTTTGCTCAAGTCCAGGCAATTTACATTTATGCGAAAGTTCTGCTCAAGTCCAAACAATTTACATTCCTGCAAAAGTCCTGCTCAAGTCCAGGCAATTTACATTTATGCGAAAGTTTTACTCAAGTCCAGGCAATTTACATTCTTGTAAAAGTCCTGCTCAAGTCCAGGCAATTTACATTTCTACAAAAGTCCTGCTCAAGTCCAGGCAATTTACATTTATGCGAAAGTCCTACTCAAGTCTAGGCAATTTACATTCCTGTAAAAGTCCTGCTCAAGTCCAGGCAATTTACATTTCGGCAAAAGTCCTGCTCAAGTCCAGGCAATTTACATTTACATTTCTGCAAAAGTCCTGCTCAAGTCCAGGTAATTTACATTCCTGCTCAAGTCCAGGCAATTTACATTTCTGCAAAAATCCTGCTCAAGTCCAGGCAATTTACGTTTCTGTCAAAGTCCTGCATCGTGTCCAGGCAATTTACATTTATGTCGAAAACCAGGCGTTTTGTTTAGGATATTCACCATCCCATCTAAGCACGAATTTACTCCTGTCTCCCCCTATCTTCCCTCGATGTGGAAGGTGGTGTGTTCATGTCTTTGCTTGCTTTTAAGATTAGGTCATTTCTTCACTATTCACTTCCCTAACTTAAGAGACAAGCAAAGAGAGGCAACTGTGAACACCCCACCCGAATTAATAATAATAATAATAAATAGAATTAAAAAAAATTCTAAAATAATAATAATAATTAATCAAAACAAAATTGCAAAAGGCAAAAAAATAATAATAATAAATAGAAGTAATATGGAAAAAACCAAATATAAGAACTAAAAATAATAAAAAGGAAAATTCAAGATATATGTTTGAAGAAGAGACATGGCAATCATCTTGCAAAGAAATAAAATGAACAAGGCCACATACTTGAAATGGAATTGCAAAACACTCTCACTTGCTCACACTCACACACTCTCACATGCTCACTTGCCCTCGCACACATGACACACATCACTCTCACACACTCATACTCTCACTCACGGACACACCTCCTCACACACTCACACTCACACTCTCACTCACTCTCACCCACGGACACACACACTCACCCACTCCCACATGCATACACTCATGCACACACTCATGCACACACATGTACAAGAGGACAAGGGGGACAAAAAAGCAAGTGGGAGTTGGTTCTGCAGAGGAGGCAGATAGTGGAGTGGCTGGTGCAGAGAAAGGAGAGTGTGGCGTGGCTGGAGATGGCAGAAAAAGGAGGGGACCATGAGCAGCAAGGGGGTGGCTGGAAGTTGCAGAAAAAGTAAGGAGAAAAGGGAGCAACATGGCAGAAAAAGGGAGGTGGCGCTGGAGTATAAAGGAGAGCAACAAATCGAGAAAAGAGGAGGAGCTGGAGAAGAGAAGAGAGGAAGGAAAGATAAGGCAGAAACCATGCTGAAAGGGAGAGGGAACCACGTGACCGAGAAGGGAAGAAGAGCTGAAGAGAAAAGGGAGAGCCACGTGACCGAGAAGGGAAGAAGAGCTGAAGAAGAAAGGGAGAGCAACGAACCGAGAGGAAAAAGGAAGGGACAAAGCTGAACAAAACAAGAAAACGAAACCAGCAACGTGAGGGAGAAAAACAAAGCTGAACGAAACCAGAAAACAAGGCAGCAACGTGAGGGAAAAAACGAACCAGAAACTGAGAGGGAGAGGAGCTGAACGAGGCAGAAACCGAGAGGAGGAGAGGGGGCATCATGGTGCAAAAAACGTGTAGAAAACCGTGGAGAAACATCCTAAATCGTGGAGTGAAAAGGAGCTGAAGTTCAGACCATCCAAGGAGCAGAAAATGGAGAGTTAGAGGCCAAAATGATGAGCAGAAACAAGGAGGTCTGAATGCAAAACAAAGTGGCAGCAAAGGGATGGATAGAAGCTAAACCATGGAGGAGAAAAAACTCTATTTTGAGCTCAAAAAACAGATGTAAACAGAGGAGAACTTAGGGAGCACAAGGAAGAAGAGGAAGTGTAGAGAAGAAAGGAAGCTTTCAGCCTCCACCTTCCAGCCAAGAAGCAGAGACACGCGAAGCAAAATTTCCAGCGCTGAAGCCAACCAAAAATTCCAACGAAGCTGTCTGTTATTTCTGCTCACTTCCAGCCGAGACCAGCTACTTTGGGGCTGTTGGAGGTCCATCTACCATACGTGAGTGAGGAGGAGAAGGTCATTCTTCATTGGAGCACAAGGGAGAAGTTGAAAATGCACTGGTTTGGCTGAACGGTTTGCCACTGCCGAGAGTTCTGCATGCATGTTGTGAACGCCCCATCTCTAATCACTTAATTATTTAATTAATGGAAACACCAATTAATTAATAATTAAGAACATGGGAAAATTAAAAATGTCAAAACTTCAAATGATATTTTCAATTGGGGGACAATTTAGAATTAAAAATAAAGAATGGGGGATAAACTCAAAATTCAAAAAATTAGCTAATTAAAATAATTATAATAAATCAAAGAAAGATAATAAAGAAATATAAAGATATAAAATATATTACAAGGCAAAAATCAAAAATTAAAAAATAAAAATTAATTAATAATAATAGTAATAATAATAAAAATTAAATTAAATAAAAAAAAAACAATGGATCAGAAAAAGGAAGAAAAAGCTGAAAAAGGAAGGCAAAAAGAAAAAAGGAGGCTGGCAGTGCAGGGGCAGCTCGTGGGAGAGAGAAATACGTTGGAGGATGCTTTCGTAAGGGTGCCGGGACGACAGCTTGCAGTTTGGGGTTGAACTGGTGTGTTTGGGGGATGAGCTGGGCCAGGCCCCATTCAATGGCCGTGGCTGTAGTGTCAGTGCCTCCATGGAGGAACTTTGAGCAGAGTGTGACCAATTCTGCGCTTGTGGGAGCAGATTTTCTGCCTTCGACTTCGTGATTGAGGAGGGTGTCTAGTGACCTCCAAACTGGGCCATAAACTGCTGCATTCACAAGAGCTAGTTTCCCCCTCAGACAACCTGGAATAATCTGGGTCAGCATATGGAGAAAGAAGTAAGAAAAGAGGACCAGCTTCAGAGAAGGAACTTCAGCAACTGCTGCACTAGGAGCATCATAGAAAGAGAAAACAGCAACGGCCTCACTTCCTGCTGCAATTGGGACTCCACCTTTGACTTCCAGTGCTAATGATTCTACACAAAGGCAACACCAGGCACAGGGAGGCTGAGCTCACTAGCAGTTGTGCCATAACCAAAGACATACAAAAAAAGAAAGAGAGCACCGATCACAGAAGACCGTTGCGAAGACCTACACGATAACGGATTGTTAGTCCATTCCTCTCAAAATAAGCCAACGGAGAAACTTATGATTCAAAACTTAGCAGAACTGGAGGCCTGTTGAATATTTCTGTTCTTATGTTCTGTATGGGAAAAACCAAAGCAAACTAAGAGGAAACGAAGTGGGCAGCTAGGATGCCAAAAAAAACGAGTTGGAAAGATAACCTAGTTGTAAATAGATTTCAGAGGTCATTATGAGTGGTTTGGGCGGTGGTTTTCCTCCATGCTGAAGCACCTTTATAGGGAAAAATTCCTCTATGAAAGGGAAGCCAAGGATGAGGCAAATCACTACAGAAACAAAGCTGAAAATAGCTGTGTTTTTTACACGAAAACAGAACATCACGAGAGTGTGGTTAAACCCAGCGTGTTTACGTGAGTTTCTGGGCAGTATGAGGCTCAAAAAACACTAGGGGAAGTTTGGATAGTGAGAAGAGAACCCAGAAAGGGAGAAAAGTGGGAGAAATAAAAGGGAAAGAGCCTATGACGGAAGCAAACCGAAACTAAAACTCAATTTTGGACAACTAAAAACGAACGCGATGGAGAGCGAAAAATCAATGAGTTTTCACGAGGTTTACGATTGCGGGAGACACTCAAACACTGGGGAAAGGTTTAGGTGTTGAAGGGCGAAGAAACACGAGAGAAAGTGGGCAAAACAAAGGAGATAAAGGGTGCAATAGAGGCAAAACCGAAACTCTGCTCTTCAGACGCGAAAGCAGAGTTTTCTGCAAGTTTAAAGGCTCTGAGCTGCACGAAATAAGCAAGAAAGCTAGCGGTTTATGTAGTGACATTCCAAGCAATGAGAGGAAGAAGCTAACCAAGAAAAAGATGAATCAAGGGAGGCAAGTGCTCGAAGTGGACCTCCTTGAAAGGTATGCTGCAAAAGGGCGAGGAGTTATTACATGTATGGCTGCTGGAAATGACGTCATTGTGATAGGAACTAGCAAAGGGTGGATCATCAGGCATGATTTTGGGGTCGGTGATTCACATGAAATTGATCTCCATGCTGGTCGGCCTGGGGATCAATCAATCCACAGGGTATTTGTTGATCCTAGAGGGAGTCACTGTATAGCCACTGTTGTTGGAGCTGGGGGAGCTGAAACTTTTTATATTCATGCAAAATGGACCAAGCCCCGGGTTTTAAGCAAGATGAAAGGTCTTCTTGTGAATGCTGTTGCATGGAACAGGCAACAAATAACAGAAGTTTCCACGAAGGAAGTCATTCTAGAACTTCCAGAAGCTTTTATGGGTTTACAGATGGAGACAGCTAGCCTAATTAATGGAACTAGATATTATGTGATGGCTGTTACTCCAACTCGGCTTTATTCTTTCACTGGCATTGGATCACTGGAAACTATTTTTTTCAAGCTATTAACATCGAGCTGTGCATTTTATGAAACTTCTTGGAGAAATACCAAACAGTGAGCTGCATTTTTTCATTAAGCAACGAAGAGCCATACATTTTGCATGGCTTTCTGGTGCTGGTATTTACCACGGGAGCTTAAATTTTGGAGCACAACATAGTTCTCCAAATGGAGATGAAAATTTTGTTGAGAGCAAGGCTTTATTGGATTACTCAAAATTGTCTGATGGTGCAGAAGAAGTTAAACCAAGTTCTATGGCATTGTCTGAATTTCATTTCTTGCTGCTAACGGGGAATAAGGTCCAGGTTGTAAATAGAATTAGTGAGCACATCTTAGAGGAACTTCAGTTTGAACAAACTTCAGATGCCGCACCAAAGGGAATTATTGGACTCTGTAGTGATACAACTGCAACAAAATCAACACTCTTTAATTCAACAGCAAAATCCACAGTTTCAGAGATCTTCAATGATGCTTGGGACAAATCCACTTTCCCAATCAGGTGCAATTGGGCAGAACGCCAATATGCAGATGGGCAATCACATGGTCAACAAGCCTTCACCTGTCTAGATTCAGCTGATGCAACAACAGCAGCAACACCAACAGCAGCAGCAGCAGCCACAAATGCAGAGGAAAATGATGATGGGAATTGGAACAACCGTGGGCATTGGTAACCTGAGAAATAACATGATTGGGCTAGGAGGCTTGGGGGAGTCCCATGGGCATGGGAACTGTAAAGGGGAATAGGAGGAACTGGAATCTCAGCACCAATGGCATATATTTCTGGCATGGGAAATATGGGTCAAAATCCAATGAATTTTTGTCAGGCTACAAGTATTAATGCAATAAGCCGGCAATTTAGGTCTGCAACAATGACTTTAGCACAAGCTGAATTATTGGCGTCAAAGTTTAGAATGGCACGTGGAGGGACTCCTCAGTCTAACTTAGCTGGCATTTCAGGAGCCAGACAAATGCACCCTAGCTCTGCTAATGTTTCCATGTTGGGTCAGTCACTGAGTAGGGATAATATGAGTTCACTGCAACGAGCAATTGGACCTATGGGTCCTCCAAAGTTGATGGCAGGAATGAATCTTCACATGAACCAGTAGCAACAATAGCAGAGACAGGGAAGACGCCCTCACCACGGTTCTGCCACGAAAAGATGGTCTCGGTTTGCTTTGCATGGTGAACGGTGAGTTGTTCACGTACTGTACGTCTAGCTTCCATTTTTGTTATTTTTGTTTATTTTGGTTTTGCTTTTGCCCTTTTGGTGCATTAATATTGTAATTATTATTATTATTTTGGTATTGCAAGTAAGGATTTCACGAAGTCATCGTGTGAAAATTCAGTTCTCCTCGATTGCAGGAGATCACGTGAGATTTTAATCTCCTTAGATCTTTTAAAATTTAGCACATTTGTTTTAAAAATAATAATTATTATATATTGACTTAATTAAATACCTTTCATTATTTATGAAATTATCGTGTGAGAATTTGGTTCTCTTCGATTGCATGAGATCACGTAGGATTTTAATCTCCTTAAATCTTTCAAAAAAAAATTTAGCACATTTGTTTTAAAAATTATAATTAAATATTGACTTCAATTAAACATTTTCCATCATTTATGAAATTAGCATGTGCGGATTTTATTCTCTTCGATTGCATGGGAATATGTAAGATTTTAATTTTCTTAGTTCTCTAAAATTAATACACCTCTATCTAATAATAATAAAAAAAAATCATTATTAAATATTCATTCTAATTAAATATTTCCCATTATTTACGAAATTATCGTGTGAGAATATAGTTCTCCTCAAATACTTGGGGTTGTGTGAGATTTTAATCTCTTCAGACCTCGAAATTTAGTACATACTTGTTTAAAAGATAAATAATAATAATGATGATAAATAGATAAAATAATAATAATGCAAAAATGAATATTTTAATTGAATTATTTACAAAATAAATAAAGTCAGGGTTTTATAAAATTTAATTAATTAAAATGCCACGTGCAAAAATTCCAAAAATGGCTTTCTATTATAATTTTGTTCTAATTTCAACAATCAATCCAGATTTTAAAAAAGGAAATAAAAATAAAAACAAGTGAAACAAAAGAAGAAAATCCAAAAAACCAAAGAAATATATAAATTAAAAAATTCCAAAAAATGGCTTTCCTTTAAAATTCCAAAAAAGGGAATCAATAAATCTTGATCTTTTTTAAAAAATCTAAAGATAAATAAAAAAAAAAAACAAAATCCAAAAAATACATAAATACAAAAATCAGAAAAATGATTTGATTTTCGTCCTAATTTCAAAGGTGAATTCCAATTTTGAAAATCCAAAAAACAAATAAATCTAAAAATTCAAAAATATTTTTTTTATAACTTCACTTCAATCCCAAACAATATAAACTCCCAAAACTCAAAAAATAATAATAATAATAAAATCGACAAAAAAATTTAAAAGAGAAAATATGAAAAGGTCAGGAGAACAAGGTTAATCAGATTGTAGTAAATTAAAACATACAAACCAAATTCCAATCCTGTTTTGTTTACAAAAATCTAGTTAATTTGAACTCTCCTGTTCTCATCACAAAAATTAAAAACCACCAACCCACAAAACATGCCTTTCGGTCAAACTACGTGGATTTTGATCCCTATCGCAGGGTACGTAGGCCTTAGGCTCTCATCCTAGGTCAAGTCCGCCCTTTGTAAATATCCATCTGTTTGTATGCATTCTCGCTTTTTGTCTCCTATGTCTAACATGCGTCCATGTCAATAAAAGGGTAATTGAGATCAATTAAAGGCCATATTCTATTTCAATTGACTAGTTTAAGGTAACCGTCCTTATGGGTGGGTGTTGTGGGGTGCCTAACACCTTCCCCACACTCAAATAGACTCCCGAACCCATCTCTGATTTCGCAGACCATTTTTCCTTTTTTGTTTATTTAAATTGGTTTTCCAAAGTTTTCCGTTAAAAATTTTGGTGGCGACTCCAAATAAATTGATTTTTAAAATTCCATTTTTGGGAATCGGTTTTAAACCCATTTTATTCTATTCCGCCGAAAGGTCGGTTACGACAGTTTAGCAACTCCACTGGGGATATGTTCGAGAGTCAAGCCTGTTTAATTAGTTAGTTGAAATAATATGGCTTCTTGTTATCTTGATTACCCTTGCTGTATTTTGTTTAGTTTAATGGTTTATTCTTTTTTGGTGTTTCGTGTTTATTTATCTCTTGTGGTCGCATGATAAGCCTATATGTTCTTATGTATTTGCTATTTATTTTTCCTATTTGTATAGGTGTATTTCTTCCTTTTCAATCATACAACATGCTTAATGCTCTTCATTTGCCATATAATTTCGTTAGTTTATTTGCAACACACATGCTAGGAAAGATAACATGCGGAATAAAACCCTAGGGTAGATGACCCTTGTCTATATTGTAAGTTCTTGGCTACTTTTGTAGTTTGTCTGTTTGACCGGTGAAGATTGGGTAAACTATTAGTTCAGAGGTTTATATGTTCCCCTCGCACATTAAGCATATTGATATATAACTTTATCATGATTCACATCCTTAGATTATGAACCGGAATGAGTAATTTATATGAGATATGCAATGCTTGATATCAATCCCTCATGTTCTTTACTATGCTTACATATTGATAAAGGGGATAGTGCAAATTGGATAAATAAATTATGTGTTTAATCCAGTATGCTCAATTATCTTGTTTTAGCTTATTCAATTCTTCAAAGCATATGAACATATTAACGCTTTTATAATCTAACCTTTATTGGTTACTAATTGGTTGAGTGCCAAGGAAGAAAAGTTATTTTCCAAATAAAAGAGTGATCTCCACCAAAAGTATGCAATATAAAAGGAGGATGATAGAAGAATCATGAGGATTAATTAACTCTATAATGATTAAAGCAATTCTAAGAAGTGTACAAGTACCAATTAATGGTCATTTCTATTCTTTCTCTTTTATATTTCATATCTTCTATTAAGAATGGATAATCATTTTCTCCTTATGTTCAAAACAAATTAAAAAGATCAATGTCATGAACCACTACTTGGATTAAAATATGACTTAGTGATTGTGACTTATATCCTATATTCTTGATTGATAAAGCTTGCAAAATTACAAATATTACTATACATTAAATATTGGGTACCATGAAAAGGATATAATTTGCTTTATAGAAAATGAAAGGAGCCTATTTGCTGAAAACATTAAGGTTTTAATGATAACAAACATTGTATGAATGTTTTTCAAAGTAATACTTAGGTTCTAGATACTTTCAATGTTTAATCATGTCTTAGGAACCTTTGTAAATGATATTGAGCTAATAGGAATCTTATAAAATGAATGTATAATTAATTCCAAGTCTTAAAGGTTGAGAAAAGCTTATTTGGGAATTTATGGAAGTCCCTAATCGATTGGCCACAAGCCAGTAGTTGACTGACCTCCTTACCAACCAACTGTCTGGCCTTAACTTGTTGAATGGGAGCTTCTGTAAGTGAATAGTTAACTAGCCACTAGCCAGCAATTGACTAATCACCTTCTGAGAAGTCCTCAATTTGTTGCTAGCTTGAGCCTTGATCAATTAGGCATTCTCTGAGAGTGAAAAGTCAAATGGCCACTAGCCAATAGTCAACTGGTCACTTATAAGAGGCACTAATTAGTTGCCAACTCAAGCCCTGCTTGACTAGGAGCTCTCTATGAGTGAGGAGTCGACTGACCACTTACCAACAGTTGACTGGCCATACCCAAATCAAGCACCAATCTGCTACCAGCCTTAAAACCATCAATTGGGAACTCTATGAATGACTAGTTGACTGGCTAAGTGAGTAGTCAACTGTCAGGGTCCAAAATTTAAATTTTTGAGAGGGAAAGCTTAAACAGTTGATTGGCCATGAGAGAGCAGTTGACTAGCCAGTGGCAGAGAAACCATAATTGTTTTGCAACATACAAATTTTGAGAAGTTTGACTTCCCTCAATGCATCTATTGGACTTCTAGCTATTTATATACAACCTATAGACTCTGAATTAATAAAGAAAAATATTTAAAAGTGTTTATATCATAATAATAATATTCTTATCTGCTCTCTATTGCATAAATGCTTCATTGTTTTGTATACTCTGTTGTGAGAGTTTGTTTCTTTATAAATATTTATTCTTTGAGAGTGAAAGGTTCAGGGAGTATTATTCCTTGAGAATATCAAACAAAAGTGCAATATACATGGAAAATAAACAACCACCCTTGAAGATGCATACATTTCAAAAAGCTTAAAGCTTGGAAATTGGTGTCAAACTTCAAGGTGGAAAACAAGCAACTTTACACCAATGCCAAATAGTTGAATACAAGGACATGAAAGACTACAGTTTTAGTGATATCTATAACTTACCCACTTTATATGCATTGTTTAAAATATCATGATTGGGAGATAAATTATTATTTAGAGTATTTGTGTCCTTGTTGTACTTCTATTGATTTAAATTGCAATCAAGGAGCAATCTTACATTCAAGTATACGTGATCAACAAGTAATATAATGATGAAAAGAGTATCAATCCCTCAATAACTTGGGTTCAATGTTTATTGACTGAAGTTACAAGTTGTGTAATTAAGATTTGGTTGAGTAAATGCAAGACAATTTTGAATGTTAGTTAATATAGAATTTTGACAACCTAGAATTTTGAACTTTCACCACATGCAGGGATGCTTTTTGTTATGATTAATACTTTGTTCTAACTGAATAATGAATTGCTAACAAGGATTCTTCCCTTCTTATATGCTTTTTTCAAATACATATGAGCTGAGTTCCCTCCCCTAGTTTCCTATATGTCAATGGAAACTAGCTGGGATAAGAACTTTATAATTCCAAGACTCAAAAGTGATTATCATAGACAATTATATACTTTCGTCATTACTATGAATTGCATTTATGCAAACAATGATTATATGCATCCAGTTCAGATATTTACGTAACTTTGTCAAGTAGACATAAATTCTATCTTATTTCCTAAGATGGTTAAACTTAGAAAATCATAATTGTAAGATGAATATAAATAATCATTCATTAAATGAAAAACTATAATCACAATTAGTATAAAAGTATCCCTAGCAAGGGCTCTAGTCAAAATCCTAGAACAGCTACTTAGCCGCTTATAGGAATGAACACAAAATTAAATAACAAGGAACATCATAAAGATAACATGAAGCTGAAGATGAGGGAGATGTTTATAAGAGGAAAAACTCTAATAAAGAGCCCTCTCTCTAAAACCAATGCTTCCTTCAACTATTCTCAACTTCCAATTCTATCCACAAGTGTTTCAACGCACACTATGCTTGGTGTGTACTATTTTCCTTCAAAACCCCTTATATAGGCTTAAGAGACCCTACAGTACTGCATAGGCAGAGTATGGAGCTCCCAATCATCAAAGAAAACAAGGGTTTCATGCGGCGCACTTGGGAGAGGCAAATTTGGCGCTAAGGCGCCAACTCTCTGGTTTTGGTGCCTGAGCGCTAATGTTCTAGAGCCTGAGTGCCATGTCTTAGAAATGATTGGTGCCCAAGCACTATTTCTCTAGGCATGCTTCCTTCTTTTCCAGCATTTCGTGCATGGACGCCAACTCTTTGGAATTCACATGGAATGTATGCTTATCAATTATGCATATGCTAATTGATTTTACATGCTTAACATGTCACTGATTCTATAGGGTGTTTATTAATTGAATATATTATGATCCCTCCTGCATACTTTCTCATGGTTTTGCTATTCTTAATATTTACCAAAAGAATGCTCGTTCTTAAGACAAACTCATAAAACTTTGAAAGAAAGCCTTACAAAATTGTTTTTTAAATAAATTAAACCTCAAACGCTTTCTATTGAGTTTTAAAGTTTTAAAGATTCAAAGTTTTGAAGTTACATTCAACAAAGCTTGAAAGAATTGAAATTTTATTAAAAATTTTGCTCTCAAAATGAAAATTTTTTATGGTTATCATTCAAACATATAAAGGGAATTATACTTTTCATATGATATCTTTTAATGAAATTGTTCACAAAAGACATTGTATTCAATAAAGCCTAAACACTTAAAATTTTATTGAACATTATATTGTGAATGGAAGCATTGTTTTTCAAATGACAATCCTTATTTTTATGACAATCATTCAAAAACATAGGGAAAGTTGTGCTTTTATTGTGATACATTTTTTTATCTCCTGTGTATATAATAATCATCTTTTATAAAAAATTCTTCTTTAGAAAATCCTTCTCATTTCATTCTATTTCATATTGTTTTGAATTGATTTTCTTTTGATATGGGAAAAGAAATTACATATACAGAAATTATACATACAAAAGCAATCCTCCTATGTCTATCAAGTGCTTTTCATTTGAAATATTATCCATATAGCTCTCACCTTTTAGATGAAGAAATAAGTTTTTTCCAATAAATATTTTTCTTTAAAATAAGTAAAATGGGTGACACATTAAGTTCATAATATGCATAATTTGAGGGGAGCACTGCCTATAATTGAGATAATATGTCTTTGGGTTTATTTTCTATGACATAGAAGCTTTTGATTTACTTTCCTATACTCTTGGAATCCTAAAGAAGAAGATGGTATCTCTCTTTTATCTATCCATGGTATAAGGTAACATTTCTTTCGTAATTTATTCTATCCATAGAGGACAAAGTAATTGCATATATGATCATGCATTGAAATAATAGCATTGCATCGTTGATGAGATATGAATTGAATGATATATTTGTTAATATATATTTTCAATCATATCCTCCATAATCTGAATTTTTGTGTCTCTAAAAGAATGATTGTTTTAATGAGTCCTACTTTATACCAAATTGGCATCAAAATATGATTCATTAATTTAATAGAAGAATATGTACTTAAATTTTTTTAATATATTGTCTTCCTTGAATCTTTTTGTTGAAGTCATATAGGGGCAGAAATTAGATCAGGGACTACATATTCTCTTCCTCCCATTTTGATGTGATAAAGGGGGAGAGAAAGGAGAAGAAAATGATAGGCATGTTAAGAGAAGTGTGCAAGGTGAAAAGAGAAGGAAAATATATACTCAATACATTGCATACTTTATTATTTGACATATTTTTCTTTGGTGATTTGTCATCATCCAAAGGGGGAGATTGCTGACAATGTTTTGATGTTGACAAATATATGAAAAATATGAGTTACAAATATAATAGTAATTTGTGCTTAATTGATTAACTATTTGGTTTGCAAGTTGAATATCTATTATGTGTAAGATGGTCCAAAGAAAGAAGAGTGAGCATTGAAGAAAAGAGAATGAAATATCAATAACATGCACTACCCAAAGTGATAGCAAGCAAGAAAGGTGCTCTAAGCTTTGAAGAAGCTAAAAGATTTAAAGAGTTGAAAGCTTGGATGCATCAAGATAGCCAATGGATTGAATAGGTATAATTATCATAGGCTAAGTGTTATTTTGTGAAATTCAATGATTTAGATTTGCATTTATTGGCTCAAGATATTTTGGTTCTCAAAATATAAGTTGGAACCTAAAAGATAGTGAGATATAGATTTTGCTTAAAATTGTTTTTGACCTTTGGTCACTATTTTAGGTATATATCACAAATAGTATGGGATATTTCTATAAAACTTTTTTCGTTAGAAACTAGAGTTAAAGAGCTTTTCAATAATAGGTCATTCACATAAAATAGAGTTCAAATGAAAAAACTATGACCATATAAAGTTGAGTGGTAAGATATTGATTATGCATAAAACTGTATTATGACCTTTGGTCATTATTTTAATCATATCTCCCAAAGTAGGTTGCGTGTTGATATGGAAATTTTGTGTTGGAAAATAGACATAAATATATTTCCAACCATGGGTCATGCACTTAAATTTGATTTAAAAGGAAAAAGTTATGACCATTTGAAATTGGGACTGCGTCAATGTAAGTGACCAATCGATTAGCTACCTATGGCAAGTCAACTGGTACAATCCATAAAGTGAGCAATCAACTGGTCTGCCCCTGGCAATGGACTAGTCACTCCCATAGACTGTTTTCTAAAGTAAACAATGATTATTTTGAAGGGGTGATGACTATATCTCATCATGATCTATAAATCTGACCTTCCAAATTTATTTCTAAGTAAAACCATATGCTATAATGTGATCTCTAACTTATTATATCATCTTTGTGAGAGAAATAAAGATCATTGAGACAAACTTGCAAATTCTTTGTTATTTGAGTTCTTAGAGCTTCATTTTCATATATACTTCTTTGAGAGAGGTTATTCTTCTATATTACTTTCTTCTTCGTAAGAGAGAAGCTCAAGGAGGTTCCTTGCGGGAGCCAAGCAAGGGTGTGCTTGGGTTGAAGGGGAGGTTCCCCTGTTTAAGTGTAAGAAAAAGGTTCTTCCTGGGAGTTAAGATTAAAGGAGAGGTTCTCCCATGTTGTTATTGTAATTAATTGTTGGGATAGTGAAAAATCCTAAGAGGTTGCTTAGGGACTAGACGTAGGCTTAGATTGGAGCCAAACCAAGATAAATCACTGAGTTTTCTTTCTATATCCCTACACTCTTTATATTCTGAATTATCATATTTATGCTTTAAATTTATTGTTGATAATTACTGGATGTGTTGATATATACCCTAGCCATCTACATTAAGCCTCCGTTGATTCATATAATTATTGTTTTACGTCATACAAGCATAAATTCATAAGAAATATTTTTGTAATGCAAGTTCTGAAAAGAACCAAAATTTAGCAAACACCCAATTCATCCCTTCTCTTGGGTGTTGGTTGCCTGGTCTAACACTCAAGGCACCATAATGGTCCAAATTGTACATTCTTCTTCCAATGGAAAATTTATTACCTTTAAGACGATGATATAAATAAATTATTTTGTTGTCAAACATTATCAATGGTCTAGAAGGGTACTTTCTTAGTCCAAAATTTAATCATGGCATGAAGTAATGCTTAATGCCTTAAATCTTCTCCAATACACTTTATTATACCTGTATTCCATATTAATAATTTTCTCAATTTTCACTAATGTGTCATTAGAAATCAACTAATCAAATTCCAAAATTACTAAAATGTTACAATAATCATCTAAGGCCACTTGATCATCTCTAACACTCTTTCCTTATTTTTACAAACATGAAAATCTAAGAAATCTAACAAAATTAGTGTATCAATGTACAATTCAAAATGAAAACTTCAGGTAGCCTTAAGCATTCCCCTTGATGCTTAGTGATGTTATAGGAACCCATAAACTTCAGATTTTACTGCCCTACAAATATGCAGTCACATAGAAAAATTTGATTTTTTCAATTCAGGAGCTAAAACTCAAAATTAATGACTGATTCTGAGGGGAATATATATGAAATTTACTTAAAATATGAAGTCCAAATTAATTTGATGAGATTATTCCGAATCAAGCCTAAATTAGAAACTTTCCCTATTAAAACACTGCAAAAGGGGGTCTTTGAATCTAAGCTAAAATGATGAAAATAATCAATGTATCTGAAGGAGAAAACTTTGAAATTCACCTTACAAATGAAAACACACCTCAATTTAACAAAGTCACACATAAATCAATCTCAAACATCAAAATTTCGTCAATTTAAGTCGCAAAAAGTGGCTTTCATTTTTCAAAGCAAATTAGATGGAATTGATTAGTTTAAAAGTGAAAGAGTTGTTCAAAAACCATGCTAGAGATTGAACCCAAACAAAATTCAAAGGAAACATGCTAGATCGAGCAAAAATTTTGTTAAAAACATGTAAGAGTGAGGACATGAGGGAGAAGAGGATATTCATATGGGTAATTTCATCATTTCTAAATGGGACATGTGCCAGCAATCTAAGAAAAAAGCAAAATTCTTGAATTTGCATGCCTAAGACTAAAAAACAAGTAGAGGAGTATGTTTATGTTTGGTTTAACCACTTGTACCAGCCTCAACTTTAGATTTTTCATCATTTCCAAATGGGACATATGTCTACAATCTAAAAAAAAAAAAGCAAAATTCTTCAATTTGTGTGCCTAAGAGTCGAACACAAGTAATGGAGGATGTTTAAGTTTAGTTTAACCACTTGTACTAGCCTCAATTTCATAATTCATAGTGAATTACTTAATATATTAGTTTCCCTTCATTTTTTTTCTTATTTTCTTTTCAATTATTTAATGCAAAGAATGTCCATGAGTGTTACAACCATAGTTCCCAATTAGGAAGCTTACTATTAAGCACCTAACAGTTTTCTTTGTTGTGGTGAGCTTTTCAACTATGGTTACACTAAAGTTCACTTTTATACTCTATTTGGATTTTGTTTATGGTGAGCTCCAAGATGTTGAGGTTATACCTCCATTAGGAGACTGACTAAGGTCACCTAACATGATTTTTCATCAACCTTCTTCTGTCTTCACCTTTGAAAATGCCCCTTGTAGGGTTTAATTCTTTGGCATAAGATTACAGATTTCAAAGTTCATTTGAATGTGTTATGTGATTGAATTAAAAGTACATATTATGGTGTTGTAATTTTAATCATGGGAAAGGATTAGAAAACTTGTTCAAGTGAATATCATGGCAAAGTAGTCTTCAAGCCTAATGCAAAAAGTAAGCAACGATGGAATGCAAGTGCAAACAAAAAGCTTTATAAGGCTTATTTCAAGTGATTAAGGAAAGGAATTATATTTGTGTTGTTGTAAATATTGTAAATGAAATAGGAATGAATGTATAATTAAACACCAACACACACAAGCACCAATGTATGTCTTTATTATCATTAGGATACCATGTGAGGTCCAATGCCTCTATAGGCATCTTTGCTATGTTTTACTATGTGAGGACCAATGCTTCTATAGACAATTTTTAGTTCCTTGCCATTTGAGGTTAAACGCCTCCATAGACATATTTTATAAAAATTTTTATTTTCAATATTAGTGTTACTGTGTGAGACCAACATCTTTATAAGCACTAAATGATTTACCAGTGGGGCCATGTGAGATCCAATGACTCCATAGGCATATCCTAATACTAATTGCATACGTTTAAATTAAACTAGGGATTCTAATAGCTCGTATTATATTATACATGTTTTCTGAAAATAAAGTTAGGTTTCAAGGACCCATGTCTAATCAATGCTTTTACAAAAATAAATAAATTTTAAATAATAAAATAAATATCAAAGTCTTTCTTGAAATATTTTCTTATAAATATTGAGTTCAAAGTTTCTTTGTTTTTCCAAAGTTTATTTTGTTTACAATTAAAAAAAATAAAAAATTAAAGCAATTGCTTATATTTTTTCATAAATATTTCAATATAAATACTAATAAATCATGTTTACAAAATCTAAAAAAAATTCAAATGGGAGAGTAAAGAAGTGAGATTAAACTAATTTCATAAATCAAAACATATCATGTCTGTAATTATTATGGTCATGAAGGATATATTTCTCATGTGAGAAATAAATATATTTGGGTCTCTAAAGGCTCTAGAACTCATTGTAAAAACATTCAAGGACCCAAGTTAATTTGGATACCAAAAAGTCCTTCTAGTGCTTTAATTGTATAGAATATTCCTTATAGTGATGGACCAATAGGCATGGAAAAGAAAGAACTACAAAGGAGAGCATCTCAAGTACCAAATGATATAACTACGAAAGATTGAATTGCAAAGTTCAAAACTTATAAGGAAAAACATTGGGTAAGAAATTGGCATCCTTCAAATGTCATGGCCACGGTATCAAGTGACAAAACCTCTTATTTAACCATATTTGATATCCATTAAGATATATTACAAATTCATAGGAATAAATTGTTAGTAATGTCAGGAGGATATATATAACTTGATGATTCACATCCTCATACTGTGAATTTAAATAAATTATTTACCTAAGAAATGCAATGCTTGATATCAATTCCTCATGCTATTCACTATGCTTATATATTGATAAAAGGGATAGTGCAAGTTAGATAATTTTGTGTTTAACATGTCCAATTACCTTGTTTTAGCCTATATGATTCTTCAAGGCATATGAACAAAATTAAACTCTTTGCAATCTAAGCTTTCTTTGATCCAAATTGGATGGGTTCCAAAGAAGAAGAATTATATTTCTTTATTGATAAAGGTGACCTCTGCCTAAAGAACATACAATAACAATAGAGGAGAATATAGGAATCTTCAAGATTAATTAACTCTATGATGAGTAAGGCAATTATAAGCGAGAAGTACAAGCTCAACAATTTATGGTCATTTTTATCCTTTCTCTTATGCACAATATATTTCATATCTTCTATTAAGAATGGATAATCATTATCTCCTCATGTTATTATAGTTCTTCTTATCAAAACAAAATAAAAAGATCAAAGTCATGAACCATTACTTAAATTAAAATATGGCTTTGCAATTGTCACTTATATCCTATATTTTTGTTTGATAAAACTTGTAAAATTTCAAATATTACTATACATTAAACATTAGGTACCATGAAAGGGATGTAATTTGATTTATAGAAAATGAAAGGAGCCCATTTGCTAAAAACATTAAGGTTTTGATGATAACAAACATTGATAAATGTTTTTTAGTGTAATACTTAGGTTATACATATTTTTCAATGTATTATCATATCTTAGGAACCTTTGTAAGTGACATTGAGCTGATAAAAATCATGTAAAATGAATGTATAATTAATTCTAGGCCTTAAAGGTTGAGAAAAAGCTTATTTGTGGAACTTTGGAAGTACTCAGTCAACTGCCACTAGCCAGTAGTCAACTGGTCACCTTCTAAGAAGCCCCCAGTTTGCTATCACCATAAGTCCTGATATACTGAGTACTCTCTATGAGTGAGTAATTGACTGGCCACTAGCCAACAGTCGATTGGTCACCTTCTGAGTGGCACCAGTCAGCTACCAGCTAGAGCCTTAATCGACTAGGAGCTCTCTATTGTTGAAGGTTCAATGTTATAAGTTTTGATGATGATAAATATGTGACAAAAATATAACAAATGAGTTAGACATATATTATCAATATGTACTTAATTGATTAATCATTAACATCTAAAACTTTATACTTGAATCATCCCTTATGTAAGATATAAGTACTCATATTAAATCCAATAGGCTCATTATTAATTTTTTTTAAATTCAATTGGACTTACATTTATTGGCCCAATACATTTTGGTCCTCACAATATAAGTTTGGGCCAAAAGGATAAGAGAAATATGAATTTTAATAAAGTTGTTTTTGGACCTTAAACCACTATTTTTATCATATCTCACAAATCAAAGCGAATTTTCAAATGAAACCTACTACATCTGAAATTATACTTAAACATCTTTCTAATCATATATCACATGCTTAAAATAGATTTGAAATTAAGAAGTTATGATTGTTAAAAGTTTAGGTATGAATATCACACTTTTTCC
Organism: Delonix regia; assembly: GCA_037074485.1. Classification (NCBI taxonomy): domain Eukaryota; kingdom Viridiplantae; phylum Streptophyta; class Magnoliopsida; order Fabales; family Fabaceae; genus Delonix; species Delonix regia. The sequence continues at coordinate 9,748,989 of CM073453.1, forward strand.
ATACCTCTTGTCACAATTTCAACAATATCTCACCAACCGGTAAGAATTTTGACAAGAGGTTTCTTTTATATGAAAATAAACTCAAATAGATTTTCAGTAATATATTACATGAATAAAATGGATTTAAAATGAATGAGTTATGAGGGTCTCAATTTATAGTTACATATATCATTTTGTTATTTGACCTTTTGTCACTCTTTCAACAATATTTCAACAACCAAATTGAATTTTGAAATGAAACCTATTAAGATAGAAAATAAACTTGCATAGATTTTTGTTGATATATAATTTGTCCAAAATGAAGTTGAAACAAATGAGCTATGAATATTTAAAGTTGTAGCTATGGAATAGATGATGGACATAAAGTCAACAAATGGAGCTACCTACTTCTAACAATCAAGTTGTACAAGTTTGAATTCCTCCATGGCTCCAAATGGTTCTATTGCTTTTTTGGCCCATAAATACATGTCTTAAGAGCTTAGAAATCACAAGAAACAAAGTGAAAAATATCTTGAGTGATTCATAATCAAAGGTCTCTATTTTTCTTAGTGAGCTTCAATTGTGTTATTTGCTTTTCTGAGAGTTTTTATGTTGTAAGTACATTCTTCTCAAAAAGATTTGTTATTTCCAAAAAATATATTCCTTGAGGAGAGATTAAATTCAAGGAAAGGTTTTCTTTGAAGAGAGTTTGGTTTTAGGGGGAGTATTCTTGAAGATTTGTAATGGATTGCAAGTTAGTGGAAAATCTCAAGTATTAGCTTGGGGATTGGATGTAGGTTTAAGTTGGAGCCAAACTAGGATAAATCTTAGAGTTTGCTTTCTCTACTCTTATACTCTTTATATTTTAAATTGTTGTATTTATGTGTAACTTTTGTTGTTGATATTTCACTTGAAGCATTGTGATCACTTACTGGACATATTCTTTTATATTTACTACAAGTAATCTATTTGTTAAAGTGATTGTATGATTATTCTAACTTACATTGGAACAAGATTTTGAAGTAAGTAACAACTTATTGTTGAATGCTTTATTGTTGGGAAATAAATCTGTTATCTTCATACTCTAAGCATCAACATTAAATCTCCCTTGATTGATATAATTGTAGTTTTGCTTCATATGCTTCCAAGTATTTTTCATAACAAGTCTTTTGCAAAGCAATTTCAAAAAGAAACAAAATAATTGTTCTAACAAAATTCACCCCCTCTTAGGAGTTAGTTGCCTTGTTCTAACATCTGTAAGTCACCAGTCGTCTAGCCACTTGCCAATAATTGACTAGTCACACCAAGATTAAATGCCAGTTTGCTGCCAGTCTTGATACCATCAACTGAGAGCTCTCTGTGAGTAACTAGTCGACTGTCAGGGTCCAAAATTTGAATTTTTGATAGGGAAAGCTTGAGCAATCAATTGGCCATGAGAGAGTAGTTAACTGGCCAGTGGCAGAAAAGCCATGATTGTTTTGCAACTTATAAATTTTGAAAAGTTTAGCTTCCTTCTTACTCCCATTGTATCTATTAGACCTCTGACTAATTATACATGACATATAGACTCTGAATTAATTAGGAAAAACATTTAAGAGTGTTTATTTCATAAGATTTATCGTCTTATTAGCTCTGTATTGCATAACTACTTCATTGTTCTATATACTCTATTGTTAGATTTTCTTTCTTTGTATCATTATTTTTTTAGAGTGAAAGGTTCAAGGAGGATTATTCCTTGAGAATATTAAACAAAAACTGCAATATAGATGGAAGAGAAACAACCACCCTGTTGAAGCATACATTCCAAAATGCTTGGAGCTTGGATATTGGTGTCAAACTTCAAAGTGGAAAACAGGCAACTTTAGCCCAATGCCAAGTAGTTGAATACAAGGACATGAATGACTACAATTTTGGTGATATCTATGTATTACCCACTTTATATACATTGTTTAAAATATCAAGATTTAGTGACAAATTATTAATTAGCATATTTGCGTGCTTCTTGTACTTCCCTAACAATCCTTATTCAAATAGTAATTATATGATATTGTATTTGCAAGAAGGGTACATGCTTTTGAAATACATATATTTCTTTATGAAGTGATCTTCATATACTTGAACATGTATAATCATTTTGTGCTTAATTGATATATATTGTTTCAAATCTTTACCCATTGCCTTAAGCATCTCTTGAGCTTGAAAGTGAAAATTTTTGTGTTCTTCTAAACTCCTTGAAATGAACTTTTAAACATCAAAAATTATTTTTATCATGAAAATTAGTGCAATTATTTGTGAAATTCTTGACATGTGACATCTCCTAAACTCTCTAAATGAATTTTCACATATCAAAAATTGTTTTCAGCTAAAGACTAGTTTCATAAAATGATTTGTAAAATCCTTCTTAAAAGTAAAAGTTTGGCTCATGAATATTCATAAAGAAGTAAACTTGGTGTTGATCTTGTTTTAGAGAATTGTGAAGTTGGCTTAAATATTATGGAGTGACATGAGTTGTAATCATGAGTGAATATGAATGTTATAGAACATGCTCACCCAAAATAATTTAGATATAAATCACACACTTCCAAATGCATTATGTTTGATCTATTGATAAGCATGTTAACACAAGTAAACCTAGAGATAGCTAACAATAAGCTTAATAGAATAAATTGAAAAGATTTGGAGAAAATGATGGAAAAACAAGTTTGACAACTCTTTGAATATCTTAAAACATCTTTTTGGCTTTTTAAAAATTCAGATTTCTTAAGCTTCCTTAGTTTTACTAAAAATTTTTGAAATGATCGATGTTTTTGGATAAATTGGCATACCTATAATCTATTCATTGTATATCTCTCATTCAATTTGGAACATAGATTTCATACTTCCTAAAGGTATCTATTTTGAAAATGTTAAATGATTCAAATTGTGAAAATTTTTGAATCTTCTTTAAGTTTCTACTTAAGCAATGAGCTTGATATGCAAGCCAAATGTAAGATGCTCAACTCAAAGTTCCCATCTTGGATGTTATTGAAGGATGAACAAGTGATGGATTAATTCCAAGAAGATGCAACAAATCAAGAAGCATATCAACATTATCAAAATTGATGAGTATCTCTATAAGTCTATGATTTCTCATATCAATTTTAAAAGATACTCTCTGGATCAATTAGTTATATTGGCAATTATAAGCAACTATTACAGGGATTGTATGCTTATCATTGACATATATGTTGATTGATAGAATATGTTTGATTTGTCATTGGTTGAATAGGTTGTTTGTTGATTGAATATATTTGAGCTATTCTTAATATTTATTGACAGTTTGCTCATTGCTAAGGGAAACTCATTAAAACTTTGAGAGAAAAGTTTTGCATACTCCTTTTGAACAAATTAAAAATTCAAAGCATTAAAACCAGTTTTTAATTTTTTAAAAAATTTAAAATTGTTGAGAATGTATTCAATAAAGCATAGAAACATAAAAAGTTTAATGAAAATGACTTTGTGAAAGGAACTCATATTTTTCAAATGGTACTATTTAATTATGTGGCTATTATTGAAACTTATAAAGGGAATTATACTTGTCATATGATAACTTTAATAAAATTGTTCACAAATGTCATTGTATTCAATAAAGCCTAATCATATAAAATTTTATTGAACATTATATTGTGAAAGGCAGCATTGTTCTTCAAATGACAATCCTTATTTTCATGACCATCATTAAAAAATATAGGGAGACTTATGCTTTTATAGTGATATCTTTTTATCTCATATGGTATTCCTCTTTCATAAAATTACTTTTTTTTTTCATTTCAACATGATTTGAATTGATTCAAAATTATCTTCTTTTCAAAATGAGAAAAGAAATTAAACATATAGATTATGAATGTCTCCTATGCATAGCATTGGATGTCTATCAAGTGTTTTTCATGCAAATTAATTGAAAAGGAAATTTCTTTGAAATATCATCCTTATGACTCTCACCTTTTGAAAGAAGAAATAAGTTCTTTCTAAGAAATAATTTTTAGTAAAATAAGTAAAATAGATGATACATTATTTAAGAGGGAGTATAGCCTATAATTAAGTTTATCTTTTTAGTTTACTTAAAAGTATTTAGTTTGCTTGCCTATATTCTTGATATCTAAAAATAAATAAATAAAGGAAAGTAGGTATCTCTCATTTATCTATCCACCATAGAAGGTAACATTCTTTTATTTCTTAATATATTCTATGTATGGAAAATGTGTGTGACATCATACATATGAAGAAATTTTCAAACGTGTTGGAACTTTGCACACATGAAGTAATTGGAAATATAGTGTGGCTAATGAGATATGAACTGAATTATACATTTCCAATCATATCCTACATAATTTAAATGTTTATGACTCAAATAGAAGATTATTTTGATGAGTCCTACCACATACCAAATTGGCATCATAATATGATTCACTTATTAATAGTGGAATATGTACTTAAACTTTTCTAGATATTATCTTCCTTAAATATTTTTTTTGATGTCATATATGGGGATAAATTAGTACAAGGACTACATGTTCTCTTCCTCCCTTTTTGATGTGACAAAAGGGGTGACAAAGGAAAAGAAAAATATGTGCATGATAAGAGAAGTGTGCATGGTGAAAGGAAAAGGAAAATATGTACTCAATACATTGCATAATTTATTTTTTAACATATTTTTCATTGGTGATTTGTCATCATCAAAAAGGGGGAGATTGTTGAGATTGTTTTGATGATGACAAATATATAAAAAATATGTGTCACAATATAATATAAATATGTGCTTAATTGATTAACCATTTGGACTAACTATTTAGATTGTAAGATAAATATCTATTATGTGTAGGATGGTCCAAAGAAAGAAGAGTGGACATTGAAATGAAGATAATGAAATATCAATACCATGCTCTACCCAAAGAGATAGAAAGCAAGAAAGGAGCTATAAGCTTTGAAGAAGTTAAAGATTAAAAGAGTTAGAAGCCTAGATGGATCAAGATAACTAATGGATTGAATAGGTATAGTAATCATAGGCTAAGTATTATTTTGTGAAATTCATTGATTTAGATTTTTATTTGTTGGCTCAAGATATTTTGGTTCTCAAAATATAAGTTTGGACTTAAAAGATAGTAAGATATAGATTTTGCTTAAAATCATTTTTTACCTTTGGTCATTATTTTACCTATATCTCACAAACCATGTAGGATATTTCTATAAAGATATTTTGTTAGAAAATAAACTTGAAGAGCTTTTCAATGATAGGTCATTCACTTACAACGAAATTCAAATGAAAAAGTTATGACCTTATAAAGTTGAGTGGTGAGATATGGATTCTGCATAAAACTGTATTATGACCTTTGGTAGCTAGTTTAATCATATCTCCAAACTTGTATTGAGTTTTGATATGAAACTTATTGCTTTGGAAACTAGACATAAAAAGATTTCCAACAATAGGTCATCCACTTAAAATGGACCTTAAATGAGAAAGTTATGACTATCTGAAATTGGAAATGTGTCACTATAAGTTATCAGTTGACTGGTCAATCCTAGAAAGTGTTTTCTAAAGTAAATAATGGCTCTTTTGAGAGTTATAGTTATATCTCATCTAGATCTATAAATATGACCTACCAAACATATTTTTTAGTAGAACCAAATGTTACAATGTGATCCTTAATTTGTTACATCATCTTTGAGAGAGAAATAAAGATCATTGAGCAAAAACTTGCAAATTCTCTGTCATTTGAGTTCTTAAAGCTTTATTTGTATATGTATTTCCTTGAGAGAGGTTATTCTTCTATATTCCTTTCTCCTTTGTGAGAGAGAAGCTCAAAGAGGTTCATTAAGGAAATCAAGCAAGGGTGTGCATGGGTTAAGAGGGAGGTTCCCCTGTTCAAGTCTAAGGAAGAGGTTCTTCTTACGATTTGAGATTAAGGGAGAAGTTTTCCCTTGTTGTTGTTGCAATTGATTGTTGAAATAGTGGAAAATCCCAAGAGGTTGCTTGGGGACTAGATCTAGGCATGGATTGGAGTCGAACCAAGATAAGTTACTGAGTTTGCTTTCTCTATCCCTACACTATTTATATTCTAAATTATCTTATTTTAGCTCTACATTTATTGATGATATTTTACTTGAAGTGTTGATATATATATATATATACATACATATATATATATACTCTAAGCATATGCCATAAGCCTTCATTGATTCATATAATTGTTGCTTTACATCATACTCTTACAAGCATAATTTATAACAAAGATTTCTACAAAGCCAATTATGAAAAGAACCAAAATTCAATAAACAACCAATTCACCCCCCTCTTGGGTGTTGGTTGCCTAGTCTGACAATGTTCAATCAATAAGTTATGACATAACCTTGTTTCTGGAAAAATTCATGTCAAATAATCTATTAGCCTTGGAAATACTTCCAAAATCCCATCAATAATGAGCAATTATGAATAACTTGTTTCCAAATTTCCTTTTAAAATGCATAAGCAAATGAAATCATACATGAATTTTTTTTCAAAAATTTTACTAACAATATTTACAAATGCTTTTAATAAGTATTTAAAGATCTTAAATTTTTTGCTTAAGGCATCTTAAATCTTTCAGGGTTTTTCATTTACATAATATCATGCAATAACTCTCATAAGTAACTTTTTATTACATTTGTTCAATGCACAATATATCATTCATAAGTTGCCAGACTATGTAATTATATCTATCACAAAATAATATATCCCATAATTATATGACATGATTTCTAAAAGCTTGGTTTAATAATTCATAAAATATCATTCTCATTTCATTTTTCTCAAGATATCATTTGTACCCAATTGGCTTTATGCCTTCAAGTGTTTGGACTACATGTTCAATTGACTTTCACATGTTGATATCATTGTGTCATTCTACTATGGCTAAGTATATTCATATCAATATCTTTAAATAATTTGTAATCCTCATTCAATTTTATAATATTGTATACAATATTTTCGACAAGTATTTCTTTTCAAGTTCCATATTTTATTGTAATGTCATAACTTATTGAGATCTCTCCACTTTACTGCTTTCAAGTACTTGAAATTTAGTTATGACATGGTCTCTTCAGAAGTACTTATGTCTATGTTTTGGTCATCTTAACTATTTGCTCCTTTTCATTTTTCAAAAATTTTTCATGGAAATGGTAATTAATATAATTGTAGCATTTGCAATTGATACGTAATTTCATTACCTTATTTAGGTATGCAAATATGTTCGGCAGATTTATTCATTATACTTTTCAATCAAGTTCATGAACTTCTTTAATATTCCCTTAAGGTATGTGAGGATCTCAAAATATTGATACATATTCATAATATATTTTCTTTGGCAACCTATTTTCCCCTAATTTTGAGTTAATTGTATAACCAAATGGTAATAGGCAAACAATGCCACAAATATATCTCCTTTATTGATTCATTCTAATAGTATCTTAACCTAAAACAAGGACCCATCTTCATGCATTGTGGTGAACAATCACGATTATTAATTACACATTCAACATATCTTAAAATGCATAATATTTGGCACATAACTAAGAATTCAATTTCATTTGGGAGACTTTTTAAATATAACTTGCTGGCTCGATGCATATAACATGCTCTCAAAATAAATATAGAGCTTTGTTCTATTAAACAATGATTTAAAAATAATTGGAAGCATTTAAGAAATATTCTATAGACCATAAAAGTTTGAAAACATGGGCAATTTAAATATCTCAATAAGTATCCCAATTGAATATTCCATTCATCAAATTTAGGATGTAATTTTACTAGCATTATCAATGAAAATTCAACTAGTCAAATCACCCTAGAGGCAATAACTTATGAATAGACAGATCAACAATGCCATAACTGTGAACCAACCATGATAATTTAATTCAATTATATCAAACAATTTTCCATTATATGGTACACCTTCGAAGCGCATTTGACTACCACTACAACTTGAATAGCTTTTTGTACCAAACATTCCAAAAACTCCATAGTTTTAAGTCTTTAACCCTTGGTCTTGTTCCATTGCTGAAAATTTGAAATTGTTAACATTGTATACTTAGTAATGCCTAGCTTTATCTAATGGACCCATGGCAAGGAACTTCATATCGACTGAATGGAATGTGTTCACATCATGTCTTATCTAATAAAACAATAAGGAATATAATCCAATGAATACATAATATAAAATAATTGTCAAAGATGTATAATTGCTTACACTTCGAGAAAACCAATCAATAAACTCACGATGAACCCTCATATCAATCTTAAAAGAAGACCATGTACACCATTTTAATTGTCTCATTACATGGTCTCTAAATTCCTTACATAGCAAATGTATTTACAAGAATTAGATGTTGTGGTCATGTGCACTTATTCAGTGACTAATATTTACTTACTAAAGAAATGGGTCTATTGCATCATAATTAGTCAGCATGTGATGACGAGCTAGTACCATTTCTACAAGAGATAGAGTAAAGTACTCAAAACCATGAACTAGTCTTCCAATTTATGGAAACATAGTATCAACATTGGATACTCCCATATCAGGTTCATCATCAATGGTCTTGGTTAGTTAAATATAGTCTCTTCTCCATCCAAATATCTAGAGCAAAATGTTAAAACTTCTTGAGCCAGGTAACACTTAGCTATTGATCCCTTTGACTGCCCTATTCTATACAAAGGACTTCAGTTTTCCCAAATATTCTTTAATTGTAATACACTTTAATTAATTTTACAAGCAGACATAAAGAAAATTGTGATGCAAAAATAAATATTTAAGATGTTACCTCTCTATTGGGTACATCCAACAGTATTAGATAGGACCTCCAATCTTAGCTACTTCAACTTAATGTACAACCAAATGTACCATAACTATGAAGAATGATGGTGGAAATATCATCTTTAAATGACATAAAGTAAGAATAGCTCTATCTCAGAGTTGGTCAAGTTTGTTTACATTTATCACTCTATTACACAATTTCCTGAAGAATGAACACAAGTCAATCAAAACAACTGACATTTGCTTAGGACTTGTTTGTCTAATTGCCAATGGTAGAAGTTGTTCGATAAAAATGTGAGTTATGGTTCTTTAAACTGTTAATCATACATTGCCTTAAATTAATACATCTAGATATGTTATTAGAATAATCGTCAGGCCCAAAAACATTCTTTAAAGTTGTAAGAATAACATCCTTGTTTGCATTCGTAAAAAAAACACAAAGCTGGAGGATATCTACTATTATCATCTGGCCATAGATTAGATCTTATGCTTTTGTAAAACTTATTTGCATTTAAATGGTCTTTTGATTTCTTAAACTCATTTAGTTAAGTGAAAAGCACATTGTCACAAATATTTTTTACAATGTACATGACATCAAGACTATGGCATAATAAATGGTTCACCCGATAATGAAGGTGAAAAAATATACTCTTCTTATGCCATTGTTTAGGATCACAACTCACAGTAACAGATCCTCGAGGTCTTCTTTCTCAAGTTTCATCCTCTACATCTCTTATAAATACATTCTCAACATCCTTAACCTGATCTAAAATTTTTTATCTAGTTATTGCTATAAGAGGTTTCTTTTCTCTTTTCTTCCATCAAATCTACTTTGAGCCAAACTAAATTTATGTCTTGGACTCAAAAAACAACGATGACCCATGAAACACCACTTTCTCCTATAAGGAAGGAGGACAATGATAGAGTTAAAATTACAAAAGGGACAAGCTAACCTAGCATGGATAGTTAACCCAGATAAAGTTCCAACCCTAGAAAATCAACATCCGTCTATATGATAGCTATACACAACTTGAACATCTAACTAGCAAATGAATCAAAAGTTTTAACCCCCACATCCTACAACTATTTTAGTATTAATGTTTACAGATACACATCTACCTCAATTCCTGGTGCCTTTTTCCCAAGAATAATCTTTGAGAAAATTAATGAACTCTATATTACACACATCTAGGAAGGTAGCTTGTAAGGTATGAGTATTGTTGGCCAAATGCTATAGGTTGTACTCAAGTTGCCAAATGGATTGAAACTATCAGTGGCCTACCTTAAGCTTACATTTCAAGGATTTGAAGAGAATTGACAATTAATGATATCAAACTTCTTCTATGCCTTAAAATCCTTTGGGTGTCTTATTATGTTATCACTATTCTTATCCATAGCATATCACCTTATGTGCATAATAGTTTAAGGGGATATAAAGAGACTTTGCAATCATGGTTTCAATGGAAAGTATCTAAGTGCTTTAACAGGCGTGCTCCTACGCTTATTATCTTTTTCTTTGGTTTCCACCACAATGTGTACCATTTGCACACATCTTTAGCTTCATCTACTCCCTAGTATAGCATGCAATCATTAGGACAAGAATGAATTTTTGTATAGTTTAGTCCTAATTTATTAATAATTTTTTTGCCTCATAAAAAGAGGAAGGAATCATTACATATTCAAATGCATCTACTAACCATTCTAGTATCATAGACATAGCTTTATCAGTTATTCTACATAAACACTTGATAAGATTTAACTTTACCATAAAAGACAGCTTCGAATATTTTTCATATCCATCATCCAAATTTTGCTATCCATCTGTAATTAACTCAAAAAACTCTTAACCCACATCATTCATCGTTAGGTTAAACGATGATGAAATTGGACTTTTAACATCATCTATCATCTTATTGGCATCATAAACCTTAAATGCATCATGGACCATATCTTGCACTTGATCAACCCTAGAAGTTCATTCTTCACCAACTTATGGCACTAACATAGATTGTACATAAGGTAAATCTCTACCTCTTTACCTATGCCTTACTTAGAAACATACCCTTATAAGAATGGTATAATAGTTTAAGGGTCTCATACAACTTCTCTAGCTTGTAATTTCTTAAACTTATAGTTTGGACAATAGCACATTTTACCCTCAACACCTCTATTAGCAAATGCAAAATCTACGAAACCATTAAAGCCCCCTAAGTTAATGCAAGACCTATCCATCTTTGACAAAGTAAAACCAATAACATTATTACTTAAAGACCATAATGTTTGGAATATCGACCATAGCTATGATACATAAACAATTAGATGAAATTACTATCCATGGTATGAAATTTACACTAATTTAATTAAATTTACTACTACCATATTATTAAGCAATTTGACAACAAATATAGCTTCCACCCAACAATAGGTAACATACATATCCATTCCAAGCAAATCAATTAGTAGTATACATATACCCTGTTGAACAATACATGACATACAAGCTTATTTTCTAATTAAATAAGTGACATGCATATAACCATTTAAAAAATGAATCATACACCACAATAAATCCAATATAAAAAAAATAAAAAATTCTAATTAAAACCCAAAAAAATAAACATATATTTAAAATATATAACTTACCTGAGGGGGGCTATTAGTGGTGAGCAACTACAATAGGGGACAACGATCAACGTATAGAAGGCACGCAAAGGAGTAGACAACGTCGATCGAAGCACGAACCCTGGCTCAATAGTGCGAATGGATGTCAACCCCACAAGAGAGGGGAAGAGGAGACCAGCATGTTTGACCTGGGCAGAAGATAGGAGCTAACCAGCGAGCAAACAACATGAACTGGGCAGCATACCGCAAAGTAAGAACAGTTATGTGCTAGTGGGTTTTGCACAGCAGTAGAGACCAAGGGCATGTGAAAGAAGCATTTGAGATACATTTCATCGCAAATGCATTTGAAATACCCTAACAATGGTTGTTCATTAACCATCATTCATTCAAGGTTAATGATCCGAGTGGACTGTCATAAAGCCCATTAAGACCACAGGAGTGAACCGTCTAGCTAACTCCTTATTGCACCTTACAACTATCCCTCTCGACCGTCGTTAGGACAAAATTGGAATGGACCTCATCAAGTCCACTCCAGATGAACCTTACAATGGTCCAAGATGGACCATATAAAAGTTCAACCTTATGAAGGTCCATTATAGACCGTCATTACGACGATGTTGAAATGGACCATGTTTGAGGTCCACTTATAAATTGGACCATACAACGGTCCGTCTATGATTGCCATAGGGTCCTAAATCAACAACGATCATATATTGGCTATTGTTAAAATTCTATGGTGGACATACTGTAAGATCCACCCATTGGCGTACCTTATAATGATCACGGTTCAACTTTTGTAAGGCCAAGTTTTAATGATAGCCAATAGCTGACTGTTGTAATGTCCTAGCTTTAATGATGGGTAATATAAATGTCATAGATTCTATTATTTGTGATGGTTATTATTGACTGTCGCAATGTTTTCATTGCAAATTCAAAAGGGTGGGCAACATTTCAAATTTGAAAATTCTTGGCTTATCAAATTGGGTTTTTCTGATGTAGTGGAAAATGGTTGCATCGTCAAATGTGTTGTAGTATTCTAGAGTGTTTGAGACATTAAAGAGCTAGCATAGAAAACTAGGCAACAATGAGAAATGATGATTATCACAAGAAAATAAAGATTATTGAGGATTAAATAAGAAAAGTTAAAGAAGGCTGACTAGAAGTAAACTCTAATGCTTACAATAAACTTATTATGGATCGAGATATACTGTTAAAGTAAGAGGAGACAAGATGGAAACAGAAAGCTAAGTCATATTGGTTGAAGAATGGAGATAAAAACACCAAGTCATATCAACTTCAACCTTCAACTCACAAGAGAGCTAGTAAGGTAGAAGAGCTAGAGGATGAAGCTAGTATACCTATCAGAGACAGAACATGCATGCAAAACTTGATATTAAGATACTTTTCTAGCATTTATTCTAGAAGCAGTGGGTCTATAGATTTTGTGCTAATCATAATTACCAGCAATGCAATGCAACAGCTCATTAGAACGAAACCCTTGTGAAACCTTTCGAGAAAGGAGAATTCAAGAAGGCTATTTTTCACATTCACCCTGATAAGTCCCTAGGACCTAATGGTTTCAATCCAGCTTTTTACAAGAAATTTTGGCACCTAGTTTGTGATAAGGTAGTGGAAAATTGTAATGGGTGACTAAATAGTGGGAGTTTCCCTAGGGAGTTAGCAGACACCTAAGTGGTTCTTATCCCAAAGATCAATCACCCTCAATGTTTAAAAGATTTTAGACCCATCTTCCTCTGCAATGTTAAATTGGAGGCCAAAGTCCTTGCTAACAACTTAAGAAGATTCTTCCTAATCTTATTATTGAACACAGATAACTTTTGTGATAGGGAGATTGATAACGGATAATGTGCTAGTTACTTTTTGAACTCATCCATACTATTAGATGAAAGGTTAGAGGAAAGAAATTTTTGATAGCTCTAAAAACATATGTAAGCAAGGCCTATAACAAAGTAGATTGAAATTTATTAGAGAAAATTATGTGAGTGTTGGGCTTTAATGACCTCTGGGTAAATTGGATGAGACAATGTGTGACAAATATTAGATACTCCTATCTATTCAATGGTGAACTAGTGGGATCCATTATTCCTAATAGAGGTTTGAGGCAGGGTCATCTGTTAAGCCCCTATCTATTTATTATCTATGTTGTAAGGCTAACTGCTCTTTTAAGTGAAGCAGAATAAGAAGGAAAAATTCAAGGATGCAAAGCCAGTATGAGGGGACCTAAAGTGTCCCATCTTCTCTTTCTTGTTGATTCTCTTTTCTTCTGTGATGCCAGTACCTGTGACTCTGCAAGGTTGAGAGATGTCTTAAATACTTACGAAATGGCTTTAGGGTAATCTATAAACTATCAAAAGTTAGGCATCTTCTTCTTTCCAAATACCTTAGAGATACAAGACATGAAATATACAACATTATGGGTGTTCACTCTCTCCTTAAGCATGGAAGATATTTAGCACATCCCTATTTAATTGGAAGGAGCAAAAAATTCATCTTTGGATTTTAGAGAGAGAGAGATTATGAAGGAAGCTTCAAAATTGGAAGATTAAATTTCTCTTGCGTGCTAAAAAGGAAGGGTTGTTAAAATCAGTAGTTCAAGCAGTCCTAAGCTACCATATGAATGTATTTCTTTTACCCACTTCCCACTGTGAAGAGCTCCAACGAATGGTGAACTCATTCTGGCAGGGAAATAGCCATGGTAGAGGTATTAAATGGATTGCATGGGATAGAATGTGCCTTAATAAACACAATGGTGGTCTAATCGAGGTTAGAGGTTATCTAATCCCACCCACTCTCTTGCATATTGGGTTCTCAAAGATAAATACTTCCCATATGGGGATTTCTAGTCCCCTCAATTGAAGTCCAATTCAAGCTTCACTTAGAAAAGTGTGAAGTTTTCCCTACCTTTGTTGAAGCAGGGGACAAGGCGACATGTGGGAAACAGTGAGACTATTCATGTATGGATAGTAATGTTGTCAAACTCACAAATTTAGACAGAATTGTAAAGGGGGTGTAGATTTGAAATGTAAACTCATAATGTAAAATCGTAAGAGTTTACCTCTACTATAATAACCCAAATTATAAAACTAAAGAATGATAAAAATAATTAATAGGCAAATATACTTGAATCAAAGAACTTTTAATTATAATTAATTAGGTAGAAATTGAGTTTAAAAATTTTTCTTGGAAGCATTAAGTTTAAATCAATTAAAAGAAAATTAAGGGCAAGTTTTGCCATTATTATACTCCCTAGTTTAAAATTTCAAAGTAATTAAAATTTAAAATAATAGTAATTTCAATAGTAATAATAGTGTAAACAAGTTAAAGTAAATTTTAAATATATATATATATATAATGTATCTTAAGCTATGCATTGGAAAAAAATTTTAAAAAGTAATAATAACGTAATATGTTATATGCTATTAATTGCAAGTAGAATGTATTACAGTCATAATAATGTAATTATATTTGTAATATAAGTTATTTTATGTTTTATGGTTGAAATAGTTGCATTTAAAAAAGTTGATTGGAATGCTGGATTATTCATATTTCAGCTAAAAAAATTTTAAAAAAATTTAATTTAGTAGACTCTGGTCAAACTTGATGAGTTTACTCGAGTTTAACTAATTTTATATGAGTTTAACCAAATCTAATTCTACGACCAAGTTAAATTAATTTTCCCCCCTAAAAATGTAAAATCAATGAGTTTAACAAGTTGACTCATGATTTTGACAACTATGATGGGCAAACCCATGGATTCCTTGGGATAGAAATTTCTTACCTATGTAGATCACTGAACTTGGAAATCCAACACTGAAAGTTGCTGATCTTTTCTGACAGAATGGCTAAAACTGGCATATCATCAAATTAAACACTTTGATTATTAGGGAGGATGTGTAGTTAATCTTAACAATACCAATTTGACTAAATAAAAGTACAGATGCTAGGATCTGGCACTATCATAGAAAAGGTTTATTCATTATGAAGTCAGCATACTACATAGCAATACAAGATATCAGAACAAAATGGGCTTCTGATGTATCATTCCCAGAGGATGTTCCATGGAAGCTTGATGTTCCTACTAAAGGTAAAGAACTTCATCTGGAGAACCTACAAGCATGTACTTCCTATAAATTCATGATTGATGATGTAGAGAGTTAGAGTTCAAGTAAATTGTGTTTTTTGTGATAAGGTAGAGGATCGGGATTACACCTTGTGAAACTGTCCTGCCATCAAGAACTACTGGATCAAATGGAGCAAAATTATTAGTGTTAGAAATCCCCTACCTTAGGGATATAGTAATCTAGGTTCTACAGAATTTAGGTGCCGATGATTAGGAATTTTTTTTATTGCATGCTCTAGATGATATAGAGCATCAAGAACAAGGCAATGTAGCAAAAGAGTCCATCTAGTCACTATGCACATCTCACGAATGTAAGAGGTTTCTTAAATGATTGGTGTTAAATGAGAAGTGGGGAACCAACACCTATTGAACAACAATCCAGGTGGACACCTATGTCATACGATCATAACAAAAGTAAGATGTGTATAACGAATGGGGCTATTTTCAAGAATATAAAGAGGTCAAGATTCAATTTTGTGTGTAGAAACAGAAATGGTGAGCACATTCGAGCTGTTACGAGCTATTATGAAGGTATTTTGTCTCCTTATCTGATTGAGGCCATTACTTTCAGACATGTGCTTGAATGGATATAATCTAAACTCTGGCCTCCATAAACTATTAGAACAGGTTCTTGTATCTGCCATTTCCTCTAATGACCTAGATGTGTTGAAGTTTGACTCACTCATCCAAGAATGCAAGGAGCTTCTTATTTCCCAATAATGTCTTACTGTAGAGTGGATTAGTAGAATTTTAAACTCTGAGGCTTATAAGTTAGCTAAACTTTCTATCAATCATCTCAGTTACAAAATCTAGAGTAGTAGTGATGTATTAAACATTTTCACTTAATTCATGATTTTAGTTCCCATTAAAAAAAAATAACCATTTTCATTAATTCAATATTATAGGGTCCACATCAACAAAGTGCACCGCAAATACAATCATAAAACACCAGCAAATGCAACCACTTTTATGGTTGGATGTGTACATCATTAATATCATCCTAATTCAATGTATCGAAGCAAAAGCAACTTTACCCATAAAAATGACAATTAAAGATATATGTCGGAGTACAATATTTGGAAAAATATCTAGTAGTAATAACACATTTATATGACAGATAAGATAATGTTTTAACCTAACTAAATCATCAGAGAGAAAAAAAAATTTCCTTAATATAATTTGGCTAATATTATTTTTTTTTATTATAACTTTATTGAAGTAGCGCACTACTTCTTCTAAAACAATCATCAATCAAAATAATAGTTGTAGATATCTACATATTATAATAAATTCAGAGAGAAATATGTAATCTGAATCAACGACACTATCAACACAGATTACCAATCATGTATATTGTCATATCCATTTAGCAAAAGATTAACAAATTGACAAAGATATGGATCGTTGTCCTGGAGTAGTAGAGAATCTCTTAGATTTTAACGCATTTTAGAATTTGTCAATTTAATTTCAATAAATATTACTTTTTCATTAAAATTATCATAATATACAAAAACATATTATTATTTAAATAATCTTATTAGAGATGATATTCTGTTAAGAAAATAAACAAATCTTAACTATTTACAATTTATTTTTCATACCTTATAATTTTTATTTAATACTATTTTGTAAGAAAATAAAATATTAATGTATATTTATGTATCATTATATTTTTAAAACAAATTAATTAAAGTTAAATTAAACATATATATAGTGTATTTTACATCATCAATTTTTTGTTTAATGATCTAAAATTGTTACATGACAAAACTAAAGGGACCCCTATATATGTTAGCTTAATTTTAAAACTCAATTATTTACTACAAAGTTCTTTTTTTTTTTTTTGGTTTAACAAATATAATTAGATGAAATTATCTAACACAAATATTCTTAATCATGTATTAGTATATTCATTGTAAAGTTGAATTAGTTCTTAGTGTTTTGATTTTATTCAACGAAAAGCTTAAGCTTAAGCGTCACCATAAATGCCAAACCCACAATGTCACTATCAGCTTTAGTCGACCCTGTTGAATAGAGTGACGTTTAAATTTGATGATCAAATTTAATTTTCATTGTTATAGTACAGACCAGAAGGACTTGTAATTAATGTTCTCTCATTGTTCATGTCAAATTTAATTTTTCATTGTTGTAGTACAGACTAGAAGGACCTGTACTTAATGTTCTCTTATTGTGCATGTCAAACTAAAAACTATAATAAAGAGTTTAGAATTTTTTTTTAAAATTGTGCTATCAACGGTATTAGACTACTAGTTAAGAATTATTTGTTAGATATAATAAATAATATTTAATTAATAAAATTAATCACTAATTTCACCCACTGATAATTGATTCAGAATAGATGAACATTTATTGTACCCACTAATTTCATTAGTTAAACATTATTTATTATACGTAATAAATAATTTTTAACTAGTGTCTCCTTAGCAAAACTCTATGTTTTAATTTCTTCCTGTAATTTTGATTCATGGATTTCAAAATATAATATTTAGTCCTCTTAGGTTATTAGAAGAAATTAATTTAGCAACTTGAAAAATGTAAAATTGTACTTAACGTAATAGGATTAAATATTATATTTTGAAATTCAAAACCCTATTACATTGACATCAACATTGAATTTAGCGACTTAAAATATATCAAATTATAATTTACCAAGATTAGGTACCATCATTCTTTTCTTAAAATTTTACGACTTCTTTACACAGTATATATATATATATGAATTAAGGTGACAATTAGTAAGAACCTCCTTCGACCCCATGATCCTGTAAACAATTATATAATACAGAAAAGTTATCCAATATCATATACAGTTAGTGTCCAACTGTCTATGGTCAAATAACTAGAAATTGAATTTTGTGTAAATAACACTAGTTAAATTGTATATTCACGGGGTCGATCAAGGGTCAAATTTTTTATTGCAAGAAGATAATAAATTGAACTAGCTTTAAGTTGAAAAGGGCTTTAAAGCAATTTCACTTATTGAAATTATAAGTATTTTGCTATAATATTTAGTTAAATTGTCCTTTTAAATATTTTGTGAAGATTTAACTTTTAATTTAAATAGCGGAAGGTTATAATGATAATTTGATTAATTGATCAAGAGACTAATTACAATTTTGATCGATTAAAGAGATGTTATAATTAAAGATTAAGGTAAACAAATAATTAACAAGAGTTTTGCTAATAAGTGCTCTTAGGATATTGGTTAAAGATCATTTATTGTATATAATACATGATCCTTAACCAATGAAATTAATCTATATACATTTATTACTATTGTTAATAGGTATAATAATTATCTTTGACAAATTTTATTCATTAATGATAATTTATTATGTACAATAAATAATTCTTAACTAATACTCTAAGTCTAAGGGCACTTGTTAGCAAAATTCAATTAATATATATATGAAAAGTGACACTTCAACAACCTTTATATATACACTTTAACGACCCTACTTTAATTTCTGGGGAACAACAATAGGAGTGTGAGAAGATCCCAATTAAAGCTGTCCAAATAAAACCATTTTGACCCAGAGGAGTTGGTCACATAGGCAAGTGGGTTAAACAAGACTCAATTTGGTGGGCTTGGATGCTGAGCCTGACTCCAAATTCATTTAAGCCACCAAAATATTTTATAAAAAAGTTGTAACAAAATAGATAAAAAATTCAATTATCAAACCAAATATTAAATTCTAATACCAAAAATTTTCATTTATATTATTTATTGTTAGTCAAATATTGAATATTTAAAGACAAAACAAGAATATAAGCTACTTTAAATCAGGTGTTATTGAACCTTTTATGAAGAAAACTTCACAAAACTTTTTAAATTGGCTAATCTATCAAATTGGCCTATTTAACCCGCAAGTTAAGTGAATCATATTAATTTAATCCACCTATATTAAATAAGATAATATTGAAACTTAATTCACTATTTCAGTGAGTTAAACAGGTATCAAACCGTTTTGACAACAAGAACTACAATTTTATTAAAATAGCTACATGGTCCACATTCTCCTGTCTTAATGACAACAAGCAAAGTAATAACTGTACTAAGCATTTCGCCGTTTAGCTAGATTATTACATAAAATGATAAAAAAATAAGTAAAAAAAATAAAACCATGTATTTGATGTAGGTGTTTGTGAAGCAGTATAATAATAAGTTTCACTCCATCCGGTGACACCTCTTAGTTGCTCAACAGACTTAATAGCTTTATTTTAAGAAGAAAAATTATATTATATTATATTTTTTATATATATATATAGATTGCGGATAATTGATCCCACTAAAAAATTCTTAATTATATCCTTTTTCTAAATAATATTACAACATACGTATGATGTTTGCAATATATTTTTTGAATTAAATTATACATTTTTATATTATTATTGGTTTATCATGTGTTAATTGAAAAAAATACATAACAGAGATATAAAAAATTGTAAAACTAAAATATAAATAAATTTTTATATCAAGAAAATAAAAATTATGATGCAAGTCCTTTCAAAAAAAAATTATGTATAACTTGACATACGTAGGATTTGGCAAATTGCATACATGTTGCATGTTGTCGCTAACTACCATCCAAACAATGAAACCTTAATTTATGTGAGAATAAAATACGATTTGTACTAATATTTCTTTCTATATAAGCTCAACGATGTGGAGAATTTGCATGTATTACTACCACATGGCCTTCAACATGATGAACCTATTGCCCATTCCGTTTATAGTGGTAGCTTCTGCATCATCATGTGCTTTCAATCATGACTTCAAACCTCTCCGTACGTTAGTGGCTTCTCACCTAACTACAATAGTCCTAAGCTTAGCCATTTATTATCATTTCTAGAGAAAGCCACGCAAAGTTTACTTAGTAGACTTTGCATGCTACAAACCAACGATTCTTGTATTTGCAGTAAGGGAAAGGTGGTGGAAACAACTAAGAACGTGGGGTACTTATCAGAAGAGAACTTGAAGCGTGTGATGAAAATTATGGACAAGCCTGGTTTAGGACCAAAGACGTACCCCAAAGGCTCTAACGTAGGTCCCACCAAACCAGTCTATGTTCGAGGCAAGGAAGGAGACAGAGACTGTCTTGTTCGGAGCCATAGATGAATTTATTGAGGAAACATGAATCCAACCAAAAGATATAGGGATTCTAGTTTTGAACTGTTGTGTGTTTTGTCCCACATCGTCTCTGTGTGCTACGATTGTGAATCGTTATAACCTCAGAGACAACATATTGTGCTACGATCTCAGTGACATGGAGTGTAGTGCTGGAGTTGTTGCTATAGACACTGCCGGTCTCCTTCTCCAGGTTCTTCCTGTTTTCAAATTAATTGCTCTATTTAAAGTTGAAAATTGAGTCATTATAATCAAGGTTTCAAATTCCGGTTGCGAACCAGTTACTGCAATTGCATGTGTTGTGGATATATTTGTGACCATACAATGCATATTGCCACCCTCGTGGCGCCTACTCCATTTACAATATAGTGGTTGTGCCATGCAATATGGCCCACAATTTAAAACCTGGGTTTAATTTTAAAATACTTTATTTTGATACTTATAATAAAAAACTTGTTTTAGAGCATTTAAATTCTACTAATGCATCATTTTGATATTTTGAATATGTATTATTAATGTCAATGAAAAATTAAAAACAAAAATAGATGAATGAGGGAAGTAACATTTACTCATGTATGTATGTCAATACTTTTGGGATAAATGATTATTTTAGTGAGGTGACATGAATTATGCATATTCAAAATGTTAAAATAATAGATATATGTGGCAGCTGATGTAGTGTGATATTTCAATAAAATTATTTTCTTAATGGTCCCCGCTCTTTTCTCTTAACGATTTGATTGGAACTAAAACACTTAATCAACTGCTATATAAATGTGTCAGTACCCACTAATATTTGTTTGGTTTATGGTTTATTACTTGAGACTAAACTAGAAAAGTTAGTATATGAGATACAGCACAGTACCTAATAGTACAACAATTTGCATATTTATTATTGCATCATTTTCGAATATGTAGAAGGTGTAAGTAAGAATTTATAGCTGATTAGCTCATTAAACCTAACGTAGATGCAATAATTGCATGCGAAATCTTTCCTATGTTAAACCATGTAATAATAAACATGACATAGATATTTCGACACTTTAACAACTTTTGTGGTGTTCCTATTTTAGTGTCCATGCATACTTCAACTCCTACATGCAAAAAGTGGCCATATATCTAGGATACTATATTTCTTAACATACTTTGCAATGGTCCCTAAAACGAATTCCATAATAAGTAAATAAAAACTAATTCAGAATAATTTTCTATTCATACAAATTATTCCTCATAAATATATACTTCATTATTGTGTATTTGTGTTATATGTAATTACAGGCTTATCCTAACTCTTATGCCATAGTGCTAAGCACCAAAAATGTTAACTTAAGCCTGTATTGGGGCAACAATCCCTCAATGCTCCTCATCAATTGCCTCTTTCGCATGGGTGGTTCAGCTTCCCTCCCATCCAACCATCCTTGAAATCACTACCGGTCCAAGTGTCAACTCATCCACACACTCGTACCCTCATGGCTTCTGATGACAGAAGCTACACTTGTGTGTTTCAATACGACGATGAACAACCCAACATTGGTGTTGCAATCTCAAAAGATCTCATAAATATCGCTAGTGGAGTCCTCAAAACCCACATCACATCTCTCGCCCCTTTAGTCCTTCCAGTCTCAAAAAAATTCAAGTTTCTAGGAAGGAAGGTTTTTAGGTTGAAGATTGAAGCTTATGTTCCAAACTTTAAGTATGCTTTTGAACACTTCGGTATTCACACATGAGGAAGGGTTATGCTGGATAGGATGTAGAAGAGTCTTAAGTTAGAAGATTGGGACGTAGAGCCTTCGAGAATGACACTTCACAGGTTTGGGAATACATCTTTGAGTTCTGTGTGGTGCGAATTAGCATATTGTGAGCGCAAAGGGATAATTAAGAAAAGGTGATAGAATCTAGCAATTGGCATTTGGGTCTGGGTTCAAGTGTAACAGTGCAGTGTGGATTGCCTTGGACAATGTTGAAGCAGCTTGGATGAGGAATCCATGGAGGAATAAGATTCATGAACTCCCTGATAATGTTGCTTCTTACGACTCTTAGATTGATCATCCGCTGAAAATAAATAATATAGAAAAACTTGTTTTTCAGGTCTGTGATGGGTAGGTGACATTAATTTCAATTTGTTCTTTCACCGATCATTTTTTTCAATTGTGTTCCTCGTCTATGAAATGCTTAAGTGTCATTCATCCATCGCATTTTCATCTAAAATTTAACTACTAAATCTAGTATGGAAACTTGCACAGTAAATTTGATTTATGAATTGATTGTGCTAGGAAGCAAATTATATCCAACTTAACAAACTGGGAGATTTAGGGATAAATTTTGAATGATAATGACATCAAAGCATTTCAATGATTAAGGGACTAAATTGAAAAAAAATCATCAATGAAAGCACAAACTGAAAATTGATTCACCTATTCATCATACATCGACATAAGATTTTCCTAAATAAATATAATTCTAGCACCACCTATAGCTGGGGTCATATTAAGTACGAAGAATATGTAGTTTTACTTTAAAATAATGTTGTTAACTCTAAATGTGATTAAATTAGAATAGTTGTTTGAAGTTCGATCGCTTTAATGTCAAATCTCTTTCGATACATGTGAACTTTAAAAAGGATGCCTACTAATTTATAGAATTGTATACTTTGTTTCTTAGCTTTGATGAATTATTGCTTTATTAAGGGTTTGGTGTACTTCCTTGTGCTCACTTTCAAAAACCCATTATGGTTATCAGTTCATGTTTATCAACAAAAACTCAGAACCTATTACATTCTTCTTTACTCTACAGTCTAAGTTTATCGTCGAAATACATGACAGAGCTTTTGATACTTGTAAAATATTAGGCATTCTTAATTAAGTAAAAATTAGGAAATTTTTACATTTGGTCCTTAGGGTTTCACTTGCTTGTAATTTGGCCCTTATAAATTTAAAATTTATAACTAACTCCGTAGACTTAAAATAATATTAAACTTAATCCCTATCATTATATTTTTGCCAATATTTTGACATATATACGACTTAATTTTACTTCATTATTTAATTTTATCTCTTTTCTTGACATAACATAAATCATACATATTTAAAGCGTTAATGATAATTTCCTTTTAGTTGCATCAATAAATTTAATTGAATATTACCATAATATTTAATAATAAGGACAAAATTAACATACTCGTAAGCTATAAGCACCCAATTACAAATTTTAGACAATAGGGACCAACTTAAAATTTGGATGAAAATATAGTTTTCCCTAAAAGTCATCATTTAAAACTTGATCGTTGTAATGTTAAGTCTCAAGATACCTAAAACATTGAAAAGCTTTGCCTATTAAAGTAATGATATGTGTTCACCTTGTTTCTTAGCTAGCTTTTGTCACAACTGATATTGGGAAGGATGGAAGAAAAGAGAATAAGGAAAAAGAAGTAAATTGATTCTCAAAATAAATTTTGAAAATCAATTCATTGGAGTCACCACAAAAATTTTATAAAGGAAAACTTTGAAAAATCAAATAAAAACAAAAGGTGGTCTATGTAATTAAAAATGGATTCAGGAGTCTATTTGAGTGAAGGGAAGGTCTTAGGCACCCTACAACACCCGACGGTAAAGACAGTTACCCTAAATTAGTCAAACAAAGTAAAAGATATATCCTTTAATTTATTTAAAATCACTTGAATTAAACATGCAAATAAATAATAAAGAAAAATAAAACAAATGTAAATAAATTCGAAGATTTACAATGGGCAGACTAAACCTAGGATGAGAGTCTGAGGCTACGTACCCTATGTTGAGCCTATTTACTGAAGACATTAAGGTTTTGCTAATTACAAATGTCATATGAAAGTTTTTCAACGTAATACATAGGTTCCAAATGTTCTTCAGTGTATTATCATGTCTTAGGAACCTTTGTAAGTAATAAAAAGCTTATATAATATGTTTAAACTTGTTATAAAATTAATTTTAAATCTTACAAGTTGAAAAAAGCTAATTTTGGGAACTCTAGATGTTCCCAGTTGACCAGCAATAGCCCAACAGTCAACTGGCCCCTTGCCAGTCAATTGCCAGCTCTTATCCAAGTCAATTTAACTATTATAGAAAGGTCCCAGTCGACTAGCCTCTTGGTCCCAGTCAACTAGCATGCCTTTGTAAGGTCCCAATCTACTGCTAGCTTGGGTCTTAATCTGCTGGAAGCTCTCTATGAATCCCAAGTTGACTGGCCACTAGCCAACAATCAACTATCTATATACGGGTCATGCCCAGTCAACTACTAGCCTCAGGGCCATTCAACTAGGAGCTCTCTGTAAAATTTTAACAAGGGGAAAGAGGGACCAGTCGACTAGCCATAAGAGAGCAATCAACTGAGCAGTGGCAAAATGGCCATGATTAATTCTCAATGGATATATTTTAAAAAGTTTAACTTCCCTTTTACTCCCAACGGATCTATTAGACCTATGACTATTTATACATGATCTATGGACTCTAAATTAATAAGGAAAAACATTCAATAGTATATATATTATAAGATTCATCTTCTTATTAGCTCTATATTGCGTTAGTGCTTCATTATTCTCTATGCTCTATTTCAGAGAGTTTATTTCTCCATAATTCTTTCTTCTTTGAGAGTGAGAAACTCAAGGAGGTTCTTTGAAGGTGTCAAACAAAGAGTGTTTAAGTTGAGGGGGAGGTTCTTCCTGGTTAAGTTCAAAGAGGTTCCATGAAGGCATCAACTAGAGTGAGCTTGGGTTGAAGAAGAGGTTCTTCTATGGTATTGTATTTGAAGGAAAGGTTCTCCCTGGTTATTGTGTTTGATTGTTGAGATAGTGAAAAATCTAACGAGGTTGCTTAGGGACTAGACATAGGCTTGGGTAAAAGCCGAACCAAGATAAATATGTGTTTACTCTCTACCCTTATTTTCATGATATTCTACATTTATTATTTTTGAATTACATAGTTGACTCTGGATCATGGTTGTTAAACTTACAAGTTTAGGTAAACTCGTAAGAGAGAGATAAACTCGTAATGTAGACTCATAACGTAAACTAATAAGAGTTTACCTAGATTACTAAATAGTTATCAAAATATGTAATTTTATAGTTTAAATACTATATACATTAAAAAATTATTCAAATGTAATTCAAATTATACTTAATCAAACAAAAGTTATTCATATTTCATAATTTGTAATACTCAACATGAATATTTTAAGATGGTCATACATAAATAATTATTCAATATAACTAATTAAATAATATTTATTTTATTTTATTTTATTTAATAAGTACATATTAAATGTAATTTTATTATTTGTATGCATATTCAAACTTGTAATAAAATAAATTGTAAAGGTTTCATGGAAAAGAAGTTGTCAATATCTTATTTTGTCTTGAGTTTAAATTATTATGTTGCTAACTTTACAAATTAGTTGACACGTTAAAATCGTAAACTAGGTAGACTTGGTAAGTCAATTCATGAGTTAACTCAAGTTTGTACTAAGTCTGAGTTTACAACAAGTGACTCATTTTCTTTATGTACAATCGTAAACTCCTAAACTCGAATAATAAACTCATGAGTTTGACAACTATGCTCTAAATGTTTTAAGTTTGAAAAATCATTTCAAGAATTTTTAAAGTGTTCATAATTGATATAACACCCAATTTACCCCTTTTGGGTGCCAACCTTGCCCAACACCCTATGATAAGGATCAAAGTTCATGTTGTTTGTCTAGAAAGACATGTCAGTGGGTTGGAATTTTTAATTTGTGAAGAAAAGTGGTTGAAATTGGACCAAATTTTGTAAACAAAATGATGTAGAGATTGGTTAATATCTTTTAATTTACAAAATCAACTTAATCTCACCTCTTAACTCTCTTCATTTGAAGTTTTTGAATTTGAAAAAAAAAAAAGATTTATGGGTATTTACATTGAAATGTCTATGGAAAAATATGAACAATTGTTTTTTTTAATTTTTTTATTATTAATGAAATGGACTTTAAAAGAACAAGGAGAAGTTGAACTCAATATTGTACCCATTATAACACCATCATGTTAAATAAAATAAGCAGCAGTTAGTATCACTATAGGAGACACAACTGAATCCAAAATTGCACATCAAAGTAAACTACATGTGTAACATTCATGCTAATTAAAATGGACAGCCACGTACATCATCATAGGAGACATAATTCAACTCAAAATTGCACACCAAAATGAAGCAAGAGTAAGTTCCACTACTCTGTGTTCTCTAGTTACATAGTTATGCATGATAATAAATGGTAAAATGCTACATCCCAAAATAAAAATCCCAACAACAATTTATCCTATAAAGTAGACATATAGAGGGTTCACATACTCAAAAATCAGCTTAAAACACCTTCAAGATCAATAACATAAAATCCACAAAGTTGACTATACCTGAGTTGTCAAGTCATAGAGTTATGTGCTAAAAGTTATACAAATAGCATATCAATTGGTCACTATAAATTCCAAAAACATTCACAACAATAATGACATACCATACGACATTTATACCAAATTTTGGTTCAAAAGGATGCATAGACACTTTCCAGAAAATTCAACAAATTTGGATATTTTCTTTAAAGTGGAATAGGATGGCAAGGGTGGGATACCAAGACTCATCCTTGCCATCCAAACCCCCAATTTCAATGTCCTTCCAAATTAGGGCATCAAGGATGGAATGGAGTGGTCTAAGAAATTAAATTACTAATATACCCCTATCTTATTACTAATATACCCATCATCCACAAAGGATCATTCCAATTGTTACAACTTTATCTAATCTCCATCATTATGGTCAAGGCATCTCTCTTTTCTTTTCTTTTTTCTCTTAAAATTTCAAAATTAAAAGGAGAGAATGATAGAATCTACAATGTAGATTACTTTTATCTATTTTTTAATTTTTTTTGTCAACAATTTTACTTTTTGGCTTTTTAAGTCTCTCTCTTAGAATTTTTTGAAGCAACATAATATTTTGTAATAAATGTATTAGATAGAAAATATAGGTGGGATAATTAGTAAATAAAATAAATAAATATAGACAGGAGAATAAAACAACATTATGTATTGAACAATGACAAAATTATTAGTCATGTGTTTATAAGGGGTAATATTAGAAAAAATAATTAATGAGTCATTCCATTCAATTTATTTAATTGTAACTTCCAAACAAAATTGATAGGTGTCCCTCCCTTTCCTTATTAAAACTTCTAAATAACATGTCTACTAAGTCATTCGACTCGATTCCATTCCATGTCATGCAATTCCATTAATGACGTTCGTTCCACCCTCTCTTTAACTCCCAAACATAACATTAGGATCAAATACCATCATATCCATAAGACATCCATAGTGATCAATTAGCATCTAATCCATAAAGGTTTCAGCCAACTAAAGAAGTACGGGAAGACTTTGACATCAAGAGAATGAAAATTGGAAAGATGATAAGAATATATGTAGTGTGCTATCTCCTTCCTTGCTTCTTCCTCTCTAATGTCTAAGTCTCCACCCAAGAGCCCAGAAGACCTTCTTCCAAGATAAGTTCTCCCAAAAGTCACGTCCAAAAGCTATGATAAATGATCAAATCTAAAAATTTAACCCCTCAAATGCAAATGCCTCATGGAATGAAATGCACATGCACAAAATGAATCTAGCCTAAATTGTGTATTATGTATGAAATGAATCCTAAAATAAATTAAATGTAATTGCAAAAGGAAATTTAGTAATGTTGAATGAGGAGACGCCACGCATGATGTTAAATAAAAAAATGTAAAATAAAATGCAAATGAAATTGAAATGAAATGCAAAATAAAGCTTTCATGGAGTGACACATGTAAAATAACATAAAAGGGAAATAAATAAAATCCAAAAGAGAACCAAATTCAAGAGAAATGCAAATAAAATAAAAGTGCAATCCCTCGTGTAATGACACATGTAAATAAGGGAAATAGAAAATAAAAATTAAAGAAAAAGGGGTAAAGAAGGGACATGGATCTTGGATCATGGATGGGGAGTGTCTTGGGTTTAGGTAAGTCCTCTTGGACCCTCAAACTCTAATTTAAGTAGGCTAGGCATTACCTTATATATTTGGGTTCACCCTTATTTTATTTTTTAATCCAATTTCCAAATGTGCCCAATTCATTTTTCATTTTCTTCTTTCTTTTCTTTTCACGATTTCCAATTTTATTTTTTATTTTATTTCAACTTTGTTGATTCTTTGCCATTTTTTGCTTTATCTATTTATTTTATTATTTTTATTTTTGAAATTTTCTTATATTCATATTTTAGCATTATTTTGTTTTTTCATTTTTGTACTTTCCCTTTTTTTTCGTTTATTTTCAAATTTTGGTATTTTATTAATTAATTCTTTTGAATTCCCTTTAATTATTGAGATATGATACTGTAAGACAAATTGCAATATTCACAACTTTGATAAAAATTAACGTAGTATTAATGGTTAATTTGTTGTACTTTCCTATTCTTTCTTTTAAGAACCCTATCACATATTCATCAAAATAACCCTTACGACTTGGTTATAATTAAATCTCATAAGGCATTCAATTATATTCTACACTATTCTCTATAGTTTATGATTTGATCTTCATGACAGAGCCTTCATTTACTATCCCAAGGTGCTCTCCAATTTACAAAGCTTCACCCTTTTTCCTTGTGTCACAAATAACTGTAGGATCAAGTGCTTACCACTAAGTCAAAAGCTATAGCTGTTAGTCAGGACACAACTCTATTTCCTTAACAACAAGCTAGCACAAGCACCACATTTCAATTATGACTCGCCCCTACACATGGGCCTCCACCACAGGACAATTGCTACCACACACCTTAAGCAATAATCACCCCCTCAGCAATTGCCCCACTAGGAATCAAACATGCAACCTTGACTCTAATACCAATTGTAGGAACAAGCGCTTACCACTAGGCTAAAAGCTACAACTATTAGTCAGGGTGCAACTCTATTTCTTTAACAACAACTTAGTACAAGCACCACATTTTGATTGTGACTCAACCCCACACATGGGCCTCCACCACGAGACAATTGCTACCATGTATCTTGGCCAACAATAACTACTAATAGGATTCATTCTCATTAAACTAGTAAAAGATCACAAGCAAAAGGAATTCAAAAATTAACAATATTACATATTAAATTCCTTGCTTATCATATGGAACTCGCAAGTTTACAAACCTTCACTTCATTTCCTTTTCATCTCTTTTAATTTTAAAAATCATTTAGTCAAAGAAAATATGATTAAGCATTAGACTTAATTAAAAAATGTTCAAGTACAATACACTTATGGTCCCTCACTTATCACAAAATCATCATTTTGGACCCTTACTTATTGAAATGCCCAAAATAGTCCTTCACTCTTTGGAAAATGTCACATTTGGTCCCCCTCCCCCCTACTTTTAAAAAAAAAAACCAAATTTAGTCACTTAGATTTAGAGTTTAGGGCTTGGCAAAGAGACTAAATATGGTCATTTTCAAAAGGTGAGGGGTGAAGTATGACAATTTCTAATGAGTGAGGGTTTATTTTGGGCATTTCAATATGTAAGGGACCAAAATGTTAATTTTGTGATAAGTGAAGGACCAAATTTTTTTTTTCATTATTAATTATATGGGTCAAGTTGGCAGACCTTTTATTGGGCTATATTTTTATACATAAAGAATTATTCAAAACCCTAAAAACTTTTGTTTTGGCCTAATTGATGTATGAATTAAAATTGCATCTGTTAAATGACATAAACTGATTATGCATGAAATCAGAACCATCATAGTAGCAGTTTTATAGTTGTCATTTGGTAATGCTCAAGACAAAGAGAAAGGAATAGCTTTGCTTCTAAGACTTTTCATAGGAAAAAAATTTTGTCACATAACAACAATGACAACAAAGTAAAAAAAAAAAAAAAGAGGAACCATAGGAACGTGACAATAACTTTTATAGAAAACCATTCAACTTCTTTTTCATGTTAATTGTCTTATGTGTCCACATTTATGAAAATAAATTAGAAGTGACAAACTACTTGAAGGACTGTTAAGCTCTAATAGTCATTTTCATATTCTCCTTTGTTTTACAAACTGAGAACAAATGATAAAACCTCCAACTACCATACTTCATTTGATCACCCAAGCATGCTTCCCAACACTCATATATTAAGCTTTAAGAGAAAGACTCAATTGCAATAATCATTTGTTAATTATTTTCTTCTTATACCTTTATTTTCATACTTTTTGTCCTCCATCCTTTCCTCGACATTGTTGTGTTATGACCAACCCAAGCATTAGAAACGTAATGAGAGAGAGTGAGAGAGAGAGAGAGATAGAAAAACAAAGGGAGCCTAAGATCCTTCCCTCCACCATTGTCTTTTTTCTTCTCAACCATTATAAGGAATGCTCTCCTCCTTTTCTTGTCATAGTCCCGAACTATCTCTTTCTTCACATTTCAAGTCAAAGGAAATTTTTAATCACTATAGGTGGGAAGCTCAAAAAGTAGGTCATTGATTCTCCCTTTCTCCTTCCTTTATTTTTTTTCCTGTATTGGATGTGTAAATTTATCCTTTCATCTTATATTGTTGAAGGATTTGCTAATGCTAGGAATTATTAGTATAGGTATGAACTGTCGTACATTGGTTAAATTGGATAAAAAAATGTGCAACCAGGATTAAAAATTCTTAAACAATTATGCAAACTTTGATTTTTCTTTTAGCAAATAAACCCAACAAATATGTGTTTGGTCATCTATTAAGAAAACAAACCATCTTTTTCCCAGATATGGTGGGAACTTATGAAGGTCCCTATACATTATTGTGAGTAATGGTATAGGTTTATGAAGGAAAAGGAGCTCATTGATGTTTGGCAAGTTAGCATATATCACAATGAAAAAACTTATTTTTATTGAGCAATTATTTCATATATCAATAATTAGGGTAACATAGCCTAAGATGTCAAAGCATCACTTTATTATTAGTACTATAAGGAAGTAAAAAGCACTAATTGAATCCTAACTATCCATTTCACATTTGAGTTCAAGATAGTAGAGTCCACTTTGTTTCCTAGCAATGTCATTCATCTTCCTTAAGTTCAGATCCTGTAATTCACAATGAGTGGGAAGGAATTTAGCATGAAATTTCAAATCTTTGGTTAGTTTGCTAATGGAAAGAAGATTAAAGGCTAAATTTGGAACATGTAGGATGTCATGAATAATTAAGGTCTTCGATATAGATACTGATCATTTTTTTAGCAATTGCTTAAAGAGAACCATATGTTATTCTCACCATATTGTTCCATGCACATGGGCTATAAGTAGTAGCAAGTGACTGATTGCTCCATAATCAATAATCCAAGAGTTAGACAAATTTAAATAAGCATTATAGGAGAATGCTTAGGAATAATTACCTTTTTAAACTAGTGAACAATATGGACTTTTAGTGAATTGTGTGAACAAAAATAATTTATTTAGGAAGTCTTATTGTTCCTTACTGAAGGTAGGTGTATTTGAGGGGCTTTCAGCCATGGTATGTCATTGTTGTTCATCTTTTCAAGATGAATGGATTGCCCAAGAACTATGTTAAACCTTATTTTCCAATCAGGAGGCTCATCATTAAGCACTTAACAATTTTCTTTGTTGTGGTGAGCTTTTCAATAATGGTCACACTAAAGTTTGTCCTTTTTGTTGTATTTGAATTCAATTTGTTGTGAGCTCCTAGATGCTAGGGCTGCACCTTTATTAGGAGACCGATTAAGGCCTCCGAACATTATTTTTCTTCAACCTTCTTCTCTCCTTACCTTTGCAAATGCCTCTTATAGGGTTGGAAAAGGCTTTCTTCCTAAAATTTGGTCCTTAACTTCATCAAGCTCTTTATTTAAGCTAGTCAAGCACGTGTCAAGTCATTCATTCTCTATTTGCTTTATATGTGTTGCACAATTTGCTACATAGTCATATTCCTTCTCATTACAAAGATCCAATTCTTGCCATAAGTCAACAAGTTCATTGTAATAACTTATGACCTCTCTCTCCCTTGCTTAGTCTACCACAACTTAGTTTTTAATCCAAATATTTGAGAAGAGTTTTCAATACTGAGTAAGCTTCATGTATAGACTCCCAAACATCTTTAGCTATTGGCAGGAATAAACAGGTGTTGCATACCATGTACTCCATGGAATTTTGTAGGCCAAGATATAATGAGAGAGTTGTTAGATTTCCATTACAACAATCTCAAGTCATTATCAAAGGGATTTTTATCTCACCCATGAAATGCCCAACCATCCTCTTCCCTCCATCATCAATCACATAAATTGTGCCCACTCTAGATAATTCTTACCATTTAACTTCTGGACTGTGAGTTGCAATGTGACATTATCTAGAACACTATATAGCAAGTTATGGGTAGCCTCCATCTCCTAATTTGCACAACTCGAGGCCTTAGCATTTATTTATTATTTAGATTTAGATATACTAAGAAATTCTAATTTTTTTCATTTTAATGAATAATAATGAATTCATTTTTAGTAATTTCTTAATTATTAAATTAATGACGAGATCTATTATCATTTTTTACATGTCCCTGAAAGTTTAGAGTAGGTGAAAATTCTCCCAATTTATGGCCTACCATACGATTTGCTATATAAATAGGAAAATGCTCTTTTCCATTATGGATAGCAATTGTATGGCCAATCATTGTGGGTATAATGGTAGATGCTTAGGACCACCATAGGACTCTAATACCATATTGTTTTTTAGGGTGTGTAAAGATAGAAGAGATACTGCAATAATATTCAATCAACACTAGCAAAAAGTAATGTAATATATAGGGTTTTTGATTAAGTCCTTTTCTAAATCAAACTGTAATTAACTTACCTAATCCTAATTAGACTTTAACTAACATAATTGATGAATTTATTTATTTTTTATTTTAAAGTAATCAAAAATAAATACATAAAAAATAAATAAAATAAAATAAAGAGAAAAGGCTTGTGGCAACACGTTAGTCCTTATACTCAACAAATGTTATGAAGATTTGAAGAACCAATCATGACATATTGAATAGAGTACTATGTCAACAAACTTCATAACAAGTTTAGAATAATTAATTGTGTCTTAAAACCTTTGTGGATGTTGTTAGATAGTTAATATTCCAAATTTGTGCTTTTAGAGAACATGAAAAAGTTTGAAATCCAAAAATCAAGTTAATTTTCTTGAGATGATAAAGCTTTAGCTTTTTAAGATAAGAAAATGGATGATGTTGTCTTGGAGAATACCCCCTAAAATGCAAGATACATATCACCTACCACTCAAAAGAAAATTTTAAGTGTTTTTTGCTAGAAAGGTGCATAATGAAATTTGTAATGAAATTGGTGATGTAAAATTTTGTTTTATTGTTGTTTATGCTAGAGATGAATCTAAAAGAGTACTAATGATTATTATTCTTAGATTTGTTGATAAACAAGGATTTTATGGAATACATGCAATAGATATTGCGGTTACTTTTAAACAAAAAATTTGTTTAGTGCTATCTCATTGTAACCTTAACATTCAAGATTTTCAGGGTCAAGGATATGATAGAGCTAGTAATATGCGTGGAGAGTAAAATGATTTACAAGCTTTAATTCTTCAACAATGTCCTTATGCTTATTATGCACAATGCTTAGCTCATCAATTGTAATTGTCACTTGTTGCTACAGCTAAAAAAGTAGTTAATGTTCATATTTTTTCTTTCAGAACTTGACTACTATTGTAAATACAATGTGTTTTTGCTACAAACACAATTATAAATTACAAGCCACTTATACAACTAAAATTGCTCATTTCATTGCAAATGCTAAGATTATGATAGGAAGAGGTTCAATCAAATTTGCACATTACAGAGACCTGGTTGGTGATACAATTTTGAAGAACCAATGGTTCTTTTATGCAAGATTAAACAAAAGTTTTAGTACGAGACTTTGTATCACTACTTTATGATTATGTCTTCTTAACTATTGTGAAGGTTATTCCATAGGGAGACCTAAACTAACTAGCAATGGTTTTAAGTCAGCTTGATGTGGATATCCCAATCACTGGTCATACCCATTAATCTACAACCTAAAACATAAAGGTTGTGTCATTATAAATCCAAGTTCTGTAACTGGCACCTTTAGCAACATCACTTGTGACATAAACCCTAGTTTTTACCTCATGTAGTGTTTAGTGGGTTCTGTAAGAGAAATAATGGTGGCAAAAGGGGTTTCCACGTTTCCACTACTTTTTAAGTCATAAACAAGAAAAGAAATAGATAAAACATTAAATACTCAACTATAAAAAAAATTTTCATTTATATAATTTACTTTCAAATTTTTGGTTTTAATATTTTTGAGACCTCTTTTTTGTCAAAAAAAGTATGCCTTTGAAAATACAATCTTAAAAAAAAAAACTAGGCCATGTTATCATAAAGGCGCTTGCATATGAGTTTCTAGAGGAACAAGTTGGTTTAATTTTCGATTTCGGTGTATACAAAACAAATTGATTGACGATCAAAGAATAGGTTTATACATTTTTTATTTAATTACTTCATTCAATACCATAGTATATCATTTTGTTTCTATTATGCTGCTTTTGCTTTTAACCTTTTGAAAATCTGTTTGAGTGGGCTATAAGTGACAGAGTTATGTCATAACTTTATTTTAATTTCAAAATATTTTATATGTAAAATTTTAAATACATTAAATTGTTTTAATTGTACCAAGAAAATATTGATTGAAATGTACATAATAATATATAAAACTCTAAAATTTTACATCAAATCTATTTGGTTAATTAAAAAGTAATCGTAATAATTTAGCTAAAATTAATTTATATATCACATAAATCTAATTTTATTAATTTATTGTTCTAAAAATAAAATTTTGATCATGATAGAATATTATAAGTGTTAGAATATCGCATAATATCTAGAGAATAAGTCAGTTAAGATATTATATTGTGGGCACCCATAAGGGGTGCTCATTAAATAAGGGTAAAATAGTAATTATAAGAATTACTACTAAACCCTAACTCTAACTAACCTTCTATAAATAGGGCTAGACAAGTTCATTAGACAGTGAGACTTGA
This sequence comes from Delonix regia, assembly GCA_037074485.1. NCBI lineage: Eukaryota > Viridiplantae > Streptophyta > Magnoliopsida > Fabales > Fabaceae > Delonix > Delonix regia. The sequence goes on from CM073453.1 coordinate 9,784,822, forward strand.
GACGCACTGAGTAGGATACCTACGAGTATTCTACAATCGCATTTGAGAGGGGATTTAGGCTTTGAAAACCTGAGATACACCCAATACACTGTGGGTATCTCATTCGATTAGTGATCCCAGCCAAAGATCAATAAGCTTCTGCAATTAGGAGATCAATGTAAGTCTCCTACTCGTAACTCTGAATTTATATTCTTGAGTTCTTTTATTCACCTTCATAAGTATCAGAGCCCTTAGGCTGGTTTTTGATCATTAATATATTTTATTGGGATCAATATTTTTTTTGGGGCTATTTCAATTTAAATTAAAAAAAAATTTTGAACTGCGCTGTGAGCCTTCTCCCTCAAGATTACTTACTACCACTGGTGACAATGGTCGCCGGCAACACTCCAAGACAGCAGGGAACCACTGGCGAACGCGTCGCCAGCACCCTTGATCGGAGAACGAGGAGGGCAAGCACAAAAATGAGCTCCGAAGCGCGTCCCTCCAAGAACTTATACTGACAGTTTCATTGTTGTAGTTAATGCCGGCCACCTCACCAGCAGGTGCCACGTCGCCGGCGCCCATGAATGGGCGGCCAGCAAGCTACAGTAACATGGTAAGGAGCAACGGTGAGGATGGAAGCAGGAAGAATAAGAAGATTTGCTTTTTTACAAAAAATTCAAACAAAAAAATTTCAAAAAATTCAAAAACTCAAAAACAAAAAAAACAAATTCTGAAATTTTGAAAATAAAAGATATTTTCAAAAATTCCAAACTTTTCTTGAAACCCTATTTTTTAATGGGCTTATAAAATTTAATTTGGGCTCATTACCAAAATGACTTTGGGTTTTCAAATATTTTTTTTTCAACCCATTAAAAGAGTTTTTTGGCTAATTTTAAAATTTGGGCCTTATATTTTAATTAGGCATGTGGCCTATCCAAAAATAATTAAAGGTCTAATCCCTAAATCCCCAATTAATGAACATTTATAAATGTTCAAAAAATATAAATTGTGTATTTATATTTTAGCCCTAAATAAAAGTAATTAATTTTTTTGTGAAAAATCAATATATCCGAATAAATATCAAGTCCAAGTAATAAGTGATTACTTATTATTATGTTAGTTAGTTTAACATTTTTTTTAATTTTCTTCCAATAGAAAATTTAGACATAATGTTAATTAGCTTAACATTATGCAATTAGATGTGTTAATTAGTTTAACATGTTTATTTAATAAATGTTAATTAGTTTAACATTATATAATTAATTTATTAATGTGTTGATTAGTTTAACATGTTAGTTAACGAATGTTAATCTTTTTAACATTTGAAAAGTCATGATTTACAATTTGTTTGTAGCATGATTAGGACACTTAGTTGTGATATGATTTCATTGATTTACACCCTGCATACAATCTTAGGACGATGATTGGCACTTCGTGCTCTTTCGACTTTGGGTTATGCATGGGTTAATTAGCTTAATTATACGATACTTAGTGTTATAATTTGTAAGTATGGTGAACATTAAATCTTGCATGTTTTTAATTGTCTGATCCTGATTTAAGTTTGTCTTTCTTTTTATGTAAAGAATGACTATAATTTCCAAAAGTATTGTTGCTAAGCTCAACAAAGGATTGAAACTAAACAGCGACAATTATGAAATCTGAAGTACGAAAGTTTAGTATCTCCTAGAAGAGCAAGAGGCTCTTAAGGCTCTCAACAATGTCATGGAAAAGCCAGAAGCTAGAAACATGGCCTAGCATAGGCGGGATCGTGAAGCTTATGATGCTTGGAATAAAAAGAACTCCACTGCTCGCATTACGTTGCTGAGCACTATGGATGATGACATCTTAAGGGAGTTCAAAGACCACCAAAGCGCTATGGGGCTTTGGAATGCACTAAGAATGAGGTTCGAAACTATGTCCATATCCAGATTGTGTCAAATTTGATTCATATAAGAAACGCCTAGAATATTCAATGAGGAAACATCTGAGGCTTATGTCAAATATGATCATTGAGCTAAAAGATGCTGGAAATGTCTTAACAGACGAGCAGCTGGTCCAAGCAGTCATTCGCTCTTTACCTAGTTCGTGGAAGCATATGAAGATGCATCTCACTCACAATGACAGAATCACTACTTTGGAAGATATCCGGAGACACCTCAAACTCGAGGAAGGAAGGCTTGAATCAGCCAAGTCGATACCTGAGTTGCACATGGCAACTTCAGGTGAAAGACATCGTTCAAAGAGAAAGAACTGGGGAAAGAACAAAGAATTAGCCCAACCTAAGAAAAAGCCAAAGACCAATCAACAAGGCAAAAAAAGCAACGAAAGGTCAATACGGCAAAAGTTAAATGCTTCAATTGCCAAAAGAAGGGACACTATGCGAGTGATTGTGCTGAGCCTTTCAAAAGGTAACCTACATTGCTTATGCTAGTGAACTTTGTGTTTCTAGCTCAATTATGCTTACTAAATCATGTCCTATGTGGATTGTAGACTCAAAAGCCACGAACCACATAGCGCATGACCGTGATGCCTTTGTTGACTTCCGGCGAGTTCCACATTGAGCATTTTGGATATATGTAGGCAACAACACTAAGGTTGCTATCAAAGGGATTGGAACATGCAAGTTAGTCATGCGTGGTGGTCGAGACCTAATCTTACATGATGTCCTTTATGCTCCAAAAATTTTTTGAAATGTTATTTCAGTTTTGGTTTTACATAGGCTAGGCTATGAGTTGAATTTCCATGACAATTGTGTTAAATTGAGTAATAACTCAGTATTTTTTTGTTTTGGTTATGTAACTGGATGTTTTATTTGTATGGATTTGGATGACGAATCTTATATTAATAATAATGTCAATTTTTCCATATTTGCCTCTACACATGATTATGATCATGATGAAAATATATGGCATGCTAGACTTGGTCATATTGGCCAACAAAGAATGCAACAGTTAGCAAAAGAAGGTTTACTTCCTGGCATTGAATGAGTAGAATTGTCTACTTGTGAATCTTGTCTAGTTAGAAAATCTGCAAGAAAACCCTTCGGTAAAGCAACCAGAGCCAATATTTCACTGTAATTAGTTCATTCTGACATCTGTGGGCCTATGAATGTCAAGGCCCAGCACGGAGTGAATTATTTCATCACATTCATTAATGATTATACTTGTTTTGGTTATGTCTATTTGATTTCTCATAAGTCAGAAGCATTGAGTTGCTTTAAAAACTATATGAACTTAGTAGAAAATCAATTAGATAAGAAGATTATGGCTCTTCAAACCGATCAAGGCCAAGAATATTTGTCGATTCAATTCAATGAATTATGTGATGAAAAAGGGATAGTTCATCAGTTAACTATTCCAAGTACTCCATAACAAAATGGTGTTGCAGAAAGAAGGAATAAAACGCTCCTTGAGATGGTTAGGTCCATGATGGCACAAGCTAATTTGCCAATCACCTATTGGGGTGACGCATTGATGTCTGCAACCTATGTACTTAATCGTGTGCCTATGAAATCAGTTGCAACCACTCCATATGAGTTATGGACTGGGCAAAAGCTTGACCTAAGTGTCTTAAAACCTTGTGGATGTGCTCCCTATACACATGATTCCTCTCACAAGTATGGGAAATTAGGCCCGAGAGGAAAGAAAAATATCTTTATTAGATACTCAGAAACCTCAAAAGGTTATGTGTTTATAGGTCAGCAAGATAGTGGGAGCGTGGCTAAATTCAAATATAGAGATGTCACATTCTTAGAGAATGAATATCCTGATAAGGGTGAGGTAGGTCAAGACCTATCCTTATTTGAGATAGAGTATCCAAACGCACTAGAATCATTTCATTCAAGTGGGAGGATTATAGCAGATGATGAATTAGTTTCTCATCAGCAACCTTCTTCATCATTTGATGCGAATGAAAGTGTTCCTGAGCTAATTGCTCCAAGTGGGAGTGGCTAAAAGGAACTCATTCCAAGTAGGAGTGAGACCAACGTTCTAGATCCAAGTGGGAGCAATATTGATCCAAATGGGAACAATGAAACAAGATTCAATGAATCACAACTGAGACATGGTTCACGTAAAAAGACTCCTCACCGTCGATATGAGATTGAAGGTGGTGAACTTTTTACAATGCTCCTGCAAAATGAAGATGAGCCGAGAAATTTGAAAGAGGCTCTCTTAACCCCTTCTAAAGATAAATGGACTAAAGCTATAGAAGAGGAAATGGAGTCTATCAAAATCAACAATGTTTGGAAACTTGTTGATCTTCCAGGGGGACGCAAGGCTATTGGGAACAAATGGGTTCTCAAAATCAAGAAAAGAGTTGATGACACGATTGAAAATTTTAAGGCTCAACTAATAGCAAAAGGGTATACACAGCAAGAAGGAATTGACTATGAGGAGACTTTTTCTCCTGCTGTAAGATTTACCTCTGTCCACTTACTTCTAACTATAGTGGCTGGTCTAGATCTTGAATTACATCAGATGGATATAAAAACTGTCTTTCTCAATGGAGAATTAAATGAAGAGATTTATATGGAACAACCTGAGGGTTTCATTAAAGAGGGCCAAGAAGAAAAAGTTTGTAAACTTTTGAAGTCTATCTATAGCCTTAAACAATCTTCAAGGCAGTGGTATATTTGTTTTCAAAATGCAATCATCTTTAGTGGTTTCACTATGATGAGTGAAGACAACTGTGTATATACCAAGAGATCTAAAGACAAGTTGTGATTATGACATTATATGTTGATGACATACTCATAGTTGGAAATGATATGGAGCTTATTAACGAGGTAAAAACCTGGTTGTCATCTCGCTTTGAAATGAAAGATATGGGTGAAGCTACATACATTCTTGGAGTTAAGATTTCAAGAAACCGTTCTAAGAAACACTTGTATCTCTCGCAAGAGAATTACATTAAAAAGGTTTTGGAACGTTTTAGTATGGAAAGTTATAACCCTGCTGATACTCCTATCAACACAAGTCAAACCTTGAGTGCCGAAATGCGTTCTAAGACTACCATGGAAAGAAAGCATATGAGCCGAACTCCATATAGGAATGCGATCAGTTGTCTAGTGTATGTCATGATGTGTACTAAACCTTGTGAACACCCCACCCAAATTAACAATAATAATAATCACAATAATAATAATAAATAAATAAATAATTCAAAAAATATAAAATGATAAAGTAATAATAACAATTAATCAAAACAAAATAACAAAAGGCAAAAAAATAGAAGTAATATGGAAAAAACCAAATATAAGAACCAAAAATGATAAAAAGGAAAATTCAAGATGTATGGCAATCATCTTGCAAAAAATAAAATGAACAAAGCCACATACTTGAATTGGAATTGCATCACTCTCACATGCTCACTTGCTCCTCACATGCTCATTTGCCCTCACACACATGACACACATCATTCTCACACACTCACACTTCCCTCCACGGACACATCACTCTCACACACTCACACTCACACTCCCACATGCTCATTTGCTCTCCTATGATCATTTGCTCTCACCACATGACATACATCACTCTCACACACTCACACTCACACTCTCACACACTCTCATCCACGGTCACACACTCACCACATGCATGCACCATGCACACACATGCACAAGGGGACAAAGGGGGACAAAAAAGCAAATGGGAGTGGTTCTGCAACATGGCAGAAGGTGGGGTGGCTGGAGCAGTGAGAGAGGAGTGTGGCGTGGCTGGAGGTGGCAGCAAAAAGTGGAGACCATGTGCAGCAAAGTGGTGGCTGGAAGTGGCAGAAAAAGCTATGGAAAAAGGGAGCAAGAGGGCAGAAAACGAGAGGGACGTTGGAGCATAAAGAGAGGGAGCAAGCAGAGAAGAGGGGAGGAGAAAAGAGGAGGCAGCTCGTGGAGAGAAGAGAAAAACCGAGAAGAGACGCTGGGAGTGGCAGCAAACTGAGAAGAAACGCTGGGAGTGGCAGCAAGCCGAGAAGAGAACGCTGGGAGTGGGAGCAAGCCGAGAGGAAGGAGAAAAACGCTGGGAGAAAGAGTAACGCCAGACCGAGAAGACGAAGACCAAACCGAGAGAGGGAACTGAGCTGAAGACGAACCAGAAACGAGGCAACAAACTGAGATCCAAACTGCAGAAAACCGGTGCAGAAAACTGGTGCAGAAAATCGTGCAGAAACGTCCCAAATCATGGAGTGAAAAGAAAGCTGAACAAAGCTGTCCAAAGTGCAGAAAAATGGTGGAAGTAACGTCCAAAATTCTGGAGTGAATAGGTGTTGAAGTTCAGACCATCCAAGGGGCAGAAAATGGAGAGTTTGGATGCCAAAATGATGTGCATAAACAAGGAAGTCTGAATCCAAAACAAAGTGGCAGCAAAGGGGAGTGATAGAAGCTGAAACATGGATGAAAAAACTCTGTTTTAAGCTCACAAAACAGAGGTGAACAGTGGAGAGCTTAGAAAGCACAAGGAAGAAGAGGAAAAGAGGAGGAGAAGAGAAGCTCTCAGCCTCCATCTTCCAGCCAAGAAGTAGGGACACCTTCTGCAGAGTTTCCAGCGCTAGAACCAACCAGAAAAAAACCAACAAAGCTGTCCAGCGAAACTCCAAAGAAGCTGTCCGTTTTCTGCACTTCCAGCAAGACCAGCGGCTTTTAGGGACTGTTGGAGGTTCATCTTCCATTGTTGGGTGAGGAGGAGAAGGTCCTTCTTCATTGGAGCTCAAAGGAGGAGCTAAAAAACCAGGTATGGCTGCACGTTCTTCACTGGCCGAAAATCTGCTGCACGACGTCACTGTTCATCTGATTTCAATCTCATGCATGTGCACTGTTCACGCACTCTAATATGCAAGGCTACTGTTCACGCGTTTAAATTTGTTTATTTTTGTTCATTATAATTGTTTAGGCATTAGCTTTGATTAAGTATGGCCATTATGTATGAAATTAGCATGTGGGAATTTTGTTGCTCTTGATTGTTAGGATTATGTGAGTTTTTTTTCATCTCCTTAAGTCTTTGCAATTAATCAAATAATTGGAAGACAATGAATACTAATGAAATATTAATTGGTAAATAATAAAAAATCATAATTAAATATTCATTCAAATTAACTATTTCCCATTTATTTGCGAAATTATCGTGTGAGAATTTTGTTCTCTTCGATATCGGGGATTATGTGAGATATTAATCTCCTTAAATCCCTACAATGAATTGGATAACTAATGAATATTGTCACGACGAATAAAAATTATCGTGTGAGAATTTTGTTCTCCTCGATTACCGAGGGTTATGTGAGATATTAATCTCCGTAAATCCTCATAATTAGTTGAATAATGGAAAAGCGACAATTAATATTAATGAAATATTAATTAATAAATAATAAAAATCATCATTAAATATTCATTCAAATTAACTATCTCCCATTATTTGCGAAATTATCGTGTGAGAATATTGTTCTCCTCGATTGTGCGGGATTATGTGAGATATTAATCTCCTTAAATCCCTATCATTAATTCCGAAATGACAATAATATTAATAATAATACAAAAATGAATAACTTGACAATATTTAAATATTAACTTTGATTAAATATTTATGCAAAATGGATCGTGTGAGAATACTTGTCTCCTCGACTTCCCGGGCTTGTGTGAGATTTTAATCTCCATAGAACCTGAAAATTAGCGTATATTTGTTCAAAGACAAACAAATAAACCAATAAATAATAGCACTTAAGTTAAATTGTCTACCAATAATAAATAATAATAACAATCAATATTTATCAACAATAAATTCAAAAAATCATAAAATAAAAAAATATATTCATTTCATTATAAATTATGCATTAATTCCCGAAATATAAACTCTCAAAACTCAAAAAAAATAATAATAATAAAATCAAAAAAAATTTTAAAAAAGAAAATGTGAAGAGCTCAGGAGAACAAGGTTAATCAGATTGTAGTAAATTAAAACACACAAACCAAATCTCTTTCCCGTTTTGTTTACAATGATCTGTTTTAATTAAAATCCTCCTATTCTCATCACAAATAAAAAAAAAACCCACCAATCACAAAACATGCCTTTTGGTCGAACTACGTGGACTTTGATCCCCATCGCAGGGTACGTAGGCCCTAGGCTCTCATCCTAGGTCAAGTCCGTCCTTTGTAAATATCCATCTGTTTGCATGCATCCTCGCTTATTTGTCTTCTATGTCTAACGTGCATCCATATCAATAAAAGGGTAATTGAGATTAATTAAAGGCCATATTCTATTTCAACTGACTAGTTTAAGGTAACCGTCCTTAGAGGCAGGTGTTGTGGGGTGCCTAACACCTTCCCCACACTCAAATAGACTCCCGAACCCATCTCTGACCTCGCAGACCATTTCGCCTTCCTTTTTCTTTTTATTTAAATTGGTTTTCCAAAGTTTTCCATTAAAAATTTTGGTGGCGACTCCAAATAAAATCGATTTTCAAAATTCTATTTTTGGGAACCGGTTTTAAACCATATTTTTCAATCCCGCCGAAAGGTCGGTTACGACAAACCTAATATCTGTCAAGCAGTTGGCTTAGTGAGTAGATATCAAACCGACCCAAGTCCTAAACATTGGGAAGTTGTAAAAAGGATCTTAAGATATTTGAAGGGGACTGTTGATTATGCACTTTGCTATCAAGGCAGCAAAAATCTACAATTGGAAAGATACACTGATGCTGATCATGGAAGAGACTTAGATGAGCAAAAGTCTACCTTAGGATACATTTTCTTACTTAGTGATAGAATCATATCATGGAGTAGTAAGAAATAATCCAGTGTATCCTTGTCCACGATGGAGGCAGAGTTCGTGGCCTTATCTTCAGCAGCCTAAGAGGTTGTTTGGTTGAAGAGGTTCTTGGATCAACTGTTGTACAAAGTAGAAAACATTGAACCAGTGTTAGTGTACTATGACAGTGAGGCTGCAATTGCATACACCAAGGATCCAAAGTACCATTGTAAAACCAAACACATAGATACCAAATATTACTATGTGAAGGACATGGTTGCACATAAAACTATGAACGTGAAGTATGTGTCTACGCATGAGATGCTGGCAGATCCACTAGCTAAGCCGATTTCAAGAGATGTGTTTATAAGACACACTAGGTCTTTAAGATTGCGTAGACTTTAGTTTCTTCGTTTGTATTTTTTATTTTTCCATTGTTCATAGACAAGAGATGTTTTGATGTTCTTTAATAAATCAATAAAGTTTGATTTCCATGCTTACATATCCCTATTTGAATGTTATGTACATTCTTATTTATTATTGAGTATGTCGAGTAGACAAAAGGGTTAGCCTTCTCACATAGGTAACTGCCTCAGTGTCTTTGTGACATTAGAGATGAGACAAGATTTTAAGAATTATCAGGAGGATAATTTCAGAGCAATTATACTTAAAATCATATAAGTAGCTTGATTGATGACATAGAGTCATTAAAAGTGAATTGATGAAATAAGTTCATCATTTCTAATCTACCTTCGTTGCCATATGTGAGTTCAAGACATTATATAGATCTATTAACTCAATTTTAGACTTGTGGTGTCTAAAATATCATTTTTACTGCATTATCCAATAGACAGATACTCCATAGGAAAAGGAGGAATGTTGTAGCACATGTTTCATACCATGTGTGCAAATGCCGACCATATGGGTTAACATGAGTGCGATCTCAACTCATGATTGTATGAGACCCTTAAGCCTTTACGTTGGCTCTATATTTGTACCCATGGACTCTGATCAGGTACTTGAGATACAGCTTGGTGTTTGCTATCTTAACGTGTTGCCTAAGGACTATAAGTAATGATTCAGTCTGGCTGGACATGTCTAGAAAAGTGAACTAAGTTTGTATTGATAGGATTGGGAGAAGAGGAAGATCATAAAGAGAATCTCATTATTCTATATTCACCGGTATACCAGTTATGACTTATGTGTCATGATTGTGAATACAAGATATTTTGATAGATGAGATCACTGAGAGATATCTAAATGTGATTCTTATGATCTGGGGTGCATGCATACTTTATGATCTACATGCAAGTGCATTTTCGACGAGAGGCTATATATTCGTAACTAATGTATAGTATTAATGCTCTTATAGTATGTTGGTCGCACGGCCTACTTTCCCTGTATGAACGACTGCAAACTATAAAGAGAAAGTGTTCTCTTAATTTGCCGAGAATATGTTTCTTGGGTTTAAAGCGTATGAGCACTCCCATTATGTGTAAGTGGGAGATGTTAGAATATCGTATAATACCTAGATAATAAGTCTGTTAAGATATTATATTGTGTGGACCCATAAGGGGTGCTTATTAAATAAGTGTAAAATAGTAATTATAAGAATTACTACTAAACCCTAACTCTAGCTAGCCTTCTATAAATAGGGCTAGACTAGTTCATTAGAGAGTGAGACTTGAGACACTCTAAGTATGATACCTATGAGTATTCTGCAATCGCGTTTGAGAGGGGATTTAGGCTGTGAAAACCCGAGATACACACAATACATTGTGGGTATCTCATTCGATTAGTGATCCCAACTAGAGATCAATAAGCTTCCGCAATTAGGAGATCAATGTAAGTCTCCTACTCATAACTCTGAATTTATATTCTTATGTTCTTTTATTCAACCTTCAATAAGGATATAAAATTTTGGATTCACATCAAAATTAATAAATTATGATTAATTCTAAATTATAACATTTTGAGACAAACTTTTTTTTAACAAAAAAAGAATGATCTCAAAAAGAATAAAGCTAAGTTTCTCAAAATATTGTATATGGATGAGAAACTTTTCATATTTGAATATTAATTGTCTTTTTTTTTAATTATATATGATTCAAAAATTCACGATTTCTCTCATTTTTTTTTGTTTTTTTATATGTCTTCTTTCTTTTTCATGTGCATTGCATATCAAAGAATCATCGTATGGAGTTTCTTATATACTCTCTTGCTTATCTACAGTCAACACCAATGTTATTATTAACAAGTAACAATACATGACAAAAATTTAGCCTAATATGGATTTCTTTAATTTCTCCACATCAATTCATTTTATCAATTTTGGTTATTAAAAAATTACTGATTTCGATATCCAACTTTTAATGTAGACTATTAAATCTGTGCACTTCTTTAATACCAATCAAGCAATTTGCTTATTTATAAAAAAAAAAATGTAAGAAGTTGGAATTGTAATATAACATTTATTTGGTTTTGTCACACCTGGCAATTCAATAGATAGGTGAGAAAAAGAACAAAATGAGAAAATAAATTGATTTCCAAAATCGAATTTCAAAAAACAACCTACTAAAATTGCCACCAAAATTTTTAAAGCAAAAAATTTTGGAAAAAAAAGAGTGGTATGTGTAACCAAAGATGGGTTCAGAAATCTATGTGAGTGTGAGAAAGGTATTAGACACCCCCACAATACCCATCGGTGATGATAATTACTCTAAATTATCAAGCAAAGTAAAGGGGATATGACCTAAAATTTATTTTAATTGCCAATATCAAAACATACATGAGAATAAATAAAGAAAAGAAAACGAAATTAATGCAAACAAAAATTTAAATTTACAAAGGGCTAACATAACCAACAAAAGGGAATGAAGTCCATGTAGTTCATCTAAAAATATATGTCTATTGGTTGGTGATTTTTATTATTTTGCAAAAGGAACAAATTAGTTGAAATCTAACATACATTCGTAAACAAAACAAATTAGAACTTGATTGGTGTATTTTAATTTATGAAATCTGTATAATCTAGCTTCTTGGTTCTCTCCATTTTTTTTTATTTTTTTGGAACATTTGGCATTTTTTAGAAGAAGGATTTATTTGTGCTTTAATTTGAAATTAACAATGGAAAAAAAAATATTATTTTGGTTTTTGGTTTTTCAAAAGAAAGTAATTTTGACAAGTGAAAGCGAAACTTTGAAATAGTATTTTGGTTTGGGAAACCCATTGTGGTTATTGAAATCTAAAGTTTCTAAGAAACATTAGTCAAATATGAGCTGAGGTAACTTGAATTTATTTTAAAACACAGTCAATTGGATATGGGTTGTCGTAATCGACTTTCAAGCAAAAATAATAAAAATGAGATTAAATTGATTCCAAAAATGAATCTTGAAAATCAATTTACTGGAGTTGCCACCAAAATTTTTAACGAAAAACTTTGAAAAACCAATTTAGAACCAAATGAAAAGGCAAAGTGGTCTACAAAAAAAATAAATGGGTCCAGGAGTCTATTTAAGCGTGGAGAAGGTGTTAGGCAACCCACAACATCCATCCATAAGGATAGTTACCTTAAACTAGTCAATTGAATATGACTTTAAATTTATCTCAATTACCCTTTTATTGACATGCATGCTCGTTAAACAGAGAAGACAAAAACTATAATAATAAAAGCAAACAAATAGTTATTCACAAAGGGTGGACTTGACCTATGATGAAATTTTAGGGCCTATGTATCCTATAATAGGGATCAAAGTCGATGTAGTTCGACCTAAAAATACGTGGCAATTGGTTGGTGGTTTTTTTTTTTTTTGTTTTAATTTGTGTGAAAAGTATAGGAGAGTTGAAAATAAACAAATTTCATAAACAAAATGGGATTGAAATTCAATTGATGTACTTTAATTTATGAAATCAATCAAATATCACTCTCTTGCTCTTTCATTTTCTCTCTTATAAATTTTTGGATTTTTATTTCAACTCTGGAATAAAATCATTAAGGGGAGAATATTTTTAGATTTTTTTAATTATATAATTTTAGAGATTTTTTAAATTTTAAATTTCTATTTTAAGTTTCCAAGAGAAGAAATGATCTCACCTGAGTATTTTAGATGCCAATAAAATGAGAAATATCATGAGATAACATAAACACATTTGGTAAATTGACATTTTTTTAATTTATTTACCTCTCTATTTATTTGTTAGAAGAAAACAAACAAACAAACTTTCAAAGCCTAAAGTGACAAGAATCTCACATGGCTCTGACTGGCTAATTTTGAAATGCCTGTGAAGAGAGATAATCTCATACGGTGACTTAAAAAAATAATAATAATAACAATAATAATAGAAAATAAGAATAAGGTGAGATAAAATAAATAAATTTTTAAAATCCATATTGTTTTCTTATTTATTTTAACTATTTACCTATTTACTATAAATATATATATATATATATATATACACACACACACACACAAACTTTCAAAGCCTAAGGAGATGAAAATCCCACATTGCTCCTACCAGTTAACTCTAAAATACCTGTGGAGATGTATAGTCTCACACGACAATTTTAAAGAAAGAAAAGATATAATAATAATAATAATAATAATAATAATAATAATAATAATAATAATAGAAAATAAGAACAAGGGGAGATGTCATGGAAATAAATGTATTTTAAAATCAAAATTGTTTTTTATTTATTTAACTATTTATCTAATTACTATAAGAGAAATATATTCTAACTTTTGGAGCCTAAGGTGACAAAAATTCCACATAACTCCGACTGGTTAGTTTTTAAGTGTCTAAGGAGACTGAAAATCTCACATGGCAACCCTAAAAAAATGGAGCAAAAAAATATGATAAGATAATAAAATAATACATGTTATGAACTAGAAATAAAAACAAAACAAACGGAAAATAAATCAAATAAATTCACTTTAGAAATAAAACATATATATGATGAAAAGGTAAAAAGCTAGTATATGGTATGGTTTGAAGTAAGCTAAAGCAAAGCAAAGCAAAAAAATGATAAAATGATGTGTGGTTGACATAAAAAGAAAAGCAAATCTAAATAGAATGAAAACAAAAAACGAAATGCCCGAGTCTATATCTGTTCCAACCATCCCTTTTTCTTAATAGTATTATTATTATTATTTTCATTATCATACTCACTATTAATTTTTCAAAATAAGAAATAAGATCAACATCATAGCATACACACTCTCCTCTTGGGTTTTATTTCATTGTTTTGTTTTAAGGCTTCACACCCCACCATTGGAATTAAGACCTAAGCAATTTCTTAGCACAAATTAGGCAGCCAAAATGATATTGAGAGATGGGTCATATAACATAACCTTTTTTTACAACAAATAAAGCAAGTTTTCGGGAAACTATTGTAACATTTTAATCACACAAAAAAAAAAAAAAGGAACGAAAACACAACACTCATTGACCACCATTATGTAAGCAAAACTTAAGCATAATAACACATTTTTCATTGCCAAAGCTAGGAATATTGCAACAGGGATTGACGGCAAAACAAACTAGCAAAGGAAGAGGATGAAAACACTTTAGATTTTCAGCACTAGGAAGCGTATGTGCATTAGATTCCAATAATATTTTGATAGCAAATTCATCATTAAATTTTAGTGCAGATTAACAACCAATGAGATGAAAACATGTTAGACTTGGCATCCATTTAATAGAAAAAAGATCAAGTAAATGCAACCCTCAAATACAACATTATGGTAGCTTAAATACTCTGAAGTCTCATGACAACTGAGAAGAAAACTAAGGCAACAAGAGGGACAAAATCATACAGCCTAAACATGTTAAGACCAAGGCAAACTATTGAAAGATAATGTAGTGCATTTTACATTAGCATCAAAAGGGAAGAACATGTAGCGAGCCTTGATGGCAAATGACGAAAATAGCATACAACAAAACAAAGATGATAGAGAGCAGAAAATGCAAGTGGCATGCAACAGGATTCTCATCTTTCTCTTTTAAAAATACCAAAAAAAAAAAAAAAGGTTAGCATTGTTTCTGACAGCAACCCAATAATAAACATGTTAAAAAAGTAGTCTACATTATGGCAAAAATCAAAAGAGATTGCAATGAAACAGTGGACAATAAGCTAAAGATTAAGAATACAGTAGGGTCAGCGTATATGATGGCAAAAACGAAAAGAGAAGTTCAGCAAATGATGCTAACCTTTCTCTTTTGACCCCTTCTCGGTTCAAACCTCCTTTCTTCACCTTTTTCGAGTCTCTCTCAACGATGGTCTACCTCTGCTTGCCTGAACAAGGACGGACCAAGTAGCCTTCATTCCCTATTGTGCTGCTTCTTCCTTGTTTTACAACTTTTTCCTCCCCAAACCCTACCTCTTTCTTGCACTCTTGTTGCCACCAAGGTCTCCGCCCTTAAGTTGACCAGTTTGCCTCGAGACAGTATAGTCAAAGGACTACGAACTTTCAAAAACTTATTGATAGGATGGTATTGTTATTACTACAGAGTTCTTCTTATCGCCATTATTGCTTCCTTCTGTATTCTGTTTCTTCACGCTCAAAACAGGGGTCTGTCCGCTCGGTTTCCCCCTCTCTCTTTACTTCTCTTGCTCTCGGCTCTCCCTCTCTGTTTTGTGGACCAAGCTCCCTCCTTCTTTGGCTTATCTCTTGTTTCAGTTTTGTAGCTTGAGTTTTGGTTCTCCTCTCCTTCGTTTTTCTCCTCCCGTCCTCCTCTGGCATGCTCTCTCATGTTTCTTTTATAAAGGCCTCCATCATCGTTCCATGCTCTGCCCCTGTCTCTTCCGTCGGCCTGCAGAGGAGGCTGTGGCCTGCAGCAAAGCGACAACTTGTAGGGGGAGGTGCTTCTTTCTCTCCCTTCTTCGGTGGGTAAATGCACGTACCTTCATCATTTTCTCTATTTGTTTGGTCGGCCTTCCCCTCCTTTTTTTATTTGATTTTTCTAATTTTTTATTACTATTATTATTAATTAATTTTTATTTTTTGGATTTTCTATTTTTCTATTTTTGTTTTCTTATTTGTTTATATTTTTCTTTATAATTTTTACTTTGATTTATTATTATTATTATTATTATTATTTTAATTATTTAATTTTATTTTTAGATTTTGAATTTATTTAATTATCTTCTATTATTTATTTTTAATTTCAAATTATCCACATTTTAAGATGTCATTTGAGTTTTATTATTATTTAACTCTACCTATTTTGTTTAATTATTAATTAATTGGTAACTCAATTAATCAAATAATTTTAATTAAGAATATAGTGTTCACATGGATCATTGAAACCCAAATTTATTTAATACTATGTATGACCAATATTGGGTAATGCCTAAAGAGACATAATGTTTCACACAACCTCATTAATTGATTTACTAGGTACCTGTGGAGGCTTTGGACATCACACAGCAACACTAAAATAGCATATCTCAAGTATTAGTCAATGTTAGTGTTCAATTATACAACAATTATTTATATTTCTTTTACAAAATTCCCAATAACATGAATGAATTTGCTTATCCCAACTACTAGAATTTAGCATATCTAGTTTCTTACTACCAATTTGCATTCCATCCTTGTTTGCTTGCTTCTTCCTTTTGGTTTGGAGGCAATTTTGACGTGATATTCAACAAGAAAGGGAGAATTTGCAGCCATTTCTTAGGAAGATCACATGTTGTAGCATGGCTACAGCAGAGCATGCTGTGGGCATAATCGTGGCCCCTCATTCAATCCAGCATCAAAGAGCGATGTCATATGTTGAAGCTACACAAACGCACCGTTTAGGCTTTTAATCCTTTTCGTTATGAACAACATAGTCATTTGGCTATGGTATATGGGTTTCTTTCCTCTTCCTCGAGTTGCTTCATCTCTCTTATCGTGGCGGCTCACAAGTTCTTTAGAGGAATCATCGTCTCATATATTTGGGGTCTTGCATCCAAAACCAGTAATTTACAGAAGCTTAAGGCTTCAATTAAACAACCTATATTAAATAATTGGAGCAATCCCAAAAACTCGTGATCCCATTAAATCACAAACATAACACCATAAACTCAACAATTCTACACATAACCATGAACTCAACTATTATAACTGACATTGCAGCGGAAAAGCCAAAAAAATTATGTAAGAAATACATGTAAATTAATTCCTAAAGTGAATATTGAAAATTAATTCACTAGAAGTACCACCAAAATTTTTAAAAAGAAAATTTTGGAAAACCAATAAAAACAAAAATGGTGGTTTACGTAACTACATATGGGTTTGGAAGTTTATTTGAGTATGAGGAAAGTGTTAAGCAACCCACAACACCTGTTGATGAAAGTAGTTACCTTAAATCAATCAAGTGAAAAAAAAAAAAGAAAAAAGATACAGCCTTTAATTTATATAAAATTGCTCATATCAAACACGCATGAAAAATGACAAAGAAAGATCAAATTAACATCAATAGAAAAAATGAATATTTACAATAGGTAGACTTGATTTAAAATAAGAGTACAGGGCCTACGTAACCTACAATAGAAATCAAAGTATACATAGTTCATCTAAAAAGACGTATCAATGGAATGGTTTTTTTTAATTTTTGTGGAAATAACAAAATAGTTGAAATTAAACAAATTTTTGTAGACAAAATAATTAAAATTTGGATCGGTGTGTTTTAATTTACAAAAACTAAATAATCTCACTTCCTTTGCTCTCTTCATTTCACCAATTTATTTTGAATTTTTTTAATTTCAAAATATTAGTAAAAAAATGAACACATAGTTTTGGTTTGTTGATTATTTAAAAATGAATTTTAAAAAATAAAAACTAAAAGGAAAACTTTGAAATCAATACTTTATTTGAACATATTTACAAATAAATAATACATTTTTGCTTCTTTTTTTTTCTGGATTGCTTCACTTGATTTACAAAATACTGAGAATTAAAACCAAATAAAAGAGATAAGAAATTGACAAAAGAATTTTACCAAGAAGGATTGATTTTCCTTTCATTTGAATATTACAAAAAAAGGATTTTCGTAAAAGAGCATTAATTAAATATAGGTTCTTAAAGCCCAAGTTTATTTTAGACATTCATGACTAGTATTGAGACATACTTATAAAGTTGTTAAATCTCACGTAGCCCCACTAGTAAATTATTAGTTGATCATGTAGCACTAGTAATAGTAATGTTGAGAAACCACACATATGAGGAGCCACGTACATGAGCTCGTGACAGCAAGAGGAAAAGAGCAGCCGCATAAGTAAATAATTGTCAGCAAAAAACAAGTGAAACAGAGAAGAGAAAATAACGAAACACTTGTCAGCAAACTCAAGCAAAAGAGATCAGCAAAATGACGTTATAATTGGCAGCAAAAGCAAGCGCAAGGGAGCAGCAAAAAAAACCAACATAATAGCAACAAAAATAGGCGAAAGAGAGCAGCCAAATAACAATATAATAACAGCAAAAATGCAGAGCTATTGACAATGAAATCCAGGGAAACAATGGCAGTAAGTAAACGAAGCAACTGACAGCAAGAAGGACAAAATGCAGCAAAAGAATATTACCTCTCAGACCTCTCTTTTTCGTTGCTTCTCAGCTCCTTTTTCTCTCTGTTTTCTCAGCTTAGCTTCTCGCTTTTGTGCAGCCTTCTCAGATGCTCTCAGCCATCTCCAAATGCTCTCCTCTTCTTCAGTTTTCAGACCTCGCTCTTCCTCCCCATCTCTCGTGCCGTCCTCACACTTTCTCATCCCCCCCTTTTTTTTTCCCCTCAGCTCCCTCACTCTCTATTTCACTCGATTTTCCTCCATCACTGTAACGTACCTCTTTCATTCTTCCTTTTGTTCTTCCCACTTTTGTTTTTGCCCTTCGTGTCTTCTCTCTCTCCCTTTCTATGCCTCTTCTCAGCTTCTTTTCAGTTGGCTTCTCCTCCTGTCTCTTCTCGCCAATGTCTCCGCCATGCTTCTGCCTCCATTGACCTGAAGTGGCCGTCTTTACAGGAGTGGCGTGAGCCTTGGTGCTGCAGGAGATGGCTGGACTGTATTATTTCATCCGTGCACGTGTTGTTCAGTCTTTTTTGGTTTCTTTTTTTTTTTTTTTTTTGCATATTTTCTGTTATTTAATTATAATTATATTTTTATTTTGTTTTTATTTTTTTTACTTTTGTCATTTGCTACTCACCGTTTAATTTTTGACTTTTTTATTAGTTACAGTTTCATTTTCAATTTTTCTTTTGAAGATACTTTTTTTTTATTATTTCTTGGATATTTTCATTTTAATTTTTCAATTTATATATTTTTAATTATTAATTAATTTTTATTATTTTTATTTATTTGTTTTTGGAATGAAATATTCATAGGTTATTTTAAAAGGATAATAATGATCCGGCTTAAGAAAACCAAAAACAAAAGAGAAGATAGTTAATCGAAGGCTGTATATGCGACACTTTAACTGTTATTAAATTCCAAGAGTACTATATCCGATTATTTGTCTGGCATTAAATCTAATGAGTACAATGTTACTTTCATCTTCAAGAGATGAGTTTACACGCGCACATATATATATATATATATATATATATATTTGTCATAATTTTTTTAAATTTGATTTCTTATATAATTATATAAAAAAATATTTTTTAATTTAATCTCTTAGAATATTTTATTCCAAATATAATCTCTTAAAAATGAATATTTTTCAATTTAGCTATTTACAAATTAAATTATTATCAATTATGTCGTTTTATCTATATATTGTAATTGAATTTAACTTATATGATAGCATTTTAAATATTTTTTTGATGGCCTTTCAGTAATGACCTTGTATCAACTAGCGTTAACTTCATTTATGGTATATTAATAGAAAGACATGAGTGATAATAGATTTGTTTGTGAAAGATTAATTAAAACATAATAATTTGCAAGAAACTAAAATAGAGTTTTACTTTTTAATATTAATATAATTACAACGAATGTTATGTAAAAATACATAATTTTATATAAATATTCAATTGCAAATATAAAATTTGACTTGATGATATTTCAAAGTATTAACAAAACATGTCATTAAGAGACATCTTAAAGAAAGTGAAAGAAAATCACAAATACACTCAGAATATATCCATGGAGTGATCATAGAGGAAAAAGTTGTTGAAACAACATTGTATAAATCAACATACAAATAATAGCCAACCATACAACAAAATTAATAAACAAACAATTTCAATCCATAAACATGTTTTCATGCTTGTTGGATGAAATAATCACTTAGAAAAAAAGTTTACGTATGCTTCTTTCTTGCCCTAAACCCACAAACATACTTTTAGATTTTCTCATAATTTGCCTCATTACATAATCAAGAATTAATTTATTTGACTCGAATTGGTTGTCAAAATTCCCATCCTTACTAAACCTACATTATATCTATAACTTGGGAATTGAAATGCTTCTAACTTATTCAAAGAGGCTATTAAGTATACTGACATTACCATTATCCGGACACTTTAACAACTGCTAATATTTAAGAATAAATCGTGTCAACGTATTTAGGTTTGGCATTTATGATACAATATGATATACATGTGCAATAATGGATGAAATGTTATGTTATTTAATATAATTATTATGAAATCCTATGATTGAAAGTGTAAGGAAGACTAGTTAACAATGGAGAAGAAGGAGCACATTCTAAGGATGAGTTGAGCTTGCCAGATGGACCAACCATAAGCAAGGTCAAAGAAAGTTGAAAACTGCATTTCAAGGCTTTGTTTACGACATTTTCTTGATTTGAAACTGAGGGTGCATGACAAGTTGTATGGAGGATCATCAAGTGAGGTGAAGGGCATTCAATAAGTCAACTTTACTTGGATGAGTGGACCTAATTTGGAGGCCTAAATTATGTTTCAATTATATCTTACTTTAGTATTTCTATTTATATTTTTAGATTTGGATTAATCTTTTACTTGGGCATTAGATAATTGCATTTTTTGAACTTAGCTTTGGCATTAAGTTAATTGCCTTTTTGGTATTTCCTTGGGCATCAAATTAATTGCTTTATTTGTTATTTCCTCAAGCAATAAATAATTTCAGATTTATTATTTTCTTAGAAATTAGTGACCTTATTTTTTCTTTCATTGAGCACTAAGTTAATATAAAAGGCTATAAATACTATTCTTCAACTTTAAGAGACAGAGGATTGAAGATTAATATTAGTAGCCATCAACATTTTTTCTTATTGCAAAGATTGATGATTCTCTCTGTGTTATTTCAAGAACTGCATTAATTATCAAGGTAATAATTTGTGGCATTTTTTGTTCTTATTTTTTATAATCTAAGTTCTTAATTAATTGGTTCAATTAGGCGTTTAGTATGAGGAAACCTATAATTCAGGTTCTTAGTTACATTACTAGCGATGGGTTTTGGATTCTTTATCATTTGATTGTCTAAATTGTGCCCTTAATAAATTAAATGTTTGGGATGCTGACTTTACTCTTTAATTTGTATCTTATTTAGGTAGTAAAATAAGAGTAGTACAAAGTAGAACAAAAAGTACCACAATTAATGAACCTAGGCACCAATATGTGCCAGAAAAATGTTGAGTTAGAATTCGTTTCAATTATTAGAGCGATCCAATAATTTAATATATTAAAATAATAATATTTTATTAATTTAATATATTAAATTACTGGATCCGCTCTAGCTACAGAAGTGGATTCAGAAGCAAAAATGTCAACATTATTATAAACACTATCTAACACCCCTTCTAATTGATTTAAGGACCACTGAGAAATTTAGTGAAAAAACTTGGTAGTTGGTCATTTGAATTGGCAAATGTAATAAGATTATATTCGGATTGAATTTTCTCTCTAAAGAAATGATAGTTAACCTCTACATGGTTAGTCCTTTGTGAAGTACTAGATTGGAAGCAATTTACATTATTGCATGGTTATCACAAATCAACTCCGTCGGATTTATGCTTGAAAATTTCAATTCCTGAAAGAGTTGCTTCACCCAAATAATAACTCAATCTAGCCCTTGCTCAATATCAATAAAAACGAAAAATCACCATAAAACCAAAAGGCAAGAACAATGTAACTGTCTAACCAAAAGTGAAGATAAAAATAATTTAAATACATAGATAAAGCACATACAGTATCACAATCAATATACTAAAATTCCATGAAGATGAGATTATGAATGACTTTCCAATCAAAGTCACAAAATTGGCAAAAGTTCCTCTCTCATTCATTCGCCACTGAGTAATAATGTGTGGCATAAAAAAATTCTTTTTTTTATACACATATTTTCCACTTTTAAGAAAACTGAAAAAAATAATTATAAATAAAATGTAAAAATAAATAATTTTATCAGTTTAATATTATAGGGTCCGCATGAACAGAGTGCACGCAAATACAACCATAAAACACTACAAATGCAACCACTTTTATAGTTGGATGTATGCATCATTAATATTACGTACCCTAATTCAATGTATCGAAACAAGAGAAACTTTATACATAAAATGGGCAATTAAGTAGATCTGTCAGAGTACTATATTTGAAAAAATATGAGATAAGATAGATGGTGTGTTAGCCTAAAAAGTCATGCAAAAAAAACAAATACATAATTTAATTGGATTAATATTACTCTCTATATCAAAACTTAATTTTATTAGCACATTATTTTACCTGTCATATAAATATATTATTATTGCCTAATGAATGAGCAACGGAGATACCAAAAGGGGAAAAAAAAAAAAATCAGCAATCAAAGCAATAGTTGCAGATATATACATGTTCCAGTAGATTCGGAGAGAAATATGTAATTTGAATCAACAACATTAACAACACTGAATATTAATCATTTGTCTCTTTTATGGGACACTAAGTAATAATGCGTGGCACAAAAAACTTTCCCTTTTTTGAAAATTCTCATATTTTCCATTTTTAATAAAATTGAATAAATTAATTATTAATAAAATTTGAAAGTAAATATTTTCATCAATTTAAAATTATAGGGTCCGCATGAACAGAGTGCGGCAAATACAACCACTTTTATGGTTGGAAGGATGATCATTAATGTTACCCTAATTCAATGTATCAAAACAAGAGAAACTATATCCAAAAAATTGACAATTAAATAGAAGTGCCAGAGTACGACATTTGAGAAAATATTAGATAGTAATAATACATTATGAGAAAAAAAATCACTTAATTAAATAAAGCTAGCACACTACTCCATTTGCTACATAATTATATTATATTACCACCTAATAGATGGGCAACGTAGATACCCAAAAGAAAATAAAAATCAGCAATCAAAGCAATACTTGTAGAAATATACATGTTCTAATAGATTCGAAGAGAATTATGTAATCTGAATCAACAGCATTAGCAACACTGAATATTAATCACGTGTTTATATTGTCATATCCATTATACTATCAAGAGATTAACATTTTGATAAAGATTGGACAGGTGCCATGTAGCAAAAATTCTCTTAGATTTTAATGCACTTTATAATTTTTTTAAATTTAAGTTTAATAAATATTAATTTTTCAAGAAAATTAATATAATACACAAAAATATATTAATATTTAAGATCATTTTTTCATGAATGATGGTATCCTATAGAGAGAGAAAAATTCTAACAGTTTACAATTTTTTTTTCATACTTTATAATTTACTTTCTTTTTCAATAGAGTACTATATATCATGTATAAAAAATTTTAAAATGTTAATGTATCTTTGTGTATTATCATAATTTAAAAAAAAAAAATAAACTTATTATAAATAAATTATATATGTAATGTATTTTGGACCATTAGATTTTTATCTAATAATTTAAAATTGGTACATAAAAAAACTAGAGTGATGCCTACATTTTATTGGATCAAATTAACTAATAAGTCAGCTTATGACTACAATTATTGACTACGGAGTCAAATTAGTTCTTAATGTTTTGATCTTAGTGTATTGATTTATTCTATGGAAAAAAGTTAGGGTGAAACCATAAATGCCAACCCACAATGTCACTATCAGCTTTAGTTGACCAGTTGAACAGAGTGATGTTCAAATTCGCAGATCAAATTTAATTTTTATTGTCACAGTATAGACCAAAAGGACTTGTAATAATCTTCTCCCGTCGTGTCAATATAAATGACTGTAATAAAGAGTTTAGCATTTTTTATTTTTTTTTTTTGCAATTTTGATACATGAATTTTAAAATATAATATTTAATCCTCCTAAATTATTGCAAGAAATTAAAACATTATATATTTGTTAAAGTAAATATTTAAAACTCACAATTAAGTACATGACACTCTATATATGTCTCTATCATAATTTTTAATTTCTTCTTGCATGATCTTTGACATGTGTTCTCCTTAAATTACACTATTTTTAGATTTTTAATATAAACTCATATGTAACAATTTTACGTTCCCTAATAGTTTAGAGGAATGAAGTATAAAGTTTTAAAATTCATATGTCAAAATTGCCAGTTGGTTTTCGGTGACATTATATGCAACATTTTTTTTTCGTTTTTATGTTAATCTCATACGTGCAAACATACATACAAATATGTGTGTGTGTGTGTATATATATATATATATACGTGTGTATATATATATTAGATAAATCTTCTCATATATACCTGATAGACCAATTATGTTTGCAAATTACTGGTTTAATTTGCTTCAAGACTGTTCAGTTGTTAATTAGTGCAATAGATAATTAACATAGGCAATACAAGAACATATTTCTAACCTAAAGCACTATTTAATCTTTTAAATACTTCATTACCCAGAGCATGAAACATGAATATAAAATATTGATAAAAATAAATATTGACAAAAAAGGTTAGAGCACATAGAGTAAATATTGTGTAGTCAATCTCACCCGATCAACTTAAAATCAAAGTGAAAAACATCAATACTATTAAGACACAGAATTCCCTTTGGGAGAATTACTGGTACGTAGAGGGAAGAACTTCAACTTCACACGCATTATTGCTTAGCTTATATCAAATCATTAAGTATATAGATATTTACAAAGTGACCAAAATTCATAATATAATCACTTACTTATTAAATACATAAACTAAATTAATTTAGATACAAGGCATATATCTTGGATTTTAGGTTCACATTAACATTGAATTAACGACTTAAAAGATATCAAATTATAATTTACCAAGCACAGCAAAACTAATATACTGAAAATTATACAACAGAACCAAATTACATCCCATCTTCTCTTTGATAATTTTTGTTCATTATATTTTAATAGTTTTACATTACATTTATCACTGCACCCTCTATTCATGACTAATGTTCATTGAAGTTGTTAGTATAAGAACAAATGTTGAAGCCATATATTAATGGTTCTTATAAAGTAATTATATTCAATATATATTCAGAATAGTGTGTATCAAAAATGGTTCATGCAATTTCTTATACAGTCAATGTCCATGGTCAAATAACAAGAAATTTAAGTTTTGTGCAAATAACACTAGTTTGACACATCGTATAAAACGTAATAGGATAAAGCCTAATAGTATAAAGTTAGATAGGATATGACATGAATTGATAAAAATATAATACTATATGGTGTTTGGTATGATATTGCATATGATACTACTAAATTACATAAGATAATAGTGTTCTATTTTTGGAAACACACTTATAACATTAAATAAGATAAAAATTAACTATTTTGACAAAAATGCCTTTATCTTAAAAAAATTAGATCCACCAATATTCTATGGATATTTATCAATTTGATCTCTCACCAATAAAATTATTATCAATAATTTTTTTCATATTTTTTTAAATTAACTTATTTTTTAGGATATTATTGATAACAATTTTAGTTATGAAGGTTTGAATTGAAAAGATAATTCTATTAGGCACTAAATTGAGAAGACAATTCTCATGAGGGATCATATTGAAAATATCATATAGATGAGGGACCAAATTCAGAAAAATTTGAGTTAGTATTTTTAAATTAACAAATTTTTAGGATATTATTGATAACATTTTATTAATGAGAGATCAAATATAGAAATGTAGATCTATAAAGGACTAGATTCAAAAGACAATTCTATAAGAGATTAAATTGAAATATAAGGGATTAAATTGAAAAATATCTTATCTATAACGGATCAAATTGAGAAAATTTTCTATGAGGGACTAAATTGAAGAACAATTTATATGTGTGGGGTTAAAGTAAAAAGTATAAATTTAAATATTTTTAATATATTATTAATACAAGTAGGTCTAATCAAATCAAAAAAGATTGGATTAGTAGTATGGTTCTAGATTGTATTAAGTGTAGTTGGCTAAAGTTGATCATATAAGCTTATACAATTTAATGTGTGCAAGATAAAAGTGAATCGCATTATATAAACTTACAATCCCATAAAAGGAATTTTGAGAAATCGCATGCATGTTGCACCTTGTTGCTAACAACCATTCCATAATGTGCATTTCAACAATACAAATAATGAAAGCTTAATTTATGTGGGAATAAAATATAATTTCTACTAATTTTTCTTTCTATATAAGGTCAACCATATGGAGAATTAGCATGTACCACCACTGCCATTTGGCCTTCAACATTATGAACCTATTGCTCATTTTGTTTATAGCTGTAGCTTCAGCATTTGTTGCTATCATTCATGACTTCAAATCTCTCCATCCATTAATTGCTTCTCGCCTAACTGCAACATTCCTAATCCTTGCCATCTATTGATTTCAAGAGAAAGCCACACAAAGTAGTTTACTTAGTAGACTTTGCATGCTACAAGCCAGACGATTCTTGTATTTGCAGTAAGGAAAAGTTAGTGGAAATAGCTAATAAGATGGGGTATTTATCAGAAGAGAACATGAAGCGCGTGATAAAAATTATGGCTGAGTTTGGTTTGAGACCAAAGACGTACATCCCAAAAGGTCTAATGAAAATCCCACCAAACCAGTCTCTGTTTGAGGCAAGGAAGGAGACAGAGACTTTGTTATTCGGAGCCATTGATGAATTGCTTGAGAAAACATGTATCGAACCCAAAGATATAGGGATTCTAATTGTGAACTGTTGTGTGTTTTGTCCTATACCGTCACTGTGTGATATGATTGTGAATCGTTATAAGCTCAGAGACAACATATTGTGCTACGATCTCAGTGGTATGGGGTGCAGTGCTGGAGTTGTTGCTATAGACACTGCCAGACGACTTCTTCAGGTTTTTTAAGTTAATTTTCATATTTATTTGCTCTAGTTTAAGGTTGAAAATTTAGTCATCCTAATTAAGGATTTAAATTACAGTTACGAATGCAATTACTGTGATTGCAAGTGTTGAAAGAGCAAAATGTATTAGCGACTTTACAGTGCATATTGTGACGGTTGTGGCACCCACCACATGCATAACATTGTAGTTGCATCACACAATGCGGACTGCAATTTAAATCCCACCTGATTATCATTTTAAAATATTTTATTTGCTCTAGTTTAAGGTTGAAAATTAAGTCATTATAATCAAGGATTTAAATTG
This sequence comes from Delonix regia, assembly GCA_037074485.1. NCBI lineage: Eukaryota > Viridiplantae > Streptophyta > Magnoliopsida > Fabales > Fabaceae > Delonix > Delonix regia. The sequence goes on from CM073453.1 coordinate 9,812,080, forward strand.
CAGTTACGAATGCAATTACTGCAATTGTAAGTGTTACAGATAGAGCAATATGTATTTGTGACTTTACAATGCATATTGTGATGGTTGTGGCACCCACCACATGCATAATATTGCGGTTGCATCACACAACGCAGTTTGCAATTTAAATCCCAGCTGGTTATCATTTTGAAATATTTTAATTTGATTATTGTAATAAAATTTTCTTTTTGGAGCATTTAAATTCTATTAACGCATTATTTTGATATGTTGAATATTTATTATTAAGGCCAATAAAAAATGAAAAATAATAATAGATGAATAAGTCTGCAAAGTAAAATTTACTCCTGCATATGTGTTAAGCCTCTTGGGATAAATGATTATTTAGATGGGGCAGCATGAATGATACATATTTAAAATATCAAGACAATAGACAGTTGACTATGCCAACAAAATTAATTAAGAGCATATGGATGGATCATGGAAGTTTACTAGTTTGGATTTAGGGTTTTATTAGTTCGGACAACCTAGGAAACTTAGTATGTACGAGGTACAATACCTAATAGTACAACAATTATTATTGCATCTATTTTGAATATAAAAGGTGTAGGTAAGAATTTATAGATGCTTAGCTCATTAAACGTAACAGAGATGCAACTATTGCATGTGAAAATTTTCCCATGTTGGACCCATGTAATTATAAACTTGACATAGCCATTTCAACACTTTAATAGCTTTCAACACACACACACACACACACACACACACACACCAAAAGGGCATATATCTAGGATACTATACTTCTCAACATATTCTGCAATGACCAAAAACCAATTCCATAATAAGTAAATAAATGCTAATTCAGAATAATTTTCTATTCATACATAGTATTACTCATAAATATATACTTCATTACTGTGTATTTGTGTTATATGTAATTACAGGCACGTCCTAACTCTTCTGCCGTAGTGTTGAGCACTGAAAATGGAAAATCAAGCCTGTATTGGGGCAATAATCCCTCAATGCTCCTCATCATTTGCCTCTTTTGCATGGGTGGTTCTGCTTTCCTCCTCCTCAGCCATCCCTTCAATCGCCACTGTTCAAAGTACCAATTCATCCACACACTTCATGTTGAAAAATATGAGTATGAGTATTTCAAAAGAAGTCTCATATTATTTGGGAGAAATCTTATATAACATTATTTTATAATGGCTAGTTTCCAACGGCTAGTTTCCAATGGGTAGTTAACGACTAGTTTATAACGGCTAGTTTTTCTCTCCTATAAATATCAAGCATATCTCTGGGTTACAAAACACAACAATCAAAGCTTATCCTTTTCTCTCTTCTTGCAAGCTTTTGCTCCTAAGTTATCTCTTAAAAAGGTCTATTTAATCTTGAGGAAATTCATGTGTTCATGAAATATTTCTAAGGACAGCGTTCTTCATTGTGACTCAGACCACCTATTTCCTAACAATCTTAGGAATACAGACATCATCAATACTGCTACCAATACCTTTGATGATTTTGCACTGTCACCTACCGCTACAACTCCATTCAACGAGCTATGACTGTTTCAGTCATTTCATCTATTCCCTATGCCAAGCCATTTCCAGATATATCAAAAATCCAAGTGTTTGACGGACAAAACTTTCAAAGATGGCAAGAGCTAATTTTCTCTACTTTGGATATGCATGGAGTTGCTTCAGCCCTTACTGACCCAATGTCATTGTCAATTGCTGATGCAAAAACATTAGAGCTTTGGACATATGTAAACAAGGTATGTAGACATACCATAATTAGCACTTTGTCTAATGATTTGTTCAATGTGTATTGCATATACAAGTAAGCAAACAAATTTTGGGAATCAATGATTCTCAAATATATTGCAGAGGATGCTAGAAAGCAAAAATTTGTTATTAGCAACCACTACAAATGGGAGATGACCGATGAAAAGACATCATAATAGAAAACAAAAATTAAAAAAAAAACTCAAAACTACAAAAGTAAAGGAAATGACCACAAAGGCAAACTTGGTATAAGAAAAGATGCACAAACAAAGGTATGATAAAAAGAAAATTGATTACAAGCCTAAGCAATATAATCCCACCTTTAAAAAGAAAGGAGATTGTTTTGTTTGTAGGAAGGCAGGTCACCATACTGCTCAATGAAGGAAGAGAGTAAGAAATGACAAGCCTCTGTAGCCAAATGTAAATTTAGTTTAAGGAGATGACATAATTACTGTAGTCATTTCTCAAGCTCTCATGGTAGCCAAAGTGAAAGAATGGGTAGTAGACTCTAATGCTACTAGGCATATTTATGCAAACAAAGATGTCTTTGCCTCCTATACTACAGTGGGAAATGGAGAAAAATATGTGTACCTTGGTGATTTAAGAACTACAAATGTTCGTGGAAAAGGTAAAGTTCTTTTCAAGCTCACATTTGGTGAGACCTTGGCGCTTAATGGCGTGCTTCATGTACCTAACATCAAAGCAAATTTGATCTCTGTGGCTCTGCTAAGAATGGCTGGGGTTAAAGTGACATTTGAATCTGACAAGATTATAATGACAAAAAACAATGTTTGTTGGCAAAGGTTACTGTAATCAGGGACTCTTTATACTCAGTATTTCTAAAATTATGAATAAGAATGCATCTTCTTCTGCTTATTTGATTGACTCTGTAGATTTGTGGCATGCTAGATTAGGACATGCTGGTATCTCTTACATTAAGAAAATACAAAATCTTGGTTTAATTTCTAGAATTAATAATACAAATTTAAACAAATGTAAGACTTGCGCTGAGTCTAATCAAACTAAGTAGTCTTCTCCTAATGTACAAAGAGAAACTGAATTACTTAGTTTAGTTCATACAAACTTAGGAGACCTAAAACAAACAATGACTAGAGGTGGGAAAATTATTATATAACATTTATAAATGATTTTTCAAGATACACTAAGGTGTACTTACTTAGACATAAAAATGAAGCATTTAACACGTTTTTTTTATATAAAGCTTAAGTAGAAAATTAACTAGATAAGAAAATTAAAAGAGTAAGGTCAGATAAAGGAGGTAAATATGTATTATTCAATAAATTTTATGAGAAAGAAGAAATAATTCATGAAATTACTCCTCCTTATTCTCATAAATCTAATGGAGTAGTAAAAAGGAAAAATAAGGCTCTAAAAGAAATGATGAATGCTATGTTAGTTAGCTCTTCAGCTCCAAATAATCTTTAGGGTGAAGCTCTGTTATCTGCATGTTATTTACAAAATGGAATACCCTATAAGAAGAATGATAAAACACCATATGAGTTATGGAAAAGGTATACACCTAACCTAAACTACTTAAAAGTGTGGGGGTATCTAGCTAAAGTGATGTTACCCAATCCCAAGAAAAGGAAAATAGGCTCTAAAACTTCTGATTGCATATTTGTTGGATATGCTGAGAATAGTGCTGCATATAGATTTCTTGTCTTGAAAAGTGATGTTCTTGATTCTAATACCATAATAAAGACTAAGCATGCTGAGTTTTTTGACATACTTTTCCTTTGAAAATTGATAAAATTTCTAATGCACATGCATTCACACATTCATCTATAGTTAATGAAGAAAATATTAAGAATTCACCTAAAGGTCAGAGAAGAAGCAAACGATAAAGGAAAGAGGCTTCCTTTGGTGATTATTTTTATACTTATCATGTAGAAAATGATCCTTCAACTTATTATAAGGCTATTGCATCTACTGATGCACAACTTTGGAAAGAAGCAATTAAAATTGAAATTAATTCTCTTACAAAAAATAAAACATGGATTTTGGTAGATTTGCCTTCAGGAGCAAAGACTATAGGTAGTAAATGGATTTTAAAAAGGAAATATAATCTCAATGGATCTATTAATAAATATAAAGCAAGATTAGTAGCAAAATGTTTTACTCAACAACAAGATGTTGATTGTTTTGACACTTTTGCTCCTGTTATAATAATTTCATCTATTAGACTTTTGATGGCCTTAACCTCAACCTACAAACTTTTTATTCATCAAATGAATGTTAAAACAACTTTTTTGAATGGTGATTTAGAAGAAGAAATCTACATGGAGCAACCTTAAGGTTGTGTTGTCTTAGGATAGGAAAACAAAGTTTGTAAACTTCTCAAATCCTTCTATGGATTGAAACAAGCACCAAAACAATGGCATGATAAATTAGATCAAGCTTTGTCTAATGATGGATTCACTATTGTTGAAGTAGATAGATGTGTGTATACAAAACTTAAGAATGGTGATTGTGCTATTATCAGTTTATATGTAGATGATATGTTGATCTTTAGTACTAGCATGAATATTGTGAATAAAACAAAATTGTTTTAAGCATCTAAGTTTGATATGAAAGACATGAGTTAAGCTAAAGTGATTCTAGGTGTTAAGATCATTAGGAATGATGATTGTATATTGTTGACACAAGAACATTATATTGAAAAATTATTGAGAAACTTTGGTTATTACAATGATAAACTGACGTACACTTTATATGATCCTAACATTCAACTAAACAAAAATAAAGGGGAAACCATTGCTCAATCTGAGTATGCATAGATTATTGGGAGTCGGTGGCTTTTAATGAACTTCACCTAACCTAATATAGCTTATGAAATGTGTAGATTAAGTAGATACATACATAGCCCAAATCATGATCATTGGGTTGCATTGGTTAAATTAATGAGATGTTTAAAAGGTACCATGAACTATGGTATCATATATAGTGAATTTCCTGATGTATTAGAAGAATATAGTGATGCTAACTAGATCTCAAATTCATATGAGACAAAATCCACTAATGGTTATGTATTCACCCTTGGTGGTGGTGCAGTAACTTGGAGATTAGCCAAACAAACTATTATAGCGAGATCCACTATAGATTCAAAGTTTACTGCTCTAGAATTGGCTGTTAATAAGGCAAAGTGGCTGAGAAATTTCTTAACTAACATACCATTAAGAGTAAAACCAACTCCTTATGTGTCAATGCATTGTGATTGCCAAGCGGCAATAGCCATTGCTAAGAATAAAACTTTCAATGGTAAAAGTAGACATTTCAGTTTAAGACAAAATGTGGTTAAGCAACTACTAAAAGATAATGTGATATCAATCGATTATGTGAGATCAAAGATGAATCTAGTAGATCCTTTGACAAAACCTTTGGCAAGGAAATTAATCCTTGAAACATCGAGGGGAATAGGACTTAAGCCAATTTGAAATTAACAGTGATGCTAACCCAACCTTTGTGATTGGAGATCCCATGAAGAAGGTTCATATGGGTAATAACAAGTTAATTATTAATTCTGCTAGCATTATCAATTATTGTCGCTTCCTATGATGTGAGAAAGTGCTGGAATGCATTGATTGTGAGGATAAGCACAGGGCTCTTAATGATTTTTATATCCCTTATAGGTGGTGTATTCATTGCAGATACACTTAATGAAATCACTTATATAGGTGTGGAGTGGGGCCGCTCCTATGAGATCTTGGCAAAATCTCCTAAAGCACTCATGAATTACCAGGTGCACACATGACCGATTAAAGTGCAAAACCGCTATAACAGCAAGAATTATAGAGTGTGTGTAATATGGCTAATAAGATCTCCAACTTGCAAACAAGATTTTATGGTTCATAGAAGTTTTAAACTTCACCATAACTCTGTGAGTTATTTCTTATCAACCTAGGTCTGGCTCATAGTCCAAAAGACACCAAATTCAAAACTATTACACTCGTGTATTTAACCCAGAGATTTCTTTAAAAGTAAATTTTTCTTTTAAATGATTCTTTTGAAATATGTGGGAGATTGTTGAAAAATATGAGTATGAGTATTTCAAAAGAAGTCTCATATTATTTGGGAGAGATCTTATATAACATTATTTTATAACGGCTAGTTTTTCTCTCCCATAAATATCAAGCATATCTTTAGGTTACAAAACACAACAATCAAAGCTTCTCATCTCCTTTCTTCTTGCCAGCTTCTGCTCCTAAGTTATCTCTTATAAGGGTATGTTTAATCCTGGAGGAAATTCATGTGTTCATGAAATATTCCTAAGGACAGAGTTATTCAACTTGACTCAAACCACTTATTTCCTAACACATCATACCCACATAGCTTCTGATGACAGAAGCTACACTTGTGTGTTTCAACATGACAATGAACAAAACAACATTGGTGTTGCAATCTCAAAAGATATCACCAATGTCGCTAGTGGAGTCCTTAAAACCCACATCATGTCTCTCACCCCACTAGTCCTTCCAATCTCAGAGAAATTCAAGTTTGTAGCAAGTTTTTTAGGAAGGAAGGTTTTTAGGTTGAAGATTGAAGCTTAAGTTCCGAACTTTAAGTCTGTTTTTAAGCACTTTTAGTAGAAAACATTCCATGATAACTAAGTAAATAAGGGAGTAAATAAGTATGACTATGGTTAAAGGGAAAGTTTAGGGGGGATTAAATTTACAATATTAAGGTTGCTTTATCATCTTATAGGGTCATAGAGAGTTGCTCTGCAAATTCTTTAAGTTTTGGCAGAAGAAATGGTAGAAGGTAAACCTCGATGGCCATTCATCAGGTGAGTAGATATTACTAACTGTACTTGTTTTAAGTATTTCAAAATTTTCCCTTTGTAAATCAATGTTTCTATACACATTGATTCCTTAGGAATAGGCTTCATAGAATAGTTTGATTCTTTCTTGAGAATTATTCTGATTGCTTCAAAATTCTAGAATTTTATTGTAAAGTTTTATTTACAATCTGCATAACTTATGTATAATGATTCAATTACAATATGATTCCTATATACTCTTACTGAAGGCATAATGTATTTCATCCTCAGGATTTTCTAAATAAACTAATCATACCGAGTGGTTTGGCCCATTATATGATTATTTGGAAATTTGAAGTTTTACCATTTGAGTATATCAATAATGATTTTCATGGTTATGAGAAAATTCTAACTAATTTTAGTGACTGTAAAACTTTCTAGATATTCAAAGGATTTTTATTTAGATATTAAAACTTGTTTACATTATTATGAATGAAAGTGTTTTCTTGGAAATACGTCTAGCCCAAGACCCTGTAGCTAACGGCAATAGGTGTTAGCCATGGTACTCCATGAACTATATTATTGTACTAAGGCATTATACTACTTCACTAACTATTTATAAGTCATATTGCTCACCACTGATTACCATATTGTATTGTAATTATTAACAAAGGCTAGTATTGATTACTTTTCTACTGTTGGTTCTGTGAGATGTTTTTCCACCATTGTATCTTTTAAATGTGTATTAGTACTTCTTATCTTGCAAGAGCATGTTTAAGCTACTATAAGATGTATAAGTTTTATATGGTGATTTAAGTTTTACTAATCTGTAAATACTTTGATTTATGTAACTTCACATGTTTTAATTGGAACAACAAAATGTTTGCGAAAAACTTTACTGTCCCCATCTATTCCCTTTCCAATATAATTAGTGGTATTTGCTCAATAAGTGTTAGTCACTCACTCCTATTCTCTTTATGCTTTCTAAAGAGTTATGTAGACCTTAAACTTCTCTTAACCTCTTAGCATCCAATCTGACACTAGTTGGAGAGCCCTACTTTGTCTGCAAGGGCGAGGGTGAATTTCTTTTGTTGTTGTTGCCAATTGTTATATTTTTATACTTTAGTTGCTCCATTTGTCACAGGTAGGGATTAGTTACTATGTTGCATCTATATTGAGTTGTCTAGTTTTATTCCATTAGTAAAAGCAAAGCCCTACTTCTTTTGTTTATAGATTCTTTGTTGTGAAATTTTAGAAAGTTCACATTTAAGGGAAAACTCTGTTCAAATGTTCACACAAGATTTTTTGTAGTGATTCAAACTATATTTAGTTATTAAAGGTTTGAGAATCTCTATTATCTTACCATTTAAACTGTCATGGTCATATTGGCTTATGGAGGCAGGGTTTTACCTTGTTCACCATGTTAGTCACACTCCTTAGTTAAGGGTATGACATTATCTTCCTCTATATGCATGAAGTGCTAAACCTTAACCATATCACTAATGAGAATAACTAACCAATTTGAAAACTTGTTCATTAAATTATAATAATCACATAAAACCTCTAGATTACTTCCAAAAAGGTCTCTTATTGTCCTTTCCTCCTTAATTAGCCATGAAAATCAAGATTGAATTGGGAAAATTACCAAATATACTTACAACTCAAGACAAAAACTCCCAATAGCCTTAATACTTTTTTAAGATGCTTAATGATAATAGGGAAACCCAAAAAACTTTAGTTTTCATCTCTCTACGAGTATGAACATACATAGCTAAATTGGGAATTTCCAATCAGATAGCTGAAACTCGAAATTGATCACTAAAATTAAGGGAGATAGGTTTGAAATTCACCTAGAACACAAAGCCCCAAGTCAACTTGAAGATTTCACACCGAATGAAGCCAGCAATCAAGCATTTACACGTTTTTATACTACAAGAAAAGGGGTTTTCCAATTCAAGCCAAATTGATGAAATTAACCAATGCAAACAATAGATAAAGCTTCGAAATGTGCCTTAAAAGCAAAGCCCTATGGAAATTCCAAAGGAAAACACGATATCAAGCTAAAACCCTCAGAAATCGTGAAAAAAAGCACTGTATAAATAGATTTTGCAATTTTGAGCTTAACATACATAATTGACCGATGCAAATGGAAGAGAAAGGGCTGGAAATCAACCTAAAATGAAGCCCTAAGGAGATTTAAGGAAAAATGCATTGATTTAGGCTTGAAACGCATTGAAATCACGAATTTTAGGACTTACTGGAGCTTTGCTATTTCTGGCCAAATGACGCCGGCAATGGGACAGTCATCGGCTAACGAAGATACGACATCACCAGTGGTATTTGAACTTGAGTTCCTTAATATGTCACTACCAAAATTATGGTATTAGCAATAGTTTTCTTTTTATTTACCTACGGTTACATAAACCATCAATGATGTGTCTGTGGTTAAATTTTTAGGTGTGCTTTTTGTTAACTGTTGGAAATGTAGGAATTATCAATGATTTCTAATAGCAAGTAAAACCATCTAGATTTAGCTGCAGTTGTATGTAAACCACAGTGAATTCAATTGAGGAACCATTCCCTTAGCATGAAGAATGGTGTGTTCACGTCTTTGCTTACTCTTAAGTTAGGATATCTTTTCACAATATTCGCTTCCCTAACCGAAGAGACAAGCAAAGAGAGGTAACTATGAACACCCTATCCTTAATTAAGATTATTTGATTAATTGAGTTACCAATTAATTAATAATTAAGCAAATAAGAAAAATTAAAAATAACAAAGGCTCAAATGACATCCTCAAGTGGGGACACTTTGAAATTGAAAATAAATAATAGGGGGACTTTAAAACAAGCAAAATAAAAATCTAGAAATAAAAAATTAATTAATAATAATAAATCAAAGTAAGAATCATTAAAATATATATATATATAATAAGAATAATAAATAAATAAAATGATAAAAAATATATATACAAAAATTGCCAAAAGGGAAAGAATATCCTTTGCAATAACCAACCATAGCCTCCTTTGGTCTCATACACGATATGAGAAAGCTACAGGATCACCTACATGCTTCTTTCCTGCTACGCCTCATGATAGGATACAAAAAGAAAAAGTATGAACTAAGTCAGAGAACAAAGAGACTTACTCCCTCAGCCAAAACAAGAGGTAAGAAAAGAAATCTATGTTGGAGGTTGAAGCATTGACCCTTTGCCTATAATACCAAGAAGCTCATAGGAGAGGGTGAGAAGGACATATCCTCTCAGGCAAAAGAAAAAGACGTTGCAAGAATAGAACCCGAGGAACTTTGTTAATGCACCATAAAATAGGGACAGCAAAAAACCGAGGAGAAGGGGGTGGCTGCTTTCAGGTCTCCTAATTGTAAGGGAAAGTGAGGTAGCTCTGGTTAAGTGTGAGAAAAAAGCCCAAGGGAGTGTAAGGAAAATACTTCAAAGTAGAAGAACATATACATAAAGAGAGACTAAGAAAAGTGTGTGAACTCTGTTTCCCTGGAAGAAAACAAAGTAACTAATGAAGAGAAGCTCACACTAGAGAGAAAAGAGTGCAAGAGAGAGAGAAGAAATAGAGAGAGCCGAAAGGGATAGAGGGCTGAGAGTTTAGGAAGGCATAGCCGAGGGGTGAAAGTGAGCCACAAGTAACTGAGAATAATGGGGAAGGAAGCCAGAGGTTTAAAGACCAAAGAAAAAGATTGGAGGAACGAGGATACCCAACAGTGACTGAATTACATTGTAAGAGCAGCGACAATAATACCATACTGCACTATAATTCATGCAGCATCGCAATGGCGATCCAGCAACGTGAGACCAGTGCCGATGAGATCAGACACCACTTGTTGGAGCTCCAATCTACCTCCAACGTTAAGCTTGCACTAGCTCCAACCACAGTAAAAGAGAACAAAGCAACCAATGTAACTAAGACCAAGGAAATAGCTCTAGTGCAGGCTATGACCATTGAGATTGCTATCCCAGAACCAGAAAAGATAGAACAACTAAAAGAAGAGAGCTAGAGAAAGAAGAACAAAGTCAAAGTGAAAAGGTGTAAGGTAAGGACTTCATCTTGCTCTTAAACCTTTTATGGTGATCTAAGAAGTTCAAATGGAATTGTCCCTCTTATATTGTTATGATTCTGCTATTTGTGAAAGAGACATTTTTTTTCCCTGGTTGAAGTTGATCATGTATACCTTTGTTTAGTCTAGTGTTGGAAAAGTGACTAAGGTATAGGATCTTGTTTGGATGATCCTTCTCAAGTCCTTAAGTGTGACTCTACTAAGACTCATGAATCAGGGGGAAGAAGTTATTTTTTTACTAACATGTCTATGGGGTTTCCTTATCAGTTTGTTTGTTTTGGTTTCTATTTTCAAGTAACATGGTTGTAAGGACTTGTCCTTTTGGCTTTGCTTATGAAGATCTCACTGATGTCCAAATAATAATAATAAAAAGAACTTGTGACGTCTTGTTTGGGTTTGGAAAATAGGATTAAGATTCTTCTTTGAACTTTAGTTATAGTTATTGCATTTTCATCTTATCCTTTTTTTATATATATGCATAACGTGAGTCATTTGGTGATGCTTTCACGTTTTTTTCTTTGTTTCGCTATTTTGTCTTTTCATCATGTTATATGTGTGTGTGTGTGTGTATATATATATATATGCATGTGATTTACATGAAAGGGGATGTGGAAGTGCATGAAAAGGGACATGGTCGTGTTTTGCTTTTTGTCTTTCATTTGTTTTTATCATGCATTTGTTTATTTTATTATTATTATTATTATTATCATTATTGTTGTTGTTATTATTATTATTATTATTATTATTATTATTATTATTATTATCATTGTTATAATTATTTTTATTATTATTTTATCCTAATTCTTGGCATTGCCGCATGAAAATGTTAATCTCCTCAGACACTTAGGTAGGCTTTAAAAGTTAACTTATGATTTCAAATAAAAAATATATATTCAAAATCCTAAAAAGAGCCTGTGCCTTAATAGTTTCACTCCTTTATGAATTTTAGATTAAAAAAAACATTTTCAAAAATTTAAAAACAGAAATTCACAAATCCTAAAAATAAAAATAAAAACCACAAATAATTTCTTCCACATTTTAACTTGCCACCTAAAATTATTGATCTCCTCAAATACTTGAGAATTGATTAGTAGTTCGTGTGAGATCCTTAATCCCCTTAGGCTTTGAAATTTATTATCCGTATGCAAAAATACAAAGATGAAACAATCCAAACAAAATATTTTTCTTTCATTATAATTTTACTTCAACTTCAAAATAAATTCTAACTTCAAAAAATTCCAAGAAAAACATAAATTCAAAAATCCTAAAAATAATGTTTTTCCTATAAATCCTTTCCCATTATCATTCCAGTTAAATTTCAAAATAAAGGTTAAAATTCAAAAAATTAGATAAAAAAAAAATTAAAGAAGAGAAAATGAAAGGAGTAAGGAAGTTAAATCAAATTGATTTCGTAAATCAAAAAATGCCAACTGAAATTCAATCCATGTTTTGTTTACAAAAATTTATTTAATTTTGACTCCCCTATTCTTTTTTCACAAAAATACCAAAACACTAAAAAACTACCACATAATCCTATGTCAAACTAGGCCCTAGACTTTCACCTAGGTCAAGTTCGCCCTTTGTAAATATCTATTTGTTTGCTTTCATTATTGTTGTTTTTTCTTCTCTTTTAACAAGCATGCATGTGAATAAAGGGTAATTGAAATAAATTTAAAGTTATATTCTATCTCATTTGACTAGTTTAAGGTAAACCGCCCTTATGGACAAGTGTTATGGGGTGCCTAACACCTTCCTCACACTCAAATAAACTCTCAAACTCATCTCTGTATTGCATACCACTTTGCCTTTTCTTTTTGTTAAATTGGTTTTTCAAAGTATTCCATTAAAAATTTTGGTTGCAACTCCAGTAAATTGATTTTCAAGATTCATTTTGGGAATTAATTTAATCTCTTCTTTTTTTCAAATTTTCGCAAAAAGGTTGGTTATGCAAATATGATAGTAGGCAATGTTCTCCTAAAATCTTATCATTCCATCTAAGGTCTAAATAGACATGTTAATAGTCTGTTAGTATCAACAAGGATGTAGAGTTCCCTAATACTCCACAACTATACTGGCATCTCTTTGATTACTCAACAAGAATATGCAAATATATAATCATGTCTTTACACTAATTGTTTCATAAGAGCAGCAACCAGAACTGCTCGTTTGTATTGCAGTAAAATGCTAGAATGAATGGGGTCTATAGTACATTGATATAAATGTGGCCTACTTTTGATTGGATATAAAAGCTTAAAGCGCATTCAATTTTACTTTTTTTTTTTTTCACCTTTCTAATAGAAAGGACATTCTAATTGGAGCCTACCCACAGTGATACAAGAGGTGAGTGAGAAATCAAACATCTTGCAAGAATCTAGAAACAATCTCCACACACTTGAATATAACACCTAATCCCAACATTAAATAAACATATAAAATAATAATGATTTGACATGTAGACTTCTCAAGTTGAAGAGTCTAGAAACAATCTCTAGACACAAAACCCACCATATATATATATATACAAATATATATTGTTGTACTTAAGGAAGCACAATAACATTGCAAGAATATCTAATTTTTGTACTTCAACTCCCCTAATAAAATTTAGTACTTTTAAAAAAATCTAAATATGGAGAAAAAAGTAACATTGCAAAAATGACCAAATTAATTGCTACAAATGACTTAACATTCGTGGCATTACACTATAATTATTATAAAATAAGTATATTGATAATTGTTGTGAGAAGTGTACATATAAAAGTTAATAACAAAATAAAATAGATACACACAAGAAACATGCTCCAACAATTGTCCACAATCACACATTTTTATGGGAATTGGACTCTTAAACACTAAACACTAATACTTTAAAAGATTGAATAGTTCCTCAAGTTTATTCAAATTCACAACATAATCAAATTAAGGAAAAAGTAAAAGAAAGAGAACAAAGCATTATTAGACATACAATTGAAACAAAGATTCCTCTCAAATTACAAATTTATCTCTCCTCATCATCCAATGCCATAAATATTATATATGTAAGAATCTTACACAAAATCTGAAAAGCAAAGAACAAAAAATGAACTAAGAAGAAGAAGAAGAACCTGAAGCTCTGGGAGATGTGGTCAGAAACAAAGACAACAATCAAGGTTTGGTGTCTCTAGGAGTCGTCGCGGGTGAGGGATGCAAGAAGAACCCCCACTCTTTAAACAAAATAGATACATCCCTTTTGTTTATATATACACACATCAAACAAAAGTAAAAATAATCATAACAAATTCTAAACAAATTGATTTCATATATATATATATATATATATATAACCAAAAACCATTCAAACAACGGCATCCCAGGGAAGAAAAAAGAAATTTCTAAAAAGTTGCAAAAATGTACAACTAAAAAAAGGGTCAAAAAATCATACCTTGAACGTGTTAGGAAATAGGTGGTCTGAGTCACGTTGAAGAACATTATCTTTAGGAATATTTTATGAACACACGAATTTCCTCTAGGATTAAACAGATCCTTCTAAGAGATAACTTAGGAGCAGAAGCTAGCAAGAAGAGAGGAAAGGAGAAGCTTTAATTGTTGTGTTTTGTAACCCAAAGATATGCTTGATATTTATAAAAGAGAAAAACTAGTCATTAACTAGCCGTTAGAAACTAGCTGTTAACTAGCCATTGGAAACTAGCCGTTATAAAATAATGTTCTATAAGATCTCTCCAAAATAATATGAGACTTCTTTTGAAATACTCATACTCATATTTTTCAACAGAACGACGGCTGGCAGTAGCAGCAATGGCGAGCAGTGACGGTGTTGTCTGAGGGGACAGCTCTTAAGGTGGCAGCAAACTAACGACGGCCAACGGATAGCAGATGCAAAATGAAGCAAAAAAGAGGAAAAGGGGGGATATTTACCTTAACGGAAGTCGGCCGAGTTCATGCCTGCGAGAGGAGGCACTGGTGAGGAGGGGATGCACTGGCGACCTGACGGCAGCACCAAGACTAGCAGTTTCTGAGCAAACAGTGGCGGCAATGTGTGAGGAGCAAAGTAAATTTTTCTTTAATATTACAACACTCAAAGGAAGGAACCAAGGTGGTATTGATATTAGGGCAAGCATTACCTGCGGTTAAGTCACAACCGCAGGTAAGTCCCAACGGTTACAACCAAGCGGTTATTACTTGCGGTTTAGATATAACCGCAAGTGTATTCCTATGGTTGAGCCTCAATCATAGGTAATTACGGTTTATTAATTGCATTTAAATACACACACTTAATATTTGAATCGTAATTAAATCAATAATTTAATTGTGATTTTATTAACAGTAGGTAATAAATCATGGTTAAAGGACATTTTTTTTGTAGTGTGGATGAGGTGAGACGTAACACCTGTGCTCACTTTAAGTTCAGACATATTGTTACTTAATTAATATTTAAGTATCCTTAATTTCTTTTCCCAATTTTTTCCAGTTATTTATATTTATCCTTACCTCAAATATATTTTCTTTCTTTTCCCACTCATAAGACCATATATATATATATATATATATATATATATATATATGAGAATAAGATATTTGGCATGTAGATCTTATGAATGTTACAGCTAAGCTTTGTAAGCCTGGAGTCAGACTTTTCCAAAAGCATATCAAAGTTGTTTGTTATCGTGAAAATTTTAAGTTTAAAAAGCAATGAGGTCAAGATATCGCACTTTAGTTTTTGGAATTAACAAACCCTTAATGCTTCACTTGAAGGTCAATATTACTTGTTCATTTCATCAAAAAAGAAAATTATATGAAAATAATTAACATATGGAAAAAAAAATTTGGCAATTCTTAGTTATACTTATAAATGATGAAAATATCTTGAGCAAGCATTCGTTTTAAAAAAGAAAAAACAAAAAATCTTATCTGTAATTTTTTAAATCTTTGTTATCAAGTAATTGAAACATTATAAGTATGTAGTTACACAGTTAAAATTTATCCATGTCAAATTTTAATTAAAAAATTATATGTTTGTTACATTTAATTAAGAAAATTAATAGTAAAAATATAAGAAATTGCATCTAAATCTAATTCTTAAAAAAATAATATATGAGTTGACTCAAACTAACTTAAGCCAGTCATTTTTTTCAAAAACCCGATAAATAGACATTTATTTAAATTTTTAAAAATTCATATTTAAAAAATAATTCAAATTCCCATTATATCAATAATAATTTTTTTTAGGACTTTTGTGGGAAACTCAAATTACTCAGCGAGTCTCGAGCGCTGCAGTCAAACTTTTTCCATCATTTTCCATCTTATAAACAAAATTTTGACGAATATAGAGTAGGAAAAATTGTAAGTTAAAAAAGTAAAGAATTTAGTATCCCCATCAGGACTGTATAGAAGGAAAAGAACAAAGTGGCATTCTCAAGGTCTATCTATTTTAAATCATTATATATAATGTAAAGACTTCTGTAAAAATAAAAATGCTACACCAAGTATGTCACTTTATAAATCAATTAACTGAGAAGTCTTTGTCACTTGCGTTATACCAATCAGGCATTATTATCTTCGAGTTTTCCTTTGGAGTCTCGAATTATCCACCCAGCGTCCAATTGTCATTTGAAAAAAAAATTACAAAACAAAACTAATCCCTCTGAATTGTTATTAAAATTCAATTATCTGGTTTATCTAAGAAAGTTAGAATATAAGAAAACAATTTCCTAAAGCAATTGTCATAATTCATAAACCATCTAACTAAGAAGTCTTTCTCACTTAAGTTATATCAATAAGGCATTATTAACTTCACATTCTCTTGAGTTTTGAGTCTCACATTATCCGCCCAGCCTCCAATTGTAATTTAAAAAAAAAAAAATACAACACAAAACAAATCCCTCCGAAAATTCAACGATGTGGGCTTTTTTAAGCAAGTTAGAATATAAAGAAACCAATATGTGAACACTCAACTCTTAAATTTCACAAAATAAAATTGAGAATTTTAAAAATTAATTTTTTAAAAAATAAAAAAGACGAGGTATTCTTTTTTAAAAGTCAAAAACAAAAAATAATAAGCTAAAAAATTGCAAAAAATGCACACCAATAACAAAATGCAAAAGCTATATACATGTATATAGGTACGTCAGAAAAGAAGGAACTCTCCCCAATCTTGTTTCAATATTGACGTAGGCAATATTCCTTCCATACCGCTCTAATCTATGCACACCACGAATAAAGACAAAATAATCAAATGTGTTATAGAGTCAAACAACTAGAAGAGAGGAAGTTGCAATACCCATTCCCCTATTAAGCTAAGTAGTAGGGTTCGCACTGAGAAAGTAGGAGAGAGGGACTAGGAAATAAATGACCGAACAAAGAGGAGACAGAAGGCGTCAGGAAAAACAAAGAGGAGAGAGAATGAGACGTGACAGAGATAAAATGAGAGTGCATGGGCAGCGAAAAGGGGGCTGAAAAAGTTAGAACTCCAATGCTGTTGAATGGAGACGAAACTTACAGACCAAGATGAAATTTACTTTAATTTAATGATCCAAGCTGCAGCGTTGGATCCTTTTTGAAACTCAGGAATAGGAAGGAGGAGAAAAACAGACGAGGGAGATGATGGAAGAGAAAGGCAGATGAAAAGTTGAAAGAGAATGGAGCGAGTGCGAGGAGAAAGGAGACGGTGAATAAAAGAGAGTGATGAGAGAGAGAGAAAAGGAGCGGAAGACAAAGTAGGCGTGGGGGTTGTTTAGAGCTGATAGACCATATGCAGAGAAGAGCATAAGGAGCGAAGAGACGGAGAAGGGGCTGTGACTTTGCATCTGATTTTGGTGAGTGAATATAAAGCAATGCCAGTGGAGATCGAAGAGGAAGACAGGAAGATGCCGCTGTTTTCAAGCTATGAAAACAGAACACCGTGTGGGAGTAGAAGAACGTGAGAGTGAGATGAGAGGAAGAGCTTCAGAGAATGAGAGAAGAAAGAACGGAAAATGAAAGAGAACAGAAATAGAAAAATAAAGAGCGTGAATGGCTGGAAGGGAAATGAACGTGCTTGTTTAAACACATACACACACTATCGCAAGTGTTTGATATCTATTTGTTCATTGTTTTAGTTCCAGTTTTTTAGAGTGGCTGTGCATGATCCCTAGGATCCCTAATCTCTTAATACATTGAAGAATTAATTCGTGAAATTTTTATCTTTTAGATTTTAAAAATTAACATATAAATCTAAATTTTAAAAGATTAATAAATGAAAATAATTTTTAAGCTATAAAGTCACGTATTTTTCCCTTACTTATGGCGTTAAGTATAAAATTAGTTCTTCATTCTTACACTTTGTAACAATTTGATTCTCACAAATAACAGTGACAAATTAGTTCATCAGAAATTTTATTTTATACAAAATTAATCTCTAATTAATACAAATAGAATGATTAATTTTGTACAAATTTGAATTTATAAAGAACTAATTTTGTACAAATTTAAATTTGTGAGAGACAAATTTGTCACAATTAATTTATAAGGGATCAAATTGTCACAAAATACAAAAATGAGGAAGTAAATGTATACTTTACTCCTTACTTATGTGAGATCGTTAATCTATTCAAGCACTTAAGAATCAACCGGTAAGAGCCATGTGAAATTTTTTGTCTCCTTATTTTTTTAAAGTTATCGTGTAAGATTTTTTTGTCTCCTCAAATACTTAAAAATTAATTAGTAAAAATTGCATGAGATCTTTAATTTCATAAGGCTTTAAAAGTTAACATATGATCTCCCATAATACTTGGAAAAAAAATAATAAATCATAAAAATAATTTATCTTTGATACTTTTATTTAGGAATTGCTAAGTGGAACTTTATGTCTCTGCAGGCAATTAGGTGGTTGATCAATGGGATCGAGTCAAACCTTATAGCTCCTTAGGTTTTGTTTCATATCCGTCCATTGCACTTAAAATAACTTAGCTTTCAATTATTCACTTTCAATTAAGTTTTCAAAAATAAAGTGAACTTTTTTTAATAAAATTATAAAAATGTAAATTAATAACATAAAATCTCAAATATGCTTTTTCCCTAATAATTTGGTTCTTACTTCAAAATTATAAATAAGAAATACTAATTTCAAAAATTCAAAAAAATCCTAAAAATATATTTTTCATAACAATTTCACTTCTCTTTCAAAATCAAGCAAGAAAATTCAAATCTCAAAATAAAATATATATATATATATATATATTTATATATATATAAGTTCAGAAATCCTAAAAATCCATTTCATCAATAATTCTTTTCCTCTTTCAAATTTAAAATAAGAAAATTCCAATTTCAAAAATCCCTAAAAAATTAAATTCAAAAATCTCAAAAAATCCTTCTCCTTGGTAATTTTGTTTCACTTTCAAAATTGAAATAAAAAGCCTAATTTCAAAGATCCAAAATATTAAAAAGGAAGAAAATGAAGAGAGCTAGAGAGTGAAATCAAATAATTTCATAATTAAAACACACCAATCAAATGTCAAGCTTGTTTTGTTTACGCAAATCAAATTAATTTATACTATCTTACTCTTTTCATAAAAATTAAAAAACACCAACCGAATAACAAATATTTCTTTATCAAACTACATAGACTTTGATCCCTATCGTTGGGTACGTAAGTCTTAGGCTCTCATCCTAAATTAAGTCCACCCTTTGTAAATATTTATTTGTTCGTCTTCATTGTTATTGTTTCTGTCTACTTTGCTTAATGCATATGCTTGTTAATAAGGGTAATTGAGATAAATCTAAGGTCATGATACAGCCCCACTACCCCCACTTCACACATACCATTGAAAAGGGGGGGAAAAGGACATGATAAGGAGCATAAGATAGTAGAGGAGATTCAAGCTTTAATTTTAATTAATTTAGTTTCAGATTAGTAGCAATTACTTATATGTCATGTTGCAGTTATTTTAGTGTAATGTATCTTATCAATAGCAGTTATTTTGGTGTTAGGGTTGTGTCCCACATTTTCTTCCATGTTCTTTTAAGTTGTCAGTTACTTCTCATAGTGTCAGGAGTGTGTCTATTTAAGTTTAAAATTATGTATGCTCTGTATGAAACTTTTATTATGAAATACTATTTGGGAGAATAGTCCTTCTCGAATTGGACTTAGTGTTGTTCCCTAGAGTGAGATTCTTGCTTTAGATTTCTTTATCTTTTCATTGTTATTTCCCTTTTTCCTAACCACCCAACCCAGCCTCTATCATTTTGGTATTAGAGTCATAACAATCTCGGAAGCAAAGCCAAATAATGGGAATCTTTAGTGAAGAATTTGAAAGAATGATTGCTAGGTGGAAGATGGAAGAACACAACAGCAACATGGATGAATTCCAAAGGAATATGAAGGAAATCAAAAAGATTATGACAGAAGTTATAGAAAGCTATAAGAAAATGGTAGGTAAGAAAGAAAAATAAGGAGAATCAGAATGCAACCATGAAGGAGATTCCCACCGAAACCATCAATCTGTGCTTTGACTAAGTTTAAATGACAATCTGGCATAATTGAAGGTGAAGCATGAGGTGACTGAAATCGAAGAGGAAGAGAATTCTAATGAAGGATAGCCTGACTTGAAGAATGCCATAGTTGAAGACATATCTAATGAATTTTTGGCATGTAAGAAGGATTCAAAGGGAGTGTGAAAGTCATCAACCATTCATAATTCTAAACCTATGAAGACCAACTAGCCCTTTCCTTTCTTGGTGTCCAAAGAAACGAGTTGGAAGAACAAAAAGAAATCTCAGAGGAAAGAGATGTTCTAGGCATGCAAACGTAATCAGGTCAAGATGACAAAGGACAAGTGTGACAAGAAAAGTAGTTAGGTCTTGGATCAGGTCAAAACAATTAGATGGGGAAGAGGTCCAAAGCAGTTTCTGCAGGCCCAAAGCAATTTCTGAAATACATGCTTTTCAAGTTGTACTTGAAAAGATCCAATAGCACAAGTTTAGCCCTATTTTCTTACTTTTGCCTTAAGGACAAGTTGGTTTTTCTAAGGGGATGTATTGATACAACCCCACTTCCCCCACTTCACACATACCACCGAAAAAGGAGAAAAAAAGGCATGATAAGGAACAGAAGATAGTGAAAGAGTTTCAAGTTTTAATTTTAATTAATTTAGTTTCAAATTAGTAGCAGTTACTTCTATGTCATGTTGCAATTATTTTGGTGTCATATCTCTTATCAATAAGAGTTATTTTGGTGTTAGGATTGTGTCCCACATTTTCTCCTATGTTCTTCTAATTTGTTAGTTACTTCTCATAATGTCATGAGTGTGTCTATTTAAGTTTAAAATTCTGTATGCTCTATATCAGACTTTTATTATGGAATATTATATGGGAGAATAGTCCTTCTTGAATTAGACTATGTTGTTCCCTAGAGTGAGATTCTTGCTTCAAATTTCTTTATCTTTTCACTGTTATTTCCTTTTTTCTAACCACCCAACCTAGTCTTTATCAAGCTATATTATATTGATTTTACTTGATTAGTTAAAGGTATTTATCTTTACGAATAGGTGTATAAGGCTTAACACTCTTCCCTATACTCAAATAAACTCCTCTACTAATATCAATTTTTTATTTTCCAAAATTTTCTTTTAGTAACAACTCTTAATACAAATCGATTTTTGAATAATTTTGAAAATCAATTTGTTTCTCTTTTATTTTCATACCATATATGTCATGCTCAACTAGGTTGTCAAATATGACACCATATCACCCGTAAAATAAAACTATATCAGTTTTTCTAATAGGTAGCTACCAAAATTTCTAAGGCAGAAGGATTTGCTAAGCTTTCTTGAATTGCTCTAGATCTCAAGAAATATCAAAATATATCTACACCGTTTCCCATAAATGGGTTGCATGACAACGTCAAGGAAGAAAGATAAAAAGAAAATGAAGGGACGAGGAGAATTTAACATTCAGACTGGAAATGCTAAAACAACTGCCTATTTTTTTTCTTATTCAAAAAATGGAAGAAGAAAAATTATTCCTCTGCCGCTGTAATGCATTGAAGGAACTCATTTTCACCTAATTTATTCCAGAGGAGGACCTGGGTTTTGCTTTCACAGCAAAATGAAAGAAAAACCCACATTCACGCTTCTAGGTTCTTCCTCTGAGAAAATGAAAATGACATGGGCAAATGTGCCAAGCTGGAAATATCAAACAATTCCATAAATCTCTGATCTGAAACTCTTGCCTTAGCAGCTGCAAAACGTTGGTACTCATCGAACACAGATGACAAGCACCATTTTTGCAATTTTCTGAAGCAGCCTACAAGACAACCTGTTCGGTGCTGCAAAATAGAAGAAAGAAAGCAATTTTACACATTTTACTAAGTATATGACTTTTAAGAAAGATATTAAATTATGGGCAACTAATCAGTGCCCAAAATTTTCCTGTACTCCACTTAGTTGGCATCTATCTCTGCTTCTTAAATTCGCATTATTATCAACTATTTAGATGAATGGCTCATTCTACGGAGAATTCAACCTCTGGTTCATTATATTTATTCTAAAATTCTTTCTAAAACTTATTTTGTTGATAAAAGTAAGAATTCTCAAGTAAATCTAATAGTCAAGACATTCAACTTCATGAGTTGTCGAGTTTTCCATAGAATTATCTTAGATAGAAATGGATGTCCTCATCTGCCAACCAAGTAAGCAGTGGTGCTGTATGAGTATAACTGTCAAAGTGTGCTAGTCCCTATGAGTTATACAAGTTAGAAATCTCAACCTGGCTTAAGCCAATTTAACCAACGGAAAAAAATTTTAAAGAAAAAAAAAAATTAAATAGCATTCATTCACATCGCAATAGTAAATATCTTCTAAAATTCAAACTCCTAAGCTAAGGAAGATCTTTCAGTTAAGAAACTTAGGTCAACCTGTATACATATTAGTTGGATTCTTTTAGTTAAATAAACATATGAGTACATGTATAAATATATGTGTGTATATATATGTCGTGATTTTTTTTTTCCTAACAATGATTTCACTCAACTAATAGGGAAGGGCCAAGGCCTAGTACAACCTCCCCCCCAACACCCCCCCTCCCCCCAAAAAAAAAAAAAAACAAAATAATAGATAATCCAATTCCTAGTCTTCGTGGGAACATGGTCCTAACAAGATCTACCTGAAAGAGTAGACAAAAAGTTGGGAACCAAATCATAGAAGTTAGCGAAATCCAACTTCTTGTGAATCGCATATCAGGCTAGCTCATTGTTGCAGGTGGTCCTTTTCTTTTTTTCTTTTTTTGTGAATATGACTAATTGAGACACGGGACAATCGCATATCAGGCTAATTCATTCACATTTCCAATTGCCAAACATGGGAAGATTAAGAGAAAAAAAATCTTTTAAAAGGTCAACTAATGGGTAAGGTGGATTGGCCCATTTAATAGGTAGGTTAAGTAAATCAACTAGTTTAACCCTTCTATAATAAGTGAGTTTGAAATTTTAGTCCAATCCAATAAAATAATGAGTTGAAGGTACCAACCCAATAAGTTTGGTCCATTTTAACAACTCGAATAATAAGTACTATAGAATTTTTCATTAAATTAGAAAGAAAAAACAAATAGATCAAATTCTAACCTTGCCCCGTTTACAGTGAATTAAAACTGGGTGGTTCCTGACATCTGCATTATATATGGTCAAGCAAAAATAAGTTAATGAAACTACAGCTAAGCTAAAAATCAAGTGAAAGAAATGGTGCTTATATTATACCGAGGAGAACTCTTAGTGCTTGAGAGATTGTGTCCTCTGGGATGCTTACAAAAGGCTCCTGAATGCACAGTTCTCAGTGTCAATTCATAAGAATACTATAATTTCAAAATAGAAAAAGTTATATTAACTTAAAACATAATTCTCATTTATCAAATTTTTTCTCAACCAGAATTTCTATGTAAACCAGAAAATGTTAAAAAAAAAAAAAAAAGCGGGGGGGAGGTGTGGGGCGCGCTACTAATATAGTTTGAAGATTATGCATATACCAATTTCACAACAACCGATAAACAAGAAAATATAGATACACACAAATAATTGTTAGAACAAGTTAGTTATGGACTGACTTGTACACTTCTTAGTAATACTCAACTCTGACATGTTCATCTATATAGTGGTCCACGAATTTTTCATAAACCCAATCTACCTGATAATTATCATATAGAAAACACTGAACTACTTGGCATTCACCCGCTTGCTTACCCACATATGATAAAAGTAAATCCACCATCATCTCCAAGCGAACCAGTTAATTAGACTAAGACATTACCCAGACCTCAAGTTTAGACAATATTGCATCCTCATCATTCTTAAATCCGAGGCATGAAATGCCTGGATGGAGTGCAAAAAATTTATCTAATATCATGATGTAGTCATAATTCTTTTAAAAAGACCAATACCAAACATTATAGTGACGAAGGAAATAGCAAGTGACGAAGAATATTAGGATGATATCTAAGTCCTGAATCTCAGCATAGAACCTCATTGGTGGTGATGCACGAGATGAGCAGAAGTATTAATGAGGTCAAAAGAAAGCATAAAACACATATCATTATTATATATAAGAAATTCCTTCAGTTAGCAGCCATGGGGAAATACATTATTCTGCTCAAATACAAGCAATAACAAAAGAGATGATACACGAGTTATATATCTTAAGATATTCAAAAATAAAAAATAAAAATAATGCCTTTTTTGCTTTTCTTATGCATGTATCAAGTTTCAAGTTTTATTACGCAGATACAAGTTCATAGAATAGGAGGCTCGGGAGTTCAATAATTTCATAAAGGATGAAGAACCCTCTATATCTTAAAATATACTCGGCACTAATCCGACCCAACAAAAGTCTTTACCATGTGGCTCAAATTCACCTATCTATACATGTAAGTTCAACAACAAAATGCACAAATGGAACATACACCATTGGTGGCCCTTCAGTGTGGGAGCCTTAGATCTAGCAACTATGCCAGACAAATATTTTAACATTTAAATCCAATCGATGTTCTTCCAGCCAAATTCAACAATCGATGAATATGCAAACACTTTAATTTTTCACCATTAATATATTTAATTGTTGTACAAACCTGAGATCATTACCACGTGAGGAAATATTTAAGGAAGGTAACCGTTTTTTCATAACTTAATCTTTAGGATTTTAACCATAGCTCCTAGTTAACGATCCAGATACTTTTCAGAAAAAAGTTGAATGCAAATCATATCTTTGAATATTTTCAGGCAGATAAAGTTAAGACATAAACTATAATTCTCCAACCTAAACATGCCGCAACAATGTATGAATGAGTCTAACGAATACTGAACATATAAAAGGATTTACTCTGAGTCTTATCAGATACAGGAATACAAAGCACAACAAATTATAATGTTTTTAAGTTTGTATGTGTCGTTAGTGAGAACTAGATATAATGATGATAACAAAAACGAATATATGCTATCATCCCAAGAAATTTTATAATTGTCATCACCCACATATTTTTTTCTCTACAAGCAAAATGCATAACACTTTCAGGATAAGATCTTTAAGAGTACAAAATGCTCTGTAATATGTGGGCTAGATCATGTCCAAAACATCAATAGCCTAATACGTATACTGGAGTTCGTATAAAACAAACGTCAAACACACCAATACAAATGGATCAAAGAAACGAAGAATTAATGATTTATATGATGGCTATGACTCTTTTTGTCCCCATATTGCTATGTTTATAGGTACTCTTAATGAAAGTTTGTGTTCTCTTTTCTCTTTTCTATCCCCATATTACTTTCATTATCAGGGGTCAAGTTTGTGCTTCTCGAAGAAATCAATTGTTGACATATCCACCAACGGACCCATTGAGCAGACAGAAAACTTATATTCTATAATCTCCAAGCCATTAATTATTCACAATAACAAGCGAATGTTATAACTTCTGATGCCCAAGGAAAAAAATTCACTTGCCAGCTTGGATTCCTTCTGCATCGGTTTCATTATCTAAAGTTGATCTACAAACTTTAGAGCACACAGGGAGAGGATTTTTTTAGACAGATATATGCTCAAATCATAACGGATCTAATCGTGATCACTAGCAGCAATGACACCAAAAATTATGCAATAATATGACACAGAAGTAAGTTATGATCGTTCGAAAGAGAATACCGTATGATCGTAATACCAAAGAGAAAAAAACGAAAACACTAACTGGAGAAATAAAAACGACAATAGTTAAGTTCCCAAGACATGGCGACCCATACATAAGATGTGGTAGTCCGTCTCACTATGGTATTCGTGTCCAATAATTCTCGGTAACTAGTTTATCCATAGCCACTTGAAGAAGGAAAAGTAAAAGATGAGGGTGACAGATCAAATGGATTAGATATTCATTGATCTTTGTGCAAGTTACCAATAGAGCTATCAAATGTAATTAAATATAGAACAACAAGAACCAAAAGAGGCCATCCTAAAAGTAAATTGGCAGAGACAAATTAACTCCCAGATATAACATAAACTTAAAAGAGGTAAATATATACCTTGTGACCCTCTATCCCAAATTGATAAAGCTTGATCCCATTTGACTTCAAGAACTCCAAGTTGGCTTCCGGGTACGGCTCGGGACACAGATATCTGAAACCCATTCGAAGAAATTCGACACAGAAAGGCTTAGAAGAGGTACTGGAGACTGAAGGACTCGACATTTTTCAGCAGAGAAGAAAAAGAAATTATAAAGAATCCATAAATTAGGTTCTGCACATACACGATGGAGCGAAGACTGAGGGTTTGGAGGAAGGAGAAGTTGGCGGGCTCAGGGAAGCCGGACCGAAAAATGCCGTTATCTACCATCGCGAAATTGAGAGGCTGGATGAAGATATCCTCACCTTCGCCATCGAAGACCTTCTCACAAGCACCAACATCATCGACGGAGGCAGCGACGGGCGGCGAGAGTTCAGCGACAGCCAGTTGGATCTTCTCCTTGCTCTGCCGCTGCTGCTGCTGACGGAGTTCGAGTTGGAGTTGGAGTTCCTCCACTTTCATATTTCTATTAAAAAAACAAAAAACAACATTGGTTTGCGAAAAACAGAGGCTCACAGACTATTTTATCATAATAAAAAAAAAAGGGGGAGAAGAGAGAGAGATTGGGATCGCAGAGGATATTCCTTAGAGTACCTTGACAGTTGAAAAAGTTGCAGAGAGAATGATAATGGTGTGAAGCAGTTTATGTGACGGATGGTGTAGATGACGGTGGAGACAATCGCAGTGAAAGAGAGAGGCTGTATTTATAGGCGATTTGAGAAAGACGTTAAAGAGAAGGAGAATGGTGAGGCGTGGCGACGAGGGAGAAGAACAAAGGAGTGCTTCGACTTCGTCGGGTTTTGGATGATAAGCGAAAAGCAAAATTAAAAAATTATTTTAAAAAATCGATAATTAAAATTTTTAATTTCAAAATAGAAAAGAGGAAATGTAGCTGACCTCAGTATCTTTGGAGTTTTCGTTGGATCATAGTATTGCGGCGCGTGGAAAAAGAAGAAAAAGTGGAAATAGTTTCCGTAGAGATCGAACCTTGAATGCATAGTAAAGCAAGATTTCCTCGCGTGTTTTCCCACGAAAATTGTTGGGGTGGGGAAGATTTATATAGGATAACGTAAACCTGTTGTTTTGTATAAGATTATTTTTTAAAATTAATACATACTGATCTTATTTTGTTTTTAAAATCATATCTGATTCTCTAAAGATTTCGATATATTATAAAATTTTTGTAATTTATTTTTAAAAAAATTAAATTTTATCGTATAAAATGATATTGTAATTTTATTCACCGTAGTAACAGTTAACATCATATTAAACTCTAACATTAAATTATTATATTATTTTTTATAAGACTATAAAAGTGATTAGACATGTTATATTAAAAACTTTTCTAGACAAAATATAAATTAAAAAATATAATATAATTTTTACAATAACAAAATTTAATAAAATATTATAAAAAAGTAATATAATTTATTCTCACTATACATGTAGTTTAAAAAATTAATAATAATTAAAATTACAAATGGAGTTTATTAGCATGATGATCTCATGGTTAGTGTATAGTTATCAAAAAGTAAAAAAAGTTGTATACAGTTTTTTGTATATTTGTTACCATGTTCCATAATTAAAATATGATAAGTATATAACTTTTTAATAATATCATAGAATATATATGGTTATTACAAATAATTATATAATTTTTGTTACGATAAAAATTATACTCTTTTATATTAGTATTAATTGATCATATATTTATAATATATTAATTGATATGTATGATTATGATAGATAATTATATAATTTTTTAATTAATTATATATTTTTATATTATTATTAATGATTTATACATTTATCATATAATAATTAAAAACTTTAATAACAACTATATAAGAAACTACATCTAAGTCTAATCATTATTAAAATAGGAGTGAAAGAGAAAAATTGCTTTATTTGATCAATTTACAAATTTTTATTGAAATTAGGATAGGATTTCACATTACAATATTTTATTAATATTAAAATTATTTATTTTAACTGCTTATTAATTAAAGTATAATATTTTGTGAATACTTTTTATTCTTTTCCGACTTGAGCCATTTTTTTATTTATTTTTATATCATAATTTATAATATTTATTCATATTAAAATTTGATTCCAAAATTACTCCAATGAGCCACGCTTTTTTAACTCATCAATTCACCAAAAGCGAGTCTAAGTTTTTTTCTTTTCACTAATAGCAAAAATGCTTAATTTGACAATGACTGATATTTAAATGACCTGCCTACTTGTAAAGGTGAAGTTGACCCATATTGTTACCTCTTCGTTTAGTATCTTACATTTTTATCGTATCTTAAGGCAATATAATATGAAATTAGTTTATTTGTTGGCACAACAAATTTTAGTGAAAATTAATTTATTTTATTGTATGCCAATACGTATTTTAAATTTACGCGGGTAAATATTAGTAAAAAATTTAATTTAATACGATATTATGATATATAGAAATTATAATAAGTTTTAAAAAATTCATAAAATTAGCTATGGAGATTAGTGAAAAAAATGATGGTAATGAACTTATTAAGAGGACACTATTACTTACCATTTAATCAAATATTATTTTTTTTATTTTTATTTTAAATCATATCAAGTTATAATTATAATCTTATCCAAAAAATTTTAAAAACAATTAATTTATTAATTCATCATTTTTTTTCTGTTAACTTCAAAAAAATATCTTAACTTCAAAATATTTTTAATTTAAGATATGGTTCGCTAATTCATTAATTTTCTCATTTATTTTAAAGAATTTTCAAATTTTCAAGAATAACTTATTAATTTTTTTGTTAACTCTAAAAAATTTTTACAATTCAAAAATTTTCTAAATTCAGAGGAAGTTAATTAATTTGTGAACTATGTCATAAATTTCCTCATCCATATTTGAAGGGCATATTAATATTCTAGAAATAATTCAATTGGAATTGATCATTAAGAAGACTCCTCAATACACATGTTTGAGGAAGCTTTCCATATTAATTGAACACAAAAAAAAAAAAAAATTCCCAACCCAATTGCAATTTTTTCACAGCTTATATTTGAAATGACGAGTGAAATACTAATTTATTTTTAATTTAATATCTTATTAATTTTTATTTTCAATTCCTTACTATTTTATTCTTAATTTAATTATTCACTATTTTTTTTTTAATATATTCTTTCGCTTGTTTAAAAATTATCACATTTAATTCCTCATTAATTTAAACATTAATTTTTAAAAATTCATATAATTCCCAAAGATAATATTAATTTAAATAATTACTGAAATTCTTTTTTAATAAAATCCATGCTTGATCGTGTATGAAGAAAAATATTATACCTACTAACTTTACTCTCCCAAAAATTAAATCATAATCATGATCCTAAAATAAAATTCAAGTCAAAATCACATTCATTATTATTTTTAAATTAATAAGGTTTTTGTGGCCGTTTATAGTAAGAATAATATATATTTATTTATTAGCCAGCCGAACAAGAAGTAAAACACCACGTTCAACGGTTAGAAGTTAATGACCGTTCCAATGGAGGGGCCTACCGAAACGAAGAAGCACCGCATCTTATTCATTTCATGTGCGTGACAATAAAATAATTTAAGAAAACTTATATAAATTTATCTGATTAAGATGTGATAAATATATGATTTTTTTTATAATATTATAATATACATTTAAATAATTGTATAAAATTTTAATTTGATTATATATTTTTATATTATTATTAATTAATTATATATTAATTATATTATTATTTTAAAAATTAATAAATAATATATAAATAATTGTATTTAAGTTTTATTTTAATATGATACAATTTCTCATAATAGTGATTTTTCAATCTTTTTGGCACGTAATGGTAATGAAAAAAGGTTATGCTAATATTACTACTAATTGTATCTAGCACTCTTTTATACACTCACACCTTTTCAACCTAGATGGGAATATAAAATTATATTTAATTATAATAGATTATTAGATAAAAATTTAATAATATGAATTTATAATAAATTAATATAATTATATATAATTATATTTTTAATCAATAAATTTAAACTATTGAATTTCTATTTAACAATCTATAATCAAACATGACTTTTTGTTTTTATCAAAAAGAATCCCAATTGATAATATTTATATTTAATACTCTTCCATCGTAGATAATAGGTCTAAACTTTAAATTCTAATATCTATAACTATCTTTTAAAAAAAAATTTATAAGTTTAATGAATTAATTTAAAAAAAGATGCTAAAAGTTTAAAATTATGTAAAGGATACAATAAATTTCATCTACCAAATAATAATACAGTACATTTCAGTTCTTTTTTTTTTTTTATTGTCAAGTCAATCCACGTGCGAACAAAAATCTAATCACAAATTAGGCACAAAAGAATCTTCTTAAAAAGAAATTAATAATCACCAAGAAGAAAATTTAAACATGTGCAATATGAACAACTCCGAAAAAAATAGCGTCATTTCCTTTTCCCAATACATCAATTATAAGTTTATAAGCTATTTAAAAACAATAAATTAACCTTGAAAATGTTCAATAATTGAAGGTGTCAGTAAACATAAATGAAGTCTTGTGGGAGAATATTTTTACTTTTTTCATAATCATTAAGATCACTTCTAGAATTAATTAAATATTATTCATAAATAATTTGAGTATATTAATGAAAGTGGCTGTACATCTTTTTAACCCAAGCACATGTCGCATCAAGGGCATACCTTATTGGGATTTTCATGATTCTCCTTCACATGTTGAACAATCCACTTTTCACAAGTTGAATGTAATTATCAGTAACAATAGCTATCACAGACTTCAATTCATTCTTGATATAGATTTTATTTTTTTTATTTTTTTGTTTCCTTCTTATCATTGTGAAGTGCTTATCAATTTTTTTAAGATAGATATATTTTGATGTACTAAATTATGTCATGCTTTACTCTATGTACTTTGGTATCATGTTGAGCCACTTTTATTTTCTTAGATATTGAATATAATATTATAAAAAAAGTTTCCTTATTATCTATGGTTTGTGCATACTGCAAATTTTGCGATGAATTTACTCATAATAATTAGGGAAAATTGCATTTTTGTCCTTATAGTTTCACTCAATTTCTAATATAGTCCTTGTACTTTAAAAAATTATAATTAAATCCTCATAGTTTAAATTATTATTAATTTAGTCTCTATTACTATATTGTTGTTGATACTTTTTCAATTTAATTTTATTTTATTATCTACTTTCACTTCTACTAATAACATAAAATCATTTAAAATATTGAGATAATGTATAAGTAGTTACATTAATAAATTTGACAAAATATCAATAAAATTTTAACTGAAAGGATTAAGTTAAAATTTTTTTTAAAGTATAAGAATTTAATTATAAATTTTGAAACTATAGAAACTAAATGAAAATTGACAGAAACCATTAGAATCAAGAGTATAATTTTTCCTAATAATTATTTTAGTGCAAAATACTAAAATAGTGTTCAATACCCTAATATCACTCTAGTTTAAGATTAAATTTTGTACATGCGAAAGTCTAAGTTTAAGCTATGCCAAGGATATGATGATTTGAAATTAAGAATAAATTACACATTTTTTGAAGAAAATTATATGGACATTTCTTCTTCAATTTTCAGAATATACACAAACTTCCTCTTGAATTCAAAACTGTTCTAAATTTTATATTATCTTAAGTATATATTGTTTTAGATTAAAATTGCTATATTGTCAATAAAATTGAAGAAAAACTTGTGTACTTTATTGTAAAATTTAATAATAAATGAAAGTATGGGAAGGAGTGAAAGAGACAAGAAAGAGAGGAGAAAGAGAAACAGAATATAAAAGGAATATGCTGGGAATCGTGGTTGTACTTTATAAAGATAGATAGTGGGAAATTATAAGAATGGTGAAGAACGCGAGCTCCCTCCGCCACATAACTCCTTTATATATATATATATATATATATATATATATATATACAGATATATATTTATATATATAGGGTAAATTGGGCTTTTGTGATTTCTGCTTTCTCTTTCTTTCTTTTCTGTCATTGAAAAAGTGCTTCAAAAAGTGCACCCAAGAAGATACTCCTTTTTGTGCTCCCCTTTATTCTCATTCTCGCGCCCCTCTCCCTCTTTCAATGGTCACTACTTGCTCATGCTTGCTAGGGGCTACTCCCTAGCCCAATCCGAATTATCCCCGGTTACTATATAATAGTAATAAGAGGCAATAAAATATTAATATTTTATTGATATTAAATTTAAAAAATATATTAAATTAAAAACATAAATTTTTTTAATCACAATCAATTATTAAAAATTCACCAATAACTAGAGTGATCTATAGGCCTCTTTAACCCACTATTTTACATGTTGAGATGGTGAATTCACATCAGGTCAAATTTAATTCATCTTTTTATTTTAATTTAAGTCTACAAACTTTTACTTAGCTCAAAATTTGGGGTGATCGGATTGAGTTACGTTGAGTTCAACCTTTCAATCTAATTCAATTCTACAAAGTACTAATTAGCTCAAAACTTGGGGTGATCAAACCTTAAGTTGTCTTTTATCAACATTTAGCTCAAAGTTTGACACGGGCTAATATTTTTGTCCCAATTTCAAATTTAAATTAGTTATATTCAGTTTATGATTGGATTGGGTTTTGAGTCTGATTTGATTGGACTCTATTTGTAACGAAGTTAGGTTAAACTAAGTAAGGTCATATTAAGTCAAATTTTTTAAAATGTTTTTTAATAAATTTGATTTTACAGTTTGAAAAAAATAAAAGTGTAATTTATATTTAACAAATGAGTTATTTTATACTAACAAAATTGTCTATTTTCAACGTAAACAAAAAGTGTAGTCATTTTGAAAAATGACTAATTTAAAAAAACAAAAAAAAACTTTTTTAAAAAATTGAATCCAACTAGGCCAAGCTTATATATTGGCTGAGACCAAATCTTATCTATAAGACCAGTTAATGTAACTATATTTGACTTCACCCACATAACAAGGTTAACCACGCCATATTGGATTACGTTGTCCCTTCTTCGTAATTATAATACAGCCACTTTTAATTGGAGAGCGAGTTTCCTCTCATGGTTATTGAGTTATAATCATCAATTCAATAATCAGAAGTAAATTAATGAAAATTTTAAAATATTAAAGACAGTGGTGGAGGTAGAAAATTTCTTTTAAGGTGGCCGAGATGGTAAATTATAATATATATAATATTTTTTGTAAATATGTATACACATATATTTATTTATTTATTCATAAACTCAAATAAATTAATAGCATATTATGATGGGCACTACTACAACTATTTGTACCATACTACAGAATAGAATGTCCATGAAATGAAACATATCCAATTTTATATAATTTATCTGATAGACCAACTTTTTGTTAATTATGAACTAATTTCAAGTTTTATATATACATACATATATATATATATATATATATATGAATTATTGATAATTTGATAATAAGAAAAATATAGTTGTGGTCTCTAAAATATCAATTTAGTCAACTAAAAATAAATTTGGTTCCGTTGAATTAATTTGGTCTCTAAAAGTGAATTAATTTGGTTCCGTTGAATGATCAAATTGATCTTTGGGGACCTTTAGTTTATGAAGGCTTTCATCTTTAAATGGTCAAATTGATCTTAAACCAAAATTGATGGATTAAAATTGTATTTTTCTCATTTGATAATAATAATACACAAAAATTTTCTCAAACCTAGAGGTAAGGAGAGATTCAAAAAGCTATAAACAAATGTAATTTGTAAAGTGCAAGTTGGAAGCCCTACAAAAAATGAGAGAAAATATCTTTAAACAAAATTAAAAAGAGTAGAAATCAAATAATGAAAGAATGAAAAAATAAAATAAAATCAAGTGTAATTTTCACTCTTTCCAGACTTTAGTCTATACACATACAAGTGTAAGCATACATTAAAAAGGAAAAGGATAAGGAAATATGACTAGAAATAGGGAAGAGAATAGGATAAATAAAAGTTTAGAAGGGAAAGTTAACTTTGTTTTATTGAAAAAAAGCAATAGGGACTAAATGAAAATTTTTTGTTTCATAGAGATGCCAAAGATAATTTACACATACTACATATCTATAATATATATTCAGATGCTGAACATTTTGGGGGGCCATGGCATAAGCTGGCCCCCTTGGCTCCGCCTCTGATTAAGGACTAAATTGATGACACACTTTTTAGTGGAACAAATTAGTATATCACTTGAAATTGTGTTTGGGTATGGTAATTTCCAAAAATAATAATTTTAAAGATATTTGAATTGGT
Organism: Delonix regia; assembly: GCA_037074485.1. Lineage (NCBI taxonomy): Eukaryota > Viridiplantae > Streptophyta > Magnoliopsida > Fabales > Fabaceae > Delonix > Delonix regia. The sequence goes on from CM073453.1 coordinate 9,846,612, forward strand.
TCATTTAAAATTTCCGTTCTTGGATTTAGAGGGTAGACTTCTCTAGTTTTTGAGATAATTTTATTAAGTAAAGTTAAAAAAATTAAAATTGCACCTCAGCAAGTAACAAGTTTAATTTCCCCTTCTCGCGTTTTCGTAGGATTAATTTTATTTGCTTATAGGAGCCACCAGTATTATAAAATATTAAAACTAACTAAAATTTTGATATGATTGATATCAATGATAACTAAATACACAGTATATCGATCATGTTATATTATGAAAATTGATTGTCTTAATTTAATTTAAGGGTTCGTATAAAGCAACCAGATTTCTCACTAAAACAATGTTTATTGGTTTATTTTTACCTACTATGATTAATATGGTACTTTTAACTAAAGTTTAATTGCCTAATAACCTTTAGATTTTCCTTAAAAGTAAACCAATAAGTATGGTTTAATAGCGAGAAACTTAGTTGCTTAAAGTAATTCTTAAATTTAAACGACCATTTTAAAAAAAGTTAAAAGTTGAATCTTCAGTATAAAGAAATATTTTTTAATATTTTTTTATTAATTGACTCATATAATAATATTATAATTGATTATTAATTAAAGGAGTTCAATTATGTGATCAAATAAAATTGTTTTTTAAACATGCTTACAGAAATATTAATCAATCTGGTTATAAATTTTTATGTATTGAAACCCATTAATAAGAAAACTATAGAGACAACATATCAAGATTTAGAAATTTTAAATTTTTTTAATTTTCCTTTATTAATGAATCAAAGTAATAAATGATTTTCTTTCCCTTATTTAAGAATCATTATCTAATGGTTTACTTGAGAATTTGAATCAATTAGGAATTTAAATTCTGCGTATGAAGTTTTTCTATCAATATTATCTCATTAACTGTAATATTATATTAATTTACTTTTTATCTCAATAATTGCTATAACTAAGCTTCATTCCAATAAGAATTATTCTTCGCTTATCAATTCGCTATCATGTATCCTCTCAGCTTGATCGGTTGGTTCTTAAATGTATAAGAGTCCTATGCGGTTTAAATAGCATTAAATTCTCAATGAAATTTTGACACATTTCATAAATTTAATGCGTTCTTTTTTTCTGCTTTTACACAAGTTTAGTTTGTTAAGGCAACTATTAACTATGGATCCAAAAAAATTAGGACACCACACACATTAAGTGATTTTGTTCAATTATGTTTTAGATATAATTTTTAAATACTTTTATTAAAATTTTTCATGAAAACTGTTATAAATAATTATTTTATAAAGTTTGAAAAAAAAATCTTTAACATACTTGATTTTGGAGTACTTGAAAACAAATATATTACGAAAAATATATTTGTAATACATTAATCTGATTTATATAGTACTAATGATTATTGTCATTTATGTTTATCATATAATGTAATTTAAAATTATGATTGAATTGGATTTAAAATTTTAAGTGAATTTACTCACATATTAAAATATAAACAAAAGAATATTAAATATTTTGAATATATAATAAAATTTTCCTCCTTTACCAACCAAAATTAATGTAAAGATATTTTAGCTAGAAAAATTTCTTGAATATATAACTCACAATGTTTATACAATTAAGAATTTAGATTGGGCTATGTGCAGCAGTCAGATATTATTTTGTTTTTGTAATCTTAATCTCCCATCATACATTCTGATACTGTTTACACTCTAATTGTCATAAGCAGAATGAGCAAGTCAAGCACATTCAGTTTGTGTTCGGGTTAGTGTTATACAAATTTAATTTTAGATGAAACGTGATCTATAAATTTGAATTTAGTTAAAGTAAATTTGCATAATCATATAATTTTTAATTGGATACTTTTATTTAAATAATAAATTTTGTTATCAATATAGTGTTGGAATAATTTTAAATTATTTTTGTAAATTAACATTAATTTTAGTATAATTTTTATATACTTATAAAATTAATCTCCATCTAAATCATAAAATATATTAGGTTTGTCCACATTAATTATGATTGAATAACTCATAATTTTATTGAATAGAGATTCCAAACCTACAATCCACTGTTAATTAATAATTATTTTATTAAATTACTAATTATGAGTTAATTAAGAAATATATTGGACTAATTTAAATATCGTTGATTGAAATATTTCCAACTCAGAAAAACCCTAATTTATCTTGTCCCCTCTCTTTGAATAGTTTTCTATTTTGTATATTGGTTATTGTAGGTTACTCATATCTACTGTTTAGCATATCTAAATTACGGGTGATATTTTTGCATCTTCAGGTCACTTTATTAATCTTATTATCTCCCTATTTGAACATATTATGTTATTTCAACATCTAGTTCATCTATAGAATGAATAATTTTTTAAAAAAAAAACATATACAAATGGGAGTTTGGTAAACAAAAATGATTTTAAAATAATTCAACGCTAAATTAAACAAGATTATTTATAAGTTAAACTCATATTTTGATGTATAAACAAACTTTTAAAGCCCCTTAATTATAGTGCCAATTGTTAGAAAGAAGTTTGAAGAATATATGGCTTCAATTTAGCAGTCGAACCTTTCCAAAAATGAACCATCAACTATTTATAAATTCCATTGTCTAATAGTCATTTTCATAGAAAGGAAGATCTGATCAACGAATGGACATGAATTAATGGATCGAATTGGATTCTTAAAGAATCGGATTATTTCATCAAAGTTTGAAATTCATGCAAATTGAAGGATTTTCATTATTCGAAAAGTAAATAAACGAGGCATGACATTAAAACATGCATTATATATAGTACATGATTAATATAAGGGTGATGATGATTTTTTTTATTTTAATATATTTATTATTATAATTAAATTTAATAATTATTGAACAAAAAATAATTTTATAAAATATTATTTAATATCTAATAATTAATCGCATGATAAGCAAGGAATATAGTATTTTCGATAACATAAAATCATTATTCACAATATAATCATATATCTGCAATAAAAAACTTTTTCCAACATACTCATAGGCTTAAAGATTGTGTGGCAATGTCCAATAATTAATTTAATTTACAAATGATTAAAAAAATATAGAAAATAACAATGGTGTTTTCTATTTTCAAAGGAAGATGCGTGCAAACAATGTAGAAGGAAAGCTTAGTCAACCTTTTGGAAAAAGAGATCCCCATGATCTTAGACTTCATAGAAACCTTCAAGTAAAAGGATTTATAGATTCCAAATATTTGTGGTTAAATATGGGAAATTTTTTATTTGATGGGAAGTAAAAGGTGACACGGATCAAATCCAAACACATTTATTTTAAAGATTATATATATATATATATATATATATATTTAGTATTGAAACCATATTTTTAAATTCTATTGATCATATTTGTTGTTTGGTCTTTAAATTTGTGCCGCTAAACTTACAATAGCAAGATTTATTTGGTTTTTTATGCTGGTCATATCTCTAATTTTGATAACTATATACTTATTATGTTTTAATTAAGCAATATAATATAATAAATATATAAAAAAAACTGTATATTAAACTTTTCCTCTTGAACAATATTAGTGTCAAATTAAAAAGAATATGAAAATAATCATAAAAGACCAAAAGAAATAGTTAAAGCGGGAAGATCTATATATATATATATATATATATATACAGTCTATCATTTAATTGTTTGCTTTTATATATACATGGTCCATCATAAGGGGCGCAATTTGTTTGGCTCAAAAGGAAAGGACGGTTACCCAACTCATATAGCCACCAGTCAATATATAACTTTTAACTTTATCAGGGAATGTGAATTGCATATTATATGTCAAACCTATTAAACTATTTGCTCAAGCAACCATTTATAGATTACTTGAACTTTTTATGAAGTGTGACTCACATTAATCTGTGGTCCCTCACACACACTCCCTAGCTCCAATGGTCATTATTAAATGTTATTTTATGTGAAATATTCATAATCGTTGGGTATTACTTTAATTAGCTTGATCATTATGTCATCCCACGCTTTATCCAAATAATTAAGTACCATTGTTAATATTGACATTCAAAAAGTAAGCAATGGCTATGTTATTAGAGTCTTCAGCTCATAATAGATTATAATAAGCATAGAATAAAATATTATATTCATCCCTTACTTATTAATATATATTTAATTTGATTTTTTTTACTTATTCTATTTTCAATTTAATTCCTCGCTTATCATAATTATTCTAAATTTGGTCCTATACAAATATAAAAGTTAACGCATTTAATTCCTCAATTTTAATTAAATTTGGACTAAGTATGCTAACATTTATAGTAGCATAGTAAATTAGTCTTTGAAAATTAATACATTTAGTTCTTCCGTTGTAACTAAATTTGGACTAAATATGCTAATATTTGTATTAGCATATTGAATTATCATAATCATCTTTAATTTAGTCCTTCACTAATATAAAAGTTAATACATTTATATTAGTCCCTTATTTATTAGCCTATTCTGAATTTGGTCCTTTAGTGATTTCAATTCTCAATTTAGTTTCTCATTCATTATAATCATTTTTAATTTGATTTTTCACTAATATGAAAGTTAACATTTAGTTTTTTAGTCTTAATTATATTTGGATTAAATATGTTAACATTCATATTAGTGAGATACTAAATTGAGAATTGATTAATAAGTTAGGGACATAATAAAAATAAGAGAGAGAATAAATCGAGACTGTACTGATAAATGAATAATTAATATGAGAACAAATTAATAAGTAAATAATTAAAATAATATTTTATTCTATAAACGTATATAAAAGATGTCGAAACAAGTAGGACAAGTAAGGCAAGATGAAGAGAACTTCCATTTGATAACTAATTAGTGGTGCATCTACTTAAATTAAAAGTTCTCTTGCTTATACTTCTTGAAAACAACAATAATAAATACTTGATAAACTACAAGCAATTTTATATATATTATTAATTTGTCTATAAATTAAAACAATGACACTATTTTTTTTGTTTTGTTTTGAACTATTATTGGTGGATTCTGAGGAGGGTCCATACTTGCATTTAACCGAAATTTCTTCTACTTTTCCTTTGTTTTTAAAGTATATTTCATAAACTGTTTCGTATATTAAATGTAATAAATATAGTGCTAATACTTATTATATATTTCCATGTTACATACATATATTGTTATGTTTCTAAAAATCTAAATGTGGCATTTATATATGATTGTTATTCATGTATATAAGAAGTAGCCCACATGTATTTGCTTTCTTTTTAAACAAGAAAACAAATGTCCAGAGCTATATATGGTACTGCTCGAATTACACAAGCAGAGATAAAAAAACCAACCAAAGAAATGGAAAAATATCACAGGCAATAATTATATTTTCCTTGTGGATATATATATATATATATATATATATATATATATATAATATTTTGCTTCCCAACATGAGGCACAACTACAATTTTTTGTGTTGATGATTAGTCACTATCTTGTCAAAGTAGGACCGAAAGTTTTTGTTTCAATTTGTTGTTCGAACAAGAAAACGAAAAAGAAAATGTTTGCATTTGCATATCTTGAGCATACTAATTTTTAAGCCTGTGATGCATGTCTCTATACTTGATTTAACAATATAAATTATATAGACCATTAACAAACCACAGTTTAAGTACATTTTATAAAAGAAAAAAGAATAACACCTCAATTATATATATACATTTGAATGTTTCAAGTGTCTTCAATATAGGAGAATTAAATTGGCTTCTTTTATATTCAAATTCTAAAAAAAAAAGATACTATTTCCGTTTTTTATTTATTATTGGTTCTTTATTTTCGTTCCTCACTAATTTTATTTTTTATAATAGTTTGTCCCTAATTATAAATTATCACTTTTAATTCTTTTATTTGACTTAATAATATTTAGTTCAAGGAATTACGTACGGTGATAATTTTAAAAATAAAAAATCAAAATAATAATTTTCAATCAATATAAGACTACTTTAAAAATAAACTGAGTGAAGGACAGTAATTCAGTAAAAATCAGCACCAAAACAATATTTTTTCCAATTCTAAAAATCTGCTAAAAAAACAGGACACATCTTTGCTTTTAGAAGCATGACTTCATTTAATCGAAAAAAAAAATCCATGAATTTATGAACTGCATTTTGCACTAAAACCTAGGATATGGGGTTTGTGAACATGGAAGCCTGAGTTTGACCACGTAAAAAAGTGCTTCTTCTTCTTATCCAGAAGGCTTAATAATAGAGAAAAGGGTGCATTATTGGTGGGTTTATTTCTTACATTGTCATATGTCTCCCACAGTTTCTAAACATTGAAAAAATGTTTAAAGCTTCATATAATCATAGTTTGACCTTAACACAGATCAGTGCATGCTTTGGTTTGTTGTATAGCAAACGTAACATCAAAGAAAGCGCTAATCATTTGTGGATTATACATTATAGGTTTCGTGAAAAATCAGGCACTTTGAGTTGCAATTTCTTCTTTGATAATTAAAGCATATATAATAATCAAGTCATTGTTTAATTATTAGGTTTATGAGTTTTTCGTATATAAACAACTGCTTATTACTTCGTCGGTGAGAGATTCCATCCCTAAAGAATGAAAATTTCAATTCCTGTATGTTGAATTAATTAGTTAGACTTATCCCTATTGACAAGGATCTAACACAAAAGTGTTGTAGATATTACTATTTTCTTACATTTAATCTGAAAAAAACAACATTATAAGTGGATCGCATATATATTTATTATTGAATTGCAATTCAAGATGTAACCCAAGTATGAAGCCCACAAGCCTCAATGATGGACTCATAACTTAAAAAGTTTACTAGAGCTGATAAATCTAATATATAAAAATAAAATCTAAATAAAAAAAGTCTAATTAAAAAAATTTATTTTATAAAATGAGTTGAGTTTAAACTTTTTTTAAAGTCTAACTATAATTCAAAAAGCTCCAATCAATATATTTTTAATAAAAAAATTATTATTTAAAAAAAAACTTAGTGTGACATTTTGATAAAAAAAATAAAAATTAATACCCTAATTTATAAGTTATAACAATACAACAATTCATTTATATTTATAACTTATATATATATAATCTTATAAGTAATGTTAATAATTAGTTATATTATTTATTTCAAATTTTAAGCAGTTCATGTTTGATCATAATTTTAAAAAGATTGCTTGGTTCAATCAAAAAAATATAAATAAAAACTCAATTAAACAAAGGCTTAGGACTTTTTTAAAACATAAATTCAAACTCAACTTTTAAAAGTCTAACCCAATCATCAGATTTACTCAACAAATTTGCCTTACATTTTTAACTCAAATAGTGTCGAAAAACCAAACTTAACAAATGCAGATGGGCCTGTTTAAGTTCTGTTTTAAAAAATAATTTGTGTTTTTGAAAACAAAAAATATTTGTTTCATTGAACTCTCTAAATTGCTTAAGGTCAGAAATTTCTTTTAGTTAATTTCCAAATTTAGGCGTTTACTGATTACTTATTTTTAAACCAGATAAAAAAGATAAATTAGTTAAAATACATACATATTGCACTGAATAAAATAACTCCAAAAGGAATTAACCATATGTAGCAAATTAATTCCACAACGATCAAGTGCATGTTCTAGATCATTAATTTCTTCAAATAAAATATTTACATTTTTTAATTAGTACGATGGTTTTGAAAATAAGATAAAAGATTTGAAAAATGTTTGCATATATACACACACACTAAATCAACGAGAATGAGTAATAATTTTCACATCTTAAACTTCAAAATCTCCTTTAACATATTAGTCAAACTTATACTACAGGATTGCATGTGTTCATATATCTAGTGCACAACAATATATAAACTACTCTATTTGTCGCTACACAAATTTTAGAGAAAATTATTCTATTTTGCTATGTATCAATATATTTTATTTTTTTTTACTCTAAAGAATTTTTAGTTTTTGATGAGTAATATATTAATTTTTTCATTCACTTTAAAAAATTAAAAAATTCTCGATTTAATTTGTAGTTAATTAATTAAGAATTCTTAAACTTCAAAAAAATTTTATTTTAAAAAATAGTTAATTAATTTATTAATTAAATATTTTATTATTTTTTAATTGACTTAAAAAAATTTACACACTTCAATTTTTTTTTTATATATGTATAAAAAACTAAAAATCATCATATGAAAAATTAAATGTTTGATTAAATAAAATTTCTCATTGATCAAACGAAATTTCACGTTGAAAAAAATATATTTTATATATTTATAATAATACACGTCGAACACCTATAATTCACATACAAAATTTTTTCATTCCTCCCAATTATATATTTATAAATAACAGAACAATCATTATGACTAAAACAAGATTAATTTAATATAACTTTCGAACAATTATTGACATCAGTTGTTGAGATTTTGATTCACTGAATTGCTAGTTTCAATGTTTGGTTTTATATATATATATGCAGAGGGCTTCATGATTGCCTCAATGGAGTTTGAATACTAATGATATTCAAAATCTGTGTGATTTCTAGGAGCGTCCAAACTCCAAAGCTAAATCCTCCAATCTCACAAAAAGAATATTATACTTTTTAAATAAAATATTTTTTAACTGTTTGATGACTAAATTATAAATCAACAGAAGTTTTAGAATAATTTAGAACCTTGAAACACGTTAAAAAAATACTAAGTTTATTTTTAATCCAACTGACATTTGGGATGAATTTAGGATTTGATTTTGAGAGCACGAAAGTTTTTGGATTAAATATTTAAATCGAAAGAGGTAAATTCTTATACTTCAAGAAAGACGAGCTCTTATAAATTAAAAATAAAAAATAAAAAATATATGATAAAATTATATAAAGACATTTTTGTTATACTACTAATATTTTAGTTGCTCTGCTATTCTACTCAAGCCTAATTGAGAAAGGATTACAAGGTGTAAAGCAAAAAATAATATGCAGATTAAGGTATACTAATATTTATTTCATATTATCCACCATTTACGATTGTTTTTTATTTTAAATAAAAACACAGCAAGGCAAGGTTATTTTATTTGACAAAATACCCACACCTAAATGGCCCAATTGTCCCTTGGATCCATCCGTGAATAACATGTTAAGTAACAAAATGTGAAAAATCGCATTTTAAAACTCCAAATACAAGATTGAGCTATTTTAATTGCATGGATCAAACCAACCAATTCTTTTTTTTTTTTTTTTTTTTTATATAAATTAAGAGATGACTTTAACTTGATGTGTGGATAATATGTTATTTCAAAACATGAGCCACAACTCTTGCACGCTTTTGTTGATTCACTATCTCATAAAACTTGACAGCTCCCAAATGAATTAATTAACAAGTGATTAGCTCAATTACCATATATAGAATGCGATAAATAAATCCCACAAATTTTTGCATTGTTTATTTGATAATTAATCATCACCACACTCTCAAGCATCCATGCCAATTTGTTATAAACAATACTTATAATTATATCGATTAGTTGCAATAATAATTAAGGGAAACTTATATTTTTTTATTCTTATACTTTCACTCAATTTTTAATTTAATCTTTATACTTTAGAAATTCATGATTAGGTCCTTATAATTTAAATGATTTACAATTTAATCCATTACAATATTTTTGTAAATATTTTGCTATATATATATATATATATATATATAAAACCCAATGTCTACAGTTATTTTAATTTGGATTCTGTGCATTTAAAATTTGACGTATTTGGTGCATTTATACTGTTTTATCTTACTTTTTTATTTCGTAAAATAGATATTAATTTTTTATTAAAAAAGTTGTCTTCAAAATAATTAAATATACAAAAATGCGCCAAATCTCAAATACACCCATCCAAATTAGCAGTTACTTGCGTGAACATGCAAAAACATGAACTTTGACCACGAAAAGTGCAAAAAAGATGTTTTTTAATTTGCTTATTAGAAAGTCGTTCTTCAATAATAGAGAGAAAGGTTCAGCTTCAACACTAAAAGTACTTACACGTTTTTGAGGATTTCTCTGAATTTATATATATATATATATATATATATATATGCTGCGAAACGCCGTTTAGTTTGACGTAATTCGAAAAAATTGATGAGAAGAAAACCTAATTGCATGCGTTGTTTGTTTTGTTCCACAGAGAAACGTATCCTCGGAAGGCAACACAAATTATTTGTAGATATTTTGGGTAAGTTTGATAAATATAAGGTTCGCTTTTCGTGCATGCTCTTTTATAAGAATTGGAAAGTCCTTACATATATATTTCGTGCATGTAAGTATTTTAAATTTCTATCTAATCATCATGATAAACATCATTAATCAATCATGGTTTATTAAACCTTAAGACTTTATAAATTAACATATGACATACAATACACAACATTATCACTTTAGAAAAGAACTGTCTTTCTATATCTTTTCTCTTAATTTGTATGTGTGTTAATGATACATAAAGAGTGAGCACACAACCTTTAAGAAATCAGTTTTCTGATAAACATTCATAATGAAAACTATTATTATTATCCAATAACTCTCTCTTATTTGATAATTTCAAATTTTAAATCATCATATAACTACTTATTAACCACTCATATCAAATAGTTAGTTACAAATAAATATAAAAAAATTACTTTTTAATTAACCAATTGGAAATTGACTCATTTAACTATTATTTATTTAACCTATTAATTACTTTATTAATATTACTTGAGTCATTTAAGTCCTACAATGCAAACTGGGTTCAATCTACTATGTACACTTTAGGTCCAATGATTGATATTAAAATATCTAAGGGTTCACATTTAAATTTGACACACCAAAATTAGTAACTCTTTAAAGTCAAAATCTTTTTTGATCTGATAATTAAGATTTGATAACAACAAAACCTGCAATTCATACCCAACTGCAGGAAATCATAGAAAGCTTATTTATAGTCTTCCTATTTAATGGCTTTTGTCATTTAAAATATTGTTGAGCTATTTCAAAACGGATCACATGCTCTATAACAAGTGCTGTATTTGTAAGTGTAAAAAAACGACCACACGCGATCAATTTTAAACTATTTTTTACTGTATTAGTAAGTGTAAAAAAGTAATCATGTGCAATCAATTTTAAACTATTTTTTACTGTATTTGTAAGTGAGAAAAAAATGATCATATGCGATCAATTTTAGACTATTTTTTACTGTACACAGTTTTTTTGTTTGCATTGACAACCCCAGAATCCGCATTAGAGCTATTCTATGCCAACATTGATTTACATTGTCTTGGCTGAAAGCCGAACGTTAATTGCAAAAGGAAAGTTTGATATTTTTAAAACCTTAACATATTTGTACAAAAACATTGATAAATGAAGAGTTTTGGACTTGGATCTCTTACCTAGATGGGTCAAGTGGATTGGGTCCAATAAGGCTCACACCTTTCAACTTGCCACTAGAGGATTTCAGTTAAAATATTATTCAAAAGTCCACTTTTTTAAGCCACTCAAATTGCCTCTTAACAAATGCTCTAATTTATTTATATGTTATACATAATGAAATTAATCATGTCAAAAGCTAATGAATGAAATAAAGTTTGACAGAATTAGGAGTTGAACGTAGAAATTCCAGCGCGCTTTGATAGCCCAACAAGTGATCAATTGAGGATATTTATGGTCCTATGTATAAATGCATTTGCTTAATTAAATTAATTAATATAGAGTTCCATGATTTCCAGATATGGAGAAGTAGATGCCCATTGTGCCGGTAAAATTGGAGTAGTCAAAATGGGTTTAGCACATTATGTCTGACCGGTTTAATCCATCATGTTAGTGAGTTAGATTGAAAATTTTAACTTATTTAACATAAATAGATTAAACTAATTCAACTTATTTAATTTGTACATTAAACAGGCCAGCTTGACGAGTTGATAAACTTAAGAGTTTTTATGGCATTTATTTTATAAAAGGTTTAATATTTTATAGTCTCATATAGCTTTTATATTTCTTTTGTCTTTAAATATTTAATATTTGATTAATAATAGATAAAATAAATAAATTTTTAGTATTAAAAATTAGATATTTAGCTTGATGATTAAAATTGTTTATGTTTTGGATCTTTTTTAACAATTTTTTTATATTTTATTAATAAATTAAATAGGTTGACCCGCTTAACTTATATACCTTGTCTGTTTTGACAACTCTAAATAATATAGAAATGCTCAATAATTTTATCTATATTAATATTATATAACTAAGGAAAAGAATTGGCATTACTAAACTTTTTTAAAACCACACATTGTTTATACATAAATCCTTAATACTTCTTACATGTACCGTAAGAGAATGTTATATTATTTCAATATTGTCATTATTGTCTTTAACACCCATTCAGTACATTATTATAACTGGTCATCAACTTGCTTATAAACATGTCAATATTAGAAAGTATCTAAAGCTATTTGTTGATTTATATATATAAGCCTTTTGGGCTACAGTAAAAAAAATTTATATTGACTTAACTATTTTTTTAATTCATCAAAAAATGCTACATAAGTTTTTTATATGCACTATATATTTAAAGATGAAGTTTTTTATTATAAAATGCCTAAATAGAAATTTATGTGGCTCCGGATTATCTAATCATGTTTAATCTCATAGTTTGTTTGGCTAAGCATTCTATAACTTAAAAGATCATTTGCATTTTTAAACAAGAGTTTTTCTTACAAACAATCTCTGTAATTTGACATTTAATTTTTTTGGTTTTTTATAAAAAATCATTTTTGCTCTTTAAACTCCCATTCACACATAAGTAAAAAAAAGTTATTTTTGCGATGAATAAATTATATTGATGGCAAAATTCAATTTTGATATAAAAGTTTTTAAACATAAATTTTGAACATATAAAATTACATTTGACTAAAATCAATTTTGTTCAATTCCAATCTAAACACACATTTACTTTCTAAAACATTTGCCAATATTAAATTGATTCTTATATTATCAATATAATTAAAATTTGAATTTATAAATAATATAAAGTATGAACAAAAGTTTCATACCTTATTATGATAACAAAAAGGCACTAAGAATTGATGTCACACCAAAAAAAATTTCTAGTCATATTTTTCTTGATAAATACTATCAAATGGATGTATGACCATATGTTTACAAATAAGATCATACACAAATTATTTGCCAAAAATGCATAGATAATCTATAAATATTTATAAAACTAGATATATGCAAATGAAATCAATTATAAAAGGCTATTTTAACTGTATAATATCTTGATAAAATGTTACAACGGAAGAAACTTGATTTAAACCAATAATTTTAAAAATATTCATCATGATAACATGTTATAAAACTAATAAAATAATATAGCAGGAGAAATTGCAATATGTATTACTTATCTATCTTCAAATTACCAGGTTCATAAGCATTAATAAGCACATGCACTAAATTTATTTATACTTAAATCCTATTCATTACCAATACATTTATCAAACTTATACATAAAACATAATTATTTATGTACGTGAATTATAACATTATATGTTCATTGATCTAGGAACTCAAAAAGTTAAGTATCTAGAAATTTAAGATATTATGAATCATGGTAATAGAAATTATAAGTTCAATATTAATTATTTTTGTTCTCTCCGTCTCTCTTTCTCGTTTCATATTATATACCAGTTAATCCATGAGGTCCAGTTCTCAATAAAAAACGACCAAGTCTTCTTTTATTACCTTGTTGGGCCGTTGCCACTTGGTTCCACATGCGGGCTAGCCCATTAATATTTAGTCCACGATTAATACCATTATCAAGGTAAATTTTTACACATACTACGTTGGCATTTTTTTGCATACTTTTATAAAATTGAAATAATTATAAATATGAAATGAAATACACACACACACACACATTTATATATATGAATAAAAAAAATATATTATAACAAAATAAAAAAATCCAAATATTATTATATGAGTTTTGATTACATTAAAAATTGTTTTGTTAAAGATAATTTATTTTCTGTTGTGATTTTATATAAACAAATTTTATATATGTGTGTGTCTAAGATTCAGACCAAACTGCGTAGAGGACTTTTTCTTGGTTGCTTGGGTTCGCCTATTTTCGCTTACTCAAGTTTCATTCTTTCTTTGTTTCTCTTTTCAATTTTAGTTCAATTTCTAAAATTATTTGATGATATTCAATTTGACCATTCAAAAACTAAAGTTTAGGGTTTTAATTTAGATTACCTTTATGGTTGTTAAACTCGAAAGAAGGCATGAACTCATGACATATACGTGTAATGTGTATTTTTAGGAATTTTTTTGGTTAATAAATTTTTATTGAAATATTTTATCATTAGGTTAACATATAATATACAATGAGAAATTTATTCAAATGTAATTCCTATTATACTAATTAATTTAGACGAAAGTTCATATATTTCACAATTCATACTACTCAAAAATAAAGTTTTAACAAAATTCATATATAATTAATCATTCAATATAATTATTTAAGTAATTGTTATCTTTATTTTCTTAATTATATATTTATTGTAATTTTGTTTTTATGTATAACTATATAAAATTTTACAACTAATAACTATATAAATTATAATAACTTCTTGAAAAAGAAGCTTTTAGAATTTTACCCAAATTAAACGAGTCAAACTCGAATTTATAGTGAGCTTTGAGTTTATAAGTAAAATGACACATTTTTCATAGATGAATTTGTACGAGTTAATTCGACTTTACATTAATTCTGAGTCTTAAAACAAGTTTACATATTTTTCTTCGTTTATATTATAAAGCCATAGACTTAACTGGAGAGTTTAACAAGTATGATTACAATGAATAAATTTATAAATTATCTTAACTTTACATATTGTTGAGTTGTTCATCAAGTTTTAACTCTTTACTTATGAATCTTATTTGATAAGCCGAAGTACGAGAACAATTTTGAGCATCACGCCTAGCCTATCACGTGAGAAACAAATGAAAAAATAAAAAAATATATCTATTATATATAAGTAAATAATGTTCATTTAATGTGAGAGTTCTATTGATGGATAAGAAGGTTTCATTGAGTATACCATTGATTTCAGATACAATGACTTTTAATATTTCTTACACATGTATAAAAAAGTTTTTAAAATGCATAAATTTTTTGTAGTGAACAAAAAAAAAGGTTATTAATTTATATAAATTCTTTGGAGTTAATAAAAAATTAATAAATAAATTAATTACTTCTTAAATTAATAATTTTTTGAATTATGAAATTTTTTTAAATAAACAAAAAAGTCAATACATTATTTTTTAAAGTTTAAAATTTTTTTAAAGCAAGTGAAAAAATAATGAATCAATTAATCATCTTTTGAATGAGTCATCAATTTCATATTATAAATTTTATAAGTTAATTTAATTTTTTTTTTTTTCATAATATATTATTAACTTTGATTTTTTTATTGACACTTGTAAATATTATTAATTTAAAATATATTGTCATATAATAAAATAAATTAATTATATTCTAATGGCTGTACTGTCAGATAAATTAGTTTTGTCTGATTATAACTTCATGCATGCATTGAATAGAATATATTAACGTGGTAAAGACTACATTATAATATGGTAAAAAGGCCCCAAATAATAACATTGAACAAGTAATTGAATTATCAAATTTTTTGGTCATAGTAAAAAATAAAAAATAAAAAATGGTGGACCCCAAAAGCTGTAGGGTTGACCTAGCATGGCGATAAAGTTTGATGATGAGTTCACGAGGAAGGAGAAGGAAAGAGCAGAGAAAGCTAGGTGAGTTAGGGCACAAAAGTGTGGAATTAAAATGGGGAGGGTCAGTGTCTCAGGCATTTTAGTCCACTGTTCCAAATTTGGTCAGTGTCTCAGCAATGCCATGCTCGTCCTTGCCTGTCTGGTCCCACCATCAACCCAAAGCTACAGTACCTTTTAATAGTCTAAGACCTAAGTTATTTGAATATGATATCTTTTTTTTTTACTTGTTATAAAATTATTATTTTTATAATTTATTTATTAATTATTATAATGTTTAAAATAATAATTTAATATCAGAAAATATTATATTTATTTTTTTATTTTATAAAAATATTAAATTTAATGTTTCGAATTTAATATTTATGATTTAATAGAAAGAATCAATCTAATATTTTTTTATAAAATAAAGAGCTTTGATATCTTTTTTTTTCATAAATAGAGAAGTATTTTAAGTATTATAATGAATGGATAGTTAAAATAATAATTTTTCAATAAGTGAGGGATAAAAATATATTTTTCTCATTAATTTAAGAAAAAATATACGCATTAAATAACAAATTTTATTTTTTTAGAGACAGCTGATTATGAAGTCATTCTTTATTTTTAATTACTATTATTCCTGAAAGTATTTTAATCATAGTTTAGCTTAAGTAGTATATATTTTCATGATAAAATTATGTGTAATTTAGGCATTTCTCAGAAATTAAAAATGTAATTTTCATATATTAAATTAATCATAAATAATATATATAAATTATTTTTCCCACTATAAATATATTAACATATTGCTTTACTAAAATAATATTTTATGTGCTTATTTTTAGTTAATGTAATTTATTTATATAATACACTGAAATCACTTAAAAATTTGTCTAAAACATTTTTATGAAATTAAGAAGAAATTACACTTTAGTCTTTGAAAGAATGCTCAGGTGGTCATTAAATTAAGATTTACAACCTTTCCAAGAAAAAAAAATTGTAATTTAATGAACCCTTCTCTATTTTCTCCAAAGATATATAATAAACAACCCCTGTTAGTCTCAAACTTCTGCATCAATCCAAAAGCGGCAGTTTCACTCTTTATACCTGTGACAACTGCAAATCTCCATTAATATTAATACTGAATAAAATACTTTTTAGTCTCTCAGCTATTATAAATTATCATTTTAATCTTTCATTCATTATAATATTTAATATTATATTTGATTCCCACTTTTCAAAAAAAAATACTATATCTAATTTTTTGGATTTAGAGTTTAAGTTGTAATAAATGAATTAATCAGATTTAATATATTTTTTAAAAGTAAAAAATCAAGTGTCTGATATTTTTAATAAGTAGATAACTATTTTAAATATTATAATAAATAAAAAATAAAATATTAATATAAATAAAGCACTAAAATGATTTTTTGTTTTGTTTTTTGTTTTATTTCTTGAGTAACAGTAACATTGGTAGCATTATTTTTGGTTGGGCCTTGATGACTTATGCACAGAACAAAGAGCACTTTATGAGGGAAGGCATTAAATGGAAAGGCCACATCTTGAGGTTGACCTAACAATGGAGGAGGTCCCAAATGAGGGACCTGCAAAGGAGAGTGATTACATAAGACATTGCAATTATTAGGGCTTTTAGGGTTTCCTCTTCCTCTTCCTCCATTTAATGCTTTTGTGTGAATTTGGAACAAGTTGGTGCTGCCTCATGAGGAGGCAAAAATGCAACGGTCTCTAGCGTCGAAGATCCTTTTCTTGCTACGCTCATAGGCCATTGCTTCTCTTCTTTCCCTTTCAAACATAAGTGGGGAAGTATATATATATATATATATATATATATATATATATATATATATATATATATATATAATTAGTCTTTAATAACTTTTAATTTGTATAAAATTAATCTTTTTATTTAAATTAATAAAGAATTAATTTTACATAAAATAAAATTAAAAAAATACTTATTTGTTATGATTAATTGTGAGAGACGAGATTATTATAATAAAAATAAAAGAAACTAATTAATGTATATATATATATATATATATATATTTATATATATATACATATGAGATAAATGAACGTGGAATAGGAATAATTAATGGTGAAACTTTGCACATAGAAGCAAGCAAATTTAATGTGGTCAAACCGACTGGCATTCTCGTTAATATCTTCGATTAATTACGAATCCAAACTTTCTACTTTTGTTTATAAATATAGAAATCCAACAATCACTATTAAAGAATTGGGTTGATCTCACAATTTTCATTTAAATTTGAATATCAAAATCAATAAAGTTAATTTAACAATTTGCATCAAGCAAACTGCCTAATCCAACTGTATGTATTTCACTTGAGAAAATATAGAAAATTTGAATTATATTAATTATCATGTCGGTCATTTTATTTTATTATTCACTTTTTCTCTTCAGTTACTAAATTTTTAAATAATTAAACGACACATACCTTATCTATTGTCATTGCATTCTATTTTATTTTCTGGTTAACTTCCAAACGTAATCTAAGAGAATATACTTAAAAGAACTGAGGACCAACATGAACTTGAATTCACGTAATTGATATATTTAAACTTTGCATGAATGGTTGTGAAGATCTACTCATTTAAAAGAACAGTGTCTCTACTTTCTCTATTATTCTATATGAAAACATACTAATAATATTTTATTAATTAGTATATAAAAATTTTACAGAATTAATCAAACTATTGAGCACCGGAAGTCCTTACATTTACCCAATGAAAAATGATAATTAGAGAGGAATTAATATGGCGCAAGTGGAAAGATGTAACTAAGGAAGCAAAAGGAATATAAAGTGGCACAAAACTGTGAAACCGATGAAACACAATTAATGACCAAAACAAACAAATTGATGGTTCAAAATGAACTGAAATGAATTAATGCTGTTGGCAGTGAGAATGTCAGCAAAACCCAACTCTGTACATAGTGCTTCACATGTCATTCAAAGAGCGAGAGAGAGATTCCAGTTTTGAATTTAATTAAATATTTTTTATTTATTTTAAAATTACCATTTTAATATTTCATTATAATATTTAAAATAATTTTATTTTAAAAAAATATTACACTTAATTTTATATTTTTAAGAAGAATCAAATTTAACCCTTCAAATTTAAAGTTTAAAATTAAGTAAAATACACCTGTAGTCCCTCACTTTTTACAAAATTATTATTTTGGTGCCTCACTTATTAAAATATAAAAAATAATATCTTATTCAATAAAAAAATATTATATTTAGTTTTTCATTTAAAAAAATAAATATAATCCTTTAAATTTAGAATTTAGAATTTGAAAAATGACTAAATTTGATAAATTTTTTAAAATTAAAGAATTAAGTGTGATATTTACAATAAGTGAAATACTAAATATGACATTTTATAATCAATAAATAACTATTTTAGATATTTTAATAAGTAAGAAATTAATATAATAATTTTTTATAAATAAATAATTAAAAGTATATTTTTTTCATTTAAAATTTAATAAAAAACTTAAACTTGACATTTTTAAAAAAATAAAAAATATATTAAATATTAGAGTGACCAAAACAAACTCTTGTGATAATTGAGTGAAGAATAATATTTTTTTTTCTGATTTTGATTCCCAAACTACCGTCGTCCTTGCTTGCTAGAAAGTGACACATCAACCTCCTCTTTTACGTCAACCAGGTCATCATCATCATTATACCCTCTGCTCCTGTTTCTGTTTTCTTTTTCTTTTTAAAAAATTTTTAGGCACATTAATTTAGGACAAAGTGAAAAAAAGTTAATTATAACTAAATAAGTGTGTGACTGTCTGTGTAATGCGTAAATTTATGTTACATACGCACGATTCCGGTGGCTTTAAACGAATAAATACATAAATTTGAATTTATCTTTAATAATTAGTTGAGAAATTTTTTAAGTACACTTACACAATCCAAAGAGATAGAAACTTTTTCGAAGTTCTTGTTTCTAAATTTTTATAAATGTCACTCTATATAAGTTACAATAGATTATATGTTTCTATTAGTTGGATTCTTTTACTTTGAAAAAGTTTATTTTATTTTAAGATAAATTCATATACGGAGGTGAAATATTTTTTTAAAGATAACGTATTTTTTATATGACTCTCAGACTAAATTTTCTTTCACTTTGGTCTCTATTTTTATTTTTATTATTTTGATCCCAATATATATATATATATATGTGTGTGTGTGTGTACTTTTTATCTCTACCTGAACCACAAATTTTTGCTAATAATAATGAGATACGAGTATTTTATGGATCTGGCTAAATCCACCAAACAATAAGTGTCTTCCCAATATTTCTTCACTTCGTGTGGGCCATATCTGCCCATTTTTCATTATATATAGCTTCACTTTCTCCCTCATATTTTCATGGCACTGTTCAAGCAGTACTGAAATCTATTACCCTCCTTCTTCTTCTTCTTCTTCTTCTTCTCCTCCTTCTTCACAATGTCTTGTTCGCTGCAAGAGATGATTCTCTTTTCAATGGCTCCTCAACGTTGCAACATTCCAAAACCAGTGGCAATGTTGTGGTGAAGGCTATGGTGGCGATATCTCTCCTGAGCTTATCCTTCTTATACTTTTATTTTGCTTTGTTAAACCTTTGGGAGAATGTTCGAGTTTTCTTGACCTTGCAAGTCCAGTAGTTCACAATTTAGGTCAAGATTACCGTAAACATTTTCGAAGAGGCTTAACATTAAGATCTACTTATGTTTTGAGTCTTTTTTATTGTATCTCCATGTCCCACTTGAGCTACATTGTTTCCATGTAATTTATGTGTTCCGTACAAGAGATGTATATATACATATGTTTGTTATTTTCAAGCTTGAGGATACGATTTATTAAGTTATATCTGTTTAATGCCATTATTATCAAGGTTCTGTGCAACTTATAACAGTTTCAAGGTGGCTAGAAATGTTATGTCATGCATGCTAAGAAATATATATAATAGAAGGATTTAACTTTCAGTTCATGCTTTGTACTTTTCATGCTGGTTTTGGAAGGACGGAACTCTTGTTTATAATAATTTTAAGAAGAAGAGCAAGAAAGAACGGACGAACTGTTAATGTTCTTTCTTGAATTTTTATACCTGCCAAATGTTATTAGCAATAACTCTTTTTTTTTGTGTGTGCTTTCTAGCGAGATCTTTCATCCCTATGAACTCAGTTTCTCTCAGGTTTATTATGAAAAAAAGGAAAAAAGAAATACTTGTCAATGATTAGCTACACTTAAGCTCACAAACACGAAATTATGAAGGTTAATACAACGTAGTGAATAAAGCAGCTTTTGGTCACACCAACAGTTCTGGCATCAACCAAAACAACAGGCAAAAAATCACTGTCATAATCATTCTGAAAGCTTGAGTACTATCCTCAAAAGAGAGGGGTCTTTAATTAATGTAAGAGGGCACCGTTAATGTATACTTATATAGAACAGGGTTAATATATAGGGTTGTAAAAAGGGGTTAATATTCACGGATTAACAAGTTAAATGGGTTAGCCATTTTAACTCATTTAACCCATCTTGACCAAAAAATATAAATAAAAGTTTGTAAAATAAAAAGGAATCCAAAACAAATATTGAATATTGAATATTTAAAGACAAAACAAAAATAAAAGTTACCCAAGACTATATAATATTGAACCTTTTACCAAAAAAAAAAAAATCCTACAAAACCTCTTAAATGGGATAACATACCAATTTACCAAACTGATCTGTTTAACTTATGAGTTAAGTAAATTGAGTTAATTTAATTTACTTATGTTAATTGAGTTGAAAATTTGTAACTCAATCCATAAAAATAGTGGGTTAAACAAGTTCATCTAGTGACTTGGACTCATTTTGACAATTTTATTTAAATTTTTGTAAAAAACAATTTTGGTTTGGCTATTGGGTTTTCAACAAAATTGAATTATATTATATTCATGTGATAGAATCATAACAGAAAGAGAGCCTATAGGAATATGTCTCCTAATATGGACAACTATTGAAAATATGTATGGTCAAAGTGTATAAATTTTCCTTCTTCCAAAACAAGCATACTAATAAAAAAATTGCTGAGTCCTAATAGGTTTTATTGTATTTATAGAGAGCATTGTTTGTAATTTTTTAGTATGTAATCACTCTTCACAGATAGTGACTTTTTAAACTTCAAACCCTATTTTCTCAATTTCCTTATCCCATATTGTTTTTAACAAATTTAAAGAGTGATTGCTATGGAGTTATAATGATGTAGAGCTCCAAGATTATGAAGAACTCAAAACTCTTGTAACACTTAATATGGCAAGAACATGAAAAGGAATGAAATTCCTAACCTATTGAACTCCAAATGACATATGTAAATATAAATGCAAATGCTAGGTTGATTAGAAATAAAACAAATTTGCCATAAGAGATTACTTTGATAAGAATCAATTATTGTTGGAATAAAATAAGACAAAGTATCCTCTCCTATAGATAATTAGTCAAGCGAAGAAGAAACTCGAGCTTCTTTTATTAAACATAATCTGATCTCATACAAAAGTGAATATGAGTATTTATAAGCCAAATAGAAGATCAAACCGAAATAATAGACCTAAAAAACCTAAGAAACAACATAAGCCTTCAAATGAAGCCCAAATAAAGATTAATTTTCATAAACGATTGGGTCTTCCTACAATTCATAAACTAAAGCCCAAAATATCTAATTTTCTGACTTAAAATAATTAACTAAACATATATTGAATTCTTGTAGTAGATCTGGTCCCATTTGATTATCTAAAGTCCTGTTGGCCTTCATAGAATCTTGATCTTTCATATGCTCTAATATTCTTCCTAAATAATTTTGGAATGATTCTTTAATCTTTTTGGCTCTCAATTTTGTAATTGGTTATGGGAGTAAAGCCAGTTCATTTTTCATGCCTTTACACCTTTTACCTTTTGTATTCACATCATATAATGAGTTTTTCTTAGAATGATATGATCTTTAATCAAATGTTGATGTTGAATATTCTTTGATCCTTCTTGTTCCTTTCCTTAGTTTTGTATTGATGAACTTTGGCATTAGTGTCTAATGCGAATTCACATCTATATTATGGGAAGAGGGCAACATGAGAGTAGCAATTGGTCATGTTTTTCCCAATAAAAAATTTAAATGAGCATTTTTTATGTGACTTCATCCTCTTCCAATGCAAATTTAAATGGTATGAATCGCTAACATTGATATATCTCTAATTGTAGCTCATATTTGTTATCACATGGCTAAATATTACATGATTTGTTTTGGATCTAGCTACAAGTAATGTTGCTAATCTTGAACTATTCTCTTTGTAGCAATCAATAAGCAAGCTCAAATATATAACATGAAGAAATCCACAAGGAGTATAAAATTTAGGAAGTAGATGAAGAAAATGAGAAAAGAGATAGAAGTGAAAGCATGCAATTGCATTGTATTGCTTAATCAATCACTTACACTATATGAGCTACTACATGTACATGGACACAGGGAGCACTCAAGTAGAATGGTACAACTTGATGTAGTAAATCACATGAACTACTTAATTAACAGATTTAGTTGAACTGAACCACTTCTTTAACAAAACTTAGAGTAGTGTGTGTGTGTATGTATGGGTCTAGGACAAATTAACACCTAAATTGGACTGAGTTCTGAAAAATTTATTTACACCTAATTAAATTCAATATGGATGATACAAGCATATACTCATTGGGTCTGAACGTGTTGTGCATCATTTCTTAAGTGGAGAGAATTCACATACCTAACTCATCATTATAAAATAGTAACTCATTAAATTACATCATACAAATTATATTTTCTAAAAAAATATATAAAAGTATAGTTTTGATGTCATATAACATTTGATAAATTTAAGCATGTTCCCAAATCATAACACATCATTATTTGGCTTTGGTATGACTAATCATATTAAATTAGATTGTGTAAGTTTATATAATGTAATTTACCTTTATGGTACACACATTGTATTTGTAGATTTCTAAAGAAAGTCTCTAATTTTATTCGAATGAATATTGTTGTGTGAATTATAGAGTAATTGGCTTGTTTATATAGCTAGTTACAAGATAATGATACTCATCCTAAACAAAAATTTAATCTTACAAAATTCCACATCCCTCTTAATAGGGATAACAATAAGCTCCTACAAACTAAGAGCCTTTATCTTGACGCTAACAAGTATAGGGAAATAAATAAAAAATAAAATTAAAAAAAAATGAACAAGTCACATGGTGTGACTTTTAACACTTCCCCCAAGCTAGTGAATAGATGTCTATCATTTTTAAATTGTCACTCAATTGTTCAAACTTCACCCTAAGTAAAGCCTTGGTCAACGGATCTGCAACTTGATGTTGTGAATGAGTGTAGGTGAGTTCAAACATCTTTGATTGAAGCTTTCCTTTGATGAAATTTTGATCCAATTCAACATGTTTAGTCTAGTAATAATGTATTGGATTATTTACTATGTTGATAGTAGTCATGTTATCATAGAAAACTTATATTAAGCTGCATATAGATACCTTGATTTCTTCAATAAGATTGTTTAACTACAAACCTTCACAGATGTCAGGGGATGCATAACATTCTACGTCAACATTACTTCTAGCTACAACTGATTGTTTCTTACTCTTCCAAGTTACGAAATTACCCTATAAGTAAGTACAATATCATGTGGTTGATATCTTGTTTGCTACTAAGCTAACCCAATTAGCATTATTGTATATCTTCACACTTCTATTACTTCCCTACATAAAGAAGATGCCTCTCCTTAATGTTCTCTTCAAGTACCTTGGAATACTATAAATCTAGATTCATGTGTTCTTCTATAGGCTTGTTCATATATTGGTTTACAACACTAACGAAAAAGATATGTTTGGTCTACTATGCAATTGGTATATTAGCTTCCTTACCAGTTGCTGATATCTTCCAAAATTAACTAGAAGGCTGTTATTCTTGAATCTCATTTTTGAAATTAATCTCCATAGGGGTTTCAATTGGTTTGCACCCAAACATCCTTGTTTCTTCTAGGAGATCTAACGTGTATTTTCTTTGGGAAACGATTATCCACTTCTCAAACCATGCCCTTGGTGATTGTTTAAAGCCATATAAGGATTTGAAGAGTTTGCACACTTTGTTTTTCTTTGCATTACTACTCTAAGGTACTTCCATATATATGTCTTTTTTTTTCCAAATTGCTATTCAAAAAGGCATTTTTAACATTAAATCGATGGAGTTCCCAATATAAGTTAGCAGCTACAAATAAAAGAACTTTAATAAAATTGAACTTAGCAACAAGAGTAAATATTTCTTGATAGTTAATTCCATGGGTTTGAGTCAACCCCTTGTGATAAGCATCATGGTGACAAAAGGGTTGGCCTAGGCTAAGTAATTTTATCATCTTGATAATCAATTACTCGTTCTATAGCCATAAAGCTTCAAGCAACTCTTGTTAAGCACCTTAAAGAGTATTTGACCCACTTAGAGCCTAAACCTAGACACTACATGAAGCCTAAGTCCAAGTATAGCAATCTAATAATGTGTGATAGAATAAATGAAGTTTGAAAAATCAGCCTTGCATGACAAATAATTATGGATGAATTTCTAAAGTATTTTATTTAAATTAGGTATGTTTTTATGTTGCAATTAATATCTGTGTAGAAAAACAAGATACGATGGATGTTTACTATTTTCTAGTTTGATTGTCATTATTAGTGCTATTTTTTTTAATTCTGATTATAATTAGTGAGTCCATGGAATTAGGTGAAACATTTTCCCATGCCATGAGAGTTGTTATTGGCTATAAATTACCAAGTTGTCAATGTGAAATTTAGCTCTTAATGCTCTAAAAATTGCTTAGCTTTTTATGTGTGAACTTCTTTAAACTTTTTAAACTTAGTGATGAAATTATCCCAGATTCTTATCATTCTTTGAATCTAGAATGTGTGAAATTAAGCCTAGTGTTCATGAGTGTGACATGCAAACTTATCATTCAAAAGTATTTGTTCTTATATTTCTTTTTAATTTGCTTGTATTTTGGGGATTTTTCAAATCTGAACTCCTTGAACATCACCTTGGCTATTAACCTAGACTTATAGCGATTTATGCTTCCACCTGGATTATAATTGATAGTAAAGATCCATTTACACCTGACTGCTCTTTTTATCTTAGATAAATTAGCGATAACCTATGTCAGTTTTTCTCAAAGGCAATAATCTTCTCGAGGATAATAGTTCTCCATTTTGGACTGCTTATGGCTTCATGTATATTGTAGGGTATTCTCTCATGAGACAAGTTAGCAATGAAAGTGCAGTATTCAGGAAAGGGTTTATCATAGGAGATGAAATTATCAATAGGGTGATGGGAACAAGCTCTTACCCCTTTTCTCAATGCAACTTGCAAATCTAACTAGGAGCGAAGTGTATATAATTTCTAGCTCAGGAGAATCAATAGTGATGGGTGAAGGTTGCATTTTGCAATGTGCCTCATTCTTCAGCACTATGCCCCTGAATGGGTAAGATGGCAAAGTATGGTTGAGTCTCCAAGATATCCATAGTGAAATAGACTTTCATTTTTTATTATAGGGGTCGGGTAATATTTTTACCCATCCAATAAATACACACTTAAGGGATTGACTTCAAGCTTGTCAATTATATAGATGAAGAACGGAGTTGCATCCAAATATTTTGGAAATCTAGTGGCAGTGACATGAAATCTTTTACTAAGTTTTTCTAGTGGTGTGGTGTGATTCAACGGCTTTGAGGGCATTTTGTTAATAAGATAATTGGTTATAAGAATGACTTCCCCTCAATAGGTTGTAGGCGTATTCAAGGCAATCATTAAGGCTCTAGCTACATCTAATGAGTGTCTATTTTCACTCTAAGGTATTCCTTTTTATTGAAAGAAACATTAGCTAAAACCTTAGCTAGTCCTGGTAAATTTATGAAGCAACTAATTTAATATACCAATTCTAATAAAATCATTCAGAAATAAGAGTGAAGACCATCAAAAAAATGATTTCATTGAGATTAATATACTAAATCAATTATCATGTAAATATACCAAGACTATCTAATATTTTTTCCTTTTCACTTTTAGATATCTCATTTTGTTGTGGGGGTGTTCACACATGTGCAACACGCATTTAATATTAAGAAAAAATTGACACACGTATTTTACATATTTAATATATTTTTTCAATAAGAATTATGATGTGCAGATTTTTTTTGGAGTATACAATGTAGAATCAAATTATTAAAAATATGGATCTTATATTTTACTAGGTCTTCTCTATAAGCTTATTGGTAATATCACGTCAAGTGAACCTTAGAGAGTTGGCTGATAATTCTATTATAAACCAATTTTTAAATTGATAATTGCTTATCATAGTCCAATGAACTTACTTTAAAATAATGTTATTTCGTTTCAAAATATGAATTAAAGGATGCATTTTGATTCATAAGTACAACAAATGACAAAGACCAAAGAATTGTCCAAAAGATACCATCAAGTAGCTACGGCGCCTCATTATTTTCTGAGAAATAATTCTTATTAAGGTTTTAGTACATTGCCAACTGCAAAAGTGTTGAATAGATTTGAGTTACAGACATTTCCCCAGTTTTTAATATATAAGCTTTAGCTGTTATATAGATATATATATATATATATATACTTCAAATTATAAGAAAGCAATTCTATGCAGATGATTTCGCTTGTACAAAAGCAGGGACTACTGTCGTGAAGATGAATTTAAACTAGGAGTACGGGGTAAAGTCTAAAGCAACTAATTTTATAGGTAGGAACTCATTCAATTTCATAATTTATTTCCTCTGGATTGAGCACTTGAGTGAATGCAATCTAAAAGCAACAACATCAAGATCAATATATTCAAGCGGTTCAAAACCAGAAAATCAAAGATGGGGGTACATGCATTGAACTCAAGTACTCAATTATAGGCTGATTAAGGTATGAGATGTAAACTGAGCAGTTGCAATAGCTTGTGCATCGTTCTTCAAAACTATTGTTTATAAATTGCTTTGAATATACAATTTAAGCTCTCTATAACCTACCATATACACTTAAATACTATGTACAAACAAGAAATGGTACAAAGAAAGCAGGGAAAACGATAACATATTTAAGCTCCCTATAAACTACCATATTTCCTTGCATGTTCAAGCTGCAAGAACCAGCACTTTGATGGTCCCTTGACTGTTTGCAGTTAGTATGGTGGGGCTATCGCTCTTCCAGCATACAGCGCTAATGAAGTAAGATCCTGCCTCATCTTCAGCATCATCCGTATCAGGTGAACCAAATCTATGCCAAGTCACAGGCTTGGAAATTTCCTGCAAAGGGACTTGACTTCAGTTTTGTTCAAAGAAAATGCAAGGGAAAGTGTCATGTATAACCAGACATAACAAACCTTGTGGTAGACAAACACTTCATTTGTTTCACTGCCACAAGCAATGTAGTCGCTGTTTACCGTGAGACCAACAAAGTTTTTCTCATTTGTGTGGCCTCTGAAAGTACGAACCTATGCACACAAATTGAAAGTTCACCCATTTATTATCGCAAGTCATCCATTTAAATGGATCATGAAATTAAAGAATTTTATAGTAATTGACATCCAAAATGATAGCCCAAGTCAAAATAATTGCATCTGTAAGATCAATCAAAGTACATAACCACATTATTAAGCAATGGGCCATGAAACCCGAAAAATTAATCCTCCACACCATAAATTGTAATAAACATGAAAATTAAGATCGCTGCAATCCTTTACAATATTACCTGGATGGAGGGTATCACTCCAGCTTGAAATTGACAAACAAGTAGATGTGACTATGAGAAGCTCAGACTAGGAGTTATGCTGGGGATGGCTAGCCAAATACCATCAATATACCACTACTTACTTTAGTATTCTGTCAGCCTACGCTATTTTGTAATCTACTTTGGCCTGACCACTAATTTAAAGTTGCATAATGTCACTGAGCCACTAATTTAAACCCCTCATTGAATCAGAACTTGTACAAGTTTCTTTGCATATACTCCAAGATTGTTACTTTTCTTAACATCATGGATCGATAAAATTATCAACCAATATCCGGACACCTACTCTAAATTATCTAAACAAACTTAACAAAAAGAAGAAGACCACAAAAGCAGGCAGGGATAAATAAAAATTAACTAGGGCAGATTACACCATTGTAATGCCAGTTCCAGAACAACCTTGACGCTCAACCAGCAACATGTAAATTTCGGCCAAAAAAAGATCTGCTACACATAATTTACTCACTGAAGACAAATCCACCCACCCCCCACACCCCACCCCCACCCCGGGAAAAAAAATTTCTTTAAAAAATCATATATATATGCCACCAAGTTTGGGCAGCTCTCTTTCGTCCCAGGGCTAAGTGACAAAATCTAGTCTATTTCAGTATCACCATCTGTTAACTGGCCAGGTTCCTGCTGCAAAAACTAAAATTGTAGAGGTATGACTACAACGATGCGGAAGCTACAGGGGCACAAAATAATGGCTAAGCAGAAGTGCATGGAAACATATGACTGTCTCAGCCTGTTGCAACTCACCACTTAAGCTTTTTCAAACAATCTTCACTCAAAAGTTTAGAGCTCAAGAAGCACAAAGTCTTGCACACTGAATGACAGGCATTCCTTCATCACATACAATAAATTTAACACAAATCTATTTCCTCATTAAGTACTTTTTTCAGTAGGCACCAAATCGTAGCCAGTAAGGATGTGACAAATCCAGCAAAGCTGGAGAAAAGAAAAGACAATAATACAGCTATAAATGAAAGTCATATAAAGACCACAGGAAATGAGCAGCTTAGAAAAGTTGTGCCAGTGAAAACAAGCAGAACACTATCAATTTATCACTGCTTACAGAACCATTTTGTCTGGGCCTATGCCAAGATATAGAACCATATTACAAGAATTATGTGAAACCCGCAAACAGGCACCAAAACTCAGCCCCTAACTTCTAGAAGTTCATATGAATACACTAATTAATTCAGAATTTTTAATAACATATATTGAAAACTCTGTGTCCACCAAGGACAGGATTCCAACAAAGTATATAATTATACAAGAAAAAAAATTGTTAACGAAAAAAAACCCAATAAAAGAGGCAAGAGAAAAATTAATGGGGATTACAACTAGGTAAATTATCTTCTTCAATTCAAAGTTGCCAATTATTGGCCACCAAACTTGATGCTCACCAAGCATCATGTGCTTGCCTCAACAAAAAGACAGCGTAAAGTAGTTGGATTGGGATATGCCTGGGCGTAAATACATCCTACTATCTCCTCTGAAAATTGTTCCGAATCTAAAGCACCATGCTGAATTCACGAGGCCATAAAGCATTCTATATATATATAATAAACCTGCTGCAGCATGGTAAATTACCCCGTTAAAATGCAAGTTAACAGGGGGTAAGCTTCTTTACTATGTTTCAGATCTATATTAAGGTCTTGAAAAATTTAGATGAGGACCACATATAAAAAAGATTCTGAAAAAGCCTTTCATCATTTCTGAATCATTCCCCTCTCCCAAAAAATAATTTAGATCAGACCTTAAAAGAACTCTACTTCATAAGTGACACAGTCAGACAGATAGGATCTCAACCTCTTAAATTTCCCCTTCCACCTTCCCTCAATTTTTCCTCTCACAGTACTGTCACGGTAGTTAACAGCTGTGGCTGAATAACTGTGTCTCACCTTAATGGCCACAGAAGTATCACCATACAATGACCATGACAGATAAACAAGACACTAATATTGGATGGCAAGGTTCCTTCTTCTTCCTTTTGTTTTTCATCTTCTGGGCAATTGTTCATTACATTTAGCAATTTGGATTGTATCACCACAGTCCAGTTTGTGGCTTGAGGAGAGGTCAAGGGATCCTTTCTTTTTCATTCTTGTTTCTTTTGGCCACAGGAAGCACCTGAAGAAATTTACTTCTTTGTCTATATGTTTGGTTGAAATTATTTCTTGCAGGCACTAAACTTCTGGCATGTGGGCAGGCTATTGATAAATTAGCAAAGAAAGCACAATAATGATACAATCACAGGCATCTATGCATAATGTAAATTAAGTTAAATAAAAAGCAAAAGCATTTGTGAAACTACTTTGATTATATTACTCACCGGTAAATTCTCCTTCACATCCCATAATCGCAATGTGCTATCTGTTGATGCAGATGCAAGTTCATTGTTAGACAAAAATTTCACATATGAAACAGCCTTTCTGTGCCCGTTGAAGACATGGAGTGGACGGCTAATATTTCTCAAATCATAATAATGAATGTGATGGTCTGCTGAACCAACCTGTAAATGTAAAGATTGCATAGTACAAGCTATATTAGTCTTCATAGTCTTAATAAGCAGGGGCATATGTGATTCCTAATAAGATCATTATTGATGAATTTGCATACATGCAGGTGATACCTCAATTCTAAAATTAAGAGACTAAAAATGCAAATTTTAGAACACATATACAGGCAGACAAAAATGCTAACCACGAAAATTTGACTTATATACAGTGCATGCAAGCTCTGTTAACATGGAGTTAAACACACTGTTTGTTCAGTAACGATGGAACACTTTGGCTCCATGCTAAAAGGAAGAACTGTTTCATTCAAAAAATAAAAAGGTAATAACATAATTGTGAGAAATAAGGAGAACCGAACTTAGAGAGAAAAAGGAAGGGACAATAAAAAAACATATTTTATTGACAGGCTCAGGGACTGTGCGCATATAAACCTAACCCTTCATCCTCTATTAAATTCTATACTAATACAACGACCACACAAAGATACTTAAACCTTTTACTTAGAGTGCTTTACAAGTAACTCTTTGTTAACCTACATAGACTTTTCTAATCCTTAGTACCTCTTAACAATAGTGTATAGCTTCGAAATACCAAGCAAGATAACATGCTGCTGAATGAAAAGTTTTCAAGGTACTGAATGAATGGGATCATTTGAAATGCATTAACATCAGACATTGTCTTCTAAGTGAATAAAAAGTACATACAGCAATGTAATTTCCGGATCCAGGATTATACTTGACACAACATATGTTTGCTTTCATGTCTATGTTGAGGACACTGGCCTCCTGCTTCGTGCACCAAACTTTAACCTGCTCATTGGAAAGGCACACATTATAGTTGGTATATGCACCCTTAAATATACATATTCAAAGTAAACTAAGAGTTAAAGGATTCAACATTTGATAATTTAAAAGCCATATTGATGGGCCCAGCCCAATTACAAGGAAATGGGGTAAGGTTTATATGAGAGCAGTGAGCTGGAATGGAAGTTGGCGGGATGGAGAAGTCAGCTGAATAATATGTCTAACTAACTGGGACACGTGTCCTGTCATTAGTGCAGAGAGAGAAAATTATAGAGGATTCGTTAGGAGGGAAAGGCATGAAATTAGCTTGATTGTGGGAGAGTCCAGGCCTCTCGAATGCTTGAGTAGTTTGTTGGTTTACTTTCATTTCCTTTGTTGCGCTGTATACTTGGATTCCCAATTCTCTGGGCAATCCGCTAGTTTCCTCATAAATAATACAGTATACTTTCAGTCTGAGCTAGGTTCCCGTCACATTATCTCTGGTTGCAGGAATTCTACTTTATCAGTATTATTAAAATTAAATAGAAGAATATATTTCATCATGCTATTCCTCAAAATCTGCTAAACCCAACAAATGAGTCATGTAACACATAAAATCACCATAGCTTAGATAGGATTAAAATCTCACTCCACCTCCAGTTCCCAAATTGCACTTGCATTGCATGTCCATACAATCTCACAACCAAGTCATGCTAGTATTTTTTTTTTTTCATTTGTTCCTTTTCTAATTACATGAAAGACAACATTAGGCAAGGACAGAAAGATTAAATAGTCTGAGAGTTTCTTGCCAAGTGCCCCAATGATCAAGGTCATAAGCATTTTGTAAGACAACAATGACAAACATACACAAGCTAGAGAGAATGAGAAGGCCCATAATATGGCAAGAAAATTTCGAATTTGACCAAACACAATGCATAGAAAATAATAAACTACTGCTTACATAGATTTTTATAATTAGAAGTATATGATAAAAGACAGTTTATTATTTATTGCTCAGAAAGATAATTCACGCATGATCTTCATTGCATAACTTTGAAGTTGAATGTTCTGGATTACCTTACAATCATCACTCCCAGAGACCAGCATAAAGGGATCAGTTCTTGAAAAATCAACACTCCATGCACGCTTTTCATGCTCTTCATACTCCATTAAACTCTGCCAAAGGAAAATAATACACGAGTAACAAAGTGAAACATTAATTGTTATTACTTATTAGTCAAGTCAAACTGATACTAATTATTTCAAAGTTACCTGCCGAGTGGTTACATCCCAGACAGTTACAATTCCTTCATAATCACTACTAGCTATGTGGTTCTTTGCAAATTTGTTCCAACTCAAGCAACTAAGTTTTGAGCGTGTAGACATCTCCACCACAGGACAGTGTGCATCTGCGGGTTCATTAACAACCTGGAAAGCAATAGCATACAAAATTATTATCCTCATTAACATTATTTTCTGACTGGACATCAAGACCATAGAAAGGAAACCCTCACTATTAACTTTAATAAAAAGTCCCACAGTAGTCATATGAAAAATTGAGGCAAAATAACACATCACGCACCGTATCGACTCTTGCTATATAAATAGCCATCCAACAATTACTAAAGCCCCAATTGATTATCTTGGAATTTGGATATATAGGTGAACTATGTTAACAAAATTTAACAAGGAATATTGTGAATCAAGTAATTTTCCAGGTGATGGCTATTAAAGAGTCAAATAACTCATGTCCTGTTCTCTACTTCTTAAAATTTATCATTTCATAATGATATATGATGCTACCATGTGATCAATAGTTAGACCAAGTTGAAGCATCACCAAAGGTTTAATATCAATCTAAAGAACGAAAACCAGAACTAATTACAAAAATTAAAAGGATGCCCATCATACCGCAGAGAAGTCAAAAACTTTTATACGTCGTGAAACTCCAGCAGTAGCAAACAACTCATCATCACGATCAAACTCAATGCTGCAATATACATGGTAAATTCAATAAGTAGTTAAATATAGTACTCAAGTTTTTCTTCAAATACAAATATAAATGTATGACATGAACAGTTTATTCCATCACTGCAGTTTATGCTGTCTTACTCCTGCCATTAGATAATGATAGGATGAGGGAAAGTACATCAGGTACAAATGTACAAAGTATGAACTTTCATAATGCCTAATATTCTCATATGCAGATAATCTTCATATAGACTTGTGTACGCATGGAGAGAGTTTGGGTGCCAGTAAGACCAGCATGAAACAGTCACAATACCAGCAGGCCAAGACCAAATTACTTGATAATCATAAATATGGCAACAATGGCATCACATAATAAATTTATGTACATGTTTATGTAGATGCATATTCCTTTTAAAAAAGGCTACGGCATGCATAAGTCTACTTTTAGATAGTCCCTTTAAAAAATATATTAAAAACAGAAAAAAAATCCAGACATAGAAGAATGAAACAAGGTTACTGGAAGACAGGCTCATAAAAAGTTATTTCTTTATCTCGTGTCTTACTTTTCTTAAACAAAGTTCAGGGTTGTTAACAAAGCTACACACTTGGATTCTAATATAAACTCACAAAATAAACTATGACTTCCACAAGACATCCAAGACAATGAGAGATAATCTAAAAAATAATTAAAAAGTAAAAATTTTCGAGAGACAACATCCAAGCCTCTCACATGTCCTTGGAAAGTTGAAAGCCACAAGACCAAACAATTCTTCCAATGCAAAATTTGTACCTACGTAATGTGTGCTACACATATCAGGTCTATGTAGGGCAGTATTGGCAAGGCGCCATATCATCTATAAGCTTTACTAGCACTGTATCCTTTAAGGCTAGATATATTCTCGGTAACTAAATATTTGCATATTTTAAAGGAAACTTTTCAAAACATTTATATATTATCCAATGGACAAAAGGTAGAATCTATTAGCCCAATCTATGCAGTAACATTGTTTAACCATTCCATTTTAATTGAGTAGTTTTGTCATAATTATCACCATATTATTGTGAAAATGTTCACAATAATTAACCTTGGACAATGTCTTGAAGAAAAATGAATTGATAAAAACAGACCACACCTAGGGTCAGCCTGAACCCAGAGAAGGAGATATTCAATCTGAAAGGGAAATAAGCAAAGAAATTTTCTTGAATTAAATTGTTTAATATTGATGAGGGGGAGGAAGAAAAATAGGTATTGCTTGAGCAATACTGAACATGGGTTGGAGTTTCATGCAGACTGTAACGTAATGTCTCCAAAGGAATAAGCTTGTTGGCTCATTTCTCTCATCATTTGGATCAAGAGGTTAATGGCAGCAAATTCTATACAAAAACGCAAGAATCCAAGTTATAAAGAGGTGCCTTTGAAAAGAAGGGATGCATTTTATCATATTTGATGCCAAAGAAGAGAAAACCAAAAGCATATGGAAAATTGGAAGCTAAAACTTGAGTTATCCTCCAACTATTAGTGTGTCTAATGACCATAGTGAATGAGCCACATTTTTTTACTGTTCTGCACATTTAATAGTTAACGAGCTCAAGATTGACCAAACAAAGGGGGCTAATTATTAATACTGAAAGAAAATTATCGAGCTATTTGAAGCAGTGGTCATGGTTGCCAAAATCTATATGTAAATCTTCAAACCATGCTATCCCAAATAACCCCAGCAATCCTGATCCCCTGAAAACATGAAATCTTCTCAATCCTCGACAGTATATTGACTAAGAATGTAATCAATCCTCTGACTATGTATCTGGGGCATTTTTCCTCTATTGGTAGGGATCATTTGGTGAGGAAAGAAAATCATAAACTTTTCCCAGAACCATAGTGATAGTACACTTTTACAGCCTCCTCATCCCCAATTTGTTCAGCCTTAGACTTCATTTGTTGAAGGATGCAATGAGAAATCATAGCATTATGTCTTTCCATTTGAAGAGAATAGCAGCATTAGCAAGGGACATTCAGCCAAGGAAGGACAAGCTTTTGAAGCTAATAGGAAGTGGGGTGTGGTTTTCACTTTCTCTGCATTCCTTATTTTCATATTTTCAAGCCTTGCATAGCAACTTCTTGAGTTCTTCTTATTGTCATGCCGCAAAGTGCCATCCCTATTACCATGCTTCAGATCATTTTTATTTATAATGTATTTTGCTTAAGCAGGTGAAATATAATTCTGATACAATTATGCTTAATTGTAACTGTTAAATTAGAGCCCTAAGCCACTAGTTTAGTGGGCTTAATTAAAGAGCCCAATATTGATTTATTTCTATTTATTTCAAATTTTGAATTATATCTTATGTGATTAGATAAAGATTATATTATCCCTAGATTGTAGGGATTCCCATAGATTATTTGGATTATGATTATGATTAGGTTTTTATTGAACACTTGTATATATACTCTACTTGTACAACAAATAGAAACAATATAATACTACTCTCTGACTTTCCACATGGTATCAGAGCCTTAAAAAACCTAGGGTTTGCTGCCTTATTCTGCTTTACTCAGCTCTTCTCAACCTAAACCCTAAATTTTTCCTCTTTTCCCAAATTTTTTTTTGGGATCTCTCATCCTTTCCAACGCTGCCCATCCTAGATCTCCACTACCCACTTATCCCTAGCCTACACGCATCCCACTAACAGATCAGAGGCCGCCGATCAGCCAGTTCCTGGTTGTCCGTTGCCGACGGCCGTCGTCACGCGCCTCCACACGCCAACGCGTGACTCTATTCACTTTCCAACATGTCAACGTGTGTGGGAGCATGAGCCATCCTCTCTGACCGGCGTTCTTCACAGAGTCAATCGCCACATATAACCCGCTGTTCTGCTCATTATTTACCATCCAAATAGCTCCCTCTTGACTGCTTGTTTGCATTATCCTACCCCTTTACCTTACTATGTCCAAAACAACACAAACTAGTGAGCCCTCTCCTAATTTGCTTCAACCAGATTTGAATAACCCTAGTGCTAGTGAGCTACAAAATATTCAGGTAACCTACCGATTGAATGGACATAATTTTCTAAAGTGGTCTCAATTTGTTCAAACCTTCCTCAAAGGTAAAGGCAAATTAAGCCACTTGTTGGGTGAAGGACCTTTTAGGAATGACCCCAAATTTGCAGCTTGGGATAAACAAGATTCCATGGTAATGTCATGGCTTCAAAAGTCCATGGTTCCAAAGATTAGTAACACAATAATGTTCCTTGGTTCAGCAAAGGATATTTGGGATGCAATCCATCAGACCTATTCAAAGGTCAATGATGCTGCAAGAATATATGAGTTGAAGGCTAACATAAGGGCTACTAAACAAGGATCAAAATCTGTGACAGAATATGCTAATATGTTATCGGGACTCTAGCAGGAGATTGATTACTATTAGTGCATATAGATGAAGTGTAGTGAGTATGCAGTCATGTTGAAACGGTTTATTGAAAAGGAGAGAATATATGAATTTCTTGCTAGTCTCAATGTGGAGTTTGACCCAATACGGGTGCAAATTCTTGGCAAAAACTTACCATCACTAAATGAGACTATAGCAATTGTTCGAGCTAATGAAGGACGAAGGAGTGTGATGTTAGAGAACTATGGAAGTGTTGATGGATCCACCATGATCACCACAACACCTGGATGCAAGGAGGATAGGCCACCTAAGGATAATCAAAAAAAGAAGCCCACAAACACGGATGCTGAATTTTGTACCTACTAAAAGAGACATCGCCACACTCAAGATAAGTGTTGAAAGGTAATTGGCAAACCAAAACAACTGAATAAAGGCCATCTAAACCCATCTCAGAATTTAGTAAGGAAGACATTGACAGATTGAAAGGTTTGCTAGGTTCTCTTGAGAAATCAATTTCTCCCAAAGGTACTTGTTCCCTTGTATTCTCAGGTATATCTTCACCTCTTGTTTCTAATGTAATGACGAGGAACTCATCCGTATAGGTAATTGATTTAAGAGCTATTGATCATATGGGCTTTTCACATAAACTCTTTACCTCATATAAACCTTGTTCCAGTTTTAAGAAGATAACCACTACAGATGGCTCCACGACCACTGTAGCTGGAATTGGAGGTATCCAATTGAATACACTGACACTTAAAGATGTTCTTCATGTCCCCACCTTACTTATCAATCTTATTTCTATTTGCAAAATCTCTCAAGATTCACATTGTCAAATAACCTTTTTTTTCATCTCATTGTGTTTTTCAAGAGCAGAAGACAAAAAAGATGATTGGGTATGCTAGAGAATAAAGAGGCCTTTACTACCTGGATGACCAACTTTCACTATCCAGATCCCTTTTCTCTAAGTTAGCCATGTCAAACCAAGAAAAAATTTGGTTGTATCATAGGCGATTAGGTCACCCATCATTCTGAGTTGTCAAGTTAATGTTTCCCTCTTTTTTCAAAAATTTAGATTTCGATTCCTTTCATTGCAAAGATTGTGAATTTGCCAAAAGTAAACATGTATCTTTTCCTAGTAGCAATAAAAGAAGTACCCTTCCTTTCACACTTGTCCATAGTGATATATGGGGCCCTTCTAATATCCCTAACATTTTTTGTGCGAAATGATTTATATCTTTCATTGATAATTACACGAGAGTAACCTAGGTTTACTTACTAAAACAAAAATTTGATGCTCATACTATTATTCCCAGTATTTTCAAAATGATCCAAAATCAATTTAATACCTCAATTAAAAAATTTCAGCCAAACAATGCTAGGGATTACTTTAATCAAAACCTAATGTCTTTCTTTCAAAGGGAAGGTGTAATTCATGAGTCTTCTTGTGTGCACACACTCCAACAAAATGGGGTAGCTAAATGAAGAATGGGTTTGTTACATAATATTACCTATTCCTTTCTCTTTCATAAAAACGTGCCCAAGAGTTATTGGCGTGAAGCTGTTCTAACTGCCACCTACCTTAGTAATAGGATTCCCTTAACATTTTTGGATAACAAATCTCCCATTGACACACTTAAAGACCATTATCCACATTTTTATGCATCAGAAAGTTTACCACTCAAAATCTTTGGTTGTCTAGCCTTTGTCCATATTCACTCTCACCTAAGGGGAAAACTAGATCCACAAGCTATCAAATGCATATTCATCGGTTACTCACCCACACAAAAATATTATGTCACAGCTGATGTCACATTTGTTGAGTCTGAGTCATTCTTTGGAAAATCTCATCCTCAGGGGGAGTGTGGGAATAATTCTAGCTCTCAAAATGAATTTCTTAGTAATGATTTTTTCTTTAGTGACTCTACATTAAACCCCACTCTAGGTAATCCCACACCTGAACCTAAACTCAAGTCTGTTTCCATATTTGAGCCTAAGACAATTCCTAGCAAAACCATAACATAAATCTAGATAGTGCTCAAAAGTTACAGATCTATTCCACAGGAAACAAAGGCTAGGTCCCTCTTATCCAGGCTCATTCAATTGATCGTATTTCTACTCTAGATGATGCACATCTAGCACCGCCTTCAAAAACTCATCCTGAATTACCAGTTACCCCAACTACCACTGAACCTAATGATGACCCTGATCTGCCATAGCCCTTGGAAATGATACCAAGACTTGTACCAAAGACCTAATATACCTATTATTGTCCTACAACAACCTTTCACCAACCCAACGAACCCTAATCAAGAACCTGCATTCAATACCTATTCTGAGGACATTGTCAAAAGCATTAGGAAATAAAAAGTGGGAGGAAGCTATGAGAATAGAGATGGAAGCACTTGAAAAGAACCAAACATGGGAATTGATGGAGGTACCAAAAAATAAGAAGTTGGTGGGATGTAGATTGGTATTTACCATGAAGTATAATCCAGATGGGATGGTGGAGAGATATAAAGTACAATTGGTTGCCAGAGGTTACACAAAAACTTATGACATAGATTACCTTGAAACTTTTGCCCCAGTGGCCAAGATAAATGCCGTGAGAGTGGTTTTGTCTTTAGTTGCAATATTGGGGTGGTCGTTGCAGCAATTCGATGTTAAAAATGCCTTTTCGCATGAAGATTTGGAGGAGGAGATATATATATATATATATATATATATATATATGTATATAGGTCCCACCTAGGTTTAAGTCCCAACAGGGAAAAGTGTGCAAGCTTAAGAAAGCACTCTATGGACTCAAACAGTCTCTGAGAGCTTGGTTTGGAAGGTTCACAAAGGTGATGTTAACCTTGGGATACTGACAGAGCCAGGGAGATCACACCTTATTTATGAAACATTCTAAGTTAGGGAAGGTAACTATTTTACTTGTGTATGTAGATGAAATTATTGTATCTGGTGATGATGATGCAAGAATTCAGGACCTGAATATGAGCTTACTTAAGGAGTTTGACATCAAAGAACTTGGGAAATTGAAGTATTTCTTAGGCATTGAAGTGGCACATTCAAAGCAAGGAATATTTATTTCTCAACAAAAGTATATTTATGACTTACTAGAAGAAACTGGGAAGCTGGGATGCAAGCCAGTAGCCACACCTATTGAGTATAATCATGGGCTATGTAAGGCTCCAGATGAACCAACAGTTGACAGGGGTTCATACCAAAGGCTGGTGGGAAGATTGATTTACTTATCCCATACTAGACCTGATATTATATTTGCTGTA
This sequence comes from Delonix regia, assembly GCA_037074485.1. NCBI lineage: Eukaryota > Viridiplantae > Streptophyta > Magnoliopsida > Fabales > Fabaceae > Delonix > Delonix regia. The sequence continues at coordinate 9,887,256 of CM073453.1, forward strand.
AGTATTGTCAGTCAATTCATGGATAATCCTAAAGAAAGCCATTTGAAGACATTTGAAAAGGTACGAAAGTATCTAAAAGGTTCCCCTGGGAAAGGACTCTTGTTTAAAAGAGGTAAAAAATTAGCCTTAGAAGTTTATACTGATGCGCACTATGTTGGATCATTGGTAGACAGAAGGTCCACTTCTGGTTATTGTGTCTTCATGGGAGGAAATTTAGTAACATGGAGGAGTTAAAAACAAAATGTCATAGCAAGGTCAAGTGTTGAATCAGAATTCAAATCAATGGCATTGGGGATATGTGAATTACTATGGCTGAAAATAATTATGGAATATCTGAGGATAAAGAGAGAAGAACCTATAAGGTTGTATTGTAACAACAAGTCTGCTATAAGCATAGCTCACAACCCTATTCACCATGATCGAACCAAACACATCTAGATTGATAGACACTTTATATAGGAGAAGCTAGATAATGGGTTGATTTGTACTCCATTTGTGTCATCTAAGGATCAACTCACAAATATATTTACAAAAGGACTTCCTAGCACTATTTTTCATAATATTGTTTGCAAGGTAGGAATGGAAGATATCCATTCACCACCAGCTTGAGGAGGAGTGTTAAATTAGAGTCCTAAGCCACTAGTTTAGTGGGCTTAATTAAAGAGCCCAATATTGATTTATTTCTATTTATTTCAAATTTTGAATTATATCTTATGTGATTAGATAAAGATTATATTATCCCTAAATTGTAGGGATTCCAGTAGATTATTTGGATTAGGATTAGGATTAGGTTTTTATTGAACACTTGTATATATACTCTACTTTTACAACAAATAGAAACAATACTACTTTCTGATTTTCCATAGTAACTTTTATACAAGTATATCAATTTTTATCTACAATTCTCAATTCAGACCTGCAGTATGATCTTTTGAGGTTTTTAAGCAATCCTCGATAAGATGTCAATCAAGACAACCTAGACAGCATGGTTGTTAAGATCTCAATCTTCATCATATCTTACAACCCTAACTGATGAAAACATTCTGGATACTAGTATGGATCATTTTGTTCCAAGATCACTTCATAGTCACGATCAAGATTGCGAGATTGGGTGCAATCCAGGAAAATCCATGATATCATTTTATTTTTGAAGCCAAAACACACTGTTTTGACTTCCCTTGGTGCATGCGCAAGCCAAAAGACACAATCTTGAAGAAACCATTTGAACAGAGGTATTGTTCCTTCGATACTTGAAGTACTTGGGCTGCATCAGTGGTGTCCCTTGTGGTTACACCCAGCAGCCCTTTGACAGGGCCATTGCAGTTTTTATAACTCTAATTCTTTAAATCTGTTCCTTGCTTCTTGTTTATTGTGTTGTGCTGCCTGCAGTTATCTAGGTTTCTTAAAGATGATTTGGATTGAATTCATTAGTAATTATGAAGATAGATGATTTTATGGGATTTGTATTAGACTCCAAACATTATTGTACTAGTTAATTTCATCTGTGACTGAGAATTTTGACTTGTGTTGTTAATTTATGGTGAGACTTTCATAGTGTTATGCTTAGTAGTGAATATAATACTAATATAAATATAAATATGTGTGTGTGTGTTCGCGTAGACGCGTCAAAAGTGCTAGGATCTTATAATTTGATCTTTTTAGCCCCTTGGAGGATCCTATGCAAGATGGCAATCTTGTGGGGTAGGATGGGAAATTTTTTCCCAGTTCCATTCCCCATCAAGATGGAAATAACCTCAAATTTATAAAAGTTAACCAAAAAAGATAATATTAAATAAAAATAGAAAATATATATTATTAAAAAAAATACAATAAACCATACAAAAATATAATTAATGCTTTCATCATAATATGTATAACACCTCACCCAAGAATCAAGATGTTCCCAATGCACAATTACATATTTTAAAATCTCTAAATTTAATTATGCGCCTATTAAGTAATTTAATTTTTCAAACATAACCCACTTTCTAAATATTTTAAAATTCACATTTTCCTTTTTTTTTTTTTTAATTCTTAATGGAATTTGAGCTTAATATATTTTGATCATACTATGCTATTTCTTTGATCAGTATAAAATATGTTTAAGCAATTTCTATTAAACCCTGGTATTTTGCATTTACTATTTACTTCCTCTCCAGGTATCACAAGTACAAAAAGTAAGTGTCACACCCATCATATAAAGATATCATCAACTACGACTTCAAATACATCAAACTCTTTTTCACCCTTTTAAATTGCAATGAAACCCATCAATTAATTTAATCCATCAAAATGCACACAAAAAAAATTGAGCACCGGATGAATTATCTTAGACATAGGAAACTACAAATTCACAAACTTTAAAGTATAAATTAAAAGCTTAAACCAAACCTAATCATGAGAAAAGAAGAAAAGGAGAGGCATTGTGAACGCAACTCTAAAGTATTTTGAAAGCGATGTTATTATACTGTCCAAGTTTCAAGAAGACCAAAGAGTAGCAAGTGAAATTGATTTTTTAGGTTAAATTTTTTTATTTTAAAGTATTATAAATATAAATAATAAGTGAAATGATAAAAATATTAAAAATTAGTAATACATGTATATAAAACCTTAAAATATATTTATTTAAAATTGACAAGGAACAAGACCCTAAGGGGCAAGGAATATGATCCCTGTCTTCATCCCCAAACTATTTTCAAGAAAATTGTTTTCCATATACCCATCGCCAAGAACAAAGATTCCAAAATGCAGGTCCCCAAGGGATCCCAAATTTCGAGACTTTTTGCCATCATATAAGATCTCCGTCTTAACAATCTTGCTTGGAAGTGACAATACAAAACATTAAGTTTTCAAGTTAGTCAGCCATTGTTGGCCAAAACAAGAAAAAAAGAAAAACTAGTCAGATGTAATTCCATGCCAACATCCCTTTGCATCAAAATTTTAACAAGATTCAAACAAGAATGAAAGAACATTTCATCAAAACAATTAGCATCAAAATGGTCACATATCCCTAATTAAAAAGCAGCCATCATTGACAAATAACATCACTCTGAAAGTTACCCAACCATAATCCATTAAATAACACTAGTGAGGAACAAAACAACTTCAATTTTGTATGCTAAAAATCACAACTATAGAGACGTAGTGCAATAGACATATAACAAAAATTCTAAGCAATTTCACAAAAACAACTCACCTTGAAACTATGTTGGCTGAATGAAATAGATCCCCATGCCTAAGTTCAGCAATGACTCTCAGTCGACTGTTTCAAATGAATAAGAAAAGGTTGCAGAAAATTATTTGTAATGGCGAGTCAGGAAAAGAATAATTTACACCAATACCCACATCTCTAAACCAATGATTGCAAATTTAAGAAAGGATTGACATGAAAACCTGTATTGTGTGAAAGTCGTCAAGACTGACTGAAATTCTGAAAGACCAGCAGCATAACCTTCTCGGTGTATGACATTTTTATCTTTTTCTTTTTGGCTATGAGGCTTATCCACTGAATGACGTCGCTTTTGTAAGTAACATTCTTGCAGGTCATTAAACTGCAGTCCAAGAAGCAAACAAAAATACATTCAAAGATGGAAAAAATAAAACCACGTATACATATTCCAAAATGGTAATAGAAACATGTATACCAATCATTCTTGCTTAAAAATCAATGCTGCAAGATATAAGATTACAAGAAAAAATTAAAAACACACACACAAAATAGATAATATTAAAACAAAATTTGATTGATGTGTTGCTATAATTAATCTAAGCTCCCATGAGATTTGAAATGGAAACCTTGTTAACAAAGACTCTATATTAGATTCCTTGTCATATGTAATGCCTGACTTAAGAAGTATGAGAAGTTAAGAAGTCATTTATCTTGCTTCTTTGCAAAGTGCTGTTGTCTGATGCAATACCAGCCTAAAGCAGAATAGCAGATTTTCTTCTTCTGCCCCTACAGTGTAACCTGATTTCCTTTTATTTAAATCCTGGTCTAGATCTGTTTTCCGGACCAGACACCGTAATGTACTCCTACTTACACAACTCTAACTCATCCAAGTTCATATTTGTCTTGATTCGTTTAAGCTCTACGGTTACTATTTACAGACACAGTTCACAGCAACAAAGCAGTCTCATTCAGTAATTGTTTGGCATCCTCTTGAATAAGAACCATCCCTACCCTAGCATGCTATAACTAAATCTTCAAAAAGCCAAGTTTTCTATTCATTTTCCGATATTGCAACTCATATTTTAGCTTGTTCAGTGTTTTCATTCTAAATCAGCAAAACTCAGAAAGCTTGAGCTTAAGACCTTTTGAGTTTTTCCAAAGCCGTACTACTGATACAACAACCTGGAAATTTTTGACAGCAATTAAGGCTGTCACAAATAAAAAAAATAGTTTATCTATAAGTTTTAAGCTAGAATTAAATTTGAAAAATCAATTCACATGGAGGGAGCTAGTAGGAATTAGATATTAGTGAGCACAGAAAATTGCGAAACATATGAAATCAGAATATCATGCATAGCTACCAGAAATGAAACCTATACTACCTGTGCATGTACCCGCTTTTTTCTACCTAGTGCAAGACCTGATTGATTTACATATTGGGAGTCTGATCCACTAACAGCATCTTTCCTTTGGACTCCATGTGAGCTTAATTGGGACTTTCCATCTATTTTCTTCGGAAGACTCCCAGAAGACAACCCTCGCACATTTAGAGGACTAGACATATGGCCACCGCTGTTCTTATCCATTGATGAATGCCATGATTTTCTTGCACCAGACTCGTCAAGCATCCTTAATTTCACAGAGTACCTGTCTCTTGCACGGTACAACTCCATCCTATGCTTATCCACAGCACTTATGTCCTCTTTTATGAACTGGAGATCAGTTTGCACCTAAAATCAAACACCAGTTTATTAAAATAATTAGCAATAAATATAACAGATTCTGTGTAAATTTTAATAGCATAGACCCAGCAATGCACACTTTTAGAAAAAGATAAATAATAAATAAATAAAAATTAGTCAAATTCTAGTCACAAATATATAGATACAAATTGCTGGCAGCAAACCTCCTTTAACTCTTCAACTTTTTGCTTCCTTAAGCAATGCAAGAAGTCTAACAATATCTGCATATTTCTCTCAGCTTCTTCTTGTTCCATTTTTCTTTTCTTCTCCGCAAGAAGTGACAAAAGGGTGTCTACCTCCTTAATTGTCACATCACAACCCTGTTCGAGGATTTAAAGGGGAATATAAATAACCGTCCAAACAAAACATAAATAAAATTAGTCTAAAGATATAAAACAAAGAAATAGTCTAACAATCTTCCTCCTTAGTAGTCCAGCTTCGTTTTCTTGCATCAAAGATTATATAATCTATCAAGTAAATGCGCTAAGTATGCATTCACTTTTTAACCATGACATACCAGCTACCAACAAGGCACCATATATCTCATTAACACAGCAAATTAAAACTTTTTTTAAAAGAGAATAAGTAGTAAGGATGAATTCTTATGCTGATCAGAAATCACAAATAAAACATAATCAACTACAACATGATGATATAAATTTATAGGTAACAGCACAAAATCACTTTTCTCAAATAAAATTTGAGTAACAAAAGTGGAGAAAAATTACAACCAACCTTTTGCAATGACAGCCGAAAATGTTCCACTGGGGAGACAGTTTTTGACATTTGACAAGCGGAGGTCTTCTTTAGTAGCTACAAATTTGGTACAGAAACCGTATAACAATAAGCTGCATTTCGAAGTAGACTATTTCAAGATACTAATTATGTCCAAATCAGAGAGTCAAACTTCCACGCTTCTGATTACAAATAGAATGATGCTGTTAAGTGAGGAACTTTACATTTACAAGTAGTGAATAAGAATGAAAAGGAGGCACCAGAGACTGGTATTAATATTCATACCTGAACAAAAAAGAATATAAACAGAAACCTCCCCCCCCCCCCTGTCTTTTTTGTTCTTTTCCATTCACTTCATCTTTTCTCTCATCAAGAAGCTTCACCAGACCCAAATTGCTCATCCCAAAGATGATTAGACACACCCCATACAAAAATTATTATAAAATTACAGATTTATTCTCTTAAACGCAGTCATGCATTTAAGCGTGTTTATGTAATATACAGCCATTGGCAATTAAAACCCTAAATAAATCGCAGGGAAGAGAGGCAGACCTTATCAAGTAAGAAATTAGGGAACAACTGGCTGCTGGTGAGGTAATGACCGCAACAAGGGCAATCACTCTTGTTGCGGAGGTGAGTGATGATGCACATGTAGCAGAAGCTGTGACCGCAAGCTGTGAGGAACGCGTCCTTGATGATCTGCATGCAAATTGGGCACAAGAAGTCTTTGTCCGGTTCAGACATGAACGGCTCAGCCGGATACGTGTCGCCGGAGGGGGAGGCGGCTCTTGCCTGATCCGATGAGGCGGCGGGGGGCTTCGAAAGGTCGGATTTGACGGCGGGGACAAGAGGCCCCGCGGAGAGTTGGTCCATGGATTGGATTATCGTGGAGTGGTGGTGGTGGTGGACTCAGGAGTGTGAAGAGGGAAAGAAGCGTCGGACAGATGAGAGAGAAAGAGAGAGAGAGAGAGAGAGGGAGGAGTTGGAGAGAGATTTGAGAGAGAGACGGAGTGGGGTCAGCGACCATGGGGGGTGCCATTGTGAGGGCGAGAGAATTCCACGTGATCCCTCCTCTTACAGCTAGATAACAGAAGCCGTTTCTAAAGGGGAGATGCTTTTTGTTTTCGTTTTTCTTTTTTTTGGGTTGGGAATGGAGAAGAATATACTATTTCTTTTGTATTATTCAGAATTTGAATACTAATATCATTAAAATTTTAATAAAAATTATTTATCTAAAATTTAAAATTTAACTTAACCCGAATTATGGATTAAATTATATATGATTTTAAACAAAAATTTTGAATTATATGTCGGTATGTAAATCACAACATAAGTAATGGCTTAGTGCTACAAAATTTCTTATTTAGAAAATTCTTTTAATGCTCTTATTCTATTCACATGTATGATAAAGGTCTATATGTTATAAACTATTTAATTACGGATGTCTATAAATTAAAACGCGACTATTTAGGTTCGTATATTCTATAACTCGTAAATTATTGTATAATTATATAAATTAAATTTTAATTATGTAAATGTAATTTATAAGTTTATCTTAAAAACTTATAAATAGGACTATATACTAAAAAAAAAAAAAAATACAAGTGTACGAGAATACTTATCTTATTTCAGTACGATTTTGTTTCAAGTTTTTAATTCATATCAAATTTATTTCTTTCTCATTTGATTTGAGAATCCAAGAGTTGAATAAGTTCTCAATTCAAATCAAATTCATACTTTTTCATTTGATGTAAGGTAATATCTTTATTAGCTTTATTTTATTAAGATATTGTATTCTTGATATAATAGTATAATAATTAAATTCATTTTAGTATTTGATTTTATAAATATTATGTATTATATATGTTCACACAGAAAATTTTTTGAACAACTTTTAAAATATATACATGATCATAAATTTATTTGATAATATTTATTAGAAAATTATTAAAAAAATATTTTGATGGAATGTCAATCAATTAGTTTCTTGTGTAAGAAGGGAACAATTTTTGTTCTTGCTTTATATTATTCATAGACTTAATGATTGTCTAAGTTTGTAATATGATTATTAATTAGAGAGTAAACTTTTTTGTTTTTGCTTTATAATATTCATAGGCTCAATGTTTCTTTATGTTTGTAATATTTGTTTGATAATATTTATTAGAAAATCATTAAAAAATATTTGGATAGAATGTCAATTCATTAAAGTTTTCCGTTATCACAAGGTAAGAAGGGAAAAAATTTTATTCATGCTTTATATTATTCATAGACTTAATGTTTGTCTAAGTTTGTAATATGATTTTTAATTAGAAAGTAAGAATTTTTGTTCTTACTTTATAATATTCATAGGCTCAATATGTCTCTTTATGTTTGTAATATGACTATTAATTTGATATTAAAAAATGCCTTAAAAATTAAAAGGTTATGTATGATTAGATTGTCAGATAACACACCATGGTTAGTTATTTTATAATCAACAACTTCATCTTCAAATGGTTATTGCTCATAGAAAGTATATCATAATTTGATGAATGAGATAAAGTTAAGTGGCTATAAAATTTTGTTATTGAACCCCGAAGGCTACATGTTTCATGCCATCAAATATTACTGTAAACTCTCCATTATATTTATGAGTAAATTATTGATTACTTATGATATTTCATGAGTCAAAAGGGTGTTAAAGACAATAATGACCCACTATGGATATTAAAATAACATAAAATTACTCTATGGTTAGTAGTTTCAATTTACAATATAACTTAAAGTCATATAAAAATACCAAAAGTTATTTTAAAGCCTAGAAGGCTAAAATAGGTAGAATGGACATGGTGATATTGTGATGAATTTTATTATGACAATTATGTAGTCCATGAGAATTCTATCTTATATTTCTTGAATATTATTCATGTTATTATTCATTCATAAATAATTGATTAATTGTAAGAATTTTTTTATGGTCATAAAAGAAAATGTCAATTTTAATTTCTTATATTTGTAACATTTGAAAAGAAAAAAGTACTTAATTGCATATTTGTATCATTGTATTAAGGAAAAGTGTGTTTTTTTTTCTGTTACTTATTTATAAGTTATTTTATTTCTTATTCAATTTCTAATATCAAATATGTTTAAAAGAAGATAATCAATTTGGTGACAATTTTAAATCACCCAAATGATTATATCTTTATTGGATTTATTTATATCTATTTCATATAATATTGCATAGTATAGATATAATGAACGAAATAAAAAATAAATGTTTGGTATACATATTCCCTTAAATGAGTAATGTATTATATCATGAGACTATCCATTATTTGTGCTATCAGAAATAAATTGGTTTATAGGTTTTTGTTTGCATATTTTATGTAGTGAATATGCATATAATAAGCAAAGGTAAAAAAAATGTATTTTTCTTGAATTTTCAAGCAAATGATGTTGAATATTATATATCACATCTAGGTATTTTTTTGAAGAAAATATCAATATTTCATAATATTTTACTAAGAATGACAACAAAGTTATAAATTGTCATAATTTCCACCCGAAGTGGAAAAATGAGAAACATTGATAAAATGTAACAAGAATATGAAAAATTATTATATTATGTGAATATAAAACATAATTGTTATATGACAAATGTATTGGTATTTGTGAAATACCATAAAGGATGGAAAGAAAAGTATTATAGCAAAATTGAAATTGTGATATATAATATTAAAACAAAATACTCAAATATAAAAATTTCATTTTGTCCTATAGTGATGGATTTGTGTTTCTTTAACAGGATTGATTTACCCAGCATTAATCTATTACTTAATTCCAATCATAAAGGAGATATTATCATAATGCTTAAAATGAATTTTAGTGATCCAACAGTAGTCGGCCATGAAGTGCAATACAAGCACAATATCATGAGAAAAATAAAGCTCTTGAAAGGTGATTATATTACCATGTATTATGCAAATAATGTACCAATTTAGATTCGAATGAAATATGTTAGGAGCTTTATTTCATGATTATTTACAGTGAAAAATATGGATGAAAATATTGAAAATGATATAAATCTTTCCCCAAGGATGATAATATACAAGTATGATAAAATCAATTAAAAAAGTGAACTAGAAGTTCACAGATATTTAGCATGATCAGATAGGCTATATCGAGTCAATGATACAAAAAAAATTAAGAATTCACATGAATTTCTATTAAGAACTTAAAAATTCTTTATTTAATGAATACTTTCTCAGGGCAAATTGGTTATTAGACCATCACCAATCAAAGTTGTGATTATATCGACATTTTGTAATATATTTAATTAATAAATAGGTCCATTCATTCAATATTGATGATTGAAATATTTTAAATTGATGTATCTTTAGAATGAGCATTACATTATTATCAACTTGTAACATGAAGTTTGCATAAATGTATATGCACACTTTTCAAATTATACAATGATGAATTATTTATTAACAATACTAATGAAGTTATATCCCAAATTTGATTATTAAAAGTTTATCAAGATTTTTTTTTGGAAAATTTGAATTGCCCATGTTTTCACTATTATATGGTCTAATAGAATAAGTTTTTAATGCCTCTAGTTATTTTTTGGACCAAGTCTTGTATAAGAACAAAGCTTTTTTTTTAATAATATATTATGCGCATCAAGCTAACAAATTATGTTGAAAAGGTCTCCTCAAATAAAATTGAGTTTTTAGTTGTGTTAAATATGACTCATCTAAGAATTTTTGAATGAGCAATTAATGTTCTTATTTGTCCACCACAGTACATAAAGATGAATCCTTATTTGAGGTTAAAAAATTGTTTGAATGAATATCTAGAGGAGATATGTTTGTAGCATTATTTGAATAGTATCATTTGGTTATATAATTACCTCAAATTTAAGGGAAAAAATATGCAACTGAAGAAAAATATTATGTAGTATGCATTATCATTTTGTTTTATAATTCTCACATACCACAAATGAATATTCAAAGTTCATTGAAAAGTATAGCAAATAATTTGCTACAAACAATTGTTAACCCAAATAGGGTAGTGAAATTATTTATCAACCACATATGCTATAATTATATTGATTATCAATTCCATTAAAAAACTTCTAAAAATGAAGAAGAGCATATAGTTTAGATTGTTAAATTATGGAGGCAGGTACTCTTGAAGAGATATATAACTAAATCTTTAGAAGTGATTGAGATACTTAAGAAGATTAATGTGAAGAGATTTCAATAAGTTATGTCATTACATGAAATAATGGAATTTGAAAAGAAAGAGTTGTTGATAACATTATAATACAATGCATAATATTATGAAATTGAGTGAGGATTATAAATAATTGAGAAGTACTGATATGAAAGTACTTGGAAAAATTAAAAACACAATGATATTGACATGTGAAAGTCATTTGGTCTTGTAGTCCAAACACATAAAGATGTAAAGCTAATGAGATACAAATAATATTACATGAAAATGAGATGTGACTAATATATCATGAATTATTACACAGATTTTAGGAAACCTGGCATTTGATTATGGGAATATATTTTATTGTGGTGAATATAATTATTTAGTCTTGTAGTACATGAATAATATATTGTGCATTTAACAAATGTGATCGCAAGTTAATTATAAAAATTATTACATGATATTATGTAGATGAAAAATTTTGAAGAATTTAATATGCCTGAAACTTGAAATTCAAGCTCTTCATATATTTATTAAAGGCATTTGTAGATACAAGAAGTAAAATTTTTGAAAAAAAAATCATAAATATTTGCATTTGCCCATGTTTTTCAAAAGAAACTTGGAAACCAATTATTTATTATTGTATATTGATTAATGAAATTTTGGAAAAATTTCCAAGGGTAATAAATTATTTGAAATAAAAATTTCTTAAAAACAAAGTTATTTCTCATAGATTGAGCACTTAACAATTGAAATTTGTTTTTATCAATTGAAAAATAATTTTACATTGATAAAACACATCCATTGAGTATCTCAATCGTTATGAGATTGTTTGATGTAAATAAAGTTTCATTCTAATCTCATGAAGATAATAAAGAACTTCTTGATCCTTAAATATCATATTTTCAAGCAATTGATATTAATTTATTTTGTTCAAATTATTTAGATATTTACTGTTGACTATGCAGATGCATATGCTTTTTGATATACATAAAGTGTGATCCCAACAATTTACTTTTGCATGTAGTAATACAACTATATCACGAAGCTCTAAAAAATGAAATTTAGCTAGTGCTTTTTTAAATCATGCTAAATTGATTAACATGAGGTAGCTTGAGTATGTGATTGACTTAAGTCAATGACCCAACTTATCTACAAGATGAATGGTTTTCCTTATAAAGAAAGTTTCCAAACATTATTATACAAAGATAATGCAACATATAGATGCCAACTAAAAGGATGATACATTAAACGAAATAGGAGGTCAAATTTTAACAAAATTCTAGTTTACTCATGAGCTTTAAAAGAATGATGATATATGACAGATTTATACATGTGATAATATAGTAAATTTGTTCACTTAGACATAACCAACATCCATATTCAAAAAGTTGTTTAAATGCACCAATTCAAAGATATTAACTAATGTTGTCATTATGTGAATAAAAACACATTATACTATTTTTCCTTACCTTTGGTTTTGTCTCATTGAGTTTTTCTTGATAAAGTTTTTAACAAAACAACTTACAGTAAGTGTCATAAATATTATGTATTTTTATTACATTGAAATTTTCCTAGTAAAGTTTTAATAAAGTACATTATTTGTTAATGAACATCCAAAGGAGAGTGTTATCAATAATTTAATTGTGTGGATATCTATAATCTCAAAAAATGACTCTTTAGGTTATATACTATATAACCCCCCAAATTAGTACAATTATATAAATTAATTTTTAATTGTGTCAATGTAAACTATAAGTCTACATTTATATAGTAAAGGCCTATAAATAGAATCATATACTAAGGATGAAAGACACAAGTAAATGAAGATGTTCCTCCTATTTCTCATATCAATTTTCTCCCATATTCTTTCTTATATTTTTTATTCTCTCATATAATTTCTATTAGTTTTGTAACATTATCGAAGTTCGTTTTATAAAATATGATATTTTCAAACATCTACATTGGAAGTTGTATGGTAGAGGTGCCAAAAACAAGTTTAACGCATCGAGTTAAACTGTTCAATCAATTATTTTGATAGCTTGTTGTCCCATAGAGGGGCAAAAGAGAAGCCTGCAGGAGAGCAATTCTATCATTGTTATTGCAATCAAACATGGGAGGGGAATGCCTCCCTCACTCCCTTGGCTGGAATCCACAAACCAAGCATGATGTTAGGAATGCACTTATAAAGGACATTGCATAGCGATATATGGGCCTTAACCCATCATATCAGGCAAGGTTGGAGTTTTTTTTGAAAAAAGATAATGAGTATATATATATATATATAAAAAATATTATGCAAATGGGATAAATCATTCAACTGACAGAAGACACTAAGCCAGCAAGCAATTAAATGGGCCTTTTGGCGATTTGAACTACGTTGAATGAGGGTATAAGCTGTGCGAACCATCATGTTCAAAAAGGAGAGGTTTCTGGGTATAAAGTGAACCTAAAAGGGGGTGAGTGTAAAGTTTTTAAACCTCCAAATGTATAGTCATAAAAATAATCAGTAAAAAGTGCGATGAAGGAAAACAAAGAAGACCCACGACGAATTGGTATTGGATCAAAAAGTAAAAAACAAAAACCAACAAAGCTGATATCATCTTATTTTCCAGGCCGAACTAAATATGTGCACCGTTAGAGTTGAAAGTTGAACAAGCTTCCGTTTATCATCCATATACAAGTTAATCATGAATATGTACAGGAATAGGCATGAACCACCAAATTAAGATGGCTCACACAGATGGACTGGATCTGAGAACCTTCTCAAGCTTCTCAGCTTTAGTGTAATCATTCTCAGTGAGAAATCCAGAAGGAAAAGGGGTGATTTCCACAATGAGGTGTGGAGTTGGGAGCTCATCAAGAAGAGCTCTCACATTGTTGCAACACACACTTTCTCCATGAGCACTTTCCCTCCTAATTTGACAACCCTGCATTGGCCTCACAAGATATTTTGTCAAGCATATGTTAAATTAATATCAAGGGAAACATCCCTCTAACTTTGACCCTGTTGCAAACACCTCATCTTTGAAAATCCAATAATACCCCCTTCAACTATCATCCTTTAGAATTTAAACCCCTTTATTTATTTATTTTTTTTCATTTTTTCCCTTAACCTTGTTAGGTATTGCCTCAAACATTTGTTGTTTCCACATGAATTTGAGTGCGCCAAGTGACAAAATGATAGTTTGGGGTGATGTTTCCATTAATGGAATAAACAGGAATGTGGAGAAGGGTGATGTTAAGGGAAATATATTTTGTTTTTTGAAGGTGAGAAAGGTGTTTGCATATGGCTCGAAGTTAAAGGAGGGTGTTTCCATTTTCTCCAAAATCATTAGATAGTTTGACTTAAATTAACTTAAAAGTAAATTAGGAGCGGAGAAGTAATACCTTGTGAGAGGTGGCATCAACGAAGTGATCATCATCAGATAATAGAGATGCAACAGCTTTAAGAAGACGCCGCCCCTCAGACTTGGATGGGACCCTATAGTTCCTTCGAAGTGTACCCTTTGTTGTAGGATGCCATTTGCTGACCAGCTTCCTTCCGTTAGCTGCTTCCTTTGCTGGTAAGATGTAGAAAAAGAAAATAAATAATTCACAATGCAAACTAAAAACACATCCTATAAATCAGTCATTAATAAAAAAGGCAAACATGAAAAGAAATTAAATATGCCTACATTGAGAACATAAAGTTACCCAGATAGAGCCATAATGGTCTATTGTATGTCTTTCAAAAGGGAAGCCAGTCCAGAATCCACGCATGTATATTCTATCTACCAGTTAAACTCATTGTGCAGCTAGGTACAAAAGAAAAAAAAGGACAAAATTCTAAGATGACTTTTCACTATTTGCCATTTTAAACTCTTGTTATCAAAATTTGTTATATAGAAAATCTTCAACAAGAAGCACAACAACATCTTACAAAGGTCCCAGATGCCATGCAAAAGACCGTGAGTTATATGACAGCAAATTACCCAGAGATATTATCTATCAATTTCCAAAATCACTGTGTCAGAGCAATCACTTAATTACTATCTTCACAAGGTATGGCATTCACCCTAAACAACATTTTCTTTTCAGAAGGCTGCAAACCATAAGCAACATCAATGCCTAAGGCAGATTGTGTTCATCCAAAGGTGACAACCAACAGGTCTGTGAGTTCCTCAGTCATTGTCATCTCATATGGTTCACCACAGCTATTTGATTCAGATGACCAACAAGTACATAAGAAGATTCTCACTCCATGCAGGCCAAGAGCATGACATCAGAGGATTTATATTTTGAACAGTAAGGATATTATAAGTACAACTGTACAAGACAGACAAAAGATTACTAATGCATTATGCACCCATCGTAATTCATTATTATGAATATAAATAATATGTGCCTCAAAATCAGCTGGCCTCCAGGACATAGAACAGCTGGCACATAAAGCCATATATTTCTGTAGACCTGGACATCATGGAGCCAAGTTAATTTCTGGGTCCCAGGAAGATATGCTATGAAGTATGAAGCATAGACATGGCTACTGGCGGAGCACAAGTATTTTGGATAAAGAGAGATAAAGTGACAACAGAGAATGGATCTGATGGCCTCAAGCATAGCTACCAAACAGGAATTATATTATTAGTTGATCAGTGATCTTGTCCTTACTTACCCTTGATTACACTATTCATAGGCAGCAGTACGTATTTACAATCAGTTAGTTCTCTTTACTAAATTCCTTTCGTAACTAACAGTGAAAATTAACCACTAACTACCAATCACTAACAATGACAATCAACTACTAACTAATCATCCTTTGTAATAAAGAGGATACCCTTTGTGGGAAATGCAATCAGTGAGTAAAGGTAAACAGTACAACACAGTCATTAAACTCTACTACTTGCAAAGATATTAGAGCCCTATATACAGCAATCATACAACCAGCATATATCTGGCCTTTACACTATATATTAGTTCCAACTGATACAGACACGCCCAAGATGCACATTACATTTACATGTGTGGTACACAAGGCTATACGTCTCCAAAGTAAACATGATATGTCTTATTTCCCAAAACATGGTATAAGAAATAGAGAGATCCTTTTCTTTCTGGAAAGATTGTTCGGAACAAAGGAAACCATCAGTTTCTGAATTTCATGTTTTATTGAGCGAATTAAATTTGACCCCAGTTTTAAATAGTAGAGTCAGACCAAGTTCTCTTCCATTCCCCTACTGCAACAGCCCAAATCTAAATTCATCCCTGCTTGTTCCCACCTGCAACGCAATACATAATATGTTCAGATTTTCACATCCTTCTGGCAATGCCAAGTTTGAGAAGCAGTGTAGGATGAAACCTCTACTTTATCATAATGTTATTCTAACTATTTACCTTGTATTGCTGCCTCATCTTATTCCCAAGCTTTTATTCGTCTCTATCCTTTTTCAGCTTTGCATCAGGCACTGATTTTTTATTTTTGTTTTTAACTTTGCAGGATTCTGGTTTTTCTTGGAATTTAAATTTCTCTACAAAACTTAATGAGAGATTTGTTTATGATCTAGTTCTATTATTGGATATCCAGATAGAAGGATTTAGTCTCAGACTTTTTGGGTCATATATGCTTGTAAAATGTAATTCCTTCTTCCAGCGCCTGATCTGTAACCTAAATGTTCAGAGCATTCATGTGTCTGTGTCTTTTTCAGAAACATAAGGTTCCCCTTTAAGGGGGAAGGACTAGAATTAAAACAAATGATTTGGCTTCAAGTTCGTACTATGTGCATTTAGAAATTGTACACAAAAAATCATCTTTTCTATTTTTGGAATTTAGATGCCGCTGCAATTTGATTGAGAGGTAGTAAAGGCCCTGATTCCAACTGATATGAACTTTGGGAGACCATACACAAAAGCTGGCCCATGTCAAGGTTCATATAAACCTCACCACAATAAATCATATTTTGGATGTCGGACTCAAGTTCTACACCTTGGAATTGGGATATATGATGTATCCAATTTCAGATGCTGTGACTATACCGATAATATACTAATGGATTTTCAAGTTTATAAATGTATCTACACCAATTAACTCTTTGTTCTAAAATCAGGGAAAAATTCATTCGTTCTAAATTACTCACAATTATGACAGTTCAAGAAAAATTCAAGAATCAAGGATTGGAATCAACTTTGTGCAGTGCTTCATCAACGATTAATAAATTTATTTAGAGGAAATTAAATTTTACCGTTCAAACTAAGGCCTAATACAAAACTGGATATAAATTCAAAATGTAACAGAAAACCTTCTGTAACTTTGAAATTATATGGAAATATTAAATCATAGTTAAAATTAACTATGAAAAAACACCTAATCCTCAAATGAGTTCTTATATCTATATTTTCATCCCAACCCAACGCCAGTATGAGAAGAGACGATTGTTGAGGCAAGGAAGCAGTCTTCTACAATTAATTTTAACTGGGATTTAATGTTTTTATTTTAGTACAAATTTTGTTGTTACACTTTAATATTTATGTATTAATTTTATAATTAGGCAGGAGTTTCCCAATTTATTTAACCACAGGGTTGACAGAAAATTACAAGTTTTGTATTCAATCTACCACGGTTAGGGACATAGAGAGACAATTAAACCGAGAAAGTATAGAATCAGAATATAAAGCTATGTATCTTTACTACTTCGAAGAAAATTTAATATTTGGCGCGGGTATTTTTTTTGGTTGGGGGCACTCAGCACACCTGGTTTAC
Source organism: Delonix regia (assembly GCA_037074485.1). Classification (NCBI taxonomy): domain Eukaryota; kingdom Viridiplantae; phylum Streptophyta; class Magnoliopsida; order Fabales; family Fabaceae; genus Delonix; species Delonix regia. The sequence continues at coordinate 9,904,843 of CM073453.1, forward strand.
CCAGTATACTCCGAGTCCATTTAGAGAACCCCAAGTCACCAGATTCATCACTGCCACCAAGTTCCATATCTGCGGCAGATAATCAACTTTACAAATAAGTACCCATGGATATTCCTCTCAAGATGAAATCCAAGTCCAGATGAGAGGAAACTCAAAACTCATACACAAAATCAGGAAATACAGAGCAAGGTATAAACATGAACCTGAGACAAGTGGGTTTTCTCGAGATCCAGCCAATCCAGCCTTGAGGAGGGCATAGAAGATGCAAAGTCTACCTGCCCATAAAACAGGAGTCTCAAGCAAAGAGGCATGTATAGCGCTAGTCTTGGTTCTGGAATGCAGTGACGTGCTAGTGTAGAAGATCCATCGTTTCAGGGTCCTTGGTTCCAGTTGAAAATTGGGGAAGAGGGATTTGGGCAAGATAGAAGCGGGACTCAGATGATGTAAGGTGGAATGGAGAGGACAAGTAAAGGTTATTTGCAAAAGCGAGAGAGGCATTTCTTTTCGTTCTTCGCCTTTTACAGTACCACTGACAACAACAGTGACGACTAGCTGAGAGGAGAGGAGATCGTCGGTCTCTGCAATGGCCATTTGTCACAGAAATGGCGATATATCCGTCTTCCTCCCATAAGAAACGACATCGTCTTGTTGCATTCTGGATTAGGATAGATGGGCATATAGATGGGAGGGACATGGAATGACGTTGCAATTGAGTTTTGTCTAATAATTAGATAAAATATCTCATAATTTCTACTTTGTTTATTTTATTATTTTTGGCATTACGCAAAATTTAGCTTTCTCCCGTTACATAAAAGAAATAGTACTCTATGGGCACCCCCGATTCTTTCACGTTCAATTCATAGCATTCATTTACTAAGTGGTTATTTATTTTTAAATTTAGTTGTTAAAATTTAATTCAAAATATCATCGACCTCTAAATATAATCTTATTTAAAGAGTGACTATTTTAAATTAAATCTTAAAAAGTAAAATATCATTTTAAGAATTTCAATACATAAAGAATCAAAATAAAACTAAATTTAAAAGTAAAAAACTAGTTTGAAATTTTTAAAAACCAAAATTAAACTAAATTTAAAAATAAATTATCAAAATGATATTTTTCTCTTTATTTATCAATAGTAATTGGTACAAGTTTAATTACACTTACTAATTTATTAATTTTTTTAATTATGCTTTCATGCATGAAATTTTCATATCCAACTTATGTACTTATAAAAATATGAAAATTTTAAATTTAATTACGCTTTACATCCTTTTAATTAATCCAAAAATTAATAATTTATTCTCCTCAGTTTCAAATAAAACAATGTTACATCTCTATGATATTTATTAAAACAATTTAGTCCTAATTTTAATTTCACAAAAATTTCAACTATAATTATTTGGGAGAAAAAATTGAAGAGAGTTATTTTAGTCAAAATATTTGGCTTTGATCTCTATCTTTCCAATTATCTCACTCCCACTCCCCATAGCCTAGTGTTTCTTTTATAAAAAATTCTTAATTTAATCCCTAAAAGATTGAATAGCTAAAAAAATCTCTCCCTTAGTGAGAGTAAAACCCTTCTATTTTGTGGGTGTTATTTGTGGGCTTTTGTTTCATGTATGATCTTCTTTTGAATCTTTTCTCTTTAATCGTTTCTAGTGGATTCTTCTATTTTCTTCTTTTCTACTAAGTCTGGGAGAGATATTAATTGTAATGGCTAAAGAAGTTTTTGAGGGGTGTGGAGGATAAGGAGGGAGGTGGAGATGGAATGACGGTCAATTTAAATTGGGAGGAGGAACAAGAATTTGAGGTATGTTCATGGACTTTAGTAGGAAAGATTTTTACGAATCGGAGTATGAACAGGAGTGCAGTAAAGAGCCTCATATTAAAGGAATGGAATCTAAGGGAGGGTGTGTCCATTAATGAAATTGAAGAGAACTGTTTCATCTTCAACTTTGGAAAGAAAAAGGGATATGTTAAGAATCCTAAGGGATGACCCTTGGATAGTTATGGGACAATTATTGGTGCTGAAGGTTTGGCGTCTTTTGCTAGCTATTGAACAAGTCAATTTACAGAGCTGTGACTTATAGGTGTAGTTTCATGGCATTCCCAAGGAAGCGATGATTGAGAATAATCTTATGAAGCTGGGGAGCATGGTTGGATTGGTGAAGGCCTTTGAGCGTCCAAGGGTTAAGGGTGGAATTGTGAGAAGTTTTGTAAGGGTTTGAGTGGAAATCAATCTGTTGAAGCCATTGGTAGTAAGCTTCTAGGTTCCTAGGCTGGGTTTACCAAGAGTCTTGGTTTTAGTGAAATTCGAGAAGCTTCAGAACTTTTGCTTTGGGTGTGGCAAATTGGGGCATGATTTAAAGTCCTGTGAGTTGATTGATGAAAGCCCAGGGATAGGTGCTCAGAAAGGAAAGTTTGGAAGTAAAGTGGGAACGTTACCATTGAGTGCAATGGCGAAGGTAGTGTTATTGACTCAAGGTGATGAAGCTTCCATGGATATTAAGCAGGGCAGTAGGGCGTATAGTAAAGAGCACAGTGAATGGAGCGTGGGTGGGGGTTTACCCAGAAACAAATTTTCAGTAGCAAATTCTGTTAGTAACAATCCTAACAAATTTGGGGACACAAAACATGTGGGGGTGGGCTGTAGTGAAGCTTTTGGGGCACACATGGAATCTAAGGCATGTGAGCTAAAGGATATATGGATCATACTTTTAGGCTTCAGGAGGTCAATTTAGTAGGCTTGGTTCAAATCAAGTCTTGGGCTGGTGTGCCTTTTACCTCTGAAGAGATTCTGGATGAGAGAAGAGAACATGTGATGGATAGTGGTTTGGGTCTTGATATAGGGGCATGCATGGAGATTGGGCCCCAGGCATATTATGTTGAGACGCCATCAGATGATGAAGAGGGAAATTTTAAAAAGGCGTTCGTAGTTAAAGACTTCTAAATATGTGAAGTTGACTTGGTGGAAAGGGTGAAAAACATATATCTTAAACAAAATGCTAACCTAGTTTTAGAGGAGTTTTCTTTGAAGAGGGCAAAGTGCACACAGGAGATGGAGACGAATCCGCTTGATGGAATTTCAATTGAGTTTGATAGAGGAAGAGTCATCAAGAAATCTTCTAAGGGCAAGAAAAAGAGGGGTACAGCCGGGGTCAAGGCTAGGATGAAAGACTTAGTTGATGTTCCGGTGCAAATGGGAAGTCTCAAAAGTTGGAAGAAGGGGGTGGTGAATTGAAGTGAGGTTGTTTTCTCATCTGATGTTAGTTGTGATAACAAAAAGCTTAGTGGCTGGCTTTATTAAGCCACTAAGATATTATGAGCTTAATCTCTTAGAATTGTCAAGGCATTGGGGTGTCCTTGACTGAGAAGAATCTTAAATCCCTTTGTATTAAATATAGACCCCATAGTTTTCTTAATGGAAACTAGAAATAAGAAGAGAAAATTAGAAAAAGTACAAAGAAGGTTAAGGTTCCTGCATGCGAGATATGTTGATCTTATTTGGGATTGGTGGTGGGTTGGCTTTATGATGGATGGATGATATTGATCTCAAATTGGTTAAAACTGGGGAAAATCTTATCCATGTAGAAATTTTAAAAAGTATTTGCAATTACAAATGCTTGATATCCTTTGTGTATGGCCCTCTGGATGATATGGGGAAGAAGGATTAGTGAGAGCATTTGGATCAATTATCGCCTATGGATTGTAGTCCTTGGATGTGTGTAGGGGATTTTAATGATTTTCTCTATGATTATGAAAAACAAGGTGGGAGGCTAAAAAGGTCGGCTGAATTATCTAATTTTCAGGGTTTTATGGATAGGAGTAGAATGATGGATTTGGGCTTTATAGGCTCTAAATTTACTTGGTCTAACAATAGGTAGGGTGATGAAAATATTAAAGAAAACTTGGATTGTGCAGTTTGCAATTTAGAATGGTTTAAGGCTTTTCCAAATGCTTAAGTGTTTGTTTTGGAGCTAGTTGGATCTGACCACTCCCCTTTGATGGTTTATGTTAATTTTTCTAATCTTAAATCCCCTAGACTATTTAAATTTGAACTACAATGGTGTAAGCATGAAGGTTTGCATAATATGATTGTTGGAAATTGGATGAGTGGGGAAAGAGCTCTTCGAGTGGTTCCTAAGGAGTTTATAAATAACTTGAAGAGGGTAGAGGAGGCATTGGCTAGGTGGAGTAAAATAAAGTTCCCAAACAATAGGAAGGTTATTGATAGTTTGATGGGAGAATACGCAAAATGCTATGAGGGTGATTGATTAGAGGAGAAAGCTGAGCTAGCTAGTAAACTTTTGAAGGATATTGAGCTTACCTGGGAAAGGGGGGAAATGTACTGGTCTTAGAGATCAAGGGTAGAATGGCTAAAATGGGGGGGGGGGGGGGGGATAAGAACTCAAGTTTTTTCCATCTGTCTACGCTGATGAGGAGAAAAGGAACAAAGTTCTCAAATTAAAGGGGGATGATGATGTTTGGTTTGAGAATCAAGAGGAGATTGTAGTGGAGTTTGAGAAATTTTATAGAGGTCTGTTTTTGTCTGGTCTTGGAAGGAATCAAGAAAAGGTCTTTAAGTATGTTGAAAAGGTGATATAAAAGGATGACAATGTTAACTTGATGAGGCAGATATTAGAAATGGAAGTAAAGGATACTGTTTTCGATCTTGGAAGTACTAAGGTTCTTGGCTCTAATGGTTTTCTAGGGGTGTTTTATCATAATTTATAGGATGTACTGGGCATCCAAGTGTGTAAGATGGTCCAGAAGTTTTTTAACTCTGGTTTTTCCTTAAAGAAGTTGAATATTACTGAGTTGGTGCTCATTCCGAAGGTTAATAATCCATAAAGGGTAGGGAACTTCAGACTTATAAGCCTATGTAATTTTTCTTATAAGGTGATATTTAAAGTGTTGGTCAATAGAATGAAAGGCTTGTTGAAGAAGGTAATCTAGGACAACTAGAGAGCTTTTGTCTTTGGAAGGTTAATTCTGGATAGCATCAACATTGTTCATGAAGCATTTCATTATTAGAAATCCACAAGGGGCAAAAACTATAAGATGACAATGCAATTGGATATGAACAAGGAATATGATAGGGTGTAGTGAGACTTTTTGATGAAGGTTTTATTGAAGATGGGTTTTTGTGAGACATAGCTGGCATAGGTGATGGAATGCAATTTTTTAGTAAAGTTTAATCTTCTCCTCTCAAGTAGGAAAGTTGCCAATATTGAGCTTAGTAGGGGGCTTAGATAAGGGGATCCCCTTTCCCTCTACTTATTCATCATTGTGGTAGACGTACTATCTAAAATGATCAACTCTCATGTTAGGAATAGGTTATTGAAATGTGTAAAATTGGTAAGGAACTGTCCCTCCCATTACTCACAGTTTTTTGGTTGATTATAGTGTATTTTTCCTAAAGGCTGAAGTTCAAAATGTTTAAGTCCTAAAGGAAATTTTGGATAAGTATTGCCTTGCTTCGGGTTAGTGTATCAATCTAGAGAAATCATGTGCATTTTTCTCTAAGAATACTCCTTTAGATATGCAGGAATCTATTAGCAGTATTTTGGGTATTCAATTGGTAGATTCCCTTGGTAGATATTTGGGCTTGCCGATTCTATGGGGAAGATTTAAGGTAGAAGCCATAACATATGTAAGGGATAAAGTTAGGAAAAAATTTTAGGGTTGGAGAAATAGTCTGTTGTCTCAAGCAGGCAGATAGGTCATGATTAAATCAATTACAAATGCTATCCTAACATTCCCCATGCCCTATTTTCTTTTTCCAAAGAAGGCATGTCAAGATTTGGATATCAACATATCTAATTTTTTGTGGGACAACAATAAGGACAAGGGGAAGATCCATTAGGTCACTTAGAGGAAATTGATTGAACCAAAAAGTGAATGAGGTTTTGGATTTAAAGAATTTCAATGTTTCAACTTAGCACTATTGGCTAACACAAGACTGAAGAATTTTAAACTCTCCTGATGAATTATGGGTGAAGATTGTTAAGGGGATTTATTTCCCTAACACAGATTTCTTTAATGCTAGGAAGGGTGCAAGAGCATCTTAGATTTGGTTGAGTCTGTTGGAAGGAAGGCTTCTAAAGGACTTAGTTTGCTGGAGAATTGGTAATGAGCTGATGGCTAATGTTTAGGATAATCCTTGGATACCTGACTTAAATAGGAGGAGACTCTTTAATTCTTGTCCTTTGGAAGTGTTGGCTAATATTAAGGTGGCAGAACTTATTCAGAATGGAAGATGGGAATTATCACTGATTGAGGGGTGGCTTTTTGAGGAAGATGTTATGGCAATCAAAAGAATTCCTTTAGCAAGGAGTCTTTCTGAGGATCATCTGGTTTAGATTGAGGGAAAGGGAGGTAGATACTCAGTCAAAGAAGGATATAAAGTGGCTAAAAAACTCTCTTTGATGGATGCTGGTGATCATCCGAGTCCTTTATCTATTATTGATAGAAGGTTGTTAAATAACATTGGCATTTGAAGGTGCAACCAAAGATCAAACATTTTTTGTGGAGAATGTGTAAGGGGGCCCTAGCAACCAAGGAGAGTTTGTGGAAGAGGAATGTCTAATTTGTAACAATGAAGTGGTGACTGTAAAGCATGTGATTCTTCTATGTGGTTGGGCGAGAGGTGTATGGTTTGGCTACAGACTAGGATTATACCTAGATGAATATTCAGTCACCAGGCTAAATAGATAGCTTTCGTAATTCCTTCTAAATGCTGAGTTATCTAACCAAGATAAATCCTTGGTTGGCTTTGTTGCATGGTTTATATGGAAAGCTAGATGAAAGTTCTTTTTTGAGTCTTTTGTGGTAAATCCAAAACTAGTTGCAAGTTTAGTTGAGGAAGTCGCTGGTGAGTTTTGGAGGGCTAATGGATGGGCTTCTACCACTGTTAATGCCAGTTTAGGGGTTAGGAATAATGTTTAATGGTCTCCTCTCATGGATGGGTGGTGGAAAGTTAACTCGGATGGAGTATTTGAGGTTAATAGTAAGACTTTGGGTACCGGAGGGATGATTAGAGATTGCAAGGGTGACGCAATTAAGTGGTGGAGTTCTCCTATTATTGCCAGCTCTAGTTTCATGTGTGAGGCGTATGCTTTGTAAGGGAGAATGGTTATGGTTCTTTCCTTGAATCTTAAGAAGGTTGTTTTTTAGTCTAATTGTATCAACTTCATCTGAGCTCTAAAAGGAGAGGTGGTTTACTCTGACTGGGAGAGTGAGGCCATTCTTGATGATAATATCAATCTTGGTAGTCGTTTTGTCTCTAGTGCTTTCTCTTGGGTTCCTAGGTCATGCAACTTGGTTGCTGATTGGTTGGCCAAGGCGTGTCACAAGGGGATGTGCCCTCCAGGTTGGGACATCAGTCACCTATCCCTTTTGCTTGTGATTTTGGATTAGGACAATGCTTGGAGTTTTGTTTGGTCTTTATTTTGCTTTGTTGTGTTGTTTGTTCTTGTGTGTTTGTTTTGTTTCTTTCTATGCTCTGTTATCGGTTTTGTGTTGTTTTGTTGATTTGTATTGGCCAAACAAATAAAATCCCTAGAAGATTAATCGCTTCTTCCATTTGGCAAAGTTATGGTAAGTACACTGAGAATCTCACAAGGCATAAACAGTGCTCAAGTGACCATAATATAATTATTAGTAGGCATAGGTGTTTTAGATGTATTGATCAATAAAATGATGTCAATTTAATGATCATTAGATTAAATTGATGCTTGTATAATAAAATGTAAGAATTAGAAAAAGATTTCAACATTTGAAATTTTTTTAATTTAACACCTAATATTTTTTAATTTTTATTTATTGTATCAATTCTTTCTATTTATAAAAATTGCAACTTAAATCTTACATTATATTGTTTTTACTATTAGTTCAACATCCTGATATTATTGCATTTTTATTGTATTTCTTTATTTACTTTTTGCTCATCAACTTCATCTTGAATGTCAAGTAAGGTGTAAGCATTGTCAATATATATATATATATATATATATATATATATATAAAAGAAATAATCCAAAAATAAACACTAAAGTCAAAATAACTCCCAAAAAAAAAATGAACAACAGAAAAAGAATCCAGAAAAATATTTTAAATATTTGCGATGAAATTCAACCCAAATATTCATTAGAAATTTTGAGAGGATTCTAAGTGTTAAGTAGAGTTATGAAAAATATTTTTTTATTGCTGTATTTATATTTTATTTAAATTAAACTATCTTTTCAAATAATCTTATAGATGCACTCGGGATTGTTTGATGGTAGGTGGTAAAAATTTTACTATATCATTACAAATGATTTTTCTACCTTTTTTTTTTTTTTTCAAAATTTTGAATATATATATATATATATATATATATATATGAATTTGCTAATCTTTACAAATATGACCCAAATTTTTGATTTGGGCTCTCTTGGAATTTCTGATTGAACTCCCTGATCCAACGTCTCGAGCAAAACTTTCTAGATACCATGTGATAGCAATAATCGTAATGATCACTGTTGTTTTGTTTTGTTTTGTTTGATTATGCTTACGTTTGCAAGGGTTTATGGGTTCTGAACTCTTTCTCTATTGGCTCTATAGGATACATTTGAGAGGAATTGGTTGGTGTTTACAATTGGAATTTGCATCGCATGGGTTGCCACAACTTGTTTTGGTGTGTTGTTCTTAAATGCGCTTTTCTGTTCTCCACGGCTTTTGCCTTTTGAGATGAATATTCCATTGTTGCTTAAATGGAATAATTCTTTCTTTTCTCGAGGAAGTCATGTCAATTATAACTATTTCTTGTGTGGATGCTAGAGTGGTTGATCAATATGGGTTTTCAAAATTGTAGTTCCCAGGTACCTTTTTGGGGTGGTGGCTACTTCGAGTAATGGAATTCGACCCAGATGTGAATGAAACACGCGCTTAATGGTTCATACTTTGAATTAGTCTGTACTGCAAATTAGCATGTTACTCTATTGTCAGTTACTTGGTAGATTCTTCTCTTTACTTGCCCAATGAGATAGAAGTAAAAGGCAAGTCAAATACTTCAAAATGTGAATGAAATTTCAAAAATAGGTCAGAATTAATGAGGAAGTTTCAATTAGCAGTTGGGAATCAGGTTAAAACCATAATTTTGCAGTGAAAGTCGTCAAATCCCGTAAACCCTTCCAAATATTGAGCTATAATGTGATCTGTAAGAGGATTCCAACACTGAAGCATGAAACTAGGCTGAATCTGCAAATGCATTTGTTGAATTGATTAATATGAATGAGATTATAATAGTTAGCTAGTGAAATGATAATAAACTTGATGGGTTGATTTGAGTTTCCCACGGTACAGGTCCACAAGTTCATGATTATTCTACAACTTTATTTAGAGGTTTCTAAATCATGTGAATTAGGGAGAAATTATAAGCCTTTATCTAAAGAAATTTAGAAAGCAAAGGAAAAAGGAAATCAAAAGGAAAGAAGGTAGATCGTTTAGCCTAACTATGATTAAAAGGTTCAGCAAAATGGTTGAGTTGCTTTCTTGAATCGTTATCTGTATTTCATGTAGTAATGTGGCTGAGATAATTAGAGTATGTTTATAATTGATCAGGGTATTGCTTATGTCATTTTGATGAAAGTCAAGTTGATCAAAGGCTTTAACTCAGTTAAAAATGCTGCGAGCATCTTGAAACTAGCGTTAGATATTTTGTTTTGTAGTTGGTACAAGTATTTGCTCTTCACTTGCAAACCCTTGATATACCCCAAGGAGCCAGCTTAATATGCAGAAACTATTCAGGAACCTTCTTCGACCTACCTTCACAGAGTGACATGAACCCTTTTATAGATGTAAATATAGTATCATTCTGATATTCCTTACACTGAACTACAAGAAAACCAAAAACAAAAGAAAAATATCAAGGAAAATTGATCACAACTTGTTTCCTTTGTCTTTGCTCACTTGAAAGTCTTATTCTAAGTGATTCGCTAATTGTTGGCCTCTTATTCCATTCAAATCATTCTCACTCCTTTTTCCTTGAATAATATAATGTGATAATTCAAGATATATTTGCCTGGTTAACTAAAATTGTGGTTCAAATCTACTATTAGTTCCATACAAAAAATTGCATATCAATAGAAGTTTAAGCTATTAAGAGGAGGTTTAAAGATGGGTTTGGATCTGTAAAATGTGACAATATGTGATGGTCTTTGGACTTGAAGGTTGGACAAAGCGCATGCTGATCTTAACTTGAGCTGAAATATAATCAAATTAGGAGAATGATGGAGGCAAAGATTGAATTTTTAACTACTTGGTCAAAGATGCTTTTATATAATGTCAAGAACCAATTCAACAGCTTTAGAATGGTTTGCATTTCTAATATTGGAAGAAAAGTACAAGAAAGAAGAAGAAAATGTAAAAGCAAGTTTGAAATGTAGATCATGTGAAACCTTTTTTCCTTGTGATATTAAGGATGCACTCCCCACATCAGTCTAGTGCATTTAGGATTTTATTCATAAAGTGATCGGGATCGCTTCCTAGAGGAATCGAATCCAGGTTGATAAGAAGAGGTACTATATTCTAGTAAACTATCTTGGTTCCTCACATGCACTCAAAGCAACCTGTGCCTAATTCTCTTAAATTTCTTGACATCCTGTGTGTGCCTACTGATTAACTTACAGCCCCTGCGTTCTTTTTTGGCCAAAACAGTCCCTGCATTCAGCCAAGCAGGTTTAATGCAAACTTGACTTGGCTATTTATAAATTATTTAATTGTTGTTCGTTTATGCAGTGTATGATCTCATCCAACATGTTTGTTTACAGCTGCCCTATCTAAATTCTCTAAATGCAGTTCCTCTGTTAAGTTTTCTTTTTAGGTTGTTGCTTTGGTAAATCTGTGCTGGAGAATTTTTTTACATAGTAGAGAGACGATACCTTTTGATGACATGGGGGATTGACCAGTGCAATAGAGTTATCTGCATGATGAAGATAGAAGAGCTGAGGAGGTATGCAAATGATGAAACCTGAACATGACAAAAGATTGATGTTCTTGAAGGGTTTCAGTTTAATTGTAGATGTTCAAATGGACTGGGTCACAAGAAAGCACTTCACTATTTTGAAACACGAATCAACAGAAGAATATATCTCCAAGCTATATGTGGAATCTCTACTAACCTTAGCAGGAAGTGTTAGAGAAATCTTCATTATCCTTTTTTTTTTTTTTAAAAGAAAAATTCATATACTTGAAGCAGGATGTTGAATTGAGGTCTCGAATGTCCTGTTGAGTGTTGGTGTAGATGTCAGACTTGAACAAGGCTCCTCTCTTATATGTTTCGTTGCTTCTTAGGTCATGCATGTTTAGTGTTGACTTCAATTGTTTAATTTTTTTTTTCCAATAATTTTTTCCACTTTTATTTGAATCGAATTTTTAAGATTTACATACCAGCCTTTTTTAACCTGACATGCAGGCATGGCTTGGGATGGCCAGGTGGAAGCTGGCATGCAAATAAGAGGTTCAAAAAGGAGCATATGAAAATGCTAGGTTAGAATTAAACACTAGAAGATGGCAATTGCTTAGCCAGATAAAACCTCGAGGGTTTAATGCCCCCAATCAGATCCAAAGCACCAGGAGCTACACTAAAGACATCTGAGACAATTATAAAGGGTGCTTGCATCTGTCACACGTATCGCTGGAGAATTACTACTGATGACGACCCAGTGCTTGGCCACGTTAAAACTAGATAGCTGCAACTGCTTGATTAGTCTTGACCTATGTCGCTTGATTGCAACTTAAATGCAGTGGAAGGCTTGATATGACTGAATCATAAAGATAACTATTCCAAAACATTAGTCTATTGGGTGGGAATGTCTCAAGATTTAAATACTACTTACAAGTTTTTATTGTTGTTGAATGTGTACATCATTTCAACACTAATCCATGTATAACTAAGCTAAAACACTCTCTCACTACTGAAATAACGTGGCACATCTGCAGGACTTATGCTTCATGTTTGTGCGGCGTGACCAACAAAAGTTTATTGCGCCATGTCTATATGGTTCATGATGATGTTGTACCAATTTTCCCATTTATAGACACACACACACACAAATAGCTATTTAGTGCCCTTCAAAGCTTAGCATTATGCTCCGCATGGTTCAGCTAAAGCGTGAGATTGTTGAGTACTTATATAAGATATTGAGAGGGACTGGCTTAAATCTCGTTTTATGGGAATAACTTTGTTCTCAAGTTTTATACAAGATATAAACTCCTTTATTTGATTGGGGAATTTATTTGAGCAAAATAATTACATAGAATTTCATATCTTAATTGTTAATTTATTATGGATGTGGAAAAAAAAAAAAGCCAATAAGAAGCGTGCTTTGATGTAACATTCCAAATGTCTATTTTTGAGTTTATTTACAAGATCTCTCAGGTCAGGTGCATCTTCAAGGATATTTTAGGATAGGGCTTTATTTTTTTGGGCCTGAATGGAGTAGGCTTATTTAGTATTTGCCACCCCATTTCCAGATTTTACTTACATGTGTGAAAGTTAATATTTAAAAAATTATAAATTTTACATAAAAAAGAACTTTTTGAATAACAATTGATGAGCTTATGAAAGTTTTAAACAAAATTGCCTCCGTCTATAAATCTGTCTTCGAAAGTTTTCTGGGCTAAGTTTCCCCTTCTTCGGTTAAAAGGTTAAGTTTCCTCTTCTTCGGTTAAAGGGCTAAGTTTCATCTTCTTCAGTTAAAGGGCTAAGTTTCCTCTCCTCGGTTTAAGGGCTAAGTTTCCTCTATTTTCTTTGAGACAAAAGAGCAGCTAGCTATTACAAAATTATTTTCTGCATGGCACATGTTTTTGGCTTATTATGGGAGCCACCTTGGCCTGTTCTTCACCATAGTGATAAATCGTTCACGCATTTCTTATCAAATTGGGGAATCATGACAACCAAATCCAAAATTCCCATATAATTTAGTCTATTAAATAGGGTAGACCCCACAGAGGCCTTGTTTAAACCACTAGTGAATCTGTTGACAAAAAGGGTGGGTTTAAAGAGACACGTGAGTACTCTTCTCTGTTTTATCTGGTTTTCTTTTATTCCGGGTATAAAATAATGGCAGAATGTGAAGTTAGATGTACCTGATAACAGAGCATGGCCAAGACTTTACTCCCAATAATCCTTGTCATTTTTCTCCTTTCTGGGTTAGCTCTTGGAACAGCAAGAAGAGCGAAATTGGTATCAGCTATTGCTACTACTGCATTGCCGCTGCCCCCCAGTGATGGTATTTGCTCATCAATGGTGAAGATACAGGGTTATGCTTGTGAAGAACACTTGGTGATATGCCTCCCTGCGTCTGTCACTTTTCTGATCGTTATCGCAAAATCAGTGACTTTAGAGCACCTACTGATTGGTTTCTTGTGTGTTTGATCTGTTTCAGGTGACAACACAAGATGGTTATATTCTCAGCATGCAGAGAATCCCCGTGGGACAGTCAAGGGGGTCGCCGGGAAATAGGCCGCCGGTTTTGCTACAGCACGGGCTGTTCATGGTCACTTCTTGTTCTCAAAAGCAAGTGTATGCCATGGTTGTTGTTGATGTTGGAAATTGATGCAGAAATTGTGGCTGCAGGATGGCATAACATGGCTATTACTACCTCCTAACCGTTCTCTGGCATTTCTTCTGGCAGACAATGGGTTTGATGTATGGCTTGCTAACACTCGTGGAACCAAATACAGCCGTCAGCATACATCACTGGCTACAAATGGCTCGGTTAGTTTTGCCTAGTATCTGCCTATCTGGTCTTGTTTTCAATTTCTACTTGTTATAGAACTTTTTCTTTTTGGAAAGAAAAAAGACTGTTTCTCAGAAAGCCATGTAATGAAGGAGCAGTCAGTGTTTGACCAAATCATCTGATAAACACTTTTATCAACGTTGCTCTCTATCTCTTGCCACCATTGGATTCTGCTGCTTATATTACTTCAACTATTTAGGCTTATTGGGATTGGTCATGGGATGAATTAGTTGCTTATGATCTTCCAGCAACATTCCATTATGTTCATTATCAAACAAGACAAAAACTGCACTATATTGGACACTCACAGGTAAATTTGACATTCCTTTTTTTTTTTTTTTTTTAAATCTCTGTGTACAACTCAATCAGAGGCAAAGTGGAAAATTGCTTTGTAGGGAACTTTGATTGCATTGGCTGCTTTTTCTAAGGATGAGTTGATGAACATGTTAAGGTCAGCTGCCTTACTTAGCCCGATTGCCTACGTCAATCAGATGACCTCGCCGCTGGCTAGAAATGCAGCTGAAAACTTCATTGCAGAGGTAGTTGTTAACAATTATATTTTTACTTAAAATTCAAAGGGACTAACTTTGAGAATGTGTTTTCTCATAGCAGTCATTGTACAAATTGGGAATATTTGAATTTGATCTGAGAGGGTAAGTGATTCTGAATATCTTTTTATGCAAGTAATTTAGTACTTTGTACTATGGTTTTGAAGGATGCTATTGTATTGCTAACATTAAACTAGGACATCTTATCCTTGTGGGTGGAATAAGATCAGACTCCATCCTGATGTCATGCTTTCACTGGACACCGTTCAAGATTGAACTTCCATTTCAATCTTTTCATTTAGTTTTATAAACGTTCCATGTCTCAGAATAAGGAAGTGCATAATCGCTAATATTGTGATTTTATCAAAATGAGTCATGACTGGTTTTACTTCATCTTTTCTCATGTTTGAGCAGGGGTGCAGTTGTAAAATTTCTTAAGGACATGTGCAAGAAACCAGGCATTGACTGCACCAACTTGTTAACCTCTTTCACAGGTAGTGTACATGTACCTATTTAGCTAACTATACTTAAAAGAGTTGTTATGTATACTGACCTTTCAGTGCTATGCTTTCAGGCCCCAACTGTTGTCTAAACCCTTCAATTGTGAATATTTTTCTGGAACATGAGCCTCAATCAACAGCAACAAAGAACATGATCCATCTGTCTCAGAGTAAGTGGTTCTATATTCCTATAGAATGTTAAGAGACTTTGGAGTCAAACTAACAATTTGGCTCCTGAATTGTTAGCTTTAACTCTAGAAATTAGTGAATGCACAAGTTGTTTGTCGAAAATAATATACTCGATACAAGCTAGTCCTTTTGGGATTCTTGATACACTTGACAAAAGGACATATAACGAATTTGTTATTATCAGGACTAATTTGTGCACTCATTACATTATGAGGACTAAAGCTAAATGAGTGTAATAATTCAGGGACCAAATTGTTGGGTTACTGTTTTGATACTTCAAACGGAAAGGAACTACAGATTTCGAATTCGGAAATTCAGCTGGAAATAGATTTAACAATAGAACAGGTTGGTTTCGTGAGAGGGAAAGTGAAATTCTAATCCTATGGCTATTGCAGTGATCAGAGGAGGAACCTTAGCCATGTATGATTACGAGAACAAAGACGAAAATACCAAACACTATGGACAACCCTCGCCTCCGGTGTATGACCTAACGAGAATTCCAAATGACCTTCCTCTCTACATCAGTTATGGAGGGGCTGATGCTCTTTCTGATGTCAAAGATGTGCGGCGTTTGCTGGAAATCCTTAATGATCATCATGGAGATAAGCTTGTAGTGCAGTACAGGGATGATTATGCTCATGCAGATTATGTTATGGGTCAAAATGCAAAGCAAGATATTTATGATCCTCTCATATCTTTCTTTAGGCTTCAATGACATCTTGAAAAGGATGCTCTAGACAAACACCCGAGGCTCCTTCTCTCTGTATTACAGAACTGAAAATCACAGAAAGCTTCGTTGTATGATCATACAGAAGATACTGATATTATTTACAGGATAAGGAAATTCCAATTTTTCATTTTTGTACAGATTGCAGATAGAACTTTACTTCTTTATTTCTTTAAATGCAATTCTGTCATTGGCTGATGGGTAAAAAAAAGGTGCCAAACTGGATTGATGCAGATGAACCTATATCCTCTCTGTTTAGCGCAATTACAAACATGTCAATGGTCAAAACATGAAGAAGAAAAAGGCGAAGAGAACATGTTAGTCTGATAAGTTTGAAACTAGATCTAAATTTTCAACTATACTTACCTTAAAGATTTCCAAAGCCGAAGATGATAATCTCCAAGTCTTTTGTATATGAGGATTTGTAGTTTCCGAGCAAAAGATAAGTTGACTGATAAAAATGTAAGTCAAAATACTAAATCCCAATACGCTTTTGAAGCTGTGACATTGATTTTCGTAAAAATGAGAACAAAATTTATTATTGTAGGTCTTATGGTTTTCATTTTAGACTCTTATTTAGAAATAAATTTTTTAATTTCTATTAAATCCTTGAATCTCGGTACTCAAACTCACTTGAAAAGAATTTTAAAATAGATAAATATTTCTTATGTTAAAAACTTATTTACATGAAATCAGTGCCTGTAAAATCATAACAAGAAAAATGTGTTGAACAACTATTAGTATAATTTTAAACTCAAAATGCTATTGGAATAGTATTTTCGGTACTTTTTATAATATATTATATATTATATTAGCATATGTAAATGTGTGTATAAGCATTTCTTTTTTTGGCCATCAGTATGCATAAACATTTACAAAATGTAAGTTTGGGGCAAGATAAGTATTATAGTACTTAAAACCAAGCCCTTAAAATTATAAGTATCAAATTGGGCTAGGCTGCTATGGGTTGAAGTAGAATTAGGCCTGGTCAGTTTGGCCCCTTCTCTGAATGGGCTATAGAAATTAGTTTCGTAGACTTGATCCAATGGCAACGGCAGAGTGGATCTCCTCTACTAGCTCAAACTTACGGCGGATTTTTTTTTTTTTTAAGTAGATTTGGTTTAATGGTCCATAATTTATTAACGAATTTTTCAATTTAATTTTAATAAAATTAGTTTCTTAAAAACTAAGTTATGATAATACACAGAGATATATCAATATGTTAGATCCTTTTTTGTATAAGATGGTATTCTGTTGAAGAAAAAAAAGTACACAACTTGTAACAATATATATTTTTTTATCTTACAGTTTATCCCTTTCAACAAAATATTAACTTGTACAAATAAAGATCTAAAATATTAAGCTTCTAATAGTATATCTACTCTTACTATTTCATCGTTTATTTTTATCTTCAATAGGATATTATCCGGTACAAGAAATGTTTTGTATTAAAATATTAATATATTTTCGTGCATTATTATAAATTTTTTTTTAAGAAATGTTTTGTATTAAAATTAAATTAAAAAAATTCTCCAACAAATCTTGGACTATTCCTTAATCTACCAGAGAATCTCCAAGGGATCCACTCTCATGGCGACTGAATATCTTCCAACAAGGAGTTCTCGTCATGAAAGAAGAAGAAAGCAAAGAGAAGTTTTTATTTTTTTATTTAAAAAAACTCTTAAGAATAAATTTTAAAGCTTTACTCAAATTCATATTCACTCATTTAAATTTTACAACAATTAGCATAAGTCACGACATGCCTTATACTATATAGACATTTTTTTGTATGTCATAAATCAACTGAAAGAATCTGACAGAAAACTCGAAATTAAAGAGCTGTGCGTATAATCTATATTAGGAACAAAGAACTCCATTCTTCAATGTCCCAATACAATCACATTGTTGTGGACCACAAACGGGGAGTCTTCATCATTCAGAGGATCAAAGCTAGAGGCATCATCAGCGTCAGGGTCTGAGGATGGAGATGGAGACGAAGAAGGGGATGGAGATGGAGGAGAGGCCTTGAAAGTGTCGTCAACATTATCATCGTCGGAGCGCTGGAACGCATGAATGGAAGGGCCATGATCACCATCGTCATCGACAGTGGCTTTCACGAAGCTCATGCAAGCCAGTAGGATTACGAAGCCAAAAGCTACGATCCCTTTTGACACGGTCATTTCGAAGGGTTCGATTGGATCGTTTGAAGTTGTCGCTGACTTTCGAGACTGTGTTTGTTCGGAGAGAGAAAAAGGAGGCTTTAAAGCAAGTGGTTTTTGCCATATTTTAAAGAGAAATCTTCGTTGTGCTCTGGCTGTTTGTTTAGCTTTGAGCTGGTCTTAAGGTAGAAGGTGACGAAATAGGAAAAGGTTTAGCATGAATCTTGGTTCATTGATATCTTGTTAGAAACTCTTGGTCGTGAAAATTGACTATTTTAGTTTATTATATATTTTACAAAATTCTCGATACGAATTAGTAATTGACTCATATTATTTATCATTTGTAGTATTAAATTAATATTTGTAAAATTTTATTTATTACATTTAATATTGTTAATAATTTAGTCTCAACTCAAACAACTCATTTCCTCAGTGTAAATGTTTGGAGGCTTCATGTACTTAATTTTAATACCCAGTGCTCCGTCTCTTTCCTCACTCCCAAAATTTTGAAGTCATCTACCTTTTATTTAACCAAGAAAAATAAATAATATGTATTATCTTTAAACATATATATATTTGTACTAATAATGCTGAGAATATGTGTGCATGTGTGTGTAAAGAAAGGCATAAGAAAGCGTTCTTTTTCTTAATTTGAAATGAAATGATTAATAATAATAACAATAATAATAATAATGAATTAGCTTACCTTTTTTTTTCCCCACTTTTTTGCATGAGAACCAAGAAGAAAAATTGCAGACGAAAAATCATATTATAGTTATCATTAAAAACTGAGTTTTTTTTTTTTTGAAATTATGATTTCACTCATCTCGAATTTGATTCTGCTACAGGATCGATGCTAGTATGAGAACTGCTGAGTAGCCAATGGATGTCTTGACCTAAAATGCACAGCATATGATCCTTTGTATAAAGAACATCAATAGTCAGTCATATAGGTACTAATCAATAAAATGGAATTGCATAGACGTGCTTCGAGGATTTGGCCAATAGTCTCGTTCACATAACCATGTCAAGAATTCACAGAGCCGTGTAAAAGGGTAATGACTATAATTGTTTCTTTCGCTCTTCCCACCTCTATTGTCTTATAAGGGTACCATCTAACTTTATGTGCAAAAATCATTTTATGACATTTTGTCTTCTGTTGTTTTTAGGTCATCCACACCATAATAGACCAGCCTTACGGTGAAGGTTCCTGTTGAGGACGAAATGTGTGTGGTTGTACACATGTCTTGTTATAAATTTGACTACCTAGGCCTCATATTAAATCATTCTCCCACAAAATAAGTTGTAAAGAAAATGAAGTTAAAAGAATGATTTTATTAATCACAATACCGAATACATGCATATACAGTGTTTATATACACGAAAGAATGAGAAGTTGAGCTAAAATGATAGTTAAAACCATCTATATAGAAGCTGAAGTAAAACGTGATTAAAACAGAGGTTCAGAAAACTTTAGCAACTCTCACTTATCGTTATAACTGTGCACGAGTATGTTACACGTGATGAGGAGATTAATTGTTCCTTCATCCTCCCCCCCCCAAGGTAGAGAATGGTAATCCACAATTCCCAGATTGGACAATAGGTAAGCATACTGATCAATAGCTAACATCTTGGTGAAAAGATCCGCACGTTGTTCTTTAGAAGCTATGTGTTGGGGATGAACAAAGCCTGACTTGTACTGATCTCTGCCCAGGTGGTAGTCAATGTCCAATGTTTAGTGCGCTCATGAAACACAAGATTAGTAGATATATGAATTGCTGCACGGTCATCACACCAAAGTGGAATGTGAGAGGATCGTGATAGACAGATCCCGTAGAAGGTAATGAATATACTGAAGCTCGCATACTGTGGTGGCAAGAGATTGATATTTAGCTTCAGCGGAAGACCTTGATACTGTGGGCTGCTTAAGGTCTTCTAGGAAATCAGGTATTTGCCAAGATAAATGCAATAACCAGTTAAGCTTCTTCTAGTATCAAAACAAGATGGCCAGTCTGCATCACAAAAGGCTTCTGAGGACAAGGTCTGCTGAACAGGGTGGAAAAGTTTTTTTGAAGGACATCCTTTAAGATACTTCAAAAGATGAAGAGCTACAGTCCAATGGGTATCACATGGAACAGTAATAAATTGGCTTAGTTGTTGCACAGAATAGGTAAGTCAGGTCAAGTGAAACCCAAATAAAGAAGGTGACCAATGAGTCTGCGATATTTCTCTGGATCAAGCAATTTATTTCCTTGGCCAGACATTAACTTCAGAGTTTTAGGCAAAGGACTTTGAGAAGGCTTAACACCCAACAATCCAGTGTCACGAAGTAAATCTAAGACATACTTGCGTTGATTGACATATAGGTCTGTAGAAGATCAAGCTATCTCCAAGCCTAAAAATTACTTTGCATCACCAAGATCTTTGATTGTAAAGAGGTGATGCAGATGAGCTTTCACTTCCTGTATAGCACGAGAAGAATTCCCAGTAAGGAGTAAATCATCCATATGCACAACAGAATAAGAAATACACGATCCTTTTGCAAAATGAATAAACAATGATCATGTGATCATTGTTGAAAGCCATACTGCAAAAGTTAAGTAGTGAGTTCATGATTCCACTATCTAAATGCCAGTTTGAGGCCATAAAGGGATGGTTGAAGATTACAAACTTCACCGGAACGAACTTTGTGTAACCTTGAGGAGGATGCATGTATATATCTTCTGTAATATAGCCATGTAAAAACACATTATTAATGTCAAGCTGTGAGAAAGGCCAAGCGATTTGTAGTAGACAAGGCAAGAACTAATGGGACTGTTACAACTTTGGCAACAGGGGAAAAGCTCTCTGTGAAATCCAATCCTTCCACCTGGTTATAATCCTAAGCCACTAATCAAGCCTTGTACCTATCAATCTGTCCATATGCTTTTAATTTGATTTTGTAAACCCAACGTCAGCCAATAGGCTTCTTTCCAAAACGTAATGGAACTAAATCCCATGTGTGGTTAGCCTAAAGAGTAGCAATCTCAGTATCCATAGCAGCAACCCAATTTGGACATTTTTTATCCTGAGCATATGATATTAGTTATTGAATAGAGGATACCTGTGCTAAAAAATCAACATATACAGAAGAAAATAATGGAGATTTATGATAAGGAAAAGTGGGAGGGGTGTACGGGGATGTATAATTGGTACCAATAATATAATCATGCATCTAATTAGGTGGTTTAATGATTCTAGAACTGTTTCGACTGACTGAAGAATGAGATGGATCGGAATCAGATGTATTAGTATCAGAAGAAGAAGGTAATGGTTGAGAAAGATTGGACTCAGTAGCTACAGGAATGAAAGGAACAAGACAAGAAGATGCATTAGTTGCTGTTGTTACTTTATATGGAAAAATATGCTCATGGAAGACAACATCTCAGGATATAAGTACTTCATGAGACTCAACATAGTATAAACGATATGCTTTGTAGCCTGAAGCATAACCCAAAAAATACATTTGGTGGCACAAGGAGAAAACTTATTTTTATGTGGATGATTATTGGTGGCAAAACATAGACATCCAAAAGACTGAGTTGATTATAGGATGGAGGGTGATTGATTATAAAGATAAGGAGTCTTCCAACCAAGTATTTCAGCAAGAAGGCAATTAACTAAAAAAGTTGCAGTGAGAACAGATTCTCCCCAAAAAGAAATAGGAAGTCTAGATTGAAGCATGAAAAAATTGAGCAATTTGGAGCAAATGACGATGTTTACATTCAACAATGCCATTTTGTTGGAGAGTGTAGGTGTAAGTGTGCTGATGAATGATACCTTTTGAATGAAAAAGGGATTGACAAGTTAAGTTGCAAAACTCAGTGCCATTATCAGTATGGATGGCTTTAATAGAAGTATTAAATTGAGTTTGAACCATTGTGTAGAAAGATTGTATAATAGAAGGTGTTTGATGTTTATTTTGAAGAAGGAAAGTCCAAGGGACACATGAAAAATCATCCCCAATAGTTAAAAAATATCGTGCTCCAGTAATAGATACAGTGTCATAAGGACCCCACAAATCCATATGAAGCTGATCAAAACAATTAGTAGTAGAGATATGACTAGGGGAAAAGGGAAGCCTTGTCTATTTTGCCAGTGGACAAATTTCACAAGTATCATTGTGTTTAAGAAAATTGCCAATGGAAGGTATATATTTTATTTTTTGGTATGACAGGTGACCTAAGCGAGTATGCCACAAAGAAATGGAAGATACAACTGTATTTAGAACTGCTTTATTACAATGTTGAAAAGCTAAGAAAGAACTTCTATCCAGGATGTATAAGTGACCAAGCATTTTGCCTATAACAATAATTGCATCAGTCTTGCGGTCCTGTATAATGCATGAAGAAGAAGTGAACATTAGTGCTAACATATTGGCTGCAGCAAGTTGACTAACAGAAATGAGATTGTAATGAAAAGTAGGTATATGGAAAACATCATGAAGAGTAAGAGAAGGGTGAAGAGAAATAGAGCCAATATGATGAATCTATTGTGAATTACCAATAGGAAGACTTACGAAGCCTTTTTTAGGAGGAATGATAACAGAATTGAACAAAGACAAATTAGAGCATACATGATTAGTAGCACTAGTATCCAAAATCCAAAAAACTTCATCAATACCCTCAAGTGTTTGAAGAACCAAATGGGAGGAAATACCTAATAAGTCAGAAAACTGAGTGAGATTAATGCAGCCATCAGTAGAATCCTTACTTTGAACATGTTTAGATAGCTCAAATTGAACTATGGCAGCAATGGTGGATGTAAAATCAGAATTAGCAGATGTAGTATGTCCCAGAGGAGTAGAAGATTTTGTAGTATAGACATTAGCCATCTGTTTAGACTTTTGGCTTTGAGTTCTTTAGAGCAGCCTGGAAAACCATGCTTTTTAAAACAATGATCAATAATATGGCCTTTAGTGGTATAGTGTGTACAGAAACGAGTATCAATCTTAGTATCCTTTTTTTTATTAGATGGCTTGCTAGAATTGAAGGTAGCAGATCCAGCAGATGTGGTTCCAATGGTCATCATCGCAGAACTGTCAATTGGAGATGGTGTAGGTGTAGAAGCCTAGTGTTGTTTGTCAACAGTGAGCAGCATTGAATAAGTTTTATCTAGTGTAGGAATAGGGTCCATCATCAGAATCTGATTCTTAACATGGTCATAAGAATCATTAAGACCCTTAAAAAATTGCATGAGTTTAGCATTGTTGGAAAGAGTAGTTATAGAAGAAGAAACTCCATAAGTGCAACGTCCACAAGAGCACTGAGGAGTGGGAAGAATACAAGCAAGTTCATCCAAGAGCTTGCTAAGTCAGGTAAAATACAGGGATGAGGAATTATTACCCTGACTAGTAGAAAGATGATCACGATTGATCTGGTAAATTTGAGGACCATTAGATTCGCCAAATCTCTGCTCCAACTTGTCCCATAAATCTTTGGCTGTAGTAGTATAGATGAAGGATTCATGAAGATCCTTGCTTAGGGAATTAAGTAGCCAAGAAGTGACCATAGCATTGGCTCCTACCCAAGCCTCATAGTTCTCATAATTCTCAGCTGGCATGGGAAGTTTGCCATTGATGAATTCGAGTTTATTTTTAGCTGCTAATGAAATCTTGGCAGACTTACTCCAAGAATGATAGTTGTTGCCATTAAAGGGAGCATAAACCAATGAAATTCCAAAGTTATCGGAACCATGGAGGAATAAGGATCATGAGAAGCAGTAACAGTGGTGGTAGTAGTAATAGAATCACTAATGTTTGCCATTTAAAGAAAATAAGAGAAAACAGAGAGATGATGGATCAGTTGCCCTCAGATACCATGTAAAGAAAATTAAGTTATAGGAATGATTTTATTAATCACAGTACCGAATACATGCATATACAATGTTTATATACACGAAAGAATTAAAAGTTGAGCTAAAATGACAGTGAAAACCGTCTATATAGAAGCTGAAGTAAAACATGATTAAAACAGAGGTTCAAATAACTTTAGCAACTCCCACTGATTGTTATAACTATGCACGAGTTTGTTACACGTGATGAGGAGATTAATTGTTCCTTCATAAATCGAATATGTGCCATAGCCTTGACTGGATCAAGTGATCTTTCACCATGAAGAGCTTTATTCCTACAGCTCCAGATGTCATAGAGTGTGACCAGAATAAGCTTAGGATAATTTACAAGAGATGTCCTCTTTAGAGAAGTGATTAACCCTCAAGCCAAGTGGAGAGGCAAACCACAGTGCTCTAGTAAAAGGGCAAAGAAAGGAACAGATGATTGAGGGAATCATTAAAGCTAAAACAATAGAACAACAAGATTCTATGGGCCTATGATGAGATATGAGAAGATCACCTACAGGAAGAGCTTTAGTTAACAAGTGAAATCACTTACACAGCAGCATGAAGGAACTTGTAACCATCCTTGACAATGTGTGGACTTGATTCATTACCCTGCCATATTAGATGAATATATAAGTAGTTACTGAGAATCGCATATTGGTTTTTTCTGTCCTGTTATCTGCTGGGTAGTAAGTTTCAATGATCTACTTATTCCATTTATATTGGTGATGCTGATTAAGATATAATACCTTATCATACAAACATATCAGACCTGGTTACATAGGCCAATACAAATGGTGGTTTAAGGAAATGAAAGAACCAATGCCCACTTGCCATTTAAGATGGGGAACCACAAGGTGCTGATATTTCTACACACTTTTCTACATCTAGGATGAATTTGAACATCTAAATATTTTACCCACTTGATTTTGCTGCACCATTTTTACTTCACATTAACTGAAAAAAAAAAGGGAGGTATTGCCAATATTAATGACATTTAGGACTTGCTTGACCATAACTGCGTTATTAAGTGATGATTTTTTCCATATTCCTAGACATCCTTCATGTTTTAGCTCTACATAACTTGTTCTAGCTAGGCATATGAATGCAAGGATGTCTATTTTTGAAACCCCAAAAAGAAGTCAGCAATTTGGCATCTAATTTGGAGTAGTATTTCTTAGGAAGTTCAAAGCATAAGAAATGATAAATATGACTTGAGGTAATCACTGAATTAATAAAATTTAACCTGCTAGCCTGAGAAAACAATGAAGACTTCCAAGACAATTTAGTATTGATTTTATCTATCAACTCTTGATATACTTTCTATTTATTCCTAATCTATCTAGGTATCGAAATATTTCCCCAATCAGTTGGCATATTTAAATCCAAAAATTCCCAACATGATTTCTTTGAAAGATGTGGCGTATTAGGGCACAAAACCATAATGGACTTAGACTTATTTATATTTAGGGTAGTCATGTTTTTGTAGCTGTGCAGTATGCCATTAACATTATTACAAGTCTCAATATCACCTTGAAAGAATAAAACATTGTCATCTGCATACTTGAGATGTGACATTGGTTCTATCATGTGACTAATTTTTATGCCTTTCCACTTGTTCCTACGCTCTACATCAACAATCATGACCTATAACATGTCACACTACGTCAAAATATTTTTTTAGTGGCCATTATTTTGTAATTTAGCAGTAAAATTAATTGTTGCTACACTATTTTCCGGCAATTAATTAATAGCCAGTGTATCCAGGGTTAGTAAAAGCTTTCTTGACAATTGTAGTAACGATTAGTAAATACTCAATTAATTACCGCTAAAGATATAAGGCTTTTAGTGGTAATTTTGTACCAGCAATTGCTATTGCCACTAAAATTGGCACCATAATTGATTAATGTCCACATTTAACAACCTTTTCTATTTCCGGTAAAAATGTGACCTATCACAGCAATTATATCTCAACAATTGTTATGGCCATTAAAACTAGTTTCATATGTGATTTTTACCATCATTTAACTTTTTTTTGCTGCCGATAAAGTTTTAGTTGCAATTGTATTAGCCTAAAAAATAATATAATAATGATTTATAAATAATTCAAACAAAGTATAATATAATCATTAAATAAACATATTTCATTAAATCCAAACAAAAAACAACTATTTGTCTTTATTTTCATGGGAGTCAACAACAAATACCAAATAGCACACCATAAGTCTAATAACTAACTAGTGTCGTAAAATAGAGTCATAATACAAGACAACAGATCTGATTATTTCTTCAACTCTTAAACTTGATCACATATAGCCCTTTCATAACAACAATGTAAAAGATCATAGCGTATGACCTAAAATAATAAAATAAAAAGAATGTTACTTTAATAATGACATCAACCAAATAAATACAAAACAAAATCAATCAACAATCCATTTAAAATAAATTGCAAAATTATATAGAAACTAAAAATTAGCATCTCTAAGAAAATTAGCATTAACATATTTTTATCGGTATAAAAGCACTTTCAAAAACAATAAGTATTGGTGGAGATTATAAAGAAAAGAGGAATATATATGGTCACAAAATTTTCTAGTAATATAGAGCAGTAAAGCGCGAATCCACACACTAAATATAAGTACCGGGCTACATTTTGTCATAGATAGTGCCTTCCTTCATTATGTTGTTAGGCTGCAACTTTTCATTCGCTTGATGCTTAAGCTATAGCCTATTTCTATCCCTAACATAAAGTAAGTATTGAATATAAGTTATAGTTAAAAATGTCCATTATAATCCATTCAACCTTCTTGGAATTCTATCAGATCATGGACTGCCAAAAGGGTTCAAACCTGCATATTCAACAAGAATACAAGCATCCATTCCAATAAATTCATAAAAGTCTCCAACCTGAGCTGAAATTCAAAATAATGGTAAGAAAGTACCAAGAAAAAAGAACTATACAACATTTAATTTAGACATAAAAATCAATAGAGTGCAAGAGTAAACTAAAGCTTTATTGATTCGAGGCAATTGTACTACCAAGCCAGATCAAACTCACAAAAGAATTGGGATAGATGTATTACATACTTTGTAGAGCAAAACTTCATGTGGAAATTTTGATATAAACTGCAACATCTTGTTGAGTGTTCCTTCCTTAAGTATAAAGCAAAACTTTTCAGTTTTCCATCAAGTTTACAGTAATAGTAGCATTCCTAAAATTAGGAAATTAAAAACATTTTCAATCTTCCATAGTGCAATAAATAATTTATTTGGATGCCTAAGAATAAAGTGTCAACATAAACACACAAAATGCTTTCTAGTCTAAAATTTTCCTCTAGTTGTAGGCCTGAAGCCTAAATACTAAATAGAACACCATAAATAATTTTAATGAAACCAAATGAATAATCAAACTAGTTGTGTTTGTTTTAATGAAATTAAATGATTTGTAAGTGAGAATCAAAGGAAAAGTAGAACAAAGTTAAATTGCTCACTGTTATATTAGTTCTAGATTTTTGTCTGTATACCTCTGGAAGGATAATATATCAAGGTTTGTTTACTAATTTCGAAACCTTAGTATTTGCTTGCCCGTTAAAAGTCTTATTTACATACCTTAAAATCAAATTAAACAAATGATGTGTGATTTCAGAATCATTCCACATATCAGTTTTGTGTTTCACACAAAGTCCATCACAACTTGTCACAACCATTCCCATAGAACAAAATGAAAGATAAAACAAAGCAATTAAAAAACTTACCATATGAGCACTGAGTGTTTCCCTGTGACAAGCAATGAGCATTGAGTGTTTTAAAACTTGGAGGCAACATCATGATGATTTAATCAACACATGAAACTAGTTGATTTACATGAGAGGAAATCAGTCTAGTTATATAATTTTTTTCATGTCCAAGAGTGTACCTAAAGTGATCAATTAATCGTCTATTTTTTTTTTTTATAATAATCTTTGGTTTAATTTTTTGTGCAGGATATTTAAAAATTCTTAAATACACAATATTAACCTACATCCTTAGATTTCTCCCAATGGTACTCTAGATCTAAGATACCTTCCAAGCCAAAAGGAAAGCAACAAAAACTGCATTGGATGAATTAAGCTAAGTAGCAACAATAAAATGAATTCAATAGAAAGAGAGTGGAACTCTAATAAGCATTCCATCAAAGAGTCCTGCTTCAATTAATTTTATCACTGCCTGACTATTCGTAATCATCTATCTTGAGATTTTTCATGGATATGTCAATTACAAAAGCAAACAATCAATAATTTTTCATGTTAATAAATAAATAATATTTCGTGACCTTGTGAAGTGCAAGAATATTCTTCCCTGAACTATCTGCAAACACAATTCCACTTTCTTTATGCACAGGAAGAAACAAGTAGCAATGAGGAAAATGTGGGAGGGAAGGAAAGCTAATGGCACTTTTTTAAGTGTATTCTAATGTGTTTTTTTTTTTTTAAATTTAAAAAATAAAATTTACTTTTAGAGGAAATTGGAATTAATTGCCAGTAAATTTGTATTTATTATTGACTAATGAATATTTGTTGGTAATATTTTATTTTAAAGAACTTATTAGCTGCGATAAAATTTTAGGCATTAATTAATTGCCGCTAAAATCAGCTTTTGTTGTAAACCATTAGTATGTATTTAGATGTTCTATGAATTTCACAAATTATATATATATATATATAGAGAGAGGCATATAAACATGTATTATATGCAAGAAATACTTATATGACATTTATCAATGTTAATAATAGTTTATTATTGTTACTAGAACTTGGTACAATGACAGTTATAAATCATCATTGAGAACCTAAGTTTAAATCATTGCTAAAACTCAACTTAACAACAAGTATAATCAACCGTTGTCAAGTCAGCAATGGTTATGTAAACTGTTACGATAACATATTTTAATGACCATTTTGCCAACCGTTAGTCGAAGTTGCTGTTATACTTTCGCCGCGTATGTTTTAGTGACAGATGTTTTAATCGCCAATAAAAGTTGTAGTTAAGGTTGTTAAACTCGCAAGAGAGAAAGGTAAACTTGTAAGAGAGAGAGATAAACTCGTAACATAGAGTAAACTTGATTAATAAATAGTTATTAAAATATATAATTTTATATTTTAAATACTATATACATTAAAAAATTATTCAAATATAATTTAAATTATACTAAATCAAACAAAAAGTTATTCATATTTAATAATTTGTAATATTTAACATGAATATTTTAAGATGGTCACATATAAATAATTATTTAATATAACTAATTAAATAATATTTATTATTATTATTTTTAATAAGTACATATTAGATGTAATTTTATTATTTTTTATGCATATTCAAACTTGTAATAAAATAAATTATAAAAACTTTATGGAAAAGAAGCTTATCTATATCTTATTTAGTCTTAAGTTTAAATTATTATATTGTTAACTTTACAAGCTAGTTGATATGTTAAAATCGTAAACTCGGTGGACTCAGTAAATCAATTTCCAAGTTTATTTGAATTTGTACTAAGTCTGAGTTTACAACGAATTAATTTGTTTTTTTTATGTATGATTGTAAAATTGTAAACTTGGATAATAAACTCGTGAGTTTGACAACTATGACCGTAACTACGTACTTAAATCTCTTGCTATAGCACTGGTAAAATTGTTGTTAAAACCACAATTTTTTTTAGTGAAAGCATGTATTACTTTTGTCTTTATGTTAATTATGCAATTTATTTTTATTTTTTCGGTTAAGAAGAGGTACATCACATGGCTTTGAGATTAAGAGTATGGAAGGTGAAAGGGGCGGAGTAGAGATATGACTCATGCATTAGGACCCTAGACAATTATATTTAGGAAATATGCCACTAGAACATTGGCTATGTATGTACAATATAATTTTGAAGGATAAAACTTAAATATTGTTTCTTATATACTTACATTAGGTTCCCTAATAACCTAATTACATTTGTATATTTATTTTAAACCTTATCAACTTTCACATTAATACTGTTAACTTACATTTTTTTAAGTTCACTAACTACTCATTAATATTGTTAGATAAAAAAAACTCAACCTCTCTCCAACCCAGAGCCACCACTTCAGACCTTTTGTTTTTGGTTAAATTTTCAATAATTTGTGTAATGCTCTCCAGTGCCATTTACAAAGAACTTTCAGCCTCTTCAAAATTTTCTCTGTACATCAGGAGATGGGAGAGGAGACGAAAATTGTTGCTTTGCATATATTGTATTAGTTCCCTCAAATTTCACCCGAACTACAACATGGGTGTCATACTTCTCAATTGTAAGATAAAAAGATGACAAAGGCTTTACAACTCACAAATTTCAACTGAGGACAAACAGTTCCCAATACAAAAAACAAACCTATAAAAGGAAGAGTCCCCTCCCTACCAAAATTATGAACCTAAAGAAAAAAACTACAAAAAATCCCAAATACATCTTAAGTGTCATACATAGGGAGGTTTCCCACCGATTCTGATGATTAATTACCCCCTGGTGGCTTTGGGTTGGAGAAAGGAATGTAGTGGAAGATGGGAGTAACAGAATCGTAATCTCATAGGGGAAGGGTTGAGTTTTTTTTTTTTCTAAAATAAAATATGACATAAGCGTGTAAGTAAGTGAAGTGATTAAAAAAAAAAAAGAATTAACAGTGTTAGTGGAAGTTAATGAGATGTAAACAAATATAAACAATGTCATTAGTTAATTGGGGATCCAACCAATGTAAGTATATAAATGAATAATACATAAATTTTCTCCAATTTTAAATCATAGTTGAATTAAATTTTAAAATTTGAAAAATAGCTATTAACTTGTTTTGTTAAACTATATATGACAATATTACTCAAAATTTCAATTCCACAGGATTACAATAAATGTTTAGGTTAACAAGAGCTATATATTTAAAGGGAAACTACATATAACCCTTTTGAACAATAGCTTAATCAAAATTTGTAGTGCATGAAGTTAAACATAATCCTCTACCTCTATACTATTACAAAGATTACAAGCATTACGTATTAGCTAAAACTATTGTCTATTAAAATGAAAATTCTGGGAAAATGCAAGTCAAAATTTGTGGAAGGAAGAAATTAGAAAATATGATAAAGATATAAGGTATTACATGACAACATTGAGGTATTTATAGATGTTAATAATTTAACTTTATATGTAACATTTACTTTTTGTTATAATTTTAAAAATAAAATGTTACATTTTAAAGATACCAATATATGATTGAGTAAAATATACTTTTGGTCTTTCACTTATCACAAAATTACTATTTTGGTCACTCACTCATTGAAATGCTTAAAATAGTTCCTTATTCATTAGAAAATGTTACATTTAGTCCTTTACTTTTAAAAAAAAATTACTAAATTTAGTTTTGTATATTTAGGGTTTAGAATTTGGTAGAGGGGCTAGATTTAGTAATTTTTGAAAAGTGGAAGATCAAGTATGATATTTTCCAATAAGTGGGAGACTATTTTGGACATTTCAATAAGTGAGAGACCAAAATAAAAATTTTTTAATAAGTAAGAGACTAAATTTCTCTCTATTATATCGTTATGTAATATAATTCATTAAATTTGTATTTAATTTATGTAAATAATTAATGATTTATCAAAATATAATTTATGACAGCAAGCCTCAATTTTTTTTTAATATATTGCAAATACAAAAACTATTTATGTTAACATGCTCTACATTTAATTATAAAATAAATACAAAAATTTAATTAATAGCTTAATTGAGATATTAATAACCGCCTAGTCAATTAGGGCATTTCTTTGTGTGTGTGGGAGGGGGGAGGGGGGGGGGGGTGCTATAATATCAATCATTTACTGAAATATACTTAATCGATTAGTAATCTCTCAATGTATCCAATACGGCGTTACATTTTACAGTTAGTATGCCAAACATTGTAGTAAACTATAATTCAACAAAATTATTTGTCTTTGATTCTATAATTAATTTACATATGAAGCTCATTATTCAAATAGTGATGCATTTTTTGTTGGCCAAACTCAAGCAGTAGGCAGTGTTAATGTATTTTATATACATACGTATGCTGTTTTATATAGTATAATTTTAAATTTACTTTGCATAGGTTCCAAAATTTTAGAATAATTAATGATTTATCAAAATATAAATTATGACAGAAATCCTTAATTTTTTTAGTATTATGGGAATACAATAACTATTTTTGTGAATAGAGCTATATAATTGACTACAAAATAAATACAAAATTTAATTAATAGCATAATTATAATATTCAGAAATCTCTAATTAATTAGGGTTTTCCTTTGAATGCCATAATATTAAGCTATTTAATATATGGTATAATATTCATTTACTTACCATATTAATTAATAGATTAATTAGTATTCTCTTAATTTAATAAATAAAATGAGATAAATTAATTTAAAAGAAAAAAAAAGGGAAAATATGAATAAAACTTACCTGAATAGACTTCATTTACATTCTCTCTTTCATTTTCTCTTTTTGCGGATCTTCATCATAAAAGAGAATCCTATTCCATAATTGATATTAATGGAGTAGCTAGCATTATAATTAATTCCAATGGTATAAGAAGAGGGTGTGAGGTCAGATGTTGTATCATTGTAAATCTAAATTTACATTTGACAAAAAGACATTTATACATGGCTCCGTTCACAGGGTCCCTGATTCTGGTGGTATTAGCAACGATGCTCGTTGCAAGGTTCAAGGGTGGCGAGGCGAAACCGCTATTTCCAAAAGTAACGGTGCAGATAATCAATACTGTATTTCCAGCACAAAACTTAACTCCATTGCAAATCTGGAGACGATGATCTTGGAGAGAAAACAATCAAATCTGGGCAAGACTATGAGTTCAGTTTCAGGCCAAGTTTTATTACGGTAAGAACACCATTTTTTTGCAGCTTTAGGTGGCCATCTGACATGTCGCTTCATTACTTTGACGTATATGATGAAGAACGAGACTTGCGTACGTGTATTTTGTGTTCTTGGAAAATTTGGGAAGATGGTGCTTGTAGATATGATCCAGACAAGCATGAAACCGTTGAATGCTTTCATTGGAACCCTAAAAGACAATCAACACAACTGCCTCTTGCTGCATCTAATACCAATACTACTCCTACTAGTACTATAAGCCCCTTCTCTGATTTATTTTCTCTTTCAAATTTCATGATGTATTCATATTCAATGTATGACAAGCTCTATCTTAATTAATGCTTGGTATGTTGGTGGAGACTGACTTTGAGTTCTTTAATAAAGTTCAAATTAATTTGGACTCAAGTGATACACTAAACCAGCCCAAGAGCAAGTAAATTTGAAATGCAAACTCATTAAGAAAAAAAATGTACTTTTATTCGATATTGTTGTCAAGAAAATACAAATGGTAGTTATTTATATTTTATAGGGTGGGGAAAGCTATTCCTAATAAGCTCATTAACTAGGTTGCAATAAATACAAATAAATCAAGAGAATAATAAAAGTCGACCTGAAAGGTGCTGAAATATTGAATTCTGAATTTTAAATAGGCTTCAATTTTATAAATCTGAATTACGATGATGATGAGCTCAAAATTAGAAACAACTTTTTGTTAATATAATAAGACCCGAGACTTGTTGCACTCGTGGTCAAGTTATCCACAATATTTTCTTACTCTTAAATTTTAATTATTGTTAATAAGGGTGCAAAAATACAAATAAATTAAGACAGTAATTAAAATAGACTTGAAACGCGTTGAAATATTAAATTTTAGGTTCGAAAAGGGCTTCGACCGAATAAATATGAATTGCCATAATGATGAGCTCAACAAGAGCTTTTCATTAATATGTGATGAGACTCAAAACTTATCCTAAATCTATTATTACACTGCACAAGTGGTCAATCTAGTCACAATATTTTGAGTAATGTTAATTTTCTATGAAGTATTGAATGAAATTGAAAGTTAGAATGTAAATGATTCTTTATTTATAATTACTCACTAAAACTTTTCTTGTAATCACCTTAATTAATCTGTTTCACATTAAATGATAATTAATACATGAAATAATTGCGTCTATTTTAATTAGCAAAATCATTATATTCAAACCAAGTCAAATGTAATTTAAGAAAACTATGTGTAACTGACAACAAAGTCAACCAAACTCAAAAACATTGTATATTTAATGAACCATTATAAACATTAATAAATATTTTTAGAATGGGAACATCATAATTCATAAGATTGGGCTTTCAGTGCAAACTAGTATCATCGTAAACCCCAAAAAAGAAAAACCATATGACTCCATTGGTGGTCGCTGATTCTGTTAGTGATGGACATTGTTGTCAAAATTACTATTCAATTCGTTAGAATCGTTGATTTTACGATGTTAGGTAAGAATTTCAAATTAAATCGGATGAAGAATCAAAATCAATACAAACTTGGTCAGAATCGATATTGAATCGTGTAGAATTAGTAGAATTAGACGATTATAGCAATTTAAGCATTTTTAACACAAAGTGATGCATCCCAGTTTGTTTTTTTTTGTTTGACATAGAATCTACGAAGCCCAGCCTAATAAACATATTAGCCTAGGAAAACCCCCCAAATTTAAATAAAAAACTTTGCAACTAATTTTTTTTTCTAGTGATGATAATATTAAAGCAAGGAGGAAGAGTACTATTGTATTATAGATATTTCATTTTGTTCTTGAGACTTAGTTATGTTAAATGGATGAGAACTATTGTATTATGAATTATAGACTTTGGATTATGGAGTTCACTGAAAATTATAGGTTGATAAAATAAGAAATATACAATATATAAAATATATACATAAAGTAAATATATAATATGAAATATAAAAAAATAATATAATATATAATATAATAATATAAATAAATAATATATATATATATATATATATAATATTATATATTTATGTATGAAAAATTATGTGATTTTGTGATATGGTTTTGTTCAATAGCTATTTAATAACAAATTTAGGTAAACTCTTATGATTCTATGATGCGATTTTACTCCCTTCTTTTCGATTATATCTAAAATCATGATTTTGACAATATTGGTATTGGTCATGATGGTTGTTGCATTGTTAAAGGTTGGTGAGGCCACAATTTTCAAGCAAAAGGTAACAATGCTAATCATCAATAATTTTGTTTCACCTATGTGCTAAATTTTACATATACATATGTACAGGGAGATATTATAAAATTACGATCTGACCTGATGAGGCTGCAAACATGGTGTGAATTTCCAATGTAAAAATTAAAAAATAGGGAAGAGAATGACAACTCATAAAACCCTAATTTATTTTCAAAGAGAGGTTTGAATATATTTAGAAAAATTGTAATTAGGGCTACATTAAAGTAACTGAAGGCCCTATTTATAAACCATTCAGTTACCCTTATATTAATTTATTTAAATTAATGAATTTAGTAATTTATAAAAAAAGCCCATAATAAGACTCATTTAAATTGAGTCCAAAATCTCTCAATTTTAGTAATTTGATAGGATAATTATTAATTAAATTTGGGCTGTGAGTTGGGATTTCTACCCAATGGACTAGTAGATAATCCAATCGATCACTAATTATCCATTATTAACAAAGACTCAATCCATTTTTAATTTATATTAATATTGATTGCCTAATTAATTATTACACAAAATTATTTAATTAATACAATTAATGCTAATCTACCAAAATTATTCCAACACTCAAGACTTCACTATTCATTGAAAATCCAAGGACAATGAAATTTAGGGTGAGAGTGGGCATGTGCAGGAAGCACTGTTCATCATCTTTCTTAAATAGATGGATCTGAGTCAGGTCATTTGACTTGTTTTATGCTCTAATTCAATACTTGCTCAAATCTCAAGTGTTTTTGGGTATGTGTTGGTGACAAAATGCTTAGAATTCAGATATGTACAAAACCCCTAAGGTAGTTTTGACCAAGATCGCACCATTATGGTGTATTTTACATTGAAAAGGCTGAAAAATTTCTGTGTTTTGGGTGTGTTTAAGGCATCATATTACTTAGATTTTGGAGGCCTATAAAACCCCTAACATAATTTCAAAGTAATCCCTTTCATTTTGGTCCAATTTTACTTTGAAAATTTTGGGGGTTTTCACATTGCCTCCCTTGTTACAAAATACATCATCCTTGATGATAATTTTATATTATTGTATTCGAAAAAGTGCCTGGATGGCTACTATTCAACCAAAACATCTATGAGCATGTGTATTGAAGCTTTTGATCTTGTTTATGGCATATCTATTTCACAATTTTCTTGAAATAAGATGAACAAATATAGACTATTTTTTTCTGGTTTAACAGGTTCACACCAAAACACATAATAAATGGATCAAGAGCCATTGGCTTTGATACTAATTGCTATATTTTACATATACACATATGTATTGAATAGAGAGATATTATAAAATTAATAATCTAACCTGACGAGGTTGCAAAGATAGTGTGAATTTCTGATGTAAAAAGTAAAAGATATAGAAGAGAATGATAACTCATAAAAATCTAACTTATTTTTAAAAAGAGAGTGTTGTAACCAACTTTTTGATGAAAATAATAAAAAGAGGCTTTAAATTGATTTCCAAAACTTGGGGAACTCCACTAATGTTTTAACCCAAATCAGATTAAACAGATTTTTAAAGCTATCATCGGGGGAGAATTAATTTACAAAGCAATCTCACAGTTGTGTCACTCAAATATTTGTTAGTATTGTTATATACATGCAAGATTTGATCCATGGCCCTGTTGTCTGGGCAAAGCTCTTCCACCATGTATCCAATATCAACTCTCACTACGTATATACCAAGTTTTATATATAACATAGCTCCATATATATTTTTGGAAATTAACAATATATTTGAAGGTTTGAACATTCTTCCACTAAACCGTGTTGCAATACTGGACGTCATAAGACAACGTTTACATATTATGTGAATTCATGTTTCATTTTGTGAAACTGATAATATAAAAAGTAAAACTTATGATCATTAACATTTGTTAATATCTATTTTCATGAGCCATCCTACATGGTTTAAGAGATAATTGCAAAATTTTTATATAAACCATGAATAATAAAGATAAAATTTATATGACAAGTTTGTTAAAATTGTATCAAATATATTTATAAATACCAAGAATATAATTGGATATTCATTATAAGTATGTAAAATTAACTATGCTATTGCTTTTTCTTCAGTTTGACAAATTTACCCTTGATTGTTTCTTTCGCTTTTCCAAGATATCCTTATTCATTTAAAAAATAATTCATTAAAAAATATAAATTCTTACAAATTTATTTTACAAGTTTATCTTCTTATTGTAAGTTTATTTAAATTTACGAGTTTGACAACTTTAATTTTATATATATATATATATGTAATATAATTCTAATTTATATTTTAGATGGGTTCAAACATTGTAGAAATATTAAATATTTGACAAAATAAACTATGAAATCAATCCTTAATTTATAAAATATTGTAGGAATACACTAACTATTTATGTTAACCAGAGGAATACAAGAAACTAAAAAATAAAAAATAATTAATATCATTATTAAAATATTAATAGCCATATGATTAATTAGGGGGTTTCCCTTTAAATGCCATATTTTAAAGCGATTTAATATTTCGTATAATACCAATCATTTAATTACCTTATAATTAATATATTAGTATTTTCTTAATAAATAAAATAATGTGTTACATTTTAAAAGAATAAATGCCAAACATTGTAATTAATAATTTTTCAAAATATGAATTATGACTGCAATCTATATGAAAATACATATTTGTTGTAAAACTTTTGAGTCAACTTAAAAAATTCACAGAATTTATGTTTTTACACATGCAGAATATGTCAACTCAAAATACTTTCAATCACCAAAGACATGTATAGACTCTTGTGGGCTTGGGTGACTTCGGGTTGACTCAGAGTGAGAAAGCGAGTCCACCGAGTTGAAAAAAGGAGTTTTTTTTTTTTTTTTGTAGAGCAAAAAATACCCAACCTAGCGCAGCAAATTAAAACCTAATCCATAATCTAAAAGCGCAGCAAATTAAAACCTAATCCATAATCTAAAAGCTGAAGAAGGTTGAGAAGATTTTATCCCTATTTATATTTTTTCTTTTTTTATTTTTTGAAATTTTCAAATTTAGTGTCATTTTAAGAATTTTAATATCTCACACAGACATGTATTTTATTTTATTTTATTATTCTTACTCAATAATTGTCTGAAGTACTATGAAGAATTTAAATATTATGTATACACAGTTTGAAAGTAATTTCTTTAAAGACTAATGTCACAATTTTGTCTCACCTAATATTTTTGTTTTGTTTCCAAAATAAATGTGCATCCAGCCAAATTTTGTTAAATATTTTTATTTTTTCTCATGTTTATTATTTATTACATTTTTTTCAGTAAGGTATTGATGATGGACAAACAGACCCCCTTTTCACTACTTTAGAAGAGCTACAATATCTATAACATACAATCCGGATATGCTCTAGTAACACTGTTGAGAATCTCCAGTAAAATGAAAATCGTTGAATGAAAATCTTACAGTTCAAACTTTTTATCGATGATCGTATGCAATAATTAATGACCACATGTAGTCTGATCCAATTTGCTATGACATAATATATATACCTTCATGCCTTTTATTTAGTTTCAATTTTTTAGTGTAAATTAAACATTTAAAATGAAAATGTTTCCAAATCAGAATTTATGCCAATAAAGTTCACTTTTGAGCTTCAATTTTTTAGTTTTTGTATCTTATAAATTTATTTTATTTTTATCAAGCACACCTAATTAACATATTTATATCAATTCTAAATTAAAAATATCAAAATTTGGCAATGTTGAATGATTATTTATGTATAGACTTTATTAGAATTTATATGTTGAGTACTTATGAATTAAAGAATAAGTATAAATATAGGAATTTTTATTTCAATTTTTAAGATTTAATTATGTTGATAAGTTATTTATTAATATAGATAAAATCTTGAGACTTCAAGTTTAAAGTCTCTATTACTAGTCTACATTCTCTTAGAATTTATGAGCTTGATAATCTTAACATAACTACCTATATTAACTACCTATATTGGCTAGAGCTATATAATTGACTACACATTAAACACAAAATTTAATTAACAGTATAATTATAAGAGTGATGATTTTATGTTCTCAGGAATACCATGTTTCCTAGTTATGATGTAATTAATTATTAAATATTAAAAAATATTCTATTAAAATATTTTTGTTCAGTAATTAATGAGTTTAATTATAATGATAAATATATTAAAATAAGCAAACTATTGTGCTATATTTGATAATATGTAAAAATTAATTACATCATAATTAAGAGACATGTATTCTTGAGAACATATGACCAGCAGTAATAACCCTCTAATTAGTTAGGGTTTTAATAACTAAAAGTAGAAAGAGAGAAAAGAAATTAAAATGTGAATAAAACTCTTTTTTCTTTCTTTTATGGATCTTCTCCATAAATGAGGATCCTCTACCATAATTAGTATTTATGGAGTAGGTAGTATAATTAATTCAATGGTGACATCATATAAGTTATATACAGAAGAGGGTGTGTGGTAAGGAGTTGTCGTACCGGTATCATTATAAATCTACATAAGGAAAAAGGACGTTTGTATGTGGCTCCATTCACAAGGTCTCTGATTCTCGTGGTATTAGTAACAATGGTTGTTGCATGTTTCAAGGGTGGTGAGGCAAAACCATTATTCCCAACAGTAACGGTGCAATTAGTCAATACCATATTTCCAGCACAAGACTGGATTCTTCATTGCAAATCTGGGGATGATGATCTTGGAGAGCACACAATCAAATCTGGAAAAGACTATGAGTTTAGTTTCAGGCCAAGTTTTGTGATGGTGAGAACACTATTTTTTTGCAGCTTTAGGTGGCCATCTGACATGTCGCTTCATTACTTTGACATATATGAGGAACGAGACCTGCATAAGTGTCTTTTGTGTTCTTAGAAATATGGGAAGACGGTGCTTGTAGATATGATCCAGCCAAGCATGAAACTGTTGAGTGCTTTCATTGGAACCCTAAAAGACAATCAACTCAACTGTCTCTTTCTGCATTTAATGCCAATACTACTAGTACTAGTACTATTAGCCCCTTCTCTGATTACTTTTCTCTTTCAATTTCCATGATGTATTCAATAGATGACAAGGTCTAACTTAATGTTTGGAATGTTGATGGAGATTGATTTTGAGATCGTCGATGAAATTCAAATCAATTTGGGCTCAAGTGATACAATGAACTAGCGTGAA
Source organism: Delonix regia (assembly GCA_037074485.1). NCBI lineage: Eukaryota > Viridiplantae > Streptophyta > Magnoliopsida > Fabales > Fabaceae > Delonix > Delonix regia. The sequence continues at coordinate 9,945,001 of CM073453.1, forward strand.
AGAAAAGTAAATTTGAAACGCAAACTCAAATTAAGAAAAAATTCTATAATTCTATTCAATAATATTGATAAACAAATACAATTGGTAGTTATTTGTAGGGTGGGTGTAGCTAATCCATACATAAGCTTCCTAAATATATAATGAAACAAACAAGGTTACGAAAAGTACAAACAATTTAGGAAAATAATTAAAATAGACTCTAAACGCGCTAGAACATTAAATTCTGGGTTTAGGCTTCAACCGACTAAGTCTGAATTGCGATGACGATGAGCTCAAAAAGAGTTTTTTCTAAGTAATAAGGCCCAAAACTTCTCCTAAATCCACTACTGTGTGGGTGTTCAAGCTATCCACGATATTTTCTTAGTCTTTAAATTTCAAGTAAGTTTGATTTTTTTATGTAATATTGAATGAAAATAAAAGTAAGAATAATTATTCTTTATTCATAAATAATGCTCATTAAAACTCTCCACACTCCCCTTATTTAACTTGTTTCACATTAATTGATAATTAAAAACATGGAATAAATGTGCCTACTTTAATTAGCAAAAACATTGTTTTCAAACCAAGCTAAATGTAGTCTAAGAAAACTTTGTGTAACTAACAGCAAAGTCAACAAAACTTAAAAACATTGTTTATTACCATAAACATTGAATACGAATGGCATAGCTAGGTATATAAATAAAGGGGACCAAAATCAAATAATCAAAGAAAAATTTTTACCAACAATTAACTATATGAAATAAATTTACCTTCACTTCTTAAGTTGCACCATGGTGTAAAAGTCATCAATTATAACATTTGTGTGAAAATTTACAATAGTCTCTTTTCAATGTAAGCAATCATATAATTTGCAAGAAAATCATTTTCCATCTTGTTACAAAGCCTTATTTTAATGTGTTTCATTGCTAAGAAAGTTTGTTAAGAAGTAACTATTTTGGGAGAGTCAAAACAAGTCAAATAAACTACCAATTAAAGGGTAAGTAACTAACTTCTCAGTTTCTACTAATTTTTTACACAATCAAAAATAGCAAATCAATTTTGAAAATTTGGATCCTTTAGCATATCAAGCTCATAATTTTGCAATTTATATTCTAGCTGAACCTTTTCCATCTCAGAAAAAATTGAATGATTCAACAAGATTACAAATATTGTTAACTTTAAATTACTTGTAAGCTCCTTCATGATTCTTGCTCATTGAATCTACTATTCAATTTTTTCAACAAATAATCTATCATAGTAGTAAATATATTTTTACACAATAATGATGTTCAACTGTTACAATATCTCTTTTACATCGACTTTGAATCATGTCAAAGAATGAGGCACTTATATTATGAATATGAATAGTTTGCAGGTTATAAAATGAACAATTTTTTTTTCTAAGAAAGCTTCCCAACCACAATCCCTTAATTTCTAAATCTATACCAATAACTATGTGATATATATATATTTGTGAGACAAAGAGAAAATACTAAAAAATATTGGGAAATTATATATATATATATATATATATATAATTGAGAATTAATTTTTCTTCATAGCCATGAATTGCCAAATATAATTAGAATGGCTTGGAAAATAATGAAATTTTGATCCAAAATTTTAGTAATTAAGTTAAAATAATTACCCAATGCTATTAAATCATTCTCAATGGAATATCCTTCATCGTTCTTTCCTTTACAACAGTGAAAATTCACAAAAAAAAATTTGAGAAAAGTCACCAATTCAACATACCACTTTAATTCAATCTCCAACCCAAATCCTTCTTTCTTTGAGATTAATTGACATTAGGAAAGGTGAAATTTTTGAAATTTTCTAACCAATACTCATTACTCGCATTCCCAAAGAAGGGACTCAAACTTGAGGCCAGATCTTGATATTGAACTTATAGATTAAAGGGGGAACAATGAAAATCCATTATGGAACCAATGCCCTAAGGAAATTTTATGAAAAACTCACCAAATCTTACTTAATTATGATGAAATCGATTATGGAGCATGCAGCCAAAGAGGGGCTTCTAGATTAAGGCTTAAACCTAGCAATTACGCACAAGAATAAGAGGGGAAATAATGGGTTCTACATCAATTAGCAAAGGTATAACTCAATTCGAAGTAATTCTTCACCAATTATGCTAATTGCCCCATTTATTAAACCTTAGTGTCAGGTGAGTGAAAATAAAAGGTTCTTATTAAATTAATGGTAAATTCCAGCCCCTAACTTGCCAGAAATGGCTGAGAAGATGGCACGGTGGTTGAACTGGTCTGACTATGGAGAATGAAGGTAGAGGAGGCGGCTACCATAAGGGATGTCAAGGGAGAGGGTGAGAACGTGAGGGAGAAAGCAAGAAAGAAGAGAGAAGAAAAGGAAAAGGAAAATAAGGGATAAAAATAGGGTTAGGGGTGTTTTATAATTTCTTAAGCAAGGGACATGTGTTAAAATCTTAGAAAGAATGGGTAATTTCTTGAGTTACATATGAGGGAATTTGAACTTAGGTTCTTTAAGAAATGTAGGGTAAGGCTTAACCACTTATGTTAACTTTAATTCAAGTATAATGCTAATTTGTTTAATATTCAGGTTTCCTTTGGATTTTTTTTTTTCAATTTCTCCATTTTACTTTAAATTTTGTTTTTACCTTAATTGCATTCTCTCTCTCTCTCTCTCTCTCTCTCTCTCTCTCTCATTCAAAAGAAGACCATTTTAAATTCTCTCCTACTCAGATAAAAATATTATATAGGAAAATTTAAGAATGTTATGTTATATCCCTTTAAAGAAATTTGGTCCCTAAATTCAAAAAACATATGTACTCAAGTTCCAAACAAGTGTAGGTATTTAGCTCGCATAGCATCTTTAACTTGCCATTTGGCTTCTCCATAGGAATTATTGCTCCACAACACCTTCACAAATGTAATCTTCTTTGAACAAAGCTTTTTGACCTTGCTATCAAGAATAATTATAGGAATCTTTCATAAGCCAAGCCTGAATTTGATTGTATGTCTTGGGTTTCTAATACATAAGATGGATCAAGCATGTACTTTTTGAGCATCAATACATGAAACACTAGATGTATGACAACAAATGTAAAGGGTAGTGCTAATTAATATGCCATAGCACCAACTCTTTCTAAAATTTCAAAATCAGGGGCTTAGATTTCCCTTTCTCCAAAACCTCATCACTCCCTTCATTAGCAACACATAAAGGAAAACATGTTCACCAACCATGAACTTTTGGTCTGGCTATCGGTCATCCATATATGCCATCTGCTTACTTTGAATAGCTAGTAACCTCTCTCTAATTAATTTCACCTTGTTTATGGCATCTTAAACCATGTTTGGCCTATGTAACTTTGCTTCACTCACTTTTTAAGGAAAGAAAGGGAGCTAAAGCATCTTGGGCGTGGTCAAGTATTTTGGAGGAAAGAGATATTATGGCTAGGGATTTATGATGGATGGTAGAAAATGAAAGGAGAAGTTAGTTTTGGTTTGATCCTTAGGCACCAGACTTGGAAAATTTTAGATTGGTTAACAATGCACCATAGGAAGAATGTTGTACTTTGTACAATTAAAACGAGGTGTTGCGTTTCTTCCTTCCTCTACTTTCAATTCATCTCCTCTTTTGCTACCTCACCCTCTGGTTTTCGTCTTAGGAACAAAGTTGCTTTAACTTTTCCTTTTGTCCTCCTCAAAATGACTCTCATTAATTCCATGCTTGAATCCTTTGCCCATACTTTTAGCATTCAAAATAGGGAGTCACCACTCTTCTTTTCTCTTTCAATCCTAATTCTTTTCTCTCTTTGGTTTCCCCATCTTATTTATTTTTTTCGTTTCTACCTCATATTTTTCCTTTTTTGACTATTGCTCAAGATGCTATGTGCTCATCATTTTTTGGCGTTTCGATTCACTTGCAGAAACTTTCTCTCTTGCCTATTCTACATCTAATTCTTCCTTCAAATGCCCTTAAAATATTGCTCTTAGCCTTTTTTTTTTCTCGAGTTCTCTTTCTCAGTATAAATCTTCATGAGCTTTCTCCTGAGTCGCTGCTCTTTTTCAACTATACTCTTTGGTTGTTATGCACCACTCTAGTCATAGTAAACCTCCACATCTCCATCTTGTTAATTCCTACATTAATGTTTTGCTTGCTCTCCAAGCTAACTCCTACCATAGCCATCTTGGAGCTTTCTTATTGCACGTTAATCTAATGGACTATTAGTTTATGTCTGTTTCTTCATTTGACTTCTTCTTTTTTTAACTCTTATATTATATATATTTTTCTGACTTTTATATTTATATGCTTAGTTTGTCTTTTCTGATGCTTATAGGGTGCTCCTTTTGGTTTTTCCTTTATTAAGATGCCTTTCTCTTTTTTCTTCTTTCCTTTTTTTTTTTTGTCATAAAACTTTATTTTACGTTCACTTCTTCCAATTTTGGGTCATTCCCTTCTCATTACTCCTTTTTTGTGTCTTATTCTTTAGTATTTAGTATTTAGTATTTTATTATTATTATTATTATTATTATTATTATTATTATCCCATTTTATTATTATTGCTTAACAAAGGAGGAACTCACAATTACCCTTATTTACTTATTTCCCTAGTTGGAAAAAATCAAAGACTAGGTTTTTGGTATTTTCTACTAGGGAAAAGTAAAGATAAATGTGTCCTATCGCTTAAGTTAAAAAGTGTGACTTAAATCACATATGGGTTTTTTAGGGGTTTTCATTGAAATGGAATACCCCCAAGGGTGTTAAATATGACTGGTCTCCTAAAAGGTTACTTACATAATATGGCTTTTAGGGTGCTAACATAGTGGGCTTTGAAAGGATGACAACATAACAGGCTTTAAAGGGTGTCAATGTAACTAGGCTTTAGAGGTGTCAGCATAACTTGACATTAGGGTTGAAGACTCTAAGAGTCATACAAAAAGGTGATGTAAGCACATATGAGAAAAAGGAAGGACTGATTACTAGAGCAAGAGCCAAGAATTTTAAAGAGTTAGTTCAAAGTTATATAGGATGAAATCTAGAGCGTGTGGTTAATCATTACTTTGGGAAGCCATATTAGACCTTTTTAGGCTCTAATTAGTGTATCAAAGAAAGCCCATACAAGTTAGGTTAGGTTGAGCATGTGAGAAGTTGTATTTTAATAATGTAAAAAACTTAAAGTCTTATTTAGGCTTGAGTTAGAGCTAAATTCATTTTAAATGTTTGTTGCATTTGTAATACCTATTTTGCTAGGTTTCTAAAGGTTTGTTAGCTTGTCATTAGGTTTGTTCATTTATTTGTTAATTTTGTTAGATTTGTTAGGGTTGTTATGCCATTTGAAGTTTATAAATACTCCACACACTATTTCTTGTGAAAACATATATGCTTTTGATAAATAAAGAGAAGCTTTGGTGCTTTGTTACTTGGCTTGACCAAGTTTACCTTCGAGATGATTGATTGTCTTCTTCTATTGCATCAAGAACTAATTCTTATCAATGTGTTTTTTATGGCGAATTCATTCTTGTTTCCATACAACCTGTCATTTATGTTTCCATTTGCATCCATCACTTGGGTGTTCAATAGGTTAGGAAGCTTATTCCTTCTCGTGTTCATTGTTAAATAGTGAGCTTTAGAGTTTCAGGTTCTCGTGGCCTTAGAGTCCTGTATCAAAAAAGGGATAGCTTTCCCACAAGAGACATGCCCCAGCCACCGTGAAATGCAATGTGATGTATGTATGCTTGTGTGAATTTGTGATGAATATAGCATTCTTCAATGCGCTTGATGAATGCAAAATGCTTGACCATGAATGAAAATTATTTTTTACTGGTATCAAAAAAAGAAGTGACGAAAGCATCACTTCATGCATTTATTCATTTTTTAATGAATTTATTTAGATTGGTAATAAGATTCTAAGTCCATTAGTAGCTATTCATTTAAAGGAACATGTCACCCTTTTTTTTTTTTTTGAAAATTTCATCTAAGCAAAACTCAATACTTGAGTCTTTAAGTAGGCCATTGATTGCTTTATGATCCTATCAATTGTTATAGCCATGACAAGAGCAGCACTCCCTCATTTGTTAAAAGTCATTTCATAATTATTTGTAGTTCTATATGGGACATGAATGTTGTTATTTTAGTGTAAAACATAATGAGCTACACTCGAATGAGAATTTATTGAATGAATGTATCCCATAAAAGAAATATTAAGGAAAAACATGTTTGTCAAGCATAAGAAAACAAGTTGTCATAGACAACTGAAATTAACAATAAAAAACACAATGAATTTCTCATGAAGTGTCCCTTGCTTTTGGTCATACATGCCATCAAACGATTCGTTGATTCATAATAGATATGCACTCTTATCAGCATTGCTAATGAATCATTGCCCTCAGGTTTACATTATTCACTACCTCTTTAATTTCATCAGGGATTGGAAAGAGTGGCTCTTTAGCCTAACTAAGACAACTGTGTTAGGTTGCACCTTAACCTCTACCTAAAATGACACCTCATAGCTCTCCAAACTACCATTTTCACTTAAATTTTTGCTTGAGTCCTCCTATTAGGTTTTTAACCTAGCAACCATTCTTCTTTTTATTTGTTATTGTTTTGCTTTAACTCTAATTTTTGCCTTGGCCACCCTTTTGGGATTTTAGCCTTGTGAGCTTTCTTCATTTTTCTTTGTTATTATTTTTGCTTCACCACATTGTTTCTTAGGCATAATTTTTTATATAGCATCCATATTGATGGTTGTTGCTCATCAATATTTGCCAAGACCAAGGTGCCTCCTGCGAATGCATGTTTAAACACATAATATCCTTTATACATTAAAGCCCACTTGCCTCGGTCATTCTCTGGATTTGATGGGATTTTTTAAGCACCAAGTCCTTTACCTTGAGTTCTCTTATGTGAAGTTTCTTATCAAAAGCTTTGGCTATCCATCTTTAGTTTAGCTACCCATGGCAAATGACAATGAGCGTTTTCTTTTCAATCATGTATAACTGCTCATATATGTTCTTTACCTAATCACTTATGTCTAGGTCAAGTTCGACTAGCACCTTTAAAGATGGAATTCTGCTTTAATGGGCCGAATAACTTCAACTCGATAGACCATGGAGTAAGGGGTTGCCCTAATTTAGGTGCAGATCATTATGTGAAATCTACGTAAGGCATATGTGAGCATCCATTGCCAATCCTTACACGTCAAGTTCATTTTCACAATAATATTCTTAATATTCTTATTGCAGCTTCAACTACTCCATTAATTTGAGGTTGATATGGCGTTAGTTGTTCACAAAGCCTTTAAATTTTGACACCATTTAAATTATTTTCACTTTTAAGAACTTGAGGAAAGCCTTTTTAGTGACATTGGCTAACAAACTAGCTTTCACCCATTTCATGAAATAATCAATAGAAATGAGGATCAAACCATGTATACATGAAGCCTTAGGGTTGATAGGGAAAATCACTTCAATGCCCCACATTGAGAAAGACGATGGAGACACCAATTTGAGTAACACAACTAGGGGAGTATTGATCTTGTTTAAGTAAATTTGGCATTTATAACACTTTCTAATGAATTCTATGCTGTCGTTCTCCATTGTCATCTAGAAATATCCACACCTTTGAATTTGCTTTGCCATTGTGAGACCATTTGCATATGTGCCACATATACCTTCATGCAATTCTACCATAACTTAGTAAATTATGGGAGTTTAATCCATAAAAACTTCCACCTTAAGACCATTTACGCAAGCTTCATATTCAACTACATTGTTGGGTTAGTGTGTTTTAATTTACAAAAACAGTATTTTTACAAGCTTCATATTTTTACAAACAAAACAACTTGGAGTTTGGGTTGGTGTATTTTAACTTACAAAAATAGTATAATATTACTTCTTTGCTCTCTTCATTTTTCTATATTTTTATTTAAATTATTAGAAACAGGATTTGTTTGTATTTAAATTATAATTAATAATGGAAGAGGTGATTTATTTATTTATTTTTGGTTATTTGAAGGATAAAAATTTTGTAAAAGAACTCTTGAAACCATAAACAATACTTTATTTAAAAACAATTTGAAGAAACAAAATCAAACGTTATTTAACAACGCGTGTAATGGGTGGTTGGAATCCACAATTTATTTGAAAAGAAATCGTCTAGTATTGGGTAATAACTATGGAGTTATTGGATCTCACATGGCTGCACTGATAAATTTATTATATGCTCATGAAGATGTTGGCCTCATATGGCAACACTAATGTTGGAAATAAAAATGATAAAATGTGCCTATAGAGGCATTGGGCCTTACATGGTAATATCATGAAGAAAAGTAAAATTAATTTTCAAAAAATGTGCTTATGGACATGTGGGCCACACATGGCAAGAAACTAAATATGCCTATGAAGGGATGAACCTTACATAGCAACAACAAAATGAATAGTAAAATTATTTGCATGAGAAGCCTTTGAAGGTGGATCTCACATGGCACCATCGATGATAATTGAGACATACATTTGTGCTTGTGTGTATTGGTGTCTAGTTGAATATTTATTATATATTATTTACAACATCAAAGATTACATAAATTACAATAAATTTTGCATAACCATAAAGCTTATTTCTACTAGCTTTACCACTTTTTCATGCCACCTTCGCTTGGGTTATTCTTGGCTCTTTGGCTTAGCAATAAGTCAACCATATTACTCATGCTTCAAATATTGAAATTTCTGATAATGTTGGGTAGCCACACCTCACACATACACACGGCCAAAATTAGGAGATACAAGAGTTAATCATATAACAAGTTTAAAGATCAAAGTTGATTAGATGGGCATGCAATTTTTAACCCAACTTTGATAACCAAAGATAATGTTTAAGTGCAATAAATTTGACTCAAATTAAGAGGGAAAACACACAAGTTGGAAAATTGAAATTACCATCAAGTGCAATCAAGACTAAAAATGGATAGCCCAATTAAGCTTATGTGAGATGCATTCAAGGCTATATGTGGATAGTATATATGAGCTCAAATGAAGCATAAAATGGGCAACAAAATTAAGCTAAAAATAGGCATAATTAAGGCACAAATATAGATAACATGTTAATGTTAAAATGAGATAGACTTAAGGCATAAAATGGACTATATATGCAAGTTATAATTAAGCACCAATGAGGCACCAATCATACGATTAAAAGAGAGGTAAAATGTAACCAAATAAATCATCAAATTCCTTAACTACATTTTATCAAACACCTTGTCAACACAAATTAAATGCCACAAAAATTTTTTAGCACTGTAATATTCTTGAAATTTATGTGCTAAATATTCTATTTTAAGTGGGATTTTTTAAAAATGGTTTTATGAGTTGGATAAGAGTAAGGAAATGCTTTTAAGGCAAGAGAAAATTTTTATAATTATTGAATGTTGTAAAAAAGAAAGAAAATAAAAGAAAGAAATTTAGAAATACTAAATGCAAAATGAGTTAGCATTTAGCTTGAGCTTGAAGCTAGCATAAGTGGCTAAGCCTCCCTCTGATATCCTCCCTTACTCCAATTTGAACCGTAGGATTTGTAGCTTAATAATTAATTTTTTTTACAAGATTTTTGCCACCTATCTCTTTCTTGAAATTACTGAGATACCCTTAAAGACTACCTTCCTACATGACATTCTTTCCCACGATCATGTCATTTGAAAGCAGAGGAACATTTTTCCATCTTGCTATCTAGTTCTCGCTAGCCAACGCATTTAAGGGTAAACAATGGTCATTTATGACAAGTTTTCGGTGTGGTGTAGCTTTGTTGTTGGCATTATTTCACCAGAAAGGGCAAGACTATGCAAGAAGAAGTTATCGCACAATTTTTCTTTGATTAAACAAAAATTGATGTGTTTTCCTTCAAATTTTCTTGGGTTTCCCTTCAAATTTTCCTGGGTTTCATCTCTAGAACCTCTCTTTCACATGCATCCATCAATTGCAACTAATAAGGTAGAAATTATGAAAACCCTTTTTGCATCACGAAAATGTTGCCAATATGAATTTAACCTTGATTTTGGGCTTGATTTCATTGAATTTTTTTAGGGCTTCAATTCCTTAAGGTGTTTCGGCCATTTCTATCTTGTTTTGATTAAGGAATTTCATTAATTTGCCTTAAATGTACTATTCATGCACAAAAAGTGGAATTTGGAGCACAATTTAGTGTGATCTCGTCACATTAAGTTGGGGCTTCATATCCTAGGTAAATTTTAGACCTTTCTCCCTTAAAATTAGTGGTTAATTTTAAGTTTTAGCTTCAGAATTGAAATACCCCAATTTAGCTATGTGTAATTATACTTTTAGGGTAATGAAATATGAAGGTTTTTGGCCCCTTTAGCATCATTAAGCATCAAGGGTAGGATTAAGACTATCGGAAGTTTTCACTTTAAGTAGTAAGTTTATTTGAAAGTTTTTCTTAGTTTTCTTGAATTTTTTTATTAATAAAAAGGGAGGAAAGTAAATGGAAAACCTCAATGGAGTTAGTTTAATGACTTTGGCTAAATATTTCAAGTTAAGGACTAAATTTGAACTTGGTTAGTTGATCTTTAATGCCATATTAGTGAAATCAACAAATTCTTAATCGGAGAAAATTTAAGGCATTATATATTGTTTAATGTCATGAAATAATTTGGACTAAGAGAGTGTCATTTCCCAAGCCATGGATGAAGTTGGATGGTTAGTGATCAGAAAGATGAAGGTTCAAGAATAATGTGTTGAAAATGTCTTGAAACAGAATTCGGATAATTAAATTTTAAATGGATTGAATCTGAGTTAATCAAGTTATATAGCAAACTTATGATGTATTTGATTGGGATTAAGTTAACCCTACCATTAACCTTATTAAGGTGATGCTTATTTATAAAGTGAACCTTGAAATGAAAACTAAGAAAGGTTGGTGAGGTTGGGAATAATAATGGAGGATTGTGTTTGACAGTCCAAGAAGTATAAATATCAAAGCTTATGTTTATGGTTCTAAAGAAAATGAATAGCTAAATAAATAAATTGGTAGAATTAGTTATACAGTTCTTGAATAATAGAGGTTAAGAGTGCACTACTTTATTTTATTAGTCCTTTGAACTAATCGTGATCAAGTGAATTGTTAAAGGCTTTAAGGAGAGGCTTGTGTACTCCTTTCCAGGTAAGTAGATATTGCTAATAGTGCTTATCTTCTGTATTTTGGAAATTCTCTTCACAAATTTGTGTACTTTGTATGCTAATCTATTTTAGGAATAGACTTCTTTATTCTTTAAATATACTGATTTCTCCTTGAGAATTACTCCTAATGCTTTCAAAACTTCACGATAATACATTATACAACCTCTTCTGGTATTTGGTTTAACTTTGGAATTATGATTTATATCTCTGTATATTTGGTTCTAATTTACATTGGGCATAAAATGTCAAATTTATCTGATTATGTTTTATGAATAAAACTAATTCTAGATTATCTAAATTACTCTGATTTTGGGTAATCTAAAAACTTTGGTTTTATAAAGTACTCTGATTTTGAATTTGTGAAGGAATTTGATTTTGGATTTGAGAAGTAAAATTATTATGGATTTCAAAATTATTCTGTTTAGTATTTCTAATGTACTTTGATTTGTTATCATAAAGTACCATGATTGTATAAATTTTGAATTACTCTGATTCCTTTTTTTGAATAAATCTGATTTTAGATTTTCTAAACTACTTAGGTTTTGGATAATTTGAAAACTTAGGATTTAAGAAAGTCTTTGTCTTTGAATTAATGAAATACTCTAATTCTGTATTTATGGAATACTTTGGATTGACAAAATACTTGATTATAGATTTATGAATTTATTTGGCTATAAATTTTTCTAAAACGTTTGATGTGAACACCTTATCCTTAATTAAGATTATTTGATTAATTGAGTTACCAATTAATTAATAATCAAAAAAATAGGAAAAATTAAAAATGACAAAGACTTAAATGACATCCTCAATTAGGGACACTTTGAAATTAAAAATAAATAAAGGGGGGGACTTTAAGATAAGCAAAATAAGAATCTAAAAATAAAAAACTAATTAATAATAATAAATCAAAGTCTGAATCATTAAAAAAAAAAAAGAAATATAATAACAATAATAAATAAATAAAATGATAATATATATATATATATATATATATATATATATAGAAATTGCCAAAAGGGAAAGAAGATCGTTTATAGTAGTCAGCTGTAGCCTCCTTGGGTCTCATACAAAATATGAAAAAGCTACAGGATCACCTATATGCTTCCTTCATACTACGCTTGATTACAATATGCAAAAAAAAGAAGTATGAACTGGGTCAGAGAACAGAGTCCTACTCCTTCAGCCAAAATGAGAGGCAAGAAAGCAAATCTCTATTGGAGGTTGGAGCGTTGACTCTTTTGCTTGTAATACCAAGAAGCTCAGAGGAAAGAGTGAGAAAGACATGTGAGGGGCTCAGGCAGAAGAAAAAGATGTTACAAGAACAGAACTTGAGGAGCTTTGTTAACACACCACAAAATAGGGACTGTGAAGGACCAAGGACAGGGGTTGGTAGCTACTTTCGAGTCTCCTAAATGTAAAAGAGAGCCAGGTAGCTCTAGTGAAGCATGAGAAAAGAGCCCAAGGGAGTGTGAGGAAAAAGCTTCAAAGTAGAAGAACAGATACATAGAGAGATACCGAAAAGAGTGTGTGAACTCTATTCCACTGGAAGAAAACAATGCAGCCAATGAAGAGAAGCTCACATCGGGGAGAAGAGAGTGCGAGAAAGAAAGCATAAATAGGGAGAACCAAAAAGGAAAAAGGGCTGAGAGTTTAGGAGGGCATAGCCAAGGGGTGAAAGTGAGCTATGAGTACCTGAGAATAGCAGGGAAGGAAGTTGGAAGTTTGGAGACCAAAGAAGAGTGGAGGAACGAGGATACCCAATAGTGGAAGGATTACACCACGAGAGCAGCAACAATAATACCATACTTTATTGCAGTTCATATAGCAATGGCCAGTGGCGATCTGACAATGTGAGGCTAGTGCCGACGAAAGCAGACTTTACTAGTTAGAGCTCTAATCTACCCCTAACGTTAAGGTTGCACTAACTCCAACTATAGTAAAAGAGAATGAAGTAATCAAGGTAACTAAGACTGAGGAAGTAGCTTCAGTGCAAGCTGTGACCATTAAGGTTGCTATCCTAGAACTAGAAAAGATATAACAACTAAAAGAAGAGAGCTAGAGAAAGGAGAACAAAGTCGAAGTGGAAAGGCGTAAGGTAAACACTTCATCTTGCTTTTGAACCCTTTATGGTGATCTAAGAAGTTCAGATGGAGTTATCCCTCTTTTCTTGTTATGATTCTAATATCCATGAAAGAGACACCATATCTTCTGGTTGAAGTTGGTCATGTATACCTTTGCTTAGTCTAGTGTTGGAAAAGTGACTTGGGTATAGGCTCTTGCTCAGATGATCCTTATCAAGTCCTTAAGTGTGACTCTATTAGGATTCATGAATTGGGGGAAGAAGTTGTTTTTTTTTTTTTACTAACATGTCTGTGGGGTTTCCTTATCAGTTTGTTTATTTTTGTTTCTATTTTCAAGTAACATGGTTGTATGGACTTGTCCTTTTAGCTTTGCTCATGAAGATCTCACTTATGTCTAAAAAATAATAATAAGATCTTATGATGTCTTGTTTAGGTTTTGAAAATAGGATTAAGATTCTTTTTTGATCTTTGGTGACAATTATTGCATTTTCGTCTTATCCTTATATATATATATATATATATATATATATGTATGTATGTATATGCATATGATTTATATGAAAAAGGGATGTGGAAGTGCATGAAAAGGGATGTGGTCGTGTTTTGCTTTTTGTCTTTCATTTTTTTTTATCATATATGTGAACACCCTATCCCTGATTACTTAATTATTTGATTAATTGACACACTAATTAATTAATAATTAAGCAACTAGGAAAAATTAAAAATGACAACTTCAAATGGCATTCTCAATTGGAGACAATTTGAAATTAAAAATAAATCATGGGAGACAATTAAATAAACTTAAAACCTAAAAATAAAATTAGTTAATTAAAATAATTATAATAAATTAAAACAAAATTATAATAAAAAATAGATATAACAAAACAAAAATAGAAAATTAAAAACTTAAAAAAGTATTAATTAATAATAATGGTAATAGTAATAAAAATTAAAAAAAATAAAATAATAAGCTTATAATTCACATGAAGAGCTGCAACAAAAAAGCTGGCAAAAGGATAAGTTGCAAAGGAAGACTAAAAAAGGAGGTAGAAAGAGAAAGGAAAGGATCGGTTTACTGGGCCAAAGATAGAGCACAACCTTCTTAGCTTGGGGGAGGGGACAAGGAGAGGGCTCGGGAGAGAGAGAGAGCTATGGGGAAAAGAGATGAAGTAAAGGGAAGATGCTAATGACTGAAGTAAAGAAGAAAAAGAGGAAGCATTATTGGGCAGAGGGAGGCAACCTTTAGAGGAGAAGAGGGAAAAAGAAGTCATGACTATGGTGGCAATAGCAGCAACAAGTAGCAGGAGAAAGCAAGTGGGTGTGAGATGTGCGACTGTCGGTTCAGCGATGGAGGCGACGAAGAAGAAGAGTGGGTATGAGATTCAGAAGCTAATGAGTTGGTAGCTGAAGCAAGAGCTAGAAAGGGTGATCGCAGAGCTGGAAGTTGTGTTGTCGAGCATATCAATGGTGTGTAAGCAAATTACGTCTCTAGTTCAGAGAGCTAACACCTCCAACCTCATTGGGATTCAATGTGCTATTAACGTTCAAGGAGAAGACTAGAAGAAACTTGACGTTGTGTCCAACGAGATATTCTTAAACTGCTTGAGATCGAGTGGGAGGACAGGGAAATAGCATCAGAGGAAGAGGATGTGCCAGTGGCAGTGGAAGAGAGCTATTCAGGGAACTACATTGTGGTGTTTGACCCTTTTGATGGATCTTCCAACATCGATGCTGCTGTTTCCACTAGCTCTATCTTCGGTATCTACAGCCTCAACGATGAGTGCCTCGCCGAGCAGGCCAAAAGGTACGAGGTGGTGCCAAGCTGAGGAGAAGAGAAGGGAGGAGAAAGAGAAAGAGTGTACGCGGTACCGTTGAAGAGATAGAGAGGGAAGTAGAGAGAGAAAGGAGAAGAGGAGGACCACCGGAGAGGGAGTCCACTGACAGTGAAAGGATAAACACTGATCAGAAGCCAGGTGAGCTACCATTGCATACACCATATGTTTTTCTTTCTTTCCACGTCTAGGCTCACGCATAGCGTCGTTTTATATATATATATATATATATATATATATATTTGGTGTTTGATTATTATTACTATTATTTCATTTTTTCTTTACATGAGATTAATCTTATTTCTATAAGTAAGGTTTTAAGAAATTCCTCGTGTGAGAATATCACTCTCCTCGAGTGTTCGGGGTCATGTGATATTTCAATCTCCTTAGACCTCGAAACTTAGTACATACTTGTTAAAAAAATAATAATAAAAAATAAAAATAAATAAATACTAACAATGCAAAAATAAATATTTTAATTAAATATTTTCTATTATTTATAAATGATTGGATCGGTGTTTTATAAATTTTAATTAATTAAAAGTGCTATATAGGACTTAGGTCTCCGTAAGCTTAAGGGAATCGATATTGTTAAAAATAAGGTTAAAATAATTCCAAATTCAGAACTCTTAAAAATACATAAAAATAAAACTTTGTCATCATTGTGTGAGAATATTATTCTCCTTGAGTGCTTGGGGTCGTGTGAGATTTTAATTTCCTTAAACCCTAAAAATTAGTACATACTTGTTTTTTAAAAAATAAAAATAATGATAAATACATAAAAATAATAATGCAAAAACAAATATTTTAATTAAATTATTTACAAAATGATTAGGTTGGGGTTTTATAAAATTTATCTAATTAAAAGTGCCATGTGGGACTTGGGTCTCCATAGGCTCTGAGAAATCAATCCTATTAAAACAAGACTAAAAGAATTTTAATTTCAAAATCTTTAAAAATGTGAAAATAAATCCCGAGAATTCCCAAATATTTTATTCCATATTTTAGGTTCCCGCATGAGATCGTTCGTCTCTTTAGGCACTCAAAGGTTAATTAGTAGAGATCATGTGAAACTTTGAGTCTCCTCAGGTTTCAAAAATTAACATTTAAAAATATTGGGATGCATTAATAAAAAATAGGGAGGTTTGTCCCACCTATTATGTAACTAAAAATCCTAAGAATATTTTCCCATTCTAGTTTTACTTTAAGTATTAAAATAAATTTCAATTTCAAAAAATAATAATAAATACAAAAATCATAAATTTCAAAGTTCTAAATATTTTAATTTTACTTTAAACCTAAAGTAAACTCTAAATCTCAAAAATTAATACAAAAAAATCGTAATCTAAAAAATTAATACAAAAATCATAAAATTCAAAAGTTCCAAAAATATCTTTTTTAGCCTTACTCCAAGTCTAGAGTGAATACTAATTTTGAAAATTCATGCAAAAAAATCATAAATTCAGAAGTCATAATAATATTTTCCATTATAGTTTTAGGCTAAGTTTAAAATAAATTCTAATTTCACATGGAAAAAAAAATACATACATGAAAATCATAAAAAATGAATACAATATAAAAATCCTAAAAATCGTTCCAATTTCAACAATAAATTCTAATTTTTAAAAAATCCAAAAATAAATAAATTTATAAATATTCCTTTCATTATAATTACATTTCAATTCCAAAAAAATAAAAAATAAAAAAAATACAAACTCCCAAAAATCCTAAAAATCTTATCCCATAATCATTTCATTTAAATTTCAAAAATAAAGATTAAAATTCCAAAAATAAACAAAAATTAAAAAGAGAGAAAAATGAAGAGGTCAAGAGAGCTAGATTAATCAGGTTGTTGTAAATTAAAACATACAAATCAAATTCTAATCCCGTTTTGTTTATGAGAATCTGTTTAATTTAAACTCTCTTATTCTCATAACAAAATTTACAAATCATCAACCAATAGACACTCCTTTTTGGTCAAACTACGTGCATTTTGATCCCTGTCGTAGGGTACGTAGGCCCTAGGCTTTCATCCTAGGTCAAGTCTGCCCTTTGTAAATATCTATCCATTTGCTTCCATTATTGTTGTTTTTGTCTTTTCTATTTAACGGGCATACATGTTAATAAAGGGTAATTGAGATAAATTTAAGGTTTTTACTTCAACTGACTAGTTTAAGGTAAATTGTCCTTATGGACGGGTATTGTGAGTTGCCTAACACTTTCTCCACACTCAAACAGACTCTCGAACTCATCTTTGTTTTCGCAGACTATTTTGCCTTTTTCTTTTTATTTTAAATTGGTTTTCCAAAGTTTTCTGTTAAAAATTTTAGTGGTGACTCCAACGAATTGATTTTCAAGATTCATTTTAGGAATCAATATTTAAACACTTCTTATTCCTCCCCATTGAAAGATCGGTTATGACAATGTATTTGTTTATTTTATTATTATCATCATCATCATTATTATTATTATTATTACCATCATCATTGTTATAATTATTTTTATTATTATCTTATCCTAATTCTTGGCATTGCTACGTGAGAATGTTAATCTCCTTAAGCACTTAGGTAGTGGCTACGTGAGATTTTTAAATCTCCTTAGGCTTTAAAAGTTAACTTACGATCATGGTTGTTAACTCGGCGAGTTAACTTGGTTAACTCGCCGAGTTGAGGAAAGCTGCAAAACTAAAAAATGCTCTCCCTAGGTGTCGAACCCGCGTGCAACAAGGCGCCAGACAGCTAATCACCAGGCCATGATGTATATTCAATGTATATATGACAACCATTATATATATACAAGTCGTTATTTTAATTTGACAAAATAAGTAAAATCTTTTTTTGGTCCCTCACTTGTAAGGTATTTTTTTAAGTTAATCTCTTATAAAATTTATTTTTCATTTTAATCCCTCACAAGCAAGATATTATTTTAATTTAGTCCTTCATAGAATTTCTTTTCAATTTAGTCTCTCATATGAATATTTTTTAAGTTCTTCCTTAACAAATAACATCATTATTAATTATTTCCTTTCATATTTTTTTATAGTTTGAATTTTATTTTGGCCAAATGAATAAAATCTCTTTTGGTCTCTCACTAATAGGTTATTTATTAATTTGATTCCTTATAAAATTATTTCTCATTTTGGTCCCTCAAATAAAATACTTCTCAATTGAGTCATTCATAGAATTTTTTTAACAATTTAGTCCCTTATATATAAATTTTTCTCAATTTATTAATAGAGGTAAACTCTTACGATTCTACATTATGATTTTACGTTACGAGTCTACACCCCCCTCATGAGTCTACCTAGAATCGCGAGTTTGACAACCTTGCATACGATTGCAAATAAAAAATATATATCCAAATCCTAAAACGAGCCTTTGCCTTAAAAGTTTCACTCCTTTATGAATTTTAGATAAGAAAAACATTTTCAAAAATGTAAATAAAAACTAGAAATAATTTCTTTCACATTTTAACTTGCCAAGTGGGATTATTAATCTCCTTATATACTTGATAATTGATTAGTAAAGTTCGCGTGAGATCCTTAGTCCCTTTAGGCCTTGCAATTTATTATCTGTATGCAAAAATATAAAGATGAAACAATCCAAAAAAATATTTTTCTTTCATTATAATTTCACTTCAACTTCAAAAGCAAAATCTAAGAAAAAAATAAATTCAAAAATCCTAAAAATGTTTTTCCTATAAATCCTTCCCCATTATCATTCTAGTTAAATTTCAAAATAAGGGTTAAAATTAAAAAAAGATAAAAAAAATTAAAGAAGAGAAAATGAAAGGAGTAAGGAAGTTAAATCAAATTGATTTCATAAATCAAAACACACCAACTGAAATTCAATCCATGTTTTGTTTACGAAAATTTATTTAATTTTGACTCCCCTATTCCTTTTCACAAAAATACCAAAACACCATACAACTACCACATAATCTTATGTCGAACTACGTAAACTTTGATCCTTATTAAAGGATACGTAGGCCCTAAGCTTTCATCCTAGGTCAAGTCTGTCCTTTGTAAATATTTATTTGTTTGCTTTCATTATTGTTGTTTTTGTCTTCCCTGTTTAATGAGCATACATGTCAATAAAAGGTAATTGAGATAAATTTAAGGTCATATTCTTTCTCATTTGACTAGTTTAAGGTAATTGTCCTTATGGACGGGTGTTGTGAGGTGCCTGACACCTTCCTCCCACACTCACATAAACTCTCGAACTCATCTCTATTTTCACATACCATTTTGCCTTTTCTTTTTGTTTTAAATTGGTTTTCCAAAGTTTTTCATTAAAAATTTTGGTGGTGACACCAATAAATTGATTTTCAATATTCATTTTGGGAATCAATTCACCTGTATTTTTAGTCTTTCTACCGAAAGGTCGGTTACGACATTTGGTTATGTAATTATTTCTATAAAAGAAATTTTAGGAACCCATCCAATCTAAAACTCTACAACAAACGATAGTAAATGTTAGCCATAGTGCATTATGATTCTGAACCCTAGCTAGTAAGGGAGACACTAGCCCTGTGTGTTAGTCCCACATGTGGATTTGATATGATTTTGATTATCTAATTGACGCATATGTCTAATATTTTGATTATTTCGAGCTTGGTGTTTATGTCTAATATTTGTTTTGTTTAGATAACAACCTAGCTAGTAAGAGAGATACTAGCCCCATGTGTTGACCACTATTAACTTTCCAAGGAAAAGCCTTGAGAAAGCTTTAATTAAACAAATATTAAAACTTTTGAAAAAAAAAATCCAGGATTTCATATTTAACTTGAAAGTTTTCAACTAACATCAGTTTTGGAAAGAATTGAAGGATACTTTAGGAAAAAGGACTATAATGAAGGAAGAAGTGTAGAAGATTAAAAAGCCAGTGCCCAGGCGCCACAAAGATAGCACTTGGGCGCCAATTTAGAGAGTCAGTACCCAGGCACCCAAGAGCCAACACCTGGGTGCCAAAATTTAGAAAATGCCCAGACGCCCCAAGAACAGCGCTCTTTGTGAGTTCTAGAGAGTTGGCACCCATACGCTAGAATCTCAGTGCCCGAGCACCAAAACCAGAGAGTTGGAGCCTTGGCACTAGATTTGCCTTACCCGAGCACACCACTGAAAACCCTAATTTCCCCTGATGATTTGGAGCTCCATACTCAGTCCATACTGTACTGTTGGGTTTTTGAAGCCTATATAAAGGTTCCAAAAAGCAAGTAGCAAACACCAAGCAAGGAGGAAAGCCTTAAAACACTTGAGGAGAGAATTAGAAGTTAAGAGTAGCTGAAGGAAGGGTTAGTTTCAGAGTGCGGGCTCTTCAGTAGAGTTTTTTTTCCTTCGGAACATCTCCCTCTTCTTCAGCTCCATGTTATCTCTATGCTCTTCCTTGTTATTTAATTATGTATTCATGCTTATGAGAGGCTAAGTAGTTATTCTAGGATTTTAACTGAAGCCCTTGCTAGGGATGCATTTTTGCTAATTGTTATTATAGTTCTTCAGCTCTGTGTTATCTCTATGCTCTTCCTTGTTATTTAATTATGTATTCATGCTTATGAGAGGCTAAGTAGTTATTCTAGGATTTTAATTGAAGCCCTTGCTAGGGATGCTTTTCTACTGATTGTTATTATAGTTTTTCATTAAATGAATGATTGTTTATATTCATCTAGCAGTTATTATTTTCTAAGCCTGATCATCTTAGGAAAGAAGATAGAATTTATGTCAACCTGACAAGGTTACCTAAATATATGAATTGGATGCATATAATCAATATTTACATAAATGCAATTCGCAGTTAAGACAAAAGTATTTAATTATCTATGATAATCACATTTGGGTCTTGGATTGATAAGGTTCTTGTCCTAGTTGATTTCCATAGACATGTAAGAAACTAAGAGGAAGGAATCAGCTTGTATATATTTGAAAGAAGTATATAAGAAGGAAAGAATACCAGGTTAGCAATTCATTCTTCAGTTAGAACAAGGTAATAATCATAATAGAATGTATCCTTGCACATGGTGAAAGTTTAAAATCCTAGCTTGTTAGAATTTTGCATTAACCAACATTCAATTTATCTTACATTTACTCAACTAAATCTTGATTACACAACTTGAAACTTCTATCAGTAAACATTGAACCCAAGTCTCTGAGGGATCGATACTCATTTCATCATTATATTACTTGCTGACCATGCATACTTGCATGTGATATTGCACCTCGATTACAAACTTTATCAGCAACCACCATATATGGATCTGATTTGATTTTGATTATCTGACTGAGGTGTAAAATGTGTATTCTAATTATTCTAAGCATGATGCTCATATTTGATATCTATTTTATTATGATAGCACTAGACTTGAGCTAGCTTTGGTTTTAATATTCTATTGGTTTTATTGGATGTTCCCTACTATACCACTTTGCATGGGTTTCATTTATGTTGTATTATAAAATATGATTCATTTTTCTATATTGTATTTCATTTTTTTGGTCTTAGTTTCAAGTAAACATTGATATGTTCTCACTATTCATATTTTGTGAATAATTATTTGTTCATGTGAAGATTTCAAAGATAAATAACTAATTTATGAAAAATTCTTACTCTTCCATCTGTTCCCTTCCTAATATAGTTAGTAATATTGCTCACTGAGTGTTTTCACTCACTCATTTATTTCCATGTTTTTTTAGATAGCTATGTTGGCCATGGACTCTTCTACTATATATGGATAAGTTATATATCCACTACTAAGCCATGTATTGTCTACAGTGGCATAGTTCACTTCTTGTTGTTGTTAAACATTGTAACTTTTGTAATCTAGTAACTATAAATTTCATAGGCAAGAAATTAGTGATTGTATGGTATATCTAGGACTATCTGTTTACATTATCTTGATAGTAGAGCTTTTTGTTTTTTGATTTTACAGGTCTTGGTTGTGAGAATTTCGAGAAGTTTATGATTCAGGGGAGACTCTATCGAAATTTCTCCCACAAAGCCAATTAGTGAATTATATGCCTATGCATTGACATAATATGGTAATCATCAATGAGTAGGTTTGTTATCAAACTATTCAAGTTGTCTAACTTTCTTAGTTCGCGAAGCCTGAGTTTACTTTATTTTCCATACCAGTCACACTTCCTTAGTTAAGGGTGTGACAAGAACTCATTAATCAATGAATGAGAAGTTGTTTTCTATGAAAATTGGTCATTAATTAAAGTATAAACACATATGAATTTCAGCTTTTAAAGTTGTCATTCTACCTCATACTTTCTAGTAGAGAAACACACCATAATTAAAGGGAAATCCATGCAAAATCTAAGCCCTAAAAGATGCTACCCAACATAATATTCCTTGGCAAGGAACATGCCATAGTCCATAAGAAACATACACAAAGTCCAACCTTTAAAAATGCTAACTTTTACAATGTCTCTTAGTAAAGGAACATGTCATAATCAAAGGGGAAGATACACATAAGATTTAACATTTAATCAACTAAAACTGCATTTGCAAATTCCACCCTACATAGACTCCTAAAGTAGAAAAGAAAGAGGAGATAAAGAAAGTGAAAGAGGATTACCATTCTCCCTTAGCCCTTAACACTTTTTGCCTTCTTCTCCACTCCCTTCTAGCACCTAGGGTTCCTTGAGAGAATAAAGATGACGAGAGAAAATACACAAATGAGGTGAGAGTATCCAATAGGTCTAAGGGTGGCATGAGAATAAGCTAGGGAGGAAAAGGAAATCTAAAATTAAGTCAAGATGCAAATGAAATATATGTGAAATGGAATTTTTTATGAAAGGAATGACTATGACTTGAATTGTATGCTAAGTTGGAAATAAAAATCTAAAAAAAATTAAATAAAGAATAAAATGAAATGCATATGAAATTGGATAAGAACAAAAGAAGAGAGTCACATGGTGAAGTGTGAGAAAAAAAAAGAGATAAAATTTTGAAAAATTAAATCATATGCAAGTAAAATTAGATGAGGAGAAAGCATGAAGTACAATGTATGAGTGTGAGAAAAATGAGAAATAGAATTTTGAAAATTTAAATCAAAATGCAAATGAAATGAAAGTTAAATTATATAAGAAGAATGAGTGGAGTGTAATGTGGGAGGCCTGAGTTAATTAGGAAATAAAAATTTAATAAAATTAAATAAAGGGGATGGATTTAAGGTGAATCATGGGACATGAGCCATGGATCTTGGTCTTAGGTTAAAGAACAACCTTGATTTGGTGGGCTTTTAGATCGTTAAGCTTCATCTTTAATGAACCTCTCTCATTTTCTTTTCCTTAGGCAACATTTTAATTGGATCTTTTTTTTGTTTGGTTTTATTTTTATTTTTTTTTAGACCCAATTTCAAGTAGATCACTTTTATTTTATTTCTCTTTTTCTTTTTCCTTTATTTTTGCATCTTCACATGTTGTAGCACTAATTGATTTTTGTTTCTTTTTTTGCTTTATTTATTTATTTATTTCCATATGAAATAAAATTGATTTTTTTTATTTCTTAATTTTTGCCCTCTTTTAACATTATTTTTTGTTTTTCCTCTTTTTTTTCCTTTTTCTCTTGATTTTTTAATTTTTATTTTGATCTCATTGTTTAGTTAGTTTTTTCAAAGTTCCCCTAATTATTGGTATTTTACATTGTCTAGACAAATTATGGTATTCACAAGAATCAGTAAGAAACTAAAGAAATTTTGAAGCAAAACCTAAAGTTGCTACACATAAAAGAAATTTTTAATAACGGTTTTAAGATTTAAGAAATCGAATTCAATCCCCCTTCTTGGATTTTTTCTATAGTAACAGTCATTTTGCCCTACTTGTGCGTATTTTCTCTTCAAATGGCCTATTTTTTCCGTAAGTCAGAGCATGAAGCACCTCGCTATCTCCAACGTCATCTTCCATATCTCCCTTCTTCATTCCTTATCATTGGGCTTTGTGTAAGATGACCCAGACAAAATTATTGAGGAAATTAAAGTAATTACTGCAAAGAGAGCAACCGAGAGAAATGACATGCAGTCATGGCACCAACTCAATTATTCTCACAAGTCCCTAACTAAATCTTTGATGTTAGATCAAACATGTTCAATTGAGGAAGTGGCTACTCATACTCAATGAATGATTCCAGGGGCGACCACCCCAATAGAGTTTTTAAATTTGTACTTTTTATATGAAATTTTTTTTTTTTATTTAGTTCCTTAATTGATAATAACTCGCTCTTGTTGCTTTCAAAGAATTTGTTTCCCTTACTCCATAATCAAATAATAATTTTTATTTCTCATATTTAAATATTTCATATACAAAATCATGCTTAAAGATCGAATGTTATAGAATCCAAAAGCTTTATCCATCCACATTTGGACCACAAAGTGATTAGCTTTTAAGACTTGAGTTATAACGAAAACAAATACTTGGCAGGCCCACTTCATTTTTTAGCTAGTCCATGTAATGTCATTAGAATATCCTATTGTCAATCTCCTCACACTCACCAGTCTTTGTGAGCCTACCAAAATATTTGTGTTCATTATAACTCAAGTCTTAAAAGCTAATCACTTCATCGTCTAAATGTGGATGGATAAAGCTTTCAAACTCTATAACATTGGATCTTGAGTTTTCTTCCTATGGAAGACAATGAATGGAGATAAAGACTTGAAATTGATGAACTAAAAATCATCTTTTGATCAGTCTTGAGGTTTGTGCTAAGTCTCTCTAAGTAGACTACCCCTCACTTTGCTTCTTTTTAAACACTTTTTCTTCACAAGTTGATGAATGTTTTGTGCTCCAAAACCAATTATAATACTTATTGGGAAATTGTGAATTAACCTTCTTTTAATAAGATTTTTTTTTTTTGGTGATCTACCATCAGGCTCTTATCATTATTGACTTTTAATTTTAAAGCCAAAGTACTTTGTAGTGCCCAAAAAAGCTAGTATTGTATTTCCTTTCTTGTTCTTCTTTCAAACCTAGAGGAGCCGAGCCTTGCATCAATAGGAAATATTATTGCTTGATATATTATTTTAAGTTATTATATTATGGTTTAGAAATACGTCGAATCAATTTTAAAAAACGGAGGTTCTCAAAATAATAATGACCTACCACTTTTGCCACGTTCTACTCATATGAGTGAAAAATATCATCTTGATTCTTTGCAAGCATGTGAACATCCTTCTAAGACTCCTAGAGATGAAATTGAAATGTTGAACTTAAATGACAGCCATGTTGATCATTTTGATATAATATAATCTAAAGATTTTCACCCCCTAAACTTAAATTCTAAATTTTTGCCGACTCATACTCAATTTTGTCTTGTCCCATCTTCCAATAGAAAAGGTAAAGAGAACCGAAACAACAACAATAGTGCAAAACCATAGATAACTTCTTGATGTAGGATGGGTGAGAAGGTCTATATAAGGATTAAAAAGAGAACGAAAATGGTAAAAGTGATTTTAAAAAATAAATAAAGTAAAAAGATATTATTTTACTCCTTAACTTATCACTTAATTGTTAGTTTGGTCTCTAATGAGATTTAGTTTGAAAGACTAGGTTAACAATCTAGAAAATAGGAGACCAAAAAATGATAATTTCTAATATGTATGGGATCATTTTAAAAATAAAATGAGTAAGGGACAAAAAATTTATTTTTTATGCAAAATTATATTAAAAATTTAGGTGATTTATATATAATTAAATAAAAATTCATAATATATTTTTTAAAAGTCTCAACCGTCTACTTTCCATCTATATTATCGTAATTAAGGAGCTAGTGACATATCCCAACTATCCATCTATCTCAACTGTGAATGACATTTGATAGTGCTATTGCTTTGAGTTATGGAAACACCCTGAAATCCCCATGTGTCGGCAATGCAGGATCATAATATTAAATCGTAATTAAGGAGCTTTAACTGAGGTTGCCATATTGAAAGGGAGAGATCAAAGCAAGTGGCTCAGTTGAGATACACGAAATTTCAGAATATCTTACAGTATCATACAATTTATTTATTTTAATTTGAATAAATAAGTATTACGGTATTTTAGGAGATCATATATATATATATATATATTAAAAATAAAAATACTTTTCAAATATCTTTGCATATAAGTTTTAGTTTATATTAATAATTGTTTGTGATGTTTTATTCTTCATCACAATTTTGTATAAATAGATATGTAAATAATTTTAACTTGAAAAATTCCTATTCTTCTTATAAGCTTTTTAGAATAAATCAGTTCAAATTTAAGATTTTTAAATTTTAAATTAATTTATTTTTTATATACTACAAATGAAGTCTTGTAATAAAAACTATAATATCTTATTATCACTTCACATTTTCGATGAGAAAATTACCGTCAATGAATATAAATACTTACCATGATGGACATTAAGTTTTTTAATAAAGGATTTAAAAGACAAATTTTTTATTCTAAAAGATTATGTCCTATAATTCTAGAATTATATTTCAAGCAATATTTGGGACTTTAGTGAGAATAGGATGGCTAATAATATAAAAGAGTTGAGTTGCAAGGAGTAAAATAACAAAATACGTGTTAGTCTATTAATTGGAATATTAATAAAGAGAAGAATAAGAGTTATTAATTAAATAAAACAACTTACAAATTATTTATAAAATATTATCATTATAAATAAAATATTATTATAATAAACTTAATGTAATTATATCACTTGACCACTTCATTCTATTTTTAATCTTTTCTCTAAATATGGAGAGAGAAAAATAAATTAGATTTTGAATGACAAGGTTGCAATTTCACTTCCTCCCAGAAAAAATTTTCAAACATAATTATATATAAAATTAGTCACTCTACTTTATATTACTCTATCTATAATCATCTATCTGAATATATCTTTAAACTTTTGTTAATGAGAGCTTATAGAGTAATAATTAAGAATTACATATTGCACCATTAATAGTAATAATAAATATTTATTGGTCACAAATTTTATTGATTAAGAATTATTTATTACACTTACAAAAAATTATTAATAAAATGCAATAAAATTAGCTAATAGGCATTTATTATTATTAATCGATACAATAAATGATCTTAACGAATACCCTAAGCATAATTGTTAGCAAAATTTATTTTTTATATATATTTTTAAAGTTTGAGAACAAAATTTTTAAAATTAAAATATGTTAATCTTTAGATTTTTAAATAATTTAAAATTTTAAAAATTTTTAATAAACATTTTTAATCTTTGAATTCTTTATTTTGGCTTGTCATTTATGAACCAAAGCCAGCTTTGCCATTGATGTTGCAGTCACAGAACAAAAGGACAGAAATAATGCCACTGTTTTCGCTAAGTTCAAGAAGAAGAGTATTCACGTGGTTGTTGGCAAAAGTTACTATATTCTTATTGGGCGGCGTTTTGTAAGTTAATATTTTTATTTCAAAGATATCTTGAAAAATTTTATGAAAAATATATAATTTTTCTATATAATGAAACACTAAAATGTCTTATGATTAAATTTTTATATATTTAAAAATTAATCAAAACTATTAACACTAAATACAAAATATAAAAAAATAATAAAATAATTATTTTTATTTTTATTTTAATGTCTAAATAATTTTTTAGAAATTCAATATTAATTAAGAGTGATCGGTTAAAAAAATTATGATTAACTTAGTAAAGAGTTATTTTTTATAACTATCGAACTTATGTATTTTGATACTTTAAATTTATAAAATATCAAATTAATATTTATGTAAAAAATGAAAGATAAACAAATATTTTTTATGAAAAAATAGTTGGAAAGATATCTAAGCTAGAATGGCAAGGATAGAAATGCACGACGAAGTAATTAAACATGAAGGCTAGCCTTGATGGAAGGAGAAAGGACACATTATAGGAAGATTTTAGAAATTAAAACAAAGAGAAAATATAATAATTTTAGTCCTTAAAATTCTTAAATTTATATATATACGCTACAGATTTCTACAATTTTCTAACCCATTATTTATTAATTTTTATAGGGAAAAAAGTTCAAGTACGAGTATTAGAATTATTGAATAATTACAGCAAAATGTTTAAAAATTAACTATAAAAAAATTATAATTTTAATCTATCACTTTTTGTCTTTAGATCATTTTAGTCTTCTGAATATTAAAGGCATTATAATGATAATTTAAAATCCCCTTCACAAAATAATAGATCTCAAAAGGAATCAACTAGGGGTGCACACATGTTGCATCCAACTAAGTTTTTGCACAAACTAAAATCTAACTTGATTTTAGGTTATGTCTCTTTTCTTAGACCTGAGACTCAATTAGATCCAATTTTGGCTTGTAAGTAATCAAGCGAGGCAGGATTAGTTAATTATATTTTATTTATTATTTTATTAACAGAATTTTTTATTAATAAAAATAAGAAAATTAAGATTTAAAATGAATAAAAATAAAATAAAAAATAAAATCAAAATTTAAAATAAAAAGTGACTAAATTTTAAAAGAATTAATATTATAAATATTTATTATAAATAAAATAAAATAAATTGATAAAATTAAAAAATAATATCCAAGCCAAGTCTTGGATGAATTCACTTGATCCAACTCAATAAAGTTTACAATGTTTTTTGTTTTGACCCAGATCAAGTCAAACCAAGTTAATTAGGTTATCAGATTAATTGTCCAACTCTAAAACAAAATTAGTTCATTTGTTCAGATCAGATAAAAGTAAGAGGCTAAAAATTATATTTCCTTTCAATAGAATGAATGAAGATGCATGTGAAAACAATGTGCGTGGATCTTCTGCAGTCTTGAGTAAGAACTACACAATATATGAAATTAAAATGATAAAGAGAAAAGAAAAAAGAATAAGAGAGAAATGTAAGAGCGTAAATGTCATAAACTTCATTTCATTATGTCACTCCCTTTTGTTTGTTTGTTCTTATCTATTCTTTTCTAGACCATAAGCCATTTATTTTCAGAAACCATTAACGTGAAATGTCAGTACAACTATGAACGATGGTTGAGGCCTACAATTAGTAGGGAGGAGAAGAGTTTTGGCAGGGCTATAAGAGGACCTAACTCGAGCATTAATTTTTTTGTTTTTTTGTTTCTCTTTCTCTCTCTCTCTCTCTCTCTATATATATATATATATATATTGATATCGATCAAAGAAGAATGTAGATCATGTAAAGATCTTTATCAAGTACATGTGAGGTTACGATGGTCAATTATGAATTTTTAAAGAAAATTATTATTTTGGTTTACAATTTATAATGATATTCACAATAGTTTTATATTTATTAAAAAATATTATATTTAATTTTTAATTTTTTTTAATTATTATATATAATTTTTTATCCGAACTCTGTTAAATTAACGCTGATATGAATTTTAAAGTTCAGGAATAAAATTTATTTTTTTAAAAAAAATAAAAATTATTTTAAACATTACTATAACTTAGAAACTGAAATGATTATTTTGCAACAAATGGAGGATTGAAAAAGTTCTTTTTTCATAAAAGTGAACATAATAAGTAGTTTCTAAAAAATGTTGGTATATTGAAGGATGGTTTTAAAAAAAAGGGGCTAAATTATACGGTTCTCTCCAGTAAGTCATGTGTAAATAAATAACTGTCATAATCTTCAAAACTTAGACAATAAATCAGATTATGGGTATCTAAACTCCTAGAATTAATTAGCTAATTATTACACTTATTAAAGCATGATAAATAAAGGAATTATTTGTGCAAAGTTCATGAAATAATTTGTACTTAATTTAAAGTTTAAAAAATTTATTTGTACAAAAACTTAAATTTTAAAAGATTCCATTTAATAATTGTGGGGTTATTTGCACAATTTAAAATTTTAAAAAAATTATCGATAAGTTTTAAACGTTATTTGTGCATAATCTAAGTTCAAAAGACTTTTGAACAATTTAACAAAAAAAAAAAATTGTATTCCAATATTTGTGGCCATGTTTGTGTCTCTTCCATGTCGACCACATGCGCGGTGGATCTCACAAGATGTTTGAATTTTTAAGTCATATATTTTTTCTCTTTAAAATTAATGTTATGTCTCAACTTTAATTTTAAAAAAAAAATTATGAGAAGTTCTCTAGTACCTATATCATTACTGAAGCCGTTGTGCACCTAAGTGGACCAACATAATAAATTCTTCAACGTACAAACTGACCTAAAGTACACAATAAGGGAAAGGAAAATTATAATTAGAGATTATAAATTTAAGATATTTATCATAATGGACTTTAAAATTTTAAAATTATTCAAAAAAATTCGGGATCCAATTTATTTTATTTTGAAGGACTTTGTTACGAAATTCTAGGATCTTATTCTATGACTTCTTTATTATGTATTTTCACAGTCTTAGGAGTCATTGAATTTTTTAGAATAATTTTAAAGTATAAAATTCTTTACAGTAAAAATATTCTAATTTTATAACTTCTTATTGTAATTTCTCCCATAATTAAGAAAATAACTACAACTTCAATAGATTAAGTTACAACTCATGAGACATCATATGGGAAAAATGAGAATACGTAAAACTCTTTCTTTTATTGTTGCATTTATATTTAGTTCGCTCTTTCTCTCTAATTACTTTATCACCAGTTTTAAATTTGTTTGTCTTTTCAATTTTTTATTGTTAATTGGTTATGGTTTGCGAATAGAAGGACGAGGATTCACTGTAGTTGGATACCCTAACTGCAGTTGCAGTTGTAATTTTTATTTTTATTGATGAAATCATCGATTTAAATTTTAATAAATTAATTTAATTAATTTAAAATAAATTAAATTTTTAAAAAAGAAAATTTTATAATATACAAAGACATATTAATATTTTATATTTTTTTTTATACATAATATCTTGTTAAAAAAAAATTGAACAGTATATAACAATTTAACGTTTATTCACATTCTTTATAGTATAGGATATTATTTTATATAAAAAAAGATTTAAAGCATTATAATTATTTTTTTAAAAAATTATTATATTTTTAAATGAATTTTTTTTAATGTATGATAAAACTTATTGGATGAAATTTTCCAACAGCAGTGGTTGAAACCACAGCTAGCTGTGGTTTAACTTTTAGTGGCTTTAGCCACAGTATTAAGCATTGTTAAGTCCTATCGCCACGGCTAAAACATTTGCCACTAAATCATGTATGGCAAAAGGTTTAACAACAATTTTTACTAACCATTTGGAGAACCCTTGTTAAAACATGTTTTTAGCAACAATTATGATAAGTGTTGCTATATCGGACTTGATGACAATTAATCATAACTGTTGTTAAGCCGAGCTCATGCAACGGTTTTATAAGGGCAAAGGCAATTATTTATAACTCTCTTGAAACCAAGTTTAGCAATGATTGTACATAGTATCTATTTTTTAGGCTGAATATATTTAGACTGTGCTAATGTTTACAATGATTTAAAATTGCCATTAAACTCTGTGAAATTTTTGGTAGTAGTTTTGACCGTTACTAAACTTTTTTCTTTTCTGTTTTTACATCAATAAACAAATATTTTTAAATGGGGACGAGGGAGAGTTTGACCAAAACGACCACATTAGTAAGCTTAATTGCCATTAGACAATAAATAGCGATCCAATAATTGTTAAACTTCCTCAAACAAAAAAATAATAATAATAATAGTTACACTTTACCGTGATTAGGCCTTATGTGGCTTAGCATTGATTAGGCCTAATCATCGTTAAGCACTAGAGTCATATCGACTATTCATATATATATATATATATATATATTAGCATAATTAATAACAAAATTTTTATTTTAAAAATTTTAAAAATAAAAAATTTAGTGGCATATTATATCTTGCTTATGGTTGACTAAATTGAGTCAATTGTTGGTTTTTAAACATGAAGAAAAAAATTAAACAAATTAAAGTAATTAAATAATAATTAAATAAATGGCATAATCAGTGAAAGGTTTTTGTTAATGACTAAAAATGTCGCACTGAAAGTGAAGCATTGGCTTACGACTTTGTTAAGTGGGCACTAAATAGCAGTTATGACTTGTGAAGACTTTTTGTGTGGCAAACCAATTCCCACAAAAGTTCAACATTTAATGGGTGATTGGTTACTTTTGCCATCATCGAATGGTGGAGATTTCTGTGGCAATTTCTTGTTATTACATGAAAAGTAAATTAAATTCCTTTTTCGTAATTTTTTGTTTAAATAATCTTATTATCTGTGAAAATTTTTAATTTGTTGGCTGAATATACAAATACATAAAAAAAAAATTTCTTATATATATATATATGTTTTTTTTCAATATTTTAAAATGACAGTAGTAATAATTTTTTAGTATTATAAAAGTATTATATTGAATATGTCGTTCAATAACCTCAACCACAATTAGACCCGTTAAAATGGGTTTAACCCACCGGGTCGAACCCGTTTAACCCACCTAGGTTGAGGGATTTTTTCGAGAACCCGTTTTCAACTCGGTCCGTTTAACCCGCGAGTTAAACGAACCAACTCGTGGGTTAAGTGGGTTAAATGGGTTGCCTGCTTTTTTTTTTTTTTTTTTTTGATTTTTTACTCACTCAATCTAGCGCTCCAGCCCACTGTACTTTTCTATTTAAAAAAAATTAACCATAATGTATGTGTTATTTTGTCTCTATTATTTTGTAATTTGCTAGATTTAAATATTCTGCTCATAATCATATTCTTATTATTAATGAATAATTGAATTATTGGGTTACTCTACTTATTTTAATTCGTTTAAACTTGGTTTTTATCTAGTTATTTTTTTTTGTTTATTTATATTGATATAGAAATTAATTAATTAAACAAGACATATGCTTAAAAAAGGTTACATTTAAATTTTTATAATTTTTTATTTTATTTTTATTTTTTTTAATTTTTTGGTGGGTTAAAAGGGTCAATTCACTTAATCCACCAGGTAGGGCAGGTTGAAATTTTTAACCTACCACTTTATGGTGGGTTAAACGGGTTGACTTGTTTAACCCACCAACTCGGGTGGATCGAGTTAACTCACTTTGACAGCTATAACCACAATAGCCTTTATTTACATTATCTATTCATTTATTATATCATAAAATTGACATAATTGGACCAAATTAGAAAAAAGAAGAAGAAGAAGAAGAAGATTGAAGGTAAAACAAAAAGTCAAATACATCATCCAAAAGTGAAAATTGATTTATAAAGAAAAAAAAATCGAAACCTTGCCTCCATTGACATGGATAACAAACCATATATTGCGTTGCTATGTTATTTTTTTTACCCAATTGATCTTGCAATTGTATTTCTAAACGTTGCACAAAGCTTGAAGTTAGAATCAAGAATTACATTTGGAAAAAAATGGCTATTTTAATCTCTTATTTTTGTATTAATGCTAATTTAGTATTTTAAGAATTTGTACTATTAAAATAATTTTTTTCATTTATACAGTATTAAAACGAAGAGACTTATTTTATTAATTTCAAATTTTTTAAGAATCTATTTTGATATTGTAATTTTTCAAAAGGCCAAATTGATATATGCTACTATAAAAAGTGCAAAACTGTTCTTTTTTTTTTTTTAATAACCACTCAAAATGATTCTTTTCTTGATACATTTCCAATCCCATCCTCTAATTATTATTCAATTTCATTTGTCAAACATCGCCTTGAGTTGCGAGCAATAAAATGGTTTAAAGATGAGCTATCATAATAAATATGACAATCAACTAGGGGATCATACTAATTAGGGATGCCAATTCTCTATATCTACATGGTTGAATCAATTTCAACTCAATAAAATGCATATTTAATCGTTGATATTTGATGTCTGTTTGATGTTGGATAACTAGTGTCAGCCAAGATCATGGCTAAAGTATTATAATCTTGATCAAAGGTGTGAATCAATATATGGTGATTTGGCCAACTTGATCCAGACTAATCATATTAGATTAGGTTATGTCTGATCAAAATAAAAAAAAATTTAGCAAAATTATCAGGGTGAGCAGGGTTAAATTCCAGGTTCAATCTCAACTTAGTTCAACTCAACTCAATTATATTTTTATTTTTTTAATATTCTTTTTTATAATTTAATTTAATTTATTTTTATTCATAATAAATTTTAAATATATTAAATCATTTCAAATCTTTTTTTAACTATTTTCTTATTTAAAATCTTAATTTTTTGTCATACTATTTTTTCACGTTCAAATATTGTTTTTATTTCTTATTTAAAAAACTATTGTTAATAAATTAAATATAATTTTTTAAATAAAAAAATTAAATATAAATCTGGCTTAACCCAAACCTCACCACTTATTAGGTCATATTGGGTTAGGTCAAGTCTCCAAGACAAATTTTTTTACCTTAAGATTTAGTTGAGACCAAGTCTCGAATCATGTTCAAACTTGATTCAATTCATCCTTTGAACAACCTTATTCACTTATCTCTCTTCATTTTATCAGTTGGACAAAAAATTATATTTTTGCCCTTTTAATTTTTATTTAGTCCTTATAATATAAAATTTGTAATTGAATCTTATATTTTATGAATGTTATAATTTAGTTCTTAATGTTTAAATTCTCTTAAATTTAATTAATATAACTAATTATAGACATTTTTTTTTTTGCATTGATATTTAATCAGGCTAAATCTTAGGTTGCGTTTAATATATTTAGTCCTTGTAATGTAAAATTTGTCGTTGGATCTTATATTTTATGAATGTTATAATTTAGTTCGTAATGTTTAAATTCTCTTAAATTTGGTTAATATAACTAATTATATATCATCTTAACACACTGAATATATATTATTTATATTAATAAAAGAAATAAAAAATAAATTAATTGTATATTTGACAAAATATGATGACAATATAATGATAAGGATTAAATAAAGAAATTATTCAAACTCTAAAGATTTAATTACACGTTTTCAAAGTATAAGAACTAAATTAAAAGTTAAGTTAAAACGAACTAAAGTGTAATTTTTTAACAAAGAAGCAGTTGTTGATTGCGCCAATAAAAGGACGCTACAGAAAAAAAAAAAAAAAAAAGATGAAATGGACGCATTTCAACGCAATCATATTCCGTAGACAATCCAAACTCAAAAATGCATTACAATGAATCCCGGCTTTGAATTAGATAAATTTATGAGTATATTTTCCTGTCTTTCAGCAGAGGTAATTATTTGCAAGACACTCCCATATAATGTCTGATGCTTTTCTAATTTTTTAAAATAAATTATTAGATATATTTTGATCAAAATTTTCTTAAAGAAAAGACCAATGTCTCGTTTATTAAAAACGTCTTTGTCAAAAAATTATTTTATGTCAAAATTAATAAACTTAATTTATCTTTTAAAGTTGTAGCAATTAATTTTAAATATATTTTCAATTACATATATTGCTAAAATTATATTAAATTATTATCATTTAACTGTTATATTTATTTCATAAATTAATTTGTATACCCATGTCATTAATTTTTAATGATTATTTTTTTATTAATGATCTCAAAGTTTCTTAAATTTGAAATATATCTATTCAATAAACTCGATGATATTATCGTCATAATAAGTTTAATTCTAAGGTATATCATATGACATTAATAGAAGAAGGTCAAAATATAGGATTGCTTAATATAAAACTGGAACATTAATTTTGCCGACTACTTATTTCCTTCTGTCACTGGAAAATTTTTAAAAATTTTAAATCACCAATTTATTTCCCATTGCTTTAAAAAACTACTAAAAGATACTTTGCATATATATACATATGCACCAATAAATGCGAAATGCCAATTATGTGCAAAATAAGTATACATTATGCAGAATATGATATACCACTAAGGGAAACATCTAAAATTTTTTTTTAAATAATCAATTTATCACATTACATATTAAATCAAATTCTAAAAAATTACAGATTTTGATAATTAAATGTCACCGATTTTGGCACTAAAACTTAAAATACAAACTATTAGATAATACTCCTAATTTATATAGACAATTGGATGATATTATGAACCCTAGGTGATTCGTAGAATTAACCAAAGACTTCATGCACAAATAAAAGCGAAATGCCAATGCACAAAATAATTATACATATATGAATTTATACAGAATGTGATACCACTATGGAAGGAACTGGAGAACTACAAAGAGTATCAAGCAAAACTGAGAGATCATCTGGGTGAGCAGAAGGCAAACGAGGTGGTCAGCGAGGCATTGTACTTGATGAGCATAGGAACCAACGACTTCCTCGAGAACTACTACGTTTTACCCTTCAGGAGAGCCCAATGCAGCGTGACGCAGTACCAGGATTTTCTGGTGGACATCTCTGAGAATTTCATCAGAGAACTGTTCAACCGCGGAGCTCGGAAGTTGTCTCTGACGGGTACCACTCCCATGGGGTGTCTCCCACTGGAGAGGGCCTTGAACGTCGTAGGGAATCACGAGTGTGTCCAGGAGTAGAACGACGTCGCTTTGGAGTTCAACAAGAAACTTGAGAATATGCTGGCCAAGCTCCAGAGAGAGCTTCCTTTGATGAAGTTGGTGTCTGGAAAAGTATACGACCTCTTCGATGACATTATCAAAAAACCTTCCTCCTGTGGTAAACTTTTGAATTTGATCCATTTGCTCTTTTCTTTTTTATCGCCATTATAATTACTTACAGATGTGTGTTGATGACCTTACTTGGTTTTATAATTACGATGTAATACTTTTTAAATATAAAATAATATTTTATTATATAATACCCTAAAATACTAAATTTTTTATTTAATAAATATAATCATAATAATGAATATATTAAAATATGTGAAATATTATTTTATACTGAATAATATTTAATAATTATTATATAATATTTCCATGTTCATACTATTATCTCTCATTTTCACACACATATATATACATATATATATATATATATATATATATATCCATACATACATACATACATATAGTATAATTTGAGTTAACCATGCCCACGAGGTACCGTACCCTGTGCTGCCTGAGTCTTTGATAATAATATATATGAAGGGTTCTGTTAGTAGTAGTTGTGCTTTAAAGTTGCTAGTTGGGATTCATATTAATGGCCATTGGCCAACCTGATGAGCTGGTTTTGCACTTACTCAACATTCAGGTTTGGTTTTACTTCTCACCATTGATACGAAACCACGTTGATCTAAACTCTAGCCACAGGTCGAGATAACAAATTAAGATATATGCATGGTTTGTTTCATTCATAGGAAATGATAACTTTCACACTATGCAAATGTTAGCAATTTCCAATGTTTCACCATGGCTGTTTTGATGATGAGAAAAAAAAAAAAACTTCTTTCTTACATTTAAAGACAAAAATAAGAAAATATTTAAGTAATTTCCTCATGGGTTTAAATTTTATGTTGGTGAAAATGACCTGAACATTAGTGATCTATCCTATGATCATCTCTTTAATTTTAGTATGTTGCATGCTTTTGCTTTTATCTAGGTTAAAGCAAAACTTTTATATCTCATTTTCGGAACAGCATCCAGTTTTGACATATACCTCAATTTTTTAATTCCAAATATTTGTAAATTTATTTATTAAAAAAACTACGCTGGATGCATTAAAAATAACTATGTATTACATAATTAGGTCATACAGAACATATAAATTTCAACTTTTTATATTTATTTACTCTAAACATACAAGCTTGTGAAAACTAAAATTTTCTCTGTCAGATTCTTTATATATTAATTTTCTGTTTTAATTATTGTAGTAATTTATACATTAATTTCCAATGTTAATTTGATTGACATATATGACTAACATAAAACAGCAGCATTTACAATAAAACTAATGGTTTTTTTTGTATATTACATAGATTTTTCCAATTTAGATCTGAAAGTATGTTATACAAATTATAAAATAATATACAAATTGATGAGGTTGAAAAATTGCAGGATATGAAGTATTAGAGAGGGCATGTTGTTCCACAGGAACAGTTGAGAGGAGCTACCTCTGCTGTGAGCAAAATCCAATGACGTGCAGTGACGCCAGCAAATATGTGTTCTGGGATGCCTTCCATCCCGCAGAGAAAACATGTCAAATAATCTCAGAAT
This sequence comes from Delonix regia, assembly GCA_037074485.1. Taxonomy (NCBI): domain Eukaryota; kingdom Viridiplantae; phylum Streptophyta; class Magnoliopsida; order Fabales; family Fabaceae; genus Delonix; species Delonix regia. Next base: position 9,983,148 of record CM073453.1, read on the forward strand.
ATTTAGCTTCAAAGATTCGGGCTGCTTTTCAATGACATATTTGATATTGTTTTTAATTCCTTTGGCAAATTATATGTGCTTATGATCTGCATTAGGAATTTGAACTTGGAGGTTCTTTTTATATTGGGAGGTGACTTGTCGAATTTATTGGTTTGATTAGGGTGCCAAGTGATAAATATTACATTTTTTTTTTTTTGCTAGGGTGATCATTTCTATGAAGGAAATTATAGTTTAGCTATTAATGGAGAAGTTATATTGGAAATGTCAAATCCTATAATCTTTGATATATTTAAGTGAATTTCCTCGGTTGGAAAAAGAAAATGAAAGGAGGGGTTGTGTTAGTCATAGTTGTTAAATTTTTGAGTCAATTATTTTAGTTTACAACTATATTCTTAGAAAATGAGTCACTTTAATATAAACTTAGACTTAATGTAAATTTAAGTAGACTTATGAATTAATTTACTAAGTTACAATTGTACCTAATCAATAACATAATAATTCAAATCTAGAACTAAAGGAGATAACGACACACTTCTTTTTTTTTTTAGAAAGTCATTATATTATATTTTATTATTAGTTGAAATATACATAAAAATAATAAAATTACGTTAAAATGAACATGTTGAAATAAAAAAGAAAATAAATATTATTTAATTAGTTATATTGAATGATTACTTATGTATAATTATATTAAAATATCTACGTTGAGTACTATAAATAATTATAAAATATGAATAATTTTTATTTGACTTGGTATAATTTGAATTATATTTGAATAATTTTTTTATTATATATAGTATTTTAACAATATAATTATATATTTTAATAGCTAATTACTTATTAAACTAAACTTTTACGAATTTACATAACGAGTTTATTTTCTTGTTATGAATTTGTCTAAATTTACAAGTTTGATAACTTTGATGTTAATATTTTAAATTTTGTATGAAAGAATATTAAACAATACTTTTACATTAGATCAAGAGGTTAATACGATAATTATGTTTTCTTCCCGTTTCTCATGCCTTCTAATAAAATTATATATCCTAAGGACTAAATAATCACATGTGTGATTCGTTAGCAATAAACAAACTTCAATAAACTAAGTCATAAAACTATTGTTTTCTGTGACCCATTTAATTTGGTGACACAAAAATATTGGTATAAATCAGAGAACGATTATAACTCAAAATTGACGATGAAGTCACCCTTATTTATTAGGTTAATTTGTAAATTGCATATCATGCATATCCCAATTACATTTACAGATGAGTTGGAATTAATAATAAAATATACAATTTTAATGTTATGTAACCTCTCTTTAATATTAATATTTTATAACAAATTCATTTATAAAAAGAGCCCACGCGAAAATAACGGAGTAGCTAGGCCTACACGTGACCTCCAGAGACCAATTATATAATACGTTGAATCCATATATATGTATGTGTGTATATATATATATATATATATATATATATTACAGCGACAATGGTCATTGCAAACAGTATACCTTGTTCTCTTGGACCTTGTTTCAACTCTGAAACAATATTTACCTTTAATAAAGTCTAAATATAACCTAATCATAATAATAAAGAGAAAAACATTACCATTGCTGTTTGTTATAAACTGAAGTTGGATTCAGTTTATATTTTCAAGTGAATCACTTGCAATAGCTATATTTAATATTGTAGATTTATTGTAATTAATTTTGATTACGATACATAAATATGACTTATAACCATATGTGTCTATTAATATGTAAATCATTTAATTTCGTCTAATAATCCAAAGGACAATTGCAGAAGAGATCTATATTCGTTTATTTTCACCTATCGGAGTATGATTGCTGTCAACCACGCACCAAACCTCAAGCTTGCCTTTTCGTTGCCTTGACAATACATTAATTGATCAGCAAATTTATGCAAGGCAACGGGGAACACGCACAGTCACATGAATTTGGATCCTTCTTGTTATATTTGTCAACATTTTGAATAGTTAGATCGTAATAACTGATAACTATATATGATCACTATACGTGATAATTCAAAATAGATATAACAATTGTCATATTTGACAATAAAGTCGAATAGGAGGTAAAATGATAGGAAAAGAAAAGATAAACAAATTAATATTTAAAATTATTTATAAATTGATTTATTAAAAGGTTGTTACCAAAAGTTTTGAAACAAAACTTTAAAAACTATTTTGACGAAAAGAAAAAGCAAGATGATTTACATAAACAAAGATGAATTCAAGAGTTTATTTGAGTGCGGAGAATGTATTAAATATTTTACAACATTTGTCAGTAAAAATAATTACCCTAAATTAATTAAGTGAAAGTAATGTAATTTGACTTTAAATTTATCTTGATTATTTATATTAAAGCATGCGCAAAATAAAGAAAGAAAACAAAACATAATTAATGAAAAGAAAATATGAATATTTATGAAGGATATATTGGACCTAAAATAAAAGCCTTAAAACTTATGTATTATGTGATAGAAAGCAAAACCTACGTAATTCAATATAAAATATATGTGGTAGTTGGTTAATGTCTTTAAATTTTTGTGAAGTGGAACAACACCAATATATACATATAGTCTCTAACAAAACACATTCGAATTCACAAAAATCTCCCACCAAACTTTCTCTGCATATTAATCTATCGATCACAACATATATTAATCTCCCCGCCCCCACCCCCCCCCCCCCCCCCCCAACCCCCATCAAATTCAAGTCTCTCTCAAAACTATATAAAAGGCATATCCTTATGCTGGATTCAGCAAGAAAATGGAAATCATATACATGGCATTATTGTGGCTTTTTCTGGCAACTCATATCCTAGTGGTCCTTGGCATTAATATCCCAGCAGTGATAGTTTTTGGAGACTCCTCTGTGGATACTGGAAACAACAATGTGATCGCCACGGTGCTCAAGAGCAACTTCCGGCCTTACGGCCGGGACTTCGAGGGCGGCCGTGCCACCGGTCGCTTCTCCAACGGCCGTGTCCCGCCGGACTTGATCTCCGAGGCTTTTGGTCTTAAACGCACCGTTCCTGCCTACTTGGATTCCTCGTATTCCATCAAAGATTTTGCCACTGGGGTTAACTTTGCCTCAGCTGGAACTGGATATGATAACAAAACTGCTTCTGTACTAGTAAGTAAGCCTTCGTTTGTGTGCTTTTATATTCATCACTTCTGTTCTTCTTCCAAATATTTTCTGTCATTTTTTGTGGTTTATTTAAGAATTCAGCTAGCAATATCTGCCTTATTAATCGTAAACTTGTCTCTTACTGATCATTGTAGTGTTCTTGTCGTCCGGGTATGAATTTTGTCTTGGATAAATTTTAGTGAATTGTCCCTTTCTTTCAGAAGAGGTAATTAATTGCACGAAACTCCCATCTAATGTAAGATGCTTTACTAAATTTAAATATTTTTCTATTAAATTTATTTTGAACAAAATGTTCTTGAAGAAGATACCAATGTTCGGTAATTGAAAATATTAGTAAAAAAATTATTTTTGTGTAAAAAATAATAAACTTAGATTATTATAATTTTTTTTACAGAGCTAAAAACAATGCTTACTAGCTTGATTTAAATATATATTCAATATACATATTATCGCTAAAGTTAAATAATATTAATTTTTATCTTTTATCTGTTATATTTATTTCAAAAATTAATTATATATTTCAATTATTTTTAATGATGATCTATTTTCTTATGCATGATCTTAAAGTTTTTTGAATTTAAAATATAGCTATCTGTGAATATTTCACGGAGGGATAAAATGACACGTAATTAAGTTATGGAAAAAATGAAAATTTATCCCAAAATTAATAAATTTCGAGTTTTATATCATTTTTATCAATATATATGTGAACTGGCAATTCACGATTGCTTAATTAATATAAAACTAAAACATTGACCCTTGCCGACTATCAAAATATATATATATATATATATTATAAAATTTTTGATGCACAATATATGCAATATAATTATAATATTATTATTTTTTAAATTATTATTATAATTATATTTTTATATTATAATTAACTGTATTATTACACTCAAAATTATTAATTTATCAAAGATAATATATATATATATATATACATATATACATACACAAATTAATACAATCGAAATGTCACTGTACAAAATAATTATACATATACGTATATATACAGAATGTGATACCACTATGGAAGGAGCTGGAGTACTACAAAGAGTATCAAGCAAAACTGAGAGCCTATCTTGGCGAGCAGAAGGCAAACCAGGTGATCAGCGAGGCACTATACTTGATGAGCTTAGGAACCAACGACTTCCTCGAAAACTACTACGTTGTCCCGTTAAGGAGAGCCCAATTCAGTGTGACGCAGTACCAGGATTTTCTGGTGGGCATCTCTGAGAACTTCATCAGAGAACTGTACAACCTCGGAGCTCGGAAGCTTTCTGTGACGGGACTTGTTCCCATGGGGTGTCTCCCACTGGAGAGGGCTCTGAACGTCATAGAGAACCATGATTGTAACAAAGAGTACAACGACGTCGCTTTGGGGTTCAACAAGAAGCTCGAGAACATGCTGGCCAAGCTCCAGAGAGAGCTTCCTTTGATGAAGTTGGTGTGTGCAGATGTATACGACCTCGTCGATGACATTATCAAAAGACCTTCCTCCTACGGTAAGCTTTTGAATTTGATACTGCCTTTTTTTTTTTTTTTTTTTGGGTAGATTTTTTACATTTATTAATAAAAAATTATACAGATTTAACTATCTATGTTTAATTACTTACACATATAATGTAAAAAGTTAGAGTATTTCATCTCAACAATCATTTAATTGTAATGTAATTATTGGTAAATATGATATAATATTTTATTAAATGATGACTTAAATTTTTGTGTAAGTAATAAATAAAATATTATATTTAATAGTATTTAATAATCATTATATGGTATTTGCATTTCAAACTATTATCACTCATCTTCATTCACCTATATATAGCAGTTGATGCTAGGATTAGATCGCAGTTTCCATTTTGGTCCCCTATAAAAATTAGTTGTCCGGAGACGCAAAACGATAAAATTAATCCCCTATCCAACTATAATAAATAAAGGCACCAACTACTTTAATACGAGAAGCGTACTTTCATTGACATTGTACTTATTTGTTCATTTGGGATTCTTTATTATTTATAATATTTTTTAAAATTACTTATGGACATTTTTTTTCATACCAATTTAATTATAATCCCTTATATCATTAATTAAGTGATATAATTAAGAATGTGTCCTAATATAGTTATATGAGGTCGATAGATATGTTTTTTTCAGATAAGTAAATCAATCTGTTCAATGTATAATAAGTTTCATGAACTCATATTACTGAATTCATGATATGAACTTTTTGTATTTGAGAATATAAATTCTTTATTTTAAAAAAAATTTAGACTATTAAATTTTTTATCTAATGATTTAGATTTTAATAAATATTAAATAATTTTAATAATATTTTAAATTTGAATAATCAAATTTTTATATAATGATTCAAAATTTATCAAATTCATTGGAATTTAGATCATAGGAAATCCATTTCCCTAATTCATATAGTCTAGCTCTAGATTCTTTTTCCCAAATTTATATAGGATATGTAGCTTATTTAATCATTTTCATGCACTTAAAAGCATGAAGAATAATATTAAATAAATAAATAATACCGTCAATCATAATCCTAAAATAATAAATTTAGCTTATTATAACAAGAGAAAACAACGAAAATAATAAAGCACAGCAAATAGGTCTATATAAACCAGAGAAGCAAGGGGTGAAGTGAAAAATTAAAGAGATTTACATTTAATTATGGGTTGGGCCAGGAACTTAATTTTGATTAAATTATAAATATTTATGAAATTTTAATTAGCCATGTCCACGACGTACCGTACCTGCCTGAGTCTATGGTAATGATATATGAAGGTCTCTGTTAGTAGTAGTTGTGCTTTAAAGTTGCCAGTTGGGTTTCATATTAATGACCATTGGCCGACTTGAGCTGGTTTTGCACTTAACTTTTCGGTTTGCTTTTACTTCTCACCGTTAATACGAAATTGGACCATTTCTGTTTTTCTTCACCAATTTTTTTTTTTTGTCATTTTAAAATGGGACAGACAAAGTGAGTGAGGTTCTATGTCTTACCTTAATAAATTTTATTCACATTATATTTATTTCTCTTCGAAATTCACAAGAAAATTGATGAGGATCTAAATATAAAAAATATTATTTTTATTTTTGATTTATTACTAAATTATTATTATAATTTATTACAAATTATTTTATTTTTTAAAATGATCTTTTACTTATTAGAATTTGTCACTTTTAGTTATTCCTCATCAATTTATAAAGTTTATCTCAAGAGACTATATATGATAATGATCTTAAAACTATAGGGACTAAAATGATAGTTTCTATTAAACGAAGGACTATTTTAAAATATAAAACAAGTGAAGCATCAAATGACAATTCAGGTAGATAAGTTAAGAACCAAAATAATATTTTTTTTAAAGAACAAATATATATAATATGAAAAAACACCTATATATTACTTAGGTCATATAGAACACATAAATTTCAAATTTTTTATATTTATTGAATCTAAACACACAAGCTTCTGAATATTAAAATTTTCATTGTCAGATTTTTTATATACTAAGTTTAATATACCAAATGATACATTAATTTTTGTTGTTAACCTGGTTGACATATATAATTAAGTGTCTAGAGCTGCATCAACATGGAATTAGATATGAAAGTATATTATACAAATTAAAATAATATACAAATTAATGAGGTTGAAAATTAATTTGTAGGATATGAAGTAGTAGAGAAGGCATGTTGTTCCACAGGAACATTCGAGATGAGCTACCTCTGCAGTGAGCTGAATCCACTGACGTGCAGTGACGCCAGCAAATATGTCTTCTGGGATGCCTTCCATCCCACGGAGAAAACTAATCGCATTGCCTCAGAATATTTAATTCCAAAGCTTCGGGCAGCTTTTCAATGATACATTATTATACAGGAAATGTTATTGTTTTTAAATCCTTTGGCAAATTATGTGCTTATGATATGCTTTGCATAAGGAATTTGAACTTGAAGGTTATTTTGTTTTGGATGGTGACATGGTTTAATTTGATTGGTTTGATTAGGGTTGCAAGTGAAGCTAAAGATTGCATTTCTTTTGTAAGATTTATATCATTTTCTACGAAGGAAATTAGTTTGAAAATGTTAGTAAATACTATAGTCTTTAATCTATTTAATAGTCTTTAATATATTTCAGTGAATTTATTCGAATGAAAAATGAAAATAAAGTTGAAGAGAAAAATAATGTTCATATATTCTCGAGTACACTATATATGATCTTTAGTTATGTGATTAATTATGAAATATTTGAGCTATATAATAATTTTTTTCTTAATTTTTAATAGATTTATTATTAAAAAATCATTAATTATTATAGACAAAATATTTTTGTAATATTTAATTATTAATTTATAATGCTATAGCTAGAAAAAAAAAATTGTATTCTAAAAAATGATGACTCTAGAGAAAGAGAAAGGATTAGGTATTGTTACACAACTTCAGTGTGGTATTGGTCTATTTTAAATTCTGTATGAGATTAATATTAAACAATTCTTTTACAATTTATCCCAATAATTTCAGAGGTTGCATGAAAATTACGTTTTCTTCCCCTTTCCCCTGCAATAAAATTAATTATCCGAAGAATAAATTAGTTAGCAATAAATACACTGCAACAAAGTCATAATATTATGGTTTCCTATGACCCGTTTAAATGGGGAAAATTTCACTTAATTTCGGATGGATTTTTAGTATAAATTATCCTCTTGACCAATCATCTTTAATTTTATACCAAGTACCAACAATCCAGCGATTCATGGACACTAAAAATTAAATAAACTGGTTATGCACTACGTTCTAGAAGCACTATTTAACAGAAGTTTCGTTAAACAACCTATATATAATTGCAGAGCGATAGGCCTAGCATATATAACTTAATAACCAAGAAAATGATGTATGAAGAGTTAAATAATTATATAATTAATGCAGGGTAAATTCAGATTTTAACCATGTGCTTTTACTTTAGTTGGTGAGTTGAGATTATGAACACAATATAAATAAGACCATCACAATTTATCTTAATTTAAAAGAGATACAAACACAAAATAAATAGGTTCCACCAAAATAGAAGGTCATATGTGCATGATAAGACTCACTTATTCTGTAGCTATTTTTTTCGTAAATTTTAAAAAATTAAAAGAATATGCACCAGAGGAGATCCAAACTAAATTTTGATTCCCTACAATGTGATTGAATTATATCAAATATTTGACAGCTCGAGGTATATGCAACGTGCCACTTAATTTTTTTTTTTTAAAAGCCAAAAGCCCTAATTTTTTCAATATTCACTTGAACTTCCTAGTTGGAATGGTCAATGAATGTTAAAATTCTCATTGAAAAAAATGAATATTAAAATTACTCTCAAATTCGCCAATATCAATGAAATAATTTGAGACGCACAATACGGTGTTTCCCGTATTTAATGTAAGTATACTCAACAATATAGACCACAAGAACCACCAAAAAATCCAAATGCTATTCTGACGAATTTGCAGTTAAAGATAAAAATATTGTTACACATCAGAGGACGATTTATAACTCAAAATTGACAATAAAAACACCCTTATTTGTCAGGTTTGAGTCCACTACTAGAACACTTGCATTTGTTGAGATGTCTGTCTATGGCAAGACAAAAATAGCAAAATAGTACTTCAACATTCACTTCTACTTTTGGCGAAAGCTTTCATAAATATGCAGACAATCAAGTTCTAGCTAGCCGTGTAAAACATAAGTTATTTGAATGCATATTTCTGAATCATATAGTAGCCAAGTGAAAACAGATCATATCACTAAAGCAAATTACATTTTATCTTGTAATGTCATATGCATTAAATAAATTGGTCAGAGTCATTCAGTTTTTCCCATTTACGTTGGCATTTAGTGAGGAAATTGGGAGGCAAATCTCCTCAATAGCACCCCTATGTTCTCTCATTAATCCTTCTTTATTTCCTCGTGAGTCCTTAGCCATGTCATGCTTATTCCCCTGCTATTGAATCACCAACCTCGATAGAATCCATCGTTAATCCTTCATCAATTTAATGAAATTGCAACGTTTTATTTATTTTATGTCCGTTCCATATCTAATCGGCAATAAAACATTAACATAGAATACAGGTTTTTCGACCAACATGATACAGCAAAAATAACAAATGACTTAAATCTTACTCAGCAATTTTTATTCAGCCACATGCTTAAAGTGCTTTTTTTTTTTTTTTCTTAAAATTTAAGGCATCATGATACTGGTAATCCCGTGAAGGAATCTGTCTTATTGGGTTATGGGATTACGCTTCTCATAACCCAATGAAATATTCCTTCTAGTCTTTTCTGTTCAAAAAAACTAAAAAAAATAATATTTCAATGAATAATAAAATTTATTAAATTAAAATATATTTTAAAATAAATTCTTTTGGAGGGGGAAGTCTCCCATAAAAAAATAAAATTGAATACGTTGGGATGATTCATTTAGAATTTGGATATTTTCAATTTTCTTTTTGTCAATTTTGAAAAAAAAAAAAATAGACACATAGTAAGTATAACCTATCATTTAAGTGGATTTTTATCTTGTGTAGAATCCATCACTCAAGTAGACTCCACTCACTCTGTATTTATCTCTTCAAAATCGTTAGAAAATTGATAGAAAGAAAATTGAGAGAACTCAAATTAATTCATTTGTGTCCTGCAAGTTTTTTTTTGAAACATATCATTAGGTCACGGGAAGTGAGTTCCTATACAATCCAATATGACTGATTTTATCATAAAATTACCAATCTTGTGATGCCTTAAATTTAAAATTAAAAAAAAAAGTTACTTTAGGCATATGGGTGAATAAAAATTGTGACTCAGAATTTGAGTCATTTATTATCTTTACTATAGTATGTCAGTAAAAAAAAAAAACCATAGAATACAAGCAACTTGCCAACAATTTTATAGAAAAATATACAAAACAAAGTTGTACATCGCAAAACTTATTACTATCCGAAAAAAAAAGTTCATACCAAACTTCCAAGTATCATTTTTCAAGTCTTCTTCCTTTCAACACATGACATTTCTCTTAATGTTTATTCTCTTTAATGAATTCAGTGTTTGCAACAAATTTTTTTTTATCCTCACAAATCCTATGGGTAATACTAAAATACATTTGCATTAACAATATCACAAATCTTGTGAGATTGGAACTTGTCCCATCTTTGGTTGTTGATCACTACATGAAACTTCCAAGGTAGCGTCAAAGTTCCATAGTCCATACAACCGTCAACAATCAAAATGAGATTTGTTCCAATACCACAAAATTTGTGATGTTGCCGCTTCGTGTACGTCTTCAAGTATACACGCCCATGGAAGTGCTTTTGGTCATCCTCCTACAAGCCAAAATAAACAGATTAGTTTCGCCTATCATGATCACAAGGAAAACAAATAATAGATTACTCATTGTTTCACCTAACAAATATATGTACTTTATTGCTAACGAAGACATGTTGTGGCATTCACTTTGTCACAGATTTATCTCTGTTACGAACGAGTCAAAACAATTTAGTAGAACAAATTACCCTATTATGGACTCCTATACTATTATTGAGTATTATAATTCCATTTTTAAACATAAATGTCTATTTATTTAATGTTTGATAAACTTTCTTTTTATATAAAAACACACAATATTAAGAATTTCTAGAAACAACCATATATTCATTAATAGTAATAGTTCATACAGCCATAGATTTCAGTGAACAACAAAAACTAGGGGAATGAGTTTTAGGCCTAAGTCTAGTGCCAAAAAGTAGGCCTAAAAATACTGACAACATAATGAAAACTCATGTTTCCCCTAATGTCCCACTACAACTTTAAGTATGTTTTTTCATCTGGATGTGGATAGCCTATGGGGTTCATGTCTTCAGGTGGCTCAATCGTTATCGTGATGGCGTGTAATGTCATATCATCGCATACTACCACTATTCTCTCAATTACAAGTATTTATCCCATAAGGGAAACAAATACCTAATGAGCATGAACTTCAAGAGTGAGTTAATGTACTGCCATCTAAAAACAAAAATAACAAAGGAGTGAGAACAAAATTTATAGTAACATGAAAGAGCATAAAGCATATATAAAATATCAATGAAATGTAAACATGTTATAATATTTAACTGTGTGCAAAAGCATATGAGGTATTGTGTGTATGTTATGCATTGTGAATAAGCAACCAAAGATAGATGATGTCCTTGACCATTAGGCATTGAGATGTTGTACCCAAGCAATCAAGTCTCATAAATCTCAACATATGATCATCATACCTAGACGATCAAGTCTTATGAACCCTAATGCATTATACTTGATCGGCAGACACAACCCCACCTTTAGCGGAGTCATCTCCCAACAAGGACTCAAAAAGTTAGGCAATACAATCTCTATCTCAAGATGTCGTCCAATCTATCATATGGTTAAGGTTAGATTGGTTTGAAAAAGAATTGTCAATGTTTCTTTTCTAAATTCTTCCTCTAAACACAAATGTACTTTTGGTAGTTAGGACTCCTTTAGTGTCTTAAAATTAATGATAGCTATAGAGATAGAAGAAATGGAGAAGAAAAGTAGAAGAAGGAAGAAATGAGGAAGAAACTCATTATTGCCATATCAATTATTACATCTTAACTTATCAACTAATATAGTAGATCTCCCTCCCAATGCCTATGACTAACTCGAGCTAACAAAATTGAATGTCCTTATGGAAAAAATAACTATTCCACCCTTACTAATACAAGACCAAACTGCCTATATTTTAAAAATAATCCTAACAGCATTTCCCCTATGACATCAACCTTGACCCTAAGGGTGCAATGAATAGGGAAAATAAGGAAATAACTTCTAAATATTAAACCAATATTCCCAGGTAGCTTCCTTTTGTAATCCACTTTGTAATTGAACCAAAACTTCTATGACTACCCATTTGCTTCATTAAATGCCTATTTAAATTAGCCTCTGGTTGTCATTGCATTCTATCTTCACACCAATCATTAGACAAGTGACGAATATGAATGTTAGCATTAGGATATCTCTTATGTAGAGAAACTTGAAAGGTAGGATGCATAGAGAAATAAGAGGCAATGGGAGAGTATAAGCAACTAATTTCACATGTTTCAAAATTAAATATGGACGAAAATATCTTGGGTATAATTTTGTAAATATTTGTCTCTCCATTGACTATTGCTTGAATGGCTGCATTTTCAAAAAGACTCAATCCTCTTTCTAAAACTCACATTTTGATATATGCTTATCTACTTATTGCTTCATCCCATCCACTGCCAGCTAAATGAGTCTTGAGTTTGGTAAACATAGCCTCCCAAACTTCAAAACTATGATCAATCACATCCTTCATAGACTATTGAGGTAAATAAGGGACATGAAGTGGAGAAGGTTGGTCCTAAAGAACTTCGTATGGAGCAATATCAGTAGTAGCATGAAATGTGGTATTGTACCACCATTCTGCCAAATGTATCTACTTACTCCATTCTTCATGAGCTTACCAAGTTAAAGATCTTAAATAATTTTCAAAAAATCTATTCAAGACCTTACTTTGGCCATCATTTTGAGGATGACAAGTTCTAAGTTACCCCTAATTACAACAAGAATTCCTTCCACAATGGATCTCTATCACTAATAATGTTAAAAGGAGTTCTATATAATGTTGAGCCCATTTGCTAAAGATCAAGGTTTAGATGTTAACAAATATAAGAAGAAAAGTTTTTGTATGTATTACTTAGGTTCTAGATGTTTTCAATGTATTATGACAATTTAGGGACCTTTGTAAATGATATTGAGTTTATAGGAATCATGTAAAATGAATGCATAATTGATTCAAGTCTTAAAGGTTGAAGAAAATAATGATTTAGGGAACTATGGAAGTCCCCAGTCAATTGGCCATAAGCCAGCAGTCGACTGGCCACCCTGCCAGCTAGTTGCTAAGCCTTGTCTAGTTGAATGGGAGCATTTGTGAGTGAGCTGTCAACTGGTCACTTTCTGAGAAGTCTCCAGTCTACTGCCAACTTGAGTCTTGATCAATTGGGCCCTCTTTATTAGTGAATAGTCAATTGGCCACTAGCCAAAAGTCGACTGGTCATCTTCTAAGAGGCACCAGTTAACTACCAGCTCGAGCCTTGATTTACTGGGAACTCTCTATGAGTCACGTGTCAATTGGCCACTTGCCAGCAATAAACTGATTACATCAAGATTAAGCGCCAGTTTACTTCTAGTCTTATGACCATCGACTAGAAGCTCTCTGTGAGTGACTAGTCGACTGGCCAAAGGTGAACAGTTGATTGTTGGGGTCCAGAATTTGAAATTTGTGATAAGGAAAGAAGGAGTAGTCGATTGGTCAATGGCATAAAAGCCATAACAAATTTATAATGGATATATTTTGAAATATCTAATTTCCCACTCACTCCCAATGGATCTATTGGACCTCAATCTATATAACATTGACCTATGGACTCTGAATTAACATGAAAAACATTCAAGAGTGATCATATCATTAGTTTTTATCATCTTATAAGCTCTTTATCATATAAGTTCTTCATTGTATCATCCACTCTATTTTAGAGAGTTCATTATTTGTAATTTCTTTATTTCCTATGAGAGAGAAGCTTAAAAAGGTTCCTTGAAGGAGACAAGCTAAGATAAAACTTGGGTTTAGGGGAAGTATATCCCTAAGAGTGTTTCAAGGGGTTCTATGAAGTAGTCAAACTGTGAGAGCTTTAAAATTAAGAGAGGTTCTCCTAGGTGTTGTATTTATGTATTAAGATAATAAAAGATCCTAAGAGGTTGATCGGGGACTAGACGTAGGTTTAGGTAAAAGTTGAACCAAGATAAATCTTTGTGTCCATTCTTTTTACTTACTCTCTTTACATTTTACATTTATCTTTGATTATTTTACTTCAGTTTTAGAAGAGTTTTTTTCAATAAATTTTTATAACGCCTAATTCACCCCCTCTTGGGTACCAGCATTACTTAACAAGTGGTATCAGAGCTTGGGCTCATGATTAAGGACTTAACCATCTCAAGAGTATAAATGGCTAGACTTCGTGGTAATGTTTTGCCTGAAGGGCTGTTTATTACAAAACCTCTTGGTTTAAATGATGAAAATTTCACATACTAGAAACTAAGGATGAAAATTTTCTTTGAAGCTATTAACATTGACCTTTAGGTTGTGATTGACGAAGGCCAAATATGCCTATAAAAGAAGAAGAAGGCAAAACCTCCGTCAAACCTAAAATTGAATGGAATGAAATAGAAAGAAGAAAAGTTTTACTAAATAATAAAGCCAAGCTCATCCTCATTAGTGCACTGAGTCAAGAAGAATACTTCAGAGTCTTAAACTATTAAAGTTCCAAAGAGATGTGGGAGGCTTCAGATATTGCTCATTAAGGAACCTCTAGTGTAAAAGAGTTCAAGATTCATAATCTTACACAACAATATAAGTTGTTTAAAATGAATTCTAAGGAAACTATTAAAGAAATGCAAAGTCATTTGACTCATATTGTGAATCATTTGGCAGCTTTAGGAAAGACATATTCACAAACTGATCAAGCCTATAAGATCATGAAAGCACTTCCCATGGAATGACAACCCTAGTGACAGCTATTGAGGAAGCTAAAGGGCCATCAGTAAAATAAGTTGCTGCTTTCTTTGGAAACCTTCAAGAGCATGAACCAAGATAGAAGCAACTCCTTGAAGAACAAGACAAAAAGAAGAAGGGTCTTGCTTTTAAAGCATCATCATCAATGTACCTAGATGAAGACTACTGCAAAGATGACTTTCTAGATGAGATTAATGAAGAAACTCTTAGTCTCTTCGTCAATGGAAGGAGACTAACTAGAAAGAGTCAAGAAGCCAAAGAACTTCTTATCTGTGATGAATGTAAAAAGTTAGGACACATCAAATAGGAATGTTCTCAATTTTTGAGAAAGCAAGACAGTATGGACAAAAAGAAAGGAAATGAAAAGAAAAAGACATACATATTAGCTACTTGGGGAGAAAGTGATGAAGATTTAGATGAAGAAGATAATGAAGAAGCAATCTCTACCTAATGGCTAAAGAAGATGAGGTAAGCTCTCTCCCTTCTTATGAAGAGCTGCAAGATGAATTTAATGACTTACATGATGAATTTCTTAAGATTACTAAAACCTTGAAACTTTCAAAAAGGAAAATTATATCTTAAGAAAACATTCTAAAAAATAAGAAAGAGAAGAATAGCTCACTATTTCAAATAAAAGTATCTTTAGAAAAAAAAAAAAATTAGAACATTAGAATATGACAACATAAGTCTTAGAAAAGAACACCTTTCTCTTAAAAGTAAAGCTGCTTGTAATTGTGAACTTCTACAAAAAGAAAAGAAAGATTTGATGAACATTCTTCCAAAGTTCACCAAAGGGAAAGAAAATCCAAACATTTTGCTAGGAAAACAAAGATGTGATTTTGATAAGGCAGGTCTTAGGTATAATCCTAATAAAAGACAAAAATATTATAAAAATTTCTTTGTTCCAATAGTTACAACTAGTACTCCATTCATTACATGTTTTTACTATGGTAAAATGAGGCATGGATCATATACTTGCCCTTACAGAAAGAATAAAAATTTGGAAGGAACAAAAGTGTGGGTTCCCAAGGGAACAACTAACATTCAAGAACCCAACAAGAATTAGGTACCTAAAAATAAAACTTAATGCTTCCGTGCATGTGTATGAAGGCTACCAAAATAAAGTGGTACTTGGATAGTGGATGCTCCAAACATATGATTGGAAACAAATCCAAGTACATTTCGCTTCAACCAAAGAATGGGGGAAATGTCATATTTGGAGGTAGTGGACAAGGAAAAATCATTGGTATTGGAAAAGTTGGTAAGAACTATTCTACCTCCATTGATAATGTGCTTCTTGTTGAAGGATTAAATCATATTCTTCTTAGCATTATGAAAAAAACAATAGAATAATATTTGATTCAAAACATTGTATAGTTGAAAATATAGATGAAAAGAAAACCATATTGATAGGAAATAGAATTAATAATGTATATGTTATTGATTTAGATGATATTCCCTTTAGTAATACAAAATGTCTAATAAGTGTCAATGATGATAATTGGTTATGGTATGAAAGACTTGCTTATACTAATATGAGTCTGTTAGAAAAGCTTGCCAAGAAAGACCTTGTAGTTGGATTGTCCAAATTAAAATTTGATAAAAACAGACTTTGTGATGCATGTCAAAACGAAAAACAAATTAAGAGCTCTTTTGAAGCAAAAGGAATTATCTCCACAACTAGACCACTATAATTACTTCACATTGACCTTTTTGGCCCTTTTAGGTCTATGAGTCTTGGAGGAAATTATTATGTACTAGTAATTGTAGATGATTGCTCTAGATTCACTTGGACACTTTTTCCTGTCTCACAATGATAAAAAATTTAAATCTTTTATTAAATTAGCCAAGTTCATTTATAATGAACAAGACATGACCATTGTGAGAATAAGAAGTGATCATGGTGGAGAATTTGAAAATAACCTATTTATGGAGTTTTGTGATGATTATGGAATTGAACATAATTTCTCTGCACCAAGAACTCCTCAACAAAATAGAGTTGCAGAAAAGAAGAATAGAGCTATAGAAGGAATGGCTAGAAATATATTAAATAAAAGAAATCTCCCTAAATATTTTTGGGTTGATGCAATAAATACTACAATTATGTTAAGAATAGAGTAATGATAAGGCCCATCTTGAAAAAGACTCCATATGAATTATATAAAGAAAGAAAATATAATATTTCCCATCTACATGTATCTGGATGTAAAAGCTTTGTGCTTAATAATGGAAAAGATAATTTGGATAAATTTGATGCAAAGTATGATGAAGCAATCTTCTTAGGATACTTTAGTACAAGCAAAGTCTTTAGAGTATATAATAAAAGAACTATGACTTTGGAAGAGTCTATTTATGTCAATTTTGATGAATTTGACCCTCTTGAGCCAAGAAAGACATCTTATGAAGAAATTATAGTTAAATTTAATGATCTTATAATAAAAGACAAACAAACAGCTCAATAAATCATGAATGAAAATGAATCCATCAAGACAAACAAACAATCCTCCTTGCATGAAGAATTTGACCAAGAAGTGGAGGAAGAAGTCACTCATGAGCTACCAAAGGCGTGAGACTACAAAAAGGATCATCCACCTAAATAAATAATTGTGATGTCTCTAAAGGGTTAACAACTTGAAACTCACTTAGAAATATTTGTAATCATTAAGCATTTTTTTATCTCAAATAGAACCATATGGAATTGATGAAGCCTTAAAAGATGAATATTGGGTTCTAGATATGCAAGAAGAATTAAATCAATTTGAAAAAAGTCAAGTATGGAAACTTATTTATAGACCTAATAATCATCCAGTAGTTGACACTAAATGGGTTTTTAAAGACAAGCTTGATAAATCTATAGTTGTTACTAGAAATAAGGTTAGACTGGTTACAAAAGGCTATAATCAAGAAGGAATTGATTCTGATGAAACCTTTGCACCAGTAGTCGGATTAAAAGCAATTCATATGTTACTAGCCTTTGCATGTATAAATGATTTAAAGTTGTATTAAATGGATGTTAAGAATGCCTTTCTTAATGGATACATAATGGAAGAAGTATATGTTGAACAACCTTTAAGTTTTAAGGATGAAAATCTTCCAAATCATGTATTCAAATTAAGAAAAGCATTATATGGCCTTAAGTAAGCACCTAGAGCATGTTATGAAAGACTGAATACATTTCTCATTAAAAATAATTCCTCTAGAAGCAAAGTTGATACAACTTTATTCTTTAAAAGGTAAAAGCATGATATACTAGTTGTTCAAATTTATGTGGACAATATTATATTTGGTGCTACTAGTGAAACTCTATGCAAAGAGTTTGTTGAAATGATGAAAGGTGAATTTAAAATGTCTATGATGCGGGAGCTTACATTATTCTTAGGTCTTCAAATCAAACAACAAGCAAATGGAACTTTCATAAATTAATCTAAATATGTCAAAGAATTACTTAAGAAATGAAAATGTCAAAGTAAAAGATACTCCAATGTAATCAACTGTAAAGATGGATGCTGATGAAAAGGGACAACCTTATGACATCTCAAAATACAGAGATATGATTACATCCCTTCTATATTTGACTGTACGTAGGCCAGACATTATGTTTAGTGTATGCATTTGTGCCCCTTTTCAAACTTGTCCTAAAAAATCTTATTATTTAGCAGTAAAGAGCATTTTTAAATATATTGTAGGCACAATACAATTAGGACTATGGTATCTAAAAGGATCCACTAATACTTTGGTTGGATATTCAAATGCTGATTTTACCTGTTGTAAAAATGATAGAAAAAGCACTAGTGAACATGCCAATTCTTTGGAAATTCTCTTGTCTAAATGATGAAAGGAGAATTTGAAATATCCATGATGGGAGAGCTTACATTCTTCTTGGGTCTTCAAATCAAGCAACCAAAAAATGGAACTTTCATAAATCAATCCAAATATGTTAAAGAATTACTTAAGAAATTCTATTTTAAAAATGTCAAGGTAAAAGATACTCCAATAAGATCAACTGTAAAGATGGATGTTAATGAAAAGGGACAACCTTATGACATCTCAAAATATAGAGGTATGATTGGATCCCTTCTATATTTGACTATAAGTAGGCTTGACATTATGTTTAGTGTATGCATTTGTGCCCAATTTCAAACTTGTTCTATAGAATCTCATTACTTAGCAGCAAAGAGAATTTTTAAATATATTATTGGTGCAAGACAAATAGATCTATTGTATCCAGAAGGACCCATTAATACTCTGGTAGGAAATTTAGATGTTGACTTTTTTGGTTGTTAAACTGACAGAAAAAGTACCAGTAAAACATGTCAATTCTTTGGAAATTCTCTAGTTTCTTGGTTTAGTAAGAAACAAAATAGTGTAGCATTGTCCACTACTGAAGCTGAATGTGTTGCAACTGGTAATTGTGATGGTCAAATCCTTTGGATGAAGCAACGACTAGAGGATCTTGGTATATATCTTAAAGAGATACTAATCAAATGTGACAATACTAGTGTAATTAACCTCACTAAGAATCTTGTTATGCATTTAAG